>OZ024826.1:31712423-33109923 GCA_964016985.1 Anodontia alba | reverse complement strand
CAGGCAAGTGATACGGTCTCATCCACACCTACAAGCCGTTGTGTCAGCCCATGAACTCATTTTTTTTTCTTTTTTTCATTGCAAACTTCAGAAATTTTGATACGTTCAAAATACGACTTAATAAAAATATAATACACTAAATAACTTATGACATGTGCCTTGATTTAGGTCTTAACCGTACAGGGAGTCTATATGTATTATTTTCCATGCTATAAAAAACCCGTTTGACCTCTTCTTTCGAAAGCTTTTGTAATAAACTCACTTAAATGTCGTAAAATATTACTGTTTTCAGTAGTAAAAAGCTATATTAATTTCAGCATATTTGGCCTCCGCCAAAAGTATCGTTTAATATATATTTCCCTAAGGTCTTGGTACCGCGAGCATTGTAATATGAAATGAAACTCGTCTTCTAAGACATCACAACTCCTGCATTTCCTGTTTTCTAATGGTATTTTATTTGGTTTTGCCCATCTACCCATCTCTACCTCAAGCCTATGGGAGGATACTCTTAATCGACATAAACTTTTTCTATATTTTTCCGATGGTAAGATATCCAAGTATTTTTGAAACTGAAAGTTCGAAATCGTAATATAGAACCTAGCTCTGCTTGAATTTTCAAGTCTTGCATGCCAGTCTTGGACATATATATCTTTTATTCTTAGTTTAAAAACCCTTAAGAAATTTTTAATATCTCCAACCCCTTGGGAATACCAAACATCCATAAAACCTAATCGACTTAGCAATGATTTTACTTGTGACGCCCAATTCTGCTTCTGTGGTCGTACCTCTATATTATTTACCATCGTATCATATATGCATTTTATATATTTCCTTTCACCTGCTGAAACGATTTTTAACCAGAATTTTATTATATTTATATATCGCAGAGACTGGTAGTCTATTCTCCCCAACTCACCATAAATAAAATCGTTTTGCGTCGATTGTTTAACCCCCATTGTCTTTTTACAGAATTGTAAATGCACCCTTTCAATTGTTGCCGATTTATGAAAACCCCAGACCTCACTTCCGTAATTTAATATAGGCGTTATCAATTTATCAAATAGATCTAATCTATGCGACGTTTTTAGCGCAGTGAAATTATATAAATATTTATTCATCGTGAACATTGCTTTTAACGCCTGGCCGGAGAGTGTTTTCTGCGTTTCAAAAGAAGACCCTCCTGAGGTAAATACAATGCCTAAATAAGAAAATTTATTGACAATTTCAATTAAATTTCCATTATACTTAAATTCTAAATTAGTTGGTAATCTACCTCCCCTTCTGAATACTACAATTTTCGTTTTATTTGTGTTTACTGTAAGCTTCCATCTGCTGCTGTACTCTTCAAGTATATCTAAAGACTTCTGTAATTCTTCCGGTGTTTTGCCAAATATTACAATGTCATCAGCGTATAGCAATAAAAATAGTTTGACCATACCAATATCTATTCCGCTTGCCCCTTTTACTTCTAATTCTATATATAACATATACATAATTTTGTTTGGATGTAACAAGAGTATTTAAATAACACAGCTTATGCTTTGGAAATCCAAAGCTATATTAAGAGACCGGCGCGATTAAAGCGCCGGTCAATAACGGTTAAAAATACTATTTAATTGTTACTGTAATAATGCTGGGAATGCTGGACTCAATAAAATGGTCTCAAATTATTTTGTCTAGATGCCAAGGATTGAAGTTTGAATTTTAGGCTGGGTCGACGAATTGCTGCTTCTTGAGTGCTGGTTGGCTGTATACTACTTCGCTCAGCAGAATGGAATATGTTTAAGCAAGATGACCGACACCACTGACTTGATTAGAAGGATAAGTCAGAAATTCCTGAATAGAAAACCAAGCTCAGGCTTATCAGCAATTAAACCTAACTCCTGTTTGCTAAAATGAGTGAACAAACAAATGAATAAATTTTATCAATATGTGCTATTTTTTTTTTTTTTTACATATTTACAACATGTAAAACACAAAGCACACTACATAAACATTGCTAAGTTTCAAGAATCTTTAAAAATGCCAAAATAACCGTAAATGATTCTGAATTTCAGAATAACTACATTTTCAGAAATATTAAATAATTCACAATTTTATGAAACACTACTACTAAGTATGAAAAATTATGAAAATTCCAAAAAGGTCAGAAAACCACCAAATGTCCACTAAAGAATTTTTGCCTATTTTATTCTGAAAAAAAAAAAAAAAAAAAAAAAAAAAAAAAAAAAATTAAATTCCAATAATTTTGAAAATTAGCCAATATAAAAAATATTTATTTAATACTTATTTGGTTAATTTCAATCCAAAGCCGCACAGACTTAGATAGCAAAAAAACTGTGTATTGCCTATCAAAACAACCCAAAGCATGAGCTTTTAAATACACACAGCACCACTTTCCAACTCCAGAAGGTTAATGGAATAATTCAATAAAATTGTTTAATGATCAAATTATACATTAAATAAGCAATTCTTACAAAAACAATATCAAACATGTAAATTCCAAATAAAGATATCACATAAAAAGCAATTTAAACGTCATTACACAATCAGTTAAATTCTACAGTACCTTCTTGACCTAATTTGGCACATTTAATGGACTCATCCATATTAAGCAGAGAAAAGTCAACACAGACTTTTTCCAATAAAATCAACTTTTATAAAATTTAAAAACAAAATACCTAAATATGACCATAAGATGCAGAATACATACAGAATTGCACATATGAAAACTGAAGCATGGATACATTGTAGAAATGACATAATTTTCAAAAGTTATATTTCTTAACCTATGACATAAAGAGACCACAATACTTAAACACTTTCAGTGTGTGTGACAAACAAAAGTCCCTAAGTGAAAAAATGAATACTATATTTAAGGACTTTCTCACTAATCATAAGAGTCACAGCACTGAAACTTTCAGGATATTTGTTTCAAATGTCAGTTCATAAGAATATTTTAGTCCACTGAATAGTTTTCCTTCAAAATTACTGTAACTAAAATATGATCAAACCCAGGTCCTTTACATTATAAAAATTCAATTTCCAAACAATCATCCTAAATATAAAAACGAGATCACCATAAACTCTGAAATGCCATGTTGTAAAAGTTGTAGAAGTGCCTTCAAACTAACGCTACATTAAGCAAATCATTTCAGAATGTAATCAATAAAATTTTGAAAATATTTTCTGCCTCTTGGCTGGGGTGGTTCATCATGATTGCGTGCAATATACAGCCCTGATAGTGGTTGCTCACATCAAAGGCAGGTCTTATCTAAGTGATTATGAGGCGATAATCGCTTTCCGGTCTGTTTCGATGGGTCCGGAAAGGGGAAATTGAATATAATGTAATAAAGTGTTCATTATTTTATTATGTTGTGAACTATATAAATATTTTGATTTCATTATAAATTTTGTTGATATGTTTTTATGAAATATCAAAATTCAATTAGGCATTAGATTTTTTTTTACTTTTATCATTCTTATTGAATAGAAAGTGAATAAATAAATTCTTAGTTTTCAGAGTTGTCAGAAAAGACAAAAAAATAAAGACAGTTTTTTTTTTTATCTATTTCTGTATTTACTTTTATTTATGCATTAGGTAAAAGTTGAACATAATAAAAAGAAGTCTCGGTTTACAAAGATAATACATTTTGATTGATTTTATGTTTTTGCACGTGTCATAAAGTATCTTTGTATTTGATGACAATATGTTTTATTCATACCTTAATTACAAACTTCATCACCTAATGTTTTTACGATGTGTTACAATACATACAAGACGAAATATTTAGACGTAAACGTCTAAGTACCGGCGCAAATTTTGTTCATGTTTACTGACAGATATATGACAAGGGTATACTAAAATTTAATAAATTTTAATGTAACAGATAAAAAAAAGTGTGATTCTTTAATGTATGCCTATTAAGCTTTATTAAATGTTTTGAATGAAATGAGAATAAATTAGATATTAATCTGACAAGTATATAAAGCCAGACCATTTCACGCGGAAACACTAAAGAGCGCGAGCGTGCAAAAGAAAAGACTTGTGGGCTGTACTGTATTTTTATCAGGTATATAATACAGAGAAATTTCTCGTTAAAAAAAAAAACAAACAAACAAAAAAAAAAAAAAAAAACAAAAAAAAAACAACAAAAAAAAAACAACAACTACAAAACCACGTGAGCGTGCGTGCAAACCACATGAGCGTGCAAAATAAAGAACACATGGGGACTGTACTGTAATTTTCTTAATCTGGAGATGATTCTTAATGCATGATTTTTGCATTTAATGCCTGCAACGTGTCGAACTTAAACTGATAGAAAAACCAACCGGTCAATGAAAACAGCTATGCAAATGTGAACACGAATTTGCATAGCACTATGTAAAATTATCATTGCAATAACAAAGGTGGATCTTGCACCTGAAGAACCCTTTTAGTTTATTTATAAAACATAGGTGACCATGCACCTGAATGAAGATGGCTTGTACATACACATGTTCTAAATATGATTGCTTTTTTGACGACTGACTATCGAGATATAAGCATATAAAAATATATACACATGCTCCAAATATGAATGCTTTCTGTTGCGTGACTGTTGAGATATGGAAATTTTAAATAAAAAACGTCATCGCAGTGTGATGCGCACGTACACGTACCATGTGAACTTTAGAACAGAAATAACAAAAATTGATAAATGCAACTAATATAGCCAGTTTTACTTTATAAAATTGGGTTTTGATGG
Source organism: Anodontia alba (assembly GCA_964016985.1). Classification (NCBI taxonomy): domain Eukaryota; kingdom Metazoa; phylum Mollusca; class Bivalvia; order Lucinida; family Lucinidae; genus Anodontia; species Anodontia alba. The sequence continues at coordinate 33,105,175 of OZ024826.1, read as the reverse complement.
AATCTTCATTGCATAGGCTTGTTAACCTGATGAAAGATGATTACTATGACTACGTTGAGAAAATTAAATAGAATATGAGTAGGATAGACCTCTTTATCAGATTTGTAAATTTGCACTCCATATATCCCATTTGTAGCCACGCATGCCATTTAACACATAATACAGATAAAATGTGCAATAATCACGCACATCGAAAGAAATGAAAAATACTGGTTGTAGACCAACCTAAAAATGTCACAATGAAGAGATGTACAGAATTTGAAAAAAAAAAAAAAAAAAAAAAAAAAAAAAAAAAAAAAAAATCGGTCACTGCGTGATTCGAACTCACGCCCCTCCGCGTGACAGCCGAATGATGCTAAACATTACGCCATATATCCGATGTACCTTTATGTTACAAAATTAAGGTACTTATAAATATTTACGATGCGGGTTTAAAAATCCTTTGAGAACTAATCGAACCCGCTCCCATATGTAAAAATCCAAAGCTATATTATTAGACCGGCCAATAATTTGTTTGTTTAGCTGGTGTCATAAAAGCCATACATTCTATTGAAGGTTAAGACATATTCAAAAAGGCAATTTGTAGTTTGCAGAAGTGCATCATGTAATTGCTATTTTCTTCGAAAAACACAGAAAAAAGAAAAAGAAAATGTCTACACAAAAGATAACACTGGAGTTGAACCAAGAACAGAAAGAGGCTTATTCATAAATACAATTCATAATGATAGTGGATTTAATGTTTAATGTGTGATTAAAAATAAATAAATAAAAACAACTATGTGAGTGATTTTAAATAAATAAACTTACACTTGTTTAATCTTCAAATTCTATACTTTATCAAAATGGTTTCAAATGGGTAAATGGTTGAAAACGTATTTTATACTTCTAGCCATTTATCTTCTGCTCAAAACTGATGTCCCCATATCTTACCCTTACCTGTTTGAGAGCCATAGATCACTACAGATATAAGATCTGTTATCTGCAAATGTCTCTAATAGGGACATTAGGATGTGACGCAATGGAATATAAGTCTTTAAAGAAGTATCGCAGCAAAGGCTGTATTACGCCTGTTCGTGTCACTAACAATAGAAAATGCTCTTGCAAAATGAAACATTAAGACATGTCTTGTCCATATGAAGAGGACTGGAATATTGCGATCAAAACGTACAAAAAAGGAAATTAACAATGCCAAAGTCAAACTCATCACATCTGTCTGAGCTTTTAGGAAACTGTACCATTGGATATTGACAAGTTCATATCCTCAAATCGTACTTCGGTATCAGTAGAATTGCAGTAAATTTACCTAATTATTGGAACTAGATCCTTATCAGACGCAGTAGAACCCGGTGCAGCGTCTGATCAGTGTCTGCACTTTTTGACACTTATCCAGCATTGTTTTAGACACATGATCGAGTAGCAAAATTGACATATAAAATTACAGGACAAGTATAGTAAGGTGCTATGATCGTACTTCAGCTGGACAAATCTAAGCACTTTATTTTATCAATACCAAAGAAAGTAGAATCCGCCGTGTGGTGGCCGTAAATGTCTCTTCGAACTTCACTATAATGTTGTTGATTGTTTCTGGTACTTTGCGATCAATGAGCCCATTCCATGATTAAAAAAAAATATGTTAGGGTCACTCGTGTGTCCTCATTGGCCGAAACTTTCTACTACTCTTACCCAGACAAACTAACACATAGCTGTTGTCAGTTTTGTGATTGTGTTCATTGCTTTCAAGGATCATTCCTTTTAGAAACTATATAGCTATTTTATCGAGGCTCTTCAAGTACCATAACTGACTTTACAACGCTTCACACGTCATAAAGCGACATTTTGGTGCAGGACTCTGTTTTTTAATAACAACAGAGATGGTCCTTAAAATCAGGATAAAATAATCAATACAGAAGGTATTTCGTCCGAGAAAACGTCTTCTTCGTCGCCACGGAGATGCCCGCAGTTGCAATAGTGTACGTGTATTCTCCAATTATATACGACTCGCAAGAAAGTTAAAATATTCCTATACCACCAAACCTGACCCCGAGGTTATTAAACTTTTTTTCATGCACAACTCAGATGAGCATGAAAGTTTTTCTGCTGACAAATATGAAAATGCAAACAATATTTGGCATTTTCGTATTTATTAGCAATGAAATTTCAACGACATTTCCTCTGCTATTAAATATGAAAATGCCAATAATAGTTGGCATTTTCATATTTATTAGCATAGAATTTTTCATCTACTGCTATGTTTAGCAAGAAAACATTTGCAACTGTTAGTAGTTTGAGATCTATTAGCAGGACAAATTTCATGCTCAGCTGAGTTGAGCATGAAAAAACTTTTATAAGCTCGGGGCCTGAACTAATGTTTTTCCCCGATGTTCAATACCAATACGACAAAAATGAAAAGCAACCCAGAGGTCAAATTGTTAAGTAACTATACTATCTAACGTATTCTTGTATCATTCAAGATCTTTGGAACTCAGACAGTTCTTTTTAGGGACACCAATAACGGAACAAAGGGCAAATACACAAAATACAAAGAGCAACAGAACTTTAATTATATTGAAAGCTTATGAAGAATGGCACATTAGCCGTTGGATATGCTGAGCATTTTCAAGTAGTATTTGAAATGTGTGCTGTATTTATAGTCAGAAAAATAAACATCTGCTCAACTGATTTCAGTTTTCATACAAATATAAATACACATACTTGTTATGGAAGAATCATTTTCCCACAAGAAACGGCAAAACTCAAGGCCAGTCTAGCATTTGCATATACATTCAACAAAAATCTCTATGTACCCAAGTTTAATATCATCCTTCATATTAAGTAGAGTTGTCTGTGTGACACGTGTATTCATGGATACCCAGGGTGTTGTCTCACCAGATTCTGCACGGTTTGTCATTATATCAGCACGTTTGTGATATATTACCTTGCAACCAAAAAAGGTAAGAGAAAAGTCCAGGGAGTGCCACAATCACAAACCACAGCCCTTCCCAGACCGCAAGAGGAAGAAGAAACCGACAAATCTAAACAAGCACAAACCGAACAAACGTACAAAAAGCACTAAGATTAGCTCTCTCTTCCCCAAGCGAGGTAATCGCAATACTAAAAGGACTGAAACCTGATCCAGCTTATCCCGTTTACAACGAGTGGACTCTTCTACCGCATCTCTTTAGGCGGTCTATTTCCAATAGTAGGGTATCTGGCTAGTTTTATTATTACTTTGTACTATAGAAAATTATGTAGTTAATGCAAACAGTGTAGATCCTGATCATACGTTCTGCGGCGTCTGATCTGGTCTGTATTATTTGTCAGTTACCCTTTTGTGGAATGCATTAAAAAAGCAGACGACAAAAAGATAAATAAAATAAATAAATAAATAATAATAAGTCTGTTAAGTGGCGTTAGTGTTCCCAGTTCTTTTATTACGAAAACACGCCTATTCAAATATATTGAAAATTTCACCACCAAAAACTGAAAGTTTTCAGATGAAAATTCTGTTATTTTTCATATTTCTGCTCAAAACATAGATTGTGGGTACCCGTTAGAACCGCCTCGCCCATAATCTATGTTTTTGAGCAGAAATAAGAAAAATAATGTCTACCCCTGTAAACCCCAGTTTTACAATATAAAAGTGGGGTTTAAGGGGGTCAATATTTTATAGGTATGTTTCAGTGATGTCAACAGGGAAGGCACTGAGCTTAAGAAAACTAGATACCCTTGGTAGTTTTCCGCCATTTTAAGAAGGTAGACAACTTTGAGACTTCCTCGTTGCTTTCATGCACACCGGTTCCCTTCCGAAAATGGATCTACTCTAAAGGGACGGCATGTCTGCTCTAAAAGGAAATAATTCGCTTACAAGGGAGGAAATTCGTTCTTTTAGCGTAGATTCTTTTCAGAATGGAGACAGAGACAAACAAACCATTTTGGACAGATTTACATCCCCTTAAAGTGTATGTATTTCCTTGAATCGTCATGTTCTTTACTGTTTGCATAAGGAAGCTATGTTAGCCTATCTCTACTAGTTTACGTTTTCGTATCAAACGCAATTGCAGCTGAAATAAAATATTAATAGGCTTCATATATAGCAGGGGAAACATTTCTATCTGAAGAAAATTCAATGAAAGCCAAATATAATAACTTACCACAAAAGGAAATGCTTGGCCATTTTAATCATCCTTAAGAACTTCATAGAAAGGCAGCACTATAGTCTCAATACTTTCTTGAAATGTTTATCGATAGTTTCTTTGCCTACACCGAGGCGCTACGGAGAAAACCGATCTGATCCAAACTGCAGCATAACAAGGATAAGGTTTACCATATAAACCGAGGCACAGCATTTCCTACAAGATTGCATGTGCACAGGATGATCAGAGTCTTTGCTTTCTGCTTGTTGATGATTCTGATCTTTGACTACCCACAGAGTGCTTTGCAAAGACTCTGATCAGACTGAGCGGATGCGTAGGCCAAACTGAGTTTTCGCTGCGCGCACATGCAATCATGTAGGAACTGTAGTGCCCCGCTCATATTTAATCTAAATATTGAGACACCTTACATCCTTACCATACTTGTTCTTAAATATGTACAGTACGTTTTAACATCCTTACATACTTGTTCTAAAACATTTACAGTACGTTTTAACATCCTTACCATACTTGTTCTAAAACATTTATAGTACGTTTTAACATCCTTACCATACCTGTTCTAAAACATTTACAGTACGTTTTAACCACATGTACATGTTGATTTGTCTAAGAACTCCTGGATGAGTGCAAAACTGTGTAGACCCTGATCAGATGCTGTGTTCTGCGGAGTCTGAAACCCATCCAGACTATTTGCTAATGTATAGCGTATTTACACTAAAACTTCGAAAATCATATCTCCCGACAATACTTATCCTACAATTAGAAAAATGTTCAATATAATTTTTTTTTTTTTTTGCCTAAAACGATATAGAAGTGCCAAAGAGTATAAACTCCGCCCAGTTTCATTTTCGGGCTCAGCGAATCGATGAATTATCATTAGTGATTGAATTTGCAACGACTGAAATCTTTATTTTAAATAGATACATGTACAACTAGACAGTTTTACAAATGACATTTTGTTTTTCTTCTTTTATATGACGTTTTGTTTTTCTTCTTACAAATAACGTTTTGTTTTACTCCTTTCAAATTACATTTTGTGTTTCTTCCGAAACCGTATTATTGCTTCGCAAAACCGTAAATTTGAAATTTATGAACAGAAGGTATTATATAAGACTGGTCCTCCACGGGGAACGGAAGTGTTAATTTTTTTTTATCTTTTTCATAAGTTCTTTAAGACAACATTTAAAGCAAGCACTATCGGTGAGTTAGTCACCAAATGAAATCAATCTAATTAAAATCATATCCTTCTCTAATGATCATCTATAAAGTTTCAACATCGAATAACCTTTTGGACTGACTTATCAGCAAACCACTTACACAATTTACAAAGTAAAATTGTGCGATTATGTCTAGTTCACATTTTGCTATATTAACGATAGGCAAACCTTTAACCGATCCAGAAACTCAAAATGGCGGCGCCCATGGCCACAGAAATACTCAAGGTGACGAAACCAAAATAGTGTATTTTACTCGATAATATCTGCGATATCTGCAGGTTCTGTCATTCAAACAAAAACAAACTTATTTCTTCATTAAAAAGTTAAAACAAGCTTCTGATGGTGTTTAAACCATTCACTCTAATTGCCCGTGCTCGGTCCTGTATTTTTCATCATTTATATCAACGATATGCCGGACAAATTAAGATCTATATGTAAATTCTTCGCCAATGAAAGCAATGTACATCAGGGTATTCAAAAAGAAACTGATCAAACTGTTATTCAAGTTGAGCTATTTGAGATATGCGACTTGAGTGACTTGTGATTGCTACGGATATATATTCCCAAATGTAAAGCCATTCAATATGGTTATGTAAGGTTTGAACACACTAGCAAATAAGAGACCAGGACAATGAAATCACGGATATTCGTACCATCAACGAATGAAGAAAACGACAAGGTATTTTATTGGAGAAATCAATGAAGTTCAGCAAACATGTATTGACTGTTGTGATTAAAACCAAAAGGCCCACTTGTCTTATCAAACATTCATTCAGATGTATGAACAAAAGACTGTTTCTTCAACTGTATAAGTTGTTTCTTCAACTGTATAAGACTCTGATCAGATCCATTATAGACTATTGAATAGTTGTCTGGTATCCAACGTCAAACAAGAACATTCAACTTATTGAAAATATTAAAAAACGCGCAATGAAAATTATACCAGAGTTGAAAGGACTTATATATGAGGAACGCCTCAGAGAATTCAAGTTGCCAACGTTACTGTATAGAAGACAAAAACATGACCTCATACAAATATTCAAGGTTATCAACTGGTTCGACGATAATGATCCAAATAATGTTTTCAACTTCAACGACAATAATACCCGAGGACATTTATTCCGTTTGGAAAAGATACAATTTAATAAAAAAAGGTAAGAGAAAAGTCCAGGGAGTGCCACAGCCCTTCCCAGACACCAAGAGGAAGAGGAAACCGACAAATCCAAACAAGCACAAATGGAACAAACGTACGAAAAGCATTAATATTAGCTCTCTCTTCCCCAAGCGAGGTAATCGCAATGCTAAAAGGATTGAAAAACAAAAACAAAATGACACAAGGTAAGACAAAACAAATCGCCTTGTAGAATAAACCACAAAGCAACAAAGAGTAAGACTAACACCGACACCACCGCCTTAGAACGGTCAGTAGAGTTAACGACCGGGGGGAGGGTGGGGGGGGGGGGCGGGCAGTTTTACAGCTAGCCAACTTCACCCTGGGTCCCGATGCTACTCTAAATACAGAAATACATAAAACTTCGGTTCGCATAAAGGCTCCAAACTCAGTCAATGCATCAAAGCGAAAACATAAAAATCCAATTAATCACTATAATAAACAAAGACGAGTACTCATGGCTAATTCTACTGTATGCCAGAGTAAACGAAAACCAATAGTTGAACCACGGCAGGCCAAGCCAAAGACATATCGTCAAGCCCCAACCGCTGGTTAAAATAAAATAAATAAATAAATCTTTGAGATTGAACTCTTTATGAAGACTTTGTATGTATATCTAGTGTGGATAGCTTCAAGATTGCCATAGATAAACTATGGAGTCATAAACGTTTTGACTCTTCAACTTTATACTAAACAAGACGAAATTTAATTGGTACTATATAATAGATGGATTTTATGTACCGGAACCGGACAAAAGTGCAAGAAGATATTGGTGGAGCTGACAAGCAAGTGATGGCTATCTGTGCTCCGAAGAATCACAGTAAACAGGTGAACCTGTCCCTAACACGCTTTCGACAGTACATTCCCAGCGTCACCGTTTGGTAAACCGAACCGAAAGCAGTACGTGAACACTGTCCGTTGGCTGTCTAAATATTGTAAGAACTGTCTAAATGTCTTAGTGTTACTAAATGGCAACCTTTTATTCGTCTTCATCAGATCTGGTTTCAATCAGATTGCATGCGGAATGTATCTGTGTCCACGAATCTGTGTCCAAAATGGGGACACCCATGACCACAGAAAATAAGGTGACGCCGCCAAACAATTGTATTTTCTCTTGGATAATATCTGCGTTATCTGCGGTTTTCTGTCATTCGGACGAAATCAATACGCCGCTAAATAATTGTATTTTCTTTTGGATAATATATGCATTATCTGCGGGTTTTCTGTCATTCAGACGTAAACAATACGCCGCCAAACACTTGTTTTTCTCTTGTAAAATATCTGCGTTATCTGTTGGTTTTCTGTCATTCGGACAAAACCAATACGCCGTCAACAATTATATTTTCTCTTGGATAATATCTGCGTTATCTGTGGGTTTTCTGCCATTCAGACGAAAACAATACGCCGCCAAACAATTGTATTTTCTCTTGGATGACATCTGCGTTATCTGCGGGTTTTCTGTCATTTGGACGAAAACAATACGCCGCCAAACAATTGTATTTTCTGTTGGATGACATCTGCTTTATCTGCGGGTTTTCTGTCATTCGGACGAAACCTATACGCCGCCATACAATTGTATTTTCTTCTTGATAACATCTGCATCATCTGCGGATTTTCTGTCATTCGGACGAAAACAATATGCTGCCAAACAATTGTATTTTTGTTGGCTAACATCTTCGTTATCTGTTGGTTTTCTGTCATTCGTACGGAAACAATACGCCGCCAAACAATCGTATTTTCTCAAGGATAAATTCTGCGTTATCTGCGGGTTTTCTGTCATTCGGACGAAAACAATACGCCGCCAAACAATTGTATTTTCTCTTGGATTTTCTCGTTATCTACGAGTTTTCTGTCATTCGGACGGAAACAAAACGCCGCTAAACAATTGCATTTTCTCTTGGATGAAATCTGCGTTATCTATAGGTTTTCTGTCATTCGGACGAAAACAAAAATACGCCGCCAAACAAATGTATTTTCTTTTGGATAATATCTGCGTTCTCTGCGGGTTTTCTGTCATTCAGACGAAAATAATACGCCGCCAAACAATTGTATTTTGTCTTGGATGATATCTGCATTATCTGCGATTTTTTTTTTTTTTTTTTTTTTTTTTTTTTTGTAATTCAGACGAAAACAATACGCCGCCAAACAATTGCATTTTCTATTGAATGATATATGCTTTCTCTGCGGGTTTCTGTCATTAGGAAGAAAACAATACGCCGCCAAACAATTGTATTTTCTTTTGGATAACATCTGCGTTATCTGCGGGTTTTCTGTCATTCCGACGAAAACAATGCGCCGCCAAACAATTGTTTCTCTCTTGGATAATATCTGCGTTATCTGCGGGTTTTGTGTCATTCGGACGAAAACAAACTTTTTAATTCATCAAACTGTAAAACAAAACCAAAAACAAAAAAAAAAAAAAAACAAAAAAACAAAACAAAAAAAAACAAAAAAAAAAAAAAACAAAAAAAAAACGGCTACTGGTGTTTAAAACTATTCACTCCAGCTTTCCTTAACACGCTTTCACACTTTCATTTCAACGTTGCCATTTAACCTATAATTGGTCTTCCCTAGATCTTGTTGATAAGATCTGGTTTTAATCAGAGCGCATGCGGGATGAATCTCTTCTTTAAGCTGACGACTCTATGTTTTGTATACCGCACGTTCCACATGATGCAATGAAAACATGATGAGGGAGGGGTGGATTGGGGGAGAGGGAAGGGCGCTGCTTTATTCCGCAGATTTTCCGCAGACACTTGCTGTTTCTGCATGTTTATTACTTCATGCAATGTTTTTGTCTGTATCAATCAGTCTTTATTTGATTAATAACTAAACTCCTCATTATTTCACATATCACTTGATTAAAATATGTAAATGCTGAAATCAGGTATGAGGGTATCAAGATATTTGAGTCAGCGCACGACAAAACCTGCAATAAGACATACGTGACCAGCAAAGACAGGACAGCCTGTACATCCATTGAAGGCTGTACAAAGCACAAAGCGACCAGCGAAGACTCTGATCAGACTGCGCGGATGCGCAAGCTGCTTTGAGTCTTTGCTGGTCGCACAAGGCTTATTTTAGGTTTTGTCGTGCGCTGGCTTATTTGTCCTTTTAATTTAGCCACAAAAATGTTATGGATACTTATTAGAAGCGAATCTCAGAGGCGCTTCTAATAAGTACATACAACATATATTTTCGTCGAGAAATCATAAAAATATCAATACTTTTGTGTCAAAACACTTATTTAAAGCAATGATCTAGAAATATACCTTTATCATCGGCATGTTAATATATTTGCATGGGAGTATAAATTCGGGGCCTACCCTGAAATGTGTATGTAATCGTGTTATCATTATATGAAGTTGGTGCATAGATTACTAAACCTGAATTTACCCTTTTTGGCGACCGTCAACATAACGATCACTCTGTAGCAGAGAGTTGTTTCAATCATCTAAGACCATGCATATACAATAAAGTTTCAGACTGGTTTAATATTTCATTGACGTTCGGAGGCGTTTGTTGCAATTTCAAGCTTTACCTAGGAAAACAAGCATAATTATATTACTTCTTAACACGATAAACAATGTACAGAACAGCTTGATTTTGTCACTTAAATCCATAAACCCCTGATACAGTCAGTATTGTAAAATATAATACTTTTATCACAAGACAAAATATTTAGACGTAAACGTCTAAGTACCGGCGCAAATTTGTTCAGAGATATGGGACAAGGGTATACTAAAGTTAAATAAATTTTCAATATAACTGTAAAAAAGAACAATAATGTGATTCTTTAATGTCTGCGTTTATTAAGCTTTATGAAATTTCTTCATTGAAATGAAAATAAAATAGACATTTATATGTTTAAAACACAGTTTGTTATAAGAGTTTTAATATTTGCCAGGATCGTCACAAACCGACGATCCCGGCAAATATAAAATGTCTTTAGTGAGCTAATCGAATAGTCCACCTTATGTAAAAATCCAAAGCTATATTAAGAGACAGGCGCGATTCGCTGAATTAAAAAAAAAAGTATATATGAGGGTCACTTACGAGGCTTAATTGGCCGAAACTAGCTACTCTGGCCACGACTATTTGACATTTCAGCTGTTTTCAGTTTTGTATGTTTGTTCATTGCTCTCAAGGGTCATTCCTTTAAGAAGCGATTATAACAATAATTATATTCTTTCTTCATTCAGCTATCTGAAAAATGAAGTGTCTTTATGTGATTTTATTTGCAATGTAATGACGGTCCAACAGAAGATTTGACGTATCAATAAAAATTGCCATTCCATCAGCAATATCAGACCTCACCATTGAGACGAACTGGACGTTCTGATATAAGAATAAGTACTCTGGGGATACATACATTATATATTTAGAGCAAAAAGGTCAGAAATAATGCGCATGCACGAAAATGGAGCCGTGTAAGGAGAAATTAGCCGTTACGGCATATGAGCAAAGGCTCAAGTGACCCTGATTCGCGCAGTCTCGCCAGAATCCATGAGGTCAGCTCAAGAGTATCAGGAAAAACTGCACCCCCGAACCCCCACCCACCGCACCACGAACGAACTAGAAACTAGACACAAGGTCTTGCCAAAAGGTCAGGAATGCGTCCTGAGATATTGATACGACGGAAAGTATAAAGTGTCTTTTTCTCTCGAATGCTCTGGGCAAAATCGTCTTATTCTCGCTCCGGACTGTATAGGTTTGACAAGAAAGAGACCCACAAACTCGTTTTAATGGCATCATGGGACCTAGACATATACATCCTGTCTGTACATTTTCAAAGTCTCATTCAATCTAGACAAGCTACAGACAGAATTTATCATCATAAGACAGACACGATTCTGAGAGACAGTTGCAATTTCTACAATGGATTTAATTACAAAGTTAAAGGTGAATGGGAGAAGTTGTATAATAAATCCATTGGCGCTTATAATGAACACGATTATCTGCTGTGGCCAGGAGCATATTAATTTCAGCCCATATGGCTTATTTGTTAATGTATGCAAATAAGGTGTCTGCGCTTAGCTCTTCATCGTTTGTGATACTAAATGCCATATTCGCGTCAAGCGAAAAGGTCCTTCGAGCATGCGCAAAATGCGCAGATTTAGAACATCCTGCGTATGTGTATATCATCTGGGCATTTGCCCTCCGTTCATACATTCTGTAGTATTCATTGACTGTCAATACACAATGAAGGCCATGATCAGACTGCGCGGATGCGCAGGCTGATCTTGGCCTTCGCTGTCCACATATGCTCGAAGACACTTTATCGCTTTAAGCAGCCCATATATTGAACGATAGTCTGCTGGGAAAATACTTTCTACTTCATCAGCCATGTGTATCAATCCAACGATACATGTATTTGCACTACAAATTGCGCGCGAACAGCTTATTTCGAACAGGTCATCATTTTATGTAAATTTTCCGTTACTTCAACCCAAGTGGCAGTGCGAGTGTCATGTTTTGTTTGGAGCTTGTAATATGATAAAAATAAAAGCAAATTTGTAAACCGAATTTACAATCATAGAAAAAACGTACGATGTACATTAATGTTAAAAAGGTACATCAGATATATCAATTTCAGACTTGTTTCACGTTGTTGTGCGCATGCGCCAAACTGGCTGCTTGCCCCATCGTTTGATTGTATATACTGTATCGATTTTTCAATAGGCGTACTTCGGAAAATGCAAATTATGAAACCTTTGTGATTACATAAAGGGCATTCAGTCTTTTATCACTTGATAGCAATTGCTGAAGCAAGAAAAGTCTGAAAATAAGAATTAAAACTCTATCTGAGTTTGGAAGCTAGGGCTGTTTAAAATTATCTGACATTTCCAAATATGGTCAGTTGAGAGAAAAAATGTTTATATTTCCATAATCAAATCCAAAATTGCAAACCTGACAACATATTATTACAGCCCTACTATTTAGACACAAGTTTGCCAAATATAATAGCATTTGGATTAAAAACAATAATTTTATGCATTATTTTATACAGCAACCCAGTACGATTTCAACTGGAAGCATCATAAGCACGTTGATATGTTTCTCGGGGAATAGATGCACTTTCAGACGAAACTGCTCTCTGAAAATTGGTTTTGCCTCCTATCTGATAAAAAGGTTCTTCACTAAAATGAAAAGAGTGAACCTCTTTTCATCTTTTCATATGGTGTTTGTAGTGGCAAAACCGGAGAGGGAGTCACACTAGCAATTTTCCTTAACCCTTCTCATGCTGAATGAATTAAGATGCCACGCCCACTTCTAATTTCCAGCCAATCAGATTACTTGATCCGGGTTTTTGATAAAAGTTCACATATTTAATGCCAAACAGTGCCGATCCAGATCAGCCGACTGATCTGGATCTACACTATTTGCTAAGACAGGGCATGTCGTGTTCAGCAAGAGAAGGGTTAATAAAATGGCGGAAAACTGTCAGGTGAACCCAGTCCCTTTAACACGCATATAAACACGCAAACATCAAATTCGTGCTTCTAAGCTTCTTCACGTCGCACATTACGGTAAATATCCTAAAAATTTCGAACACTTTATTCAACACTATTTTTGTCTGAATCGTGCTTTTTATGCCGTTGCTTCTTAAAATAATTAGTGGAATGACAAACAGCAATTTCTGTTCCTGAAGGAAAAGTCTGATCTGGATCTGCATAGCTTGCCTTAAAGTTTTGTTAGAAGCTGTACTGTACAAAATTGTTGGACATTTTACCGTAGTCGCGTACCCGCATAATTAGATCAGGGCTTTCGTTTTCCCATCACGAAAACACGCCTATATAGTTTTGACCCCGTTAAACCCCACTTTTATATAGTAAAACTTGGGTTTACAGGGATATACATTATTTTTCTTATTTCTGATCAAAAACATAGATTGTGTCACCCGTTAGAACCGCCTCGGCGAGGCGGTTCTAACGAGTACCCACAATCTATGTTTTGAGCAGAAATAGGAAAAATATCAGAATTTTTATCTGAAAACTTTCAGATTTTGGTGTTGAAATTTTCAATATATTTGAATAGGTGTGTTTTGGTAATGGTTTTCCCTTGAAAGAGTAAAATACATCACCGGAGAGAAACGTCACTTGGTACACACTGTGGATTATCTGATTCCGAATTCGAAGAAACATATATCAATGTAACTAATAAGCTAATTCTGTTCATGAGAGGTAGGTAGGCTAGAGTAGAAATAAACGGACTTAAGCCAGAAGATCCCTTTCTTCAAGGTGACAAATGCGCATTATATTGCGCATTATATTAAACACCGCATATAGTAAAAAACAAAAACAAAAACTACGATGAAACAAATAAGAAAGTTCATTGTCGATCTGATGCCAGGGGAAAAGAATACCACAAGCAAGACTATGATGGACCATGATCACAGCCATAGAGAAACAGGCGGCTGTAAAAGTCTCCCTATCCTTTTGGCTTTCTGCTTGTAGTATTTTGACTGTAGTGCCATTGCTTTTATAATGTCCTTCTTACCCATTTGGTGTCCTGGACGGAAGGTGTTAGGTACATGTAATTGAATCGATTCCTGATCACTACCTTCCTTTCTATTCATTATACGGTATAACCTCGATGGCTCGTTTACCGTGGATGATTCGAACTCTTTTTTCAGCCCCTACAAATTCTTCCAGTAGCTCAAGAAAACAAATATTTAGGGATTTTTCTTATTTTATCATGGAATTGTATGTTATGTGTACTCATTAGAATCGCCTCATCGAGTTGATTCTAATGAGTACACACAACATACAATCATTGTGTAGAAAATCGAAAAGATTTCCCTAAATTATCGCTGTTGCCATGATTAACCCTCAGTGGCTCGAACTACCCATGTCTCGAACGAATTTCCATGGTCCCAAAGATGTTCGAGCCATTGAGGTTCGACTGTAGTTTAGTTTTCCGTATTTCCAGGATTCTTGAACATTGATGATAGTCTCTGATGACGCTTAATTGTACGAAATGTGTTAGTCCGACTCAGAAAACTTGACACTTTAGGCATGGTCGATATTCATAGTGCATTCATTGCTCGCATGGGCCATTCCTTTTGTAATCTATTTATTTTTACAACATCTGCTGTTAGTGCCGTGTTTCGCCCAAAACAAGTTCCCCTGTATTTCACTACAGTGTTGTTTATATATTCTGGTCCTCTGTGATCATTTAGTTTATTTCAGGAGTCGTAAGCAAAACATGAGAGTCACTGATGAGTCTTAATTTACCGAAACTAGCTAGTCTGGTATAGAAAACTTTACCATTTCGGTAATTGTGATTTTTTGGGTGTGTTCATTGCTCTCAAGTGTAATTCCTTATAAGATCAATTTATAAAACAGATGGAAGAGGGAGCTGTCATTAAAGCTTATTTGCCCAAAGAAACAAAATTATCAGCCATAACTGGATTAACAGCCATACATGCATCTTGCCACAGAACATCCATTTTGTAATCGTTTCTGTGTCCGTTTAAATTGTGCTAAAAATCAAAACTACTAGCAATTCTCTTGAATTTATAGACTACACCAGCACAAAATTAGGGTTCCAAAATAAAGACCTTCGAACGTAAGTGTTTATCATACTGCGTTATTTTCGTAATTAATTCGGAATGATTAAACCCAGATAATGTTTTACGTAACTAATGATACCGTTATATGTTCCAATGAGCCAGTTTCAAAAGTTGTTTGGCTGGGCCCAGTTGTTCAAAGCGTCGTTAGCTAAACGAGCTCGTAAGTGGTCAAATGTTAACTGTTCTAGTAAGTACAATATCTAATTCACAGGTATTTTTGCTGAAAAAATGTGAGTAGAAAAGCTACTTCACATGTTTTTCAGCAAAAATATCAGCTAATATGCCATATTTAATGATCAAAGTTTTACCGATATGTTAAATAAAGACATCGTCAGTTTTGAACAACTAGGCCCAGGTTGCTAAGTTGGAAAATGTTCTTCTCATTTTTAAAGACAGAGTGATCTGTTATTAACAGCTGAACAGTTGGTCATGATTTCGTACGGTAGTAAAAGGTTTATGCCATTATAATGCACAATCTCGATCCCATCTTTTGCTTTGCGCAGCGCATTGTATGTTTGATAGTATACATATTGAAATCTATCTGATAGCCAAGATTCTCAATTGGGATTTCAGAATAATTCATTCAAAGGATTAAATGTGTCTCGTTGATTTTAAGCTAACAAAAGCTGTTCGGTATCTCTAATCATAAAACATATCGTAGAAAAACTAATCACCCGGTATTATACAGTTGAACTTCAATGGCTCAAACATCTTCGGGACCATGAAAATTTGTTCTAGACATGGGTAGGTCGAGCCACTGAGGGTTAATCAAAGCTCCAAGTCAGGAGGTAAATGTGGATAATTTACGAATGTATTTAATCTATTATAAAATAATGGCAGGTTGAGTGTAGTCAATAGAATCGCCTCGATGAGGCGATTCTAATGAGTACTCGCAACATACAATGTACGTTTTCATGATAAAATAACATTTCTCTATCATATCTCTAAATATTTCTTTTTTTGAACTATCGGGAGAATGAGAGTATGGTGTCGGAATAGCAAACAGTGTAGACTCAGATGTTATATGGGTCTACATTTTAACTAGCATATCTTTGCCCATGTTTAGCCTCGGAGTTCATACATTATCTTAGACATATTAATACTTAAGAGGAAAAGTTAATTGATACAATTTCCAGGGAGACAACTCTATATTAATGTTTTGAAGCCTTCTGAAAAAGTGCACTACACAAAAAAGGAATAATTTGCCCCTGTAGGGGAGCAAATATTTTCCTTTTAGTGTAAATCTCTTTCCAGAAAGGGAAGGGTGTATAGGAAAGCAAACAGGAAATCACAAATGTAATTTCCCTTATCCAAACTGGCGAAAACTCTATTAAGTGTATCCAAATACGGAATATGTATATGACATTTATGTTTTCTTTGCTAGAACATAATACGTAGATATTGTTTTAGACAATGACACAATAGAAGACAGACAGACGTGTCGCAGCATTATTTAAAAACACGGGTGGCTCAGTTATACAACAGACAGACGTTTACAAAGAAACAGAAAAGAGTGACGGAAATCTAAAACAAATTAATTTTTTGTAATTTTTACAACATTTGAACAGAGGGTATAGATTTGGCACTAGTAAAAGTGATTTAAACTCACTAGTAGTAGTCACTGCTCACGTTTCTATGGCGACGGTTCATGTGCTGTTTGTTATTTGTTTGGCCTTGTGACCGGCTGCTCGCTGCAGAGCTTTTTCATCTTTGTCCTGTTCACTGTCTTTTTGTTGATTTGATTTATCCTGTCTAGCCAAGTGATCATCCTGTAGGGGAAGCGAAATCTGATTATCTTGATTTCCTTTGGTTTGTAGCATGTGTACTCTCTGTCTTGATTTGTTTGCTCTTCCTCTAAGTGTTATTGGTAGGTTATGATCTGTGTTTTATGTTTTGGATTTCCTTGACATTCATCCCGAAAACATACCTATATAGTATTTGCCCTCTTAAACCCACTTTTATAATGTAAAACTAGGGTTTAGAGGGGTATACATTATTTGTCTTATTTCTGCTTAAAAACATAGACTGTGGGTACTCGTTAGAACCGCTTCGGCAAGGCGGTTCTAACGAGTACCCACTATCTATGTTTGGAACAGAAGTATGAAAAATATCAGAATTTTCATCTGAAAACTTTCATTTTTTTTTGTGGTGAAATTTTCAATATATTTGAATACACGTGTTTTCGTAATGTTTTTTTAATATTTAAAATCTGCAAATGTTTATAATTCGATTAATACTGTATACCCCTGCATACCCCAGTTATACGCTATTTTATGGTGGAGAAAGGCGTTATTCACATAGAGTTGTTAACTTAATGCGAGAGATATAATTTATGTTATGACACAAAATATCAATTCCAAGATACACCGCAAAAATGAAATGAGCCGCGGCGGCTACGTACATGTACCTTCGGACACGTGTGCCCAGCGAAGATTCAGATTAGCATGCGCATTCATGCAGTCTGATCAGAATCTTCACTGGGCGCATTTTGGATAGCCAAGGATGCAAAGTTTCTTCATGCGGACAACAAAGACTTTGATGAGACCACGCGCAGGCTGAATTGGGCGCACATGTCAGAAGATACACTCTCTTACGTTGCGAGTCAATTTGTTATCGGATTTTTCACTTGCCCCGACTGATTGCGCCACCGTCTTGCTATAGGAAACACGTTTAAAGCTTCAATATGATGCCGTTTTTAAACTCACCTGAACCGCATTATGAAAATATGCCTATTCAAATATACTGAAAATTTTACCACCAAAAAATGAAGATTTTCGGATAAAAAATTCTGATAATTTTCATATTTCTGCTCAAAACATAGATTGTGGGTACTCTTTAGAACCGCCTCGGTTCTAACGAGTACCCACAATCTATGTATTTGAGCAAAAGTAAGAAAAATAATGTATACCCCTTCAAGCCCCAGTTTTACTATATAAAAGTGGGGTTTAAGGGGGTCAAATTATATAGGCATGTTTTCGTGATGCGATTCTGCCATGTTCGTTTACTTGATGTGTACTTTGCTTCCAAAGGATGTCTGTTTTAATTTTTTTTATCTTCAGTACAGCTGGTGTTATGTGTTGTGTGGCTTTGGTACAAAATCTCTTCGTATTTCACTTTAGTGTACAGGCGACTCTCGTTATCTCGAATTCCAAGGGTCCCTCTGAAACACTTTGAGATATCCGTACCTCAACATATCAGATTTTCAGAATTGAGGAAAAAATAATTCGAACAAACACATTTAACAAATATATAATTATGCTATTGAACTCTTGAAGTTAGAGATGTATCGAAAATATTGTGGGAAAGAGGAGAAATTGCTCCTTAGGAGCAATTTCTCCCTTTTACCACAATATTTTTTACTTGTTGTTAGATTTTCATGTTTAGGCAGGGACCAGATTTTTCACTTCGAGATAAGCGGTTATTCGAGATAAGCGAGTTCGAGATAACGAGAGTCAACTGTATTTTATATTGACTGGCCGTTTTTGGATCACTGAGCCTATTTGATCTTTTTTTTTTAAAAAACAGAATATACCTCACTCTTAGGTTAAAGATAGAAGCAGACATCACGAAAACGTACCTATATAATATTGACCCCATAAACCCCCATTTTTTATAGTAAAACTGGGGTTTACAGGGGTATACATTATTTTTTTTCTAATTTCTGCTCAAAAACATAGATTGTGGGTAGTCGTTAGAACCGCCTCGCCGAGGGGGGTGGGGGGAGGGGGTGGTTAACGAGTTTCCGCAATCTATGTTTTGAGCAGAAATGTGAAAAATAACACAGATTTTTTTATGTGAAAAGTTTCAGTTTTTGGAGGTGAACTTTTCTATATATTTGAATAGGCGTGTTTTGTTTTTGTTTTGTAATGGTTGCCGTTACATAACAGTTCATTCACTGACTCAATAAAACCGAGTCCAATATTTTTGGACGTTTTTAACCTTATAAATTATAACGGTTTTAGAATGCATACAAGATACTGGGACAGAAAGTTCTGTACGAATATAACGTAGCGAAGTTAGTTCAGTGTTTCTCTTCTTTTCTACTTCTCAAATACGCGTTGTGTTCTCTACTTTGACTGTCAAAGTCCCAATTTAGAATTTTAAATAAATTCAACAAAATAATTTCAATAATATATTTTAATTTCTACAACCCAATTCTAATTATAATCCAAAACTAAACTCTCTCACACACATCCTCTCTTTATATACACAAAGAGTCACGTGATAGCAACTCACGTCAGCGCCCTCTGATCACATGATCCCCAACCAATCAGAGTTCTCAAATACTACTACAGCGCCACCTAATGCGTGAGTTACTACCAATGAGACTACCAATGAGAACAGACCGGAATGACTCATCATCATGTGAACAACGCAATTTCCCAGGCACCAAATATTTGGATGCTTGCCAAAACCTATTAATCATTGTCAAGATAACCCCTATCTATTCATATCGCTTGTGCAATAATTCTATATAAAGTAACATCTGTCAACAAGATGCCAAAATGACTAACGGTTCACAGATAATTAATAGCTTATGTCAATTATTATTGCACAACCTACACCTGAATAAATACTAACTATAACTAAACAAAATAAACAACGTCCTTAAACAAATATCAAACATAACAGATCACATTAATCT
Source organism: Anodontia alba (assembly GCA_964016985.1). Lineage (NCBI taxonomy): Eukaryota > Metazoa > Mollusca > Bivalvia > Lucinida > Lucinidae > Anodontia > Anodontia alba. The sequence goes on along the minus strand of OZ024826.1, from coordinate 33,085,416 downwards.
TAAATGCCAAGCTCCGCAACTGACACCTGGTATTGCGTAATCGTGGGAAAATAGCAGATAAGGAAACCCACTATTTTATACGAACATATTTAGTAAATATGGTTTTTATCATATTGATTCCGCAGGTGTTGTATATTTCTAGGTAATAGTATCATCAGTACCCCACACGAGAATGTAAATAAAGTGATCGTGGCACGCTATCTTCCCGGTTGTGTCGCTTCCATATACGCGCATTACTTATTTCGTATTTCATTCAAAATCGTATTTGGAATAATAGAAATAAATTTAACCCTTAAAGTGCCAGTCACGAATGCAGCAAACGGCATTTTGATTATTTTTCTGTATTTTTCGTAGAACAAAAGGTTTGAAAATGCGAATGAATCATTGCCTAGCAGACGATTCAAATAAAATATCAAGACTACTTTTCTCTGCAAAACTATTTAAGAAAATAGAATGACGTCTGGTATAGTTTGCTTATCACTTTAAAGGTTAATACGAGTTTAACATGTGCCCAGTTCCAAAAGAGTCCTTAAGTTGAGGTTGGCCTTAACTTTTAGGACTGAGATTTGCAAAACCAATTCTAATGTAAAAACTGGTCTTTAGGGATGAATCAAGTAAATAAAGTTTGATACCGTCTATTTCAGTAATACAAAAGTCTCCATTCTAGATGACTTTAAATGTCTTATTTAATGTGTTCAAATTTTGGACCTTAACTCTAATGAACGATTGCAAAGGTAAACCACAGATACATCATCTGATTTAGACTTCTGGTACCTAGGTGTATAAACTTAAGCTGGTCCACAGTAGTACATACATGTTCATGTGCTACCCGTATCAGGCAAGTATCCAATGCGGCTTTCAGCTTTGTGAGTGCTTTCATTACACTCAAGGGTCATTCCTTTTGGGATCTATTTATCTTTATTACAGCAGGCGTGAGCGCCTTGTGGCGGCCGCCAAACTTTCGACGTACCCCACTATACTTTAGCTTTATATTTTCTGTTCCTTTGTAATTAATGAGGCCATTCCGGGATATTTGAAAATTTATACGAGGGCGATGATGAGGCCTAATTTGATGAGGCCTAATGATGAGGCCGAGACTTGCTCTCAAGGGTAATATGTTTTAGAATCTATTTGTTCGTGGAGTCTCGGGATACGATATGTCTGTTTAAATTATTAAGGGACAATGGGCGACTGTCAATTTGAATTTAGGAATATGAGCTATGAGCGGACATGGAATTGCAAAATCCAATCGTTTGAGCAATAGTTTGGAGGCTTCCGGTATATTTGTCTTCCATATTTGCCTAGGACTTGCCCTTGAGAGCAACGAACACATTCAGAACTAAAAATAGCTAATTGTCGAAATGTTCTTATCCAGATTAGTTAGTTGCACTCAGTTGGGATTCATCGGTGATCCTCGTATAAATTTTCAAACCTTCTTTGCCTTACCCACCTAGTTGATGTTTACAAAGGGCACTCCCTGTAGCGGAGTTAAATTTAAAATAGAGAGTGCAATAGTGTATAAGAGACAACTCTTTTATGATGGCGGGACTAAGACATAGTTGTTATCAAAATATCATTCAAAAAGCTTGACCATTGTTCTAGTTCATGTCATAGACGAAGAGAGGAGGTCCAGTTGATAAATAAAGAAGGTTCTGCGCAGTGTGGTTAGAACCTTTTGTAATCGTCGTCACATTCATCAATATCAACTGATTCTGTTGGCGGACAACAAATGTTTAGATCATAATGGACGTGTATAGTATAAGTGTACTTGCGTTGTGCACCATTAAACACACTACGAAAACACGCCTGTTTAAATATATTGAAAATTTTACCACCAAAATCTGAAAGTTTTTAGATAAAAATTCTTATATTTTTCATACTTCTGCTCCAAACATAGATTGTAGGTACTCGTTAGAACCGCCTCTGCGAGGCGGTTCTAACGAGTACCAACAATCTATGTTTTTGAGCAGAAATAAGTAAATTAATGTATACTCCTGTAAACCTCAGTTTTATTATATAAAATTGAGGTTTAATGGGGTCAAAATTATATAGGTATAATTTTTTTTATGAAATATGCTCTGCTTTAGCTAAAGCCTTAACTGTCAAAAAATGGAAGCGTTTTTTTTTCTGGAGTGACATCAGTTGTGGCCGAAACTTCGATCTCCGTTTTATTTGATAGAACTGGCATAAAGACAACACCAACAAGACAAATTGTAAAAACCCAACAGTTTCTCAAACAAGAATAGCGACTTCGGTTCAGCACCGTTCACCGAGATACTTCTTTGATCCCCACCATCAACATCAATAATGTAAAGAAGAGTACCTATGGCGGCTAGGGTATACTGACCAGCCAGCACGAATGTGCATACTGTTCGAAATATTATTTGCTTGCTGCATGCGGTTGGTTTCTTTGTGTACCTACTTCTGGCTTCTGGCTATTCTTCAAGAGAACCCATGTCAGATAAAAGCGACAGAGCTTAACCTATCTGGTCTGCTGTATTGTTGATTCTTCTATGGACCATTAGTGCAGGCAAACTGCCATAGTTATGAGCCAAGACAAATGAAATTACTTTAGTATTTACAGTGTTTAGACCCAGATAAGACGCTGCAGAACGAGTTTGATACCAAATGCTCAGATTCTTTTGCGAGGATATTGATTTCGGTTTGGCCTAAGTTTCCGCTATTTGCGTGTGCACCGAACAATTCATTCTGTCATGGCAGAGCACAAGTAGATTAACGCTTAGCATGCTGGGTAAACTTTTCAGCAGTCGATATTTTGAACTTTTTCCTTATTTTTACCAGAAAATAGGATTAAAAAAATGTCAAATCCAATTTATGGAAAAAAAACGAGAGAAAAATATATCATCAATCTGTCGACCTCTGAATCTACCAAGCAGCCGATTCACATGAAAGGTCAAGTTATTTTCTTGCCAAACTATAAAAAATATCGACTACTACAAATGTTGCTTGCCGCTTTAAGAGTCGACGCCTTTGTTTTTATTTTAAGATTTTTTTCATGGAAAATTATTCTTAACATTTTATGCAAATGGTCTGCTAAGCAGACGATTCTCATGAAATGTCACTTCTTTCCTTTGCAAAATGAAAAAAAAAAAAAAAAAAAAAAAAAAAAAAAAAAAAATAAATAAATAAATAAAAATGTCTACTATAAATGTTGCTTGGCGCTTTAACCCTTTCAGCCCTGCAGACCAAATTTTTTTTTTTTTTTTTTTTGCAAACAATGTAGATCCTGATGAGACGGCTCTTAATGAGGTGTCTCATCAGGATCTATACTGTTTGCCACCTAAACGCCTATTTAGAACAAGGATCCTAGATTCAAAGATGGAAAACTCCACTTGAGACACTCAGGGATGAACGGGTTAAGAATTAACGCCTTTGTTTGATGGAATCGCGAACAAGGATAACAGCAGATATTCATCACGAAAACATGCCTATATAATTTTGACCCCCTTAACCCCCATTTTTATATAGTAAAACTAGGGTTCACAGGGGAATACATTATTTTCTTATTTCTGCTCAAAAACATATAATGTGAGTACTCGTTAGAACCGCCTTTTTAACAATCTATGTTTTGAGCAGAAATATAAAAAAAATATCAGAGTCTTTTTATCTGAAAATTTTCAGCTTTTGGAGGTGGAAATTTTCTATATATTTGAATAGGCGTGTTTTCGTAATGGTAGGAGAAAATGATTATGAAAATGTACATCAATCTAGATGACGAATGTGACTAGTAACCTAACTGTCTATACACTGAACAGTGATGCATGTATTTACGCTCTGCATGCTGGGTAAAAATTGCAGCAGACGAAATTTTGAAATATGTTTTCTCAATATTCGCGGAAAATAGGTTTTAACACTTTATGCAAATTGTCTCCTAAGACGAAAATTTGCATGAAATCTCTAAACTTAATCTATGGCTGTTCCATTGTCTCTATATAAATAAAACTAAAGTTATTTTTCAATGAACGAAAATAATTCCATGGGATATTTTCCAGTTTTGAAAATTATACAGTGGTTAATTTATAGATCTCACAGGTGTTCTTTAGAATGACTGTCAACCATGCACATGTTTTAGAGTGTTTCAGCTGTACAAATGCTACTTAACCTTTATCACTCTCTAGGCTAATTTCGCAGACAACAAATTGGTGATATATCAAAGATTTTTGTTTTCCTGGGAAAAATAAGAAAAATATTTCAAACTCATGTATGTGGAATCTTTTACCCTGAGTTTTAGCAGACGATATTTTGAAATATTGTTTTCTTATTTTTCCTAATAATTTTGCAAATTGTCTCCAATTTACATGAAATGTCAAGTTCTGTTTTCTGGAAATATATCAGGGCCCAGTTGTTCAAAGCTAACGATGTCGTTAGTTAACGATTCGTTAAAATTTACATCAAGTGATACGCAAATATTCTGAAATTTTTTGCTGAAAAATGTGAGTAGCTTACTCACATTTTTTCAGCAAAAAATATCAGAATATTGTATATTGACTCCACTAAAACAGTTAACGAAATGACCCTTAACGAGCTCGTTAAGCTAACGACGCTTTGAACAACTGGGCCCAGAAAAGTATCATCAGTATGTTGTCTGCTGAAATTGCCCAGAAAGAGCTTAGCACCAATTTTCAGTAGACAACATTTTGAAAAAAAAAACGACCTTAATTTTCCTAGTAAACAGGATTTGACATTTCATGCAGATTGTCTCCGATTTGCATGACATGTAAAATTCTGTTTTCTAGGAAAAATAAGAAAAGTATCATCAATGTGATGTCTGCTGAAATTGCCTAGAGAGTCGTAAAGTTTATTGGAACTTAAAAATTACCTATGCACTGAGCACCTTTCTAATTAATTATGTCACATTCAGTTTTTGTTGAATATAACAGATAAAACTATATTACAATGACCAAAGCTACAGCTGACCAATCATACTGCACCACAGTTTGACCAAACTAAGATGCTGATATACTTTCTTTTGACTAACATGTCAATCAGGAAAAACAACCAATCAGATTTTAGCATTAAAAAGGCGGAGTGTTGCATTATTTCTTGTACACAAGGTAAATTGGTCCAGCATTGCATCAGACCAGGTATTACCACTTTACCATAAAAATATATATATAAAAAATGGTAAAGAAAACGAAGAAGAAAAAAAGAAGAAAACTAAATTCTAAATAACTACTATTTTGCGAAAATGAAAAAAAAAAAACGACATATGCATTGGTCAAAACAGATAAAACATGTTATTGCCTCGCTGTAAATCATATCATAGTATGGCTGACTCAAACTCGGTTCCGCCTCTCTTGGGGTCAGACAGTGAAACGAAAAGTCACCAAACTATGGTTTAATTTACAGTATACCCAAAACCTCGACAATAATCATGGTTTATCTATAACCTATTTTCTGAAAAAAAGAGTAAGAAACATATCAACCATTTTTGTCGTCTGCTGAATTAGCCAAGAGAGTGGTAAAGGTTAATGCTATAGCGTGTCCTGCGAAGAATTACAGTTTTTAGAAAGAAGCGCTTTCAAAAAAGCTGTTGACTGTTTTGCAAGACAAACATAATTACGACCTCCAGAATCGGACTCATTTTGTATTTTCCGTTTTCTTCACGCCATTTTGTAGGAATAAGAGTACATTTGAGGACATGATCTTTTACAGACACGTTTTTATTTGTTGCGTTTTTATTTCCGAGTTCTTTTAAAGGTTCAAGGTGAAAATGTTATAATTTGAACAACTTTCAAGCGTGTTGCCTTCGCTTTTCACGATTTCCGCAAAAAGGAATTCCTAATTTTATACATTGAGAACAGTGTATTTTAACCCTTGTCCTGCTGAACCCGGATATACCCTGCTTTTGCAAACAGTGTAGATCCAGATCAGTTGGCTTCTTCAGAAGCCAACTGGTCTGGATCTGCACTGTTTGTCATTCAGTATGTGAATATATATCAACAACTTGGATCAAATAATCTGATTGGCTGAAAATTAGAAATGGGCGTGGTATCTTAATTTATTTAGCAGGACAAGGGTTAAAACTACAGTGAAATTCCACTATTAAGATCATCTTTGGGAATGCCAAAAAAGAAATCTTAATTATCGGGTGGTCTTATATTGAATAGAGAATGATAAAAAGAAACGATTGGACTGGCAAAAGCTGCTCTTAACCTTCTCTTACTGAACACGACATGCCCTATCTTAGCAAACAGTGTAGATCCAGATCAGTTGGCTTCTAAAGAAGCCAACTGATCTGGCTCTGCACTCATTAAATATGTGAATTTCTATCAAAAATCTGGATCAAGTAATCTGATTGGCTGGAAATTAGAAGTGGGCGTAGCATTTTAATTTATTCAGCATGACAAGGGTTAATAGGGGAGTGGTCTTAATTTCGAGTGTTCTTCATAAGGGACATTTACAGTATACATACCCGTCAGAAATGAAATTAAAATTCAAAAAGTTGCCTTTGGAAACAAAGTAATCAGAATGGGCTCAATGATGCAAAAGGAAATTACATTATAATCTGTATTATGGTGAAATCTGTCAAAACACCCACACCACTAAATGCATTTACTCGACGCTTAATTACATCCAGTGGTACATAACAGATTCCAACAGTGCAGTGTTCTATATGCACCGGGACACCAGCGCTTCCTACAGTATTGAACCTGCGACCATCGAAGACACATATAAGTCTGCACATCCACGCAGTTTGATAAGAAACAGGGAAATCTGTGGGTAGCCAAGGATCCAAAGCAAGAGCCAAAAGAAATTGAGACGAACAGAAGAACCGTCTTGGAACGGTCAGTAGGAAAACTACTTGGAGGATTTTAACCAGATTTAACCGCGCGAAACCTCACCCTTAATTCTGATGCAGCTCCAAATAACAAGTGTATGCTCGGTCCGCATAGGTATCCTCTACATCATCTGTGAAACAGCACAGTGAAAAACATATAATAATAATAATAATAATAATAATAATAATAATAATAATAATAATAATAGAAACTATGAAACAAAGCAAAAGGCTTAATGGTGAAACCATAATACAAGAAAACCACAAACAGAACCACGATGAGCCTGACCACAGACATTGATAGTCAAGCACCAAGGTGGCGATGTGAACATGAAAGTCCCAGGATCAGTTGCTGTCTCAAGTGGCCATCCGATTAAATCAATGCTAGGGTCTCATTTTCTACCGGAACCTTGTGTCTCTGTAAGAGCTGCAACTTCAGAAAACGTACCTTTGGTGCCCCTGCGAAGATTTAGTTCAGCCAGCGCATTCGTGCAGTCTAATTATAATCCTCACTGTGCACATTTTGAATAGCTAAGGATACAAAATTTCTTCTATGGACAACAAAGAGCCTAGTCAGAATGCGCTGATTACAGGGCTGATTTGAGTATTCGATGGGTGCACATATAAGAAAATAGGATTTCTCACTTTGCTTTCTCGTATATACATTTGTATGGAGCAATTGCCCCTCAGTTTGAAAGTGAAGGAATGGTGAGACTTTATGTGTCCTATATTGGGTTTACCGAGTAGTTTCTGACCATTCCAAGGTGGTTCTTTTGTTGTTCTTCTTCTTTGTTTGTGCGTCTGTGGTTTCTTAAGTGGCGTTTGTGTGGTTCCTTTTGTTCCTCATCTCTCCTTCTTTTGGTGCCCTGGGAGGTGACTTAGTTTTATCATAACTTCCATATATTGCAGCTACTATATATAGGGCATACATAGAATATACAATGCTGTCTCTACTTCTGTTTTTGTGCCTCTGGAATGCTGTGCTTCGTGATTGTGACATTTCCTGGGTACCTTCATTTACATTTTTTTTATATAATCAATGCGGGTTTTCAAGATGTTCTACTTAACGAAAACATTCAAGAAAACAACGTTATGGTGGTATAGTAAACTTCTATGCGTTATTTCATGTGGGTTTCGTTAATCTTTACCACTCTCTGGGCTAATTCAGCAGATGACAAATACATTTTTTTTCTTATTTTCCCAAGAAAACAGGATCTAACATTTCATGCAGATTGTCTTCATTGTCTGTCTCGGGTAAGGACATAAAATATATCAACGTTTCATCCGCTTACTATATATTTCAGAATAAATAGCGAGTCTGAATACGTGTACCGTCCGAATATATGAATAAAGCGAGATATAACCGGTGACTATTGAAACATAGCAGATGAGGCATATATTTACACGGGCGTATTTCGCATTACGTACATTACCTATATGCACAAGGAAATATATTTGCAACTGAGATCGACTAACATATTAATATATTATTTTCATCCTTTAGCTACCCTCAACCAATTACCGAAACAAAACCGTGTTGACTTCGTGACTGACACATATTAGCTACTGTCCATAAAATCATATTAACAGCAGAGACGCGGAGGTGGTCCTACATTCATGCTTCGTGGGGCAAAAAAAAAAAAAAAAAAAAACGCCTCGTGACTGGCAGTGTTTCATGTCTAATGAAGGTAATAAGTCAGTTAATAAACTTGATTTTTGATTAGTAGAATTCCAACATCTATTCATCACAACTGTATGGGCGAAACATTTACTTTGTGATTAAAGATAAATGTTATCGCCTCACTAGTGAGGATGGCAACTAAGTCCGGGCATATCCACATGAATCCCTGTTTTCATCACAGGAGGACGCAGACATCAGGATTGTCCTGCTCTGCCTTGAGATCAGCAAAACCTCCGCTACAAGTAGCAGAATAATTGTTAGATCGCCGGATTCTGGTGTATTGATTTTGTTGACAAGATACGTCAAGGACCTTCAGATGACAGTTTTGTTTGATACAAGTAGGGAAATAAAAGGCGTCTCTTGAATGAAAATCAAATTTTGCAAACAAAAGGAGAAACGATTTGTTCAGTTTAACCCGCTATCCACTGCTTCACTGGCTGTGACACAACGAGTGCTTTTGTTCGTCGGGGTAAAGTGGCATCAATAAATTTAGTTGAAAAACACCAAGCGTATAGGCTGATGTTTGCTAAATTTTGTCAAGAGCAGGTTCGTAAGGATGAACTTTACAAACAGGCAGAGCAATTTGTCTGTGCTCTTTAAGGCAAATCAAAATACAGTGAAGTAAATAAACTTTGGTATGATTCGTTCTTGAAAAAAATGCCAAGGCAATGGTGACGTCTTAGACACCTATTGTGGCATAGATATGAGTCTGCTAACACCATGTCAGTCATCTCTAGTAATGCATGGTAAGCGTGTAAACTACCAACTGCATGTGTGCAGAATCCCTCTTCAAGAGGATGAGAAGGATGACGATGAAGGTGTTGAACTGTCAAACATAATCGACGTTTTCTACGATGAAGACAGTGATGATGGAGAAGTGTAGCAACTATACTGCAGTGTGACTATGATTACCTCTAATCAATGTGATACATCTGAAAAAAGTATCTCAGTAGATGCTGACGGATCAGCTTATTTTAAGTTTTGAGCAGGATGTTTTATATTATATGAAGAACTGATATACTTATATATTTAAATGATGTTAGTTACGTTACTTTTTTTTTTTTTTTTTGTTTTTTTTTTTTTTTTTTTGATACATCTGAGAAAAGTATCTTAGTAGATATAGATACTGAATGATCAGCTTATTTTGATTTTTGAGCAAGACATATTGCATATTATATAAAAACCTGATACATTTATATTTAAATGATGTTATTTATGTTACTTTTTTTCACATTATTAGTCCCAAAGTAAGATAAAAAAAGGACATAATTAATGCAAAACATCAAGGTTCAGCATAGAAAGCTCAGTTCAGTAGTAAAGTAGTAAATTAGCTCCATATGCTATTAATGTTTCAGTTCGTATTGAAAGATATTTGTTAAGATATTTATGAATATGCGAATGAGTTAATTAGCATATTTAAAAGGTTAAAGGGCATATTCAAGGGTACGCCTTGATTTGGTACCAATTGTACAGCGCTATGGTAAATATAATCTGGTGTAAGCCGCATTTATTGTGACAATTTACATAAGTTTATAACTGAAAACCCATTTACTTGCGCATTTACATGTAATATATTAAAACGAATTTGACCAGGCTCAACTCATACCATGATTAATTTCTGAGACTCATGGTTTACTGCAGACATGTTTAGATACTTATGAGATTTTACATCAAGATTCAGCCTCCAAATGCTTTGGTTTTGTCTTTAACTTTGTATGATTACAAAAATGTGCTTTTTTTAAATGAAAATATGTTTTATTGAATAGTCATTGATATGCAAATTAGCAAATTTGCATATTCTAATATTACGTAAAATGCCAATATCTAACCTTTTATTTGATTTCAATTTTATTGATCTATGATTAACGAGAGCTGAGAAATGCTCTTTTTTCTACGTGTACCCTCACTAATTATATATACAACTAAAAAGAAGTTTTGATTTATCCTCATATTTTGGTGCCAAATGTTAGAGTCCAAACTTTGTCTTGTTGAACCCAATTAAATCAAACAAGTCTGACAAAAAAAAAAAAACAAAAAAAAAAAAAAAACTACTTTTGAGGTACATCATGTTGATGAAAACTGATGTGATTACAATGCCCTTTTTTAAACGCAGCGAATATTTTCGAAAAAAAACAACAACAAAAAAAAACAAAAAAACAAAAAAAAACAACAACAACAAAAAAAAAACAAAAAAACAAAACAAAAAAAAACAAAAAAAAACACGATTTTTGAAACTTTTTCAAAACGGCTGAAAGCTTTTGGCTGCATCTGTATTTTTGCACACAGGTAAACAGTGTGGACCCTTTTCAGACTACTCCTAGAGGAGCAGTCTTATCTGGGTCCACACTGTTTGCAAAAATGACTTTTAAAATCACAAGCAAATGACAATTGTTGTGATTGGCAGTTTAAGGGTTAAAATGCCTTATAGAAAGTGCGATCATTTCAGAATGACCTTATTTTTGCTCCATGTACCATAATTACCCAAAGGTTTCGGACTGGAAAGCCTGAGTTAACGATGTAGTCCCAAATCGGACGCCTGATCAGGGTCTACACTGCTTGCTACTCACCCAACAATTTATAGACACAGGAAATGGTGGTAAAATGGATAAGTATGGTAAGGAGTTAAGGTGTCCGAATACTTAGGATATGTACGGTAGCTCTCTTTTATTATTATTATTAGAGATGCTATGGACTAACCTTTCCTACCTATATATCCTTAAGAATTCGGACATAACGACCTAAGCAAACAGTGTAGAACTAGATCAGACGCCAGTTGCTTATATGCTACTCAACTGGTAGTAAGATGGACATGTTCAACTTTTGGAGCAAGGATAGTAAGGTCACTGAAGTGTCAGAATATTTAATGCAAATTGGTACGATTGAATTCAGCATCAAACCATAATTGGGTCGGCACGGAAAAAAGGACCTTATAGTTTTCCGGTTTGTGGGGGATCTACAGATGTGCATGCGCGGTCCCCTAATAATGCTACAGACATACATGTTTGCCTGAAGCTGCCTCAAGGTCTCTACTACAACTCTGCGAATAGAAAAAGGCACGGGCGAGACTGCGCTTATGCGCAGGCTCGCCTGATCTTTGCTGGTCACCTATGTGATAAGTGCCCTTTTATCATATATTGGCTCAATTATCCTAAAAACAACAGATTGAACAAATCACATTTATCCTCGTAAAGAGTTCTGTCAGATTAAGGAAACATTTCAACCTATTCGGCCTCGAAATTGGTTTATTCCCCCGATGGCCATTACGATTGGCAAACGACCATTAATTAAGTTTTCTGAAACATTTGTAAAGACAGCTGACAAAGTGAACAGACGGAATCTTCTAAAATTACTTAAGGTGATTCTAGAATCATGCTACTTGAAGCTACACATGTACATCACGAAAACATACCTATATAATTTTGATCTCCTTAAACCCCACTTTTATATTTTAAAACTGGGGTTTGCAGGGGTACAAGTTATTTTTCTTATTTCTGCTCAAAACATGGATTGTGGGTACTCGTTAGAACCGCCTCGCCGAGGCGGTTCTAACGAGTACCCACAATCTATGTGTTGAGCAGAAATATGAAAAATATCACAGTTTTTTATGTGAAATTTTTTAATTTTTGGAGGATTAATTTTCTATATATTTGAATAGGCGTGTTTTCGTAATGATCTGTTAGTGTGTGCGCGCATGCGAGAGAGAGAGAGAGAGAGAGAGAGAGAGAGAGAGAGAGAGAGAGAGAGAGAGAGAGAGAGCAATATGCTTGACATTTTTTATGCAAAGAGGAACACACCGATTATACAGTCTATTCATAATTGGTCTGTTTAGTGAAACTAGCAAACATGCATGGCTAAGTAAGTAAGGTAGATCCAGCTTATATTACGGCCATCTTTTCATGCCCATTACTCCATGTTTACTAGCTGCAATTCTATTTCTATTTGATATACAGTCAAACCTGTCCTAAAGGCCACCTGTATTAAGCAATCACCTGCCTTTAAAGGCCACTGTTTCAGACCCCATCAAAGACAGAGAAGTGAAACTCTACCTGTATTAAGCAGGCACCTATCTTAAGCAACCAGTATTTGGCTTTCCCATTGGTGCTTGCTTAACACAGGTTTGACTGTACTCGTAAAATTTTAGATAATGAACTGAAAGATATATATGAATTTACCAAGAAAGGCCACTATAACGTGGCAAACATTCCTGAGACGAAGACAAAACAACGACTAGATACAACTGTACAATCCCAACAACCGATACACAAAATATACCTGTAGCAGTACAATAGCATGGCCGTCTCAGAACGGCCAGCAGGGATACTAATGTGCGAGGGCCAAGGCAGTAGATTGAGAGGGCGGGCTTAATCTAGTTTTAATCGATCAAAATTCTGATGCAGCTCCGAAATTCAAATAGGCGTTCAGTTCTCGTAGCGTTTACTTACAGTGAATGATCACAGTATAAAACTTATTATCATGGAGTTATGATGAAAAAAGTAAAGGGCTCAATGGTGATAAAAAACAACAAAACAACAACAACAAAAAAAAAAAAAAAAAAAAAAAAAAAAAAAAAAAAAACATGTAGTCAAAGTTGAAATGCAGAACTTTCTAAATTTGAGTTTATTGAAAACCTCTCCAAATTCTAATTGTCGAAAAGAAGTTTTTCCGAGACGTTCATATACTATACAGCGGTTAACTGCATATCTTAATAGCAACAAGATAAGATGTTAATAAATGTGAGACTTCAATAACAGTGTTAACGAGGCAACGTACTCTGCATGACACCTTGTGAAGCTTCTGTAAACAAAACAACGTAAGAAACATATTTTGATTCTCCTTAACATATACTTACTGCAAATTTGACAGACTGAATACGATGATCATCAGTTACTCACTTCTTATCTTTGAAACTTTGCATATATGTTAAGTAGTGTCAAGTAGTGCGAATACGAGTAGGAGTGTTTTCGTGATGTACGTAATTCTGAATCAGCCCCACATCACAAATATATGTTCGGTCTACATAGGGTCCTCTACCTCACTTGTGAAACATCAAAGTAAAACACATATAATGAATAAAAACACCGCAAGCATAATACCCCGCCATAGCAATTATTTGTTTATGTATAAAAGTTATCGTTGCAAAAATGTCTGGAAAGAAAATGACGGAGGGACAAATAACAATCCTAAACCAGATCTTGATAATATCAATGGACAGATAACAATCCTAAACCAGATCTTGATAACATAAATGCGTATCGCAACTTTGGTTAAAATGCCTTGTAATTTACTCAAGTTATCGTTCGGGAACGAAAATATAGGCGTGTCTCGGGCAGATAACTCCGTCAAAATTTGACGAAATTTGCCTATTAGCAATTCCGAAACAGATCTCCTTAATGTCAATGCATATAGCAAGTTTGGTTAAAATCCCTTGTTATTTACTCAAGTTATCGTCTGGAAATGAAAATATGGGGGTGTCTCGGGCAGATAACTCAGTAAAAAATTGACGAAATTTGCCCATTAGCAATTCCAAACCAGATCTCCTGAATGTCAATATATATAGCAAGTTTGGTTGAAATCCCTTGTTATTTACTCAAGTTATCGTCCGGAAACGAAAATACGGGCGTGTCTCGGGCAGATACCTCCGTAACAATTTGACGAAATTTGCCCATTAGCAATTCCAAACCAGATCTCTTTAATGTCAATATATATAGCAAGTTTGGTTAAAATCCCTTGTTATTTACTCAAGTTATCGTCCTGAAACGAAAATATGGGAGTGTCTCGGGCAGATAACTCCGTAACAATTTGACGAAATTTGCCCATTAGCAATCCCAAACCAGATCTCCTTAATGTCAATGCATATAGAAAGTTTGGTTAAAATCCCTTGTTATTTACTCAAGTTGTCGACCGGAAAAGAAAATATGGGCGTGTCTCGGGCAGATAACTCCGTAACAATTTGGCGAAATTTGCCCATTAGCATCCCAAACCAGATCTCCACAATATCAATGCACATACCAAGTTTGGTGAAAATCCATTGATGTTTACTCAAGTTATCATCAGGAAACGAAAAACGAACGGACGGACGGATGTACGACGGACAGACACACGGACAGACACACGGACGTCCAACGTGAAACCATAATACCCCGCCACTATTGTGTGGCGGGGTATAAAAACTCTATGAAGAAACAAAGTACAGAGCTCAATGGTGATCTGAGACCAGAACTCAAGAAAACCACAAACAGAACCACGATAAGCCCGATCACAGGCATTGATATTGAAGCGCTAACCATTTGAAACAGACTGAGGAGGGAGCTTTCATTTAGTCTGAGGACTGACACATCGTCGTGCAAATAAAGGGGGCGGGGGGGGGGGGGAGCAATTTGATTAGCCAAAATTGTGTTAACATTCATGTATGCAGTTTGCAGCAGAATATATAGCAATGTTGTTATTTATATTTCCTAGCTACTTGATAATCTTTTTTACTTGTACCGAAAAATAAGTTTTGCCACCATAGTTTCTGAATATGCAGACTAAGTCTCCATAAAACCTTACCCGGAACCTCGGGAGGGCTGTATTCAGTGACAGTTGCTTTTCCTGGCTTAAACAGGTAATAAAACATTTTTCATGTTCACCTCAGCTGAGCATTAAATCTTCTCTGCTAATAGATATGAAAATGCCAACTATAGTTTGTTCTCAGCTTTGTTTAGCAAGAACGCATTTGCAATTATAACAATGTAATTGTAATATAATTTCATGTCTGCTGATTTGAGCATAAAAGGTTTTATAACCTCAGAGCCTGGTTCTCGTCATTTCCCATTTCACGCTTACGTATGTTCTTTCTTTATTTTGTTCTACTTAATATAATACCATTCGCAGCTGAGATAAATCTGTGGATTGCATAGAGTAACAAATTATGTCTGGATTCAGCTTATGTCAGAGGTGAAGACAGAAACGAGATATTGTATTAAGTCAGATTGTTGGATGCTGTTTTATCAATTTGATTGATTGCCGAACACACGATTTGTTCACATTGAGAACTTCAATACAATTAATCGTTATGTAATAAAACAAAATGCGCATGATCATTTAGCACAGGAAAATGGTGGTTATGGGGAGACCCCCTTAAACCCCACTTTTATACAGTAAAACTGAGGTTTTCAGGGGTATAAATTATTTTCTTACTTCTATTCAAAAACATAGATTGTAGGTACTCGTTAGAACCGCATCGCCGAGGCGGTTCTAACGAGTGCCCACAATCTATGTTTTGAGCAGAAATATGAAAAATATCAGAGTTTTGCTTTATCTGAAAATTTAAAGTTTTTGGAGGTGAATTTTTCTATATATTTGAATATTCGTAATGCATGGAAGGACGCTTGTTCGTAAAGCAGTAGTACATTAATGTTTCGGTCACCGATGGTTCGTTTACCGTGGCTTTTTCGACCTTGTTTTTGAGTCCCCAAGAAAGTCTTTCGAAAGCTCAAGAAAATAATTATGTAGGACATTTTCGAGAACAGATCTTACTTCATCATGAAAGAGTATGCTGTGTGTACTCATTAGAACCGCCTCATCACATTACCATTTTATAGAAGATCAAATAGACATCCCTAAATTATTCCCATTTGCATTCTGGCCTGGCGCTATATTTATCCCTCAATGGCTCGAACTATCCAAGTATAGAACAAATTTCTACGACTTCAAAGATGTTCAACCATTAAAGTTTGATTGTATTGTGTGTTACTTGCACGTGGTTACTTGAAGGTGCTGAACTGACTACGCTACTTCTTAGGATGGTTGAGCTCGTATAACAACTACCTATATTTTTTTTTTCTGAACCGGCTCACTGATATATGTTTAACCCTGCAACCATCTATCTCAATGCTGTAGACGTTGTGACCCACGTTTTGTATTTTCCTTTAGTATTCAGACAGAGTATCCCTGAGTAAACAGCATAGACACGGTCTCATCAAGACATACATGACTGGTCAATCATCCAGAAGTTTCTAGCAGTGTGGTCACCCGCTATATGGCTGTCCACTTTGCTCTCTGTTTTCACCTTTTGGGATGATAGCAAACTGGGCCCAGTTGTTCAAAACAAACGATGTCGTTAGTTAACGTATCGTTAAATCTTTGATCATTAAAAATGGCAGATAAGCTAATAGTTTTGTTGAAAAAATGTGAGTAGCTTTTCACATTTTTTCAGCCAAAATACCTGTGAATAAGATATTGTACTTACTAGAACAGTTAACATTTTGACCACTAACGAGCTCGTTAAGCTAACGATGCTTCGAACAACTGGGCCCTGGTCATTCTCTACAGCTGCTTTGCTTCTTACTTTCCTTTTAATGTCTGTAGCTGCAACGGGAGATAATATGGTGGTTTCGCGCAATTAAATTGAGCCAGCGCACGACAAAACCCACAATAAGACATGGGCAATCAGCAAAGACTCAGATCAGCTAGTAAATCCGTCCAGGGTGGAGAGGGTTCTCGTTTATTTCTTTTTGAATAGCCTGGAGGCTGTAGAAAGCACATGCGATCGGCGAAGACTCTAATCAGGCTGAGTGGATAAGTCTTCGCTGGTCGCACAAGTCTTATTGTAGGTTTTGTCATGAGCTGGCTCAATTGTTACTGTTGTGTTCAATTGATCCTGACCTTGTGTGGGAAACCTAGATACTTTTTACGGTATCCACAGGAAAACTTAATAACAGCTCAGCGCAACGATCACAAAGTTATCTGAAATGAAGCTGCGCTGGAAATACAAGACTCCATTTTTCAAATCGTTCCAATAAAGTCGATTGTATTTATTACAAGACAGAAACAATACAGATGCTATTCGAGAAAACGTACAACACCTTGTTTACGAAATCCGACAATTATGTGTGGTATTAGCAGTTATACAGTCCGATAGGAGTCTAAGCACAGTATCTAATCGCACTCTGCGGATTCTAACTGTGTGACCTGAGCAATGTTTGTGCTTATCCGAAATAAATGACAAGTGTCTTGTTATATATAATATTTGCAGGCAGTCGGTTGTTACGTCACTGGATTAATGGATTGAATCAGTAATTACATTTTCTGGGAACCCTTACAAGAAATTTAACATATTTGATCAGCAAACTCTCACTCAGCTACATATATTGGATTCAAACAAACAGATGTATCCCTCGGAAATAAATTGTTACGAAATCACGTATGTTATAGGCCTGTGCAAGCGTTGGATTAAGTTTGCTTTTTTGTTGGTTTTTGGAAAGCCTTGCAGATTATCCAATTTACGTCGAGTACTCTCTTCTACCATAACTCTTTGGACAGCTCTATTTCCAGTAGCAGTGTTTCTGGTTACTGTCCTTTCGACATCACTCAGAAAGAGGTGTTTTGCTTGACGTTTTATTTTAAATGAAAATATTTTGTTCTGATTGACCTTATCAGAAACCATTTGTCTTTTCTGTTTCTGTGTTCTGTTCTCATTCTTTTACAGATTGAATTCACGGCCAAAAATTAGTATGACCTATGCAATTTCTATAGTTATGTGATTTTTTGGATTATTTTTGTCTAAGGAAATATTTTTTTTATTTTTCTTTGCTGAATTTTAATTATTGATGTTTCACAACAAAATTTTGAAAATTTCAGAAAAAATGAACAAGCGGAACTTGTTAAAAATCTGCCTCCAAGTAACATCGTTACCCTTCAGATTTCTGCAAAGTTTGCATTCATTTTTACTATGGGAAAAAGCGAAAATATTTAAATTTTTAAAAACCAACATTACGAAAACAAGCCTATTCAATTGTAAAGAAAATTTCACCTCCAAAAACTGAAAATTTTGAGATAAAAAACTCTGATATTTATCATATTTCTGCTCAAACATAGATTGAGGGTACTCGTTAGAACCGCCTCGGCGAGGCGGTTCTAACGAGTACCCACAATCTATGTTTTTAGCAGAAATAAGAAAAATAATGTATACCCAGTTCAACTATATAAACGCCAGTTTATAACTAGAATGAATCTTTTTGTGCAAAGGTAGTTACGACAAATGGTTTTGCATTGAATCATGACAAATTTTGCAAATTTACTTCTTTGTTTAAAGCGCCCAGCAAAAAACGACTTTTTGAAAGATGTTGAAAGCAAAGTAGTTTTAATTATTTCTCTGTTTAATAGAAATTCATGCAGTAAATGCAGAAAGTGTAGATCCTGATCGGAGGCCGCGTTCTGTGGCGTCCGATTTGGGTTTGGACTATTTGCCAATAACCTTTTTGAGGGTCTGCAGACTTAAAAGGGGCTAAATTATTAAAAAAAAAACAAAAAAAACGGTCTATAATGATCTTCAACATTTTTCTTCAACGGCGTTAATACTATAAATAGAACGTAACATGATTTCAACTGGTAAATATTTGTCTTTTTCTCTGTGCACAGAAGGACGAATGAGCTACAACGTCAGACACCGTACCATCGGACATGTGCGCCCAGCGCAGATTCAGATCAGCCTGCGCTTTCGCGCAGTCTGATCAGAATTTTCATTGGGCACATTTGCGGTAGCCAAAGATGCAAAATTTCTTTATGCGGACCACCAAGCGTCTGGTCAGACTGCGCGGATGCGCAGGCTAATTTGAATCTCCGTTGGGCGCACATGTCAGAAGGTACTTTTGCTTATATTGCGGCTCAAATGATGAATTCTCGGAAGTCTCGGCAGCTTCGATTATCAGCTGAAGTCAGTTTATCACACAAATCGTATGTTGTAATGAAAACCACCAACATTTGGCGAGCTCGTTGAATATATCAATGTCTATGAGATCTTCCGATTTACTCGTACATTCAATTTTCTTTCTGGTATCTCTTCCCAAAAGAAAAAGATAAAAGCTGAACGTTACACTATGAAATATTCTTGCTTATCACATTTGGCGTCATCATCACGAAACCACGCCTATATATAATAAATTTGACCCTCTTAAACCCCACTTTTATAGAGTAAAACTGGGGTTTACAGGGTATGCATTATTTTTCTTATTTCTACTGAAAAGAAAAATAAAAACAACATAAAATGGGGGTAAGTGTTAGAACCGCCTCGCAGAGGCGGTTCTAACGAGTACCTTTAATCTACGTTTTGAGCAGGAATATGAAAAATATCAGAATTTTTTATCTGAAAATTTTCCTTTTTTGGTTGTAAAATTTTCAATATATTTGAATAGGCGTGTTTTCGTAATGTAACTGAACCATGGCGTGCGAAAATGTGCCTACAGAGCAGATATGACTGGCAATGCCGTCCGCGCAGTCCAACCGGTTCCATTAGAGAAATGGATATACTTTCAAGTGCGGTAGCTCTTGGCAAAATTGACTTTACTCACATCTGAATAGATGTCTTCTCTCAAGGGTAAACACGCGGTCCAAGGAGAGCTAATTCCTTCCTGTTAGAGCAGATCCATGTTCAGAAGTTGCAGGAATGTGCAGGTGTGAAAACAAATGAAATCTGTAAAAGTTGCCGTAAGAAACAAAGAACACGTAGAAGAACGAAAATCGGAGTCTCAGTTTCATTAACCCATTGTAGACTGAATAGACTCTCCCACACAATATATTGGAAGAGTCCAATTTCAATTTTAGGTACGTCCGACTGTGAGATTTACATATTCCTAAAGAAAAAATGGCTAAACTATATGCAAACAGTGGAGACCCTGATCAGACGCCGCGTTCTGCCTTTTACGGGTATCCCGACTACAATGGGTTTAGACTCTTCATATGACAACGCTATAGTTTGCAGAGGCTGCACCCCGCCCCACCCCCTGCCAACCCACCCCAAGCATCTGCTTAAGGGGAACTCGATGTTTCATTATACCGGAATAGTTTAAATGATCCCGTTATGTTTTTATAACCCATTGTAGTCAGAAGACCTCTAAAAGGAACGCCGCGTCTTATCAGTATTTCCACAATTTGCAAACAGTTTCGCCATTTTTCTCCAGGGATATCTAAATGAAATAGCCTGACATACTCAAAACTGAAATTGTACTCTTCCAATATATACATGTAGTGGGGGAGAGTTAATCCAGTAGATAGAAGTACACGGGCTGTTATCTGAAGATTACGACATTGATTGACTGTACGCGTCAAGGGGTATGTACGCTAATAAGGTCAAATACGGTATTTTATTTTCTTAAGATGCGGCATCTTGATGCCTTAGCGAAGACAACAACAACAACAAGAATGACAATGACAAACAATGGTTGGTTCGTCAAGGAACGGGTTTGGTTTGATTACACGCATTAACCCATTTAAGCCTAGCGTTCAAGAAGATGGACATTGGCAAACAGTATAGACCCAGAACGCGGCGTCTAATCCGGGTCTACACTGTTTGCATTAAAAACAGGAACATCTATAAAACATAAAAATAATAAAAACTTACCAGACACCCCTTATATTAGAAATGAACCGGTCCGAAGAATGAAGGTAGAATAATCCAGTCAGCATAAACTGGTTAAAATAAATGCAAAATATGTTACCTGTCAGCAACGAATGCCTATTTAATGCAAAATATATAAGGAATGGACCGGTTCTTGTTACATATAATGTGTATATAAGTTTGAACTAAACCCCTAATAGTTGTTTCTGTTGACCCTTCCAATGCGGTTATTCTGTTACAAGTCTTCTTTGTTTGTATGTATGTTATTGCAAATGTGCCACTTATCTTCTCTTTTTTTCCCTCTCATTACGAAAAAACGCCTATTCAAATATAATGAAACTTTTACAATCAAAAAAGGAAAATTTTCAGATAAAAAAAATTCTGATATCTTTCATATTCCTGCTCAAAACATAGATTGTGGGTACTCGTTAGAACCGCCTCGGCGAGGCGGTTCT
The DNA here is from genome assembly GCA_964016985.1 of Anodontia alba. Lineage (NCBI taxonomy): Eukaryota > Metazoa > Mollusca > Bivalvia > Lucinida > Lucinidae > Anodontia > Anodontia alba. The sequence goes on along the minus strand of OZ024826.1, from coordinate 33,064,102 downwards.
AACGAGTACCCACAATCTATCTTTTTTTAGCAAAGCAAGAAAAATAATGTATACCCTTGTAAACCCCAGTTTTTCTATATAAAATTGGGGTTTTAGGGAGTCAAAGTTATATAGGCGTGTGTTCGTGATGTCTCTTCTTCTTTCGGTACCTACAGAAGACTGCTATTCATGATCGTGACCCTTTATGGGTATCTTAATTTATACTTTGTGATTTATTAAAGCTTTTGGGGTCATTGCCGAATTATTTGTAGGATTATAATCATGTACATAGATTAAGATATCACGCCCACTTCTATGCCACACTAAATTAATTAAGATATCACGCCTACTTCTAATTTTCAACCAATCAGATTACTTGATCAGGTTGTTGATTCAAATTCAGAAATGTTGCAATTTTCAGCAAGTCCCTTGTCAGTGTATTTCGCAGCAGCGTCATTTGAAACTTTATTTATTTAAAAATATATATATATCTTTGTGGACCCCATTGACAATTACCCAGCCGCAACGTCTTCTGTACGTGTGTTACTAGTGTTAAATTCAGGTCAAGAGACACAATGATTCGTCTACAGAATCAATTTAAGCTGCTGCTAGCGTGGGTGTGCGTGGGTGTCAGCCATATTGATTATTCAAACACCAGACTACTTCAACCCAGCGAGTAATGTCTTCAAGGAAATTAAAGGATGCAGTTCTGGGCCATTCCCCCGTCCGTCGTCTAAGCGACGCTGTTAACTCACCGGTTTGCCCCCACCCACCCCACACTCTCCCCACTCAGCCCTACAGTAGTTTTTACCGCTCATCGTTCTAAGGCGGTTTTTCTGGTGTTGTTTATTGTTGGTGTGGCCTTTTCACTGACTCCTTGCTGTTTTTTTTTCATGCTTTGTCCCGTTGTTTTTCCGCTGTTTGTCTTTTTGCTGTTTTGGTGTATTCTGTCTGGAACCGTGGTCCCCTTGTTTGGGAAGATGGAGCTTGTTACTTTTTCTTTCTTAGATTTGTACTGTCATCAAAGTGTGTTTGCTCTTCCTCTTGGCGTCATTGGTAGGCTATTCGTCTCTGGTTATGGCTCTTCCTGGGCATCTACACTATTTTTGTTTTAAAAGAATCTGTTCTAAAACAGTAACATGTAAAAGTGCAGCACAGCTCAGGCACTCTCGCTGCCTAAAACAGACAATCCCAAAGGACCCGAAAAGATAAAATCTTGCTATGATGAAGTACTGGGAGGCGTTTGAGGGTCCTCAAGCGGCACCGTATATCAGCTATAGATGAGGATACTGTATACACTTAGTAGATGTTTTCAGCAATTTACAAGGGAGATAACTTTTGTAGTTTCCGGTTCGTTTTTATGCTTATCAGGCCGCATCTGAAAAGGAGTCTACACTAAATGGAAATAATTTGCCCCCAATGGGAGCAAATTTCTTCCTTTTAGAATAGACCCCTTTTCAGAAGGGAAGCAAAGACTTTCTAACAGTTACCTCTCCTGAACGTGTATCAATTCCCTTAACCCTCAAAGCGCCAAGCAAAATTTGCAACAGACGACATTCTATTTTTTTTTTTTTTATTTTTCAGAGAAAACAAGTTCGACATTTCATGTGAATCGTCTGTCAAGCAAATACAAATTGATTTGCTTTTTTATTGCTTTATTTTCATCGATATAAAAACAGATGCTGGAGCAATGTCGTTTCGAAGTCGATGCAAAACGAAAACATTGCATTTTCGTTAATAAGACATTCTTTCAACGTTCTTTACTTATACAGAAAACAGAATCAGCACCTCTTTACATTAAAACAATCTTCTACAGTTTACATTGCTATTCTTTCACATCCTTTATCATAGCGAAGCGCGTCGCGAACGAAGTGAGCTCTACGGTAGAGAATATGATCATGGAAAAGTAACATACAACGATATATACTTTCAGCAGAAATCGTTCTGACCAATTTTCTTCCTTTTTCTTCCCGGAAGTTGTCACCGGAAGTTGGCAGAACTGACTATTCACAGAATTTGGGTCTCACTAATAAGCGTCACGAAGTGTCAATAAGTGTCAGGCACATATTTTGCTGATTATTTTTATTATTTATTTTTGATTTACATATATATTTTTATATACTGAAATACATTCTTTAATGATGCTGTGAAGGACTTTTGAAGAGACTATAGATGGGTCTGTGCTGTGCTTGCATTTAGGCTAAGCCTATTTTCATATTATACTGTTTTAGTTTTGCTTTTGATAACAATTTTTTTACACGTAAATTAATATTTATCAGAAAATCCATTGATCATTTCTCGACATGATGGTAGTACTTTATTACATGTATCAATCCTTAGCGCAAAACTACACTTTTAAACAGGTCTTTCAGCTTTGCCAACGGATGTCGGCGAAATATAATGAAATCATATCTAGCCCATTAGTGGTTGTTAAAGTTTAATGCCTAAGCGGGTCTATAAAATGTGATCATAATACGGGGTTATCCCTTTACCATTGATAAGGAAGATATTAATAGAATCTGATGAAAAAGGATCGTCATAGCGGAGTGTGTTAAAACGTCTTACCAAATTTACCACTTTATTTCCCACTCACCTCCGCGCGCTTTTTTCTGAGCAAAATCACCTTTTTATTTGTCACTCATCTTTTATGCTTTTATGCAAATACTATTACAAAGTTACACTCCACCATTCTCTTTTTTACCTGTAATTCTGTCCGACACACTTCTGTCTTTAAAACTGTAAGGCATACATATTTCATGTTTCACAAAACATAAATGGATCGAAAGTTTTTACAACATACGTATATTCCGTCTTAAAATCTTACATTTATTTCTCTTATATACTCGTTACATTAAATTTGGCCTTGAATTTCATTCGAGCTCAATAAATTAGGATCAAAATTCAATTTGATTAATTTAATCAAAATATCGATACGTTCAAGGTAAACACTGCTATCTCAACTTTAATTTAATCTAAAAAATCGCTTATTTCCGTTTTACAGTTTTCTTTTTCTTTGTAGGCGTCTGAATTTGTAGGAAATCCTTAACAGACTTCTGGATATTCATTGCAAAACTGTCGCCAGACTTGATAGATAAAAATATTCTGTCCAGTTGTTTCCACACTGTGAAATATCATATTTTCCCATGAAAAGTTGATTAAATCATTCACTGGTAGCATCGGACATCATCTTCTCGAAACTTCATCACGAGAACATACCTATATAATTTTGACCCCCTTAAACCCCACTTTTATATAGTAAAACTGGGGTTGCCAGGGGTATACATTATTTTTCTTATTTCTGCTCAAAAACATAGATTGTGGGTACTCGTTAGAACCGCCTCGCCGAGGCTGTTCTAACGAGTACGCACAATCTATGTTTTGAGCATTAATATGAAAAATATCAGATGTATTCATCTGAAAATTTTCATTTTTTGGTGGTAAAATTCTCAATATATTTGAATAGGCATGTTTTCGTAATGTATTGCTATGAAACGTGACTAGAGCTGCATCCGCGTAGTATAATCAGTCTTCTTTGTCCGCAGGAAGAAACTTTGCATCTTTGGCTAATTGATATGCGCCCAGTGAAGATTCTGATTAGACAGCGGGAATGCGCGGGCTGATCTAAGTCTTCGCTGGGCTATTATGCCCGTAGGTATACTTGCGGCTCAAATAAATAAATAGAAAAAATAAATAAATAAATTAATTAATAAATGTTCAGACGTGTCTGATACATTTAAATATGCCTCGAAATTTAGCTAAATCATTTTATTCATTCATGTACGGTAATCTGGAACGCCAAAGGTAATGTAGTGAGTGTCCATCCAGACCGAAGGAGCCGTATGGGAAAATACGGTGAAGCACGCGAACATTCTGACTGCGAGAACTGTCAGTGAAATGATATCGTGACAAGCTTTAGTGTAATCGCAAAACTGTCATGAAGTTTAACATACCGTCTTTTTAATAATGGTTTACAGAAAGGAGGTATACAGCTATGAAAGAATTTACCCACTGGGCAAATATTGGATAGCCAAGGATGCAAAGTGTCTTTATGCGGACAACGAAGACGCTTATCAGACTGCGCGGACGCGCAGGTCAGATTCTTCCATGTGCGCAACTGTAAGAAGATACATCTTCTTCACGTTGCAGCTCAAATATATTTTTAAAGAAAATCTCTGTCGAGTACACCTCAGGTACCATGACTCACGAAATTGACAGCCGCAGACATCAGGGCCCAGTTGCCCAAAGCTAACGATGTCGTTAGTTAACGATTCGTTAAAATTTACATTGAGTGATACGCAAATATGCTGAAATTTTTTGCTGAAAAAATGTGAGTAGCTTTTGCAGTGCAAAAGCTACTCACATTTTTTCAGCAAAAAATATCAGAATATTGTATATTGAATCTGCTAAAATAGTTAACGAAATGACCCTTAACGAGTTCGTTAAGCTAACGATGCTTTGAACAACTGGGCCCAGATGGAAGATATTTAGCATTGTGAACATCCGCGCCTTAGTCATAATACGTGTAGAAGAAGGAGAAGCCAAAAACCTCATCAGTGAGAAGATATAAGCCGATGTACAGCATTTCCTACAATATTGAATGTGCGTCATGTGAAGGCGCATATCAACCCGCTCGTCTGCACAGACTGATCAGAGTCTTCGCTGTCCACTTGAAGTCGCTTTTGGATCCTTGGCTTCCCCCACAGTGCCCTGTGAAGACTCTTATCAGCCAGCGCATCCGCGCAGTCTGTTCTGAGTCTTTGCTTGGCGCATATGCAACTTGTAGATAACGTATTATAGTTTTATTAATATTGTCAAAAAGTAACAACAGAAAGTTTAATCATAATACCTTAGATGATTTAATATGTTTACTGAGCATATATCTCTGGGAATAACAACTTAAAACCAGCCGCAATTCTTACTGAAACTAAAAAAAAAAAAAAAAAAAAAAAAAAAATACATTTGCAGGTAAAATTGATTGCGCGCCCTTTCCGCTCAGAATATTTTCTCATCGCCTCTAAAAAGAAACAAAGAAATTGATCAATCCCAAGCATGTTAAATGAGTTTTATTGCTCAATAGTAATACATTTCTTACTTTGATTGATATCTAATTGCCTCTTTTTTGTGCGCGTGTTCCTTCTGTAGGAATAACGTCTTGGGAAATCCGAACTTAGACCAGCAATATCCATCAAGAGTATCAAATTATCGCTTTTACTCCAAAGGTTTGCATGGTTCGCTATTTAGATTACCCCGAGTGACAGTGTGATGTATGCGCGAATAGTATAAGACATCACTAAACACATATACACAATCTGATCAGCCTTTGCTACTCGTAAATGAGCCGGGCACAGCATTTTCTACAATACTTCATGTGCGCCCAGTGAATATTTCGATCAACCTGTGCATCAGTCTTCGCTGTTCGTCTGAAGACGCTTTTATTATGTAAACACGCCTATAAAATTTTACAACCACAAAAGGAAAATTTTCAGTTGAAAAATTCTGATATTTTTCATATTCCTGCTCAAAACATAGATTGTAGGTACTCGTTAGAACCGCCTTGGCGAGGCGGTTCTAACGAGTACCCACAATCTATGTTTTTAGCAAAATAGGAACAAAAATATATACCCCTGTAAACCCTAGTTTTACAATATAAAAGGGGGGTTTAAGGGGGTCAAAATTGTATAGGCGTGTTTTCGTGATGGGATTCTTAGCTACACATAGAGTGCTCTGTCAAGATTCTGACCAGACTGTACGGATGCGGATCCGAGACGTCGCTGGGCGCACATGCCGTCTTGTAGGAAATGCTGTGCCTCCGCTCAAAAGATACAAAAGTAGGTTTTCTTACAACATGGCTCAAATTTGTCTGTAGAAGATAAAAGCTGTTAAGGAGAACAATCTGTAAAGTACATGGACAGTTGGTTTGACATTATTTAACTGGCTACTCCATTTTTCAAATTGTTGCTATATCGATAATGGTATTCATTACCAGTCAGAAAGATTTATTAGATCTTTCTGTTAGTTACAGACAAACGCATCTTTGTAGGAAGAAAATGATTGATGGCTCCGATATTAGAATAAAACAGTTTATTATCCTAAAGTGGAAGTGTTGAGTATATTACAGTTAAAATCGTGTGTTTTCATTAACTTTATTACTGCAGAAGGCAATTATACTAATTATCACAATAACTAATTATACATCTTACTCAGCAAATGAAGAGTGAAGAACTCGTATGTTTCGTACAAATACAATTTGCAATGAAGAGAAACATTCGTTCATTAGCGCTTTGTTGATTCTACTTAGAGCACAATAACAGTATAAACAAACAAAGAAAGTACTGCAATTGATATATCGTTTCGCAACTAAACTCTTTGGCAACTCAAAGTTCTAGTTCTATATTTCTTAAGACTCAGAAACAGAGGATAAAGACACATTATTACTAAATTAATGCGACCAGATACTCCATATTGAGTCATTACGAAAACACGCCTTTTCAAATATATAGAAAATTACATCTCCAAAAAACCCCAAAATTTTCAAATTTCTGCTCAAAATATAGATTGTTGGTACTTTTTAGAACCGCCTAGATGAGGCGGTTCTTACGAGTACCCGAAATCTATGTTTTTGAGCCCATAAACCCCAGTTTTACTATATATAAGTGGGGTTTAAGGGGGTCATGTAGACGTGTTTTCGTGATGTCGAGTGAATGTTCCCAGATCAGAGAATCGTACGAGACTTTTGCGACGAGTGCGATTAGATACAGAGATATGGGATATTCTTGAGACACTCCACATATATTGCTATCTACGTTATAGCATTTACACTAAATAGTAAAAAATTATGAGAAAATTTATGTTTTTAAGTAGGTTGTGACATTGGTATTCAGTACAAAAGATTGTTAAACATAATGAGCAAATAGAAATAAATTTTACAAAAAAGTCTAACTTCCAAAGTATTTCTCTATACCTATTAGTATCGCTGCCTAGTCCTATTTTCAGTACCATATATTTTACGAGGGAGCAAGGGTCTAAACAGAAACAGCATCATTTAAATCAACAGCGATTGAAGGGTTGTGTTCTGTGCATATGCCAAAGTAGAATACGTTTAACACAACGCTCCTGAAGGCTATTTAAGTACTGTGGCATCAGAATGATTTTGAATATGTTCTAAGTATGGTAAATTAAAACTAAAGATCAATGCACAGATTGCCCGAGTGTGGCCTTGTCAGTCTGGAAACACTTCTGCAACAAGGTATATCGGAACCAGAAGTTTACGGTGACTTAGTGTACATATTTAGAAAAAAATGTGGGAAAATCTAACTTTTCGGAGCAATTCAGAAAACTAATTAAACGTTATAAAAGCATTGGCTATAGCCTGGATATTATGCTACAGACTGCAGGTCTGATTATCAACACAATCATTGTTGATGGCTATGCTTCACTCTTTAATTGCACGACGGCGGTGCGGGCCTCAAACTCAATGACGGCCTCTTCGTATTACTTCAACCAGTGGGTTGGGGCTTGACAATATGTCTTTGGCTTGGCCCGCTGTGGTTCAACTATTGGTTTCATTTACTCTGGCACATACTAGAATTAGCCATGAGCTCTCGTCTTTGTTTATCATAGTGATTAATTTGATTTTATGTCTTCGCTTTGATGCATTGACTGAGTTGGGAACCTGTATGTGAACCGAATTGTTATGTATTTCTGTATTAAGAGTAACATCGGGACCCAGGGTGAATGTGGCCGGTTGCAAAAGTACTTGAACTCCTCACCCCGCCCCGGGGGTGGGGGGGGGGGGTAGAGGACGGGCTCGGTGGTTTATTCTACTGTCCCTTCTTAGGCGATGGTCCCCGTGTTAGTCTTACTCTTTGTTGATTTTTGGTTTATTCTACGAGGCAATTTGTTTTAAGTCTTGCCTAGTGTTATTTTGTTCTTGTTCAGTCCTTTTAGCATTGCGAATACCTCGCTGGGGGAAGTGAGAAGGCTAATCTTAATGCTTTTAGTACTTTTGTTCGCTTTGCGCTTGTTTGGTTTTGTCTGTTTCCTCTTCCTCTTAGTGTCTGGGAAGGGCTGCGGCATGTGATTGTGGCTCTCCCTGGTCTTTTCTCGTACCTTTTTTGAAGTGTGGATTGTTTATATTGCTACTATTGCTTCAAGACAAAAGCTTGGATTCTTATATTTAGATGTGGATATTATGAGGTGGGCCAAATTAGTACATAGTCTTCTTTTATGCTGGATCTATTATATTAAATTTGCCAATGATTGTAAACTGAGACAGGCAACATATCCTGTTTACCACATCCTGTTCTATTGTAAATAGATATCTTTATAATCTAGTAGATTAATGTTATTTTCTACTATATTTTGAACCAGACTACTATTCACGTCACACTTGTTTGGTACTCTGAAAAAAAAGTCCTATCTAAAAATGGAGTGTACGGAGTAGCTGTTGTATAGAGTGTAAGGTAACAAAAACTGCATTGTTCTATTTATTTCAGGTTACAGGCGGTTCCTGGAGGAGAAACAATCCGGATAGTGAAAGATTCTGCAGGGAACTATTTGGCTGGTGGAGTGCTACAAAGAGTGGGTCGGTCATTCCAGTGTGAACCTGAATAGGAGGATTTTTGGGGGTTCATATAGCGGGCAATGTCATGTGTTTTCGAAGTGATGAAGAGGACATGAAAATCCTAGGATCTGTTGCCGACTAAAGTGGCTATCACATTCCACCACAATCTGGATCTGATTTGGGACAATGGAATGTAGCAGGTGAGAGACTTTTGAATTCTTAGCATTGTAGAATATGGAGATATTAATGGTAGCATTCTACTAAATAGTCATGAGCAGTGGCCCCTTTATGGGGAAAAGTTTTGGTGCAGAGGAAAGTACAAATGGAGCCTGCAATTGGTCATGTGCCTTGAATTTAACAGATGGTAAGATAACGCCAATCCATATAAATAAACATCATGTATGTTTCAGCCGTGTAGATCATCAGCTGAAAAAAGTATCATTGTTTTATTGTGCCTCCCCTTAGAGAAAAAAAACAACTTACTCATTTTCTGCGGAAATGTATGTAATCAACTCATGAAAATATCATGACTTCTGGAGATGGGCTTGACAGTTTTTTCAATACTGAAAGGTAATGTGTTGCAGTAGACGTCTCAAATAAGAGAGCTTTAGTAAACATTGTATGTTTGGTTGATTAAGAGGAGTTGGAAATGTTACTGTTATCACCTATGGAAAATATTTAGTGGTAAGCACCCTTATAGGGATGAGTAACCGAGGAACCAGACTACTATTCACGTCACACAAGATTCCAAAAATCTAATTTACAATAGAAAATATAGGTCAGAACCATTTTTGGCCGTAAAATTAATTTTACAGTAAATATTAAATAAAATAATTTTACAGTAAACATTTAAAAAAAGCGCAGAAACAGAAAAAAACAAATGGTACTTGCTAAGATATGGTCAATCAGAACAAAACATTTTCATTAAGTATAAAACAATTCAGCGGAAGGGGTAGGGGGATGAGATCGTAGAAAATTTTTCATAAACAATCGGCGCGAAAATTATGTAAGCGTGCTGGGATTCACGACCCCTGAATCTGTAGTCAGACATGCTACTGACTTCGCTTTGGAGCCCCGCTGACAGAGACGATATACTAAACAGAATGGACTTGACTTCTGACAAATCATTGGATTTTACTTTCAAAACATGACTATAAAACTACAGAGTCCCCAAGTTCACAATGTAGTCGAATGGTACGAGACAATACAATGATTTCACTACCGAGATTCTGAAGTAGACTCTTTCATCCTTGAATTTAGACATATTCATTGTTGCAAATGGGTTGTCATTCAAAGAAAAGCAAACTAAATGGAAAACCATGTAGAACCTAAATTGCATATGTTGTTGCTTAGAAGAACTTTTTCTGTTAACTCCAATAGCATGATCTAGTTACCTAACGAATAGTTAGTTTAACAAAACATATTACTTAAAAGTTTGACATACACGCAAAAGTGTGTATAAAACTGTTGATGAAACAAACGGAATACGCAATTAAGTACGTAACTAAAGAATTTATTTACGAGGGTTACATATTTAGCATGAAGTAAAATTTCAACGAGGCCCTCAGAACTGTACAAAGATACAATTTTACAACTACGGAATGTACAGATCAAATATACATGGTGCAAAATAATGGAAGAGTTATAGTTACCTACACAGGTACAAAGCAAAATAAAACAAACGAAGTGTCTCACCTGCAAGAAAAGCAAGAGAAGCAAGGAAAGCAAACAGAAATCTGTCAAACATATGTATAATACAAAAATCCAGTGTACATCTAGATGGGATTTGGAACAAAAATAATAATTATAAAGAAATAATATGGAGATTCTAAGAGTCTTATCAAATCAATAAAGTGTCTTGATTTGGGTTTCTTTAACTACTATTTAGCCATATCCTAAATCTCTTGCGAAACGTTTTAAGGGTCTGAATTTGCAAAGCCACTAATAACTTTTCATCACAAACTACAAGTTTTATTACAATCTGTGTACACTAATATTTAAGGGGACTAGATAAGCCTTCAGAAGATGCAATGGTGTCAACATTGTTACGGGGTTTAATTTTAAATGAAACAAAATGGATATACTGGGAACAAGTTTCTTACTTTTTGAGCTGATCCCCTTCAAAGAGCTTACTGTACAGTAATGAATCAGAAAGCTGTCTGTCTTGAACAAAATGGTGGAAAATCTACCATGTGTTTTCGGTCCCCTCAACAAGTTAGTCTAAGGGGGATTGACTATCTTTCAGGGAGGTGAACAAACATTGTTATACTTTTTGCATTCCTCTTTAAATTCTTCTCTAACAGGAAATATTTTCTCCCTTTGAGAGCAAGTTCTTTCCTTTATGTTCGACTCTTTTTCAGAAGGGCAGAGGTATACAGTAAATCAAACAGAAAGTCACAAAAGGTGTATCCCTTGTGCAAAATCGCGGAAAATCTACTTAATATATATATATAGTCTTCTTAAATCTTTCAACACAACAAACAAACACAGAGACTCTGCAAACTGTATAGATCCAGATGATTCGTCGCACTAGGATCTATACTGTTTGCCATTTTGTATTTGAATTTAGACTAACCACCTTTTGCATCACCGGACATGTCCATATTTAACGATGGAAGTCCACTTTAGAAGCCGGGACACGAAAGGGTTAACATCGAATTAATTTAAGCTACAGAGTTTTGAAATACTGAGCACAGACTGGTGTCAGTCTTTTTTCTATATTCTTTACTACATCTGTGCCGCGTCAAGCAAAAAGGCGCCTTTGAGCACGCGTAAAATAGGCAGATTCAGATCTTACTGCGCATGCGCAAGTTATCCTCCAAGCCTTTGTTGTCCATTCATATATTAGTTCTTTCAGCGGACAGTGAAGTCCCTGATCTGGGCCTTCGCTGTCCACATATGCCCGAAGACATGTTTTTAATGGCACGGCCCATATACGAGTGGGACAAGAATAATCAAGATTAATGGTTGGATGTGGGAACCGGGAAAATCTCACTTAAACGCGGCCAAGCCAGACTACTCACTGTCCGCTCATCATTTTGATCTGAGAAGAATATCAGTTTATATAAAGAAGACACACGCCCCTGACCAGACTTGAAGGCAAAGTCTGTGTTAGTCTTCGCGTTTCGTCACTGACAATGTGTAGATTTCCTCTTTTTAGGCTCTTTCCAGTTGAATGGCTTCGGAACTATGTCTGATGTCGTGTTAACCTTGCTGTCAAGCTATGGCAGTTTGCTTCTCCATATGTCCACTGGGATAGCAAAATGTTTCTCAGGCTGAAGAGGTTAAGCTTTTGGTCGTTATAAAACATTGATCCATGAAGAAAACTAATGGTATTAATGTTTAAATGAAAAGCCTGACACAAACTTAATGTCGGTAAAGAAAATGAATACACGACGATCTTTAACCGCCATTTATCACGCGGGGAACAACTTTTGTGTGACTTCCTGTTTGCCTTCCGGTGCATCAATCAAAAAAGGAGTCTTTTCTAACAGAAAAAAAAACTTTGACAGAGTTTTCTTCTTCGCTCGGCCGTTACAAGTGCAATAATTCCCCTTAAAACTATTACGAAAACATACCTATATAATTTGACCCCCTTAAACCCCACTTTTATATAGTAAAACTGGGGTTTAGAGGGGTATACATTATTTTCCTTATTTCTGCTTAAAACATAGGTTGTGGGTACACGTTAGAACCGCCTCGAGGCGGTTCTAACGAGAACCGACAAACTATGTTTTGAGCAGAAATATGAAAAATATCAGAATTTTTTATCTGAAAATTTTAATTTTTTGGTGGTGAAGTTTTCAGTATATTTGAATAGGCATGTTTTCGTAATGCACAGTCTGATATACAATGTAGTTTTATACTGATTATACTCACGAATTAGCAAACATTAGAATCGTCTCTGCAAATGTCAAATGTATTGTCGTACATATATTTTTTGAACTGACATTGAATTGCCAGAAATCAGTATTCCTCACCCGCTACAGCCTAAGTCATAACGATGATGAAGACATGTGTTTTCGTCAGTAATATGTATTTAGGAATCTTGTTGAATTAACCAGGGTTTTCAGAAATTCAGAATGTAAACTTAGTGCATATTTTTCATTGACATGCGGGCTATCTGTCTTTTGAAAAATCGGCCTTCTGAAAACGATGTTCAGACACTTCGACCATCCATGTTGATATTCGATAATGCTTATCTTTCAAGCGTAATAGGTCGAAGTATGTACAATCGTATCGACTCTAATGAGTACACTCAACATACCAATTTTTATAGAAGATAAAAAAGACTTCCCCTAAATTATTCCCGTTTGCCGCTTGCCTAGGTGCTATGATTAAACCTCAGTGGGTCAACTACCAATGGCTCGAATCCATGGTCCAAAATATGTTCGAACTTATACTCAAGAAAGACCGTAATAAAATAAGATAAATCTGTCAGGCATTAATTTTAACTAATACTACTACTACTACTTTTACTACTACTACTACTACTAACAATAATAACTAGAGCAAGTCGATGGCGCGCCATCGCATATCCACGCGCCAGCGGCAGCGTCATCGCATATCTCCGCGCACATCAAAATTCCAAATGCGTTCCTCCAGTTCTCATTCATAGGGCTAGTACTTGTGACAGTTTCAAGGTCTAGCTCAAAAAGCCTAGGAGGAGCTGTGTGACAACAAAAACAAAACAAAAACAACAACAAAAAAAACAACAAAAAAACAGATCCAGAATCCTACTTTTTGAGCTCTGGTGACCCCAGACATGCCCCACAGAGCAAAAGTGTTGCACCACTGAATTTTACTCTTCATTACCTTTAATTTGATATGCGACATGACTATGTTTGTAAAAAATGGATTTTGGACCCTAGTAGTATAAACATATTTTATTGCATCGTTACATCAGGCAATGGGGTCAGGCCATATTCTACCAACATTAGTTACGGCCGTCCCCCTACAGAGTTCTATTACAACAATGAACAGACATGTGATAATGGCAGATTGTAAAGTCATTATTTGAATACTTTGTACAGACTAATCGTTTAACAAATATTGACTCCAAAACAAATATACAATACATAATTTCAAAAGGTCAAGGATTATATGGAATGATGAGTAAATAAAATAAATAGATAGCAAAAAAAAAGTGTAATAAGATAATAAAGGAATGTCATGCTAGCCGAAATTTAGAAGCAGGCTAATCAGTGAATCTTCTCGTATCCTTAATAAACGTTTCGACGGCTGTAAAAATAGAAGTATTTTCATCAGTTGTCAGATTTTCATCTCCAAACAAAAGAATATAGATATTTAATGGCTAGAAATCACTGGTGGATTAAAAAAGTGTTTTTCTTTCATTTCTGAAGTTTGAGCATCTACAGACTTCTTCAGAGCAACTACAAGTAGGAATAAGTAATAAATGGTTTATATATAAATCAGAAAGTGAATTACTATAGGTATTTCTAATTCTTGCATGTAAAACTGAAATATATCTGTTACCAGCTCTATAATATGTTGGAACTTTTGAATTATTTTGATTTTTTTTTCAGCTGATAATTAAGGCTTCCCACAGATGGTGACTTACGTAGTTGTATATCAAGAGAATTTCATGCCGAAATAGATGATGGAAAACCTGGTTTACGTGACATGTTAGTCCTGCAGAAGGGAACATTAATATTATTTCGATTTCGTTAAGTATAAGTACTTATTTCTCCAAATGAAGGAGAATTAAGTCAGATATGTATGTAGAGGCATGACCATTGACTAAGTTATACATGAAAATAAGTTTTTGCTGCCTGCGTCTTTCTACTTGTGAACCCAACCGCATTCTCTATATAGATTATCTAATGAAACCGATCTTGTTAAGCCTGTCACTATGCGGGCAGCTTCATTCTGAAGTTTTTGAAGAGAATTGATATCTTGCACTGTACAACCATCCCATACAACACATCAATATTTAATAATTGGCAGTAAATATGTATAATAAATATGTATATTTGGTTTAATGCAACACGGCTGAATGTAAATTTCAATTACCAATAACTTTATATGTACTTTGATAATGTTTTCAATATGACTGTGCTATTGCCCATTACCACTAAATGTAAGACCTTAGTATTCGTGTTCTGTTACAAATTTTATGAGTGTACCATCAAAAATTATAGTAGAAATAGAATCAAAAAGTTTTAAAGTAAAAAGCATTACTTCAGTTTTAAGAGGGTTAAAGTTTATTAACCACTGTGCTGCCCATCTTACTAGCATGCATAAATCGTGATTGATGATACCGTCGATGTCGTTAATAGTAGCTGCAAAATAAAATAACGAGCTATCATCAGCAACTAATCTAGTAAGACTCAGTAGTGAATCAGCTATATCGTTAACATACACTAAAAATAGTAGAGGGCCTAGAACAGATCCTTGAGGAGCTCCAGCCTTAACGCTCATTAAGATTGATGAGGTATTTCTTATAACGACATTTGCTTCCTATCACTCAGGTAGTCACCTATCCATTCGAGTAATTCGCCATCTGTGCCATTTTGTTTTAATTTAAAGAAAGTCCCTTGTGCCAAACTATATCGAATGCTTTAGAAACGTCTAAGAAAACCATACAAGAAAAAAGGTTACTGTCAGAAGTTTGGCAACTATGATGGTATATGTCTATAAGTTGGAAAGTTGTAGAATGATTGGGTAAAAACAGACTGATACTTATAAAGTAAATCATTTTCGTGTAAAACGTTATAGATATGTTTACAACCTATTCTTTCTTGTAGTTTACCAACATTACTTAAAAGTGAAACGGGTCCAAAAATTTGAAGGATCAGAGGTATCTCCCTTTTTGGGTATAGGTATAACGTTAGAATAATTATAGATATTTGCAAACTTGCCTTCCCTGAAAGATCTATTAAAAAGTATACTCAGGTTACAGCTACTTCTTTTGCTACAGCTTTAAGCATTTTGTTACTAATTCAATCAGGCCCTGTTACCTTGTTTGGATTTTAAAGTTCGATTACAGATGCAACTACATGTGCTGTACATGTAATACAGTCGACTCTCGTTATCTCGAATTCCACGGGACTCTCTGAAATAGTTCGAGATATCCGTACTTCGACATATCAGATTTGCAGAATTGAGGAAAAACCTATTCGATTAACCACATTTAACAAATATATGTGTAATTGGACTCTTGAAGTTAGAGATATATTAAAAAATATTGTAGAAAAGAGGAGAAATTGCTCCTCAGGAGCAATTTCTCCTCTTTTCCACAATATTTTTTACATGTTGTTAGATTTTCATGTTAAGGCAGGGACCAGATTTTCACTTCGAGATAAGCGGTTATTCGAGATAAGCGAGGTCGAGAGAATGTCCAGGAAGTGCCACAATCACAAACCGCAGCCCTTCCCAGACCCCAAGAGGAAGAGGAAACCTACAAATCCAAACAAGCACAAATCGAACAAACGTACGAAAAGTACTAAGATTAGCTCTCTCTTCCCCAAGCGAGGTAATCGCAATACTAAAAGGACTGAAAAACACAAGAACAAAATGACAAACGGAAAGACATACAACAAATCGCCTCGTAGAATAAACCACAAAGCAACAAAGAGTAAGACTAACACCGGGACCACCGCCTTAGAACGGTCAGTAGAGTAAACCACCGCAAGTTTTGAGATTCTAGCTTTATTGTTCTAGGAGTAATGGTGTGACATTACAGACGGACGTACGGACGGCCGGCCTGCCTGATGGACGGACAGGGATTATCTCAATATATCTCAATACTAATGATAACAATGATAATAATAAGAAGAATAAGACTACTAATAACAATAATAAAAATGATGATGATAACAACGGGGTGGCTATTACCAGTTCACTGATATATATATATATATATATATATATATATATATATATATATATATATATATATATATATATATAAGCCGCAACGTGAGAAAAAAGTACCTTCAGACATGTGCATCCAGCGAAAATTCAGATCATCCTGCACATTTGCGCAATCTAATCAGAATCGTCACTGTGTTCAATTTAGAAAGCCAAGGATGCAAAGTTTCGTCATGCTGACAACGAAGACTCTTAATTAGACTGCGCGAATGTGCAAGCTGATTTAAGTCTTTGTTGGGCGCACATGTTATAAGGTACGTTTCCTCACGTTGCGGCTCATATCATGCAAGAAAAATGTATGCATTACGTCGACTTGCTAACGTAACGTCGAACAGACTATACTGATTATACTGATCTTATCAAAGTTAAAAACTAAGAACATGCAAATAAGCGCAAATAAATCATATTCGATTACAGGCTGGAGTCCCAAATCTGTAGCTCATCTAATTTTCATTTTCGTAATACTCAGCGTATAACATTACTTTTTCAGTGTTATTCAACAGACAACATCTTAACGTTTGTTTTTTGACAGGTTGCCAGTTCAATGTCACGTGCACAAATCTGTGAGGGAGTTCGTCACATTATCAAAAGTTCGTTATATTTTTTTAGGTATGAAGTTTTGGTTGTCTGAATTATTTATTGTTGTTGAATTTTAAGGACTCCTGTTATTCCTAAATTCATTGCAGCATACAGAAATTTGTTCGACAGCACCGGAATCTAAAAATATATATTCTACGGTGGACATATTTTGCCATAGATTCAAGCACTGTTTTTTGTCTTTTTAGAATTTCGTCATATGGTTGGCGTCAGTTATTCTAACTTGTCACCAAGTAAATTGAATTTCTAGTAAATATGATTGATGCATCAGTTTGGTATAACCTCTTAGTCGCTTGAGTGTTCTAGTAAAAATCCAGCTTCTACTGATCGTACAGGGGCAAATATTAGGACAGGCATTTGGTTTTGTAAATTGTCTTATAAATCGAATCTGATCTTCTTGAACCGAACTTATTTGTTCTATACCGTGGTGTAATGACATGCATTTATGTCATATGTAGTTGGGATTGTTGTGAATTCGGTTATATAATATATACGGATCTTATTTAAAAATATGACGATAACGCATTTAAGCAGGTTTCCTCGAGCATTATTTTAAAGTTAATAAAATCCGGACTTTCTTCCTCGTATGACATTTAAATATTGCTTTCCGACGTTTGTAGAAAGAGGCTACTGAAATATGTTCGTCCGTCTTGTTTTTCTGTCCTTCCGTCATTCCATCTCTTCATAAACACGACTATGGTCTCCTTAACTCCTATGCCCCTAGATACATTTTGACGATAATTGATAGAAATGTAGACTGGTCAAATTAGATTTTCCCGTAAAGGAGAGGCAACTCTCTTGTTCCTCTTTTATTATCTCCCCTTCTAATAACAAGCCCTTAAACGTTATGCTCTCCATAACTCCTGAACTCATTGATATATTCTGACGACATTCGGTGGAAATGATATTTGGTAGAATGTGGACTCACTTATGCTGGTGTATCGCGTAAAGAGACGACAACTATTACTGCCTTATTTGGGATTATCTCCATTCCTAATATTTTATCAATACACCTTATGAACTCCATAAGTCCTTTGCCCCTGGATATATTTGATTATATTTGGCAGAAATGAGGACTGAATGGTGAGTAGTTGTTTATTCTAAACAATAAACACTCTCGCTTGTTAATATTTATTATTATTATTATTACCCCTTCGAATATTTGGTTGTCAAACATTGTGCACTCCATGACTCCTGTGTTTTGATAGAAACCTTAGTTGAGTCAAGCAGATATGTCGCATAAAGGAATGACAGCTCTCACTTTCTTATTTGTTTTAATTATATTACTTGAGCGCGATTCGAGTTCATCTATAACTCCTATGCCTCTGGATACAATTTGCTGTTACTTGATAGAAATGTTATGCTAGATGAGTTATGTCGTGTGAAGGAATGTCAAATCTAGCTTCCTTATATTTCGGGATTTTCTCTTTTAATATTAGGTAATACATGTATAAACTTGGGGATACCAAGGCAAGGCCACAATTCACGGACCATATCCCTTCCAAGGAACTTAATAAGGTTAGAATGACACGAAACGACATATAGAACCATACATCAACGATAACAGAATGCACAAAAGAAAGAGGAACAGCAATAGAAATACTGATTTGAAGCGGTCCATAATAAAACTGGAATCATTAAACTTTATGCACTCCATAATTGATGATTGGTATATTCCCAGCTAGCATTCTACGTAAATCTACATCGGGCCGTCATCGGCCCGTCAGCTACCCTGACGGGCCGATGACGGCCCGATATAGATTTACGTAGAATGCTGACTGAGTTAATCCTTGGTTCTGTTCTAGCAGAATTAAGGTTATTGGGTTATGGCACTTTACCTGCCTGTCCACATTCATAAAAAGTTATGATTATCCATACAGACTTGGGTCCCAAATTGCTAGCTCATCTAAATATCATTTAGGTAATACTTAGCGTATCACAGTAAATTGTCAGCGTTTAGTCAAAAGGAAAGACAGATCTTCTATCAATAGTATGAATTTTGGAATTCTCATATCACGTGACACATTTGACTTGCGACATATTGACATCCTTGAATATTTAATTCCGCAAAATTTGGTAAGACGCCTTCGAAATGTTTAAAAAGATATGTCCTGGACGTGGATTTGGTTCTATAATTTCTAGAAATGCTGCCTCACAGGACTACCTTTTGCATTTCGGTACATCATCGTCATCATCCTGTGTATATTTCCAATAAATGGTGACAGTGTCCCAATCAATATTTAAAGAATGAGTCGACGACATTTGGTTTTATTTCTTTATATAAGGCCAGGACACAGATTTAATGTCAAGGGTAATACTTATTAAGATGGGCCATGTAGAAAACATATGGGTCAAATGAAGCAGTGTTGTCACCTTAAATTGACACTGTACCGTAACTCTCTGGAAATATTGTACACATCTGGAAACATTTTGAATTTAGACAGGAAGATAATAA
The DNA here is from genome assembly GCA_964016985.1 of Anodontia alba. NCBI lineage: Eukaryota > Metazoa > Mollusca > Bivalvia > Lucinida > Lucinidae > Anodontia > Anodontia alba. The sequence goes on along the minus strand of OZ024826.1, from coordinate 33,044,615 downwards.
AAATTGCATCACCACTTTTGATGTAGTTTATAGGGTACGTGTATCAAAGAGTATAGTGAATATACTTATTCAGTGGCATATTGGGTTACGAGTATTAAGTTGCAGTGGATACATTTCAAATAGTGAAATAAGAAAAACGGATCAATACAAATGAGTAAATGAGTTAGAACAAATAAATAAAACTGCGCCACAAAAATTAGTAAATGACATTGGACTCAAAGTTCGTTTTGCTATGATATTTTGTATTGCTCAGATCTTATATATTGGTCTCTGAAAAGGCGAATCCGTCAGTCCCTTGTTAATTTACATAACGCAGCTATCTGTTCTGTACTGTTACATACAAAATTCTATTAAGAAATAGTATTTTGGGGTTCATACCTATGACTGCTTTAAAGAAACAGCAGAGATATATTCGGTGTATGTTTGTGACAAACACGTTAAAATCATATCTAGATTTTACAAGCTCTTAGAAGCTACCACAAAGTTCGCAGTCAGCTGAAAACCTTTCCAAACATATTTAAAACACTTGTATAAATACCTGGTAAGATTTGAATTATAGTTAGTTACTCAAAAGTATCCAAATGATTAATTACATGAAAGTATCCATGGAAAATAGCATTTAGCACCTCGGCAATACAAATGTAGTTTGCCTGCTACTGTAAATAATTTCAGCCAGCATATAAGCTAACTGTGTGCTGCAGATAGTGTTTTTATGCTTAGAAGATCACATTTGTGACAAGCATATTGCAACAAAATTAAAGACCAAAAACGGATATAAAAGCTTTTACAAGTATAATTGCGCATTTTAATATTATCTCCCCTGCGCAGTTATACTTACCCTTGATTCAAAAAAAGTAAGAAAAAAGTCCAAGGGGTGCCACAATCACAAACCGCAGCCATTCCGAGACACCAAGAGGAAGAGAAAACAGACAAAACCAAACAAGCGCAAATCGAACAAACATACGAGAAACACTAAGAATAGCTCTCTCTTCCCCAAGCGAGGTAATCGCAATGCTGAAAGGACTGAAACACACAAGAACAATATATCATAAGGTAAGGCATAAAACAAATAGCCTTGTAGAATATACCACAAAGCAAATAGTAAGACTAACACCGGGACCACCGCCTTAGAACAGTCAGTAGAATAAACCACCGTGGGGAGGGGTGGTTTAACCTGGCAACTGGGCAATACAATTATAATGTCTCTATTCGACAATAAACAAAAACGTCTGTTTCACGCTGAGTACTACAAAGCCAGTTTCAAGGTAGCATGGACCCTACCAATTATATTCTTGTATTTAACTGGATACTTGGGATCAACAAAATGACACTGGCGACAGATCTCGTCATCTTTGAAGCAACTGTAATTTTGTAACTTACAATAAATAAATAAATAAATAAATAAATAAAAAACGTATTTGATGTTATGGGAAGAAGAATCGCTAGGGTATAAGTATGAATATAACTTACCCGTTGACCTGTGACTCCTGGCTTCAATTTTTAATTGACGTAATACAGCTGGGAACCAGAAGACTCAGGTCACTGGACAGTCATATATAAATACCTATAATTACGCTTGTGTGTGTGTAAGTCAAATGTATTCCGCCACTGTTATCTACTGTTTTATAATAATATTTCGGATTCGGTTTCATTATGTAAAATAATGACCTCAAAAAATGTGTCTGATTCCATGTTAACCTCATGCAAGGTTCAGGCAGTTTGCGTCACCTAATGTCCGTTGGGGTACCAAGTATTGTTTTAGGATGGATAGGTTAAGGTTTTGGTCTTATTCTAACATTGATTCATACAGAACACTAATGGTATTAATGTTCAAACGAAACACCTGACACACACTGAATACTTTAAGATGAAAGAATACACTGGGGTATTTAGTCGCCTTTTTTCAAACGGGAGAGAGAACGTGTGCTGCCAAGTACTTATTGTTCGTAACGATATTTCGGAAACGGCATTGGGTAAACAGCTGAACAAGCCTCTGTAAAGACGGGGAGTAAACATGTTGCTATACCTGCGATTTGGCCTTATAATCAAATCGTTGGAACTGATTTAACGTTGGACACCGATTACAATCCAGAGATCATTAACACATTTATGCCTAGCGTACCATGATAGGGACATTGGCAAAAAGTGTAGGCCCAGATCAGACGCCTCTGAACAGGGTCTACACTATGTGCAATTATTTAGGAATTTCTATTTAATATAGTCATGATAAAACTAACTAGCCACCCTCCTACTGAAATTAGACCGGTCCAGAGAGGTGTAGTATAAGTCCACTAGGCATAAATTGGTGAAATGAACATTTTTCTGTGTGCCGAGTCTTACAGAATTCAGTTAATTTATTATAAAGTAACTGATGCACCTTAAGGGTTGTGAAAGGGGTCTACTCTATAAGGAAAGAATTCGCTCTCAGAGGTAGCAAATTCTTTCTTATAGAGTGGACACTTTTACAGTTTGGTGTGCAATAAAAAACATGTAACCAAATGCCGGAAATTCAACGAAGTTATACATTCCTCTCCATATGAAATAATCTAAGCTGAACGCTTTTGTCTCCATTTCCAAAGATAAGTAATTAGTGCAGAAGAAAGTAATGGCTACACTTACAATGCCGACCGCTCTCAAGCGAAGCAAACTATTGCCGTGAAGAGAGAGTCTGCTTGAGAAGGGAAGTAAATGCTTTCTAATCAGCAGTATATCCATTCGAGTTGTACTTAGACATTTAACCCTTTCATCCCTGCAGACAAATACAGACATTTTTCGCAAATACTGCAGAGCCAGATGAGACGGCTCATAACCAGTCGTTTTTACAAGAGCTACACTGTTTTCATTCTATTATTGATTTGTAACTAAAACCCTTATTTGGAACAATAGATGTGTGTAAATTCAGAGGCGGGAGAATCCACTTCAGAAACTCAGACGTGAAAGATAATAAAGGCAGCCGAACAAGTAAAACGCCTAATCGTGGAACAAGTCAGTCTGATAAAATAAAACGCTGTGCTCTAGGAAGGTCATACTTAATCCTTTTACCCCCGAGTTTCTGTCATGGACTCTTCCATCTCTGAGATTGGACACATCTATTGTTGCAAACAAGGGTTTCAGCCAAAAATCAAAACAAATATGGCAAACAATGTTGATCCTGATGAGACGGCTCATTATGAACCCCTTTAGTATAGTTATATGAATTGTAAGGTTGGTGGTAAGTAAAATTGTTGTAAATCTCTTACGTCTTCACAAAAACACATGTTCATGCTACTTAGAAATACCCCACCTAGACAAATTAAATGAAAGCAATGATATACGTATAGTATGGTACGATTAGCACAATATTAATAATGTCTGTTTCACCGGGGTTCAGCTGGTGGTTTGCTTTTGATCCAGTATTCCAGTGGTGTTGTTTTACACCCTAGGAATCTCCATGTGTCTCAAAACGTTGCTTTTATTGAGTCCTCATATTTTCTTTATTATAGGCCTTACCTGTGATTTATTTGCTGCCCGTAATGATTCATGGATGAAGTAGAAGACCTCCACGAACAAATACAGTCGACTCTCATTATCTCAAATTCCAAGAGACTCTCTGAAATACTTAGAGATATCCGTACTTCGACATATCAGATTTGCAGAATTGAGGAAAAAATAATTCGAACAACTACATTTAACAAATATATATGTATTTGGACTCATGAAGTTAGAGGTATATTTAAAATATTGTGGAAAAGAGGAGAAATTCCTTTCCAGAAGATTTTTTACATGTTGTTAGATTTTCATGTTTAGATAGGGACCAGATTTTCATTTCGAGATAAGCGGTTATTCGAGATAAGCGAATTCGAGATAACGAGAGTCAACTGTATATATTTTACCACTGTGGAAGCTGAGGGTGAGGGTTGGGATCCCGTAAAGCTAGCTTAAGCGTACCCAGCAATCTATTACTGACCGTTGCAAGGGGGTACTTTCATTGTGGTTTTGTTTGTTAAATGTTCTGTAGTGTTTCACTTGCAAATGCTTTTCTCTTAACAATTATGTCAGTCATAGACAAAAATTGAATATTCCGTTAAGTCTGGTCAACGGAGTTGCCACATTTTTTGGGAAAGGGTGCCAACTCTGCCTGCTGCTAGTTCTTTTTGCGGCTGTTTAATTATGTTGGTTTGTCTTTCCTATGATGTTCAGAACCTGATTTGGCTCTACTTGTATGAGTTCCTGTGGTCACTTTATACTTTTCACTTTCACACATGCTACTATAACTTTTTAGGCAGTATCCTTCTTCACCTTGTTTCTCTTAATTAAACTGAATTGTTACATTTCGCTGTATTTTCATTACGAAACGTTTTACGAAACGTGGTTCAACTATTGGTTTTCATTTACTCTGGCATACAGTAGAACTAGCCATGAGTTTTGTCTTTGTTTATTATAGTGATTAATTTGATTTTTATGTTTTCGCTTTGATGCATTGACTGAGTTGGGAGCCTTTATGCGAACCGATTTTTTTATGTATTTCTGTATTAAGGGTAGCATCGGGACCCAGGGTGAAGTTAGCTAGCTGTAAAAGTGCTTTAAACCCCCCCCCCCCCCCGCTGGTTTGCTCTACTGACCATTCTAAGGCGGTGGTCCCGGTGTTAGTCTTACTCTTTGTTGCTTTGTGGTTTATTCTACGTGGCGATTTGTTGTATGCCTTTCCGTGTGTCATTTTGTTCTTGTGTTTTCCAGTCCTTTTAGTATTGCGATTACCTCACTTGGGGAAGAGAGAGCTAATCTTAGTGCTTTTCGTACGTTTGTTCGGTTTGTGCTTGTTTAGATTTGTCGGTTTCCTTTTCCTCTTGGGGTCTGGGAAGGGCTGCGGTTTGTGATTTTGGCACTCCCTGGACTTTTCTCGTACCTATTTTACACAAAAAAATACACATTAAAACGCGAACAAGTAAATAAAGTGTGGTATTAAGTTTATTATGAAATTTTTGTTTGGTGCAAACATGTTCATGTAATTCAAAATAAACAATGTAGATGAAGATACCCAGGAAATTCAACAGCCTTACCAAGGCATCAAAAAAAGAAAAAGGAGAGACAGACGAGAAACAAACAACTTGAAAACGAACGCCATATATAAAAAAAATCAAAGACGCACGAACTAATAACTTCGATCAGTTAACATGAAAATACGGGGCTTTGATTTATAATAAAAGCTGACCGACTGCGGTCAGAGAAGAAGACATTTAAAAATTCCACAATTTTATACATGTATGTAGCCCAGTGGCAAGTGCAGATAACCCTAAAGGGACACAATTTTGATTATAACAAAAATGTTTTACTATTTTAATCACACATACATAACGTATACAACACGTGTTATCTCCCGTTTGGCTTATATGTCCTTATCTGTTCTTGGACATTAAGGGGCTATTGGTTACAGAGATTGTTGGAGAATAAAATAATCATTCTACTACAAATCAGCCTGATTTATCATTCTTATTCAATAGAGCTCAGCATGCCTGCTTAACCCTTTCACCCCTGAGTTTCAGAAGTGGACTCTTCTATCACTGAAATTTGGGCATATACATTGTTTTAAATAGGCGTGTCAGTCAGCAATAAAAATAGATTGGTAAGCAGTGCAATATCTGACGAGACGGTTACAAGCCGTCTCATCTTGATTCTCACTTTTTGCACAGATATTTGTTTTGGTCTGCCGCTCTGAAAGCATTAAGGCCTAAACAGCCAGTCATCAGAAAAAGTAATTAGTATGAAAGACGTAGTATAAACTTGCCTAACGCACATTTCCTTTTCGAATGGTAAGTACAGATGATCGGGTATAAGATACCAATTTGGAAAGATCAGAATTTCCCATTGCTTATATGGCAAAGGTTACAATCAGGGATCATAAGCATATGTAGTATTTGATAGAAGGTATAAAGCGACGCCGATTGGTGGTACCGCTGCAAATATATTATAAATGTTCTGGAATAGGTTTAATCAAACTATCGTTTCAGAAAACCTTGGCAGTGATAGCAAGGACAAGATTCAATAAATCTAAGGTGAGCATACCAAAATCGTATTTCGAAAAATACGTCGATATACACAAAGTCAAAATTAAGAGTGTTCAGACAGACTTGGGCCCAAAATAAATTATGTTGTAATCAGGCATCCATGGAAAGTAAGCATTACTTTGTAAGCACGCTTCGCCCACCAAAGTAATAAACCACCGAGTCTACTACATGTACTGTTAAAGAGAACAAACAACACGTTATCAGAGGAAGCAACTCTTAAAAATGGCTTTTGCCATCCGTCAGAAAAGTATACATATATATATATATATATATATATATATATATATATATATATATATATATATATATATATATATATATATATATATGTTTGTTTGTTCGTTTGTTGTTGTTTCGGGGAAAAATGAGACAAATAACAAAACAACATTATTTTGGTACTTCAATTATCTAGAACCATGTATGCCATGGGATTTTCATCATATGATATGGGAAACGAGGAAGCCGATACTGATTGAGCACATAATAACAGGTTTGTGCAGTAAAATATGTTGCTAGATGTAGAAAATAAACAGAAAAAACTGGTTTGAATTCTTAACCCCACCCCCTAATATTTTATACCTCGCATACTACTCCCAGCAGGCACACAACGTTGAAACAACGTCGATTCCATGTCAAAACGTTGAATCAACGTCGAATCGACGTTGTTTCGACGTTGTGCCCGCTGGGCACTGTTTCACTATATATTTTGGGGAAAAATGAGGGTACAAATTACATAAGCATAGATATGTTTATAGATTCTATTTATTAACGTAATGTTCAGCTATGCGCTCATGTTCGTGACTGCCTGTGTATCTATCTTTTTCACATGATATATTTCGATAATTGTGGACACTATTTCTTTTACTTCTTCCGTCTTTCTAACGTTGGATTTATTTACAAGCATATAATCTCGAAAGTGATAATTGTGCACACAAGTTTACATCTCCCGTCTTGCTAAAGTTCAATTTTCTTCTGGTGTATATGTTTTAAGTATATTTGTAAGTTAACCCTTTCATCCCTGAGTTTCTGAAGTGGACACTTTCATCATAGACTTTGGATTTGTTCATGTTTATGCATAGGGCTGTTAGCCGTAAAAAAAAAAAAAAAAAAAAAAAAAAAAAACAGATTGGCAAACAGTGTTGATCCAGGTAAGACAGCTCATTATGTGCCATCTCATCTAGATCTACACTGTTTTGCAAAAGTGTATGTCTTAGTCTACAGGATCGTAAGAGTTAATGAAATAAATTAGATTGAGTTGCTGACCTTGCTTAATTTTGTTTCACTAAATGTCATGGCTTTAGTGCTTTCCTTGAAAATTCTTGTAGTCCTAGCGTTTACCATTGTGCAAAGAAATATACTTAGGCCCTGAAGTCCATTTAGAACGATATGAATATACCAAAGCCACTGAACAGAAACAAAAGCTGCCAGTATACTAACAATCCAGGTAAATCCCAGAATTATGGACAGCTTGAAGTACACTAAACAATACGTTCTGTTTCGAGACGTCTTTACTGCAGAGTTGATCTTTGCACTTTGTATAGAACAAAATGTAACAGTAAACATAATCAGGTTCAATGTGACTGAAACACAGACAGGTAAGATAAAGAAAGTGATTATGCCAGCTGAATTAGTCAACCAGCATATTTCCCCATCACCATATCCTGGTCTTAACGTGGCTTTAGAATAGTCTAATGACAAACATAAAGCAACTATTATCAAAGGCAAAGCCACAGCAATGACGAAACACTTCAAGAACCGAGCCATGTTTTTAGTATTTTGAGACAACGTTTTCGAATAAAATGTGACAGCCATATCAATTCCAATAATACACATCCAAACAAACATTTTAAGAAGGATAAAATGAAGGAAAGCAGCAAAGACTACGCACAAGTTTCCAACAGGAGTGGTGTCAATAAGGAGCATAGCGTGCATTAGCACCATGCAGGATGACAAAGCAAACAAATTAAGACCGTGTTTGTTTCTAAGTTTCGAAAATATGCCATGCATAATGCAGATCGCTATCAAACATATTAAAGATACAGATGAGCTGACTATTGTGAGGACTCTTTGAAACCTAGAGTAACTGAAGAATCTAATATACGATACGAGACCTAATTTATCAACACACACAAAAATTTTATTTCCGACCATCACGTACTCTGAACGCACATATGACATGGTCGTATTCTTAACATGCATTGTGCTATTTACAAAATACACTTCCCGTTTCTCATATACTGTCATATTACAATTCATTGATGGAATCCGTAGTTTCACTAAGCACACAGCGATCGTATCTAACGCGTTTCGTTCGGCTGATTCAGCAGACAGCGACCAGTAAACGTTTGCCATTAACGCTGTGTGTTGCTTTGACATGAGCTTGATTTCCTTTGTATTTTCCGCAAAAGAAACGTTAAACTCGAAAGTTAAATTTCCGTCGTCACAGCGTAGATTACGTAAGCTGGTATATGTCCTAGCTGTTATATTTATGTCAGTGGAATTATCGAAAATGTTTTCTCCTTTACTGTTTAAATGTTTGAATAACTTCATTATATTCTGCGCAGCAAAACCTGCATGACTTTTAACGATAAGTGTGGCTGTATACGTACAGTGATATAAGGCGGTAGTTGGACCTTTCGTATGTTCTTGGCCATCATTTATTTCGTCTTGGGGAATGCCATTTCGCCATTTATTCTGGTGTACAAAATCCCCATTTCGAAAACTAGTGGCGGTAGTCCCTTCGAACGTCGGTATGTCATTCTGGACCGGAATATTACTTAAGTCAGCACTGAGTCCATGTGTAGTTAAATCTACCCTTGGACTCTCGGTAAACGGCTTCGTCTGATGGTTTCTAATATTTCCCTCAGTCTCGACTGTCATATCAGTCATGGCCACATTTGATTTATCAGTAGGCCACCGGGTTTGCGTATTGCTCTCATGATTTTCTAAGATAGTTCCATGGATATCTGTGTTAACGTCTGTCTTAGGATCATTCTGGACTATTCTGTGTTCATTAGTGTTCCAGGTACCCACACGTTCACCGATCTCCTCGCCAAGATTAGGCTCCTGAAAATGTATTTCACTTCCAGTTTCAGCTGAATTCAAATCTAATCTATTTATGTCTACTGTAACATTTACAATTTGTTGAACTATATTCAGTTGTCCCAGATATAGATGAAACACTTTGTTCTCTGGCAATGGGGATACTGTAAGTACGTCAATTTTTACGTATATTAAGTTCGTTATGATGCCATTTACATCCTTAGGGAGCACTTCTTCAAACCAATACTCAGCGCTAATTGTCGAATTTGAGCTTATACAGTTTCCGAAATAAGGAATTTGGTTATCGGAGCAATACAGAGGTCGACATCGTTCAGTAATGCAATCATACACTTCAAAATAAAGGCATTCAATAACAGGTACACAAGATGCTTGCACGGTAAACCCAGAATCTAAATTGAAGTCAAATAACAGTTGTAAATCTACCACACGCTTAAAATCTTGATCTTCAAAGATAAAACCTAACGGACAATATGCCCGATAGCTTAGTGTATCTGCATCACAAATGGCACAGTGTGGATTTCGATACAAACTTTGATTCTGTTTAACAAGAAAAACATAATGGTTACACAGGACAGTGTAACCTTGTGGCTCAGGTGTGTTTTCACATTGGGTGTCCACAGATTGTGTACCTTTACACATACGGTAATTCTTAGATGCAGAGATGACCTCAGCTTCACAGTTGGATCCCAAATCAAATAAGTTGATGTTACCTATAAGGACTTCGTCCATATTTTCACCGCTGCACGATACTTCAATTTTCCATTTCTGAATATTCTCGTCTAAATCTATCCCATGACAAAGTAAACAGAATATATTTCTGAAGAGCCATTGTCGTCCATCGGAATCTGTCCATTCAATGGGTATATTTTTTAATCCATAGTAAGTTTCTCTTTCACATTTACGGGTAATTGTGTCGTTAGCAAATTGTTTAGGGCATTTGTTGATCATCCAAAATGCATTTACTTTCTTTTCATCCCAAATGCAACTACTATGCTCGTATATGAAAATTTCTTTTGTAAAAGTTTCATTTAGTACTAACGATTGAAAAATAGATTTTCCGTTCCAAAGAACATCTGAAATATTTGTTTCATGTACACTTTCGGCTAAATGCTTTTCAAGATATTCGTAACAGCAATCACCATAGAGCAGACATATTGAGTCGCATCTGCAGACACCCAGTTGCGAAGAACATTCGTAATATGGACATGATTCAACAATCACGTCCAGAAAAAGTTCTGTAAAAGTAGTGTTTTCGAATTTCCGGCTGTCATTTTCAAACATATTTCTTCCTCTGCTATCTGCTGTTCCTATCGTATTTGTTTCATTTAAATTATAGTTGATGTTATCATTTGGAGTACATTTCCCGGTATCATTCGCTTTATCTAAATCAATGTCGTCACCGTCATTCGTGTCTAACTGGTGTATATCATCCATATCTGTGTTATTTCCTCTAGGCATTATCTCTTGACACGATGACATCACCAAGAACATGATTGTAAGATTGAATAAGGCACAACAATCTGCAAAAACAAACGACCCAATTAAATTCATACTCGGCCAATACAGAGAAACTCGGCCAATACAGTCGTATCTCGGCTAAGAACGGAAATGACGTAATCGGTATTTGTCGCGTCGGATTAGCCGAGGTCTTGTTGTATTAAGATATTATTATTTAAGTGATTTCGTATGAAGGCTTCGTGCCAATACAGACGACTTCGTAAATACGAAGTTACTAGATAAATGACAATTTATTAAATTAAATTAACTTTTAAAACTTCTTGCTTAGGAATGCGTATCTCGGAATATATATATATATATTTTTTTTTTCAAATCAGCTATATTGCCAACTCCGTATCCCGTCTTCCATCTTTTTGAAGGCTCCATATTCCTCAAAAATAGACATTGTATTATCCAAGACAGGTTTAATAAATTGATATGTGGTATTGATACAATCATAAAATGTGGCACCTGACAGCTTGTAAAATTTCAGTTAGTCTGTCATTCTTAAAATTATTTTTTTTTATCGTATCTCTGAATTAATGTTGGCAACAGTAATTCAGAGATACGATAAAAAATCATTTTATTTTTCATATCCAGTTAAAAAAACAACAACAAAAAAAAAAACAAAAAAAAAAAAAAAACATGTGACTAACTGAAATTTTACAGGCAGTCAGAGGCCACATTTTATGATTGTATTAATACTATATAAATATTAGTTAAACCATTCTTGGATAAAAAAAATGTCTATTTTTGAGGAATATGGAGCCTTTAATGTGACCGAACTTTGTTAAATGAAGTAAAACCCGGTAAAACCGCATACCATTCATCCCGAAAACAGTATGGAGAAAGTCGGCCAATAATGAAAAAGTCAGCCAATACTGAGTAAACTAAGCCAATACAGAAAAAATGTCGGCCAAAACGACTCGTATTAATTTGCCATTAGTATGATGCGGGCTGATTTTGCGATATAGATGCTAAATTAAGATACTTAATAAATGATAAGAACAGAAATGACGTAATCTGTATTGGCCGAGCGGACTATTTTTATCATACATGTACTATATAACTTGTTAATGAATAAAGGCCCTTAAAGATAGACTAATTAAGCTCAACGCAGTCAATTTGATTGAAATAAGTTTAATATTACACGAGCGAATTGTGATAGACTGATCAGAAAATTCGGATTTCCATCTGCGCAAGAAACATATACCGTAAAGACCAAGTTTTTTATGAAAGCTAATCCTAGCGTTGAACAGTCCCTGGAAAATGAAAATGGACCAGTCCTTATTATCTGCCTTGGTGGATTACGCATAGCTTGTACGTATTTAATCAATCTCTGACAACTGCGTTAGGGAGTCGACTTTTTGGCTCAGTGGTTTGAGCATTGGATTTTTAAGCGGTCAGACCGTGTTCGAATCCCACTATAGGCGGGAAACTTTTTCAACTACGCTCATTCCTTTGTTATAATTTTCATGTCGTAAGATGACGATGGGGGCTCATTCGAGATTGGAATTCACTTCGCCGAAAATGGCTTTGCGTCATCACAAATGATTACTTCCTTGAAGATGGGGAGTGTTACGGCCTAACACTCCTGCCTTTTATTATCTGCCTTGGCAGATTACGCATAGCTTGTAGGTATATATTCAATTTCTGACAACTGCTTGAGGTAGTCGACACTTTGACTCAGTGGTTAGAGCAGTTGTATTTTATCCGGGCAAACCGAGTTCGAATCCCACATTAAGCGGGATTTTTTTCAGCTATGCTTCATTCCTTGTTACGGCTTTCATGTCGTAAGAATTTTCATAATGTGTTTCCGGAGCTATGAAAACTCTATGATTATCTACGAGGCTCTATTCTACGAGGCGATTTGTTTTATGTCTTACCTTGTGTTATTTTTTTATTATGTTTTTCAGTCCTTTTAGCATTGCGATTACCTCGCTTGGGAAAGAGTGAGCTAATCTTAGTGCTTTTCGTACGTTTGTTCGATTTGTGCTTGTTTTGTTTTGTTTTGTTTTGTTTTGTCGGTTTCCTCTTCCTCTTGGTGTCTGGGAAGGGCTGCGGTTTGTGATTGTGGTACTCCCTGGATTTTTCTCTTACCCTTTTTTTCATTTATCTGTTGAAAGCGCTCAACTGTAGCTTTGCGTACCGAGTCTTTAAGACACATTAAAACCCAAACAGGGCCCAGTTGTTCAAAGCATCGTTAGCTTAATGAACTCGTTAGTGGTCGAAATGTTAACTGTTCTAGTAAGTTAAATACCTAATTCACAGGTATTTTTGCTGAACAACTGTAAGTAGCTTTTGCAGAGCTACTCACATTTTCCAGCAAAAATATTAGCGTATATGCCATATTTAATGATCAAAGTTTTAACGATACTTTAACTAACGACATACAGTATAACCTCAATGGCTCGAACCCGGATGGCTCGTTTACCCTGGATGATTCGAACTCTTTTTAAGTCCCTACAAAATCCTTCCAATAGCTCAAGAAAACAAATATTTAGGTATTGTTTCTTATTTTATCATGGAATTGTATGTTGTGTATACTCATTAGAATCGCCTCATCGAGGCGATTTTAATGAGTACACTCAACATACAATTATTGTGTAGAAAATTGAAAAGATTTCCCTAAATTATCGCTATTTGCTTCCTGAACTAGTGCCATGTTTAACCCTCAGTGACTCGAACTACCGATGTCTCGAACAATTTTCTATGGTCCCAAAGAAGTTCGAGCCATTGAAGTTCGACTGTAGTTAGTATTGAACAATTGGGACCTGATCTACAAAGGCAACAAATGTAATGAGCCGCAACGTTGGTAAATGTACCTTCAGACATATATACGCCCAACCAAGATTCAGATATGCCTTTGCATTCACGCAGTCTAATAAGAAGCTTCCATGATCGCATTTTCGATAGCCAAGGGTGCAAAGTTTTTTCACGTGGACATTGAAGACTCTGATTAGTATGCACGGATGTCGAGGCTGATTTACATTTTCTCTGCGTGCACATGTCAGCAGGTACGTTTTCTCATGTTCTGGTTCAAGTGCTTCATCCAACAAAAAAGAAACAATGCACCATGTACCTAGGTGTAGACCAGTCTAGAAATCTACAGTGGAAAAATCACATAGAACGCTCCTGGCCGGATTGTGAAGAAAGTCAACAGCACGTTGGGTTTTCTACGTAGGAAATTCCGGGTAAGGTATTGTGACACCGTCAGAAGCCTAAATCACTCTTGTCCGACCCCATCTAGAATACTTTGCATCTGTCTGAAATCATCATACACCACAGTCAAAGAACAAAATCAAACTGGTCCAGAGAAGAGCAGATAGGTACTGTACCGGAAGATACCATGATACTAGCAGTGTGACAGACATGCTTCAGGATCTCGACTGGGAATCACTGTCTCTTCAGAATTGAGAAGGACCAAACTCAACTCGTCGTGTTGTACAAGATCATGAACGATTTAGTGGATATATCTTCTGCTCCGAACCTAACACGGCATCAACAACAACAAGAGCAACCCATTCCAAGTAACTGAGATAGTTCCCAGCCAGGGCAGATGCTTTAAACTTCAGCTTCTTTCCTAGAACTATACCAGTTTGGACTTCTTAGCCAGCGCCAACCCAGTGAGCATTCTACGTAGATCTATATCGGGCCGTCATCGGCCCGTCAGGGTAGCTGACGGGCCGATGACGGCCCGATGTAGATTTACGTAGAATGCTAACTGGGAAGACCTCTGACTTAGTGCACTTCAAGCAGGCGTTATCTTTCCTTACATTTAAGCATAGTATGGACCAGTCTGTTAATAGATTCAGAAGGTCTTCGGAACTGTTCCTGTTGGTCGAACATACACAATGGCAGGTATTGTAGCTGGATTGGTCTGATTACCCAATAAAGAACTGAAAACACGGACTAGAAACTTTCCAAATATTCTTCCTTTCTGTCTGCTATTTTTCGGACTGTCCTATTTTCTATATGTTTTCTTCATAGCCACCAGGGACTTAAAACTCACAAATAAATGATGTTCCTTAATGATCAGAAACAGAAACGGTACCATTTCACCCTAAACCGTGATCCATGCTGATACTGCAAAATAATTGACCCTTTGTCCGTACAGACCAATATAGATATCTTTGCAAACAGTGTAGATTCAGATGAGACGGCTCACAACTAGCCGTCTCATCAAGATCTACATTGTTTGAAATTATGTTATTGATACTGACTGTAACCCCTATTTGCAACAATGGATTTGTCCAATTTCAGAGATGGAAGAGTCCATGTCAGAAATTCGGGATAAAAGGATCAGGAAAAATGAAGTAATGCAATCGCAGACCTCAGATACCGATAGAAAGAGCGAATAAATAGAAAATGTTAACAATTGAATTATGAAGCTGATACAAGCAGATCCACGTCAAGTTTTCCATATCAAAAGGAAAAACAGACAAACACAATTAAACAGCCAAACAAAGAACAGATGGCAAGCCGCGTTGGTAGCCCTTTCCCTAAAGAGCTGGCCACTCTGTTACCCAAGCTAAACTGAATATATCTTAAACTTACATAATTGTTAAAAGAAAAACATGTATACATCACGAAAACATACCTATATAAATTTGACCCCCTTAAACCCCACTTTTATATAGTAAAACTGGGGTTTACAGGGGTATACATTATTTTTCTTATTTCTGCTCAAAAACATAGATTGTAGGTACTCGTTAGAACGAGGCGGTTCTAACGAGTACCCACAATCTATGTTTTGAGCAGAAATATGAAAACTATCAGACTTTTTACCTGAAAACATTCAGTTTCTTGTGGTGAAATTTTCAATATATTTGAATAGGCGTGTTTTCGTAATGAAGTGAAACACTAGTGAACATGTAACAAAAAGTTCCACAATGAAAGTACCAGCTTGGAACGGTCAGTGCTAAATTACTTGGACGCTTAGGCAAGCTTTACGGGACACCAACCCACATCCGCACCTTTCATTGTTTTAAAACATATTCAGTCGAACGTCAATGGCTCGAAAATCTTCCGGACCATAAAAATCTGTTCGAGACATGGGTAGTTCAAGCCACTGAGTGTTAATCATAGCGCCAGGCCGGAAGCAAATAGAGATAATTTAGGGAAATCTTTTCGATCTTCTACACTATAATGGTATGTTGAGTGTACTCATTCTAATGAGTACACACAACATACAATGTAACGATGAAATTAGAAAATTTCCCTAAATACTTCTTCTCTTTAGCAATCGGAAGACTATCGTAGGGACTCTAAAACGAGTTCGAATTAGCCGTCGTAAATGAGCCATCGGTGTTCGACCTATTAAGGTTCAATTGTATCTGTTTGGTACGCGTGGGGGTCTTCTAACTCGTGAACATCTACGGCCAGAAAGACTAGCCAAGAGACCTATTCTTAAATGAGGTGAGCACAAAGCTAGATAAAACATAAATAGGAAAACAAATCTAGACAAATAAAGTGGATTTTCATTATTTCGAACTCCAAGGGACCAGAATGCTCAGTTTGAAATAATACTAGTTAGAGATAACTGGAGTTAATATGTTATGAACACTAAACCAAATGAAACTAAAATTATCCAAAATTTAGTAGTTTGACTTAAGCAGTAGATTTCGTTATTAGATGTTGAGATAACGAGAGTCAACTGTAGGTTTTATTAGTTTTGCTGTTGTTTGAAAAATTTGCGTTTGGTTTGTTTTGTATTGTCCTTATTCTGTTTATTTTTGCAACGATAGCCAGGGCCCAGTTGTTCAAAGCGTCGTTAGCTTAACGAGCTCGTAAAGGGTCATTTCGATAACTGTTTTAGCGGATTCAATATACAATATTCTGATATTTTGTGCTGAAAAAATGTGAGTAGCTTTTGCACTGCAAAAGCTACTCACATTTTTTCAGCAAAAAAGTTCAGCACATTTGCGTATCACTCGATGTAAATTTTAACGAATCGTTAACTAACGACATCGTTAGCTTTGAACAACTGGGCCCTGGTGGCTATATACTGTTAACAATTGAGACAAAACGTTTTTATAGGTAAAAATTACTTTTACCTTGTCTGATGAACAGATAGTTTGGGCTGCAATGCAGCTGCGAACTAGAAGTCCGAGGGGTCAGCAGACAAGGTTACATTTTAATCTATACTGACCGTTTAGATTTTGGTATTGTCTGTATTTGTTATTCGATTGTTTTATTACTGAAAGTTTCAAGTTTAGTATAAAATACTATTTCATGTGTTTGATATATAATACATGTTTGCTTGCATGTGTAGTTTACAATATTTGCAATCTCAAAACTATTATTCGGGAGAGAACTTAAGTACATGTAAATGACAAACTGAAAGCAATATGTTATAATATTAACCTTTACCAGTCTCTGCTGGTGATGTTTTTTCTTAAATTTTCCAGAAGACAGGCTTTGATTTTTTATGCAAATTGTCTCCTAAGGATAACATTTGCATGAAATGCCAAAATCCGTTCACTGGGAAAATTAAGAAAAAATGTTTTAATATTTCGTTTGTTTTTTTTGTTTATTAAAAAACCCTAAGGGTTTAAAGAAACAACAGTATAATATATAATGACAATAATAACTGTTACACTAAAACTTGCAGAAAGGAGTGGTTATCTATCACTGATTACAGCAGTGTTGGAAAAACAACAACAACAAAAAAAATAAAAAAAAACAACAAAAAAAAAACATCAGAACAAACTGAAGATGAAGACAGATGAAATAAACGTGGAAAACAATATGAATGTAAAATCGGGGAAAATAATAGAGTACATACATTTTTTTAAATCCATTTTGTTTGTCTTCTTTATATCATGTCCAGTTGTTTATCCTACATTCATTTAATTTATAGTTCGATGGTGAGCTTGAAAAGAAACGTATTAAAGGAACCATTCCGCAGCTATTAAAGGGGCCGTTCCGAAAGCAAAAATCATCAACCAAATCAAAACAGGATACCGTATTTACCTTAACACTTTTAAACAGATGGACTTGACCAAACCGTGTAGACTCGATTCAAGCACCGTGGAACTAGACATCTTATGTTCTGCGGCGTCCGATCTGGGTCTACATTGTTTGCCACTCATCCAACAGTTTTTCGACACATCACTCTTATGCTCCCATTCAACTGGACTGTGCTTTGGTTGTGCTCATGGCGATCATGGCGCTTCTTCAAAATATTCCCAATCGCCGCAGAAGCGTCGACTGGCGCCAAATTTTGGGACTTGAGCGCTTCCAGTATGCTTCCAGTACGCTTCTAAAACGACCTCGCTGCGCTGGTCACGATCCTGTCGCGTTGTTGTTGCGCTTCTGCGGCACTTGAGGTATCTCCAAGGCGCTTCTACTACGCTACCACTACGGCAGGTTATACTTAGTCTACGCTTTCGACGATGCAGTTGAGACCTTGCTTCGACCTTAGCGCAGGAGCTGCGACGTTGCGCTTTTGGACCATTCCTAAATAAGATCGGCGGTTTAACTGGTTTAGCAGCAGTTTAACACCAGCCTCCAAAGAATATGGATAGAATAGTTCCAGTGGCTATACTTCAGCTGGCATTATGAACCATAGACCGATAAGGTTAGATGACGAGGAGGTTCTGGGCCCGTCCTTTGTTCTCTAAAAACAGAAGGCTCCACTTTGGACACTATGACCAACTTATGAGAGAGTTCAGGATGTAAGACAGCATTTCATGTTTCAATTATATGAGAATGGAGCCACACATGTTTGATGAGATCTTGTACAGAGTTGGTCCTGGAATCCAGAAGTCTCCTACCTGCCCAGGCCTTGATTTAGTCTGCCTTTTTTGACGAAGTGACATCTTGAACGGTTTGAATCGTTTAGAGCGCGAGCAAATAATGAAGATAGCGGTGGGAGCGTGGCACAATGCGACTGCGCTTGTGCTACGTTGCTCGCGCTGCCGTCACGATACTGTTGCGATCACGAATTTCTTGCTTCGCTGTTATTACGCTTTCGTTGCGCTTCGAGTACACGGCGATTCCGTTATGTAAATTTTGAGCAAGGTCAACACAAGCGCAGTGAAGCTTCTGATACGCTTCTACTACGATCAAGACGATTCTACTGCGCAGTTGCCATTTCTGCTAAGATTTATGACGTTTTGACCGAAATTTCGAAGCGTAGTGGAATCGCCATCCAGTGAAACGGGGATATTAGTAATATTTTCAGCAGACGACGTATTGAAATATTTTGCTTTCTTTTACTAGAAAACAGCTTTTGACATTTCATACATATCGTCAAATGGAGACAATTGGTCTGAAATGCCACAGTCAGTCTCGGAAAAATAAGAAAATATCATCAATGTGTCTGCTGAATTAGCCAAGAGAGTGAAGTTAAAGTGTCTGAATAATTCGGGTGTGCGGTAACAAAATATTTTTTATTTTCTCTTAATAAAACAAATAGGTGTAACATTAGGAACTCTGTCATTTTGTTCATATTTGAAAATCTGTTGGCGTAGACGATGGTGTTCAAGAGTTTGTACAACGAGGAACAGAGATCTCGGTCAGTAAAGGAGGGAGCACAGGCAGTAAAATGGACTATTTAAATGTTTGATGAAGGAGTTAAAGTGTCCAAATATTTAGGGAAGGTACGGTAACAAAATACTCAATTTTAAACCTCGCAGTATAACCTATTTGTTAAACATAAGACCACTTACCGTTTTGGTAATATTTGAATTGTCTGTTGTTCGAACAAGTTGGTTAGTGAGGGCGGGTGCACAGACTTGTATTGGTCTAACTTGTTAAAGTATATGATTTAAGAAATTGCACGACCCGCAGAAAAGTCGACCGATCGAAAGGTTGACTTTCGAAGAGAGCCCTATAATAACCTTGTGTGTCCGTCTGACCGTCCGTGGTAATTAGCGAGCATAATCACACCGTTGGGAATATTTTGATAATTTTTGGCATACAGATAGATACAGTCAAGATCTAGCCAACTGATTTGCCAAGTGCCTCTTTTCTTTCACCAAGGTAACGCCGAGGCAAAAAAAAAAAAAATATGAAAATACAGAAAACACCGCAGATCTTACACCACACATTTAGAAAACACGCTTATTCAAATACACTGAAAATTTTACCACCACAAAATGACAAATTTCAGATAAAAAATTCTGATATTTTTCATATTCTTGCTCAAAACACAGATTGTGGATACTCGTTAGAACCGCCTAAGCGAGGCGGTTCTAACGAGTACCCACAATCTATGTTTTTGAGCAGAAATAAGAAAAATAATGTATACCCCTGTAAACCCCAGTTTTACTATATAAAAGAGGGGTTTAAGGGGGTCAAAATTATATAGGCAGGTTTTCGTAATACGGTATATTTTGATAAAAGCTTGCAAACACATTATCATCGACAAGATCTAGCCAAAAGGAGGTCAAATGCCACTTTTCATCGACCGAGGCAACGCCGAAGCCAAAATATGTGACAGTTAGCCAAAATGGCTGTAGTTATTGAATCGTGGTAGGTCATCAACCATATGGGGTATTTTGATAAAACTTTATCTACACATTTAGATTGACAAGAGGCGGGACGTGCACCTTAGCGATAGTTGATTGATATTTTATTCATCGTATTCCTGGGAACTTCTGAATGCTTGACGTAAAAAATATTTAACATTTACTGTCTTTGGACAAATGAACAGACGACGAATTGATGATATTTTTCTTATTCATCACGAAAACATGCCTATTCAAATATACTAAAAATTTCACCACCAAAAAATGAAGATTTACAGATAAAAAATAATTCTGATATTTTTCATCGTCGAGGCGGTTCTAACGAGTACCCACAGTCTATGTTTTGAGCAGAAATAAGAAAAAAAAATATACCCTTGTAAACCCCAGTTTTACTATATAAAATGGGGTTTGAGGGGTCAAAATTATATAGGTATGTTTTCGTGATGTTTTTTCCAGAAAGTAGGCTTTGGCATTGTATGCAATGTATCTCCTAAGGAGACAACTTGATTAAAATGACAAACCCTATCTTATAAGACAAATCGCATGAAAAGAACATGCTTTGGCGTTTCATGCAAATTATTTCATTGCATTGTCAAAGCCTATTTTAGGAGACAATTTACATGCAATGCCAAAGCCTATTTTCTTGGAAAATTCGGATAAATAGTTCAGTTTGTCGTCTGTTGATTTGTTTTACCCATCATGTCCTGATTTAACTGAAGCAATTTAGATTTTCCACAAATAGAATCTTTTGCTGCGTTATGGCTACAAAGTCCTTGGAGGAAAAAAAAACAACATTTTACATTTACTTCTATTAATTACTTAAAACTGAATCAAATGACTCTTCTGTACTACACAGCCAACAAATATAGGGAAGGGCAACGTTCAAAGCATTCAAACAATATACAATTAATATTGAAAGGGATACATTTGCGGTATAAGGTCAAGCGATACACAGAAATACACACAAATGATAATAACTCACAAATAAAACAAGCGACATGTTTAACATTTCTCTTGATGATGCAGAGACACGTGATTTATTTTAACATTCTACGCACATTTTAATTAATGTTAATGCTTATTTAGAAAACATGCAAAATCATGGGTTTTCACGTTTATGTTTTTTTTTTATTTTCCAAAGAAATAATAAAGTAAACACAGGTCCCTAGAACACGTCTTACTGATAGCTGTCTATAATATAGGGATCAAACATGGTTTTTTTATGCACTTACATTCGCCAGGTCCCGAGGGAGTTGTTGAAAACCGAGGCCGAAGGCCGCAGTTTTCAACACCTCCTAAGAGATCTGGCGAATGTTAATGCATTGAAAAATCATGTTCAATCGCTATTATTGCATAAAAACTGAAAACATTTGCTACATTTCGCGTTATTTCTTGCACTATTTTGTTTCGCCTTTTCACTGATGTTTCGCGAACGCAATTTCCACGGACTATGCTCGTTCTAGTGCCGGGCAGTACACATCTCGTAACGGCAGCAAATCTGTGACCATGGTACGATCATATTGAAATTTGCGTAGCCGTGCATTAACAGCGCGCGAATTGCCTTATTAATACACGACTTTTTGTCGGTTAATGCACGGCTGTTAATAACGTGCGACACTGCTTTTTATGCAATAATATGTAAGAAGGTAGAGAATGTAAGAAAAAATTAGAAGCACGTCTAACTTTATGACTCCCTGCTTCCAACCTCAAGACATCTGACCTCCGACTTCATGCTCCCTAATTTTAACTTTTGTTTTCTAATATCCTATTTTTTACTTACACTTAATTATTATTAACTTCCAGCTTCATCTACCTTCCTGGTGTTGACTGTCGACTTTTTCCTTTCTGTTGCCTACTGTTTGTTTTCAAATTCTAACTTTGGACTTTTTACTTCTGACGACTGACATACTAACGTGGAACTACATATTCATCACGAAAACACACCTATATAATTTGATCCCCTTAAACCCCATTTTATATAGTGAAACTGGGGTTTACATGGGTATATATTATTTTCTTATTTCTGCTCAAAAACATAGATTGTGGTATTCATTAGAACCGCCTCGCCGAGGCGGTTCTAACCAGTACCCCAATCTATGTTTTTAGCAGAAATATGGAAAATATCAGAATTTTTATCAGATTTTTTTTTTCTTTTTTGGGTTGCAAAATTTTCAATGTATTTGAATAGGCGTGTTTTCGTATGTCTGATTTCCTATATTATACTATATTAAAATGGAAGAGTCTAGGGATTCAAGATTTATGTAAACGTTTATGTGATCTGATTGGCATTATTCTTCAAAGAGGACATTTGAATACCTGGTGCTTCCATTTACGGCGATGTACCTTCATTCTTACAGTAATGAACACTCGGTTTCTCCCAAGCATTGTCGTCTGCTAACTTTGATAACTCTGCCAAGAGATTGTTAATGACTGACTGATAATTAAAATTTTCGCGTTCTAATTTTGACGTCCCAGTAGTAATTGAGTCAAAGAATATTTCATTTCGTCAAATAGAAATATATGACAATTTCCTGGACAAGACTTAATAACAATCTCCATCAGTAATTTAACCCTTATAGCGCAAATCACAACAATAGCAGACGACACTATGATATATACTTTTGTTATGTTTGAAGGAAAATAAGACGACATTCCATGATAATCGTACAGACGATTCACATGGAACGCCAAATGTCATTTTCGCTGAAAAAGTAAAAACTAGAATGTCGTCTGCTATTATCTTGCTTAGCACTTAAAGAATTAATACATTACTAAATACATGCACCGTTTCACCTGTATTTTAATTTACATGTACCAGTCAGCTATGAAATGTCTCTGAGAGCTTTGAACGACACAAGCAGAATGTATGTCATGTATTTCTAATTTGTTATTAAAACGCAGAGCAATCTGGCACACTAAACAATTTATTGCCAGTAATAAGCACAGAGATTGTGGAACAAAGGCTCCATTTTAATTACAAACTCACTAATCGAATACTGAGAATAACAGGTTTAAAGGGATCATACAGTGGGGTATGATATCGGTTTTACCTTAAAGACATAGCAAAAACAAGACTAACAGTGGTACTACCCATGAATGATTTTATTGCTCCTACCTAAAATTTTAGGCACTATGCAAAAGAAATCCAAGGCATGTTTTAAGAAGGTGATTATGAGATCCCAGCAGTAGAGAGGCCTTCTGCAGGGTGTTTTTTCAACCGAAGAGTTCTGATATTTTTTCTTATTTTTCCATGCAAATATATGTTGTGGGTACTCACTACTAGTTAGTACCTAAAAATGAGTAACTAAATTTTTTGTTTTAATGGAGAAATAAGAAAACATATTATATGAATATCCCCTTTGATCTGGAGCTATGATACTACTTATGGATCAAATAAATACGCCGTAACCTGTCTGTCAGATATAAATAGTACAGCATCACGAAAACATATCTATATAATTTTGACCCCCTTAAACCCCACTTTTATATAGTAAAACTGGGGTTTACAGGGGTATACATTATTTTTCTTATTTCTGCTCAAAACATAGATTGTGGGTATTCGTGAGAACCGCCTCGGCGAGGCGGTTCTAACGAGTACCCACAATCTATGTTTTGAGCAGAAATATGAAAAATATTTGAGTTTTTTGTCTGAAAATTTTCAATTTTTCGGTGATTAACTTTTCAGTATATTTGAATAGGCAGGTTTTCGTAATGAGTGAAACCTGTGTAAGAGAGCCATCTTTGAGACTGACTTTAAAAAGTGGTTGATGTGGAAAAGGTGTCTGTCTTATAAAGGCAGCAAAATTACATGACATGTATCTTTATAAGATAGACACCTTTCCACATCAACCAATTAAGTCAATCTTAAAGGTGGCTTTCTTACACAGGTTTCACTGTAAGTTAGATTTTGTTGTACCCAATCTCTTATAAGTAAGACTAATAACCAAGACAAATCTTATTTCTATGTCTTTAAAGGGAAATTCACTGTTGGCGATGAATGTATCTGAGAAAAAATTCAGAATATTAATAATATCTTGTATCGGATGGAAAATAATGCAGTTTCAAGCACATTTCATAAATGCCTAAAGAAAAATATATATTCACAATTAGTGTTGCAAATATTATTTATTAAGGTTTTGCATAGTTAATAAAGGCTTTATGACGTTATAAACCTTCATTAAATATTCAAAATGACGACACAAAAGAAAGCAATTTTTAACACATTCGAATCTTGATAACTTAATTTAACTGTAACAAAGTTGCATAAAAGTGCACGGTTTGTCAATATCAGATACGTACCTCCTCAGCAACATTATTTTATCCTTTAAATATACCTTCAGTCTCGCTGAGTGAACAGTATAGACCCTTGTTAGACTGCTCCCACCTATACAAGCTGACTGATCATAGTTTGCACTTTTTGCCATACTGCTGACCACAGGATAATCGGCTGGATTGAATTTATACAATGGTAAACTTGTAAGATTATGATTTTTAGGGTATTCGTTCATTAGGCGTAACGTTCATTATGCACATTACGCGTGTGCGGAAGGAAAAGTATTTTCAATAAAATATCTTTCCTCCTTTCTTATGGGGGTTTCTCTTAAGGGAGAGAATTTGCTCCTTTGGGAGCAAAGTATTTCATTTAAGAGAAGTACCCCAATATGGCAGCAAATTATTTCCTTTAAGAGAAGCCCCCAATATTGGAGCAGATTATTTCCTTCAGGAGAAGCCTCCTATATGGGAGCAAATTATTTCCTTTAAGAGAAGACACCGATATGGTAGCAAGTTATTTCCTTTAGGAGAAGCCCCGAAGATAGGAGCAAATTATGTCCTTTAAAGGAAGCCCCCAATATGGGAGCAAACTGATTCCTTTAAAAGAAGCCCCCAATTTATTAAGCGATACTAGTTTGTTTTGTGTATGAGTATGTGCATGTATGTGTTTGTTATGTTTTGTTATTGTTGTTGTTGTTGTTGTAGTTTCTTTAGATACTTCCTGGAAGTGCGCAAAATCATTCCGTTCTTTAGCCAGATATAAGGTATTTAAGGTGACCCAATCCATTATTCACACATTTCTACAATTCGTTTCTGTCACACGCTACAAGAAGATAGGTAAATACATCGATTTTCTGCGGCAAGCTGCAGGCATGCTTGTTAACCCAATTATGGTTGATAACTTTGCTTCCCTCCTTAACTGCACGTCGGTGGGTCAATCCTCAGACTAAATAACGGCTCCCTCCTCAATCTTAGATGTTAAGCGCCTGGCTATCAATGTTTGCGGTCGGGCTTTTCATGAAAACTTTTTACGCTCAGCTATGTTTAGCAAGAAAGAAATTGCAATGTTTGTGGTCGGGCTCATCGTGGTCCAAATAATGGTTTTCTAGTCCTCTGGCTTCGTGGTTATAAAACTTTTTTCATGCTTAACTCAGCTAAGCATGAAAATTTCTCTGCTAATAAATATGAAAATGCCAACAAAAGTTGGCATTTTCATATTTATTAGCAGAAAAAAATTCATCCTTAGCTATGTTTAGCAAGAAAGAAATTGCAATTTTTAGTAATTTGAGATTTATGAGCAGGACAAATTTCATGCTCAGCTGAGTTGAGCACGAAAAAAGTTTTATAAACTCGGGGCCTGGTTTCAGATCGCAATTGAGCTTTTTGTTTTGTTTCTTCACAGTGGTGTTGATTATATGTGCTTTACTGTGAATTTCACAAATGACGTAGGGGTCTAGAGAAGTTTATAATTTGGAGCTGCATTAGAAATAAGGGTGAGGTTTCGCGCGATTAAAACTTGTTTAAAACTCACAGTAGGTTTCCTACTGACCGTTTAAAGGCGGTTCCTCTGTTGCAGTTCTTCTTTGTGACTGCGTCTTAGGTTTAATATGTGGAGTTTGTCCTTTATTGTATGTTTCTAATCTGTCCTTTTGGTGCCTCGGAAGGGTTTTACTTCGGTGTTGTGGCAGTTCCTAGTTGTGCATATATAATCAAACACTGTACTCAGTCAAAACAAAGGGCTCAGTGGCGATCTGAAGCCAGAACGCAAGAAAACCACAAACAGGACCATGAGGAGCTAGTCGATTGACACTGGTAGTCAGGGGCCGACCATCTGATACATATTGAGGAGGGATCCATCAATTGGTCTGAGGACCAACCCACCGTCGAGCAATTAGAGAGGGAAGCAAAGTTATCAACCATAATTGAATCATCCAATCAAGAAGCATTACATTTGGAATCTATTTTTCGACAGTTAAAACCAGTATGGTAGGAAACGTTGTCCGAATATTTATGATTAATATGTCATTGAACGGTCATGTGTCTAAAACTTGCTGTTTGAATGGTTAACAGTGCAGACTCTAAGCAGTTAAACGCGATTGTATAGTGTTTTCTCGGGTACATTTATATGATTGTTCGAATAATAGGGAAGACATTGTACTTTGCTGATTGTTTTTGGTTGAATCATAACCTTCCTTTTTCACTGTTCAGTAATTAGGATGGATTCGAGTAGTGTTGAATTTTCCATGTATAAATATCATATTTAAGTGTATATTTATTTGCTTCAAGGCATGAATGATACCCAAAACATCTTATAAAGCAAACAGTTGTAAAATATGCTTTGCTATTAAAATGGTAGACAGAGACTTAAACTCCGCGAAAGTGATCGCAGCTGCAGGTCTGCTTACAGTCTCTGTAGGAGGGAAACTGTTAAAAGGGAAAATGGAAACTTCAAGGTATATGTAAATGACTAAAATATATATCCATCCTTATTGGGAACTGCCTCTGACAGCACGTTCTTTCCTTTAGGAGATGACCGTAGATTTGAAAGATATAAATACTGAGGAAGCAACGTCCGGGTCCAGAGGTTATAAAACGTTTTACGTGCTCAACTAAAATGAGCAGGAAACTAGTTCAGCTAATATATCACAATTTACTAACACTTGCCAATTCTTTCTGGCTAAACATAGCTGAACATGAAAATTGCTCTACAAATAAATATGAAAATGCCAACTATTATTGGCATTTTCATATTTATTATCAGGGTAAATTTCATGCTCAGCTCAGTTGAGCACAAAAACGTTGTATAACTTCGGGACCTGTCTAAAAATGCTGTATCTCTTTGCTGCTAATGCTGCTGCTGCAGTACTCTGCTATTGGTTTTGCTGCGTTACTCCTTAGCTTTTACCATTCTCTGGGCTAATTCGCCGGCCTCGGTGGCTCAGTTGAATGCGCCGTCCGACTGGAGACCAGGAGGTCGCGGGTTCAACCCCCGCCGAGGTCGGCAACATTCTTTCGTAGAGATTGATCATGAAATATTTTCTACGGTCATTCTCTCCCTTCCGCTGATTCAAGAAGGGCAGTTGTCAGTTTCTGGCGAAAGAATGTGCACAGTACTGGTTAACCGCTTAGAGGACTAAGCCTGCCCAGTAAACGTGTGGTTAGGTAAACTGACCGCGCTCGACATGACCCCATTGGGTTGACTGGGCCGTAAAACTTCAACACAAACAAACTCTTGGCTAATTCAGCAGAAGAAAAATTGATGATATATATATTTTTTTTCCAGAAAACAGGATCTAGCATTTCTTGCTCCATGGGAGACAATTGGCATGAAATGCCAATCCTGTTTTCTGGGAAAAATAAGAAATATATTTATTATGTCGTCTGCTTAAAATTTTACCCAGCGCGTTTAAGCGTTAAGCTCATAAACCAACATGATGTTACACTGCGGAAACTTCAAAGCTCTGAGTTCACACTGGAAACAAGTGGGAGAATATAAAGAATGCCATCGTGAATTGAGTTAACACAAGTTTGTTGGCATAATATTTATTCATTTTTTTTTTATTTATTTCGTATGACTATAACAGCAGTAGAGCACATAGCATAAATAGAACGAAGAAATGAATAAAAGAATTGTATCTGAAAGGTAATCCGTACTCAAGAAGACTCTCTCCGTACTCAACTCCTTCATAAACAGTCCAATATATTTGTGGCGTCGTATAATGACACAAAGCACTGCTTTTAAGAAGCCGCCTATGGAGATACATCCCAGTGGGGACACAACGTAGAAACAACGTCGTTTCAACGTTGAGTCAACGCTGTGTGCCTGCTGGGATAGTATTGATAAAATCTGTATTTTCTACAACGCTTTAGTAATGTTTGTGTATATAAATTCTAAAACATTTTATCATTATACAAAAGCAACAGGAACTCATAAAGTGCCGTGTTAAACACAGATATTGGAACATCTTAACACTTAATACTCTGGGTAAAATTCTCAGCAGAAGACATTTTGAAATATATTTTTTTTCCTAGAACACAGGAATTGACATTTCATGCAAAAAAGTCTCCAGTGGAGTCCATTTACATGAAAAGTCAATATCTGTTTTCTGGTAAAAATAAGAAAAGTGTCACCAGTTTGTTGTCTGTTGAATGTTATCTGCCATACTTGCCTTAACAAATGTATAAGTTCGTTACTTGTTGTATCTGAAAACTGCTGGACGAGTGACAAATAGTTTTCCAGAGAAAAGATGCCGAATTCCGATCCGCTATACTGTTTGCTCAAACCTGCTCGTAGCATTACTTAGATTAAATATAGTGTAATAACATTAACCATGCTGATACCAACTCTCCTGTCGTCATCTTTCAGAAAGTCGTTTTTTGCTAAGCGCTTTATACTAAAGAATTCAATTTGCACATGTTTTGTCATGATTAAAAGCAAAACCTTTTGTTGTAGTTATCTACACTAACACACGCACACACGCACGCACACACACACTTATTCTAATCGCTGTTTTTTAAGCATTTTCTTTTCATTTTTCTCATTGTAAAATCGGGAGCAAGGTAAGCAAGAATTGGCAGGACAAGTAAATTTAAGGTTGGTTTATAGCAAGGTTCATTTGTTAGATTTTCTGAAATTTTACATATTTTCATAAAACATAAGATTAAAAATCAGCCAAGAAAAGTACAGAATATTTTCTTAGATAACATATACAAAAATTCACTTTACTATGGAAATTGCATAGGTCAGGCCAAGTTAGTTTTAGTGTAAATAGTTGAGAATAAACATCACAGAAACAGAACAGACAAGTGGTTTCTGATAAGATCTGGTCAATCAGAACAAAATATTTTCATTTAAAACAAAACGCCAGGCAAAAACAAACACGTCTTTTCGAGTGATGTCGAAAGAGCAGTAGAACATCGTAATAGTAGTAGACCTACTAATACCAGCGTTGTCAGACTAGGATACCACGACAATCTGGACCGAGACAGTCTGGGAAAGGGTAGGTGTTTGGTGTGATCAGGGTTTGTGTGGTAAACTCCAGTACTGAGCCATCCACTCCAGGAAATGTTACCTGAAACAGTGTGTGTTCTGACTGAAAATACAGTCGAATTTCAATGGCTCGAACATCTTTGGGACCATAGAAAATTGTTCGAGATATGGGTAGTTCGAGCCACTGAGGGTTAATCATGGTGCCAGGTCAGGAAGCAAATAGCGATATATCCTTCACAACAATTGTATGTTGGGTGTACTCATTAGAATCGCCTCGATACGGCGATTCTAATGAGTACACAAAACATACAATTTCATAATAAAATAAGAAATTTTCCTTAAATATTTGTTTTCTTAAGCTAGCGGAAGAATTTCGTAGGGACTCAAAAATGAGTTCGAATTAGCCATGGTAAACGAGCCATCGGTGTTCGAGCTATTGAGATTCGACTGTAAATGTTATGCTCAGCTAATCAAAGCGTCGTGTAATGATTGAAGTCGTTGCATTGACCCATTTATACCCAGTGTCCCGTAAAAGGGACATTTTTAAACAGCTTAGACCCAGTTCAGGGTATACACTGTTTGCATTTAATACAGACATTTCTATAAACCATGGTAATAATAAAAACCAACCAGACACCCCTTCTGTTGGAAAAACACCCATCCAAAGAATGTTGGTAGCAGAGCCCACTCTGCATAAATAGGTTAACATCATGATATTAAAAACTGAATTACCCAATCAAGGAATAAATACTTTTATAAAACATGTTATTTAACATTACATTGTCTTTTAATTGTGTGAAAAGTATTAAGTTTAAACTACTGGCTTTTGTAAAAGGACACAGATGTAGCTTGTCTGCTACATTTTCAAACGATGTTAACCTTGCCGATAGGCAGTTAATATTCACCTAACACGAATGGAATTTACCACCCTTAACCTTTACACTGCTGTAGGCTAATGTATGCCCCCAGGAGGCGTCTGCCAACTCTAAAGTCTGTCATACTTACTATAAACCACATGCAACCATTCAGAGCAAGTGTTCTCATACAGGAGTGAACCTACTTCCATACAAACACGCCACTTTTTATTAGATAGTCGGGTGCTGGATTTTACCCACACTAATAAAGACCGAGAAAATCGAATTTGAAGCTGCCATTAATTTCAGCACTCGCTTCAACAAACTGATCACGGTTTCCTGGAGAAAAAGCCCATGACATCTAAATCATTTCCAGTGAGGAAGAAGTAGGAATACTAGTGGAACTTATGTATGTCACTCGTTTCATTCGCAATAGTACACAGTAGGCGCTGGTCTCTTGTAACTTTTTTTTTGTGTGTGTGTGTCTTAAACGGTTCCCGGTTTACACGTGCCTATCACGTGACTTTCTAGTCACGTGTCCATTGTCTTGGCGGTAAAATGGCCACCTACGACCAGCAAATTATATGTGAAAATTCCATGTAAATCGAGGCAAAATTAAGGGAGATGACTTCTTGAGTAGGGGTATCCCATCTCACAGGCCTGTTTCATTCTTTCTCAGCACGCTAAGGGTTAAAGGAAAAAAACAAATGCCCTCTGTATAGGAGCAATTATTTTCCTGTGGCATTTGCAATTTACCAAGAACTAGGAAACACTACACCCATGTCTACAGAAAATGTCTCCCTCTGAAAAAAGGATCGGTAGCCCCAAGTGAGAGAATAATTTCCAGGTGATGCTATTTCCCTTGAAAGTGTAGTCCTTCTTCTTAATGATTTCTTTAAAAAATGACGCATTGAATATCTAAACAAAATTAATCGTAGAAAGGTACCACATAAATCAGCCTGCACATCCGGACAGATTATTCCATTACGAAAACACGCCTATTCAAATATACTGAAAATTTGAGCACCAAAAAAGCTATTTTTTAGATAAAAATTCTGATATTTTTTATATATTTCTGCTCAAAACATAGATTGTGGGTACTCGTTAGAACCGCCTTGCCGAGGCGGTTCTAACGAGTACGACAATCTATGTTTTAAGCTGAGGCGAGGCGGTTCTAACGAGTACCCACAATCTATGTTTTGAGCAGAAATAAGAAAAATAATGTATACCCCTGTAAACCCCAGTTTTACTCAATAAAAGTGGGGTTTAAGAGGGTCAACATTATATAGGCGTGTTTTCGTGATGATAGTCAGAAAAAAGACATACTGAATCTCCGAGTTAGGAATGAGCCGTCATTTAGTCTGAGGCTCGATTCGCCGCTTGGAAGAATACTGGATACACATGGTAATTTTTTGTACAGTTTTGTACTAGGAAGAAAACGTCTGTGTTTGCCTATACTGCACATAATCCTATTCTGAAAAGCGGTCTACCCTAAAAGAAAATTATTTGCTTTCTGTGACAGCTCATTCCTTCATTTTAGAGAATACCCTATTTCAGAAGTAAGGCATGACCATTTTAACATCCCCTTCGAAATTGTATCAATTCCTCTAAATAGGAAAAAAATCTTTCTGTTTACAGAACAATATCCACATTATGTCTAATATCCTCCTAAATGGGTCAGAAAGGTTATTTTACCTACAGTTCTTTTTAATTCATAAACTTAGAAAATAAATCGTCATAAAGTTAGGGTTCCGATATTCCATGCTAAATCTAAGTGTTTCATAAGTAGAATTTGATGTTGACCACCGCTGAAAAATGTTCGACCTGTGCGCACATCTGTATGCAATCCGCGCTCAGTGCATGCAAAAATGAACTATTGAGAAGATATTGAAATGATTTATGCAAATCCATTTAGAAAAAGAAACATAACAAACACTTCCCTGTCGTCAAAATCGCTGACTATATTTACCTGAATAAAAAACGCCGCCCATCCTACACTTGGATTATTGCATTCTGCTACAAATGTGTTGTTACCCTGCAATTTATTAAAACAATTTTCAACAATAGCGTCATAATTTATTGTTGTCCTTTCAAGTTGTGAAACAGACTCTTAGCAAATGAGTTGTTTGGTAAAACTAATAAATAGTTATGACTACGGTTTTACTCATTATAATGAAGTTCGTGACTCTGCGGTGTTTCCCCTTGGTATTTGGAAAGACATTCCACAACAAACAGTTAGATCCAGATCAGACGTCGCAGAACGGGATATCTAATCAGGGTTTAAACCGTCTGCAATTCATCCAGCAATTTACAGAGACATTAAGGAGTAGTAAAAGGATTTGTTCACACTTTAGGGCAAAAAATACGAGTATATGGTTGAGTCATTGCATTTACTTTAGATTCCACGCCATGCCTGCTCAGTTATTATTATTATTATCTTTTGTTAAAAGGGCATCCGTTTAAAATCCTAACTCAGTGTTATTTGTATTACTGATCAATCCTAACTCAGTATTATTTGAATTGCTGACCAGAATTGAATAAAAATGTGCATGTATAAATGTCGCAACGTGGAAAATGGCTTTTTCGCAATCGTGCGAATGTACAGCCTGCAATACGAAAACGCGCCTAGTGAAATATATAATTTCACTTAAAAAAAACACTGAAAATTTTCAGATAAAAACTCTGATAGTTTTCATATTTCTGCTCAAAACCTGGATTGTGGTACTCGTTAGAACCGCCTCGGCGAGGCGATTCTAACAAGTACCCACAATCTAGGTTTTGAGCAGAAATATGAAAAATAATGTATACCCCTGTAAACCCCAGTTTTACTATATAAAAGTGAGGTTTAAGGGAGTCAAAATTATATAGGTATGTTTTCGTGATGGACAGCATTTTTTGTCTACTGATAGAATCTATGGATACTGTAGAATACATTGAGGAACAAAGGAAACCCAGACCTGCGTTTTCGCAAGATGCTGCCACAGAAAATAAGGTACACGTGTGGCATATGTATTAATTCTGGTATGTTGATTTCCATATTTCGTCGAATTAATAATTCATTCTCAGACACAACGTTTTTAAGCTTAAGGGGACTGGATACACTTGGTAGATTTTCCGTCATTTTTTTCAAGGAAGGTACCTTATGTGACTTCCTGTATGTTCACCTGCATACAAAGCCCCTTCAGAAAAGGGGTGTATTATAAAAGGAAAACATTTTCTCCCAAGGGGAAAAAATATTTTCTTTTAGAGCAGAACTCTTTTCAGAAGAGAGGCCAAACATCTGAAAAAGTTGTTTCCACTGAAATTGTTAGGCGTAAAAGAACAAATAGCTGTGTTTCCACTAACATGCTGAAAAATAAATTTAATCGGTAGGTAGGAGAAACTTTTTCTTTTATTTTCCTATTTTTTTTTCCAGAAAAGAACAGGATCGGGCCTGTAATGTATGAACATACAGGTATTTTACTGAAGGTCGGTGCTTTGCCTTTTTATTTAGCATTTTTACTGATAAAAAATAGCAGAGTCGGGTGTTGAAACAGGGTCGGTCGGGTTAGCGGAAACACAACTATTTTTACGCCTTACCATTCCCCTTAAATTTGCGGACACAATCCACCAACTGAATACACGTTTTGGAGTAAAGCACACAATTAGATTCTATGCATATTTACGTTTATTTAAAACATAGCCCTGCTTACAATTTATGATAGTTTGGCGACAAAGGAGATATGATTAAATACAAATAGTTCAATGCGAATTAATTGTACCGAAAATTTGTGTACATGATATGAATTGTGTTGCAAAGAAAAACCTTTTACGTGTAAATGCGACAAAAAAAAAACCCCTACTATTACTTACAAGCGGCTCTGCATATTTTGAAAACCAAATGACTGGATGAAATGTTGGTTTTCGTGGATCCCCTGGTTTACCAATCTGTAGACGAAAGTCTTTTCTAAAAAGAAATAGTATTAAATGTTGCACTAAAACATTTAATATAGAACCAATAGCCAACGTTAATGAATTGTAATGTATTAAATAATATCTTGAAACGTTTGTACTACAATAATTGTGAAATATAACCCTGTAAGCTAGAGAGAATAGCATAATGCTAAACAGGAGAGCTAAATTGACTATAGGACAACTGAACTCGTTACATTTATTGCTCGATTTTTGCAATGCTTTCCAGAGAAGTTTCCGAGCAACCAGAATAGTAAAGGTCATATCCAGTAAGTGTCAAAACCACAGAACATAGCCTACCAATAACAGCAAGATTAAACAAACGTCAGACAAATGCGGACAGCGAAGGTCCAGATCAGACTGCGCATCCGCGCAGTCTGATCAGAGCCTTCGCTATCCGCAAACAGAATCGTTAGATATTATATATGGACATATGTTATGCTTCAGTGGAGAGCAAATGCCAGGATGATACTTTGCACGACGGAGAACACACTCGTAACCAAACAAAGACAAACAAAGCGATCAGCTCCCGCTTCCCCAAGGAAAGTGATCGCGGTCCAGACAGAGCCCATCAAATATATAAATAAGACATTAACATTTGTCATGCTGAATAAATTAAGATGTCACACCCACTTCTAATTGTTAGCCAATCAAATTACTTTATCTATGTTGTTGTTAGAAATTCACATACTAAATGACAAACAGTGCAGATCCAGATCAGTTGGCTTTTTCTGAAGCCAACTAATCTGGATCTAGATTGTTTGCAAAGGCAGGGCATACCGGGTTCGGCAGGACCAGGGTTAACCTTTACGACTCGCTGGGCTAATTCAGCGAAGACAAACTGGTAACGTTTCTGTTGTTTTTCCCAGAATACAGGCTTTGACATTTAATACAAATTGTCTCAAATGGATGGGGACAGTTTGTATGAAATATCAGAACCTGTTTTCTGGGAAAAATAAGAAAACAAAAAATGCCGCATGCTGAATTTTTTACTCAGAGTGCTAAATGTTAAACGGGGCAAACTACGACAAATGCCCCAGCATTGATTAGCCACAGAACCCAACAAAGAATGAACAATACAAGAACCACCGCCTTAGAACAGTCATATTCTTTCTGAGCACACTGTTTTCTACAATGATAGGGAGGGAGATATAAAAGAAATAATCCGCCTGAATCATTCAGGTTATTAAACACAATGAATCACACTATTATGTCCCTTTATTTTATTATGACTGTCAAGTTAATTAAATGATTAAATGATTACTCCAAAATTCCTCTACCTCTGATAACATGACGAATCGTCATGAATAAACAAAAGTACTTTTTTACCTTTTCCCATCTAATGTTGTCGCATGGTACACAAGGACTGTCGATGGAGTGGTATCTGTTTGCAATATGATTCTACCGCCTGTAGACGTCTATGTAAAACGGAACAATGATTAAAAAAAACAACATATATACGAGAAAAAGCACACAAGGCGGTTAATCCAAATCTGTTAATAATCAAAGCACTGTCAGTACTGGTAGGTCGATTGTAACTGAGTGTAGGCTGGGAAAATGGTCCTGAACGGGGACTATTTTATTTAACCCTTAACTTCTGTAATTTACACAAACAGTGCGGAGCCAGATCAGACACCAAGTTTTGCGGAGTCTGATCTGGATCTGCACTGTTTGCCAATGTCCTAGTCTAGGTTGTACAGAAAATCCTCTTTATACTGCACTCTGACACCACAGGGACCAGAATAACGAGTCTATAGATAAACGTTACCTGGATTTCGTACAAACGCTCGGTCAATGATATTTACATGGACAACAACCTTAAGGAAATTTTGATGCACATATTATGTATTTATACTTTGACTCGACTGTAAACACGTTAAGGGTATTGGATACACTTGGTGTATTTTCCGTCAGTTTGGGAGACAATTTTGTAAATTTCTTTTTTTTTCCTGCATACCAAGATATATATATATATATATATATATATATATATATATATATATATATATATATATATATATATATATATATATATATATATATATATATATATATATATATATGTCTGAAATGATTAACTTTTAATTTTGTAATATAATACAAACCGAGATATTTACCCTAAGAGTGCTGTAGATCAGGCTCGAGGTTATAAAACATTTTATATTTTCATGCCCAACTCAGCTGAGCATGAAATTTATCCTCCTACTAATAAATCTCAAAGTACTAACAATTGCCATTTTTCCTTGCTAAACATAGCTGAGCATGAATATTTCTCTGCTAATAAATAGTGTCGGCATTTTCATATTTATTAAGAAAATTTTATATTCAGCTGAGTTGAGCATAAAAAAAAGGTTTTGTTACCTTGGAGTAGAGGCTGAACACTTTCAACAGCTATTGGCTGTCTTCAATGTTTTAACAAAATGTATTTACATAACTGGACAGAGCCATGCGAAACTGTGTCTTCGAGAATGCGGAAAATGCACGTATTTAGATTCAAACTGCGCATTAGCAAAGTCTCATCCGGGCATTTGCCTTCCATTGACACATTCTATAGTGATTCTGTTTGCGGACAGCGAAGGCCCTGATCTGACTGCGCGAATGCCTTCGCTGTCCGCATATGCATGGGAATACTTGATGTGAAAAACAAAGCGCTTGCACAAACGAGGTGCTGCTATAAAAAATCAAATTAAGTCTCTATAAGAAGAGAAATAGCTTTTTAGATAATATAGTATCAGGATGTCTAAATACAATGAGACAGTGCATGCCCTTCATGGGCGCATATTTCAACAGACCATAGAACTTCGGTTATGCCTGGTCAGTAGTTGTATGATTCTTTTTTCTTGTATATCTAACGCTGTGTTCAACCCTTTCATCCTGAAACGGACTCTTCCGTTTTTTGAATTTGGACATGTCCATTAATGCAAACTG
Organism: Anodontia alba; assembly: GCA_964016985.1. Taxonomy (NCBI): domain Eukaryota; kingdom Metazoa; phylum Mollusca; class Bivalvia; order Lucinida; family Lucinidae; genus Anodontia; species Anodontia alba. The sequence goes on along the minus strand of OZ024826.1, from coordinate 33,007,540 downwards.
GGGTTTCGCCTTAAATAAACGAAAGGATGGCAAACAGTGTAGATCCAGATGAGACGTTTGCACAGGTATCAGTTTTGGTCTGCAAGGGCTAAGAGCACAAGGATCAAAGTCATAACTCCTGGGCCCAGTTGTTCAAAGTGTCGTTAGCTTAACGAGCTCGTTAAGGGTCATTTCGTTAACTGTTTTAGCAAATTCAATATACAATATTCTGATATTTTTTGCTGAAAAAAATGTGAGTAGCTTTTGCACTGCAAAAGCTACTCACATTTTTTCAGCAAAAAATTTCAGCATATTTGCGTATCACGCAATGTAAATTTTAACGAATCGTTAACTAACGATGTCGTTAGCTTTGAACAACTGGGCCCAGAACATTATTTTAACACTTACATATTCCATTTCCCAGGACATCTTCGGTAGAGGGGTTCCCTGCGAAGAAAGAAATATTGCATTATATTTTGAGTAGGATGGCGGGGTTTTCTTGCTTTGTAAAACGAGCTCGCCATTCTGTTTTACAACAAGTCTACCAAAACAGACTGAAGCTGTTACAGGTCACAAATCAATACATGCGGACCAAACATATATTTGTAATTTGGAACTGCATCTGAATTAAGCTCGAGGTTTCGCGGGAGTAAATCTAGTTAAAGCCCTACCCTTCCCCCCCACCCCCCCCCACCCCCCCCCCCCCCCCCCAACGACACACATACAAACACCCAACACCTCCGTTTTCCTATTGACCGATCCGAGGCGGTTCCTCTGTTGCAGGTCTTCTTTGTTGTGCGTCTGTCATTTCATTTGTGGCGTTTTGGGTGTCCTTATTTGTTCCTCATCTGACCTTCCTTTGGTGCCTCTGGAGGACTGGGCTTCATGGTTGCTGTATTTCCTGGGTATCTTCACTTACATTTCTGCGGACTGAATATGTTTTACAAAAAATGAAAGTCAGTATAGGCAGTATATATCCGTATGTATGTCTTTTTACTACCTGTGCCTGTTAACAATATAAACGCTGATCAGACGCCGTTCTGCGCCGCCTGATGTGAGTCTATACTATTGGCTCATATCTGCCTGAATATTTAGGGTATAGACAGTATATTTTGGACAAAGGGCGGATTTCGGCAGCACTTTGTCACAATTCTTAACTTTACTTACGCTCAGTACAGAAAGGTAAAATGCCCGAACAGCAAACATGACGCTTGTCTGGTGAAGAATTAGACTGTGTTCGGCATTTGGAACCATTCTGCAAATATGATTGAACAGTTTTTGTAGACTATATGGACCACAAGAAGCCAAAAAGGGCCTTCGAACATGCGCAAAATGTGCAGAGTCACATCATCCTCCGCATGCACATGGTCTCCATCGGGTTTTTACTCTCCATTCATACATTCTGTTGTATCCCATGACTGCTAGCGGACAGTAAAGACCCTGATCAGACTGTGCGGATGCGCAGGCTGATCTGGGCCTTTGCTATCCGCATATGCCCGAGGACATGTTTTCGCATGGCGCAGCCCATATAACATATTCAAGGATAAATATGGTAATAAGAAATCCTAATATTTAGGGTAAATATGATATATGAGCTAGCGTACGAAAAAAATCTACATTAAGACCTGTATGACTAGCAAAGTCTCAGATCAGCCTGGACATCCGCCCAGTACGGTAAGGAATTTAGTTTATCCCTCTTTAGATAGCCCGGAGGTTGTAGAAGGCAGATGGGATCAGCGAGAACTCTGATCAGACTGCGCGATTGCGCAGCCTACTCTGAGTCTTCGCTGGTCCAGAAGCCTTATTGTAGGATGTGTCGTGTGCTGGCTCATATGTTAAATGCGCAGATCAAATATCCATTACATCTCGAATGCCTCATTAGACAGATTAACCATTTCAACCCTGAGTTTCTGAAATAGATTCGTCCGTCTCTGCATTTGGACACATCCGTTTTCGCCGAAACGTGACAGACACGGATGTAAACCAAGAACAGGATGGTAAACAGTGTAGATCATCGTTCTTATATAGATCCACACTGTTTGCAAAAGTATCTGTACTGGCCTACAGGGCTGAAACGGTTAATATAGTGAATCCTCGTTATACCGACAACATTTTTTCCTCAAAGACGTCCCCATTAAAATGAATTTGGTGTTGTACAGAATACTTAATGATCAGATCGATATGTAAGACAGGTCTTGTTTGCTATTTCTTATTTCTTAATTCCTCATAGAACAAATGTTTTGGATATTTGTTAGAATCGCCTCACTGACAATATCCAAAACAAATGTTTCTTTAAAGTATAAAATACAACATTCTTGCAGGATTTGTGACTAATTGTCCCCTTTCAAGCGAAGGTTTCGTGACTGTCAAAATGTCGTTACAACGAATTTTATCGTTGTATCGAGTGTCAGTATGAAGGAGGTTGTCTGAATTGTTATGGAACATCAATAATTTGAAATAAATGAAGAAAAGAAAACCTATTTTCTAATATTTGTTTTCCAGAACTCCAGATCACTATAGAAATTGCATAGGTTAGACACATTTTTGGCCATAACATCAATTCTAAAGTAAATATTTGAAAACAATGGAACAAAACCGAAAATAAAAGATTTTTGATAAGTTATTGTCCATCGAAAGTGATTTTACCATCTGGACTAAAAAGCCATGTAAAACAAAACAAAACAATCAAAAAAAAAATCTTTCCAAAGTTCACGAAAACACAGTAGACTGTTTAAGAGGAGTTTATCTACTTATGATTAATCCTCCGAACAGTTTTTCAAAAATTACTGGTCCTGTCGGGTTGCGTAACGAAATCATATGTTAGCAAACCGTTGTTTAATTAGGCCGCTCTATGCAAAAATGTGCCTTCTGGCATATGCGGACAAGGCCCAGATCAGACTGCACATCCGCTCGAAAGCATCTTTTCGCTTGGCGTGACCCAATTACCGTATGGTCAAAATCAGAGAATAAATAAACTGATACCTGAGATACTTTTCTCCAACAAGTTGTTCGAAGTAGAACAGAGAATCATCGACCATGAAAAACTCATCACCTGTCGTACTTATTACATATTTGGGTTTACTGGAATATCTTTGGCTGTAAACTGAAGACAATACTATTCATAAATGTTATTAAATGCTTCTAGCGATCTCTTGTTGCTTTTGTCCCTATGTTATTTCGTAGCCCACGTCAAAATGTGCGGATTATCATCATCTATCATTGTGCAAAGTATCATCCGGGCCTTTGTTCTCCATTGAAACATTCTGTGATATCCAATTATTCTGGTTGCGGACAGCAAAGGCCCTGATCAGTCTGCGCTGATGCTCAGGCTGATCTTGGCTGTAGCTGTCCGAATACCCCACGAAGACATGTATTCGCACGGCGCAGCCCAAATGTCAATAAAAGGATGCTAAAGGAAATGTTATGCTAGAAATCCAAAAGGATGCCTTCTGAAACAAAGAACATACAAAAGAAAGAGAATCGGAGATTCGGTTTTATTAATTAACCCTTGTCCTGCTGAATTAATTGAGATGCCACACCAACTTCCAATTTACAGCCAATCAGAATATTTGATCCAGATTGGTGCTATAAACTCACATACTTAATGTCAAGCAGTGCAGAGCCAGATCAGTTGGCTTCAGAAGCCAACTGATCTGGATGTACACTGTTTGCAAAGGCAGGGTATATCCGGGTTCAGCAGGACAAGGGTTAAGCCTCTACATATACATCTATGTAGTTTACGAGGCTGCATATGCCGCCCTAGCACCGGCTAAAGCGGTATCCAATGGGCTCAAAGATCCAAAAAGGAAATAACTTTTTATTTTATTGTAAGCGGTGAAAACACTATATATCTGATGAAAATAAACGTTGTATCAAGCCCTAGTGTAATGATCTCGTATTATTTCGCTAGTGAATGATACGATTTATATTTACACTCCTCGAGTTGGATGGCTTAGGTTTTCTTCATTGTTTTCAAACAGATCCTACCTCAACTTCAGAAGTTGGAACACGTCTATCCTCTTTGTTTCTTAACTAAACTACTGTTTTGGTATGCATGTTCTTAGTTAGAAAGTAATGAACACTTTCTGTAGAGATAGCAGGCTGTCTATAAAAGGTACAACCAAACAAGTCAAAAATACAATGTATTTATTTATAAACAGTCATACCTAAAGGATCTATAATGTTCGCCATCATCTGAGTTGATGGATTGTCAAGATGTGCGGTGAAGTTAACATCATAGTAATCGCCAAACTCGAAGGTCCAACCACCCAAAGAACGATAATGATGGTGTAGATTCTACAGTACAGGGAAACTACAACTATATTGCTGTTGCGAAATTATTAGTAAATAATTAATGTATTTCATTTTACTCGCGTCCAGAGAGCATACTTTTTTCTGTACAATTTAGCAAACTAAATATCTGGGCCTGGTTGTTCAAAGTGTCGTTAGCTTAACGAGCTCGTTAAGGGTCATTTCGTTAACTGTTTTAGCAGATTCAATATACAATATTCTGATATGTTTTGCTGAAAAAATGTGAGTAGCTTTTGCACTGCAAAAGCTACTCACATTTTTTCAGCAAAAAATTTCAACATATTTGTGTATCACTCGATTTAAATTTTAACGAATCGTTAACTAACGACAGCGTTAGCTTTGAACAACTGGGCCCTGTTGTATGTGACGAAATTTAATAAATTGGTCTCCGATTTTCTTTCTTGTGTGTGTCTTTTTTTCCAAAGGCAATATTTTAGATTGTTACTTTGCTTCACTGCAGTTGGTGTTTACTACCGTACGGCAGTTGGAAAACCTCTCCCTGTACTTCACCATATTGTACATTATATTCTTGTTTCCTTTAGGATCAATGGGGCCCATTCGGGTTTTTCTGAAAATCGATAACCTCTTATGCCACTACTAAGAATTGCGTATGCAGCCTCGCAAACTACATAGCTGTATATGAAGAGACTTAATAAAACCGAGTTCCGATTTTTGTCTTTATTTTATTTAATTGTTTCTAAAGGCATTTTACCAACATTTAAAATTTATTGTTGTCTTTCCTATGGAATATGATTATATGACACTGCACACGCCCTCTTGGCTTATGATAAGTGTAAGCAGAACAATAGTTTCCGTATAACTGAAATGGAGTTTCCATAGGACCAGAAGATAATATCTGCACTATGATGAAGTACGTTTTACGGCGCCACCTGTAATGGAGTCAAATATGTTATGTAGACAGGGATACTTTGGTAGCAAAGAACACACAGAAGGAATGAAAATCCGTTCATGTGCAGTGACTGGCTGATTATGCGACGCTGCAACATATTTTAGCCTAATGTTAAGCAGAACTCATCTTATCGTACAAGTGACATGGACTGAATGGTTCCAGAGACCAGAAAGTACAACCTACACTATGATGAAGCATAGCGAAGGTTTTTTCCTATCCACCACCGGCCGAAAAAAAACGCGCTTTTTTCAAATAGTACCGGTTTGTGATAAATAATTGTTCAATAAATCAATAATAAAAAACGACTATTTTTACTGATGCATTTTCGTTCAAAAATGGAGTGTTAGGGCTTGACAATATGTCTTCGGCTTGGCCCGCCGTGGTTAACTATTGGTTTTCATTTACTCTGGCATACAGTAGAATTAGCCATGAGTACTCGTCTTTGTTTATTATAGTGATTAATGTGATTTTTATGTTTTCGCTTTGATGCATTGACTGAGTTGGCAGCCTTTATGCGAACCGAATTTTATGTGTTTCTGTATTAAGAGTAGCATCGGGACCCAGGGTGAAGTTAGCTAGCTGTAAAAGTGCTTTAAACCCCCCGGTTGTTTGCTGTACTGACCGTTCTAAGGCGGTGGTCCCGGTGTTAGTCTTACTCGTTGTTGCTTTGTAGTTTATTCTACGTGGCGATTTGTTGTATGTCTTTCCGTGTGTCATTTTGTTCTTGCGTTTTTCAATCCTTTTAGTATTGCGATTACCTCGCTTAGGGAAGAGAGAGCTAATCGTGGTGCTTTTCGTACGGTTTGTTCGGTTTGTGCTTGTTTGGATTTGTCGGTTTCCTCTTCCGCTTGGGTTCTGAGAAGGGCTGCGGTTTGTGATTGTGGCACTCCCTGGACTTTTCTCTTACCTTTTTTTTCCTTTAACTGAAATACAAGAAAGCCAGACAGAATCTTTTATAGTTTCCCTTAGTCTTGCGGCCATAAGGCGAATGATGTACTTATCTCCTACCCTCAGCATCTGAGCTTTTAGTCCTACTTTTCTCAATGTACTGTCCTTCAGCTTTTCTCCGGAAGGTACAGTATCACTGTATTTTGGCAGAATGTATACACACACTTCATTCGGAAGGTATCCATTCACGACTGTTTAACAGAGTTTTCCAGGCATTTGTATGAGCCATGCTCGTACCCCAAAATTCATTACCGCAGCCAATAGCAATGTCCGAATTGTTATATAACAATCAAAATGTGACATTTTTGTTTGAACGAATAATGCCTACAAAAATTGTACCGAAGAAACATCTTTCTGTGCAAAACGATGTATCAGTAATATAAATATTCTCCTTAAACCGACACAAATTATATCAAAACTCTCAGGTCATCACGAAAACATACCTATATAACGTTGACCCCCTTACACCCCGTTTTTATATAGTAAAACTAGGGTTTACAGGGGTATACATTATTTTTCGTACTTCTACTAAAAATATACATTGTGGATACTCGTTAGAACCGCCTCGGCGAGTCGGTTCTTACGAGTACCTACAATCTATGTTTTGAGAAAAACATGAAAACTATCAGAATTTTTATCTCAAAAGTTCAGTTTTTGGTGGTAAAATTTTCAATATATTTGAATAGGCGGGTTTTTGTAATGTATTGTGTAAACTGCTAAGAGGCAGTAATGTTGATTAATCTAATACCAAGTAAAACTGGACTTACTTTTACCAAACTGAGAAGATCCATAACAATTGGTACAAAAGCGAAAACCCTGTTGTCTACAGCTGCAGTCGTCCAGCTCGCCCAACCACGCTAAACAGAATACGAATTGCGTAAGTGCGATTCAACAGTATATTATGGGATTAATATCTTGTAATTTTCTATTTTACGTAATATGCAGAATTCTGCAATGAGCTTGTGCTTCTAAACTGAAGGCGTGACACGATAAAAAATGACAAAATGAACGACGAATTCCGCATTTATTTTTGGATGGCAATGTCCCTCATGATTCATCCAATGGTGTTTATTTTCTTTAGCTGATTCGTTTTGCTGGAACATCTATTCAAGTCAGTAGCTTTGATAATCGAAATAAAATTGTACCTGCCTAATCTTTTTAAGCAGGGGTACCGATACCATACACTACGTTAAGTTTCATCGTTGTTGTTCTAAAGTAATGTCAAAATACAACGTTGGTTGGAAAACCCTTCTGCAAGAAAGATTTCGAAACCTGAATGTAATAGTGACATATTCTATAACTTCAGAGGGATTGTTGGTAAAGTAAATAAGTGAACTCAGCAACTGATAAAATCAGATCCACATTAATCTCCAAACACCAAAGGGTAAAACAGATAAATGCAATTAAGCAGCTACAAAATGAACAGATGGCAAGCAGAGCTGGCAACTCTATCCCAAAAAAAGTGGCAACTCTGTTACCCAAACTGAACTGAATATATCTTGGACTTATATAATTGTTAAAAAAAAAAAAACATTAGAAAGTGAAACAATACATAACAATTAACAAAAAGTACCACTATGTAAGTACCGCCTCGAAGCGGTCAGTAATTAATAACTGGGGTTTTAATATAGTTTTACGGGATCCCAACCCTCGCCTCAGCTTTCATAGTGGTACAAACATATATTTGTTCGCTCCGTATGGAGGTCTTCTAACTTATCCATGAATCATTACAGGCAACAAATTAATCACAGATAAAGTCTACAATGAAGCAAAGATGACGACTCAAAAGAAATAGCGTGTTTGGACACTTTGTCCACATTCAGTTGTATCGTTGGTGTTGTAAAATAAACGTAACCCTAACAATATAATTGCACCGGATACGCACATTGCTGAATTTATCTGCGCCAGTGACACTTAAATAAAAAATGCTGCAAGGTGAACAGTTAATGTTCAGCTGTTACCAAACACTGCTTATGCCAATATTAACACCAACCAACAGTCATGATCCAGGAGGCAAGACAGCCGCAGACATACGGCAAGAGATTCCTGACAAAACCAAGAAAACTAGGAACCCCTACCGAGCCGTATCAACTACCCCCAGTTATAACAAATAGGAAATGTTGACCGCAGTAAATACAGTGTTTTATCCTATTGTTCTATTTCATTAACATACAATTTGTTTTTCAATACATTTGATTTTTTCACCTTTTATATGCTTTTAGACATTAAAAGTACAAATCATAAATTCTTTATCCTTGTTCTGCTAAACCCGGATATAACTGCCTTTGCAAACAGTGTAACTCCAGATCAGTAAGCTTCTGCCAACTGGTCTGGATCTGCAGTGTTTGTCAATAAGTATGTGAATTTGTATCAACAATCTGGATCAAGTACTTTAATCACTGATTAGCTGAAAATTAGAAATGAGCGTTGCATATTACTTTATTCAGTACGACAAGGGTTAAAATGTAGCGTACCTTTGATCCACCGAAGACTAAGAATTTATTAACGCTGACATTAGATACTTCAGCGGCAAAGGATTGTATAGTATCCAGTCCTCGCACAGCTGCCTGTAGATCGAAAACAGAAAGAAGTGAGAGACAAAACACAACCCTTTAGTAAGGGTAAGCTATATATTTCTGAATCAATCTGTTTGAGATCTTATTGCATCAGCAACAACGGCCTAAGAGTATCTAGACTTTGCACTGACGTCTGTGAGTCAAACACGGAAAGAAGGATAGACAACATGCAGCGTTGTCATTAAATATAACTGAAGGTACCTATTAAATGCCACAGTCGAGAAGCTTGGCCTTTCCGAGATGAATACAGAAGAAACAAGTAATGACGAACAAAACAGCACAAATGCAATGACTGTGGGACGAACAAAGAAGAGTTGCAGCGGAGGACGCCCTGAAACCACATGGGGCTCAACTTTTTTTAATAGAGACCATGTCCTTTATTCTAGTATAGGCACAAATTACTATTGTGTTGGCAGTATGTGTAACGATGCTCTGTGTCTTCAGTGAAACATCATAGCAAAACACACATAACCGCAAACACTACGATGACATTAAGTATACTTTTCATTGGCAATCTGAAAGAAAACGATAGGCCCGACCAGAGACATCCGTAGTCAGGCAACAAACTAAACCCTTAGGTAAATTGTAGAAACACCATTGATTTCTTGATCCGGCTATTTTTTAAACTCAAACAACAACAGAAAATGAATATTTTGTAAAAGACCAAGTTCGATAACAAAAACAAGTTTGCGTTTTGAAAACCTGCTGATGTTAGGTCCTTAAGAAAAAAAAAACAGAAATACTGAAAATGTTATAAATATATATAATAATTATGATAATAATTCCCGAGATATAATGACTATATAGTAAATGCTAAACGTGTGCCTATGTAGGTAACAATAGCATTGCTTGGCAGTTATACAAAAGGAGTTACTACAGTAAAAGTAAATAATTGATCTCAGGAACTGATGTAAGTAGATCCACTTGAAATATAAAAATAAATTCAATTAAACAGCCACAAAAAGATCAGACTGCAAACAGTGTTGACAACCCTTTACCAAACAAGGTAGGTTGTAACTCTGTTGCCCAAATTTAAATGAATATATCTTCAACTTACATAATTCTTAAAAGAAAAGCACTTTAAGTAAAACACTAGAGAACATTGAACAAAAAAAAAAAAAAAAAAATACCGCCTGGGAACGGTCAGTAATACATTACTAGGGGCTTAAGCTAGCTTTACGGAATCCAAAACCCACACCCTCAGCTTCTATAGTGATAAAAACATATATTTGTTTGGTACGCGTAGAAGTCCTCTTGGCGAATGTTTGCATAAGATCATAGTTGAGAACCATATCAAATGATGCTTGGCAATCTAATGTTTTAATATTAAAGGGGACCAGATATACTTGACAGAGTTTATACCATGTTTGTAACTGTGACAGCGTTTGTGACTTCCTGTTTTTTTTACTGCCTTTCCACTGACTTCTAAGAAGGAAACGGCGGACAAATTCATTCCGTTAGAGCAGAGCCTTTCCAGAAGGGAGGGAAAACAGTTTTGACATAGTTACCTTACCTGTATCTGTTCATCTAAACTTATGATGTTTATACATCATGTTTTACATCTTTTACACCAGTATGGAAATGTACCTCCTGGATTACATAGACATGTTAGAATCACGAAAACACGCCTATATAGTTTTTGACCCCTTAAACCCCACTTTTATATAGTAAAACTTGGGTTTACAGGGGTATACATTATTTTTCTTATTTCTGCTCAGCAACATAGATTGCTGGTACTCGTTAGAACAGCCTCGTCGAGGCGGTTCTAACGAGTACCCACAATCTATGTTTTGAAAAGTACTATGAAAAATATAACAGTTTTTAATCTGAAAATGTTCAATTTTTTGACGTGAAATTTTCTATATATTTGAATAGGCGTGTTTTCGTAATGAGTAAGGTATGTTTACAACAACAAAAATCATCATTTCTTCCTTAGTCCACTGGGAAACATATGTCGTGGATATGCATAAGAAAAAAAAATTGGCAAGGCCTTCTTTTTAATTGAATAATAAAGCCACATGTTTCCTAAAAGATATTGGGAAAGATGTTTAAATCATGGAATTTCATTAGATAATATGGAAACAATAAGAAAGATATTATTATTAAGCACATTTAGACCAGAAATTGTTCCTAACACCTAATGATGCGCCGTCTGAAATTGACTTTAGCTGTCTGCATATACCCGAAGACACGTTTTCGCATCATCACGAAAACATACCTATATAATTTTGACCCACTTAAACCCCACTTTTATATAGTAAAACTGGGGCTTACAGGGGTATACATTATTTTTCTTATTTCTGCTCAAAAACATAGATTGTGGGTACTCGTTAGAACCGCCTCACAGAGGCGGTTCTAACGAGTACCCACAATCTATGTTTTGAGCAGAAATATAAAACATATCAGATTTTTTTATCTGAAAACTTTCAATTTTTGGTGTTTGAAATTTTCAATATATCTGAATAGGCGTGTTTTCGTAATGTGCCCAAACGTACTAACCTTTGTCATAGGCAACATTGAGAGAATTTCAGGATCAGATCCATTACCGTCAATGAACGTCTTCCATGTCCACGCGATAAGGGCACCTTCAGAGCGATTCATATGAGCTGGGTCATCCTATTCAAATTATAGAATACCGTATTTACTATAAGTATTGGGACACATTATAAACTTATCATACTTGTCCTATAATTTGAAACAGTCCATCCTGCTACCTGTTGATGTGTCGACAAAATTTCTGTATGTCTGGAAAACAGTGTAGACCCCGATCAGACGCAGAAATTGTAGTTATTACGTTAGCCGGCGTCTGTGGCTCAGTTGGATGTGCGTCCGACTGGAGATCAGGAGGTTGCGGGTTCGACCCCCGCGAGGTCAGCAACAGTCTTTCGTGGAGATTGACTATGAAATAATTCTTCGGTCATTCTATCCCTTCCGTTGATTTAAGAAGAGAGTTGTCGATTTCTGGCGAAAGAAAGTGCACAATACTGGTTAATCGCTTAGACGACTAAGCATGTCCAGGAAATGTGTGGTTAGGCAAACTGACCGCGCTCGACATGACCCCATTGGGTTGACTGGTCCGTAAAACCTGAACACAAACAAACAAACGTTTAAACGTCATCATTTATTGTTACGTTTGAACGTCATCATTGTTTTTCAATATGTTTGTCTGAAGACCAGTACTAGCTATGGAAGCGCATACAGAATAAGACCTGTCGCCAGAAAGGATAGCTCGTCTGAACTTGCGCCGTCTATCAAATAAAAATATAAGACTATGACCTTAAAATCGAGATAATAAGGAGGGGACGGGGGCTGGTAGAGGAGAAATTGTACCGGATATAATTTTGGTTTATGAACATCTTCCATGGCAATCTATATACCAAATATAAACTGAATGAATAGTATGATTTGAAAACTAGCTGAGAAAATACAAGATCTTAAGCATAAACTTTGAAGCTAACATAGATTTCAAAGTCCGTGACCTTGCCCTCCAGGTCAAAAGCAGGTGGGGAGGGGGCGGATAGTGCTGAATAGGCTTTTGAACCCATATTTATGCCAAATATAAAGTAAATCCATGCAAGGCGTTAGATATTGAAGGCTCCATATTACTTAAAATAGACATTTTATTATCCAAGAAAGGTTTAATAGATTGATATGTAGTATTAATGTGGCATCAGACAGCCTTCAAAATTTGAGTTAGACTCTAGTTCTTAAATGGGATGAAAAATGAGTTGATTCTTTTTTATCGTATCTCTGAATTGATGTCTTTGATTTGTTCAAAAACGAGAGACAAACTCGAAATTTACAGCCGTCAGTGCCTTATTAATACCATATATCAATTAATTCAACCTTTCTTGGATAAAAATGTCCATTTTTGAGGAATATGGAGCCTTTAAGAGATCTTAAAAGAGACTTTATTATGAATTTCTAAGTCCATTGATCTCTAGGTCATAAGCAGGACTGGAGATAGTGCCGAATAACAATTGGACCAATATCTATAATCATGCCAAATGTAAAGTAAATCCAAGCAAGAATTTAGAAATGAAGATATCTTAAAATCTGTGACGCAAAACATTAACATAAATTTCTAAGTCCGTAACCGTGCTATCTAGGCCATAAGCAGGGGTGGGAATAGTGCCGAAGAAAATTGTGGATCAATATCTATAATCATGTCAAATATCAATTTAATCCATACAAGGATTTAATAATCAAGCGATCTTAAAAAAACTTTGACTCAAAACTTTAACATAAAATTTTGAAGTCCTTGACCTTGACCTCAAGCTCATAAGCAGGAGTGTGGATAGTGCCCAATAAAATTTTGCACCAACATCTATAATCAAACTAAATATAAAAAAAATCCGTCTCAGGATTTAGAAAATATAAGGTCTTAACAACTTTGACGTAAAACTTTAATTGACGTAATTGAGGTTCGGGCCTCAGACTCAATGACTGCCTCTTCGTAAACTTTTAACCAATGATTGTCTTTGGCTTGGCTCGCCGTGGTTCAACTATTGGTTTTCATTTACTCTGGCATACAATAGAATTAGTCATGAGTACTCGTCTTTGTTTATTATAGTGATTAATTTGATTTTTATGTTTTCGCTTTGATGCATTGACTGAGTTGGGAGCCTTTATGCGAACCGAATTTTAATGTATTTCTGTATTAAGAGTAGCATCGGGACCCAGGGTGAATTTAGCTAGCTGTAAAAGTGCTTTAAACCCCCAGGTGGTTTGCTCTACCGACCGTTCTAAGGCGGTGGTCCCGGTGTTAGTCTTACTCTTTGTTGCTTTGTGGTTTATTCTACGAGGCGATTTGTTGTATGTCTTTCCGTGTGTCATTTTGTTCTTGTGTTTTTCAGTCCTTTTAGTAATGCGTTTACCTCGCTTGGGGAAGAGAGAGCTAATCTTAGTGCTTTTCGTACGTTTGTTTGGTTTGTGCTTGTTTAGATTTGTCGGTTTCCTCTTCCTCTTGGGGTCTGGGAAGGGCTGCGGTTTATGATTATGGCACTCCCTGGACTTTTCTCTTATCGATTTTTAACATTTTGTTGACGCCGACGCCGAGCCAACACCAACGCCGACTTTAACACCGACGCTGGGGGTAGTGCAATAAATTTTTGATATATATATATATATATATATATATATATATATATATATATATATATATATATATATATATATATATATATAGATATATATATATGTGTGTGTGTGTGTGTGTGTGTGTGTGTGTGTCTGTGCACACAAGAAAGTTGTTTACCAACATTTTATATTTTTAAATTCAATTTTCCTCAACCGGTTTCAAACAGATCAGGTGGAAGATTAAAAAAAGCGTCGCTTAAGCGACATTCTGGAAGCGCCGTTCTGTCGTTGGAATGGAATATAATAATTACGCAAATTATGCTAGTGTCGTGCAGAGTTCAGATTAATTTCTATCATGAAGATTAAGATTCTGAGATTCTAGTTTAATCTGCGCCCCTCTCCTGTGGATTGTATAACACTGACCGGCGGTAGTTCTGATTCTATTTTTGTTTTATTGTATTATTTTGTGTCCTCTGACTGTGGAGTTACTTTGTTCTATCCTGTTTGGTACCTTGTTTATTGTGATCTTACATATCTAGCTTTATGATCACATAATGTGGCGAACACGGCTGGGCCCAGTTGTTCAAAGCGTCGTTAGCTTAACGAGCTCGTTAAGGGTATTTTCGTTAACTGTTTTAGCGACTTCAATATGCAGTATTCTGATATTTTTTGCTGAAAAAATGTGAGTAGCTTTTGCACTGCAAAAGCTACTCACATTTTTTCAGCAAAAAATTTCAGCATATTTGTGTATCACTCGATTTAAATTTTAACGAATCGTTAACTAACGACGTCGTTAGCTTTGAACAACTGGGCCCTGGTTGTTCAGTTTTATGTTCTGTTAGCGGATATTTCTGTCAGTTCACCAATCCTCACTGACGTTAGACTGCAGCCTGTGATTATTATATGTTCTGAACTTTATTATTTTACTATTACTTTAATACATTGATATTGAGTGGACCTGATCAGACGCCGCGTTTCTGTGGTGTCTGATTTGGGTCTACACTGTTTGCCAATGTCTTTTTTTAAGGGTCGCTAATGCTTAAATGGGTTAAACATATTTTATTGATTTCTACTTGCCTTACACAGATTTGTATTAGGTCAGGCGGCTTTTATATACCGCTAAGCAAATTGACATGATTTCGAGTCGTAAACAAGTTGTTAATACAGTCTATCAAATCTGAACATTTTTTAAAAGCCATTCTCTCCTTATCTACAGGGTACCACCAAAGGCGGTATATAAATGAATTTTCTAATAAAGCAAATGACTTTATTGTTAGTGCCTTGTTATGAGAAAAGCAATAAAAATAAAACATATGTTTTCTTAATTAAGAAATAGAGGCATGTGGTGTCATAATGGAGTGCTTATTTAGACCCAACATACCTTAAAAGTAATAGGTTCATTTGGTATTTGCTTCAGGCATGCTCCGACCGAGTTTGTACTGACCGCCAGCAAAATCGTCATTTCAACAAAATTATCCGTCGGTGGTGGAGGGCTGAAAATTTCCAGCAGAATTACTGTTTAAGTAAACCCAGCAAAACTATAGCTACAAACGGATACGTAAATTTCAAGAAAAGTTATAGCTACAAATCGATACAAGAATGTTCAGTAAAGCAGAATATTTACGACGTTTTTCGTAAATCATTTTGCATCTTTTGAACTGTTAATTGTAAACACGTCTCATGTGATCTCAACCTAGAGAGTAAATGGTCTTTCTCGTTGCCAGAACCTGATGTTAGACTGAAAAAATCTATTAAATATCAATTTCATACAGGAGAGATTAGATGATATGATGAATGTACACGTCGTCTTATTTTTGTTATAAACAAGAAACATAATCGTATTTGCATAGACAGCTATTTTGGTTGCCCAAAAGACAACTCCAGGTATAGTCCAAAACTGTCACAGCTAAACTGAAAGTTTGCAAACATTCACGAACCCCTAGCTTTACTAAACACACTCCAATATTAAGTAGCGTCAGGCCCGTAAAACGTTTACCGTTACCATGCTTAATAAGTTAAGATACCACGCTCACTAAAATTCTCAGCCAATCAGATTACTTGATCCATATTCGCATACTTAATGACAGTACAGATCCAGATATGGAGCTACACTGTTTGCAAAAGCAGGGCATATCCAGGTTCAGCAGGGACAGGGCTAAGTTGTTTGGTGATTCCGAACCATGTGCACAATCGATCCCCAGCCATTTAATCCAAAGAGCAGTTGTCTGTTCCAACTGTAGTTGTTACTGGGTGGTTGTTATCAGACGTTGGCTTGTTCTAAATCCCTTTATCAGTATCAAATACCTGCAGCTATTGCACTGCTTATCTAGATTTTATGATTCTAATTCGGCTTAAACCACGATGCTGGATGCCATACCTGTTTTAAAGGTCGTACACTTCCCTGTTAGATCACATGCTGATGAAGTCTTTAACAAACCTTTATAATCCATTTTTGGTGCGACCCTTGTTCCATAAAACATTAACCCTTTCAACCCTGGATTTCTGAAATGGACTCTTCCATCTCTGCATTTGGACTCATTCATTGTTGCAAACAGGGTATTCAGTCAACAAATAATCAGTGTCGTACACTTCTCCGTTAGTTAGCATGTTGTTTGAGTTTATACTGTCCACTAGTATGATGGTACATCTATGAGGATTACATTTGTTCTGGTTTTAGTGTCTTACACTTCTCTGTTTTTAATATGTTGTTGGAGTTTACACTGTCTGACAGTAAAATAGTACATCTACAAGCACTACATTTGTTCTATTTAAGTGTTATACCGTTAGGTAGCATGATGTTGAAGTATACACTGTCGAGAGTATGATGGTTCATCTTATTATAAGCACTACATTTATTCTATTTGAAGTGTCACACATCTCTTCGTTTATTAACATGTTTTTGGTGGATGTTACACTGTCGACAAGTATGATGGTACCTCTATAAGCCCTGCATTTGTTCTAGTTTAAGAGTCGTACTCTTCTCTGTTTGTTAACATGCTGGTGGCGTTTACACTGTCAATTAGAATAATGGTATATCTATAAGCACTACATTTGTTCTATTTGAAGTGTCATGCACTTCTCTGTTTATTAACATGTTGCAGTTTACACTGTCAACCAGTATGATGGTATATCTAAGCACTACATTTGTATGATAAGAATAATCATTCGTTGATAAATAATTCTCAATCTTGACACCGGAGATTGTGTACACGGCTTGGATCTATGATAAATGAGCCGGGTCACAGCAATTCCGACAAGATTGCATGTGCACCAAGCGAAGACTAAGATGAACTTGCGCATCCGCACTCTCTGTGCAGAGTCATTTAAGGGCATTCTGTGGTTAGACAAGGATCTGAAGTGTCTTTAGGTAGAGAGCGAAGCCTGATCAGCCTACGTGACCCAGAACGCAGCGGCTGATCACTGTCTAAACTATTTGTCACACATAGGTATTCAAATGGACTGATCCATTGGACAATTAGAAGCCCAGTACGCGGACCAAACCATTCTGTGTATCTGAAATAGTAGCACGATTAGGGGCGACTATAAAATGT
Organism: Anodontia alba; assembly: GCA_964016985.1. Classification (NCBI taxonomy): domain Eukaryota; kingdom Metazoa; phylum Mollusca; class Bivalvia; order Lucinida; family Lucinidae; genus Anodontia; species Anodontia alba. Next base: position 32,990,186 of record OZ024826.1, on the reverse strand, counting down.
GGTTTAACCTTTTCACCGTTCATCTTCTGAAGTGGACTCTACCATCTTTGTACTTGGTTATGTCAATTGTAGTCAGCATTTTTTTTTTCTTTTTTTGTATTTTTACTCTAGATAATCAACAGACTATCAAACAGTGCAGATCCTGGTGATTATAAGCCATCTCGTCTAGATCTACACTATTTGCATATGTATTTGTACTGGCCTACACCTACCGCCCCACACCCAACATTTCTGCTCTTGACTGATGAAAGGCGACATTCTGTTACCGATTTTCATTCTTGGTTTCTTTTTGTTTCGAAGTAGTGCTCTTTTCATTTGTCACTTATATACTTCAACGGTTCTTTGATACCATGGGAAGTCTGTGTTCAATGGCTGTTGCATGTCACGGGTATATGCATGATTTGGTTAGATTCTAGGACAAGTATGGTAATGATTTAGGGTGCCCGAATACGTTATGAAAATACAGTAATCAGAGGCTTATAATTCTACGAACAGGGCTATGATCCTTGAAACGACTTACAGGAGGAAACTGCCATATCACTGGTTATAAGACTCTAGCAGTTATTTTATAGTGAGTTTATAGTGAATTTGTATAATATCTGTTTGAAGCAGAGCCATCACTTGCTGAAAATTAAGATCAGATTAAGAAATAAATCCAAGCTTTAATACTTTTACTATGGTCTTACTGTGTTTTGTTTTTTTTTGTTTTTTTTTTTTCTTTTGTGTGTGTGTTTTGTTTTGTTTTTTTCCAGAAAACAGGGTTTGACATTTTATGCAAACTGTCTTCTAAACTAAGAGACAGTTTGCATGAAATGTCAAACTCTGTTTTCTGGAAAACATAAGAACAATATTTAAATATGTCGTCAACTGATATTTTACCTAGCAAGCTGGTCGATTACCAGCTTTGACAGCGCGACTCATATGTGTAATTATTTGTATTCCTAAAAAACTCTCAGAAGTAAGCTCTCAGTAAGACGATAGGCATCCCGCACACAACATGTATACCCTATACTAGGGAGCTGATAGCCTCGTTAGTAGAAATATAAGCCTTTGGATATATACAATCCAAAACCTGTTTGGAACAGATTCTCTGTTATTATACATGAAACCCTTGCCAAGGTCTTGTTAGGCCCGATCGAGAGCTAATGACACCTAAATACCTGAAGCTATGCAGTGTTATTATATGACTATGTAGAAAAATGTATACATGAAACATTAAGCCCCATTTTATTTCTTCTCAAAAATATAGACTGTGGGTACTCGTTAGAACCGCCTTGTTGAGGCGGTTCTAACGAGTACCCACAATCAATGTTTTTGAGCAGAAATATGAATAATAACAGAGTTTTTATATAAGAAAATTTTCAGTTTTTGGAGATGAACTTTTCTATATATTTGAATATGTGTGTTTTCGTAATGTCCTTAGTATTTTCTCCTGTATTGTTAATGTACATTTTTTTCAAGAATTAGATAGCCATGTACTGCTTATGTTTGAATTGTTACAAGATAAAGAGTACCAAAGAATGAATTTCTGTTGTTATTCAAATCTACGTCATATAACATGAATCCATGGTTCTTTACTGCAAATAATGGTAATGGAGAGGTAGTAAGACTCTAAATAGCTCATTACGAAAACACGCCTATTCAAATATATAGTAAATTTCATCTCCAAAAACTAAAAATTTTCAAATAAAAAACAGTGACATTTTTCATATTTCTGCTAAAAACATAGATTGAGGGGACTCGTTAAAACCGCCTCGGTGAGGCGGTCCTAACGAGCACCACAATCTATGTTTTCGAGCAATTGTAAGAAAAATAATGTATACCCCTGTAAACCCCAGTTTTACTATATAAAAGTGGGGTTTAAAGGGGTCAAAATTATATAGGCATGTTTTCGTAATGCGTATTATGACTGCAGAGCAACACGTGCTCTTCAACCAATTAACTCTGACTTTCCGAAATATACTCTTCCATCTCTACATTTGGACAGATCCATTGCTGCTAAATCAAGAACAGAATCGCAAACAGTGTAGCTCCTGATGAGACGGCTCATAATGAGCCATACCATCTGGATCTATACTGTTTGCAAAAGTGTCTGTCTGTATCTGCAGGGCTGAAAGAATTAATATGAATCCAAAGACTTCCCTTATGTCTGCCATAGACAGAGCGACATACCCGTTATTAATCTAACTGTGTATAGTTGTTATATAGTATAATAAGAACAGTATCAACACGATTCACAAATTCTTAGCCATTTTAACCCTGTACACCAAGACGGATACTTTTGCAAACAGTGTAGTACCAAAATCGGACGGATAATGAGCCGTCTCACCATGATCTACACTGTTTGCAGTTTGGTTCTTGATTTACAACTGTCACCTTTAGAGAGCAATGGAAGTGTCAAAATACAGAGATAAAAGAGCCTATTCCAGGGTTGAAACTGTTAACATCTGCCAGTTATTGCGGTGTAATGGTAGTGATATGAGACGAGATGATTCGGAACAATTTTTGGGCCACGCCATGCAAAAACGTGTCTTCGGGTATAGATCCATATCTATACCCGAAGAGACGCAGTCTGATCAGGGCCTTCGCTGTCCATTAACAAAATCATTGGACACTATAGAATGCATCAATAGAGAGCAAAGGCCCGGATGTGGCCTGCGCATGCGCAGGATGATGTGAATCTGCACATTTTACACATGTTCGAATGCTAGCTTGGCGCGTTTCAGTTTTTTATGAATAATACGTGGAAAATACCCTACCTGTCATTATTCGATCCTCCGTCAATTAACATGAAACCAGAGTCCTTGTCTATTTTGTCAGGGATGGTGATGGAGAGGTAATGCCACCAAACCGGCTGACTCTGCAGTGCTGAAACAACAATACAAAAGCATGTTGCCATGTAAGTCACAAATGCAATGATATCGTATACGTCACTGATAGGAATTTAAAAATGTAAGCAGGGTACTTGATAAGGAGGAGTATTTGATGATAATTCTGGGATAATTTTCTCCATTTCTCCATAAATTGATAATTCTGGGAAATTTTCTCGTTCTCCATAAAAACATATGTTGCGGGTACTCATTAGAAGCGCCTCGGCGAGGCGCTTCTAATGAGTACCCATAACATATATTTTTATGGAGAAATAAGATAAAATATCCCAAAATTATCACCTGATACTCCCTCTTAACAAGTCATTTGTGTCAGTAAAGATATCCAGTAAAATACTACATTAGTATGAAGAGAGGTTCACATAAGCATTTAAATTTCTTGGAATATAAAATTAATGTCCATTCACTTTTTCTTAGTCACAGAGAAACTGCATTAAAGAACAACAAGTTGCAGGAATTTTTACAAGCCTGGATGCCAGTCAAGGAGATATTGGAAATATTATACAGAAATAGTTTAACTGGAGGTCTTGCTTTGGGTTTATATTTTATATTATATGTAGAATTTGAGGGATTCTGGAATCTGGAGACTTTATTTCTAAACAGCAGTGTGTACAATAAATAACATTGGTTCAGATTCCTCAATCACTTAGACACAGATAAATATATTAGCAAGGCCTCTGCTGACAGAAAAGTACATAAAAGTATCTTCTGTGCTCATATTTTATGCTCCTGTATAGAACTGTTAAAACAATAAAAAAAAAAGAAAGAAAATAACTTAGTACAACTAATCCCCCTTTCTAATAGTGACTTTAGTAACAATATCTCTAATGAATACTATTAGGGAAAATCAACCTGTCCTGGATGGCTGATGACAGAAGCTATGAGTTTACTCCCTTCCCTTTTCCTCAGACTTCAATGTGGAAAAATCTCTTTTTGAATTTTGAAGTATAATGAAGTTGTATAAAAACAAGACAAAATAAAAATAAAATAAAATAAAATAAAAAAAAGAACGAAATTTCTAAAACTAGAAGGTACAAATGTGGGCAGTAATAATTATGCCATTATAATCTCGGCTGTTTCTCTGAGTTAACCCAAAATTGCTAGATAAAATCGTTGAGGTCTGCCTATCTCTGTCCTCTAATAGACATTTTCTTTCTTTAACTATCCTGAATAGAAGGGTGTAAGGGATAATTTGCAAATATAAGAATTAATAAAGAAAAAAAAATCTATATTTATTGTATTGCCATACTAATAAAATGTGAGAGTGCTGGTATGAGTGGCTCATCATAATTTTTTATGTATATATGTCAACCCTGATAGTTTCCCCGGGGCTTCAGGGTAAATTGTAACGGGGTTTAAAATGAATAAAGTTTTCCCTTCAAAAAAAATATATCCAGGAGATGCCACTATCACGAAGCAAAGTCCCCCGAGGCACAATACGAAGGAGAGATAAGGAACAAATAAGAACACCACAAACGGCATATATGAAACCACAGACGAACAAACAATGAAGAATTGCAACAAAGGCACTGCCTTGGAACGGCGGGTAGTAAATATATTGGTGGAGGAGGGGGCGGGAAAAGCGGGACAAACTAGTTTCAAGCAAAATTTAATTTTATTTTACTACTTGTGAATGCGTGTACAAACTACTTGCTGAGTGACAACATTGTACACCCTGATATAATATTTATTCTTAACATAGCTACAGATAAAGCGCTCTTTTTTTAACCGAAAACTGTTGATGTATTTTCTTATTTCTCCAAGAAAACACATGCTGTGCGTACTCATTAGAAGTGCCTCGCCACGCTTGTAATGAGTACCCATAGCATATGTTTTCTTGGAGATATAAGAAAACTAGTATGTGGAGAAGAACGAAATATCCCAGCTAGCCGTCTACATAAATCTACAGCGGGCCGTTATCGGCCCGTCAGCTACCCTGACGAGCCGATAACGGCCCGCTGTAGATTTATGTAGACTGCTTACTGGGATATTATCTGGAGCTATGAATAGGTCAGAAATACAACGTCATCATAAATGTTACTGATAAGAGTTTTGTTTAAAGTTTATGTACAAGTAAACAACAATCTATATCTAAAAGCATGATTTCAGTTTAAAAGAACCCTTTCGAACTTTTGTAGTTTTGTAACTGCAGTCTCATTCATTAAACTCACACTAGTAATAAGCACACACATGGGCTGTTTTAGCCATTCAGTTATCCTAGGGCTATGTGCTGACATGTACGTACACAGAACGAATTTTAAGAATTTGCATTCTTAGAATGCCAATTTTGCAGATTTACAGGAATCATAGACCACTGAGCAGGAATCAAATACCTATTTTCTTTTTCGTAGATTTCCAAAATATGTTATTTATCTAAGTTTTTAAACATTTCGGACACCAACTCTGTGGCGTCATATTCAGAGTATAAAGGGTATATGATTCTAACGTTTACAAACAGATAAACTCAGCAAATGTAAAAGTCATTCTGATTTTAAATAATTGAAATAAGCGTACCATATTTTTGTATACTAAGGACATTGACTGTTTATAAAGAACGTTTTCGCGCACAACAATCGCAAAGAAAAGTTTTCGAAATTTTCATCCATAATCATAAAACTGCAAGGTTAAACTAATATCGATGGACTGAATTTGTTGTTCAGCTATTTTAAGGATACGTAATTACAAAAAAGTAACATGAGGTTTGCCAATTTGCAAGCAATCTCAGAAAAATTACTGTAAGATACAAAAATTGTATCTGACAGCCGATAGGCAGAACCAAATTGATATTGGCATCCACTCTGAATCATATAAATGTTGCCGAGTATTTTTTTATTATTATTATTATTATTAAAAAAATATTTTAAGCTCCCCATCCCGCCCCCACCACTCCTCCGATATGTTTTACTATTGACAAATTGAAGGCGGTGCTTTTTATCTTGTATATTCTTTTGTGGCCTCATGGCGGCTTTTCCGCATCACGAAAACATGTCTATATAATTTAGACCCCCTTAAACCCCACTTTTATATAGTAAAACTGGGGTTTACAGGGGTATACATTATTTTTCTTATTTCTGCTCAAAAACATAGATTGTGGGTACTCGTTAGAACCGTCTCGGCGAGGCGGTTCTAACGGGTACCGACAATCTATGTTTTTTAGCAAAAATATGAAAAATATGAGAATTTTTATATGAAAACTTTCAGTTTTTTTTTTTTTTTTTTTTTTTTTTTTTTTTTGTGGTGAAATTTTCAATATATTTGAATAGGCGTGTTTTCGTAATGCATGTTTTGTCCATGTCTTCTCCTTTTGTTGGTGGATCCTGTCTAGCATTGTGGTCACCTTTTTGTAGGAGAGGGACCTGTATGCTTTGTTTGCTTTTTTGTAGTCTCTGGCTTGTGTGTTGTTTGTCTGAGTTTGTTCACCCTTCCTCTTGGTGTCATTGGTATGCTATGTTCTGAATTAATGTAATTCTGGACATCTTCTATACTAGTTAAATGACGACCACGGTTGTTGTAGAACTTTCGAAATGTTCGTTCCCAATACTTATCAATTTTTATCGAAGTAGCCTGCAATCCTCCAATTAAATAAGTACAAAGCACACTACATTACAACATAACACTTACTTGGTTTCCAAGTCTGTGATGTCATATTCAAAGTGTAGAGTGTGTATGTTGGCCCCCGGTATTTACTCATAATCCTATAATTGTACGTCGGGTCTGGTCTGTTCACATAATCGTCCAGTGGTGTAGCTCCCGCAAAGGTAATAGTACCCACTAGTAAGGCAGGGAATAAAGAGCTTCTGTTCATATTTGCAATTCCTCACTTTGTATTGATTCACTTTTGTGACATATCTTATCGCCCTCAATGATTAAAAAATAGGATCATGGAAACGACTAATCTTCAGCCCTGCACTCACAGATTAAAACACAGATGAAGCCTGATCTGAATTTAGTTGTCCGCTTTCTCAAGGACCGTCCTCTGTAGAATGCATCAATAAAGACACTGAGAGAACTTTGCATTTCGACAGTTTGGGCATTTTTCTTCTTAAAACTTTATTTATTTTTTTAATCTTTATTTATTTGTGTAACAACGTGATTATAACCGAGATCGTAGTCTCCTTCGCGTTGTGTTTTCTTCTAGCTCGTAGGATGACGAAGTCTTCTTTAAAGTTTTCTACATTTTATTTATAAGTTTCGACAACCCCAAAACGCCTGCAGCGTTTCTAAAACAACATGAGCCTCAGCAGATACCGACTGCTACAGCCTAAACAGCTAACCAAACCCTAACTGAAGGCGGACTGAAAAACATGATCAATCTCCCAGTATTTATATGCTTTGGGAGCATTTCTGAAATGTCGTTCCCCAAGGTTATCCCTGGACAAACAGAAAATTACGCAATTTATGAATAGGGGCATTGGAATGCTTGAGGCTGGGTTGTCACAGAGGGAGGTTGCTCGTGTTCTTGGGGTGTCCCAGAGCGTTGTCTCAAGAATGTGGACTCGATTCCATTTGACTGGAAACGTAATGCATCAGCACGCCGGAGATCGTGAACGCTCAACAACTCGAGCTCAAGACCGATTTATCGCTCTACAAGCCCGACGTCACCGGTTCAACAACGCAACAACGTTACGTAGCGAATTGCAGAACGCTACCGGTGTTCGTTAAAGTACGCAGACCATTAGAAATCGGTTGCATGAAGCTGGCTTTAGGTCACGACGACCTGCAATACGCATCCCGTTGACACGACACCATGTTCAGGAGCGTTTAGAATGGGCACGAGATCATTTTACGTGGGCCCTTAATGACTGGACCCCGATTCTTTTCACTGATTAGTCCAGGTTTTGTGTGGACTTCACTGACAGGCGGACTAGGGTCTGGAGGATGCGAAATGAACGTTTTGCTGGTTTGTATTGCAGAGCATGATCGCTATGGCGGGGGTTCAGTTATGGTGTGGGCGGGAATTAGCGCTCAGGGGAAAACGGACCTGCACGTCATCGAGAACGGCACACTGACATTTTGGATATTCATGTTCGCCCATATGCAGGTGCTATAGGTCCTGATTTCATTCTGATGGATGATAATGCCCATGCACATAGGGCCCGCATCACCAACCGGTACCTTGAGCAAGCTGCAATTGTGCGATTGGATTGGCCAGCGAGATCCCCTGATTTAAATCCCATAGAACATGCATGGGATATGCTGCAGAAAGCCATTTCTTCTCGCCAGGTCCAACCAGCAACTGTCCGGGAGCTCAGAGAGGCTCTCATTGAGGAGTGGGCCCAGCTTCCTCAGCATAAGCTCCGTAGACTTATCGGTAGCATGCGACGGCGATGTCAGGCCGTAATCAATGCTCACGGGCACCATACACGCTATTAACTAAGCTAAAACTCACAGACTAGTGATTTTCCTGATTTTCAGATTTCCCCCAGCAATCCTAAAAATGTTGATTTTTCGACCCTTACGTTCCATCCGCCATATTCACGCATCAATGAACACTTACTTGGCCATTACTTTATTAAAAATGAATTCTTAAATGAATAATGCTTCCAAAAATGATCTAATTTCTCATGTCGTTTCAATCTATTAAAAGTAGTAGACATTATAAAATGTGATCCTTAGCAAACTTTGAATAGTATACTCGTATATTAGTGTTGACATATGACTCGAACACCGATGGCCCGTTTACCGTGTCTAATTCGAATTCGTTTTTGAGTCCCTAGGTAATTCTTCCGACATCTCAAGGAAACAAATATTTATTGATATTGTAGGATTTTGTTTCCTAATATATCATGAAAATGTATCTTGTATGAACTCATTAGAATCGCCTCATCGTGGCGATTCTAATAAGTACACTCATTATATCATTATTTTATAGAAGATCGAAAAGACAGCCTTAAATGATCAGCGTTCGCCTCCTGACTTGGCGCTGTGATTGACCCTCAGTGACTTGAACTACCAATAGAATACATTTCCATGGTCCCAAAGATGTTCGAGCCACTGAGGTTCGAATACATGTATATGATGAGCAACTCATATCAACACTCTCACGTTTTTGTTAGTGTGACAATACAACAAAGTTGATGGGAGTTTAAATCTTATGTTTATATTTGTCCCTTACACTCGTTTACATGCTTATATGTCGGGCAGTTGTCGCAAGAAAACGTATATAAGGAATAGAGACACGCAGATCTGAAATACAGTTGACTCTCACTATCTCGAACTAGCTTATCTTGAATAACCGCTTATCTCGAAGTGAAAATCTGGTCCCTGCCTAAACATGAAAATCTAACAACAAGCAAATTCTCCTCTTTTCCACAACATTTTCAATATATCTCTAACTTCAGGAGTCAAATTACACATATATTTGTTAAATGTGGTTAATCGAATTAGTTTTTCCTCAATTCTGCAAATCTGATATGTCGAAGTACGGATATCTCGAAGTATTTCAGACAGTCCCTTGGAATTCGAGATAATAACAGAGTCGACTGTATATTACTTAGCAAGTTTCGAACAGCTCTGAGAAACAGCCAACATTATAACAGTTGCTACCTATATGGTTTCCTGCTGGTGTTATAACTCTCACTTTTTACAAAACTGTAGTATACTTCAAAACCAAATGATTGAAATCTAAGAAAGAAGTAAGGAAGAAAAAAGTATAATTTCTATCATCAGTCATCCAGGACAGTCCAGTTCTGCCTAACAATGTTTATTATATTGTTACCAAAGTCGCTACTGAAACGGGTGATTAGTTATAGAAAAGTTTTAAAGTTTTGTTTTTATAATTCCATACATGAGCGTTACATTCCCACCTGCCCGCTAGTTTTTTTGTTGTTTTTTTTTGTTTTGTTTTTTCCTACCGATCATTCGGGCGGTTCCTATGTTACAGTTCTTCCTTGTGCATCTGTGGTTTCATATGTGGTGTTTGTTTTATCCTTATTTATTCCGCATCTCTCCTTCCTTTGGTATCTAAGGAGGGTTGTGCTTCGTACTTCGTGAGTATGGCATTTTTATGGTATTCTTCACCTATATTTTTCTATTCTTATTAATGTAGTGTTTTGCAACAAGCATTAAATACTGAATAACAACTGATGTAGGATTTGAAAATCTTCAAACAAATAAAAGTTTCCTCATCTAGGTTTAATGTTATAGACTTATCCTGAAATTTTCTTATCATTTATTGCATAAATAATTTTGTTTTGTTTTTTTTTGGAACATTTCAACAGTAAATAGTCAACAGTTTTATCCATATCATTTGGGACTGTCTATTAAGTTCATTTTAAAATGGAGTTTATAAAATCTATGATTAATAGCCTATGATAAATGGTTGTTTCGCACTACCTGAGTGTGGTGCATTTTGTGACATTGAAAGGGGCTTGGAATGTATATCTAAATGCCTTTTTATCAATTACATACATTTGATTCTATTTTGTTTTAAAATAGCATACATACTTTTATAGCCTTTCTTTTGTTTAAGGATAATGTACAGGTTTGGCAGCACTTGTTCACCATGCTGGACATCGCCTTTACTTATCTACTTTTAATAACTGTAGGAAGTCGTATTTTCATTTTTTATGTAATAGATAAGTACGAAATCCAAGTGTTTGTCGATTGTCTTCGTGAATAGTTTATAGGTTTTAATTTTATATATATATCAAACTAAATTCGATCAACAAGTTTCGAAATAAATAGTCTTCTGTAACTGTTTATCTTATAAATTCTTTTTTTTTTTTTTTTTTTTTCTTTTTTTTTTATACAATTAGTATACTAATTTTTCTATTTTTATTTATGTAGTACTAGTATATATATATACATTATATAGGAGTACTAATTGTATATATGAATATATTTTGCTAAACAAAGCAAGAAATGTGTATATTGGACAGAAGAGAAACCAACTCAGTGGCTATTGGTTCGGGCGCCGTACGAAAACGTTAAACTTTGTCTTAGCTACCCTTTTGCTGGACGCTCAATATTAAGATAGAAGAGTTAGGAATCAGAACTGGTCGGTGTCAGTTTAATGTGACTGGGTAGAGCATCATCAGTCATATGTCTGTATTCTGATATTTCAGTTAGGAAGCACTCAAAGTGAGAACTGATCTCCCTGCTGCATCCAGACACTGTTAAACGGTACATAAAACCCAAATAAAACACAAACATATCCTTCGGAAAGCGATCTGACTGAAATGTCAAAATACGTTGCGCTCCAGATGGGTCATCAGGAGGTCATAGATTTGAATCCCACTGCAGCTGGAATTCATTTCTTAACTGTACAGTGCTTTGTTCCATTAAGTCTTTCCTCATAACCCTTCCATCTTCTTGATATGAATTTAATGCTGCAGAGAGACATACAACAAAATCAGTATCAATTCTAGTTTTCTATGAAATACGAAAATATCCATCTTATCCAGGCTTTATATTTTATATAAAGTTTATGATGGAAAAGAAAAAAAAATGCTGATTTCAGGGTCATTTCTTGTTCTATATACTTCATTTGGCAAAAAGGTAAGATCATCTGAATGATTGAACAGTTACTTGCTAAAAGTTAGAAACTGTGATTTATTGTCAAAGTACTAATTGTAGCTATTAAAAGTTACATGAAACGTCTGTCAAAAGCTACATGTACATTTAAAGGCACTGAAAGATACATTGGAGCCGCAACGTCAGAAAACGTACTTTTGGACATGTGCGCCCAGTGAAGATTCAAATCAGCCTGCGCATTCGCGCAGGCTGATCAGAATCTTCACTGGGCACATCTTGGAAAGCCAAGAAGAGGAAAGGATTTTTCATACAGACAATGGAGACTGATCAGACAGTGTGGATGCATAGGCTTATTTTGAGTCGTCGTTGTGCGCTCATTTTTTCACGGTGTTGGTCATAATATATCAGTCGAAAGTTATATTATACAGCTATTGAAAGATGTGATATCATCAATGAAGTCTAATAATAACCGTTTTATGACGTTTGCCAATAATATGTAGTTTAAGCAAACAGCAATACTCTTCGACGCTATGAAAATGTATTACAACAACGAATTTCAGTTTTGTCGTTTTTATCCATGTGTAAACATTGGCAATTCTCTCCGGAATAAGGCCTGAAGAGCTGTATGTTAAGTTGTGAGTGTTTCGCCGGCGATTACACATCCATAAAAATCCGCAAAAATTAACTATTCCTTATAATTCCTATTAGGAAATACATGTAGAAATTTGCACGCAGAAAATAGTTCCGGGAATCCTGCTCATTGAATTTAACGAATATAAATTCCATTTTCCAATTGCTCTCGGCCAGTCAAATTGCGCTATATAACTGTAAGCCTGTTGAGTTGGAATCATATAATGCTGGCGTACTATGCATAGCCTGTTGACTGGTCTTAGCATCCGATCATAACAAATGCCTTCGTCATAATACGGTGAAAATATTTATAATTTGTTTCTGCCTGATTACTGGAACTACAACTGTTACTTTTCATTTACTAGTTTCGAAAATGCTATCTGCCTGAACTCTCTTTCATTTTGCGTTTTGAATCATATACAATAATTGCGTTATAAAACTGGGACCAGTCCAGTCAAAGAGAGACCAGATTTTAAATAAACGCTGCCTATACATCACACAACGCGATATTAGTCAATAGAAGTATTAATATTTTTTTTCACCAAGAAAAGCTTGGTCTGCACTAAGCCCATATTTATGTGTGTATACTAAGGCTGGCTAATCGGAGCTGAAAAGATAATCGATTATCAGTCCTGCCATTGTGATCAATAATCGATTAGTAATCACTGAAGATTTGGTCATAATTTTACCTGTCTGAGTATGACTCATACCATATGTTATACTTTATTGCATATATTTGGTCAGCCAGGTCTGAGCAAACAGTGTAGACCCTGATGAGACGCCGAAAATGCGGCGTCTCAGCAGGGTCTACACTGTTTGCCACCTATCCAGTTATTTTTAGATACAACAATGGGTAGTAAATTGTAGTTGTTCAAAGTTTAGATTAAGTATGGTAAGGAGTTTAGGTGTCTGAATACTAAGGGTAAATACGGTAAAGTAACAAACACAGAAATCAAATGATCGATTATTAGCAAATCAGTAATGATAATCATTTTTGTGGAATTTATCGATCAATTAATCGATTATCCGATTAATCGTGCCAGCTTTAGTGTATACGCCAAATAATTTTAGTGAATTTCATTTTTCTTTTAGGCTTACCTCACCAAAATTACCCATTTCAAGATGGAATTCAGCCTATTTAACCAAGATTTGCATGTGAAGGTCCCAATACTATTCGGTTTTAATTTCCCATATCCCGTGTGTGAAATGCGACAGTCCAGCGCGACAATCCTGACTGGTTGCGAAAAGGCGAATAGTACGCTTTAAGGCATATAACTCGAATAGATATATATCATTTTTAGCACAACATAACCTTTCAAACGATATATCATATGCGGGGCTATCGGTCTTTTACCGTTTTAATATCCGAATAAACATTAAAACGGAAGTATAATTTCAGGATTTCTCAAAACATGCTTGAAACTGAAATATTGATTTTTGAGGCATTTGGCAGAGAAAATGTTAATGTATGCTTAACGTAGGCCTAGCGTTTTTGTGAAAGCTAATACTTGTGTTATAAAAACGTTGAGCAGTCCATGGATAATAACATAGGACCAATCTATGACCTTCCATTAAGTGACTCCAGAGCAAACTCTAAGATAAAAAAATACAAAATGAAGCAGCTCGAGTCGTAACAGGAGCCACTAAACTCGTATCTATCAATTCTCTTTATTTAGAAACAGGATGGGAACCCTTGGCATCTCGACGGAAAAAACATAAGCTATTGGTATTCTATAACATGGTAAATAATCTTTCACCTAACTACTTATCTTCTCTCGTACCATCTACTGTTGGAAATACCACAACCTACCAGTTACGTAATGCAGCCAATCTTCATACTATCCGTGCTATTCACAACTTTACTATAATTCCTTTCTACCCTCTGTTATCAGAGATTGGAATGAGTTGCCAGATAATGTGCGCAACTCACCTAGCAAACTGGTATTTAAACGTCATCTTAACAGTAACATTACTAACCCACCCAATTTTTTCTTTGCTGGTAAACGCCTGTGACAGATTCACCACGCACGATTGAGAACAAAATGTAGTTCTCTATGTGAACATCTATATTCTAAAAATATTTTAGACAACCCATTGTGTGTCTGTGGAGCCATTGAAGACACAAATCATTTCCTTTTGAAATGTAATCGTTTTAGCAATCAAAGACAAGAAATGTTGGACACAGTGACTCATATTCATACACCGACCCTTAATGTTCTCCTTTATGGAAGCCAAGAATTGAATGAAATGCAGAATCAACAAATATTTACAGCAGTACAGAATTTTATCTTAAAATCTAAACGTTTTGAAATTAGATAAGCAATTAAAATAAACTAAAATAATTCTGTAATTATATAAAACAGCCCATGCTTTAACATAGCAAAATAAGATATTTCAAGCTAGTCGACCGAAGGTCCGTTATATACTTATCCTGACGGCTAAATTTTGTTTTTGCCTTAGAGTTATTACGGTTGTTGTGTTATAGTGTTTTTTATGAAAATACATCAAGACTCCATTCCCCGTGGAGCTGCAGCATCTCAAATAATCACGAACATGCATATATTTTAAATAGTAGATTATTAGGTTATCAATGGTAAATAAAATACCTAGTTATGCAGAAATAAAGGGAATACAAATGTCCCAAGTATTCTCGTTTCTTCTGCTTATTCTGATGCATGGTTTAACATGTAAAATAGTACAATTAATTAAGCTGTAAGTTGTTCAAATCACGTATTGTTATTGTTATTGTAAGCTTTGATGATTACACATCGGGATACAGATTAATACAAGTCTTTTGACTTTCTTCTGAATCCCATTTGTATAAATTATCAATGTTTGTACTAGTTTATATTATTATATTGAAATTATACAAATAAAATATGTTTAAACCAAACTCTAAGATTACCTACGCCCATGGGTGTAGGAATTTTGAAACTTGTTTGCTTGCTGATGTCTCCTAGTCCTCTTCTGCAGGCTACCCTTTGAAGAATGGAACCATACAAAACCAACATGATTGATTTTTCATGCAGTACATTTTAGCATTCATTTTCTGACGTTGTGGCTCATTTTTCTATGAATATTTGCTGTCTGAATGTCCTTGTATATGTGTCTTTCTGCTGATGTGTGTATGCTTTCATATGTAATGTGTTTTTGAACTTGAGCCGTAACGTGAGTAAACGTACCTTCTGACATGTGCGCCCAACGAAGGCTCAAATCAGCCTACACATCCGCACAGACTGATCAAAGTATTCGTTGTCCGCATGAAGAAACTGCATCCTTGTTTATCCAGAATGAACCCAGTGACGAATCTGATCAGACTGCGCATTCGCGCAGTCTGATCAGAATCTTCTCTGGGCGTACATGTCCAAAAGTACGTTTCCTGACATTGCAGCTTATTCACTTTTATAAAGTTGTGAAAAGGAATGGCAATCCTTGAAAAAAGGGTTTCGATGTCAAAACATTTTAATCACTCATTTCCTGCTTTATTATAATAGCACAAAACCCTTATGAGGAAATGATACACTTTCAGGGGAGACAACGCTGTCGAAATTGATTTACTTCCCTTCTTAAAAGGGGTCACTTTAAAAGGAAAGAATTTGTTCCTAGTGTGGGAAACAATTATTTCCTTTTACAAAAGACTCCTTTTTTGGAATTATATTGGTGTGCAGAAAGCAAACAGACGCCACGAAATTTGTCTCCCATGTAATTAATTACGGAGATTAAGAAAGTGTGCAGAGAACTCCATCAACCCTGCAGATCAAACCATATACCTTTGCAAAAAGTGTAGAACCTTATTTGAGACGTTCGTACCTAGTCGTTTTATCAGGATGGACACGGTTTGCAATGCGGCTTTGGACTTTTTAATGACAACTTCATCTGCAACAACCCAGCAAACACACAGTGTCGTTACAACGCCAGCAAACAAACAGCGTCGTTACAACGTCTCTGCAACGTCACGACGTTGCAGCGACGTTGTGACGACGTTGTTGCTACGTTGTGTGTGTGCTGGGAATGTCCAAAATCAAACAGAGATGAATCTACTTCAAAACCTCAGGAGTGGGATAGTTAAACTGAACTACATGTTAGCAATATCACTTAAACTGCAGTCAATATATTCTAGAATCGCCTCTCGCTTGACCTATTCGTCCAATTTATACGCACATTCTAGTAAATATACAACAGCGTGTCAAGATGTTCAAACACCAATCTGTTCGAGGAGGCAATGGAATATTGTTCAACTGGTAGTTCTATTTAGCACTGGCTGTCAGTATCTGAGATGTTTGCTAATAACCTTATCGGTGATATTTCACTGACTTAGTAGGGAGCCTTTTTTGCGAGTCGAACAATTATTTGGTATTTTGTACGACATGTGAACTTAGGGACAAGATTTGGTACAAAGTCTGTCGTTCTGGACCCAGTTGTTCAAAACTACCGATATCGTTAGTTAACGTTAAAACTTTAATCATTAAATATGCCATATACGCTAATATTTTTGCTGAAAAAAACGTGAGTAGCTTTTGCATTTGCAAAAGCTACTCACATTTATCCTGCAAAAATACCTATGAATTAGATATCGTTTTTGTTTACTAAACAGTCAACATTTTGACCACTAACGAGCTTGTTAAGCTAACGATGCTTTGAACAACTGGGGTCTGGTGTTCTTTGTACAGTGTGTGGCTTTGTCGCTGCTCGATGTGGGGCATTTTCGTAAGTTGGGTCCTGTTTGTTGACTGTTGTTGTGTTTGGTGTATACATTCTGTCTGGCACATTCTGTCTGGCAGTGCGATCACTTTGTTAGAGAATAGAGAGCGCCTTTGTTTGCCATGCTTTGCTTTGTGACACGTTTGCTGTCTACCGTGGTTCGTTTGCTCCTTATCTTGGTGTAATTGGTAGGCTATGTTCTGTGATTGTGGCACCTTCTGGTCATCTTCTGTACTATTTTAGGTACATTTTTATTAACAACCATCTGTATATCATTTCATTATTGCTTTAATATTAGTTTGCTTCTTTTAACTTTTACCACTCTCTTGGCAATTTCAACAGAAGACAATGATAATTTTTGTTATTTTTCCAGAGAACAGGATTTGACATCTCATGCAAATTGTCTCCAATTGAGACAATTTGCATGACATGTCAAATCCTTTTTTCTTAGAAAAGAAAAGGTTTCGATGTGTCGTCTATTGAAAATTTTACCAAGAGTGCTAAACATTAATTAGTCATAGGGATAAGACAGTTTGTTTATAGGTTAACGTAATTTAAAAACAACAATCTGAAGTCCTTTGAAGAAAGCATATGCAGCGAAGGATTTACAGCATATAACTATACAAAAGAAACTGAAACTGAACAGTAGTGTAATACTGAGTAACCTTTTATACCAATGAAATGTAAAGTACCACTGTAAAGACATCAGAATCAGAGACACCCTTCAAGGTTTATTAAAATGATGATTAAAATAGAACAAAAGTCAGGATAACTTAAATGAATAATTAAGAACAAAAATTTGTTGTTGTTTTTTCTTTGTTTGTTTGTTGTTGTTGTTTTTTGGGGTTTTGGGTTTTTTTTTTTTTTTGTTGTTTTTTTTTGTTTTGTTTTGTTTTGTTTTGTTGTTTGTTTGTTTTTTGTTGTTGTTTTTTACATTTTATAACATTGTATTTTTTTGTGTACTGGGCTATTGAACATCTTGAAACTCTGAGTTATTTTACCAGGGCCCAGTTGTTCAAAGCTAACGACATCGTTAGTTAACGATTCGTTAAAATTTACATCGAGTAATACGCAAATATGCTGAGAGTTTTTGCTGAAAAAATGTGAGTAGCTTTTGCTGTGCAAAAGCTACTCACATTTTTCAGCAAAAATATGAGAATATTGTATACTGAATCCGCTAAAACAGTTAACGAAAGGACCCTTAACGAGCTCGTTAAGCTAACGACACTTTGAACAACTGGGCCCAGAATGTTACTGTTCAAAATAGAGTAGTTCACTTTTGAGAAGTCCTTTGGTGTGCAGGACAGCAAACAGGAAGTCAAAATATTTAATCTCCCTTGTAAAATGGCGGACGATTGATCATGTGTAACCAGTTCTCCTTAAAATACTACGTTTCATTTGAATATTTTAATATCCATTGTTTTTAATGTTAAGAAGTGTTACTATTGTTTTTAATGCTGCATTATTTTTAATGTAAAGAAGTGTTACTATTGTTTTTAATGCTGCATTATTTTTAATGTAAAGAAGTGTTACTATTGTTTTTAATGCTGCATTATTTTTAATGTAAAGAAGTGTTACTACGTCTGGTAAAATCCAACAATATGAACAGAATGCACACAACATGTTTGCAAATATATGCAGTGACTTCATGTATATGGGCCTCGC
Source organism: Anodontia alba (assembly GCA_964016985.1). Lineage (NCBI taxonomy): Eukaryota > Metazoa > Mollusca > Bivalvia > Lucinida > Lucinidae > Anodontia > Anodontia alba. The sequence continues at coordinate 32,971,827 of OZ024826.1, read as the reverse complement.
CATGTGAAAATGTGTTTTTAGGCATATGTGGGCAGCGAAGGCAAAGATCGGCCTGCACTCCCACACAGTCTGATCAGGGCCTTCACTCTCCGAAAACAGGATCATTAGATACTGTAGAGTATTCCAATGGAGAGCAAATGCCCGGATGATAGCTTGTGCATGCACAGAATGATCTGAATCTGCTCATTTTGCACATGCTTGCATGCATTGTTTCTCTTGACGCGGCCCATATGTGACACGACATGAGAAAGGACCTTTATCGTACATATGCAACTTGTTTAAGGCCTCCGTTTCTCGCTTCTACAGTCATTCGATACTGCAGAAGAAATGAACAAATAGATACTCTTCATCAGATTGCGTAGATGTACAGTCTGTTCTGGGCATGCGGTGTTCGCGTATGGCAACAAAAGTCTTTTTCTCAAGTTCTCCGCCACATTTTTATGTTAAAAGTCGGGAAGCACTTTATACTCGAAGTACTTCTTGATGTATTTCACCTGTTGAAGCAACCATGGACCATAAGCTTCGACTTCGTGCTTCGGTCCTTTCCCAGTAGCTTTGGACATGAAGTTTTCTCCAATGTCTCCATCAAACGACGGTTCCATGAAGAACGGGACAGAGTATCGATCCACCCCGATGTCAAGAACCCGATGTCTGGTGGCCTTAAAACGTCCACCCATCATTCGTGAAAATACGTCGCCGATATTCATTACGAGACTCTTCGGTCGAGGTTCCACTACCGACCATTTACCGTCCCCCGTCACCACTTCTAGGCCTTTGTAATCGAATGTGCATAAAAGAGTAAGGAAATTAGAGTCGGTATGGTCTGGTGTGGTAACTACTTTTCCGTCTTCGATTTTGGCGTTTTCCGGTGGCGCACCAGCCCAAGGTGGATAGTGCATTAGACGGAACGTACTGCAGGGCTTGCAAGCAAATATTTCATCGAACGAATTCTCGTCTATACCAAGACCAAGTGCTGCAAGTCGAAGTATATCTATACCAGTATTATGCATTATTTCGTAGGACTCAAGCATAAATTCTTTAAATTGAAATGCTCCGTCTTCCTGCGGCCATACAGACGGTTCATAAAGCCAGTTTCCAGGTTTCACAGTGGGGTCATTCGGTTTGACATCACGCCCAAATTCAAATCCTTCTTTCCTGCTTGGTTCTCCTTCTACTACCGGGAAATACCCGCGGTATACATTCGAGTTGTCTTTATTCCAATGGTTTCTCATTATTGCATTTTTGATTTCCACTGGTTGGTTGAAAAACCACTTACAGCTCTCATACAGTTTGTCGAATTCCAGTCCTTTTACATTGTCTATAAAAAGGAAACCTGAAGTTTCCAGTGCATTAACCACTTCCTTACCCAAAGCCTCCCTGTCTGTTCTCGCAAGATCAATGATTGGCAGTTGTAATTTCGACATCCTGACTTTCTACCGTCTGAAACAGATGGAAAATATTTTTTTATCATAGTTATGATGACTGTGAATCCCAACCCTATCATTGTGCTAGGTTTGCGTTAGAGTTATGGTTAGTTTAGGATTATGAGTTAGGGTTAGGTTAGTAAGGATAAAGAATAATATATGCAGGTATTTTTATACGAATGAGGGTTGATGTCGGTTACGTTAGGGTAAAGTTTTGTGTACGTGTGAGATTTGTTGCTTGTATGGTTTTGGTATGTTGGGATTATCCCAGCAAACACACAGCGTCCAAACAACGTCGTTACAACGTCGCTGCAACGTCTTGACGTTGCAGCGACGCTGTAACGACGTTGTTGCGACGTTGTGTGTTTGCTGGGATGCAAAATTAGGTTCACGTAAGATTAGGCTGTTCTAACAAATGAATAATATTGTGGAGAATAGATGGAATAGTTCGGGTTTTCCCCAGTGACTTCATACCAAATAATACCAAAAGAGCGTTAGAGTTACACGTAAATGTTTTTTCGTTCTTTTAGAGGTTGAAAATATTTGCGTGTACGTCAATATTTTCCATAAACGACCAACTTAGCCAGTATTAAACAAAGGATTGATAATTTCTCATTTCTGCAGAAAACTATGTTGTGGGTATTCATTAGAAGCGCCCCACAGAGGCGCTTCTAATGGGAACCCACAACGTATTTTATGGAGAAATAAGAAAATATTTATCCTGATATCTTCTTTATGTAGAGCTATTCAAGCCTTGATTTTTTTTAACATACAATGGGAGAAATTAGGGAGCGTTTAGTTGTTAACCTCATTAGGACTGATTTATGAAAACATCGTCACACACACACACGCACGCACGCACATACACACACACACACACACACACTCCCACGCGCGCGCATGCACATATGCGCTCAAACGCGCTCATACACACACGCGCACGCACGCACATACACACACACACACACACTCCCACGCGCGCGCATGCACATATGCGCTCAAACGCGCTCATACGACTACACTTTCCACACACACCATATCAAAGTACGAAAGTACACGGTTTTGGACTGTTTTAATCTTACCTTATTGAACAAAATAATCCTGATTGATATCGTTGACCTTTGAATTTAAAAAGCAATGTCATAGTAGAGACGTTATATTTTCACTTCTTGGTCGACAGCAAATTCAAGAAGTGTGGACACAGTAAATAATAAATTCGGGAGTATATTACACGCCAAAGTGCAATAAGGAGGTCATTTACCTCGTTCTTATTTTAGATTACTGGTATAATACTTCGTTGATTTTACCTACAAAGCATTCGAAGGATGAAAAAAAAAATATATGCAAAACAAGTATAAGCTTTCGCGAAAAGCTTTGTGCACGTTTAGCAAATCTGATTTTAATACGGAAGTCTTACGTTCTTTACAGGCTAATCTTGGCGAAATCGTCTTAATTACACAATGCAAACTGTAAATTTGAGCGGTCTAAAAGAAATCTGGTTCCATTAGCCGCTACTAGAATGACTCTCATATTACAAAAAAAAAAGTACATCTCATTTCAGTTTGCGTTTTAGAATCAGCTAATCAAAACCAAAATAAGAACATCAATTTATGTCACGCTGTCGCCTGATTGTTATACATTGCGCTTAACAGTACCAATTCATCCATCCACTCTAAAAGCGAAATTGTCAAAATTAATGTGTATCCTATAATTTATGACAAAGAGCCGCAATTGTAACCTTTTAGAATATATACATAAGTCTGGTATGCTGAAAAAGTGCATCCCAATGGAGAACACCTTTTGTATATGTAGATTTGCCAATAAATATCATTATATTATGTTCTATTCAGTCCTCCAGCAAGTCCTGGATTTTGTTGACATAAGGTCAATGATGCACTGTGGATCAAAAATTGATTCATTTTCGTATCTCGCCTCATGTCTATATAGTCTACGCCCATAACCTTGTCCTGTAACCTGTGACATCTGGTTTAAATTTTCTGTTTGACGTAATACAGCTGGGAACCAGAAGCCTCTTAAAACAACTGACAAGGTTATAGTTTAATCTACAGTTTAAGGCAACGTAAAGACGTCTTTGGTTTAGGGGATATTAAATTAGTATTTTGACAATAGAAAGAAATGCGTTTATTAACTATTCTCAAAATCCTCAGTTTTTCTTCTTCACGGGCTGCATGTTCAACATACTCTCGCTTATTTTAAAATCTAAAGTTTGAGACTTGTTAATGGTCGACAAACAAGCATTACCGATCTAAAGAAAACAGACAGTTTTGATATTGCATGCCGTATTGAAAAATATTAGCATCATTGTTCCTCTGATTTTATCGTTCATTTCTAATCATTTAATATTTACAGCTTTATAATAAATGTGAAATATAACAGTGTGTTATCGTCTTTGAAGCTACTCAAGACATTTTATAAACCCTTTTATCCCTGAGTTTCTGAAGTGTTTTATTTATTTATTTTTTTTTTTCTTTTCGTTCTTGACTTTGGACTTCTCCATTGATGCAAATAGGGGTTTCAGTCTAAAAAAAAAACAGAATGGCAAACAGTGTAGATCCTGATGAGACAGTGTTTGCAAAACTATCTGTATTGGTCTGCAGGGAAGAAATGTTAAAGGGACATATCAGAATATTATTATTTTGAAGTAAATCCCTCACACAGAGAAATATAAATACTAAATGTCATGTACTGACACTCTTTCTATATTAAGCTTTCCGCGCAGTCCAATTGGGATATCCACCAGAATTAATGACTGATGCAGAATATATCAGCGAACTAAGAAAACTGATCAAAATACGATGTTGCGCGTCCAACACGGGCACTCTCCACCATTATCGTTTGTCTTTGTATGGATTTAATATACATGCATCTGTTACAACTCAGAACAGACCGCGGCGCAAACTGACCATATTCTACGTTTGCATGAAATGTCAAAACCTGTTTTCTGGGAAACATTAAAAAACATATTTCAAAATGTCGTCTGCTAAATTGTTTACCCACACTAATAAGCATTCAACTTTAGGACATTGGAATACATTGGGACAAAACAATATGTATATACACGACTGTTTAAAAAGTTACTATAATTAGTATATATTTCCTGCATCAAGTATCTTTGACAAAACCAGTTTAAACATTTACATAACAAGATTGTTTGGAAGGGAATAACAATAAATATTGACCCTTAAGCCTGTCATCCCTGAGATACTGAAGTGGATTCTTTCATTCCTGACTTTGGACTTGTCCACTGATGCAAACAGGGATTTCTGTCTATAATCAAAACATTATGACAAACAGTGTAGATTCTGATGAGAGGCTTGTCATGAGCCATCCCATCTGGATCTAGCTTGCTCAGGTATTGATTTTGGTTAAAGCGCCAAGCAGAATTGTAGCAGATGACGTTCCATTTTTTTTTCAGAGAAAAAAAGGCTTACATTTCATGTGAATCGTCTGCTAGGCAGACAAGTTACATGAAATGTCAAGCCTTATTTTCGATAACAGTTAAAAAAAAATAATAAAAATAAATAGATAATGCCGTCTGCTGCTGTTTTAATAGTCGCTTTAAAGGATGGCGAGCAGGCAACGTTATATATTAGGTTCTTTCCAACTAAATAAATACATGAAACTACACATACCTGCTAATCCTCGATTTAATATGTAGCAAGCTTTCTGTTGTTTTTGTCAGTGCTGATAGCCTTTTATCGCATACGTAGTTCAAAACTTCGACCGGTTGACCCTCATGGGATGACCATTTGTCCTCAAAAGCAAATTACATTATGAAAAACACGTAGCTAAATCTAGAAATGTGCCCGGTTCCAATGTTCCGTCTTTTAGAACAAACTTACTGAGTTTTTGAACTTCACTTACTGATAACAAGATAACAGTATTTAGCCTAAATAACTGGAAAACTTAACTCCTTACCTATATTATTGCATAAAAAGCATTGTCGCATGTTATTAACAGCCGTGCATTAACCGGCGAAAAGCCGCGTTATAACAAGTCAATTCACGCGCTGTTAATGCACGGCTACACAACTTTCAATGTGATCGTACCGGAGCCACAGGTTTGCTGCCTTTACGAGATGGGTACTGCCTGGTCCTAGAACAAGCATAGTCCGTGGAAATTGAGTTCGCGAGACATTGGTGAAAAGGCGAAACAAAATAGTGCAAGAAATAACGCAAAATGTAGCATATGTTTTCAGTTTTTATGCAATTATAGCGATCGAACATGGTTTCTCAATGCAATAACATTCGCCAGGTCCCTTTGGGAGGTGTTGAAAACCGCGGCCTCCAACCTCCGGCCTCCGGCCTCGGTTTTCAAAATCTTTCACGGGACCTGGCGAATGTTAATGCATGAAGGCTGGAGGCCGCGGTTTTCAACACCTCCAAAAGGGACCTGGCGAATGTTAATGCATGAAAAACCATGTTTGATCCCTTATAATGTGAACAAGTCTATTTAGCTATATGTACTTAGTGATGCGTCTTACAACTGTTGGAGGAATAACAAACGGTGCATACTCTGATTAGACGCCGCGTTTCACACATAGATTGTGGGTACTCGTAAGAACCGCCTCGCCGAGGTGGTTCTAACGAGTACCCACAACCTATGGTTTGAACAGAAATAAGAAAAATGATGTATACTACATAAAAGTGGTGTTTAAGGGTGTCAAAATTATATAGGCGTGTTTTCGTGATGGTTCGCGGCGTCTGATCTGGGCCCAGGTTTACAATCATTCTTTTAGTTAAGTCGACTTTAACTTTAAGGACTGGGATTTGCAAAACACAATTTGCCTTTTCATATCAAAGCTGAATCACAAGGGCAGTCAACACAAATACATATATTTCGATATGGACTACAAAACAAACACAAAACTATTCATTTTAGTTGCCTTTAACCTTTACCACTCTCTGTGCTAATTCAGCAGACAAATTCATGGTATTATATATACATAAAGGGAGAAATATGAAATACCACTGGGCTGAGTGAGATTCGAACCCACGCCGGCTATGGCGGCAGCGCCTAGCCCTTCAGAGGTAGGAGACATAACCACTGCACCACTACGCTTGTTAAAACAAGTTTCATGGAACAGTATTAAGCTTGATTTCTCTGAATGACCCGTCGGATAGGGTATATTTTTGGTGCGCTAGCGCACTCATTATATACAAGGAACTCTCTGGATCCACAGGATATAATTAAAGATTTAAACAAACTTCAACAAAGAATTCCGGCCCAGGATCATTACTGATGCAAGTACTTCAGAAAAAAAAGTGTAAAGGGAGAAATATGAAATAACATAAAAATACCATAAAATAGGCTTTGACATTTCATGAAAATAATCCCCAAGAACACAATTGGAACGAAATAACAAAGCTATTTTTACTTGAAATAATAATAATGATCGTCTTAATTTATAATTAAAACTGTCTAATTTATAATTAAAACTGCCTAATTTATTATTAAAACTATCGTTTCCTGAAATTTTAATTATGCATGCTAAACGTTAAATGTCACTTCATGTGTTAAACTTTCTGATCTTAAACTAAGGAACACCTAAATTCTAAGGAATTATTGTAAACCTGGGCCCTGGATAGAACACCATTTGCTTAGCTCCTCACCTACCAATTCTGGAGGAAGTCTGTGTAATTACCTGGTGATGTGCTTATGACAAAGAGTGTAGATCCTGATTCGGCGGTTTCTGGTCTGGATTTACACTGTTTGCTGAAGCATAAACGTCCGATTATTTAAGTAAAGTTGGTTTGAAGTTTAGTTTAACTTTTATTTTATTTGTATACATATAACATTACCGTTTACAACGAGACATGACAAAACATCAATACATACAAATGGGATCCAGAAGAAAGTCGTTTGACTTTTTTAAATCTGTATCCCAGACCATAGTACATATCAGTACAACTAATTTGTGATTTGAGACGATCTGACAAACGTCAACAAAAAAGTATGTGGTATCAATAAGTTATATGAAAAGTAATGAATGTAAACTATTTCAACAAAATGTCAAGAAATAGATATGAAACTATGATATATTATTGTCTCCACTGGGGAAGAGATGGAGGAAGATATACAATGTACTATATAAATACTAGGTCCGATCGCGACAAATTAATCTAGCTAGCCGTCAATATCAAATATAAATGTATTGATTTTTTGATTTGTGATATTTATTTGAGGTCACTGTGAGTTAGTTACTAAAAGTAGCAAGGAACCTTATAGATTAATATTCGTTTATTGAAAACGTTTCGACTTCAGTATGAAATCATGTACCGCTAAGAAAATAGCTTTATTTTCTTCTAATGATAGAGATAGATCTCCATACAACAATACATCTAGAGTAGGGTTGCATTTTTCCGACACGGTAGTCAATAATTCCCGCCTAAGGTCTGTATACTGATCACATACTAACAAGAAATGGTGATTGTCTTCCACAGAACCGCATGCGCATCTTGGGCTGTCTATAAGATTTTTAGAAAACAAGTGTTGGCGAAGAGAGCTGCATTTAGTTCTAAGTCTGGCGTGATAAATCTGACCAATTCTTTTGCCTGTGAAAGGGTAAGAAGGTGGTAGGTTAATATTGCTGTTTATCCTGGTTTTAAATATGTTGAGACTAGATGAATTACGTGATTGTTCCGGGAGTTCATTCCATTCGCGAACAGCAGACGGCAAAAAGGAGTTGTAATAAAGTTGTGAATTTGCATGTATGATTTGAAGATCATTGGCATTACGCAAAGGGTAAGATGAGGTACTTCCTACGGTAGGAGGTACAAGTGAGCAGAGGTAATCAGGAGAAAGATCATTTTGTAGAAAAAAGTCAGTGTTTGTTTATTCCTCCTTGAAAACAAAGTTTCCCAGCCTTTTTCCAACAATAGTGAATTTATTGAGACTAATTTTGTTGCCCCTGTGACTATACGTGCGGCTTCATTCTGGATTTTTTCTAGTTCATTCGATTCGTATTGTGCACAATTATTCCATACAACATCAGCGTATTCTAATAAAGGACGAATAAAAGAAAAGTATATGGTCTGGAGAGATCTCCGATCTAATTTGAACTTCAATTTACGCATAACATTTATTCGATTCCACGCCTTTGTCTAAATATGTTCAACTGCAGTCGTTTGAAAAAATAACAGCTAAATGCTTATGTGACGTAACTTCATTAATTTGAGTTTCATCCATTGAAACTGGAGGGTGGTACTGTTTGTTAAGTTTTCTTGAAAATAGTATAGATTCAGACTTTGCAGGATTAAATGTTACTAACCATTGTTGGGCCCAACGACTAATTTTTCTAGGTCTGAGTTAAGTGTTTCGGCTGCCTGAATAGCGTCGTCCACTATGATATACAGACTGGTATCATCTGCAAAGAGCCTTATGGAAGAATTAATATCTTCGACAACATCAATTATATATAAAAGAAACAATAGAGGATCAAGAATAGAGCCTTGAGGAACACCCGCTTTTATTTGTGTCCATGCAGAAGAACCACCTGGCAGTACAACTCTTTGGAGTCTGTCATTGAGATAATCAGTAAACCAAGATAAAAGAGACCCAGATATACCTGCTGTTTCGAGTTTGTAAAGCAATCCTTTATGCCATACTCTGTCAAATGCTTTGCTTATATCACAGAATATGGCACGGATTTCTTTACCCTCATCAAGAGCCTTACAAAAAGTATTATATATGTCGACCAATTGGTTAGCTGTAGAATCCCCAGGGACAAAACCTAATTGTAGAGTTGTAATGACATGATGCGTGTTAAGGAAGTTAAATAAATGTTTATGAACAATTTTTTCAAGAACTTTGCCCACTGTACTTAGGAGGGAGATAGGTCTATAATTGGAGACATCGGATGGGTCATTTTTCTTGTGTATGGGTGAGACGTTCGCTTGTTTCCAAATTTTTGGTACTAGTCCATGATTTAATGAAAATTAGTTAAACAAATTACTGAGAGGAAGAGAGAGAGGCTGTGCAAGTTCTTTGAGAAGTCGGTTATTTATCAAGTCAGGACCAGATGCTTTTCCAAGCGGAAGTGATTTTAGAGTTGATTCAACTTCTTGGGGTGTGGTAATAACAGAATCTAGCTTGTGGGCGGGTAAAGGTTTCGTTTGTGGAAGAGTTGCTTGACTATCGTCTAAAAGCGTCTGGTCTCTAAAAAATCATTGAAAATACTGGCTTTATCATTATCATCTGAATAAATTTTATCATCCTTACTCAAGGGTGGTATTGAATTTGTCAAATCGGGCTTTATAAAACCTTTTAAAGTTTTCCACCAATCCTTCTGTCCAGTTTCTGAATTAACTAACCTTTCTGATAATTTGTCAATTTGATTCTGTTTTGACTTGCGTAGTTCACTAGTGACATGATTTCTAAAGCGTTTATAAATATCCCAATGACTAGGGTTGTTGGATTTTTTATATTTGTCGTACAGCCTTTTTTTCTTCCGTAGAAGTTTCTTAATGTTATTTGTTAGCCAAGGTGGATCAGTTTTACGAACTGTAATCATTTTGTTCGGGATATGTTTATTGGTTAGAAAGGTAATCCGGTCTGTTATATTCTCCGCGTATGTATCAATATCATTACTTTTCAGTGAGTTCCAGTCCGTGTCCATCGTGTCTTTTGAAAAAGTTTGATAATCACCCCTGTCAAATAAATAGATTTTTCGTTTAAAACAAGGACTTACTGGTTTAATGAAATTTAAAACACAATAAATAGGACAATGGTATCTTACGTTTTGTTCAAGGAAAGATTCTCCAACACCACTAAGTATAATATTATTTTTGTTAGAAGTAAGAATCATGTCGATTGTAGATGAAGAGTTTTCAGTGAAGTGTGTTGGTTCGTTGATCAATTGCTCAAGGTTAAATTGTCGACACAAATCATGTATTTTTCTGTATGAAGTTTCCTTCAAAGTATCAAAGTTGAAATCACCTGTTAGTAAAATATTTTGTATGTTAGTGTCTAAAGCCAGACTGACCGAGTCTTCAATAGATGACAGAACTGCATTCGGTGAATTTGGAGGTCTGTAAAACGTACCTATCAGATGTTTTTATTGCTAAGTGAGACTTCCACCCAAATGCACTCAATATTCGGCAACTCCAGATCATCCCTTCGTTTAGAAAATAAATTACTATGAATATAGACGCAAATACCACCATGGTGATCACCTGGTCTATCACGCCGAAATAATTTGAAGTTGTCAATACGTATATCTTCGTCTGACGTTCGGTCGTCTAGCCACGTTTCACTTACACAAATTACGTCGAAACGGCAAAGTTCTGATTCAATAAGATCAGTTTTGTTCCCTAAACTCTGAACATTATAATGCACTATTGAAAATTTGTCTACGATCAATTGTTCCTTATTTGTATGACTGGGATTAGAACTTACAGAAGACTCGGACGCAGGACCGGGATAACGTTCTACTCCTGCTATCAAGAGTAATGACATGATTATCAACAGTTCAAAATAATTAAGATGCTTAATACCTTTAATTTTAGCTTGACGGCTATAATTCAGTCCAATCCGTATCCGGTAAAGCTCAATTGCAATCATTATTAAGTAATATTGTCAACCAACGCCTGAAAAAGACTGGACGATACGGTTTGAAGTTTAACGGCCCAGTCAACGCCAAGCCGGTCACTTTACCTAACCACACTTTTCTTGGGCAGGCTTAGTCCTCTAAGCAGCTATTCAGTCTATACTTGTGCACTTTCTTTCCCCAGAAACTGACAACTGCCCTTCTTGAATCAGCCGAAGGGAGAGATGACCATAGAAAATATTTCACGATCAATCTCCACGAAAGAATGTTGCCGGGCCCGGCGGAGATCGAACCCGCGACCTCCAGATCACCAGTTGGACGCATATTCGACTGAGCCACCAAGGCCGGCTATGAGTTTAACTCTTTCAGCCCTGCAGACCAAAACAAGTTCCTGTGCAAACTGTAGATCCAGATGAGACGGCTCGTATCGAGCCGTCTCTTCGGGATCTACACTGTTGGCCATTCTGTTTTTGATTTAAGACTGAAATCCCTGTTTGCATCAGTGGACAAGTCCAAATTCAAAAATGAAATAGTCTACTTCAGAAACTTGAGAGGAAGGGGTTGAATTAAGTATTGATTTATCCTAGATATTCGCACACATACAATTCTCACTGAACTCATCTTAGCGTTTGAACCAGTCTATTTGATGAACTTATTTGACTCATCTGATATACAGGTCTATTATTTGTTGTACATCATGACAGTTTGTTTGTTTATGTTGACCAGTCAACCCAATGGGGTCATGGCGAGCGCGGTCAGTTTACCTAACCACACATTTACTGGGCAGGCTTAGTCCTCAAAGCGGTTAACAAGTATTGTGCACATTCTTTCGCCAGAAACTGACAACTGCCCTTTTTGAATCAGCGGAAGGGAGAGAATGACCGTAGAAAATATTTCATGATCAATCTCCACGAAAGAATGTTGCCGACCTCGGCGGGGGTTGAACCCGCGACCTCCTGGTTAAATTAATGTAACAAGTAATACTATAAAAAAACAAATGAAAGAAAATGCAAACGTTATAATAAGAGTAAAACATTACAACTCAGAAATATAATAGATAAGAACAATTAACCGTTACCATTCTTTGGACTAATATAGACTGGCTACCCTCTAACTGATATACAAATCGGCATAAAAACGATTTATATTTTACAAAAATCCTATCTTTCGGAATGTCATTCTCTCTTACAATGTGGCTGTTCAGTTATGAATTGCTGACTGATAAGGGAGATGATATGTGGAGAAAAATAGTCAAGAAGGAGTAATTTACCTTTGTTAATTTAAGAAAGTAAAAACTCATAGCGTGGTGCAGACGAAACATTTGAGGTTTTTTTATTATTATTATTTTCTCCATTGCATGATATTTTAAATCATGTTTTCTGAGAAAAAATAAGAAAACTGTTTCAATATGTTGTCTACCGAAAAAAAAAAAAAAAACGATTTTGAAGGAAAACTGTAGGGGTGGGGGCACGCGGTGTAGGCTCGAGGGCTGGGACGCGGGGGAATAAATATAAGCACTACAAAGGAAACTCCCGCCGTTCTGCAGGTAAAAATCCACTGGACTAAGACCCACCCCTGGAACATTATATGGACCACACCCAAGCAAAAAGGTGTCCTCGAACATGCGCAAAATGCCGATTCAGATTCGTCCCATGCATGCGCAAAGTCGCATTCGGACGACATTCGCTCACCTCTGATATATTCTATAGTGTCCATTGATTCTGTTAGTGGACAGCAAAGTGCCCGATTAGACTGCGCGGATGCGCAGGCTGAACTGGGCCTTCGCTGTCCGCATATGCCGGAAGACACGTTTTCGCATTGCGCGACCATATTTATATGGTAAGTACTGGATTCAGCGCCAGGCCATAAACAAAAAAAGGATTAATTATTATTATTATTATAATTATTATTATTATTACTATTAGTTTAAACATATTTTATTTGCATTCTTCAATACAACATAGATACTCACAAGACATGAGATAAAAACAGGATTAGAATGGAAGCATATAAATACTTATAAGATTCTTCTAATGTAATATATATTTATCAGCTGTTGATTTGATGGCAGTTGATAGCCTAAGACAAAATTCTACACATTTATTATACATAAGAAGATATTGTTAAATGATAAATATCAAATTTCAGTATATATATATGATAACTATATGACATTTTGGAACAGAGAAAAATTAAGAGAAAGAAAATAAAAGGAAATCTACAAAAGTAATACCAGTGGAAAAATGTGTGCAAAGTGCCAATGCAAAGAGAAATATTGCAAAAATACAAGACAAAATTTCGGAAAAAAAAATAGAATACTATGAAGAACAATTTTAGAGCGACTAAATAAAAGAGTATAATAATAATAATAATAAATAAATAATAATAAGAAGAAGAATAGTAACAATAATAATAATAATAACAATACCAACAGTAATAATAATAATACTAATAATAACAATAATAAAAATAATTATTATTATGATTATCATTATCATCATCTCCACCACCATCACCATTACCATCATCATCATCACTACCACCACCACCATTATCATTATTATCATCATCATTGTCACCATCATCATCATCATCATCATTATTATTATAAGCAGTAAATAGAGAAAAACAGAGAGAGAGGGCACAAGCCTACATCGTTAACCAGGTTAGTGGATCAGAAATTTGTTACAGTAGCATTCGCAAATAGTTTCCATGGTCTGATACACAAATATTGTACGTCAAAATCGCTTAATTTCTGTTATAAATTTTTGGACCTTTTCAAAGATTATTTTGTTTGTTTCTACAGCTAGTGTTAACTCTCCTTGTAAGAGAAGATGTAAAGATGGGGTGTGATACAAAGAGATAGATTTAAGAGTTCATTACGTTGAGCTTGGTATTTATGACAGTGAAAAAAGAAATGCTGGCATCTTCTACACTACCGCAACTACACAGAGGAGAGTCAGTAATATTTTTCATGAAAAAAAGATCTAAATTTAGAGAACTACAGTTTGTACGTAAGCGAGTATGCAGGATCTGAGCTTTTCTGCTACCGGTGTAAAAATATTGAGGCACTCGCGCTGTTTCTTTATTTAAGAAGTGTTTGAAGGAATTTAGTGTATTGTACTGGTGAGCTTCAACAGGCAAACCGTTCCAGCTTCTAACTGTTGATGGTAAAAATGATTGGTAATACTGACTTGTTCTTGTGTTAATGGCTCTAAAATTGTTCGAGTTACGTAGGTTGTAACTGGAAATATTACTAATAGGTTCGGGAACGAGAGATGATAAATATTCAGGGGTCAAGTTATGGGTCATCTTGTAAAATAACGTTAGCTTGTGATTATTTTGTCTTTGCTGGAGAGTATCCCATCGTATTTCTGAATAAAGAACATGTATTGAAACTAATTTTGTTGTTCCAGTAGCTATTCTGGATGCCTCATTTTGTATTTTGTCAAGTTCGTTTTTTTCATATTGTGTACAGTTGTCCCATATTATATCACCATATTTGAGTAACGGTCTAATAAATGCAATATATATAATTTCAAGGTATTAACGGTCAAGTTTAAATTTTAATTTTCTCATTATATTAATTCTATTCCATGCTTTATCTGTTATATATTTGATATGTAGATGCCAAGAACAGTCATTTGACAGAACAACGCCTAAGTGTTTATGTGAGTCAACTTCTACTACTCTGTGGTTTTGCATAAAAATTGGTGGATGTCGATCTTTGTTTGTTTTACGTGAAATTAATAACGATTCGGTTTTAGAAGGATTGAAAGTAACCAGCCACTTAGCTGCCCACTGAGAAATTTTATCAAGATCATTATTAAGACAGGCAGCTGCTGTAATGGCATCTTCAACAATGATAAAGAGACTAGTATCATCTGCAAATAAACGAATATTAGATCCAATGTCATGTACAATGTCATTTATATACAAAAGAAATAATAAGGGTCCTAAAATTGATCACTGGGGAACCCCAGCTTGAATGAAAACCCAATCAGATACTGCGCCTCGGAGAACAACTCTCTGTTTGCGGTTAGATAAGTACCTTTTAAACCAGGCCAGAACTTCCCCTGATACACCAGCTGCTTGAAGTTTTAATAATAATCCAGAGAATATTATTATTATTATTATTATTATTATTATTATTATTATTATTATTATTATTATTATTTATTACATTTTCAGCAGTGATTTACTGAGATGTATCTGTGAATTATAATCTATAATTCACCGAGTGAATCATTTCATTTCGAACGTTTTGACGTCATAATTGCTAGGCGACGTTGCTGACTTAGTTGTTAACAACATTAACAATATTGAAGTTTCGCGGAAAATTTGATAAAATCATGGAAATCAGGCTGCAATTTTCACGTCCAGTTGGCGTTTTTGAGGTAAGACCTGTAACACAAACATAAAGTATGATTTTCTTGATAATCCAGTTCAACTTTCGTAACATTTTTGTGCCTGTATTTCAAGCACAGGATGATTTTTGCATTAAAATGAAACAAGATGGCGACTGATTTTCAAACTAAACCACGCCTCTTGAAATTCGTGCACTGACTGGAACTATTCTGGTAGGAAGTCATAACGACTGAATGAAAAAATTCAAAGGTAAAAACATGGATGAAAATGCAATAAACAGTTTATTTGGTTGTTTTGATCGATTACGGAGAAATAATTCACCCGCTTACTAAGGTTTGCTTGTAAAAAAAACTCGTTCGCTTCGATCACTCGTTTTTTACGCGCAAGCCTTAGAACACTAGTGAATTATTTCTCCGTAATCAATCAAAACAACCAAATAAACTCTATGTATGCACTTGTGTACAGTTTAAATATACATAATTTGAGCCGGAACGTCAGAAAGCGTATCTTCTGACATATGCGTCTAATGAAGACTCAAATCAGCTTGTGAGTCCGCATATTCTGATCATTCTTCGTTCTCCGCATGTAGAAACTTTGCATCATTGGCTATCTAACATGCGCCCAGTGAAGATTCTTATTAGACTGCTCGAATCGAAGGCTGATCTGAATTTTTCCTGGGCGCACGTCCGAAGATACATGTACGTTTTCAGACGATGCAGTCTATTTGTATGCTATATTTGTTCAAAGCAATGAGGCGTGTTGATATAATATCAGTCTTCGGGGGAGGGGAGGGGTGGCATATGCGAATGCTTTATGCCAAGAGTAGCATATTGCATTAGCAATTGTACAGTCAGTTTACTTTCGGGGCCAGCATATCAAATTCCCAGCGGACACACAACGTTGAAAGAATGTCGATTCATCGTTGATTCAACGTCATGACGTTGAATCAACGTTTAATCGACGTTGTTTCAACGTTGTGTACCTGCTGGGTTGTTTTGCCTGCCTTCTTAAATGGGGTCTACTTTAAAAGCAAAGAATTTGCTTTTCCGGGAACCTGTTGTTTCCTTTTAAAGTAGATCCTTTTTCAAAAAAAAAAAAAAAAAAAAAAAAAAAAAAAAAGTTTAGTGTGCAGGAACGCAAACTGAAGTCAAACAATGCTTTCTCCATTTTGAACACTGGCTGAGGGAAAATGTGTATTCTGTCCCCATAAACTGTATGTTTGGACGATGTATTTCCTGGATGGCATGACCACACAGTGTAACCCGTCTGGCCGTATCCCGGAAGACCGAAGACTGATTTTGTCGCCACACAGCACATATGAGCCGGGGCACAATAATTCCTACAATTTTACATGTGCGCATTCGCGCAGTTTGATCAGGTTCTTCACTGTCCGCATGAAGCTGGCTTGAGATTTTAGCTATCCATATAGCAAAGACTCTGATCAGACTGTGCGATCAGACTGTGCGATCACACTGATCTGAGTCTTCACTATGCACACATGCAAATGTGTAGGAAATGCTGTGATCCGGCTCATTTTATATCTGAACTGTATATAAAGCATGGTATTTTTTGTGTTCGGGAAATTTTTATAAATTAGTATCATCGTTATCCTCTATCTCAGGAAGAACTTTATACTCAAAATATTTCTTTTTATGTTTCATGGTGTGTAAAACCCAGGGCCCAAAACGTTCGGGAATATGTTCTGGTCCTTCTCCTGTGTGTTTTGACAGGAAGTTGATGCCAATGTCACCATCAAATTTAGGACTCAAGAAGAATGGTACTGAATACCGATCAACACCGATATCAATCACCCTATGACTAGTTGCCTTGAATCGTCCACCGAGCATGCGCGAGAAAGTGTCACCAATATTCATAATGAGGCTGCCGGGACGTGGAGCGACTTCCGCCCATTTACCGTCTGCTCGCCTCACTTCTAGCCCTTTGAAATGAAAAGTTGTAAGAAGAGTCATGAAATCAGAATCCGTGTGCTCAGGCGTTGTAACCACTTTACCGTCTTCTATAATAGCATTTTCTGGCGGCGCTCCGTCCCAAGGTGGATAATGCAGGATTCTGAAAGTTGAGCAGGGCTTGTCGCCGAAGATGTCTTCGAACGAATTTTCAGCAATACCGAGACCAAGCGCGCACAATCTCAGTATTTCCATACACGTTTCATGTGTGATCTCGTAGTGTCTCTGCAGGAACTCTTTAAACGGAAAAGTTCCGTCCTCTTCCGGCCATGTCGATTTCTCGTAAAACCAGTTTGACGGGGAAACCGTTTTGTCGTCGGGCCGAACGTCACGTGCGAACTCAAAAGCTTCTTTCCGGCTCGGTTCTTCTGGAACGACAGGAAAATAACCACGATACAAATTCTTGTTTTCAGGATTCCACTGTTTACGCATTATTTTCTTTTTGAATTCAAACGGTTTATTAAAGAACCATTGACAGCATTTCCAATAACCATCAAAGTCGATGCCTTCTACATTGTCTATGTACGCAAAACCGATATTTTCTAAGACGTCAACGACACGTTTGGCCTCTCCAAGCCTGTCTTTCTTGGCTCTAGCCAGGTCAATAATTGGAAGATCAGCGGCCTCTGGATTCATTTTGTCGGTTTCTTCTGTAACAAAATAAATACTAATTAGATCATTTTAACATAACTCTCCAGCCAGCATTCTACTTAAATCTATACTGGACCGTCATCGGCCCTACAGCTGTACAAAGAGACGTTACTATGGGGCGTATACTACGATCTAGAAATATGTACATCGGCGTAGTATGATTGAGTACCTTATTTGAACCACAGCATTGTCGACTTAAATATACATCACGAAAACATGTCTATATAATTTTGACCCCCTTATACCCCACTTTTATATAGTAAAACTGGGGTTTATAGGGATATACATTATTTTTCTTATTTCTGCTCAAAAACATAGAGTGTTGTTACACGTTAGAACCGCCTCGTCGGGGCGGTTCTAACGAGTACCCACAATCTATGTTTTGAGCAGAAATATGACAACTATCATAATTTTTTATCTGAAAATTTTCATTTTTTCATGGTAAAATTTTCAGTATATTTGAATAGGCGTTTTTTCGTAATGTATAATTCCATTTTAATTAATTTAGTGCAATTTGATAGACCGTGGGTAAATTTAAAATGGCCTTTATGCTTAATAAATCCGCAGAGCAGGAGTCTGATACTACTTCCGTTTGATTTCTAAAACGCGTTATTTAACTTGCGTTTTCAATGTAAGCGTGACCGTAGTTGAATGATAAGAAATGAATTTATTTTTGTGGATTTTATCGAAGTGTAAACACCGGTGAATTACTACAGCACTTAACAAAGGCCCTTGGGGCTTTATTTAGTTTGTGAGTTATTCCTCACATTGATTATTATATTGTAAAAATCCACGTATCACGAAAACATGCCTATATAGTTGTGACCCCCTTAAACCCCACTTTTATATAGTAAAACTGGGGTTTACAGGGGTATACATTATTTTTCTTATTTCTGCTCAAAAACATAGATTGTGGGTACTCGTTAGAACCGCCTTGGCGAGGCGGTTCTAACGAGTACCCACAATCTATGTTTTGTGTAGAAATATGAAAATCAGAATTTTTATCTGAAATCTCTCAGTTTTTGGTGGTGAAATTTTCAATATATTTGAATAGGCGTGTTTTCGTAATGTATCCTATAATGATGTTTGACAGAGAAAAGATCACTTATGCTATATGTTAACAGCGAATGGATCCAGCGATTCTGTAAACCTTCAGCAAACCATGTTCTCTTTAATGGTCGGAAACTGGACTAAAGTAAGAACAAAATGTGCTTTATCGGGTTGTCCAGGCTAATCAGTGAATAGGCACTCCTACAGGTCTTTGATCTTTACACAGTTCGTGACTTTACAGCGTGACTTTAACATTATTTTGAAAAAAAAAAAAAAAAAAAAAAAAAAAAAACAGGTCATTTAAAGGGTATGGTAACACTTGGTGAAATTTCCGCCATTTTGCAAAAGAAATACAATTTTAATTTTGTCACTTCCTGTCCTGTACAAAAAGCCTCTTATGAAAAATGGGTCCACTTAAAAAGGAAAGAATTCGCTCCAAATGGGAGCAAATTCATTCCTTTGAAAGTAGACACCCTTTTTAAATGGGGTGACAAACAGTTTGATGGAATTGCCGTAACTGAAAGTGCACTCCCCTTCAGGGCAATGGGAAACACGTCTAAGGGAGTTAGCTTTGACAAGGAAACCATTTGTCTCCTTTCTCACTGGCTGCTACACATACAAAAAGTGGACACTACTTTTTGAGCAGCAGTAGATATATCCTGGAGCATGCTATATGACGTCCAGTGCATTGTATGACAAAGCATGTTTGCCACGAGCCTTTGTCCTTGTTTAATCACTGATTGTATTAGGGAATCGCTCTGCTAGGCGAACAATCAGTTTGTATTTTGCAATACTTGAAACTACCTTTTATCGGCCGTTTTCCAAGCAGTAACATAATCATGGCGTAGATCATTTTACTGCTAGTATTTTATACTTTTAAATGATTAAATTGTTTTTATCTGCATTCAGAAAGCAAAAGGAGGTAATCATAATACACCATTACAGCCGTGTCAACATTATTGTTGATTCAGTTTCAAAGCAAAGACCCAATAAGAGCCCAAAGTTTTGGGATAGACTGAAGAAGCGTTTATGAAGAAAGCCGTATCATAAAATTTTGGAAAAAAAAGTTTTAGAAGTAAAGTTACAACTAAATCAATTATCTACAGTATGTGTTCAGTTAGTTCTTCATTTCAAACGGACCACACAAATTCTGAATGGAAGCAGTTACATAGAAACTGTGAGACGGTTTTGAGAAGATATATCAAACTTTAGATATGCTAGATTTCATTTAGTTTTGCACAGAAATAAAAGAGTTAAATCCCGTTAAGGTTTCGCAAATCCAGTTTGCAGAAATAAGCCATAATTGTTTGAGACCAATAATCTTCATTTTCTTATGACAGAAATCTGGACTAAAGTAAGGCAAGCTTACCAAGACCGTCCGCCATTTTACCATGACTACTGGACAGCAATCAGAAATGCTTCTTTTATGAAATTATTAAAGGCTCCATATGTCTCAAAAATTGACATTTTTTATCAAAGAAAGGATTAATAAATTGATTTATGGTATTTATACAATCACAAAATGTGGCACCTGACAACCTCTAAAATTTCATTTAGTCCCTCGGTTTTGAACTGGATATAAAATGAAATGATTTTTAATGTATCTCTGAATTAAAGTTGGCAACATTAATTCAGTTGACTAACTGAAATTTTACAGTCTGTGAGATGCCACATTTTATTATTGTATTAATACCATATATCAATTTATTAAACCTTTCTTAGATAAAAAAAAATGTCCGTTTTCGAGGAATATGGGGCCTTTAAGCTAAAAATAATCAGTTTCTAAGGAAAGCCACAAGCTCAGAACCGCTATCTTATTATACGAATACAATTTAATAGATAGCTATTTACACCTTGGCCCAAACCCATATAGCTAGTCATCCCAGCAGCATCAAGATCATAAAATGTCATGGTTATTCTGAGGTAATTATGGATGAAGAGCAACTGACTGAAAAGCAAGGGTATTTATCACCGTAGATAATTTTATAGCCACTGCATTTAATGGCAGTGATGGTAAGGAAAACAAAATTAGCAACTACAGTTAATAAGCATTTTTTTTTTTCAAGTAACAGCTTTATTATTAAAGATAGAAATGTGTAATTTTTGTATGTACTTTACATTCTAATGAGGAACACAGTTCTATAGAAATGTAAAAAAAAAAAAAAATGCTTAAAAATAATATTTTTGTACACTGTATCCTCAAGGTTTGAAATGTACGCAGAGGCTAGAATGTATTTAGCAAAAATCGGAAATTACTCAGACACCAGAAAATCGATTTATTTTATTCTATTCAGTCACCGTGAGTAGTATAGGGTGGCTGCCACCCTACACTACTACCGTGGTAAGAAGAATATTCTTATACTTAAGTAAACTTCTTATAATTAGATGTAATCTTCTATATAAAACTTTACATTACAGGTTTTGTCCTCAGCTTTATCCTCAGTATTATAATGTTTCTGTTTTTTATTTAGAATGTACATGCTTTATTTATGTTACTACAGGTTTGTTTCTTAAACTTTGATCATTTTAATATAGTATGTAGTAATTCAAATAGGAATGACTCCACTTTATACTTATTAGTAACCTTTATATGTACATATCAGGTGTATAATGTGAAAGTGAGTCGTAAACATAACATCACGAAAACACGCCTATATAATTTTGACCCCTTAAACCCCACTTTATATAGTAAAACTGGGGGGTTACAGGGGTATACATTATTTTTTCTTATTTTTGCTCAAAAACATAGGTTGTGGGTACTCGTTAGAACCGCCTCGGCGAGGCGGTTCTAACGAGTACCCACAATCTATGTTTTGAGCAGAAATATGAAAAGTATCAGAATTTTTATCTGAAAATTTTCATTTTTTGGTGGTAAAATTTTCAATATATTTGAATTGGCGTGTTTTTGAAATGAAGGGTCGTCAAATCGCCATTTCCATGTGATCAGGTTTTACGCTGTTTATTACTCATCCGGCAGTTTTTAGCCACATCAACAAGCAGTAAAATGGACATGTTCAAATTTAAGGATAACATCATTACGAAAACACGCCTATTCAAATATATTGAAAATTTTACAGCCGAAAAAGGAAAATTTTTAGATAAAAAAAATTCTAATATGTTTCATATTCCTGCTCAAACCATAGAGTGTGGGTACTCGTTAGAACCGCCTCGGCGAGGCGGTTCTAATGAATACCCAAAATCTATGTTTTGAGCACAAATAAGAAAAATAATGTATACCCCTGTAAACCCCAGTTTTACTATATAAAAGTGGGGTTTAAGGGGATCAAAAAATATAGGTATGTTTTCGTGATGTGATAAGGATAAGGTGTCCGAATACTAAGGGTAAATACGGTAATTTAGTTTTCCCTGGCATACAATATGCAAACAACCAAGTATCAGACGAGACCATTACCTCACAGAGACTTACTCAGAATATTGTTACCCTTTTCCGCACTCTGGGTAAAGTTAGCAGACGACAAAGTAATGATACCTTTTCTTATTTGTACCAGAAAATAGAAACTGACATTTCATGCAAAAGGAGACAATTTGCATGAAATATCAAAGCCTATTTTCTGGGAAAAAGGAAGGAGGAAATAACAAAGTATCTCTGTTAAGCCAGCATGCTAAATATTAAGGTACAGACAGCAGATTATCCTGACTCCATTTTTAGTGTAGCTTTAAAAAGAAAATATAAATACAACATACTTAACATTATATTATTCAATCCGATGTACGTTTCCGATGATATGACCTGAGGAGTCCCAAGTACTTTGACCTTATATAGACGGTATACGATCACTGTACGCAAATTTGGACATTCTTCGAGCCTGTCAAAGTTTTGTACAGCTGTGTCAGTAAGAATGATACCAAAGGTATTGAGTTTGCTTCTGTAGACTGTACATTAATGTGTTTATCATTTTATAAAAATAAAAAATGTTCACAGGTAGATATGCGTGTTTCAGACAAAAAATATTTTGTGTTTGATTCTGTAGATCGTACATTAATTTGTTTATTATTTTATATATAAAAAAGTTCACATGTAGAAATGCGTGTTTCAGACAACTTATATCAATTTTGCAGGCAATAACATATCTAAAGGAAAGATATGTTGACAATTAAAATGTACTATAGATCAAAATCAAAATATAACCTTGTCCGGTGATCTGTGACTTCTGGTTCTCAGCTGCATTACGTCAAATAGAAAATTGATACCAAAAGTAACAGGTCAACGGATAAGGTTACAGTTCTGCTTTTTCTTTTTTTTTTTTTTTTTTTTTTTTTTTTTGCCTACATAGATGTTTCCTGACCATGGCGTAGCAGGGAATCCGCACTGAAATTTCAGTATTCCCCATGTGACGTATTGGTCAGTAAACAGGACATTCGTTGAGTTCACGGTAAATGATTACTGTACGCAAAAAGGGGATATTCATTCCTGTCACAAATCGTCTAAGCATACGTGTAGCAGACGACGTTGTAACAACGTTGTCACCACGTTATGTCTTTGCTAGGTATGTGCCAGTTCGTAGACTTTTTTACGTATTTCCGTAAATATTTAACGCATTTTAAAACTTCTGCATAATAATGCTATAACCAAGCCAAAGTCGCAGAAACCGAACTCGATCTAACTAAATATTTCCAATCGCACCAGGCGGATTCTATGACGAGGGTATCGCTATGCGGTGGTGGATGGTGCGGACGGGAGGGTATTTTCTTTCAAAAGTAGATTTGTGTGTTTCTAACTTTAACGACAGTTTGAAATGTTCATACTTCACATTAATGTACGAAACTTTACAAGCCGTCAGCGTGAACGTTATTTGTTCATCAGTATGAAAGTTACATGGAAAACCGCAGCATCCGCTGTTCCGAAACATGACGTCCGCTGGCGACGTTGAAGTCAGATTAGTGATCAAATTCTGCGTAGGACAGTAAAACGCGGTAAAACTCCCACACAGACTCTACAATATTTGAAAAATCAGAACCTATGTGTAAATGCAGCTGTGCGTTAGTGTTTAAGTTACATAGGTATTTTAAGCATGGAAAAAAGTGCTTATGATGTGAGCGATGCGGGAGACCGGCTACAGTTTGTGAATCGTTAGCTGCCAAAGTTAAGGAACATGAACGTTGATAGAAGGCTTACAGTCAGGATTTTAGAGAAGAGATTCGGTGTTTCTGCTTCAACAATTCATTAAATACTAACACAAGATCTGAGCATGTCAATATGCAGTCCGCGGTATGTGCCGCGACTTCTGGCCTCGAGCTTATAAAACTTTTTTTCATGCTCAACTCTGCTGAGCATGCAATTTGTCCTGCTAATAAATCTCAAATTACTGATTGCAAATTCTTTCTTGCTAAACATAGCTGAGCATGAAAATTTATCTGCTAATAAATATGAAAATGCCAACTTTTGTTGGCATTTTCATATTTATTAGCAGAGAAAATTTCATGCTCAGCTGAGTTGAACATGAAAAATTTTTTTATATCCTAGGGGCCTGAAGGATGAAGAAAAACAGAAACGAGTGGCCGCATCAAGAAGATTTATTAATCGTTAAGATACAGAAGGCGAGGATTTTCTCAACAGAATAGCAATTGCGGGTGAGACGTAGCTTTGACATTTCGACCCAGAATCAAAATCCCAATCATCGGATTGGAAGACACCTAATACCCCTTCACAAAATAAGGCAACGGTTACGAGATCGGGCGGAAATCACGTTTGTGTTTTTCATGGAATGATCCTCCAACACCATGTGCCGAGTGGATAGACGGTGAGTGTCAGTATTGTTTAGAGGTAAGTGATTTTCATTTTTTAATCCCCCGCCGCGGAGCGGAGAGGGGATTATAGAAATGGAATTCGTCTGCCCGTCCCTCTGTCCATCTGTTAGCCCGTAACACTTTCGTGTTCGCTCAATATCTCCTCACCCCTTTGAAAGATTTTTCCCTCAGTGTGCAGAACCCATTACTCAGTCGTGCCGACTCAAGGTCAAGGTCACAATTGAAGGTCACGAGTTTGAGCCTTGAATTTCGTGTCCGCTTCATATCGTCTTTACCCCTGGAAGGCTTTTCATTAAACTTTGGCCAAATGTTGCCTCAGTGAGATGATGTGTAGAACCCATAACTCAACATGTTGCCTCAAGGTCAAGGTCACAGTTGAAGTGCACAAGTTTGAACCTTTGATTTCTTGTCCGCTCTACGTATATCTCCTTTAACCCTAAAAGGATTTTCATTAAACTTTAATCAAATGTTCACCTTAGTGAGTCTGTATGCAAAACTTATGTTTCAAACATGCAGACTCAAGGTCAAGGTTACAGATGAAGGCGGCGGGGGATATAGCTGTACTTCAGACTGCCTGCTTGTATTATTTGTCTCTTTTCTTTTTTATGCTTCTGGTTTGTATTATATACACTAGCCTAAGGCTTATGGTAAGTATCCGTTTCATATCTTCACGTGTGCTTGATCCTTCCGGAAGAATAGCTAATTGGCTTTTATGGTTGTCTTGTTCAAGCTATGAGAAGGAAACGCCCAGATGTCAATTTAGATGGAGTAATCCTGTGCCAAGATAATGCCCCACCTCACACAACCAACCAGACACTTCTAGAAATTGCCCTACTCGAGGCTTCTTGACCATCCACCCTACAGCACAAACCTAGCCTCCATGACTCAAGTTTTTTTCCAAAGTTAAAAGATGGATTGCGAGGATTGAAATTCGATAGTGTGAACGACTAAGAGAGAAACACAGAGATTGTGTCTACAACTGCAGTTGGTACGCAGAGACATTCGAGAAGCGGATAATGAGACATAGAAGTGCATAAGACCTAATGGTGATTATGTTGGAAAAAGTGCAGTGAATACAAACACGGTGTTACGTGACGACGTCGGAAAAATACAGATTTTGACGTTTGCCATGCCCCGGGTAGCGGAATGTGACCTTGTTTTTTTTTTGTTTTTTTTTTTGTGTTTCTTATAACATTTTTACAGATCAAACTTTTTACATGAGAATTGTATCACATGCGCAGAAGGAATAAATCTTTGAAACTGTGTTCTAGATTTCTACATTCCTGCTTTCGTATTACTATTACAAATAAAAATCTACGAACTTATCGAACATCCCTCACACTAAATACCGGTGTATTGTTTATATTTGGTAAGTTTTTAGAATACGCATGAGGTTGTCTGCGTTGCGTAATCTTATACGCATGATGAAACTCTATACGCAATCGTTCTGAGAACAAGAAATCATGCAGCTCTATTAAGCGGTACAGTAGATTGCTTGCAAAGTGCGGATAAGCACTTGCGGTTTTCGCCGTCTGCGTCCGGATCCAGTGTGATACAAGCGCTGTGCCTGTGGCCATTTCGAAACGCACATTGTCCGAAATCAACAGTCGTTTTCCTTATTTTAGTAGACTTAAAAGCTGATCCTTACGAAAACACTCCTATTTAAATATATAGAAAATTTTATCTCAAAATACTGAAAATTTTCAATTAAAAACTCTGATATTTTTTCATATTTCTGCTCAAAATATAGATTGTAGGTACTTGTTAGAACCGCCTGGGCGAGGCGGTTCTAACAGGTACCCACAATCTATGTTTTGAGCAGAAATAAGAAGTAAGTAAGTAAGTAAGCTCTTTATTTAGAGAGGGTGACCTTCCATGGGGCCCTCTTTGTTAAAAAAATGACATCTACATTAACAATATATGTAAACACATTAAAATGACAGTCATAGGGAAAACATCGCAACAAACAGAATAACACAAAAGTTACATATGATACATGAAAATGATATTACAATGATAAAATGATCAAATGTGGTGGTATACGAAAATGATATTTACAATGCAAATTTTTGGTGGAGGTATATCTAATTCATGAAATGAGTTATTCGTTTGCAATGCATTCGACAACGTTCCTAGTAAAAGTATTAATCGATGACGAATTCTTAATATCCGATGGAATTGTGTTCCATATGACTGGTCCAGAGTATGATAAACTGTTTTTTAAACAAGCTGATATTAGGTTTTGGGATATAAAAATTCTGATTCGAGACAGATCGTAATGAGGTGTCAGGTACCGTGTCCGCTCTTAGCTGAAAAAGATCTTTTATATATTGCGGAACCATATCATGTACCACTTTATACATTATTTTTGCCTTGTTGACAAGTACATTTTGTTCAAAGGACAAAATATCAAGTCTTCTCCGTGCACTATCAAGGTCTGAATATTCAGTCCCTAAAATTATTTTTCAAACTCGCCTTTGAAGTTTGGTAATTTCCCCATACAATATTGCAATAATTAATATGTGGTTGGATGTAAGCTTTATAAAACAACGATCTATGTTCCATAGTTAAATACGAATGTATCTTTGATAGAAGCCAGATATGTGATGAAATCTTTTTACAAACGTATTGAAAATGATTAGTCCACTGCAAATTCTGCTCAACAGTTACACCTAGTATTTTATCACCCGTTGTCAATTGTAAATTGATATCATTGTGTGTTAAATTGCAAAGATCTTCATGTAGCCTTATACGCTTCTGTCTGGTAGTAATTAACATTATGTTTGTTTTTTCGGCATTAAGAAGCATACCATTTTGTTTACACCAGTTCTGCAGTTTAATAAGAGAATATTGTAAATTAGATTGTAATGTTTCTAAATCAGATTGCATGTCCCAAATCGTGGTATCATCAGCATATAAATCAATCGAATGAACTATTTCAGATAAAACCAAAGGTAAATCATTTATGAAAATTAAAAATAGCAAAGGTCCTAACACAGATCCCTGAGGAACACCAAACTTAATATCACATATCCTGGAAAGTGTTCCGTCAATTGATACAACCTGAGTTCGTTGACAAAGGTAAGAATCCATGAACTTAATAAAATGCTCGCTACATTTATAGACACCTAATTTCTTAATCAGCAAAGAGTGATCGACAAGGTCAAAAGCTTTTCTAAAATCAATCATTATGGTGGCAACTATATTACCGTCATTGATTGCCTTCAGCCAGCGTTCGGCCATCAGTGTTAATGCTATCTCCGTTGAGTGACCAGAGCGGAATCCACTTTGTGATTGATGTAATACATCGTATTTATTTAAAAACTCAATTAAATTCTTTTGAATAAATTCCACAGGCAATTTCGACACTGTGTGTAATATAGATATAGGGCGATAGTTATTTATTTCTTCCTTTGCACCACCTTTGTACAGGGGATTTACATTGGCCTGTTTCCAACTTTCTGGGAAATAACCCTTTGGAATACAAGCTTGTGCAATATAAGTAATACTTCTTGTAATAAAAGATGAAGAAAGTTTCAGCAATCTTGGGCCAATACCATCTAATCTAGTAGACTTAGAAATATCAAGTCTTGATAAAAGTTTGTAAACAAAGCTTTCAGTGATACAAGACAATTCAAATGAAACTTTACTTGGTATTTTTGTATCAATGTGTTCCTTTAGCTGTGTAAAATCGCAATCTTCAATGGGCTCTTTAAGTTTAGATGCAATATTAACAAAAGAGTCATTAAATGTATCTGCTATCTCTTTTGTGTCTGTGATTAAGTTGTCATCTATGTTAAGTTTAAAGCAGTCAGTGTTAACTTTTTTCTTGTTTGATGCACCGAGTTCTTTAAAAAAAATTCCAAATTGATTTGGGATTGTCTTTGCCAGTCTCTATCTTTGATTTGTATGATGCCTGTTTTGAATTTTGAATTTGGGTAGATACTTCGTTACATAAAATTTTATAATCGTCATGTCTACCACATTTTTTCATTTTATCTCTGTGTTTGATCTTATCCAGAATTTCAGATGTTAACCAGTCAGCTTGAATGTCATGTTTTATTCGATGAGTTCTTATTGGGGCATGCTTATCAATAACTGCAATGAAAAGAGAATACCAAGCTGCAAGAATATCATTGATATTATCAAAAGCTTCAATCTGATGCCAAGGTGCGGAAGAAAGATCGCAAAGAAAAGCATTTTCGTCAAAAGTTTTGAAAGTTCTATATTGTATGTATTTATGTGAATTCTTCCCTATACTAAAATTGATTTTTCTATTACACGCAATAGCAAAATGGTCTCTTAAGCCTAGTTTTTTTAACGCAAGCACTCGATACATTTTCCTCATTACTTACATATACATGATCTATGAGTGTCTTTGTAGTATTTGGAACCCGTGTAGGTTCTGTAATTAACTGACTAAGTCCAAACGATGTAATAACATTTGACCATACATTGTTTATATTTAAATTAAGCAAGTCCTTATTAAAATCCCAAGTATGATAAGTTCCTTATTTTCTAGCAAAACATTTTCAATAAGAACTTCAAATCTGTTTAACCACTGTGAGTTTTCATTAGGAATTCTGTAAATAGATCCTACTAAAAACGTTTTACCTTTACGGGGTGAAATTTTAATCCACAAACAATCTATATCATTAATTTCAAGGTTAGTTCTTCGTTTAGCAATTATATCATTTCTAACGTATACGATAATACCTCCACCACCAGATTTTAGATTGTCCCTTCTAAAAGGCTGATGAAAACCATCTATATGAAAAGCACTTGAAAGTTTGTGCTGCTCATGTTTTGTTTCACACATAGCAATGATATGTAAACAAGGTAAGAGAAAAGTCCAGGGAGTGCCACAATCACTAACCGCAGCCCGTCCCAGACCCCAAGAGGAAGAGGAAACCGACAAATCTAAACAAGCACAAACCGAACAAACGTACGAAAAGCACTAAGGTTAGCTCTCTCTTCCCCAAGCGAGGTAATCGCAATACTAAAAGGACTGAAAAACACAAGAACAAAATGACACACGGAAAGACATACAACAAATCGCCTCGTAGAATAAACCACAAAGCAACAAAGAGTAAGACTAACACCGGGACCACCGCCTTAGAACGGTCGGTAGAGCAAACTACCGGGGGCTTTAAAGCACTTTTACAGCTAACTAACTACACCCTGGGTCCAGATGCTACTCTTAATACAGAAATACATAAAAAAAATCGGTTCGCATAAAGGCTCCCAACTCAGTCAATGCATCAAAGCGAAAACATAAAAATCAAATTAATCACTATAATAAACAAAGACGAGTACTCATGGCTAATTCTACTGCATGCCAGAGTAAATGAAAACCAATAGTTGAACCATGGCGGGCCAAGCCAGACATATCGTCAAGCCCCAACCCACTGGTTAAAGTTTTACGAAGAGGCCGTCATTGAGTCTGAGGCCCGAACCGCCGTCTGCAATTAAAGAGTGAAGCATAGCAATCAACAATGATTGGGTTGACCACTAGGCATGCAGTCTGCCGCATAATATCCAGGCTATAGCCAATTCTTTTATAACGGTTAATAAGTTTTCTGAATTGCTCCGAAAAGTTAGATTTACCTACAATTTTTCTAAATCTGTACACGAAGTCACCGTATAATTCTGGTTCCGATATACCTTGTTGCAGAAGTGTTTGCAGACTGACGCTATATTTTTCGAACAAGGCAATGTGTCTGCGATAAAATTTCGAAAACGCCTTACGAAGTTTAAAATAACGATAGCCCTGCTTAAGAAGTTTGGCAGTAAGGGCTTTATTACGGTAGTTAAAGTCATTAAGATTTGAAGAAGCTCTTGCGAATCTTATAAGTTGAGATATGTATACCCCATATGAGGTACGCCGGGGGACATCGCCATCCAGAAAAGGGAAATTGACTATATCAAAATCAAAATCGTCCCGTTTATCATAAATTTTGGTGGAAACTGTACCATTAGATATACATAGATTCAAATCCAAAAAAGGTGCCTCGGTATCGGAAGAATTTGCTCTATTTAATTGGAGTTCTGTAGGGTGTATCCGGTCCACCATTTGGTCAAAGTAAATATTGTCAATATTTTATAAATCATCAAGGTATCTTGAAGTTGAATTGAAAGCCTCAATAATGTCAGCCTGATTTTCACGTGAGAGAGACTTCATGAAACCTCTCTCATAACAAAAAAGAAACAAATCTGCAACAAGAGGAGCACAATTAGTTCCCATCGGAATACAGTAGTTTGTCTATAAAGTTTAGTTCCAAATCTATGTTCTTGTTTTCCACTGAAGTGAGCAGAGATTTTACTTCCGCGAATTAACACATTTCTTTACCACATAACCCCTGTATATTTAAAAACACAATATTAATTCCGTTTCTTTTTAAGTTAAGATTAACTGTTGATTCGCAAGAACTATCACTTTGATTGCTCATTAAATCAGTATCAGAAAAATGTGTAGATGTAGACGTATTTGGATCATTATTAATTGAAACAAAATTTGAAGAGAACTGAATGTTCTGTAAAGAGTTACTACCTAAACTTGCGTCAAAATCCTGACTCTCACGTTCTTCTGACATGAAATGACATGGTGAATGCATTTCATTCATAATATGGGTTGAATTATCAGTCAAATTAATCACTTTATAATCACTGTCATAGCAGGCGCAGTTAATATGATTACACTGATCACACATATTTGAAAATTAATTTCTATCAATAAATTGCGCCTTCCCGAGTAGTGGCTGAATCGCCGAGTCCCTAAACAAACCAACATTCTGAAGCTATGTGCCCGGTCATTGCACATCCATAACATTGTTTATTTCTCCGGTCGAAAGTTGATTTCTGCTGGAATTTTACCCTGCTCTGGAGAGCCATTTCTGAGCCCAGAATACGTGCGGTATTTCGGTCCATTGAATACGCTGAAGTTGTAATCCACGACAATGTTAATATTTCTGTTCATTGCGTCGAGCAAACGTTTAACACCTGAGCGTGTTAAATGTATTCCGTCTTTGGAGAAGAAGCGTTGTATTGGTAAACGGTTATTATCTTTAAAGTGGCTATGGGTGTTATCGATGCAATGCACGTCATATTTCTGCCAAAACACAGACAGTCTCTCGATACAGCTATTCAAAGTCGTGACGTCGGTATCTTGGAGCTATTTTGAATATATATATAGCGTACACTGTGCATTTCTTGTTTTCACAATACTGATAAGCTAATCGTATTTCTCTTCGAAAAGTTCTTCGTCTATGCCGTTTGCCGAATTATTTCCACCGACGGAGATTATAATGGTTTGAAACTGCGACAAGTCATACAAAGCAATATCATTTATAATGTCACTGACCGTTGCCTCTCCTCTTGAATGCTTATGTAGACCTCTAATTAGTCCTTTAGTGTTTATGGGATGCAATATTCAATCACCTATCAATAATGTTTTAGTGTGCTGGGGGTGTTGGGTAAGACTAGAACTATTGGCATATACTGGAATATCAGTATTAATGTGGGGTCCTTCTGAAGATAGTCCCGGACGCATGGATGTAACAGCAGGTATTTCTTTTCCTGATGTTCTTCCTTCGCGGTTAGAACTGTCATTCCGATGGGGTCGCTCATCTCGCTGGGAAATCTTATTTGGTTGAGGTCGCTTATCTCGCTGAATTATTTCGTCTCGATGGTATCTTCTTTGTCGCTGGGGTCTCTCATGTCGCTGTTCGCTCGTGTCGATAGGGTCTCCCATCTCGCTGTGGTCTCTCTTCATGCTGGGGTCTCTCGTGTCGCTGGGATCTTTCGTCTCGCTGGGATCTCTCATCTCGCTGGTGCCTCTCATATCGTTGTAGTCTCCCGTCTCGCTGGGATTTCTCATCTCGTTGGGATCGCTCGTCTCGCTGATGTCTCGCGTCTCGCTGGGATCTTCTTTCTCGTTGGGGTCTCTCATGTCGCTGAGATTGCTCGTGTCGATAGGGTCTCCCGTCTCGCTGTGGTCTCTCTTCTTGCTGGGATCTCTCGTCTTACTGTGGTATTTCGTCTCGCTGAGATCTTCCGTCTCGCTGGGGTCTCTCATCTCGCTGGGGTCTCCCGTCTAGCTGTTCTTGCTTGTCTCGCAGATGTTTCCCGTCTCGCTGGAGTCTGTCGTCTCTCTGGGGTCTCTCATCTCGCTGGGGTCTTTCACCTCTCTGTGGTCTCTCTTCTTGCTGGGATCTCTCGTCTTACTGTGGTATTTCGTCTCGCTGAGATCTTCCGTCTCGCTGGGGTCTCTCATCTCGCTGGGGTCTCCCGTCTAGCTGTTCTTGCTTGTCTCGCAGATGTTTCCCGTCTCGCTGGAGTCTGTCGTCTCTCTGGGGTCTCTCATCTCGCTGGGGTCTTTCACCTCTCTGGGGTCTCACATCTTGTGTGGGCCGATGTTTTGCGTCGTTAGTACTTTGATAGAGAGTTTTGGGATGAGTCTGTGAAGAGACTGTGCCATTACTGGCCGTTGAACTGTTGCAGTAGCCCTCATCACGAACACTCACTGGCGTCTCACTTACTGTAGTTGAGTATGATTTCTTCTCTGTTATGTTATTGAACGTCAGCACAAGCATGGACTTCAGTTCATCTATTTTCAGTTCGAGTGTATAATTAACATCCCGCTTTATTTCTCTAACCTCTTTCTCCAGGTCGTTCATTGAGTTAAAGATACTGAGAATACACCCTGCGTAAGTTGAATTTTCATCCTCTGAAGTCCGTTCAATTCCTCTCTGTTCTTCGTGACGCTGTATAACAGGCGTACTGGTGAAGATTGGCACATCTACATTCAGAAACGATGGCATCCTATCTGCTGTATACGTCTGCATTAGGGTGTTGAAAATATCCATGCCCTCACGCACCTCCTTATGATATATCAGGTTACTCTCTGGATGCAGTTGGCTGTCTGTTTTCTCTACATATCTGTTGAAAAGAGAAGCAGCAATTTTGGGGAAATATTCTTTTCTCCAGAGATTGTGACCTACGCCCGTAATTATAGTAGTTTGTGATTGTTTGTCAATACATATCTCGCATTTCAGACCCTTTACATGTGTCGTGCATACATCTATATTATTGGAATCAGTAGTAACGGTCTTTGAGAAATCAGCCATCATCTTATTGTAGAAGACTATAAAGAATCTCACCGAGACGAATTTAAGCTTAGTCACATATGCATTTTTGAATGTATTGTAAAATACATTCTCAAACTGATCCTCAAGCAGGTCTTCCGTGCATGACTGGGTCTGGGTTTGCCACAAGTCGTTCTCCCTTGATGATGCGAAGATGCTTTCTGAAACATTAGATCCTTGCGTGTCTTCCTCATTCGTGCACAACACAGTTTTGGTATTTTTTTTCAAGACTGTTCCCATCATGTGGAACAATGCTAATGTCCAGATTGCAGTCAGAACCAGCAGAACATGGACCGGGTGCCGGATTCTGATTAGTTAGTGTGGTAGCCATGTATTCGCACAGTTAAGTAAACTACATGTGAAGAAAAATGGGTTGTGAATTTATGTCTTGAATTCATGTGTTGTGAACTTGTTGATTTTGCTACATTTAATTGTTTATATTCTAATGTTAGTATAATGTTAGTATTATTAAAACTTACGTCTGTTTGTATTTTACAAGAAATCGTTTGTTTCATTTCCTTTTCCTTTCCTTTTCAGGTCGATCAGCGGCACTCTTCTCTTTTCCGTTCGTTAGTCGTCAAATTAGTCGTAGAAAAATAATGTATACTCCTGTAAACCCCAGTTTTATTATATAAAAGTGGGGTTTAAGGGGGTCAGAATTATATAGGCATGTTTTCGTGATGCAAGTTGCAAAACGTTATTATACTACATGCATAGGCCTCAGGTAAATTACCGCTTAGCATTCTGAGTAAAAAAAAAAAAAAAAAAAAAAAAAAAGAAAAAAAAAAAAAACAATCAGCATACGATATTTTGAAATATTTTCTTATTTTGCACAAAAACTAGGCTTTGGTATTTCATTTTGAAATATTTAACTTATTTTTCCAGAAATAGACTTTGACATTTCATGCAAATTATCTTTTTGAAAGAAGAAGAACTTTGCGTGTAGCGGGAAAGAAGCAGAAGGGGGGTGGGTATTTTATATGTATATAAAAATGATGTGACATGATATGAAATGACATGATACGATACGATGCGATACGATATGATATGATTCCATAAGTGATCAAAAGACGAACAATTTGGTTAAAATAAAGATGTAGTATTTTGACAACGACATGTATTTCTATAATTGTATTGAAAATTATTTTTTTTTCCTCTTACTACTCCGTTCCAAAAAAAATTAAATACCATGAAAACAACCGTTGAGATAATTTTATGACAACTTGAAATCATGTCAAAACCAACAAAATAGCATGTATGCCCGCCCAGTCTGATAACAGTCTTTGCTGTCCGCATGGAGAAAGCTTGGGTCCTTAACTACCCATTGAGCAAACAGCGAAGACTCTGATCAGACTGGGTGGATGCAAATTCCAGATAGTAAAAGATTCTGTAGGGAACTATTTGGCTAGGTGGAGTGCTACAACGAGTCGGTCGGTCATTCCAGTTTGTGACCCCGCACAGGACTTTTTGGGATGTCATATGGCTGGCAATGTCATATGTTTTCGAAGTGATGAAGAGGATATGAAAATCCCAGGATCTGTTGCTGACTCAAGGGGCTGTCACATCCCACCGAAACCTGGATCTGGAACTGTAGCAGGTGAGACACTTTTGATTTCTTAGCATTGTAGCCTATGGAGAAATTAATAGGGGTTTGTAACCATGAGCCATCTCCCCAGGATCTACACTGTTTGCCATTCCGTTTTTATATTTTAGGCTGAAATCTCTATTTGCATCAGTGGACAAGTCCAAATTCAAGAATGGAATGGTCCACTTCAGAAACTCGAGATAAAGGGGTTGAATTAAGTACCTTATTTATCCTAAATACTCGCACACATACAATTCTTACTGTACTTTTGTCACATACCCACATATGAGGTCGAGAAATCCCTGTGCTTTCTTGTCAGCGGCCAATTCGATCCCGTATCGGTGCACATGAGTGATAAGCGTTGCTATATACGAGACAGCTCACATGCGACGTTGCTTTATACGAGACAGCTCACACGCGACGTCACGTCACGGCGTTCCAAATTATTATCGGATGACGTCGGATTTCTACGTTTGCGGCATTAGGTTGTGAAACGCCGATTCAAATTTCCAAACGCTTGCCACGTCTTTGTTGGTGAACAAAACATCAAGTGTGAGTATCCATTTTCTTAGTTGAAATAAAAGGAACATTTGGTAACAAAATTGACTGGATTTGTTGATTTTTTTTTTTTTTTTTTTTTTTTTTTTTTTTTGCATTTTGTTCCTGCACCTTCGTGTCAGCAACGAGAGAAGAGGGCACTGTCTTCTTGATGGTAAGTGAGAATAGGAATCGATCACTGATTTTCAGTGACGACAGGAAAATGCCAACCATCGGGTCCGCCACTACAGTGGGAAACTCGGCAAGCCTCGTTTCCCACTTGACCGTTGGCTGTCGGGTTGGGCTTTTCCTGTCCCTACTTAACATTAATGATGGATTCAGTTTATCCTAGTTTGGACCAGTCTATCTGATAAACTTATCTAACTCTTCCGATATACAGGTCTATCATTTGTGTTACATCATACAGAATATCAACTTAACAAAAATATTATACAAAGAAGTATAGAAAATGCAAACGTTAATATAAGAGTAAAACAGCTAATTTAGTAGCAGCAATATAAAAGATGATAACAATTAACCTCTACCACTCCTTGGGCTCATTCAGCAGACGACACATTACTGTCCTTTTGGCATCACTCGGAAGGACGTTTTTTGCTTAGCGTTTTATTTTAAATGAAAATAGTTTGTTCTATTTGACCATATTTTTTCAGAATCCATTCGTCTCTTCTGTTCCTGTGTTTTGTTCTCAAATATTTATCCTAAAGTTAAATTTACGGCCAACCACTGGTCTGCCCTATGCAATTTCTATAGTAAACTGATTTTTTGGAATTTTGTCTAAGAAAATATTTTGTACTTTTCTTTGCTGAAATTGAATTTTTGATGTTTCACAACAATATTGTGAAAATTTCAAAAAAAATGAAAAAGCGAACCTTGATGAAAATCTGCCTCCACGTTTCTTACCCTAATATTTCTATATGATTTGCATTCATGTTTACTGTGGGAAAAACTGAAAATAATTGCTTTTAAAGCAGGGGGCGGAACCGAGGGGTGGGGAATATATACATAAATATTCTCACCACAAAAGAAACTCCCGCGGTTTGGTAGGTAGGAATATATTGACTACTTCTAACACCAAACCCTGGAACATTATACAGTCAACCCTCATTATACCGACACTCGATACAACGACAAAATTCGTTATACCGATAATTTGACTAGCATGGAAACCCTTTCTCTGACAATTAATCAGTAATTATGCAGTAGCATTATTATTCAATGCTTCAAGCAACATAAGTTTTGGATATATGTTAGAATCGCCTCACTGATGGTTTCTTAAGATATTAAATTTAATATGGCATTTGTTGCATATCATTATACTCATTGAGAATTATTTACAACAGCAAATTCATTTTGATAGCAATATCTTCGGGAACAAATGCTGTCGTTGTAATGTAGGTTCACTGTATGAGCGTCGAAAAACGAAAAGTTATCTTCGAGCATGCGTACAATGCAAAAGTTATCTTCGAGCATGCGTACAATGCAAAAGTTATCTTCGAGCATGCGTACAATGCAAAAGTTATCTTCGAGCATGCGTACAATGCAAAAGTTATCTTCAAGCATGCGTACAATGCAAAAATTCAAATTCATCCCTCGCATGCACAAAGTCTCATCAAGGCATTTGCTCTCCATTAATATACTTCTATAGCGTTGAATGATTTTGTTAGTGTAGAGTAAAGTGCCTGATTAGACTGCGCGGATGCGCAGGCTGAACTGGGCCTTCGCTGTCCTCTTATGCCGGAAAACACGTTTTCGCATGGCGCGGACATATTTATATGATAAGTACTGGATTCAGCACCAGGCCATAAACAAAAGAAGGGTTTATTATTATTATTATTATTATTATTTATTTATGCACAGTTTATAAAACAACGTCAGAAAACATACCTTCTGGCAAATGCGTCTTCTGTAGACTCAAATCAGCTTTTGCGTCCGCGCACTCTGATCAGATTCTTTGTTCTCCGCATGTAGAAACTTTGAGTCATGGGCTATCCAAAATGCTCCAAGTAAAGATTCTGATTAGACTCCACGAATGCGAAGGCTGTTCTGAATCTTCGCTTGGCGCACATACTCGAAGGTACGTTTTATTGAGATGATCTTTCGCAGCCTTTTTAAAAACATTTAAGAATGGTGCCATTCTGGCTGAGTCGGGTAGATGATTCCAGAGTTTTGGAGCTGAACAATAAAATGACTCGTCACACAATGAAGCATGACTCGAGGAACAGTCAAGTTTCGGGGTTCAGATAAGCTTAGTGTTCTGTAACGTGTTTCCGTAGTTGGCTTAAGTACATTAGATATATATACAGGAGTTTGGTCATTTAACGCTTTATTGTACTTTAGTCTACTATTTACTGGCGTCCAGCCTAGGTTTTGAAACATGTCTGCTGCGGATGCCATCAAGTCAGCTTTCAGGATTATGCGGGCTGCACACTTTTGGAGTTTATTTAGTCGTTCAATATTCATACATGTATTAGATGCTGTTTCCCAGGCATTCGACCCGTAGTCTACGAGGGAAAAGATATAGCTTTGAGAGAAAATTTTCTGAATATATTCTGATACATAAGCAGCTAATTATTGCTAGAGCGAAATTTGCGAAGAAATCTCAGCACAGAGATAATCGACATGGGACGTCCGCTTTAGATTCACATCTATAATAATTCATAAAAGCTTTTGTGATTTCACCTTCATTATTTGGCAATCGTCAATTAGAATATCTAAATGTTGAATATTTTGAAGCTTTGCTTGGTACCAGCATCCTCAAGAGTAGATTTATTATAATTTATAGGTCTTTTAATAATGAATGTAAAGTTAGCGTCTGGTTCACGGTTCATTATTCACGGTTCAGGAGTCAGCGTCTGGTTCAGTATTCAGTGTATTATTAAAAATGTCCAGGGTATTATTCAGCGTCTGGTCCAGGATTCCGCGTATTATTAAAAAATGTCCAGAGTATTATTCAGCGTCTGGTTCAGGATTCAGCGTATTATTAAAAATGTCCAGGGTATTATTCAGCGTCAGGTTCAAGATTCAGCGTATTATTAAAAAAATGTCTAGGGTATTATTCAGCATCTGGTTCAGGATTCAGCGTATTATTAAAAAACGTCCAGGGTATTATTCAGCGTCTGGTTCAGTATTCAGCGTATTATAAAAAATTGTCCAGGGTATTATTCAGCGTCTGGTTCAGGATTCAGCGTATTATTCAAAAGTGTCCAGGGTAAAAACCAGACGCTGAAATAATACCCTGGACATATACACATATAAATGTATATGTACCTGTGACGACGTATTTGGTGGAATTTGAGACTGTACGTTGGCAGGAACCTTATCACGAGCATAGTCGTTAATATTAAAACTGTCACTAGATATTCGCGTATTTTAGTGTTATTCAGACGCTTTGTGATCGTTGCAAGTTATTTATTTAAGTAGTATGCAATTTAGAGTATTTTTTTTTTTTCAGTATTTTATTGTTAAGTTTAAGCTCATCTGGCAATCTGTTTAAAGATTCCGTAATAATGGTTTTGATGATCCGTTACTGACTCAGACAAATGTGTTCTTTTTGCTTTTCTAATTAGCGTTTTTTATGTTGTCGCTTTGATGCATCGACTGACTTGGGAGCCTATATGCGAACCGATTTTTTTTTATGTATTTCTGTATTAAGAGTAGCATCGGGATCCAGGGTGAAGTTGGCTAGCTGTAAAAGCGCTTTAAAACCTACGGTGCTTTACTCTGCTGACCGTTCTAAGGCGGAGGTCCCGGTGTTAGTCTTACTCTTTGTTGCTTTGTGGTTTATTCTACGAGGCGATTTGTTGTATGTCTTTCCGTGTGTCATTTTGTTCTTGTATCTTTCAGTCCATTTAGCATTGCAATTACCTCGCATTGGGAAGAGAGAGCTCTCTTAGTGCTTTTTGTACGTTTGCTCGATATGCGCTTTGGTTTTTGTTTGTGTCCTCTTCATTTTCGTGTCTGGGATGGGCTGCGGCTTGTGATTGTGGCACACCCTGGACTTTTCTCTTACCTTTTTTTATTAAATTTCGGTATTGTTTGTATTCATTCCAGTTTTGTTTTCTTGTATTGAAATCACGTTGATGTCGGGCATGTGCTATTTCTGCCGTATACCAACAAAGTAAATGTTTGGATTTTACTCGCTTTGTTTTATTAGGGACATGTCTATCTAAGTGTTTCAGACAGTGTTTATACCTTGAGGTGATATCATAAGTAATACTCGACTGATTGATGGGGTCACCCATTATAATGATTTAAAGGCCAGTTGTCTGCGAGATTGTCAATTCCTCCTCAAACAGATCAATCCAGTCTGACTGAACATTTAAAAGCCTGTATATTGTGCATTACAGTACTTAGATTTAGGTAAAGCACTTCTGCGCCAGAGAGTTTCAACGTTTGCGATTTCTAATTCTCTTCGTTGACAGTTTAGGGAATTCTTGTAATATAACAATACCGACCCTACAACCTTATCAGTTGTAACACACCTGTCTTTCCGTACGAATTCGTAGCCACTTATTGATACCTGTTCATCTGATATGTTTTTATCTATTTCACAACGCCCTAATATATCTGGTCTATTTTCATTTGCTAGCATAATCCGAATTTTGTCGACTTTGGAATTAAATGATGTATATTGAGATTTGCAATATCTAATCTTTTATAGTTAAAGGTAAAATTATTAAAATCACCTTCAGTGGCCAAGTCATTTTCGGAACCGCTCCAAACATGTGCACTGTTAATTTTGTTGTTCTCCGAACCAGACTTTGTGAAGGTAAAGCATTGTCAAGCATACCTGTCAGCTGAGGGCAGCTAGAAACAATATCTGTATTATTCAAGCAATCAATTTCATTGATATTTATTTGCCAAAAGGGTCCAAATACGTTATGCGTGCTAACCGAGATACAGCTTTCATTTCCTAAGATTTATACGCCCAACATTTCCCCATTGTGGTCGGCTCGTACACACTGTGTTCCTACAGTTATACCAGATTCCTGAGAGTTATGTCCGTCGTATCGGGCAAAGATATGGCAATACTGACTTATAGGACGTAGAGGTCAGTGTTGTTGTTAATTCGCTAACTGCAGTCAGAAATAAAGCAGTGGATCGTTTCAGTTCTATAAGGTCGTTTCTAAGATATGATATTTCACTTTGCATGATTTGTGGTACATCTCGACAGGTTTAACATATCCATATTCCCAATGAGTCATCTTATCGAATCCCAAAATACTGTTCAATTCATTTAGTCATTTAGAAACAACAATGAATCTCCTGTATATTTTAACAATGCCAGTCTTCGGGGACATATGCAAATAGTTCAAGCCCAGAGTAGCATATCGCATCAGCAAATAGCTTACTTTCGGAGGGGGTGGGGGCGAGGGCGGAGAAGGGGGCAGCAAACCAAATTAGTTTTGCTGCCTTTTTAAATGGGGTATTCTTTAAAAGCAAATAATTTGCTTCTTTCGGGGACCTGTTGTTTCTTTTTTAAAGCAGACCCCTTTTCATGCGTTTTCAAAAAAGTTGTCTCCATTTTGGACAATGGCCGGCGGAAAAATCTTTCAAGAGCATCAAATCTCCATGGACGATGTGGATGTTTGATAGCAAAATACACATGACATGATCATACTGTGCAGCCCGATCTGGCTGTATCCCCAAATACTGGTATTGTCGTCACACTGCACATGTTGCTTCTGAACTATATATTAAGCATGGTATTGTTAACACATTATTGTGTTCGGGTATTTCTATAACTTAGTACCATCAGTGTCCTCTATCTCTGGAAGAACTTTATACTCAAAACATTTCTTTATGTGTTTCATGGTGTATAAAACCCACGGTCCAAAACGTTCGGGAATATGTTCTCGTCCGTTCCCTGTGTGTTTTGACAGGAAGTTCATGCCAATGTCACCATCATATTTAGGACTCAAGAAGAATGGCACTGAATACCGATCAACACCAATATCAATCACTCTATGACTGGTTGCCTTGAATCGTCCACCGAGCATGCGCGAGAAAGTGTCACCAATATTCATAATGAGGCTGCCGGGGCGTGGAACGACTTCCGTCCATTTACCGTCTGCTCGCCTCACTTCTAATCCTTTTAAATGAAAAGTTGTTAGAAGAGTCATGATATCAGAATCCGTGTGCTCAGGTGTTGTAACCACTTTACCGTCTTCTGTGATAGCATTTTGTGGCGGCGCTCCGTCCCAAGGTGGATAATGCAGGATTCTGAAAGTTGAGCAGGGCTTGTCGCCGAAGATGTCCTCGAACGAATGTTCAGCAATACCGAGACCTAGCGCGCACAGTCTCAATATTTCAATACATGTTTCATGTGTGATCTCGTAGTGTCTCTGTAGGAACTCTTTAAACGGAAAAGTTCCGTCCTCCTCCGGCCATGTCGATGTCTCGTAAAACCAGTTTGACGGGGAAACTGTTTTGTCGTCAGGCCGAACGTCACGTGCGAACTCAAAAGCTTCTTTCCGGCTCGGTTCTTCTGGAACGACAGGAAAATAACCACGGTACACATTCTTGTTTTCAGGATTCCATTGTTTACGCATAATTTTCTTCTTAAATTCGAACGGTTTGTTGAAGAACCATTGACAGCATTTCCAATAACCATCAAAGTCGATGCCTTCTACATTGTCTATGTACGCAAAACCGATATTTTCTAAGACGTCCACGACACGTTTGGCCTCTCCCAGCCTGTCTTTCTTGGCCCTAACCAGGTCTATGATAGGAAGATCAGCGGCTTCCGGGTTCATTATTCTATTTCTTCTGTAACAAAGTACATGTCAATTAGATCATTTTAACTTAGTTCCCCAGCCAGACTCTATTTAAATCTACATTGGACCGTTCTCGGCCCGACAGGATGCCGATAAAGGTCTGATGTAGATTTAAGTAGAATGTTAACTGGGCCTAGCTGAGACGTTTCTTCCAAATGTAAACGAACCTGCACACGAAAAAAGGTGGGTGTTAAAGAAAATCAAGACAAACGTCCTACGTTATAACGGACACCGAAACTTGATAAACGATCTTATAAAGCAGGTTTCATTGCAAATTTTGTTTCCTTTACGACTACTGTATTATCCAAACCGCTAACTGCATGCCTTACTGCTGTCAAAAAACATTGGATTAGATACTATGATACTGTTTACGAAAGGGACGGAATTAACTATTTTTGGTCAATTAAAAATTCCAATGATGTTCTCAATAAATTGAAATCTAAAAACTCTAAGGCTTCTAAACTGTCTGCATATGATTTTTCTACACTTCATACTACGTTATCGTCTTATAAAAGATAAACTTATTGATTTAATTAACCGAACGTTTATTCGGGAGAATACCCAATATATGGCTTGCAACGAAGAATGTTTCTGATGTATACAAGAATTACAATTTATGGTCTTGTCAAAAGTCTGTGAT
Organism: Anodontia alba; assembly: GCA_964016985.1. NCBI lineage: Eukaryota > Metazoa > Mollusca > Bivalvia > Lucinida > Lucinidae > Anodontia > Anodontia alba. The sequence goes on along the minus strand of OZ024826.1, from coordinate 32,928,328 downwards.
GCCCTTGTTTATCTTTTGGATATCATTTTTATTAGATTTGAAACTAAACTTTATAGATTGGTATTCCGATGGGAACTCATTGTGCTCCTCTTAATGTAGATTTGTTTCTTTTTGTTATGAAAGAGATTTCATGAAGTCTCTCTGACGAAAAAATCAAGCTGATATTATTAAGGATTTTAATTCCACTTCTAGATAACTTGATGATTTATTGACAATACTTACTTTGACTAAATGGTGGACCGCATATATCCTATTGAACTCCAATTAAATAAAGCCAATTCTTCCGATACCGAGGCACCTTTGTGGGCGTGAAATTGTGTATATCTAATGGTACAGTTTCCACCAAAATTTATGATAAACGGGACGATTTTGATTTTGATACAGTCAATTTTCCTTTTCTGGATGGCGATGTCCCACGGCGTACCTCATATGGGGTATATATATCTCAACTTATTAGATTCGCCGGAGCTTCTTCAAATCTTAGTGACTTTAACTGCCGTAATAAAACCTTTACTGCCAAACTTCTTAGGCAGGGTTATCGTTATTTTAAACTTCGCAAGGCGTTTTCGAAATTTTATCGCAGACACAGTGCCTTGATAGAAAAATATAACGTCGGTCTGAAAACACTTCCGCAACAAGGTATTTCGGAACCAGAATTATACGGTGACTTAGTATACAGATTTAGAATAATTATGGGGAACTCTAACATTTCGGAGCAATTCAGAAAGCTAATTAACCGTTATAAAAGAATTGGCTATAGCCTGGATGTTATGCGGCAGACCTGCATGCCCAGTTATCAACCCAATCATTGTTGATGGCTATGCTTCACTCTTTAATTAAACGACTGCGGTTCGGCCCTCAGATTCAATGACGGCCTCTTCGTAAAACTTTAACCAGTGGGTTGGTGCTTGACGATATGTCTTTGGCTTGGCCCGCAGTGGTTCAACTATTAGTTTCATTTACTCCAGCACACAGTAAAATTGCCATGAGTACTCGTCTTTGTTTATCATAGTGATTAATTTGATTTTTTTTTTTTTTTGTTGTTTTGTTTTCGCTCTGATGCATTGGCTGAGTTGGGAGCCTTTATGCGAACCGAAAGCTTATGTATTTCTGTATTAAGTGTAGCATCGGGAGCCAGGGAGAAGTTGTCTGGCCGTAAAAATGCTTTAAACCCCGCGGTGGTTTATTCTACTGACCGTTCTAAGGCGGTGGTCCCGGTGTTTTGTGGTTTATTCTACGAATGTTTTAAGTCTTGCCTTGTGTTATTTTGTCCTTGTTTTTTTTTTTTTTTTTTTTTTTTTTTTTTTTTTGTTTCTTTTTTTCCAGTTCTTTTAGCATTGCGATTACCTCGCTTGGGGAAGAGAGAGAGCCAGCCTTAGTGCTTTTCGTACGTTTGTTTGATATGCGCTTGTTTGGGTTTGTCTGTTTCCTCTTCCTCTTCGTGTCTGGAATGGGCTGCGACTTGTGATTGTGGCACTCCCTGGATTGTTCTCTTACCTTTTTTTATTGTTTTTTTTTTTTTTTTTTTTTTTTTTTTTTTTTTTTGCTTTGTTGTTCTTCTAGTGCGCCTTTAGGTTACAGAAATGCGTTTTTTATACCCCACCACACGATAGTGACGTACTATTATGGTTTCACGTTGACCGTCCATATGTCCGTACGTCTGTCCGTCCGTCCGTCCGTCATACGTCCGTCCGCCCGTAGGTATTTTCGTTTCTGGACAATAACTTGGGTAAATATCAATGGATATTCGCCAAATTTGGTATGTGCATTGATGTTGTGGAGATCTGGTTTGTGGCACTCCCTGGATTTTTCTCTTACCTTTCTTTGAGATTGCTAATGGGCAAATTTCGTCGATTTTTGACGGAGTTACCTGCCCGAGACACGCCCATATTTTCATTTCCGGATGATGAGTAAATGTGGATTTTCATAAAACGTATTATGTGTCTTTATATTGCGGAGATCCAGTTTGGATTTGCTAATGGGCAAATTTCGTCAATTTTTGACGGAGTTATCTGCACGAGACATGCCCGTAGTTTTGTTTCCAAACAACAACTTGAGTAAATGTTGATGGATTTTCACAAAACTAGCGAGGTATTATGCTTGCATTGCTTTTTTCTCCTGAAGCTTCCTCAAAGTCTCTACTACATTGCACTTGTGGGTGTGCTTATGCCCATGCTCGCCTGAGCCTTTGCGGATCGCCTATGTGATAAGTACCCTTATGGTTTCTGTTGTAAATACATGTAGTTTTTTTTTCTTTTTTCTAAAAACAACAACAACAAACTCTTTCATGTCACTCTTTGGAATCGAATTGGCGATGCGATGCGAATCAAATAAGCATACAGAGTCTATGTTTTTATCGAGAAATTAGAAAATAATTTTTACCTGGATACCCCGTTATCTAGAGCTGTACAAACTATCAGTATTATGGGGCGTAAGCTGCGATCTGGAAGAATGTACATCGGCGCAGTATAAATAGGATTACCTTGTTAGCACCACAGTATTGCAGATATATATAATTCCAACTCAACTAATTTAGTGTAATTTGACAGGTCGAGGGAAAATCTAAATTGCCTTGATACTTCAATAAATCCTGTGAGCAGGACTCTCTGGGCTATTGACTTTATATAGATTTCTAAAATAAGTTATTCAATTCGTGTTTTCAACGTAAACATGATCTAGTTGGAATTATAAGATATAAATTTAAATTTTGAGGATTTTATCGATGTATAAACGCCGGTAAAATACTCAAAAACTTAACACAAAGCCCTTTAGCATTTATTAAGTTTGTGTTTTCGCCGGCTTTTGAACATCGATCAAATCCACAAATCCTACAATGATCTCCGACACGAGAAAAGATCTCTTACAGTGTATGCTATATGTGAACAGCGAATAGATCCAATGATTCTGTAAACCATGTTCTCTTTAATGGTCGGTAAATGAACTAAGATAAGAACAAAATGTGCTTTATCAAGGCGTTGAGGTTTGTCAAAGAATAGACGCTCCTACAGATCTTTGATCTTAACATATTTCGTGATGTTACAGTGTGACTATACCATTATTGTGAAATACCAGTTTTTTTTAAGGAGATTGACTTCATTTGGTAAAAAGTCCGACATTTTCACAAAAGACAATTTCGTAACTTCCTGTTTGCTATCCTGCCCAAAAAGCCGCGACTGTTAAAAAGGGTTTACTTAAAAAGGAAAGAATTTGCTCCCACCACAGGGAGCAAATTTGTTCCCTTTAAAGTAAACACCATTTTAAAAGGGATGAAAAAACAATTTTGACGAATTTGCCTTCCCTGAAAGTGTAACACTTCCCTTTAAAGGGAATGGAAACACATCTAAGGGAATTAACTCTGACAAGGAAATAGTTGCCTCCTTTATCATTGGCTGCTACAAATACAAGACATGTACACTACTTTTCAAGTAGCTGTATTCTGGTGCATGTTGTATGGCGTCCAGAACATTGTATGACAACCTCAAATCATTTTAAATACGTGAAGCCTTGTTTTTCTGCTAGTGTTTATCATGGGCCCTCATCATTCTTTCATCACAATGATTTTAATTTGATTTACGCTTTTTATGTCCCGCCACAAAAAAGTGGCGAAGGTATTATGTTCTCCCCTACGAAAGTTTGAATGTTCGTCCGTCTGCGCTTCCATCATTTGTGTCCGCTCCATAACTCTGATACCGTCTAATATATTTTCACGAAACTTCATACAAATGTAAAGCACTATAAGACCACGTGCAGAACATATGAATCGTTACTCTGGTTAGTCTGCTTTGGAGTTATTTTTCACGGGTTGTCTTAGGAAACTATCATGTCTATGCGAACAGGGCAATCATTTTGTATTTTGTTTAAACATTTGAACTTTGGGTGAAGATAGGACTGTTGGACAGAAATGCTTAAGCAAACAGAGTGGGTGGGTATCAGAGTGCTCTTGAAAGAGCAGGCTTACCCACGTCCACATCTTCTGCAACCTATATTATTTAGGGTTTATATAGTTAATATAGCAAGAATAAGGAAAGTCACTATTTTTATTGTTAGATGGTATTAATTACCTTTGGTCTCCTCTTATTTACGAACAAGGATGCAGCGGTTTCTGTACTTTACATGTGTATCCAGTTTGTGTATTCATGTGGGTTGGACTGGGCCTTGACAGTGTTTTTGTGGTACGGATTTTTTTACAGTTGTAATATTGTGGTTTTGTGGGATACGTATACCTACTTTAGGAAATGAATCCTTCCTCACAAACTTTTTATTTAAGATAATACCAGTTATATCATTATATCATATATGTTTGTTGAAAAGATAGAAAATAAATTAGAAAAAGATGCCTCCTTTCTCGTTGGCTGCTACAAATACACGGCTGCTTCGAATACAAGACATGTGCACTACTTTTCGAGTTGCAGTTTTCTGGAGCATGCTGTATGACATCCAGTGCATTATATGACAACCTCAATTCATTTTAAATACATGAATTCTTAATTTTACTAGTGTTTACCACAAGCGTTCATCCTTCTTTCATCAAAGTGATGTAGTTTGATTTCCGTTTTGGTGTTTTTTTCTTTTACTGTGATGTTTTACGGATTGTGTTAGGGAACCTCTATGCGAGCCGAGCAATCACTTTAACCTAGGGTGAAGTTTGGTACCAATAAAATCGATTTGACGCCACCTTTTCTCATATCCGCCTCCACTATGGTAGTTTATACTACTGACCGGTCTAAGGTGGTTGTCTGGTGCAGGTCGTTCTTTATATGGCATTTGGCCGCTCGCTGCGGAGCTTTTCATGTCTTTTGTCTTGTGCATTATCTTATTGTTGTACATTATGGTTCCTGTCTGCCATTGTGATCACCTCGATGGGGAAAAGGGAATCAGTTACTTTGCATTGCTCTGGGCTCAGATGTTCAAAATTAACGATGTCGTTAGTTAACGTATCGTTAAAACTTTGATCATTAAATATGGCATATACGCTATTATTTTTGCTGAAAATATCAGTATTTGCAAAAACTACTCACATTTTTTCTGCAAAAATACCTGTGAATTAGAGATTATATTTACTAGAACAGTTAACATTTTGACCATTAACGAGCTCGTTAAGCTGACGATGCTTTGAACAGCTGGGCCCTGGTTTGAGGCGTGTGTACTCTCTGTTATTGCCTGTTTGCTCTGTCTCACGTGACAATGGGTTAGCTGTGTTCTGTGTTTGTGGCTTTTCCAGCACATTTTCTGTCATTTGTCACATGATTTTTTTATTGCATATATATTCTGCGTAATATCAGCAAATTCTCTGCTTCCTGCAGATTTCGTGTTGACATGTATTATCCAACGTTTAACCTCTTCATGCCTGAGTTTCTGAAGTGGACTCTCCTATCCTTTAATTTGCATATATCCACTGAGGCAAAGAAGGTGTTTCAGAGTAAAATCAGAAACAGAATAACAGACTGTAGATCCTGATGAGACGGCTCGTTACGAGCTGTCTATTCTGAATCTACACTTGCGTCGGCTGTTGGTCATTTTGATGTAGACAGCTCGTTCTATTCTTTTGAATAGGCGGTTGAAATGTATGTTCGTATCCTTTGATATCCCGACGAGAGGCAATATTCACCAATACCAGGGCAATAACCCTTTGATTATATAGCTATACGAGTAGTATAGGGTGCCAGCCCATAGTGGCACCATATACGTATTTTGCTTCGTTTTTAATTGTTTGTACCTTCAAAATAGGCCTTTTCATTTTCTAAAATTCAGAGCCTGCATAAATGCATGACAAATGTGGCGTTACACAATTGCTCTGAGACTTCATCAAAGGGAACACTCCAGAGTTTCTCAGGTTGACTCTTCCATCTTTAATTTTAGGTCTGTTCATTATTGCAAAAAAGGGATCAGTCACAAAATCAAGAACAGAATGGCTAACAGTGTAAATTTAGATGAGATGACTAATTATGAGCCGTCTCATCTGTTTCTACATTATTTGCAAAAGTATCTGTTTTGGTCTTCAGACTGATAGGATTAAGTTGTCCCAAAATATATGTTTCGGGTCTTTGTATGTACAGTACATTCTTCATTGCAATCATATATATGGTTATATGTATGTTTCTTAGACTTTTAAATATAGACTCTCGTATGGTTCCACTTGATAGTTATATGTAATCTTTATATGTGCATATCATATAATGTAGAAGTCAGACTTTAATAAACACATAAATTGTCAACTGTCACATTACCATTGGCAACTGGTTCCGAGGATATAAAACTTTTTTCATGCTCAGCTCAGCTGGGCATGAAATTTGTCCTGCTAATAAATCTGAAATGACTAATAATTGCAAATTTTTTCTTGCTAAACATAGCTGAGCATGAAATTTTTTTCTGCTAATAAATATGAAAATGCCAACTATTGATGACATTTTCATATTTATTAGCAGAGAAAATTTCATGCTCAGCTGAGTTGAGCATGAAAACGTTTTATACCCTCGGGGCCTGATCAGGCTTTAAACTGTTTGCCTTTCATCCGGGAGTTTTCATATACATCAGCAGGTAGCAAAATGGACATGTCCAAATTTAAGTGTATACAGGATATGGCTAGGTTTTCCGAATACTTAGGGTGAATACGGTAATTTCGTTTGAGCTGGAATACAGACAGTATAGCGGACATACAAACTGCAAACAACCAAGTACCGGACTAGACTATTAATCAAGACATTCGATGGTTTGTTAAAGCGCCGTCGGATATTGTTTACCTTTACTACTTCCTAGGCACACTCACCGGATGTAATGGTATTTCTGGGATTTGATCTAGAATGTCATGCAATTGGCATTAAATATCAGAGCCTTTTTTCCTGCGAAATTAAGAAAAGAATGTCAAATTGCCGTCTGCTGATATTTTTACCCAGCATGTTCAGCGTTGTTACAAACAGCAGATTATCCTTGCTTGAATTTTAGTGCTTACTTTAAAAAGAAAAATTATAAACAACATACTCACATTATCATGATTATATAATTCAGCCAAATGGATGTTTCTTATGATATGACTTGAGAAGTCCAAAGTACGTTGCCTGTGTGCACGGTATATGATCATTGTATGCAAAGGTTTAAATTCGAGCCTGTCTTTGTTTTCTTTGTTTCTTTTTTTTTTTTTTTTTTTTTTTTTTTTTTTTTTTGTTTGCATATACCGCTGTGTCAGTGAAAATGATTCCAGAAGGTTTGCTTTTATGTATTATGCATTTATTTGTTTAATTCTGTGTAAATATCTGCATCTGCATGTTTCTGGCAACTTTTATCCATTGTTTTAGGCAATGACATCTCTAAACAATAGCTTATGTTAACAATTATAATACTATTGGTATAATTATAACTTTGTCCTGTGACGTCTGATTTCATTTGTCTATTTTACGTAAAACAGCTCGGAACCAGAAGCATCAGGTCACCGGACAAGGTTATAATTTCACCGATTTGAATATTTACTGACCATGACGTAGCAGGAAATTTCCTTATATAGCACTGAAATGTCAGTATGTCCCGTGTGACGTAATGGGCAGTAAACAGGACATATGTTTATATTTAGAGGTATGCAGATTATCGACTTAATTATTGACTACTGTACGCAAAAAGGGATATTCGTTCTGGTTCCCAAATCTTCTAAGCACACATTTAGCATAAGGTATGTCAGTTAAGGTGATAAGTTTAGCCAAGTTTTTAAACGTGTTTTCCTCTCAATAACTTTATAAACAGATCAAATTGTTTTGAGAAAATTACTCCAGCCGCTGATACATAGTGATTCTTCACTATTCTACTTATTTTTAAAAAGACGTGAAAAAAAAATAGTTTACTTGCAAAAATAATTTAAAATATATTTTCTTTGATACCATAAAATACGTATAGTATGGTTTATATTATACGAAAACTTGTCTCAGAAGCTAAATTTGACAAGAAATATGACAAGGCTATTTTCAAGATATATTGCTGTACACACAGAGAATTTAGTCAGATATTTTGAAACTGTCCATAATAACAAACATACACAAGCTTTTGAACTCATGGCCAAAAACAACTTTACTAGCTTAAAAGAATATTACCATGTTTGATGTTAGTTTATATAACAGTCACTACCAGCCCAGGCAACGTATTTTTTTTTTTTTTTTTTTTTTTTTTTTTTTTTTCAGATCAGTCCTTCAATACCATTTCAGTCATTTTGTGCCTATCCCATTCATCTGCAAATAGCATAAGGATTAAATCTGAATATACACGTATATATGCCTTATATCAGGATCGGCAAAGAGTCAGTGGCCGCTTTGGCCCTGAGTAGATTTGCTTGTGTAGTTTCGGCCTTATACTAGAGTTGTGTGGATTTGGCCTTATCAGGTGAGTCATTTCGGGCACAACTTAATTTGAGACTTTACCTTATCCTATACTCCATCCTACTGAACCGCATCCCTTTTCTAAAACACCTAATCATATATCTTATATCATACTTCTGTATCACTATAACCTACCTAAAAAAGCTAAGAGAAAAGTCCAGGGAGGGCCACAATCACAAACCGCAGCCCTTCCCAGACACCAAGAAGACGAGGAAACCGGCAAATCCAAACAAGCACAAATAGAACAAACGTACGAAAAGCACTAAGATTAGCTCTCTCTTCCCCAAGCGAGGTAATCACAATGCTAAAAGGACTGAAAAACACAGGAACAAAATGACACAAGGTAAGACATAAAACAAATCGCCTCGTAGAATAAACCACAAAGCAACAAAGAGTAAGGCTAACACCGGGACCACCGTTCTAAAGCACTTTTACAGCTAGCCAACTTCACCCTGGGTCCCGATGCTACTCTTAATACTGAAATACATAAAAATTCGGTTAAGCCACCTAACACAACTGCACACCCAAATGTGCATTTCATATATAACACTATTGGGAGGGATGGGTTTAAAAGAATTGTGTGGTCGGTTTACCATAGCCATAAAGTAAACGGACGGTAGACAAATGGCAAATCAGCATGAAGTTCCGACAAACAGATTTAAGTCCTAAAGGGTCCGAAAGAAAAAGGTGTAGCCGGGTGTACGGGAAGGTGAGAATTACATGGTAATCACGTTTCACCCCTCTCAAAGTACCTATGAGCCTAAACCAAGAAAAGACGGGAAATGATGGGAGAAAGAGTAGCTCTGGGTCTTTGGAAGTCCTCTGTGGCAGCACAATGCAAATTAAGTCTGGCAACAGACACACTGTAGGGATCGACAAGATCCTGATGGGTCCCACAGGGCTAAAGCGACAGGGCTTAATCAAAATAAGGGTACATAACAACTCGCCAGTAACATATTTTCCCAGCTGCACTAAGTATTGGTCTAGAAGTTTTGATAACTGTACATGTACATCATAAAACCAGCTGGAAAAATCTAAACTCTTCTTGCACTTACCATATATTTGTAGAAATTCTAAAAGAAAAATTCCAGTTATAAGTGGGATAACTTGAATTCTATCACGTTTCTCCGTTGAGTTAACAAAGTAATGATTTCGTTTGTGATTAAACATCCAAATTTCTACGGGTCTTAATAAAGTCCAATACTTTTCTATTTTTACCCAGTTTATCCCTAAATTCCGTAACACCAATATGACCATTTTATTCTTCCATTTTTAGGCATCTGACCTAAGTGGTTGACCGACATACCAATATAAACCCACACTTTAGATGTATATATATGGTAATAAAACTACTCTTTCTGCTTCAGTACTAAACACAAGTTCCGACCTTTATGACGGTTTTAGATTATTGATTCCGATGGTAATTTCAAGGTGCATAATAGCAAGTAATTTTTAAAAAAAAGGCCAGTTACCTATTATTTTTCTTATACCCCGCCACATCATAGTGGCGGGGTATTATGGTTTCACGTTGGTCGTCCGTGTGTCAGTCAATGTGACCATCTGTTTGTCTGTTCGTCCGTATTTTCCGGAACAAATGGAAGTCTTCGACAGTCCCATTTGGCCTTCGATACCAACTTGCTACATAGTGAAAAAATCTGTTTGCGAATATTTTTACCCAAACTGATTCAGAGTTATTTTCTAATTCCATGAATGGCGTTTGAGAGATGTCTCTATGAATGAGTAGCATTCACCCCACCACCATAAGTATGCCTGTCTTTTATGTACACACAGTTCATACATATATCTGAGAACAGTTTAGAAAATGTAATTGTGCTGTCAATCTTTGTTTCTTGAACAGCAAAAACATGTGGTTGGTGAGCATCTAGAACAAAAGCTCTAGGATTTTGCCTCTGATACCATAGATATTTATACTGCAAAATTTCAATCTTTTAACATAACTTGGCTTAGGTTCAAATCTGTTTTGATTTTCCAGTTCAACGAGTTTACTGTAAAAATGGTCACATTTTGGGCACATACATGAGCAGTTGGAATTTACCAAAGTTCTATATTAAGCATCCGAAATTAAGGAACCACATTTCGCACCGGTCACACTGAACTGCCTTATGACCATTTAGAACAGCATCACTGTACAAGCCATATTCAGCTTTACAGTCTGTGCAGTACCGATTCAAGTTCCAATAATTGGTTTTCATCAGTTTTAGACCATGATGTGTGAAAGTGCTTTTCTCAGTCTTTACATTCGACCCATTTCTCCGAAGCTTTGCAGTATTTTTGCAGAAACCGCAGCGATGCCTTTGGCCGGGGTTAGTTTCGATGTCTCCGGCCAAGTTCAGAAGAACCATCAGGTTTGTTCCATTTAAGGACTTGAATATAAACAGTAAGAGAAAAGTCCAGGGAGTGCCACAATCACAAGCCGCAGCCCATCCCAGACACGAAAGCCCTCTGACAGTCTTTTGTTTCCAAGTGTATTTGTAATGGCCAAATACTGTGACAATCCATGGCCATGTTTATTAACAACACACTCCTGCTTATTATCCTCTAATTTTGACCCATAAGTAAATTTCCAAATTGCAAATCCAAATAACAAAACCATGGGGAACATAAATGGACCCTTCCTTTTGTGATACAGTACCATGCTTTTCAATTCTGAATTCTAAGTATTTCAATTTTGTATGGTTATGAATCTGCCTTTACAGTGCATTGACAATTACAAAGGGCTGATCAAATTTTTTTTATAAAGCTCGGCACGCTCAAAGATCTGACAAAAATATAAGCTCTTCAGAAGAATAAATATGCTAAGCTTCCTAACAAGTGTTCAAAACTACCTTTACCCCACCCATTCGCACCGTAATTGCGGAAAAATATCAACAACTTTTTTATCTATACCGGCAAAAGATCTCGTGATCCGATGTTGTTTATACTTCAATAAACGTGAAAAATTAACGTCATTTCATAAATATTGACATGCTCGGTGCATTTACAGAAAAACTATATCTAGCTGTTGGGACTTAACATTGTTCATACCTCAATGCATACATTGACTCTAGCGACGTCAGATGATTATTAAGTGATGTCAAAATAAATCATGGTTCTCTCCAACACGATTGGTCGATAACGACGTTGTGACATCAACCACGCTGTTCCGCTGTTAATGGAAAAACTGTGTGCAATTGTTTTCTGGTTTCAATTTAAGCCAGACTTTAACGTCAAATAATGGAGGGGAAATAACATAGATATAAGCAATAAAGGCAATTTATTTAAAGTTCATCGAAGTAATAACAACATTGGATCGTGAGCAGGGTTCGGGGCTCATTTACTTTGCTTGTGATCCGATTGTGTTCTTACTTCAATGACCGTTAAAAAATTATTTTTATTTATTAAATAACTTCATGTTAACCAAAACTTGATGACATCATTTATAGACAATGACGATATTCAATTACTCATAAATAGATTATTAGTATGATAATACAAAATAATAATAATAATAATTATAAGAAGAAGAAGAAGAAGAAGAAGAAGAAGAAATACAATATTTTTCTTCAATGTACCTATATAGATTGTGTAAATTACGACTCTGAATGGACCGTGCCATGCGAAACCATGTCTTCGGATATGTGCGGTTAATTGAGGCCCAGATCAGCCTGCCATTCGCGCAGTCTTATCAGAGCCTTCTCTTTCCGCTAATAGAATCACTGGATACCACAGAATATATGAATGAAGAGCAAAGACGCGGATGATATTTTGCCCATGCGCAGGATGATCTAAATCTGATTTGAACATGTTCGAAAACACTTTTTCTCTTGACGTGGCCCATATATAGTTCATCCTATGTATTTATGCAGTCTTATTTCTTTTTTGTTATGAGAGAGATTTCCTGAAGTCTCTCTCACGTGAAAATCAGGCTGACATTATTGAGGCTTTCAATTCAACTTCAAGATACCTTGACGATTTATTAGATATTGACAATATTTACTTTGACCAAATGGTGGACCGGATATACCCTACAGAACTCCAATTAAATAGAGCAAATTCTTCCGATACCGAGGCACCTTTTTTGGATTTGAATCTATGTATATCTAATGGTACAGTTTCCACCAAAATTTATGATAAACGCGACGATTTTGATTTTGATATAGTCAATTTCCCTTTTCTGGATGGCGATGTCCCCCGGCGTACCTCATATGGGGTATACATATCTCAACCTATAAGATTCGCCAGAACTTCTTCAAATCTTAATAACTTTAACTACCGTAATAAAGCCCATACTGCCAAACTTCTTAGGCAGGGCTATCGTTATTTTAAACTTCGTAAGGCGTTTTCGAAATTTTATCGCAGACACAGTGCCTTGTTAGAAAAATATAGCGTCAGTCTGAAAACACTTCTGCAACAAGGTATATCGGAACCTGAATTTTACGGTGACTTAGTTTACAGATTTAGAAAAATTGTAGGTAAATCTAACTTTTCGGAGCAATTCAGAAACTTATTAACCGTTATAAAAGAATTGGCTATAGCCTGGGTATTATGCGGCAGACTGCATGCCTAGTTGTCAACCCAATCATTGTTGATGGCTATGCTTCACACTTTAATTGCACGACGGCGGTTCGGGCCTCAGACTCAATGACGGCCTCTTCATCAAACTTTAACCAGTGGGTTGGGGCTTGACGATATGTCTTTGGCTTAGCCCGCCGTGGTTCAACTATTGGTTTACATTTACTCTGGCATACAGTAGAATTAGGCATGAGTACTCGTCTTTGTTTATTATAGTGATTTGATTTTTATGTTTTCGCTTTGATGCATTGACTGAGTTGGGAGCCTTTATGCGAACCGAATTTTTATGTATTTCTGTATTGAGAGTAGCATCGGGACCCAGGGTGAAGTTAGTTAGCTGTAAAAGTGCTTTAACCCTCACCCACCCCCGCCCCCCCCCCCCCCCCCACCCCGGTGGTTTGCTCTACCGACCGTTTTAAGGCGGTGGTCCCGGTGTTAGTCTTACTCGTTGTTTCTTTGTGGTTTATTCTACGAGGCGATTTGTTGTATGTCTTTCCGTGTGTCATTTTGTTCTTGTGTTTTTCAGTCCTTTTAATATTGCGATTACCTCGCTTGGGGAAGAGAGAGCTAATCTTAGTGCTTTTCGTACGTTTGTTCGGTTTGTGCTTGTTTAGATTTGTCGGTTTCCTCTTCCTCTTGGGGTCTGGGAAGGGCCGCGGTTTGTGATTGTGGCACACCCTGGACTTCTCTTACCTTTTTTGTATTAGGCCTTCGTTGGCTGCTTATAGAATCATGGATGTTGTAAAATACATTAATGCACATTTGAGCCACCTCGTGACAAAACCAACAAAATGGCATGATCGTCCAGCGAAAATTCAGATCAGCCTGGGCATCCACCCAGGCTGATCAGAGTCTTCGCTGTCCGCAAGAAGAAACCTCGGGTCCTTAACTACCCATCGATTGCGCCGCGGACTGATCAGAATAGGCGGATGTCCAGGCTGATATGAGTCTTCGCTGGGCGGACATCCAGTTTGTTAGTTTTGTCATGAGGTGACGCATTACAGGGAATGGATACACTTTCATGCGTGAGTTGTAATTCTGTCAAAAATGTTCCGCCTCACTTTTGAAAAGGGGTCACCGTTAAAAGGAAAGAATTTGCTCCCATTAGGAGCAAATTCTTTCCTTTTAGAGTAGACTCCTTTTCAGAAAGGACCTAAGGGCAGCAAAAGGAACATGAAGTCCCAAATGCTGTCCCCTTAATGTCCCACGGAGGCTGCCTGAATCTAGTTAGTCACTGTTCGTATCTGGCATAAACCATTTTAGCGCGTTATGCATCATTTATTATCCCGCCTACAACTCATTACGTTAACACACTTATGTGAAATATATACCGCTTTGACTACAGCTTTAGCGTTTCCATTTTTTTTTTTTTTTTTTTTTTTTTTGTGGAGACGCATCATCTTGGTACGCCTCAAATCTAGATATGTGCAGTCACTGGCGTCTTGACGTATGATCCAAGGAACATGAGGAAGTTTCGGTTATGAAGACATCTAATGAATACCAACAACATATGATTTGCGAAGAAATAAGATGAAAACATCTGGACCCAGTTGTTCAAAGCATCATTAGCTTAACGAGCTCGTTAGTGGTAAAAATGTTAACTGTTCTAGTAAGTGCAATATCTAATTCATTGGTAGTTTTGCTGGAAAAAAAAATGTGAGTAGCTTTTGCATTTTTTACAGCAAATATATTTATACGACTCTAATCTAGACATACGAGGGTCCTGCAAAAAATTTTGTCACTGGGTTCGAATTACTTCAGTGCTACGTTTTATCAAACATATTTTTATTACAAACCTTCAAAGTATTCCCCCTTAACTATTTTTGTAACCTTTTTACCCAGTAACGAAAAGCAGATAAATAGTCTTCTTTTGGTATCTGTTGGAGACACTGATAAATAGCGCTGCCAAGAGAACTTCTAGACGTACACTTATTTCCAGAAAGCATTTTCTTAAGCCTCGGAAATAAAAAGAAGTCTCAGGCACTCAGGTCAGGTGAATAAGGTGGATGGTTTAAAACTTCCACCTTTTCAGAAGCCAAAAAACAGACTTAACAACCTCACACTTATGAGAGGAGGCTTTGTCATGTAAAAGGTGGACTCCTGGCCATACTTTTCTTGGTCGTTTCTTATTGTAAAACTCTTTCACTTTCTTCAGTACAGAATTCTTGTAGAATCGGCCAGTGACTATATGACCAGATGGACAAGGCATTTGAACGACTGGGCCACTTGAATTAAAGAAAATTGTGTACAACATCTTTTTCGAACTTATGGTTCTCTTGGCAATACATGGGCGTTTTTTATCTTTTCGCTTTCATTGCTTATTATCAGCCCTTCTTTGTGGCTCAAACATGTGCACCCAGGTTTCATCGCCTGTTACCAAGTTAGAAATAACCCGACTATTACAGCCTTCGTATGTTTTCAAAAGTTCCCAGGCACATTTAAGGCGTTGTGTCTTTTGCTCCTCAGTGCGCAAATCAGGTACCCACCTAGCGCAAACCTTTCTCAGGTCCAAACGCTTTTTCAGAATTGTTTGCACACTGCCTTCTGATATGCCAGTACAACTACCTATATCTTTGACTGACAATCGCGCATCCTGTTCGACCACAGTCTTTACAGCAGCGCTGTTAGCCTTGGTAACAGAGGTTTTAGGCCTTCCAAGACGGGTATCATCTTCAGCAGAAAATTTCCCAGCTTTAAAAGCTTTAACCCACCTAAAAGCTGTGCGCATTGAAATGGTCTGAGGTCCATATATACCACACAATTTATTAAATATCTGCTTTGAATCTATATTAAGCCTAATGCGGCATTTAATATAGCTACGAATTGCAGTCTTCTGGTCCATGTGCCAATGTAACAGGTAAATTGGCCAGTGTATGACTGCAATTGGTCAGTGTATATGACTATTTCAATTTGAAATAACTCGGTCAGTTGGACAGCCATTTGCACGAAATAAACGGGTATCGTTAGCTATTCAACACACCATTCAAGTGCAGTGAAGCATTTTAAAATATACCTGGGATAAAACTAAGGAAGCCTATTAGTGACAGAACATTTTGCACGACCCTCGTATACAGTCACTGGCGTCTTGACGCATAATACAAGGAACATGAGAGTCGGCCTCGGTGGCTCAGTTGGATGCGCCGTCCGACTGGAGACCAGGAGGTCGCGGGTTCAACCCCCGCCGAGGTCGGCAACATTCTTTCGTGGAGATTGATCATGAAATATTTTCTACGGTCATTCTCTCCCTTCCGCTGGTTCAAGAAGGGCAGTTGTCAGTTTCTGGCGAAAGAATGTGCACAATACTGGTTAACCGCTTAGAGGACTAAGCCTGCCCAGTAAACGTGTGGTTAGGTAAATTGACCGCGCTCGACATGACCCCATTGGGTTGACTGGGCCGTAAAACCTCAACACAAACAAACAAAGAACATGAGGAAGATTTGGTTGTAATAAAGTACATTAATTTACCCATTCATGTCGAATAAATTCTTCTACCTCAACTCTTTGGACAGGTCCATTTCTATGAGAAGGGAGTCTGGCTATTTATTAGTATAACCTTGTTTTATAGAAATTCCTGTACTTAATACAAACAGTGTAGACGCTCGTCAGTCGCAGCGTTCTGCGGCGTCTGGTCTGGGTCTACACTGATTGCCAATTTCCCTTTTATGGGACGCCAGGCATAAATATGTTAAGACAGATTCATTCAGTGCGAAATAAATTGATACAGAGAATGTCGTTCTATTATGACAATAATCGTGTCTCCCAAAAGTGTCTACTTTTGATGAATAGCGGCTAAATGTCCACAAGGGGACTGAGCACACTTTATAGTTTTTCTGCCAGTCCAACAAGGGATGCAACTTCCTGTTTGTTTTCTAGCACACCAATCCCTCTGCGAAGGGGTCTAATCTATAAGGAAATAATTTGCGGCTCCCTCTGGGAGCAAATTCTTTCATTATAAAATAGAAACCTTTTCGGAAGAGGATAAACACTATTTTGACAGAGTTATCTCCCCTGAAAGTGTGTTAAACGAGCCTATGCACGTATGAAAACCCGAATACCTATGCACGATAAGCGTCAATATGCGTATACAGTGAAACCTGTGTAAGAAAGCCACCTTTGAGACTGACTTTAGTGGTTGATGTGGAAAGGTGGCTGTCTTATAAAGGTACATGTCATGTAATTTTGCTAGCAAAATTACATGACAAGTATATTTATAAGACAGCCACCTTTCCCCATCAACCCTCACTGTTTAAAGGCTGTCTCAGAGGTGGCTCTCTTACACAGGTTTCATTGTACGAACAGCAGAAGGCCCAAACACGCCCGCACGTCTGCGCTTTTCGGCAGAGTTACATTCAGTAAAGTTTTATATATTGTGTACATGTGCGACAGTAAATGCCCATGGGCACAATTGGGTCTGGGCATTCACTCTTCGCATACGGGACCTTTAGCTTTCATGTTCACAGGCAAGTTTAAAGGGAAACGCAAGGTTAGTGAAGAATGTGTTGAGATGAAAAATCTTGACGAATCGTGCATTTTGATGTAAATTTGATCAAAAGCGGATAAAAACCAAGGAATTCAAAGACGTTTCATACTTTAAAAATTATCAAAGACCCCAGCTGGCACACAACGTTGAAACAATGTCGATTCAACGTTGATTCAACGTCTTGACGTTGAATCAAAATAGGGATCACCCATGGTTTTTCATGCATTAACATTTGCTAGGTCCAGAGGAAGCTGTTTGAACACGAGGCCGCTAGGCCGAGTGTTCAAATATCTTCCGAGGGACCCGGCAAATGTTATTGCAATGAAATAACCACGGATGATCGTTGTTCTTGCATAACTTTCGATTCCAACGGCAAAATTGCGACGCAAACGCCCAAAGCTCCATATAAACTCTTCAAATGCGACGGCAAACCAACATGGCGGCTAGTTCAGAATGTTGTCAACAATGACGCCAGTTGCGCAATGACCCTCTGACGTCATAATAAAATTCTAAATGCTACGTTCAGGGCGATAACGTTACCTCGCTCAACGTAACGTAAACAAAGAAAGGCTCATCTTGTAATATCAAAAGTTCAAACTCCATGTTCAAACAGCACGTGAATTTATGATTTGAACATGGGTTTTGTTGTTTGAACACGGCTTCTGGTCCATTCAAAAATAGCTTCAAACAGCCATGTTCATAGGATTTTATGCAAGAACGTTGGATTGACGTTGTCTCAACGTTGTATGAAGAGGTTGAATCAACGTTGAATCGACATTCTTTCAACGTTGTATTCCTGATGGGACGCCACCATTTTGAATATCTAACCATTTCAAAATATTGAGTGAAACATACGTTCTAGTAGAAATTAATGCAATTTTCAAACAAAATCCACATTTTATTTTATTTAGGGTTTGCATATTTTATTCAGGCTTTATGACGTCATAAACCCTCATTTAATATTCAAAATGGCGGCGCCCATAAAAGCAATTTTAAAATCTTTCACCTTCATAACTTACTACAGTGAACCCTCGTTACAACGACAGCACTTGTCATTAAAATGAATTAACTGTTGTACAGAATACTTAATGAGCAGATTGATATGTAAGAAAGGTCTTGTTTTGTTCTTATTTCCTCCTAGAATATATATTTTAGATATTTGTTAAAATCGCCTCACTGAGGCGATTCTAACAAATATCCAAAACATATGTTTCTTTAAGGAATTAAATAAAATTTCCTTGCATAATTTGTGACTAATTCTTACCTCTTAAGCGAAGGTTTCGTGATAATCAAATTGTCATTCTAACGAGTTTTGTCGTTGTATCGAGTGTCGGTATAAAGCGGGTTGTAATTTTTCATCCGATTTTGACCAGATTTGCACCAAATGCACAGTTTGTCGAGATCTAGCGTCTTTTATTCATTCTTAACCAATTTTTACTTTTCCTTTAAGCTAAGTTATGTCAAATTAAATTTTAGCAACGTGCTTTGGGAAAAAATATGGAGGAAAGTCTACGATGTGTATCCAGTCGCCTTAGAAAAACAAAAAAAAAAGTTAAACCTTGCCATGCTGAATAAATTAAAAAGTCACACACACTTCTAATTTTTCGCCAATCAGATTACTTGATCCAGGTTGTTGATACAAATTCACATACTGATTAACAAACCGTGCAGATCCAGATCAGTTGGCTTCTTCAAAACCCAACTGATCTGGGTCTACACTGTTTGCAAAGGCAGCAGGACCAGGATTAAGACAATTTCATGTAATTGAGGCGAGTTCTATTTGACATTGACTTCATATTCTTAAAGTTATCTTCCACTCAGTTGTTCGTTTTGGGTTCTATATCGGGCAACACCCTATATTCAAAGTATTTCTTTTTGTTTTTGATAACATCGAGAACCCACGGACCATATCGTTCAACTTTGTGATCCGGGCCCAGCCCAGTAGCTTTGGACATAAAATTTATTCCTATATCACCATCGTAACTCGGTGTGAAAAAGAACGGAACTGCATAGCGATCCACGCCTATGTCGATAACTCGGTGTCGAGTCGCTTTGAATCGACCGCCCATCATACGTGAAAATGTATCTCCAATATTCATAACAAGACTTCTAGGGCGTGCATCGACCTCCATCCATTCGCCGTCCATAGATTGCACTTCTAGGCCTCCGTAATCGAATCTGGTGAGAAGTGTCAGAAAATTAGAATCCGTATGTGCTGGTGTAATAACAACTTTCCCGTCCTCAGTGAATGCGTTCTGTGGCGGTGCGCCGTTCCACGGTGGGTAATGCATGAAGCGGAACGTTGTACAAGGCCTGTAAGAAAATATATCATCAAAAGAGTTCTCTTCAATGCCCAGTCCAATAGCGGTCAGGTGTAATATCTCTAAGGCTGTTGTGTGGAGGAGTTCGTACGTTTTCTGCAGGAACTCTTGAAACGGAAAACTCCCGTCTTCTTCCGGCCACGGAGACTTCTCGTAAAACCAATTATTTTTAGCAACAGTCGTGTCATTTTCAGGAATGTCTCTTGCAAATTCGAACCCTTCTTTTCTACTTGGTTCACCCTCCATTACTGGAAAATAACCACGATATAAATTTTTATTGTCAGGGTTCCAAAACTGGCGCATTACCTTCTTTTTGAATTCAGTCGGTTTGTCAAAGAACCACTTGCAGGCTTTGAAAAGCCCATCATAGTCTAGATTGTCCACATTATCAATAAACATGAATCCAGTGTTTTCCAGAGCGTCCACAACTTGTTCAGCTATCTTTTGACGTTCACTGTATCTCTTAGAAAAGTCAATCACTGGCAGCTTAAGTTCGGACTTGGAAGACATTACTTTTGATCGTTCTGTCCGTAACCTGAAGTAATATATCATAGTTACAAATCATCAGGTGAACTTCCTCATAATTCCAGAGCCCCCTGTGCATCCGCCCCTTCCCACTTCCTCCCTTTTTACTATTTACCCCACCTCCTTCCTCCCTTTTAACAATATGAGCCGGTAATGTTTCATCTGTACACGTGCAATATTCTTGTAATTCCGTATGTGTTAGAGGCTGGAGGCCTGGATCGCAATAAAGCATTTATTTGTTTGTTTGTTTGCACAACATTTTCTACAAGACTACATTTGCGTCTAGCGAGAGCTCAGATCAGCCTGCGCATCCGCTCCGTCTGCTCAGTCCATTACGAAAACATGCCTATATAATTTTTATCCCCCCTTAAACCCCACTTTTATATAGTAAAACTCTAGCGAGTACTCACAATCTATGTTTTGAGCAGAAATATAAAAAAATGAGAGTTTTTATCTGAAAATTGTCCGTTTATTTGGAGGTAAAATTTTTCTATATATTTGTATAGGGCGTGTTTTCGTAATGCTTCGCAGGGCACCCTGTGGGAAGCCAAGGATCCAAAGCGTCTCAAGGTGGACAGCATTTTATCGCTTTTGATCAAGAAAAAACGCTGCTATATGCATTACTAGAAATGATATATTTAAAAAAGTACTGGACTTGCCATTACATTAACACGTCTATGTAACGTAGACCTCAATGTTCTCCAATTATATATAGTGAAAACATGGATACAAAGGTTTCTACATCATTAGGGGATTTTCATAGTTTTGCAGCTATCAATCAGCTTTTAATTGTTTCTTAAAGGCTCCATATTCCTCAAAAATAGGTATTTTTATCCAAGAAAGATTTAATAAATTGATATAGTATTAATACGATCATAAAATGTGGCATCTGACAGCCTGTGAAATTTCAGTTAGTGTCTCGTTTTTGAACTGGATCAAAATGAAATGATTTTTTATCATATCTCTGAATTAATGTTGGCAACATTAATTCTGAGATACGATAAAAAAAATCATTTCATTTCAAGAACGAGAGACTAACTGAAATTTTACAGGCTGTCAGGTGCCACGTTTTATGATTGTATTAATACCATATATCAATTTATTAAACCTTTTTTTGAATAATAAAATGTCTATTTCTTGAGGGATATGGAGCCTTTAGCTTCTAGTAATTTAACCTATATGTACTGCATAAATCTGTCTTAATCTGCTTAGTAACCAAATTTCCCCATATTACATAGCTTATATATTACATGGCTTACATAGTTCTGGATAAGAGAGGTATAACGAAAATTATTTTCTTACTTCTCCACAAAATGCGTACACACAACATGTGGTTGTGTGGAGAAATCAGTCAAATATATAACTTCGTTTAAACTGACCTGTTTAGACGTAGCTAAGAAGTATAATAGTGTAAACCCATTTATGTCTAGCATCCCACAAAAGAGACATTGGCAAACAGTGTAAACCCAGATCAGACGCCGCACAACGCGGCATCTGATCAGGATCTACCTTTTTGCAGTACAGGAATTTCTATAAAAATATCAATACAATATGGTTGAAAAACTGACAGGTGGAGCGATGGTTTAGAAATATACTAGTACATTTCACATGCATTGGTACATATAAGCCACAACGTCATGCAGACAGGGTACCTTCTGACATGTGCGCCCAGCGAAGATTCAGATCAGACTGCGCGTTCGCGCAGTCTGATCAGAATCTTCACTGGGCGCATTTCGGATAACCATGGATGCAACGTTTCTTTCTGTAGACAACGAAGACTCTGATTAGACTGCGCGGTGCGCAGGCTGAATTAAGTCTTCTTTTATAGCTGCACATATCAGAAGGTTCATTTTCACACGTTTTCTCGTGTGCATTTACACAATGATTGACCGGGTCATTTGATAATTGGCTAGTTCGTTAACCTTTCTCCAATATTTACTGAAAATATTCGGCCACTTAACTCCTTACCATACCTCAAACTTTGAACAGTAGGTTCTAAAAGAATTGATCCCTTGGAAGCAATGAGGCGCTCATTTGACTACTTGATATTTTGTCTTATAAGTATTAAAGGAATTGCAAACAGTGCATACACTGATTTAATGGAGGCAAGAGCAGTTTGAACTGAGTACATTCTGATCACCCCTCGTATTTGCCAGTTGAGCCGCGTAACCCAAAAACGGAGTTACCCATGTAAGAACGGCGAAAGTCCAGCTCAGCTTCCGCATTCTCAAAACATGGTCAAGACTTTCGCCTTTCGCTTACAGAATTTTTGAATACCGTAGACTAAGCAATGGCAATCTGGGCCCCGTTGTTCAAAGCGTCGTTAGCTTAACGAGCTCGTTAAGGGTCATTTCGTTAACTGTTTTAGCGGATTCAATATACAATATTCTGATATTTTTTGCTGAAAAAAATGTGAGTAGCTTTTGCACTGCAGAAGCTACTCACATTTTTTCAGCAAAAAAATTCCAGCATATTTGCATATCACTCGATGTAAATTTTAACGAGTCGTTAACTAACGACATCGTTAGTTTTGAACAACTGGGCCCTGGATTATCAAATGCGTGCATGCACAGACAAGTCCACACTGTGCACATGACGTTTATTCAACGTCGTGTTAACGTCGATGCAATGCCGACGTTAATTCGACGTTGTATGAACGTCATGTGCCCACTGGGTCTAAGCTACGGACGTTTGCACTGAGTCACGCAATGTTTTGTGGACTCGGCTCAATCCTGAGAGTTTATAATGCGGTTAACACTTACTTACCTTTTGTATAATTCAAATTAAAATAGCAACAAGCTAAAACAACCAAAACATCCTTTAACTTGTGTTTCACATTGTTCTTTATATATACTGTCCAGCAAAAATAACGACTGTCGTTATGATAGCGCTATATAAGACGTGATCCTCTAACAAAAAAGTGTCAATACTGTTCTTGAAGAGAATTAGTACACTTTTAAGAGAGGCAACCCTGTTAAATTTGTTTTGCTTCCCTTCTAAGAAGGGAATTGTTCTAAGAGGATAGAATTCGCACCCCTCTACTCCCTTTGGGAGCAAATTATTTCCTTTTTGAGTACATGTGTATAACCCTATTCAGAAGGGGATTGGTGTGCCCAAAAGTGAACAGGAAGTTACAAAAGTTGTCACCCCTGTCCGAATTGGTGAAAAATCAACCAAGTGCATTCAGTCAATTGATACGCAACGTGGTAATGCATGACTTCGGATATATGCGCCCAGCGGACTACATCGGCGCAGTCTGACCAGAGGCTTCGTAAGGTATATTTTCTTGTTGTGGCTAATATTAGCCCATTTATGCCGAACAGACTCTTCTTTCTTAACTCTTTGGACAAGCCTAGTTCCTATATAAGGAGTGTCCAGCTGGTTTTTATTATTACCATGGTTTGAAGAAACTTCTGAACTTAATGCAAACAGTAGAGACCCTAATCAGACGCCGCGTTTAACGGCGTCTGATCTGGGTCTACAATGTTGCCAATGTCCCATTTAAGGGACGCTAGGCTTAAATGGATTGATATATTTGGTATGACCATCCCCGATTGGTTCATACCACCTCCCCATAGAAATCGGATGCTTAACAGTTAATCCTTTTGACCCTGAGTTTCTGAAATAGACTCTTTCATCTCTGCTTTTGGACACACCCGTTGCTGTAAAAAAAGAGCGACACGTGTACATCAAGAACCAAAGGGCAAACAGTGTATATTCTGATGAGACGGCTCATCTCTCATCTGGATCTACACTGCTTACAAAAGTGTCTGTCTTGGTCTACAGGGTTGAAAGAGTTAACACGCTCAGGACAAATTCTGCAGATACAAATTCCTGGTCTTCTTTTTTTTTTCAGAAAACAGGATCTGACATTTCATGCCAACTTCTCCTAAGGAGACAATTAGCATGAAATTTCAAATTCCGTTTTCTGGAAAAAGAAAAGAAAAAATATTTCAAAATGTCGTCTGCTGATTTTTTTCAACATGCTAAGCATTAACAACAGGAACAGTATTTCAGCCTCCCAAACCTTCGTGTCACATCTCAAAGTAACCAAATCCGAGAAAGCAAATGCGTTTCTTTTGTGACTGATTATAATTTATGGATGGGTATGACATATTCAACAGGTCAAAACAAGGTTATATACAGCAAAATGCCCTCAAAGATAACTTATCTTTATCACGCATACGTTGATGAATAGTCAGCTTTCTGTAGATTATGCCTTATCATTCTTATTAAAATCAAACTTAATAGCCTAAAACAAAAACGTTAAATTGAATATAATGTAGACGTCTAAAAAGTTTCCTTCGAAACAAAGAACACACAAAAGAACGAAAATCGGAGACTTGGTTTTATCCAGAACACACAAAAGAACGAAAATATTATTCAGTCTCTTCATATACAGCAGTGTAGTTTGCGAGGCTGCATACGTTCCCACTCCCACCCCTTGCCTAGCACCGACTTAAGCGGTACTCGATTTTAAAACCAGTTAGAATAGGCTCAGTGATCCCAAAAGAAACAAAAATAATATACAGTATAACCTCAATGGCTCGAACCCGGATGGTCGTTTACCGTGGATGATTCGAACTCTTTTTTCAGTCCCTATAAAATCCTTCCAATAGCTCAAGAAAACAAATATTTAGGGATTTTTTTTTTCTTATTTTATCATGGAATTGTATGTTGTGTGTACTCATTAGAATCGCCTCATCGAGGCGACTCTAATGAGTACACACAACATACAATCATTGTGTAGAAAATCGAAAAGAGTTCCCTAAATTATCGTTATTTGCTTCCTGAACTGGTGCCATGATTAACCCTCAGTGGCTCGAACTACCCATGTCTCGAACGAATTTACACGGACCCAAAGCTGTTAGAGCCATTGAGATTTGACTGTAGATCGCATTTCGGTGAATCGGTGAATTTGATTGCGCACCTACCCCCTCCCCCCCCCCCCCCACCGACACACCCCAATCCCCTCCCACCCCCCCCCCCCCCCTAAAAAAAAGCATTGTTTATTTCAGGTAGGAGAAATTAATATAGGAATTTCATCAAAAGCACATCCATATTCTCAAATAATGCCTGAGAAGTTGCGCTCAAAAGGCACCCAATTAAAGTGGAAAAAGTGACAAAAATAAATTTAAAAAGTATATCCAAACTGCAGATCCTGAAGAAAACATGTGCAAAGTTTCAAAAAGACCGGTATAAAATTGTATGAGGAGTTGCAATCACAAGGTACCCATTGTCTATACATCTGAGGTCAGAAAATGACAAAGTTCACAAAGAAGAAAGACAAAGTGACAAACAGTAATGCAAGGATTATATCAAAAGCACATGCACATCTTCAGACTATGGAGAAAACATGTGCAAAGTTTCAAAAAAGGTCGGTATAAATGTATGAGGAGTTGTGCTCACGAGGTACCCACTGTCTATATATTGAGGGTAAAAAATAACTAAGTTCACAATGTGAAAAAGTGAAATAAAATGATCTAACAATTATATCCAAACCATATGCACATCCTCATACCATGAAGAAAACAAATGCAAAGTTTCATAATGATCGGTACAAAACTGTAAGAGGAGTTGCGCTCACAAGAGGTAGCCACTGTCTATATATTGAGGGTGAAAAATGACTAAGTTCACAATATGGATATATATATTGAGGGTGAAAAATGACTGTTCACAATATGGAAAAAGTGACAAAAATTATCTAACTATTACATCAAAACATCCCGGTATACATGAAGCGGCCTATAAATCTAATCAGACCACAGGTCGAATACTCGTCATCTTTTTGGAGTCCGTACACTATGACCGGCATTCATAAGGTAGAAAGAAATGGTTCAGAGAAGAGCCATTCGCTGGATTTTTAGTTCTTATTCACCATACAAAAGTGTTACTGAACTCCAAGATCAACTGAACCTAAAAACACTAGAACAGTAGATGCCTAAGTCATAATGATACAAAATTATGCATGGCCTAGTAGCCATTTCAGTACCACCATACTTCGAACAACCCAGTCGATCGACACAACACACTCGCCACCCCCTTGCACTACGTCAAGTTCATACTACGGCCAATTATTACATTCAACAATTGTATATTGGATTACAGGGTTCTCACTAGGATTTTGAAAATTGGAGTAAAATGCTGTCGTCCAGAAAAAGTTGGAGTTTTACCATACTTTTCTATTGAGACTTTCCAAAAAGTTGGAGTCAGAAAAGAAAAGTTGGAGTAATTTACTCCAAATCTGGAGTTAATGAGAACTCTGCTGGAACCAGCTTCCAGCCCAGATAGTACTACTGCCCACTCTGGATCAGTTCAGTCTCATGACCATCACATCCAATAACACAACAGAAACTGTTTTTGTCTCTTCTTGTATAGGTCTTTTAACACTATCATCTGTTCTTAACTTTTTCTTACACTTTGCATCACGACAGTAATTCGCAATCCACCTGCACGTAATCCTCGTGCGATGGGGTGTTGCAGTAGAAAGAAAGAAAGTGAACGGAAGGAACCGGAAAGTGGCGAGGTAAACTACCGGTTTATGTAATCCAATCAAAATGATCTTTATTCCCAGTTACCTACTGTACTTTCGTGGGCAGAAAGCGCAGCTGTGATTGGCTATCTCAGTCGATTCCTGAGAAAAATGGCTGCCTTTAATTACAGCTGAGTGAGGAATTGATATATTTAAGCAAATAAAAATGTATCAGAAAGGCGTTGGATAACAGACAAAACAATGAATTACGGGAAAAGAATTGCATTGCCACGGTCATCGGTTATTACTGACAGGTATTTTTGGAAAATGAGATATTGTACCTTTTTTTTTCGTAATACATCTGAAAAAAAAAATCAATGTGAATTTTTTTTTAAACGAATTATAAAGGTGTCACTTTATTCGGTGTTTGCGTGTAAGATAAAGTATTGTAGTAGTATCTCTAGCCAAATGCACTGGGAATGGCTCTGAGTGAAATGGGGCCGGGGAAACGGGCCCCGCGGACGGGCACATATTTCAGTACAGGACAGGCTACATGGTCCCGTACAAGGAGCTTTGCTATTGGTTTCTACCCAGGAACTGCCTAGAACGTCCGCGAGAGTATATGACAATATAGACAAATTTATATCATTTTGAAGACGCGTCCCCGCCAACTCTAGGTTTATATATAATCAGATATGAAAGCCACGGCCGAGCCGAAAAAGCCGAGCGTGATATAGTGTTTTCTTGAATTTGTTCAAGATACTTATTTCTTTTAATCTTATATTACCATATACGTAAAATGCTGTATTCACAATTTACATTTGTATAAGCAGTGGGTTTCATACCGGACCTTTATACATGCGTCTCCTATACTCGTTAAATGAATCAAGGTCTTGGTTTTGCATATCGGAAGCTGAAGACACAAACACAGAACACTTTACATGAAAATGAATGTCCTGAAGATTACTCTGTAAGCCTTTAAATGTAACATTCTAAATTTATATACTGTAAGAGAATAACATAATATTTATTTGTACCCTGATAAATGTGGGGTAAGGTCCTCACACTGTAGGTAATGGTTTTACTGTTTTAAGGGAGCTAACTGCAATTGACTGTTTAAAGGGAGCAAACTGCAATAGCTTTATGAGTTGGGACCCATGCGAAATGGGATGAATCGCACCAATAAAGAGGGGGCATGCTTATACATAACCAGTACACTGAACACCCTTCCGCCCAAAACTTGTAACTGCCAATCTTGAAGCAGTGGAAGGAGCAAATGACCATAGCAAATACATGTGTTTCATGATAAATCGCTACAATCTGTAGGGATCGAATCCGCAGTCAGGTCTCACGTTTGATTCCGGTTGGTGAGATAACATTCTTTCCAATATAGTCAGTACTAACAACTTATAGTTCGAAAGGACAGCATTCCCACTCACATTTTGATTTAGGGGTACATGTACCCCTTGGGTTAAGCAATTGGGGGTACAGATCACTTTTTGAGGGTACACATATTTTGGGGTAATTAAATGCATTGTTAAGTGCTGGGAAGACTTTGTACTTTAAATGTCATTGTGGTCAGTTTTAGGTACTTTGTCTTAGTATTTTATATAAAAGAAAACTGTGCTTCAATCATATCAAGACGTCACTTTTCCAAAACATATTCTTCAGTCAAAAGAACTTAATACTAACAGCCAAGTTCAAGTACCATTAAAGCTTCCTAGATATACAATGTTCGAAAACCGGTAAAACAGGTTCTGCCCAGAATGTTGGTTCTTTCGTTCAGTGTGAGCTGGACATACTGATTTTATAGAAAATCGCTACTGCAAAATGGCATGAAAGATTGGAAATTCTATGAAAGAGTGTATGACATTTTCCTGGGAGTTCTGAGCGCTTTTAATATTCATAACCTTGTTTACTGACTGAATAATTAAACTTTTTCGGGAAATTGGGAAGTCGCGAAAACTTATGACATGTAGATTTTACGGCAATAAGTACATGCTTTTGTTGACAACTGTCATTAAAAACTTGGCTAAAGTAGTCATGCAGCGGTACAACTATCCTAAATTAATCTAAATGAAACAAAATATTACCGATCTAATTGACAACCTTTGTATACACTTGAGCGAACCGAGCCGTATCGAAACTCGGAGAAAAACGGTGCCCACTGAACCGCGATACAATGTAATGGTCGTCAGTGATTGGATAATAAAAAAAAGGATCATACACAATAACCAATGAACAATAATCTTATCACTCTCGGTAAGAATATAAATACATTCCGGGAATCCCGTCGGTCGAACGCATTCGTTATTTCCGCCAGCAACCGCAGTGTTTCAATGCTTTATTAATATTTAAAAGTATATGCTATTAAGCGAAAACTGACTCAGTAGGACGTACGCATGTTGCAATTTATACATGCACCAAATTTTTGGTATGTTTATGTACGTAGATACCAACAGTTCTGTACGCTCATGGCAGATTCTCTATGTGAATTGCGTACTGCAGTACGTGAATGGGAATGCTGAAGGAGACATATCATATTTGCATGAGGGTAAAGAGAAAGAGCCTTCCAAAGAGAGAGAGAGTTTGTAAGACTTACAAGATTCTTGTCCATCCATTTTAGGTACATCTGGCAATGAGATATAGGTATTCCTAGAGAAAAATGGCTAAACTGTTTTTGCAAATAGTGAAGACCCTGATCAGATGTCAAATGAAATGTATTCATACTTGAATGTCTCCCTTAACCCTTTAAGCGCTCAGCACATTCAGCAGACATTTTCATTTTTTTTTTTTTTCTTCTTATTTTCCAGTGCAAATAACAGGGCATATAAGGTGTGACATTACATGTGTATCGTTTGATTGTTTGCGGGGCAAATGAAACATGATAAGTCCAGCCTTATTTTCACTGTAAAAAACTGAAAACAGTTAGATCGGCATCTGCTCTAAAATTTTCAGCAGTGCTTCAGGGGTTCAAACTATTTTATTGGCAGCAGCAGCACATGCTAAGCTTGAAAATAATGAGTGAAAGGCGGGAATTTCTGACGTAGGAAGAAAAGCATGATAAATTGGTAAAAAACAATAAGATGGTTTGAAAAGGGACATTTTTGCTGTGGAAGTGAAATGGGGGGGGGGGGGGGAGGGGAAATGGGCCAGCCTGGATATAGAATTTGTCAGGTAAGGGGAAAATGTGATGTACATTCTGCTAAGATTCTTCGCAGGTTGCTTTTTACAATATGGGGACTGTGTAGAATACATGTATTTAAGGCGAACAATGAAGACCTTTACCAGATTATGTAGATTGTTTTGGGGCTTTGCTATCAGGAAGAATAAAATTACAACTAAAACACTACAAAATCATAGACTACTTTGTAGTTTATTTGTATTCTGAACTAAATATCATCAGCCAATTGTTGATTGTGTTCTATTTTGTTATACATGTACTTTGTATGTTAGGAAAAATGTGCAAACACTTTTTTATATTCAAACTTTTACCCTCAGATAACTTGTACATTTTTTACCTGAGCTTGCATAAGGTGAGTCTGGATAAGCATGGAAGCTAGCGTGAATGTGATCGTTTTCACGCTACATGATATCCCAGTGTGAACTGGGCGCATATTTAGCGTGGGATAAGTGCGGGAATAGTGTGGGATGTAATCTTTTTTGCGATCGTGCATGAGTGCGAATGATATAACCATCCCGATACCTGTACTGTATATTTTCTGCAAGTCAGCTGTTGATGCCTAAAGCAAAATCTGTAAACATTTACACAAAGTCATACACCAAACATAAAGATGTACCAGAAACAGCTTTGTAATCATTTTACAAGACAAGACAAGTGAACCAGTTTTATTAAATGGTAACTACATGTATTTACCTGTTATGATAAAGTTCCATCAAAGGATATACGAGGGTAGTTCAATAAGTTTGTAGAACTTGGTATTTTTCTATACAATTCAAGATTTCTTTTTTCATTTTTGTGCAGTGTAAACTTTTGTCAAGATAACAGCCGTTCAGTCAACACGTACATTTTTTGCTCTTACTTTTTGTTTGGAAACCTATACCCATAGGCAAAAAGGGAAAGTCAGAATATTGAGTTCAGAGCAGTCATAAAATTCCTCACTAAGGAGGGTGCAAAGACCAAAGAAATCCATTGGCGTATGGCTGATGTGTATGGTGATAGTAGACAAAAGTATTCCACAGTGGCAAAGTGGTCAGCAGAATTTAAACGTGGGCGAGACTCCTTGGAAGATGACCCAAGGCCAGGTCGCCCTGCTGATGTCATCAGCCAGGAGATGATAGACCGTGTTGAGAGGCTTGTGCTAAACAATCGCCGAATCGAAGTTGCCGAACTTGCTTCAGAATGTGGTATGTCTAATGGAAGTGTTTACACTATAATCCATGAACATTTAGGCATGTCAAAAGTATCTGCCAGGTGGGTACCCAGAACCTGAACATGCAAGATCGTCAGCAAAGGGTGGAGTCAAGTCAAGAACTTCTGGAAGTGTACAATGCCAATCCAGAAGACTTTCACACTCATCTTGTAACAGTTTCTGTGTTTCTGTGTAATGACATACAAACAAAAATTGAGACACAGTTTGATCTGGGTATGCAGTGTTTGCACAGATTTGCTGATAACCCTTGTCATGCTGAATAAGTTAAGATGCCTTGCCCATTTCTACTTATCAGCCAGTCAGATTACTTAATCTAGATAGTTGATATAAAATCAGATGATGAATGACAAGCAGTGCAGATCCAGATCAGTTGGCTGCTTCTTCAGAAGCCAACTGATCTGGATCTACACTTTTTGCAAAGGCAGGCGACATGTACATGTATATCTGGGTCCAGCAGGACAAGGGTTAAAATATATATCGGGGTACCATGTAGCATTGTGCCAATTAAGCGAAATAATCTAAAACTAAAGTTGGATCAGCCCTCTATCATGGCTGTTGGCAGCAATCAACAGTACTGATTTTTTTCACTATCGTTTGGTCAAAATTCTATTTTTAGAAATCTTGACCAAAGGTCACATCATAATGAGACATACAAATTAAGAGTACCGTAATCAATTGAAATTTTCCTCTCCAATTCCCAACACTAAGTACAAGTAAATACACTATGCACAGTTTGTCTGAAATAAGTAATAGCGTATTCACTCATTTAAAATTCTGCATGGAAATAAAAAATTGTCATTACTTTTGGATTAAAAAAACATCTTATCAAGGGCTACGAGTATGTTATCTGATTGTGGGTACTTTTTAAAAGCCCCTCTCTAAAATGCTCTTATAATAAATGAGTACTGTACCACAACTTGTTTTCATTAACAAATAAAAAAAAAAGTCAGTACATTTTCACAGGCCATAGTCCTATGGATGAGGACTGCAGGAACACATTCAGAATTTGATGTAACCCCTGGGGGCAGGCCCAGGGGGTGTGGCCCAGAAGGGGCCAAAATCCATTTTATATAAACATAATCATGTTACATATCAAATCAAAGGTAATGAAGAGTAGAATACAGTGGTGCAAAACTTTTGTCCCGGGGGCACGACTGGGGATCACCAGAGATAAAAAAGTTGGATTTTGGGCCCTATTATTTTTGAATGTCGCACAACTCCTCCTAAGCTTTTCGAGCTAGAACCTTAAAACTGTCACAGGTAATAGCCCTATGGATGAGGACTGTAGGAACGTATTTGGAATTTTGATGTGCGCTGGGATATGCTATGTCACTGGAGCGGGAATATGCGATTGATCCATTGACTTGCTCTAGTCGGACTTGTTTCGAGAGAGTCAGTAAATGTAATGATCATGCTCAAGACAACTGAGGAGGTATGTGGCACAACTCGGCCACACCGTTGGCATCGTGAAACCTAGTGGTGGAATGAACACGTGGAAAAGGCCATTGCTGCCATGCGGACAGCTTCCAAGGCCTGGAAGGCTGGTAAAGGCACTAGGGCATCATACGATGCAGCCAAACGAGGTGCCAGACATGCAGTGCATCATGCTCATCAAGAAGCCGACAAGAAGGTCTACGAGAATATTGACCCCAAGTCTTCAGAAGTCTACCGCCTTGCTAACCAGTTTAGAAGAGAGAACACTGATGTTGTTGGTGACAAACCTGTGAAGAATGATGCAGGAGAGATGTCAATGAGCGAAGACTCAAAGCAGAAGGCCTGGCTGGAGCACTACCAAAGGCTTCTCAATGTTGAGTTTGACTGGGACCCAGACCACCTGTCATATCAATCACCAGTGGAAGGCCCGCCCATCCCAATCACCATTGATATGGTTAAGAAGGCTATCTCGCAGATGAAGGCAGGCAAAGCACCGGGCCCATCAGGCATAGTGGTGGAGATGATAAGAGCGGCCGGTGACATGGGCGCCTCCATGATCCGTGACCTCGCAGTTGCAATCATTCGTGATGGCAAGGTACCCTCTGACTGGGAGCAGAGTTTCATTGTCTGCCTCTACAAGGGAAAAGGGGATGCATTGGAAAGGGGCAACTACCGCGGTCTCAAGCTGACAGAGCAGGTTATGAAAATCCTGGAGAGGATTGTGGACGGCCTCATCAGACAGTTGGTGTCAATCGACGATTCCCAGGCAGAGGCACTACAGACGCAATATTTGTTGTCAGGCAGCTGCAAGAGAAGTATCTAGCTGCCAATAAGAGACTCTACATGGCTTTCGTAGACCTGGAGAAGGCGTTTGATCGAGTGCCTCGGAAGGTCATCTGGTGGGCGCTGAGAAAACTTGGTGTGGAGGAGTGGATTGTGCGACTGGTGCAGGGGATGTATGCAAATGCACGGAGCCGAGTCCATGTTGGTGAGGGGTACAGTGAAGAGTTTGAAGCTAAGGTTGGTGTTCACCAAGGATCAGTACTCAGCCCACTGCTCTTCATCATTGTGCTTGAAGCCTTATCATGAGAGTTCCGCTCTGGGGTCCCCTGGGAGGACCTCTATGCCGATGACCTTGTTATCATCGCTGAATCGCTTGAGGAATGTGTCAGGAGGCTCTTGACTTGGAAAGAAGCAATGGAGAAGAAAGGACTGAGAGTAAATGCAGGAAAGACAAAGATCATGATCTGCGGTACGGGACTGGACCTCCTGCAGAGTTCAGGCGAGTTTCCATGCGCTGTCTGTCGCACTGGAGTGGGCAGCAACAGCATCTTCTGCAATGGCTGCAAGCACTGGGTGCACAAGAAATGCAGTGGGCTTAAGCGCTTGAAAAAGGACCCTGACTATAGATGTACACGGTGGCAGACCACAGAAGGAAGTCCAGGTCGGACCTGACAAGCTTGAGGTGGTAGCTTCCTTTTGCTACCTAGGAGACATGCTCTCAGCAGCAGGTGGCTGTGAACTTTCAACCACAACACATGTGAAAACCGCCTGGAAGAAGTTCAAGGATCTGCTACCAGTCCTCTCTTCAGGCCACCTCTCTTTCCAAACATGTGGCCATGTGTACAGCTCTTGTGTGCGGAGCGCAATGCTCCATGCCAGCGAGACTTGGCCATTGACAAAGCCGAACCTCCAGCATCTGCAGCGAAATGCAAGGTTGGGCGGTCAAAACCAGGGGCGGTTTTAACCGGCGGTTTTAACCGGTTAAAACCGCCCCGGTCAATACTCCCATAGTGGTCAATACTGGTCGATTGAAATATTGGGTGGTCAATTGAATATTTTTAGTGGTCAGCTGGAGATTATGGTGGTCAGTTGGTTGATTGATTATGGCAGATTACAGGCATAGAACAGTCTAGCAATTTGTTCATCTAACTGCTTCCACATACTACACTCTGTTGAAACGACAAACCTACTGAAACTAGCCTTCTGAAGTTTTGGACTCTTTGCTAGAAGCTGATCATTCGATAGAGTTTCAGGTTCAGATGTTATTTCTTCAAGTGGCTGCTTGGCAATACTTTCTGGCTTTTTAGCCCTAGACGTGTTTGTCTATGAGTCTTCAGTCTTAAGACCTTAGCACTAACTTAATACTGTACTGTTTTTTGTTTTTTTTTTGTTATCTTACAAAATAGTGAAGAAGTTCCAAATTGGGTCTTTAGGTTTCATTTTTGACACCTTCAGTAACAGCTTGGTGATAAGGTAAGATACTATCTAGATTGCATATAACTCAAAATTTCACACATTAGGAATAAAGCCTGGTGTCAGTGTATAATACAGGTATAATATCAGGGACTTGTGATTGATAACTTTGGCAATTAGATCTATGTCACACCCACTGCAGTGGCATGGGGCAGCTTTTACACTTTTAAATCTGTTTTGACAGCAATTTACAGGTGTTGCAGATACTTAAATATACTTACAGACATTAGTAAATCTTCAGACATTGTTTGGTTAATTAATTACAGCCTTTTACAGATGTACTACTTCACAGGCCTAAAGATTAATGACAGGTGTATTTCACACGTTTACAATATGTGACAATTTTCTGCAATAACATCAACATTATATGTTAGCTGCTTTTTGATGCAACCTTGTGTGGTACAATCTGGTACAACATTTTTTTTCTGTCAAACAAAATAGGACCTTTCATAAATCCTTTAAAGTCCATGATAAAATCAGCTTATTTATATTCCTGTAAATCAAAATATGAACAATTAATCTAACCTTTAAAGGATAATATAATAATAAAGAGTGTTTGGTTGAAAAGAAAGACCTGTCTATAATTCAGTGAGTCAATCCAATCAACCTCTTCAGTTGACCAGTTATTATGCCTTTTGACTTATGATTAAAAAAAGGACCTTAATAATTAGTTACATGTATTGATAAAAATTATTTGTCTTGTTCACTGATGAAAATATAGTCTAACCTCATGGAGGAAATGCTTTTAAGACCAGTTTATCAACAGGACAGAGGCATATATGCTAGTGATTTAATCAACCCAATTGACCACCAATCGACCAAAAATGACCGGTTAAAACCGGTTTTAACCACCGGCCCAGTCAATACTCATATTGACCGGCTTTTTGCCAACCTTGGCGAAATGACAGGGCAATGATCAGACAGATCTGCAATGTCAGGCCGCAAGACATTGTCACCACCAGGTCCAGTGATCTACTTGTGTGGCTTGGCATTGAGGATCTGGAACTCATTCTGAAGGAGAGAAGACTTCGATGGTATGGACATGTGGAATGCTCCAGTGGTGCAATCAAGACAGCCTTTGACATACAGGTTGATGGAAAGCGTGGGCCTGGGAGGCCCAAAATGACATGGAAGCAGCTGACAGAGAGGGATTGCAGAGAATGGAAGCTCTCGGCTATCAACCCTCATGATAGACGTACCTGGAGATCTGGTGTGAGATCTGCCATGCGTGCAGCAAGCCTGCTATCTGGAAGGAGGCCCACCGATGTGGATGTTGCCCCTGTACATGTACCTGCACGTTAACCAAAAATCTGATTATGAATATGATTATGATTTCTCATGTTGAAATAAGAAACAAATGTCATCTAACTGTTCAGTTTGTTGGAAAGAATTAAAATTTTATCAGCAGCTGTGGTGTTATCATCTTCCTGCCTGAAAACTTGATGCCTGAGCTACATGTACAGTGTTCAAATTTAACTTTTTTGACAGCTTCCTAAAATTAGCAAGTGGCATTATTTTTTACTTGCTAAACCTTTCAGCCAACTTGCTTTTTCACACTTATAAATACTGTTAAATGTGGCTTTAAACCTTAGTACTCTGGGTAAAAATTTCAGCAGACATTTAAAAATATTTTTCTTATTTTTCCCAGAAAACAGGTTTTGACATTACATGCAAATTGTCTCCTATGGAGACAATTTGCATGTAATGTCAAAACCTGTTTTCTGGGAAAAATAAGAAAAATATCATCATTGCTTTTGGAAAAGAAATTGCAAAACTTCAGCAACAATGCCTCAGGTTCTGCCAGTTAAAGAGAATCTTTCCAACTTGCTAGAATTAGCAAGTGATGGAAATTGCAGCTTGCTTTTTGAGGGAATTAACCAGCATTTAGCAAGTTAGCAAGTGCTAAAATTGATCCCTGATGTACTTTAGACGTAACAAAAATTACAGGAGCTTCACTTTTATTCCAAAGTCATTTTCCCAGGCTGTTGTTTAATAATTGTATTATTCTGCATAAACTACATGTAATTACATGTAGAATAAAGGATCTAATATTCAAAGTTTCACAAAAATAACATGCTCTCAATGAGGTTCTGAGGAATCTGCAAACCTAATGTGACAGAAATATACATGCTGATCATAAAAGATTATAAAAATATAAATATATAGCACTAGGCTTTTAAAGTCTTAAGATTATAATCACTTTTTACTTGATAACTTGATTGTCTCTTCTAAATTGACTACATAATTTGTTAGGAAAGTACTAACTCAGATAATATTTTCTTCCATAATGCTTTATTATTTAGTCTGCAGCAGCATTTTATAACAAGCCAGGGGCAGCTGAATTTCATTTGAAAATAGTATTTACAGGCAACAAAAAGTGAGATTATCATCATGGAAACACGTCTACATGTATATAATTTTGACCCCCTTAAACTCTACATTTATATAGTAAAACTGGAGTTAACAACAGGGTATACATTATTTTTCTTATTTTGCTAAAAAAACTAGGCTGTTCTAACAAGTACCCACAATCTATGTTTTGAGCAGGAATATGAAAAATATCAAAATTTTTTATCTGAAAATTTTCTGTTTTTGGTTGTAAAATTTTCAATATATTTGAATATTGGTGTGTTTTCATAATGATCAAAAGTAACTCAGGTATCAACCTTTAACGATGACAATTATTATGATTTAAATATGCAAATAAGGATATTAATATCGTACCGAGTCATCATCCTTACAGTTCAGAATAAATTTAGAGTATAAATGAAGTCTGCATACAAAAATTACATTAATCAATCAGATTTTGAAAGTTTTGCGAAATGAATCAGTCAGTTTATTTGTACTTGGCTTTATATGAATACAGGAAATTTAAAATGAAATTTAATCTAAAATCAGAAGTTTATGTGCAAGACATTCAGAAGCTGATTTCTGTTATTTTTGGACAAAAATTAGTCTGTTTTCTTGCCTAGTACTGCGAAAGTACAATGTAAAATGGCTCAAGTTTTTGGAATGACTACCAACCATGTTTATGATATTGAGATGAAACTAATTCATATGTGTAGGATTGATAATTCTCAGAAAATGAAAAAAAGCCAATGGAGAAATCTTAAATCTAGGTAATTATCAGAAAATAATTACAACGGTTTACTATATTTACCCGAAATATTCAGTTAAACCTACAGGAACAGGCATTGTAGACATATGCATACCGGTAGCTCCAGATAAGGGGATATCAGCATAATATTTTTCTTACGTGTATGTCTACATGAAAACATTGTTGGTACTCATTAGAAGGGCCTCAGTCTAATAGGTACCACAACTGATGTTTTTGTTGAGAAATAAGAAAAAATATCAGTTCTTTTCCATTGAAAAAAGGCCTTATCTGAAGCTATGCACATGGCTCCAGTTCACTCTTGTCCTGCTGAATAAATTAAGATGCCACACCCATTTCAAATTTACAGCCAATCAGATTACTTGATCCAGATTGTTGATATAAATTCACACTCTTAAAGGCAAACAGTGCAGATCCAGATCAGTGATCTGTATCTGAACTGTTTGCAAAGCCAGGATATATCAGGGTTCAGCAGGACAAGGGTTAAGTGGTTTATTTTTATGTTTATATTCCACTTAATAAAGTTTGCCTCACTGGAAGCAAGACCTGGGTGGGTGCGTGGGAGGTAATGTTGAGGCATCTATCTTAAAAACACTATACTTAGTGGAATTGCAAACAGTGTAGACACTGATGAGGTGCAGTCTGCTCTAGGTCTTCACTGCATGCATATACCATTTTGTCAGAAATTTTTAAGCTGTAGCAGTTTTAATATGCTTGGCATCTGGCAATACAAAAGCAAGCTAGAAAAAGAATTTCTTTAAAAGGAAGCTACATGTATAGTCTGCAGTTAGGAGTGACAATAACAAATACCATTATGAGCAGATTTTCCGCAGGTGAAATGGATTTTTTTTATTTAAAACAAAAACAAAAAAAAAAAACAAAAAAAAAAAAAAAACAGTGACAACAAAAAACAAAACAAAAAACATTAAGTTATTGTCAATTTAAAAAATGCTTTCATAGTGCAATAAAGTCATGTTAATCCTTGCCATGCTGAATAAATTAAGATGTCACACCCACTTCTTCAGCCAACCAGATTGCTTGATTCAGGTTGATACAAATTCACATACAATGATAAACAGTGCAGATCCAGATCAGTTGGCTTCTGAGAAGCCAACTGATCTGGATCTACACTGTATGCAAAGGCAGGGTATATTCGGGTTCGGCTGGACCAGGGTTAACAACATTTAGTATAATAAATGGAATTGATGTAGCTAATACTGTTCATACTGTACAGATACTCAAATTTTTCTTCATATTGGCTCAAAGCATGATTGTACATGTATGGAACATAAGTCCAGATAATAAGGCACTTTGAACAAAAAAGGATTGACTTTTTATGCCTGCATGCCTGCTGAAGGCAGGAGTGGGGCATATAGCGTTTCACCATGATGTTGCGTATGTGCGTATGTTTTGTTCATAAGCAGAGTCTAAGAAATGTTAAAGTTTACATTCAAGTTTACCTGCATATTTACATTCACATATAAGTTGCTCATAACTTTGATACCTTTTATGCTACAAAGTTGAAATTTGGTATATGATATTTACCCAAACCAAACCATAGACTTCATGGTAGAGTTGCCCCTGGGTGGGGCCAGGGGACAGAATGTATGGCAGATCATACTGAACACATGCAAAATGGCAATAGAATCATAAGTCTGGTACCATTAATTGCCCTAGAAAGTTAGAATTCAGGTATAATGATCACAAATGATATAGTTTATACAGAGACCAGGGTTTGGAAACTGGATCTTGCTAGGGGTGGGGCTTTGGGGTGGGGCCAAAGGGAACAGCCAGATGGGCAAAGGCCATAGGGCGGGGGCATCATTCTGTGTACTTTGGACACATGTCTAATTTTTTCCACTAAGAAAACTCATTAGAAGACTAAGAAGCACCTCAGGCACCTCTAATAAATACCCACAAGCTTTATCCACCTCAACTCCCCCCCCCCCCCCACACACACACACACCCATCCACCCCCCCA
The DNA here is from genome assembly GCA_964016985.1 of Anodontia alba. Classification (NCBI taxonomy): domain Eukaryota; kingdom Metazoa; phylum Mollusca; class Bivalvia; order Lucinida; family Lucinidae; genus Anodontia; species Anodontia alba. The sequence goes on along the minus strand of OZ024826.1, from coordinate 32,888,421 downwards.
CACCCCCCACACCACCACCAAAGGATTGATTATGTGCAAATTTATGCACTGTTTAACATGACTTGGCCAATAATTGTGAGGTTCAAAATAATCTATTAAGTACATATGTAAATGATAGTTAAAGCCTCATACAAAAAGAAACTTTAGCTCGTCTGAGCTTGCCCTTCTGTTGATTCAAGAAGGGCAGTTGTCAGTTTCTGGCAAAGGAGTCTGTCTGTGCATAAGTAATGGTATAAACTAACTGGCTAGACATGACCTTGATAGTGTTGACAGGCTGTTAAATTCCAAACCAACCCAAAATCATTTGAGCTTGACGTGAAATAGACATTAACCCTTGTCCTGCTGAACCCGGATATACCCTGCCTTTGCAAACACTGTAGATCCAGATCAGAAGCCAATAAGCCAACTGATCTGGATCTGCACTGTTTGCCATTAAGTATGTGAATTTATATAAAAAATCTGGATCAAATAATCTGATTGGCTGAAAATTAGAAATGGGAGTGGCATCTTAATTTATTCAGCAGGACAAGGGTTATTAACATACAATAATATTTTGAAATGTGCTTTATTTGAAAAGGGCCCTTAAGCTGTAACCATATGCAGACATTGAAGGCTCAGATCACCTGTAGGGGTGGTTGGGTGAGGCGAAGGTGTCCTGTAGCTTTTATCACCGGGGGGTCCAACTGATATTGACTTAGAGTTGGGCAAGGCCTGCTGTCCTTGCAGCAGGTAAGGGTAGAGGGGAATGTTGTTATTTCTTCTGTTCCTCCACTTTCTTTCATTTCCCTCTATCTTCACTATCCCTCTCTTTTGTCTCCTCTTCTATCTCTTTTCTCCCTTTCTCTGGGAGACGACACAAAATGGCCCACAAGGGTTGACGTGTTGTTAAACATTTTTATCAGGTTTCTTAACCCTTGTCATGCTGAATAAATTAAGATGTCATGCCCACTTCTAATTTTCAGCCAATCAGATTACTTGATTCAGATTGTTGCTATAAATGCACATACTTAATCGCAAACAGTGCAGATCCAGATCAGTTGGCTTCTTCAGAACTGCCCCTTACAACAGCCAATTTTATTATTGACCTAGGGTAACTTTTGTAGAGAGGTTGCACTGTAGTTCAGAGACGTCGTCAGAGATTTACCTTTTGGTTGACCTTTTATTCAAATTACATTGTATATGTTACCTTTATTCTTCAAAGGATTGCCTTCATACAGTATATTTGGTAGGTACATGTATGAAGAGGAGGACCAATAGATGTTTCTCATGCAAGAGAGACAACTCTTACTTTCTTCATTATTTAAAAAACCCGTCCAAAATGCCGTTCGGCGTTTTCCTTGTCCTCAAAGAAGGTGTTAATAGTACTAATCAAAAGCATCTCAGGAAACAATATATAGTTATGGAGACCCACTACATGTGTTTCTTCATTAGAACTGGTTAAAACATTTTCAGAATTGTCATTAATCTTGGTCCTGCTGAACGTGATATACCCTGTTTTGCAAACAGTGTAGAAGAAGTCAGCTGATCTGGATCTGCACTGTTTTTGTCATTTAGTATGTGAATTTGTTTCAACAACCTACATGTAGCTCAAGCAATCTGATTGACTGACAATTAGAAGTGGGTATGGCATATTTATTCAGCATGACAAGGGTTGAATATTTTACTTAAACCCTTTCATCTCTACAGACCAATAGAATCCTTTGCAAACTGTGCACATCCAGATGAGACAGTTCACAATGAGTCCACTCATCAGGATCTACTCTCTTTGCAATTCTGTTTTTTGATTTTTGACAGAAATGCAACAATGGATGTGTCCGAATTCTGAGAGGGAAGAGTTAATGTCAGAAATTCGGGGGTGAAATGGTGAATAAGTCCCCTGATCTGTTAGTTTTATCTGCTAATTACTGCCTTCTGTGGGCGAAATGGTAAATGATGATGATTCATTGCTGTTATAATTTTTATACTAAGTTAGTACTTTTTCTGTTCTATTTTTGTATCTTCATCAATCTTTTATTTAAATATTTAACCCTGGTCCTGCTGAACCTGGATATGCTGCATAGCTCTAGTTAAGGCGCTTTTTTCAATCCAAAAGTATTGATATTTTTCTTATTTCTCCATGAAAACATATGTTGTGGTACTCATTAGAAGGGCCTCGCAACATATGTTTTTGTGGAGAAATAAGAAAAATATTAACCTGATACCCACTCTTATCTAGGCCTATGTATAATAAATTTTTGCTCTGCCTTCAAAAACTGTAGATCCAGATCATTTGGCTTTTAGTGCATTCAGTAGTGCATCTGACTGCTAATTCGTTTCTCACTCAATTTGCATGTAGGAAATTGTAAACTGCTTAGAGGGCTCAGTCTACCCAGGGAAAGTGTGGTTAGGAAACATGACTTTAATAGTGTTAACTGGCCATAAAACTCCAACCTAACCAACTGACTGCAATACAGGGTTCACTAGATTGAATCCCTGCATGGCCACATAACTTTGTTTTGAGTCTCAATCGTAAAAGAATGTCTATGGTCATTGTCCCCTTCTGCTGATTCAAGAAGGGCAAATGTCAGCTTCTAGTGACTGGCAAAAGTATGTGCCAAAGTAATTGATAACTGCTTAGAGGATAAGCCTGACAAGGAAATGTGTGAGACAGTTAACCCTTGTCCTGCTGAACTCAAGAATCTGCATTTGCAAACAGTGTAGATACAGATCAGTTGGCTTCTTCAGAAGCCAACTGATCTGGATCTGCACTGTTTGCCATTCAGTATGTGAATTTAAATCAGCAGTCTGGATCAAGTAATCTGATTGGCAGAAAATTAGAAGTAGGTGTGGCATCTTAATTTATTCAGCATGACAAGGGTTAACTGACCAGTTCAAATGACTTAACACTTAGCATACTGGGTAAAATTTACAGCAGATGACATTTTGAAATGGTTTCTTATTTTACCCAGAAAATAGATTTTGAAATTGCATGCAAATTGTCTCCTTAGGAGGCAATTTGCATGACGTATCAAAACTTATTTTCTGAGAAAATAAAAAAAAGTACAGTATAACCTCAATGGCTCGAACCCGGATGGCTCGTTTACTGTGGCTGATTCGAACTCGGTTTTCAGCCCTACAAAATCCTTCCAATACATGTAGCTCAAGAAAACAAATATTTAGGGATATTTTTTTTTCTTATTTTATCATGGAATTGTATGTTATGTGTACTCATTAGAATTGCCTCCTTGAGGCAATTCTAATGAGTACACTCAGCATACATGTACAATTATTGTGTAGAAAATAAAAAAAAAAAAATCCCTAAATTATTGCTATTTGCTTCCTGACCTGGCTCCATGATTAACCCTCAGTGTCTCGAACTACCCATGTCTTGAACAATTTTCCATGGTCCCAAAGATGTTCGAGCCATTGAAGTTCGACTGTATATGTTTATCAATTTTTCATCTGCTTGGTTTGCCCAGAGAGTGGTAAAGGTACATGTACAAATAAAAAAAAAAAAAATATCATCAATTTGTCATCTGCTGGATTTGCTCAGAAAGTGGTAAAGGTTAACACTGCTTAAGCATTGACTTGGTCGTAAAACTCCATTATCTCCACCATCACCCTGTCTAGAGCTCTGTGTAGGTTGATTGAAAAAAATCTCGAGGTGTTTTGTTTGTTTTACAGTGACAGTGCTATAGGAGATGATTATGATGACGAAGGTAGAAGCCATAAAAAGTCCTCAAGCAAGGACAAGTACGTATTTACAGTATTAATCTTAAATACTCATATATCTTAAGTTATTAAAGCATAGCTTTCTGGGTAAAAATTTAACAGAAAACATTTTAAAATATTTTTCTTTTTTTTTTCTCAGAAAACAGGTTTTGACATTTCATGCAAATTGTGCATAAAACATTAGAGCCTATTTTCTGGGCAAAATAGGACTTTATACCTGAAAGCTGACCACCACAATCCTCTCCGACCACACCACTACCTTGCATACGGTCATCCCAGATCATCTCTCATGGAACAAGGGCTCTTTCATTTTTATCGCACCTGCTTGTAGCAGGGTGCGATATAGGCGTCCGATTTTCTGTCCGTCCGTCCGTCAGTCTGTCCGTCCGTCTGTCAACATTTATGTCGACGTTCTACATTTATGTCAAAGTTAGTATTCTAATCAACTACAAGACTAAACAACCATCAAACCTTGCATGAAACATCTCCCTGACCTCCTGACTTTGCAACATAGGTGTCCGCTTTTCCGTATGTCTGTCCATTCATCCGTCCGTCTGTCAACATTTATGTCGAAGTTCGACATTTATGTCAAAGTTAGTATTTTAATCAACTACAAGACTAAACAACCATCAAACCTTGCATGAAACATCTCCCTGACCTCCCGACTTTGCGACATAGGTGCCCACTTTTCCATTCGTCTGTCTGTTCGTCTGTCCGTCTCTTAACAGTTCTGTTATGTCGAAGTTCGACATTTATGTCAAAGTTAGTATTCTGATCAACTACAAGACTAAACAACCATCATACCTTGTATGAAATATCTCCCTGACCTTCTGACTTGGCGACATAGGTGCCCGCTTTTCCATTCGTCTGTCCGTTCGTCTGTCAGTCTGTCTCTTAACAGTTCTGTTATGTCGAAGTTCGACGTTTATGTCAAAGTTAGTATTCTAATCAACTACAATTCTACAACAACCATCATTCCTTGCATGACACATCTCCCTGACCTCCTGACTTGGCAGATATGTTGACCCAGTGACCTTGACCTATATTTTGCGCTCCATTGACTGACACAATTTACGTTGACGTTCCAGATCTTCTTAACTATAAGGCATACAACTACCAAACCTTGCATAGTGCTTCTTCTAGATGTACAGGCTTGGCAGGTACCTTGACCCGGTGACCTTGACCTATATTTTGCGCTCCAGTGACTTTGACATATATTGCGTCGACGTTCAATATCTCCTCAACTATAAGGCCTACAACCATCAAACCTTGCAAAGTGCTTCTCCTCAATGTACTGACTTAGCAGATACCTTGACCTGGTGACCTTGACCTATATTTTGGCTGCAGTGACTTTGACATAATTTACATCAACGTTCCAGATCTCCTCAAGTGTAAGACCTCTAGCCACCAAACCTTGCATAGTGCTTCTCCTATATGTACTTACTTGGCAGGTATCTTGACCCGGTGACCTTGACCTATATTTTGCGCTCCAGTACCTTTTACACATTTTACGCCAATGTTCAATATCTCCTCAACTATAAGGCCTACAACCATCAAACCTTGCATAGTGCTTCTCCTCAATGTACGGACTCTGCAGGTACCTTGACTGGGTGACCTTGACCTATATTTCACTCTCATTGACTTTTACACCTTTTACGTCACCCTTCCATATGTCCTAAACTGTAAGGCCTTCAACCACCAAACCTTATATAGCACTTCTTCTCGATGTACTGACTCGACAGGTACCTTGACTGGTGACCTTGACCTATATTGTGCACTCCAGTGACTTTGACACATTTTATATTGATGTTCGGTATCTCCTCAAAAATAAGACCTACAACCACTAAACCTTGCATAGTGCTTCACCTCATTGCCCTGGCTTGGCAGGTACCTTGACCCAGTGACCTTGGCCTATATTTGACACATTTTACATTGATGTTTGATAACTCCTCAACTATAAGGCCTACAACCACCATACCTTGCATTGTGCTTCTCCTTGATGTACTGAATTAGCAGGTACCTTGACCCGTGACCTTGACCTATATTTCATGCTCCAGTGACTTTTACACATTTTATGTCAACGTTCCATTATCATTGGGTTGTATGATACGAAAAGTCAGTGCTGAAGATATAGCCATTAGAGGGAATGGGACTGGCCTGGAATATATGTGCCCCACTAGGCACTTTGTCTACATTTTTTTCAACCCAGTTTTCCAAGTAAGCACTGCTAAGAATGAAATAAACTTATTAAATAACCACATTCTGATTGTGGCTCCTGTGACTTTTGCGCCAGCAGGTGCGATGACGCCTTCCGCGGAATTCTTGTCTTATGGAAACTGATCTAGTCTCATATTCTTTCAAGGTTTCAGTAAACCAATTTTTTTGGACTTGACTGTTTCTACAGTTTCCTACAGTTTTCATACCATCCGGTTGAAACATGATGGACAGTTAGACTATGAGGTGATGCAGTGCATATTGTTTTGAGGTCACAGTACACCAAATTTTTAATAGAGTTAAAGATTGCTCAAGCAGGATTTCATTTCCAGCTAACTCCTATAGTTTTCATCTGATCAAGCTGTTATTTGTTTGTTGTTGGGTAGAAAGCTGTGTGGAATTGCAGCCAGGTTACAGTACACCAAATTTTCATATTCTTTCAGTTTACAATACACCAAATGTTTTGGATTTGACTTTGTTTCTACAATTTTCATTGACCTGGTTGAAACCTGGTGGACAGTTAGACAATGAAGTGATGCAGGGCATATTGTTTCAAGGTTACACTACACCAAATTTTCACAGAGTTATAACTTTGAAGATTGTTCAAACAGGATTTCATTTCCAGCTCACTCCTCCTATAGTTTTCATCTGATCATCTGATCAAGCTGTTATTTGTATCTTATTGGATAGAAAGAAGATGTGGAAAAATTGCAGCCAGCCAAATTTTCATTCATTCAAGGTTACAGTGCATCAAATTTTCATAGTTATTACTTATTAAAGCATCCTTACATGCTTTCAGGCTAACTCCTACAGTTTTCATCAATACCAGTTAAAACTATGATGTGATACAGCACATATTTTTTCCATGTTTTTTTGGTAGAGGTATTACACATCAAACACAGCCATCTTCTCTACTACATGTTTTGTTACCCTGCAGTAGCAGGATATCATACATTGTCTGTGATGTTTTTATTGTATCAGTGTCATTTATGGTTTGGGTGTGTGTTGCAGCAGCAACAGGCCCTAGGCACTTGAAACCTTATCAGTGCATGCATCTCACTATTCTAGGGCCCAGTTGTTCAAAACATTGTTAGCTTAACGAGCTCGTTAAGGGTCATTTCGTTAACTATTTTAGCGGATTCAATATACAATAAAATGTATTCTGATATTTTTTGCTGAAAAAATGTGAGTACCTTATGCACTGCAAAGCTACTCACATTTTTTCAGCAAAAAGTTTCAGCATATTTGCATATCACCTGATGTAAATTTTAACGAATCGTTAACTAACGACATCGTTAGCTTTGAACAACTGGGCCCAGAATGCCTTTCACAGAAGTAGGTCATTGTGACATATTTTTACTGAAATATGTCTGGTTATTAGCATGCTGGTCTGATAAGCTTCTAGCTTTGCATTACATGTAATACAAATACTTTGTTTGTTGAATCAAATATTACTCGCTTAACCCTTAGCAACATTCGGAATTGCAGCAGACAACATTTTTACTTTTTTTTTTATTTTCATAGAAACTTAGTTTGATATTTGCTTAATGGACAATTCAAGTGAAATGTGAAGCTTTATTTTCTTGAAAACAAAACAAAAAACAGAACAAAATAAAAAAAAACAAAAACAACAACAACAAACATGAAATGTTGTCTGCTGCTGTTTTGACTGGAGTTTTACATGTAACTCTTTCACTCCTGAAATTTTAAAGTGGACTCTTCCTATCTTTGGATTTGGTCACATTTATTGGTGTAAATTGGTGCTTGTCAAAACTACAAAATAGAGTCACAAACAGTGTAGATCCTGATGAGATAGCTCATTAGGTGTATGTTTTGGTCAGCAGGATTGAAAGATTTAGGGAAACTAAATACACATGGTAGATTTTCCACCTTTGTACAAGAAAAACAATGTTTGTCTTGTTTGCTTTCATGCACACAAGATCTCTTCTAAATGAGGTCTACTCTAAAACAAATGAATGTGCTTCCAAACTTGTTTTTTTTTTTGTTTATAAGTCAAAGACTAACTGTACACACCAATCTTAGTGGGCTTGTCTCTACCCAACTGAATCTTGTGAATTTAGAAGAACTAAGTCATTATTTTTCTTTTCAGGATTAATCGTAACCTCAGTGAGAAAAAGAGACGTGACCAGTTCAACATGTTGGTTAATGAGTTGTGTTCCATGGTGTCAACCAGCAACAAGAAAATGGACAAATCAACAGTACTCAAGTCAACGATAGCCTTCTTGAAGAATTACCAAGGTAAATTTATTTGCTTAAAAATTTAACCCTTCTCTTGCTGAACACAACATGCCATGTCTTAGCAAACAGCGTAGATCCAGATCAGTTGGCTTCTGAAAAAGCCAACTGTTCTGGATCTGCACTGTTTGTGATCAAATTAGAGAATTTCTACCAAAAACCTGGATCAAGTAATCTGATTGGTTGGAAATTAGAAGTGGGCGTGGCATCTTAATTTATTCAGCATGAGAAGGGTTAAAAATTGTAAATACGAAAATTACTGTATATCAGTCAGTAGTATGTGAGACCAGATGCAGTATGTGCAGTAGACCAGCATACAGGCATAACTGTATACATATTAGCCCGAAATATTTGAAGTAGAGACTGAACAAAACAGTATAGACCCTGATCAGACATGTGGTGTCTGATCGGGGTCTACACTGTTTGTCACTCATCCAACAGTTTTTAGACATATCAGCAGGAAGCAAAATTGATAGTCATTTTTTTTTTAGGAAAAGTATGTTAAGGTGATGAAACTGACTGAACCTTTCATCTCCTCTAGATCTACTATCTCTTCTATCACTTTTCTCCCTTTCTCTGGGAGATGACACAAAATGACCCACAAGGGTTGACATGTTGTAAAACCCCAACACAACCTTCAGGAAAATACCACAACAAGGAATTAAATAACCCCTGTTATGCAGATGTAGGAAGAAGCATATCTATATGGGGCTCTCTTTTGTAGTCATTAGAATGTGATGTATCATAGCTCTAGATCAAGAAAAATGGTAGTGGTTGTGGGGTGGGGTGAGTGTTGCTCTGATTTTGGTGACCTTGACCCTGTTTTAATCATGCTTATCAAAACAGATACCTGTGCAAACAGTGTAGACCCAGATGAGATGGCCCATCAGAAACTACACTGCTATTCTGTTATTGATTTTTGACTAAAACCCCTATTTGCAACAATGGACATGTCCAAATTCAGAGATGGAAGATTCTATGTCATAAACTCAGAGGGGGTGGTGAGGGAGAGGGGGCAAGGTTAATTGTCTGTAGGGAAAGTAGATCTTTGCCATATATTGCATATTATCTCAAACCAAGGATTCAAACAAAAAAATTCTGCCTTTATAAATAGCGATCAATGTCCAGGTGGGCATCGTCTGAGGTTTACTGTTTGGTTAACCTTTTCTCAAAGTGATATGTTACCTTTATCACAGCGTATAACTATACAGTGGCCTAATGGGAAGTGCCATGCTTCTGTACACCCAAACATCACTAGCGAAGACGAAATTCGCAACAGAAGTTCTGAGATTTTAACTGGTAAGAAAGCAATGTAGTATCCGATTATAATGCAGTTTTCAACATCAGGGGCAGAAATGAATGTATTTTAGCTGTATCTTTCTCACAAACTCTGACAGTCTGAGTGGTCCTTTTTTATGTAGACCTCATCGCGTGCCACTCAGTCAGTGATTTTCCTGGTTTTGTCACCAGCCAGCTCGATGAATCCAGGTCGATATACTCCAAATTAAGGCCAAATTCACGCTTATTTGAACGTGAAGTCTTTCAAACACATATTATCTTTTATGTATGATACCTGCCAGGCTCTACATCTTTTTTGATTTTGTAAACCATGACCTCTCCAATTGTACCCATCAGTTCCGACTGACTGTACAACTAGTGCCCAGCTTGCAAAAACATGCTGTCCGACTAGTGCAGATTTTGTCAGTTTATACCATGGAGCAGAATCCTAGTAAAGAATGCCATTCAACACCACGTGAATATTAGATGTAAAATGATTATGACCGGAATAAGGTAGTGATTTTATTTTTGTTTTATTGGTATTTTGAAGATAGCAGGTACAGTTTATTGGCAGAAACAAGAGTGTGTCTGTCTATTTGCCTGTCTGTCTGTCTGTCTACACAGGATTATAATGCTAATTAATTAAGACAAGAGTTACTCAGCTCACCCTGTTTTCGCTGTGTAGAGACAGTGAATATGATTTATATTTGCATTGTCGTAAATTTTATTTATTCTTATGACAACTATGACTGTCCTGATAATAGACACTTTTTGATGCTTCACTGCAAAACTTCAAACCCCTACTGGTGAACAAAAACATCATGGGGTCTTAATTATATAGCCGTGTTCGCGTGATGTTTTATCAAGAAAACATAATTACAGTCAGATACTAGAAACTAATGACTGTAAAATCAGCAGCCTTCTAAGACAACACTCAGGAAAACATACTTCTGATCCTCTAAATTTTATATCATAATTACTTGATAGATTTACAATACGTTCACTCTTTACAAGTGACTGCTGTGAACGTTTTCATCTCTGATAATGGATTTTCAAAAATCCTCAAAGTTATTTTGAGAAATGGCAAACAAAGTTCATATCAGTATTAAGCACAAAACTTTTTCACAACGGGCGCCACAAAAATTTTGGAAATCGGTTGACAGATGAGGATTTTTTGATCAAAAATAATTTTGAATAGGGAATTTTCTACAGTAAAATCGCTAGCAAATGAAGTAATTATTTTCCCGCAAAAATTTAAAACGCATTGTATTTTATCAAAGGTACCTGAAATAGGCAAAAACGATACAAAACACTTACCATGGTTTAAAACATTCAATTTAAGCCACAAAAATTGTCAGAATCAAAACTTTATGATCATGGATTATCTCACCTGCCAATGTAAAATCCCTATTCAAAATTAATTCTGATCATAAAATTCTTATTTGTGGACCGATTTTTTAAATTTTTGCAGGGCACATTACGAGAAATTTATTACTAACTTTTGGTATAGAAATCATCTATTCTTGTCTAAGTTTACTACATAATCCTCAAAAAAGCGTTATCAGAAGACAAAAAGCAAATCTGGGTTAAATATTTTTTCAGAAAAGAGATTTAAATAAATTTAACAAGATCACCTTAGTTCTAATCACACAGCATGCTAAATGAGGCATAAATATGCACATTATGACATACGGTTAACAGGAAATCAATGGAAGTGAGTGTTCAGGGCTTTAAAGTTGATCTGTTTCATCCAAATGAAATAAAACAATATCATGAATCCCGGTTGATTAAACAATAAGTGCTAGTCGTACAGTCAAATTCAGCTCGGATGGAGCTATTGATGCGGTACAGTTGGGGCAAGTCGTACAGTCAGTTGGAACTGAGGGTACAGTTTGAGAGGTCATGGTTTAAAAAAGCGAAACATGTAGAGCCTAGCAGGTATCATACATAAAAGATAATATGTGTTTAAAAGATTTCAGGTTCATATAATCATGAATTTGGCCTTAATTCGGAGTATATCGACCTGGATTCATCGAGTTGATGGGTGACAAAACTAGGAAAATCACTGATTGAGCAGCACGTGATAAACATCTCCACAAAAAACGGACCACTGTCAGGGTTTGTGAGAAGAATACAGCTAAAATACATTCATTTCTGCCCCCAGTGTCGAAAATCACATTATAATCGGATATTCCATTGCTTTCTTACCTGTTAAAATCTCAGAGCCTGTAGCAAATTTTGTGTTCGCTGGTGATGTTTGCGTGTACAGTATCATGGCGCTTCCGATTAGGCCACTGTACGGTTATACGCTGTGTTTATTCTTCAGTGGATAAACCCGTCCAAAATGCTGTCAAGCATTTTTCTTGTTTTTATTGGACATAGTTTATTATATTACAGAGACAACAACACAGGCACAAGTGCATGAAATCAAGGAAGACTGGAAACCATCCTTTCTAACCAATGATGAATTCATGCACCTTATGCTGGAGGTTAGTAACTATTCTTGAGTAACTTTGACTGTAACACAGAGCTTAAGATAAAAGAAGTATGCACTCAATATCTTTACACAAACTTCCGGCCATGACTTACAAGACCTCCAAATGTCAACAAATGGGTAAGTTCTCCTGATTATAAGAATAGTCTTTCAATGGCTGAGAGACATCTGGTAATCTCATAAGGGGTAGCCGGTAGTTATGCACTCAAAATCTTTACGTGAACTTCTGGCCATGACTTACGGGACCTTCAAATGTCAACAAATAGGTAAGTTGTCCTGATTTATTGATTTTTAGCCATTTTGAAATATCGGACAATGCTATTTTCTAAGGGCTAATCGGCCTTGTAAGTCATATTCTGCACACATATTTCAGTCCCCTGAACAAATGCTTGGGAAATTTTGCATCTTATGTATTTGAACGTTGGCTTAGGTTGCATTACGTCTTATTTGATATGTTAAATAAGTATTTCATAGTCCAGATGGCTGAAAATATCTTCATTTTGCACTGGAAAAAAGTCAAAACAAGAATATTGGACTACCCTTCTCCGGGTGAAACTAAATTAAAAATCTGCAGCTTGTTTTTTCAAGCCCACACCTATCTTTTCCGACGCTGAAATGGAAGTTGCTGGAAATAGCATTGTCCGATATTTCAAAATATGTCTATGAAATTGACTAAAAATCAATATTTATTTTCTTTGAAAAATTAAATTTTCTTTTTTCTTTTTTTTTCAAAAGTTTGTCTACTGAAGTAGTGATTAGCACTTTAAGTGTTAAGGATTTAAATACCAGACTAAGTTTACTTGTTGTGATATTCTGTGTTGTCTTTTCAGGCTTTAGACAGTTTTCTGTTGATGTTTACGCAACAAGGGATAATACTGTATGCCTCAGAAAGTGTGACATCATTACTGGGCCATTTACCGGTGAGTGACATACCATATTAAATGTTATTATTGTGCATATTATACTAACACACACCAGGGATATTTTCCTGAAACACATAGCAACAGATAAGGCGCTTTTTTTTTCATCCGAAAAATGCTGATATCTTTCTTATTTCTCAACAATAGAGAAGAATTTCGTAGGGAATCAAAAACGAGTTTGAATTATCCATGGTGAACGAGCCATCAGTGTTCGAGCTATTGAGATTTGACTGTATATCAGATGCTGTAAAGTGTTGCATCTGGTCAATGTCCACACTCTCTCCCACTCATCTAGCCATTTCAGAAGCATCGACAGATAGACAGATGGACCTGCTTAACCCTTGCCTTGCTGAACAAATTAAGATGCCATGCCCACTTCTAATTTCCAGCCAGTCTGATTACTTGATCCGGTTTTTTTTATAGAAATTCACATATTTGATGACAAACAGTGCAGATCCAGATCAGTTGGCTTCTTCAGAAGCCAGCTGATCTGATCTACACTGTTTGCTAAGAACGGACATGTTATGTTCAGCAAGAGAAGGGTTAAATGTTAGCACAAGTATTGTAAGGAGTTAAAATTGTGGAATATTTAGGGTAAATATGGTACAGATACCCTCGTTACAATGACAGCATTTTTTCCCAGAGATGTTGCCATATTAATGAATTTGCAGTTGTAGAGAATACTAAATGAGCAGATTGATATGTAAGAAAGGTCTTGTTTTGTTTTTATTTTCCCATAGATAATATGTTTTGGATATTTGTTAGAATCGCCTCACTGAGATGCTTCTAACAAATATCCTGGGGGTGGTTGGGTGTGGCGACGGTGCCGTGTAACTTACATCACCGGGGCATCCAACTGATACTGGCTTACAGTTGGGCAAGGTCTGTTATCCTTGTAGGAGTTAAGGATAGAGGGGGAATGTTTCTATTTCTTTGTTTGTTCACTTTCATTCCTGTTCCTCTTTCTTCCCTGTCCCTCCTTTCATCTCCTTTACTATATTTTCTCTCCTCTACTATCTTTTCTATCTCTTTTCTCACTTTCTCTGGGAGATGACACAAAATGACTCACAAGGGTTGATGTCTTGTTAAACCCCAACACAATCAAAAGCTACAAATATCCAAAACATATGTTTCTTTTAATTATTGAATACAATAGTCTTGCATAATTTGTGACTTATTGTTACCTCTTCAAACAAAAAGTACTGACATTTTTCTTATTTCTCCTCAAAAACATGTGGTACTCTCTAGAAGAGCCTCACTGAAGCACTTCTAATGAACACCCACAACATATGCTTTTGGGAAGAAATAAGAAAAATACTTCATGGATATCCCCTGTTATCTGGAGCTATGATTAATAGTAAAAATATTTCTAAATCATCACCAAAATTATCAGCTTTTAAAATAACTGGAGATATGAAAATTTTGATGTATTGTTTTGAACTGACTGATATTGTCTGCTGTCTCTTTAGATATTTGGAGCCAGTTATAATCATAACTCCAGATAAGATGCTGTATCGACATATATTTTTTCTTATTTCTGCACAAAAACATATATTGTGTGTTCTAATGAGTACCCACAACATATGTTTTAGTGCAGCAATAAGAAAAATATCCATACTTTTGAGATATCCATACTTTTGAGCACCCCATCTGGAGCTATGTATAGTCCATACTTTACCAGATTTACCCAAAATATCATATTTACCCCAAGTATTGGGACAGACAGACACGAGCAGACCCAGATAGATGCTACAGAACATGACATCTGATTAGGGTTTTCATTGTTTGTCACTCATCCAGCAGTTTTTCAACCACATTGACTGGTAGAAATTTGAGAACAAGTATGTTCAAGAGTCAAGTTGTTCTAGTATTGGGGCAGATATTCCTTTACAAAAATGTGTTTTCATTGAGAAATATTAAAGAATTTTTTTTTCATCTGGATACCATTCTAACTTAGAAGTATGAAAAACCCGGATCACACTGTACTGTATGCATGCACAGGTGGATAATTTTGGCATATGTGCCAATGGTCCATTTTTGCATGGTAGGACTCTCTTGTAAACCTACCTTAATGATGTATTGCTGAGAACTGGAAGACCAGTGGAGTTGCATGATTAATTGGATTTTAAAAATTCTCCAATAAAGCAGGTTATTGGAAGATAATTTTTTGTTGTTTTTGCACAAAAATATGTTATGGGACCAAATTAAGAATTATTCAACCATGGT
The DNA here is from genome assembly GCA_964016985.1 of Anodontia alba. Taxonomy (NCBI): domain Eukaryota; kingdom Metazoa; phylum Mollusca; class Bivalvia; order Lucinida; family Lucinidae; genus Anodontia; species Anodontia alba. Next base: position 32,873,322 of record OZ024826.1, on the reverse strand, counting down.
GATTTTAAATATGTATTTTGGTGTAAAAATATCAATAGTAGAAATTATCCTAAATTATCATCTTTCTGGAGCTCTGACATTAATTTGCACCAGTTTATACCTGTAATATTTACAAGCTTATAGCTCCAGATAAGGCATCTTTTGCAACAAAAAATGTCATTGATTTTTTTTTAATATTTCTCCACAAAAACATAATATATTGTGGGTACTCATTTGAAATGCTTAGCTGAAGCAATTTTAATGAGTATCCATAGCACACATTCTCATAGAGAAATTAGAAAAATGTCTTCCTGATACTCACACTTATTTGGAGCTATTTTGAGATGTACCCTAGTTTATTTGTATTTGATAGTCAGCTAGTCTGATTACAGGAAAGTTTATAACCCACTTACTTGTGCTGTTGCAATAGAATATTTATCATATTTATAGCATTTATACTTTATATTTGAACATTTATTTGTCTAGTGCAATATAGAGATGGATAACAGTTTCTTGATTTAACCTTTAACCTTATTGGAAAGAAATCTGTATGTGATCAATTCACAGAATTGTGTTGTATATATTTAGAATTCTTTGCTGAACAGAGAAAGCCCTGAACAGAATGTATGGATGTGCAGGCTGATCTGGGCCTTTGTCATTGGCACCTGACATAATGTCCCTTTTCTCATGTTGCTGCTAATTGTATTTTTCTTATTGCTCCATGGAAATATGTTGTGGGTACTCATTAAAGCATCTTGCTGAGATGCTTCTTATGATTACCCACAACATATGTTTCCATTGAGAAATAAGAAAAATATATTCCTGATACCTCTCTTACCTAGAGCTATGTTTGTTGTAGCCAAGCAAACAGGTAGTGTCCTTTCCAAGGCAAAGAACCCTTTCTTACATGTATTTTCCTATTTTCCCAGGCTGATATGATAAACAAGTCAATCTATGACTTTGTCAGTAACAATGAGGCTGCTAATCTCCATAATCTTCTAAACAACTATAGTGTCACAACTGGCAATGGTGTTCCAGAATATGAGAAAGGTATGTATGTATGTACAAAATACAATAGACTCTTGTTATCTCGACTTCATTTATCTCGAATAACAGCTTATCTCGAAGAAAAATCTGGTTCCTGTTTTAACATAGAAATCTAACAACAGGTAACAAAGTATTGTGGAAACTTGGAGACATTGCACCTAAGGAGCAATTTCTCCTCTTTTCCACAATATTTTCATTTATATCTCTGACTTCAGGAGTCAAATTCAGGCTTTCAAGTGGGGCCTACTTTTCCTACTATTCCTACATTCCTACTTTTCCCTACTTTTTTGTTTTGTTCCTACTTTTCCCTACTTTTTCTGAAAATGCCCTACTATCCCTACTTTTTAGTCCAAAAATGTTTGAAGTGACCAAAAATTGTAATTTTTTTCCTCACTTGCTCGAAATTCGTAAAAATTGAATCGACTTAATCTGAGCAGTCACAATGCAAATGTTTATGAAATATTTTTACTTCAGTTGTAACTCCTTTTTTGGAACATTTATTTTGGTATTTCCTTACCATGGTGATGTAGTGTTATTGTTCAGAGAAAACTGTTTTCTTATTTTATCTTTTTTTAAGTCTGGAAAACACTCAGAACATCCCTACTATCCCTACTTTTCATGATTTAAATTCCTACTTTTTCAAAATTTTTAGCCCTACTTTATCCCCTTTTTTTTTTCATTGGAGGGCACTTGAAAGCCTGCAAATTACATATTCATTTGAGAAATGTGTTTGTTTGATTCTTTTCCCTCAATTTTGCAAATCTGGTATGTCAAACTACAGATATCTGGAAGTACTTAAGAGAGTCCCTAGGACTTTGAGATAACAAGAGTCTACTGTATGTACAAAATATATACTTGACAAGGCAGTTCTTCTGACTACTCGCAACATATCGAGGGTTGAGCGCAAAACTAGTGTAAGTCAGACGGTTGTTTTTCCCCAAACCTAATCTCCTCACCATGAAGGCATTATGAAGATTACAACATTTCTTTCTGTAAACAATGAAAATTTAGGTGCCATTGCTCGTATGAGCAATGGCACCTAAATTTGCATTGTTTACAAAGGGGTCCAAGTTGCCCCTAAACAAGGGTTTCAAAAATATGTTTGAGTTACAATAGTCTTGCGCTCAACCCTCGATATGCTTAGAGAAATTTGGAGAAAAAGTTTTATAAGCATCATTAAATGTTCCTCTGCTGATCTGCCTTATAAGTATTCCCGTATTAGGTGGATATTTTACTGCAACATTTTTCCAGTAATTTTGAAAAGACTATTTGATATATTTGATCAGCTTTTTGTCTACACAATTGCATTATTGGGAGTTAAATTGTCCTTTGGTACAAAAGTATATAAAAAAGTAGAATATTATTTACTTCCAACAGCCATCAAACTGTGTGATATGAAGCATCCGAGTGATTAGCGCTTCTGACTTAGGACCACGAGGTCCCGGAATCGAATCCCGCTGGAGATGGAAATTGGCTAATGACTGTACAAAGTTACATTGCATAGAGCCTTTCTTTATCATCCTTTCATTGTCTCAATATGACTTGAATAATTTTGAAAGGATCATAAAACATCAAATCATCATCAGAATGTATGAAATTATGGTATGTTTATCGTATACATGTAATTTCAGCGGAAAATCAGTTATGCTTTGACTGTAATTTCCGTCGCGGGACAACGGACCCGAGAGATCCAGTGATATATGAAGGTGTGACAGTGAGGGGCAGTTTTAGACACTGGAATGGAGAAAGTAAGTTGGCTTCATGAAATATCAGACCTTGTTTATCCATAGCTCCAGGTAAGCATGGTAATCAGGTAGATATTTTTCTTGTTTCTCCGCACAAACATACATTGTAGGTACTCAATAGAAGCGCTAAGCGAGGCGTTTCTATTGGGTACCCACATTGTATGTTTTAAGGAGAAATAAGAAAAATATCAATAATTTTTGTTTGGACAAAATGCCTTATCTGGAGCTATTGAATTGATACATTTAACAATTGTTTCGTATCTTAATAAGTTAATATAACAGGCAGATTAATTATATCCGTCATTTCTATGACAGGCTCAGGTCAGCATCTCAGCTCATCATACCAGCAATGCATCTTTGCATTTTTCTACTCATCTCAGTATTTGTCTTGGTTCAGTACTGATTATTTGTAGACAATAAATGAATGATCTATACCAAGCATTAAGGTGTCTTTAATATGTATGTGTACAGGGAAGGCCCTGATCAGCCTACTTGAAAACACAGTCTGGGTAAAGGCTTCCATGCTCTGCTTATAGGCCTTTCGGATACTGCAGAATGGATCAACCTTCATCATAGCTCTAGATAAAGTGGATATCCAGATAAATAGATTTTTTTCTTTCTCCTTGAAAACATAATTATGTTGTGGGTACTCATTAGATGTGCCTCACTTAGGCACTTCTAATGAGTACCCACAACATGTTTTCATGGAGAAATAAGAAAAAATGTCAACAGCCTTTTGATTGAAAAAACATGTCTTATCTGGAGCTATGGACAAAAGCCATGAGATGGTACCAATGCACAGGGTTATCTGAATCTGTGGGTTTGGCACATGCTGGAACACATCCATATTACCTTAGTAAATGTGATCTAAAGTACTTTATCTGGTTAACCCCTTCACCCCTGAGCTTATGGAATGGACTCTTCCATCGCTGAATTTAGACCCATATATTGTTGCAAATAGGGGTTTCAGTCTAAAACCAATAACAGAGCGGCAAATAGTGCAGGTCCTAATGATACGGCTAGTTATGAGCTGTCTCATCTGGATCTGCACTGTTTGCAAAGGCATCTGTATTGGGCTTGCAGGGATGAAAGAGTGAAGTGTTTGTTCATAGGTCACAGGTTCATGAGACACTCAAGTTCAGTCATAGCAACAGATAAGAGGGGGGTATTCACTTAATATTTTTCTTATTTCTCAACGAAAACATATGTTGTGGTACTCATTAGAAGCGTCTCGCCGAGGTGCTTCTAATGAGTACCACAACATATGTTTTCGCCGAGGCGCTTCTAATGAATACCCACAACATATGTTTTTGTCAAGAAATAAGAAAGATCTCAGCATTTTTCGGATGAAAAAAACGCCTTATCTGTTGCTATGTTGAGTGTGATTCAGAGGTACAGGAACTGGATATCTGTGAGACATGATACGGACTGTCTAGTCACATTACCGTTAGTAATGAGGTGTTTGGTATATACATAAAAAAATTACCCATAAAGCCATAGCTTCAGATTAGGTGCTTTTTTCAACCAAATATTGCACCTCAAACACGCAATTAACAACATTCTATTTTGTTTTTGTTTTTTTTTTTTGTATTTTTTTCTCTGAGAATTTCATTAGAATCATCTACTATTCAAAAAAACAACAAAAAAAACAAACAAACAGATTTATCCTGAATACAGAATTTTCAGGCACCAAAACCACTTATCCCAGACTTAGGACAAGTCTGACCACTTGGCAGTGTGTCTGAAGTGCTGACCAAGTAGAAAATTGTGTAGACCCAAACGAAATTGCTCCTTTAGGCAGTTTGAACTGTCTACACTGTTTGCTTAGGCATGTATGTCCAAATTTATAGGGTGAATAAAATACTGTTTGGATGCAAAAAAAATACTAAAAAAAAGCATTTGATCTCATCTACTGTCCTTTCACTCGGAAAGATGTTTTTTGCTTGGTGTTTTATTTTGAATGAAAACATTTTGTTCTGATTGACTATATCCCATTAGAAGCCATTTTTCTTCTCTGTTTCTGTGTTTTGGTGTCAAATATTTACCCTACAATTAAATTTACAGCCAAAAGTTGGTCTGACCTATGCAATTTCTGTAGTAAAGTGATTTTTTAGGGGAATTTATATCCAAGAAAATATTTTTACTTTTCATTGCTGCATTTGAATTATTGATGTTTCACAATAATGTTGTGAAAAGGGGATCTTACACGGTATAGGAAATTTGCATTGGTTTCTGCCCACGCTTGGAATTGGATGAAATTCTGCACAATGGTTGCCTAGGGTATAACACTGATGATTAAGAGGCATTGGCTTTTAAATGTAGTTCCATTGTAAATTTATGGTGTTTTGTATGTGCCACTAACAAATCAGGGGGTGCCCTAATATTAACCTTCGTACAGTAAACAGGATTTCATTTTTCAGATTCTGGAATGTTTTATTAATTAAGACCATCATTAGTACATGTTTTGATACTATGGATGGCTTCATGTAATTAGCAATAGCTTTGGAGCAATAACGTAAGTTGAACGGTAGCCCCATATTTCAGCTGCAGGTTATGTATTCATCCAGATATTATTTGCAATTTTACCATGTTCCGATTCTTGTCAAGACACCATTTCAGCATAAAAAATTTCCATATGTATTAGGAATAAACACATGAAATTTCATAAAAATTGAAGGCCGGTAACATCTTGTTTGAACAGCCTGAATACATAAATTCTGAGTCGGCAAAATATGAAATTACCCAATACTCATGTATAAGTAGTATTGTGTAAAGTCAACTTATCAATAGCTTTCAATTTGGATTACCATGATATAGTATGATTTGTATATGAAGTTGATACCATAATTGTACATATTCATTTATAACCAGTTGACTGAATTGCACCTTGTTAAACACCATGTCCAAAAAAAAAACAAAAAACTTTTCATTTACATGATCTGGACCATGCAGACACTAAGTCCAAGTTCTCTGTATCTGTATATATAGGATTCCACTTCTAAATAAAAAGCAGATAACAGTATTGTAACTGATGATGATGATTATGAAACCTGGGTCTAGCTTTAAAGTTACTCATTCAGGCAGATAGGCATGGTGGGCACAACTTGCTTACCAAGTAATGATTACTATCCTAGGACACCTGATTAAACTTTTTAGAGTCCATGTCTGTTGATTTCAACATTCAGAATTGTCAATCTTCAATGGATTGATGAGTAAATACAACAATGTGGACTTCTTGTCCAAAAATCAACTATAAATTTTGGTGTAAACTGGATAAATGCCTCTAAAATAATAGAGTAACAAAAAGAATTGATGCAAACAGGCAATACTGTGACTACTTGTTCACGCTTAGTAAATACAAAAAGCACGATATTGTCAAAACCACAGCAGAAGATTTCACAGCTGGTACAAAACACACACGAAGACACTCAATTTTGGACAAAAACAATACAGCTTAAATACAATCAGTAATGAACAACTAAAGTCTGTGTCCTGTTTCTTTAGGTAAGATCTAAGCACTTGCTGACCAAATACTTTTCTAAAATGAAAGAATAACTTTTCAGAAATATGATCAGCGAAGAACAACAAAGAAAGTAAGAGCAGTTGGTATTAAGAAGAATGAAATTATATTCAGCTAAAATATTCAATGGAAGAAAGAATTTAAGTATAAGAACTAAAACAAAACTTGAATACTAAAAGCCTCCTTTCAAAATGTATTACAACACAAAAAACAGAGTCAAGGTGAAAATAGAATTAATTAAATACTATAGAACTGCCAGCAACCAAATGAATGAAAACTGTTAAAAAACTCTTCAATACATCCTTTAGATTCACATTAAGACCACACAAGTTAGCTGTTTTAAACTCCTGTGTTAATTAACATATGGCTGAGTTTCAAACTAGTATGGAAGTCCTTAGGCAAATGACTAAAATATGAATGTCATACAACCTTTGGAAAAATCTTAAAGCTTTAACATGAAGAACTACAGAACACCAATTTGTTGTTTAAGTCAAACTATGTGCACTAGAATAGAACTTATGCAGAACAGAAACAATTTCATATATGCTTACTATAAGGAAGAAAGGATAGATCTGCTTTTCTGATAGCAAAAGTTAAGACCACATAAACAGTATTCTATGCTGCTGTCATCAAAGATAACTGTTGAAACAAAGAGAAGAACTCCAGTGTCAGTGTCAATTCGATCGCATGAAATATCGATTGAAGTGACACATTTGAACATGTTACAGGACAAGAAATCCAGTGTTCATAATTTCAAAATACAATATAGGCTTGCAAGCAAGCTATAGATATATCAGAAGTTAAGTCTATAGGTATTATTTTCTTTTCAAGCATTCTTAGTTTGGTTAGAGTTCACCAGTCCAGAAGCAAATCTCAAAAAATCCTAAAATCTGTTGATGGGGATGCAAATCCTTCTTCAAAACAAACAAACAAACTAACAAGCAACAACTACTTGCAATAGTACGTTTGCACATCTTCTTAATATGACAATGGAGATTATGGATCTTCCTGTTTTATGCTATTTTTGTAATGGTGAGAATGGATACCCCTGTTTTACACCTATTTTAGTTTTATGCCTTTTGGGAAGTAATTATACAAAATGCTCAATGATTTGCTGACATGAATTAAAGCGTAAGATTTTGTTAAGCCTAATTTGTTAATTAGAATTTCTTTAGATGTAATTCGTTATGGTGTCTACATTTGTAATAGTTGGTTAGTCAGAGTCCATATAAATAGAAGGCAAGTAATAGAAAGTCATAAAAATTTAATGGGTAGCTCAAGATATATTCATTCTGAGTTGTCTAAACTCTCTTTGATTTGTTAAGTGTTAGAAGTGTTTGATAACACTGCCTTTCTCTACTGTTTTTTTATCAATGTAACAAAATAGTCAATTTTGTAAAAATTGACCTATATCCATTCAAGGCCTAAAATGACAATGTTACCGGTTTTGATTTTTTATGAAATTTGGCACAGCTATAGAGGATATATGTAGCAAATTTTCCTGGTAGTATGAAATCTTGACAAAGACTATAGCACATTAATTTTGAAAGTTTAATTTTGATATTTTTTTCATTTTTTGGTACAAAATTCAGATTTTTTATAATCAGTTTATCAGAAAATGTTAACTTTAATTGAATATAAATGTTTTGTGGTACCAATAGAATTACTATGGTGTTCACCATTCAGCACAGCACAAAAATCTTAAAACTAAATTAAACTTAAGATGTATGACATCCTTATTTGGAGACAGGTATCAGCCCATGGGGGGAGTGAGTCAAGGTTGCGTCCTGAGTCCAACTTTTTATTATATAATTTAATAAGCACATTTTCATAGGTTGCATATGCCTAGTTATTATTATACAAAGTTTCAGAAAAATCCATGCGTGGGCAGAAATGAAAGATGCCCTTTCAGAACAATTGAACAAGCTGAACTTGTTGAAAATCTGCAGCCAAATTACCTACCTACAGATTTCTGCATAGTTGGCATTCATGTTTACTATAGACCTTTTTAATGTTATTGTTTTCATCCGGGCTACTGACCATGTGATTACAATGTTATACCAAGTGACCAAAAATTGTGGATGGCAAAAACATTTCTGGTTCCATTGATACCAGTTGATTCAAGCCAAATTTTACTTTGAAAATGAATCACTTTTGGTTAATATTGAATCGTAAATTTTATCTAGTGTTTTAAAATACAGCTTTAAGAAGCAGTCAGACGGCTTTTCCTAAAATACAACTGTTTCAATGATATTTTTCCGATATCAGCGGGCACGCGCGCAACCATAATATTGCTTTATGATGACCATTTTACGCCTAGTTTTAGCTACTATACGAGGGTGGATCCAAAAATACGTGAACTTTCGTTACAGTAATTTTGTTTTTACAGATAATGAGATCAAATATACATAGTAATTATATATCGGCATTTTTCTATATGTCTGTTAACTTTGGGTACGATAGGTCCAGTGGGTCTCCCATAGCAACCATTCTTAAATGGTTAGTGTAGTGGTACCGGCGCACGGTAACGACGTCAAGATGACGTTTCGACGTTGACTTCTTACGTTGCAAGTCAGCGCTTTTCAAAGTACTCGCCTCTACACTCAACACACTTCCTGTGTCGCTCCACCCACTTGCTAAACACCTTCTGATACCACGCTGAGTCGAACAGACGAATGATGCCATATGTTGAGTATGTAAGCTCCTCCAGCGACGTAAATCTTCGTCCCTTGAGCTGTGCTTTAATTTCCGGGAAAACGGCAAAGTCCATGGGAGCCAGGTCCGGGGAATAAGGGCTGTGGTCGATAGTCTTTAATCCCATCAGGTTGAGTTCAAGCCGGGTGGGGGGCCCCCGTGTGCCGGGGCATTATCCTGGTGAAGAATATATCTCTCGATCGGAATGCCGGGCCTCTTCTTCTGCAGTGCGTGTATCAGGTCACGTCTGAGAACCTGAAAAACATGAAATCGAATACCCAGATTTATTCATTTGAAAACAAACCTGCCGGCCCTGAAAAGAAGAACATTTATTAGAAATGTTAAATGTTTTAATTATAGTTCATTTGTTAATAAAAATAGTAAGGAAAATGTTTTTTACCTTAGAATAGTAGTCGGCATTCACCGTCCTTAGGCACGGAATGGCACAGCAGCATACCCCGTCTGTCCATAAACATGATAAACATGTACTTCCTTCTGGACCGGCTGACCCTGGCCTTCTGTGGGGGTGGGGATGAATTTCTCTTCCACACAGAGGACTGCTGCTTCGTCTCTGGGTCGTAAAACCAGAGCCACGTCTCGTCTGTAGTTATAATTCTGTCGAGGAAAGCGTCTCCGTGCCTCTCATACTGCCGTAGGAAGGACAGAGAATCTTGAACAAGTCGTTCCTTTTCTGCATTTTTTAGTAATCTCGGCATCCAGCGCGCATGAACCTTTGACATCTTCAGCTGGTTTCTCAAAATCGAGTGGACGCTGCCATAACTAACGCCTACTTTTGTTGAAATGTCACTAACAGTCAATCTACGGTCCTCCTCGATAAGGCTCTTCACTGCCGCTACTGTCCCAGTGTTCACGATTCGTTTCCGTCCTCTCCCAGTGTCGTCTTTTAGAGACTCCCTACCCTCCGAAAATCTTTTATGCCACTTAAAAACAAGAGATCTGCTTACATTTGAAGATCGATTAGCATCCTTCATCATTTTCATCGTCTCTGTTGGTGTTTTTCCTAGGTCCACACAAAACTTTATTATTGCACGGGTCTCTTCCTGCGCCGGTGCCGCCATTTTGACCTTACGATTTCCACGTACGCCTTAAGTTTACTGGCTGTATATTCTAAAGTACCCAACGGATGACGCTCAAATTTGCAACGACGTTTAATATGACGTCAACACATAAGCAGACGACGTTTAGTATAGTTTGGCTCTAATTTAGGGAGTCAAGAGAGATATTAACACTACGCAGTGCAGTCAAGAAATGGGTTGCGCCGGGGGTACCTACCCAGGACTATTAAAACTTGAATTTTGTTAAACACAAGTATAATACATCAATGTTAACCCTATGATCCTTTTAACATTTAATTGTTTAATACGTGTGCAAAATTTTATCGATTTACGTTGAGTAGTTTTAAAGTTATAATAAAAGTCCACGTATTTTTTGATACACCCTCGTATAGTCAAAATATATGATAATATTTCTGGTTATGACATTTAAATGATCACTCGATGAAAATCTCTTCTGAAAAGAAACTTTTGATGAATGAAAGTGCTTTATTTTTCTGAATAAACATCGGCAATTATACTGTCAGGTAAACGTAAACAACAACTTTCTGCCATCCAATAGGAACGAGGCTAGAACAGTTAAAGACTGAGAGGTTTCAAATGATGTTTATTGTGTGACATAGTGTTTAAAAAGGTCTATTGGACAAAGTGAAAATATTTATTTTATTTTTTTTTTAAGAACCAATTTCTTGAATAAAACTTTTATGTGCATAGGTAGTTACAACAAATGGTTTTGCATAAAATCTTGATTAACCCATTTATTCTGAGTGGATTTTTCTACCATACCTCTTTGGACCAGTCCATTTCCAGTAAAAGGGATGTCTGATTAGTTTTTATTATTTGTTTGTTGTACAGAAATTCCTGTACTCAATGCAAACATTGTAGACCTTGATCAGATGTCGCATTCTGCGGTGTCTGATCTAGGTCTACACTGTTTGCCAGTGTCCCATTTATAGGACACTAGGCACAAACTGGTTAAAGTTTGCAAATTTACCTCTGTGTAAAGCGCCAAGCAAAAAACCGCTTTCTGCAAGATGTCAAAAGCACACTAGTACACCACAACCTCTTTATAACACGGTTCGTTATAACACGGTTTTGTATATAACATTGTTCAAAGATGGATCCCAAAAATGTATAGATTATATTGAAAAATGACCATAAATGGTCATTTTTCAATATAATCTGTACATTTTTGTTTGTATATAACACAGTTGTTTAACTAACACGGTATATGCTATGGACCCCAACAATAGTAAGAGGTTGTGGTGTACCTTGATTTATTATAAAATGAGCCCCAACATGAGAAAAGGTATCATTTGATATGTGCTTTGAACCAAGACTTTTATCAGCCTGTGTATCCACACAGTCTGATCAGCGTTTCTTGTCCGCATGAAGATACAGTGTAACCTGTATAAGAGAGCCACCTCTGAGACAGACTTTAAACAGTGAGGGTTGATGTGGAAAGGTGGCTGTCTTATAAATGTACATGTCATGTAATTTTGCTAGCAAAATTGCTAGCAAAATTACATGACATGTACCTTAATAAGACAGCCACCTTTCCACATCAACCACAAAAGTCAGTCTCAAAGGTGGCTTTCTTACACAGGTTTCACTGTATCTTGCATCATTGGCTGATTCAGATCAGGCTGGGCAAATCTTTGTAGAAAACATACATTTGGAAATGCACCCAGCAAACATTCAGATAAGCCTGCGCATTTGCACAATCTGATCAGAATCTTCACTGGGCTCAAATCTTTTCAGCTCCACAGATTGATGAGAAGGAAGGAATACAGCCATACATGTCTCTTTCATGTTCCCTTGGTAATATAGAGCAGGTGTGTTTCTTCAGTACTGTTCGTTTGAGGACGTCACAGCTAGTCAGGGAGATGTCAATAGTTGACGATAGTAAGGAATTTACATCAAGGCACAGTCTGGAATGGAAATTCCTATTTTTAGATCACAGGTAAATAACCAACTATCTTTATGGTCAGAAAATCTGACTGCATTTATACCAGCTTTTCTAATGACTGCCATAATTAAACGATTGGGAAGTCATTTTCGAGTAAAAAATGTAAACATGAATCCTGCTGAAACTGAATCTTGTTAGCTCTTGATCTGTATACAAGTGCTCTCCCACAACACCACTGTACTCCTTGGTAAGGACAGGCATAGTGGCTCAATGTATATAGCGTCCACTTTGTAACCAGGAGGTTGTGGATTCCATCCATGGTCGAGTCATACCGAAGACTTAAGTCAAAGCACTAACAGCACTGATGGGCAGATTTTCTCAGAGTATAGGCTGTAAAAATTGTCCTAAACGGGTACCGAAAACTGTTTCATTTAATCCTAAACTTCCCATAATTTAATCAAACAGTGTAGACCCTTATCAGATGCTGCATTTTGTGGCATCTGATCTGGGTCTGCATTGTTTGTCAACATCCCAGTCCTAGTTTTACAGATAACCCTCTTTAAACAGCACTCTGATGTCACGTCGACAAGAATAGCCCTGTTATATAAATAACCGTTACCTCTATTTCTTCTAATACGCAGTTTGATTTCATTGGTCAGTAATAGTTATGTGGACAAGTACCTGAAGGAAATCTTGGCGTTTGTATACTATGGTTCGATTGTAAATAGTTGATCCAAAACTGGTACTAGCTGCTCTTATACTTTGTGCTCAGCATTAAGAAAGTAGAGCTAGGAATTCGAACTGGTCAACCCAGCATCATTATAATGTGACTGGGTGGAATATCATGTCATGTGCCTGGGGTATAATCTTTCAATGAGATATTCCTTAGTATTGGGACACCTCAATTCCTTACCATACTTGTACTAAAATTTGAAAAAGTCCATTTTCTTACCTGTTGTTTTGCCCAAAATACTGCTTGATGAATAGCAAACAGTGTAGGCCCTGATCAGATGCCACATTATTTAGCGTCTGATCTGGATCTACACTGTTTGCTCAGGCCTGTCTGTCCCAATACTTCGGGTTATTATGGTACTCTAAAAGTGAACATTGAGTTCCATAACATAACCAGACACCATTGCAATATGACTGAAAGCATAGCTAGTACTGTGTGTAAAACTGCTCCATTTAGCAAAGTCCTGTCAGTCCGAATATTTTTATTAAATACGGTGTACATCAAGACACTAGACCAGTGTGCTTAACTGCATAGTATTGATAAGAATGTATTCTTCACACACAACATCTAATGTGTTTACCCTGAATATAAACTACATAATAATCCCAAATTTTTTAACAAATTCAGTAGATACATTGTGATATGTCTAGAAACTGTTTTCTGATTGGCAAACATTGTACACCCAGATCAAACTACTCTAAAGGATCAGTTTGATTTGGGTCTACACTGTTTGCTCAGACATGGCTGTCTTGTGGTACACACATAAAGTAAAGACACCATGTATATGCAGACTGGCCCTGGTCCTAATATTTTTTTTACCATGGTACACCTGAAATGCTACTGGCACAGTGGCTCAGTGGTAGAGCGTCCGCTTTGTGACAGGGAGGTTGCAGGTTTGATCCCAGACCGGGTCATTACAAAGACTTTAAAAATGGTACTAGCTGCTCTTTTGCTTGGCACTCAGCATTAAGAAAGTAGAGCTAGAACTGGTCAGCTCAGTGGCAGTATAATGTGACTGGGTGGAATATCATGTCAAAGTGTCTGGGGCGTGATATTTCAGTTAGGCAGCACTCTAAAAGTGAGCATTGAGCTCCCTGCCACATCCAGACACTGTCGAGATATGACTGAAAGATTGTTGAAAGCGACATTAAGCCCAAATCAAACAAACAAACAAAACCAGAAATGCTATTTCTTTTACATAGACTTTTTGTTCGGAAGTGCAAAACATTTAAGTTTTGTCAATACCAATGTCACAATGTGAATGAAATATAGTTTTAAGATTAACAACATTAATCATTTATTCAAACTAGATCTATTTTTAAACCACTATTCATCATGCATAGGATTGTTTATCAGCAGTTTTTTTTTGTTGTTTTTTTCTTTTCTATTTGAACTGCACCAAGAGAAAAACATTTCTTGAGTGCATATAGATAGCAAAGACTCAGATCAGCCTGCTTGCCCATAGCTCCTCCAGAAGAATGTTTTTCTTATTTGGCCATTAAAACATGTTAAGGGTACTCATAAGAAGTATTTCAGCAAGTTGCTTCTAATGAGTACCCACACCATAATCAGGAAATATGAAACCTGTCCAAACATTTTGGTTGTAAAAAGTCTTGTCTGACGCTGTTGCATGCAGTGGGTCATCACGGCCTATCTACCCACAAGCGGAATCAGCACTGTAGAGTATATTAGTGAAGGCAAAACAAACACCCTATTGAGTATATGCAGATGCACAGAGTGGTTTGAATCTGTACACATACCACACACTTAAAGTCACTTTTTCACTTGATCCATTTTATCCCCAGTCATTCCCAACATGCAAATAGTGTCATTCTCAACATGCAAATAGCAAACAAGTTAAATAAAAGGTCTGTTTGTTCGTGCAGAGTCATTGTTTTCCATCATAGTTCCAGATAATAAGAATACCATCTTTCCCTAAATATTGAGACACCGTAATTCCTTATAGTCATAATAACAAGTCAGTTTGACTACCTGTTGATGTAAGATATTAACAAGACCATTTGACTACCTGTTGATGTAAGATTTAACAAGACCATTTGACTACCTGTTGATGTAAGATTTAACAAGACCATTTGACTACCTGTTGATGTAAGATATTAACAAGACCATTTGATTACTTGTTGATGTAAGATATTAACAAGTCCATTTGACTACCCATTGATGTAAGATATTAACAAGACCATTTGATTACTTGCTTATGTAAGATATTAACAAGTCCATTTGACTACCTGTTGATGTAAGATATTAACAAGACCATTTGACTACATGTTTATGTAAGATATTAACAAGTCCATTTGACAACCTGTTAATGTAAGATATTAACATCTCCAACTGACTACCTGTTGATGTAAGATATTAACAAGACCATTTGACTACCTGTTGATTTAAGATATTAACAAGACCATTTGACTACCTGTTGATGTAAGATATTAACAAGTCGATTTCACTACCCATTGATGTAAGATATTAACACGTCCATTTGATTACTTGTTTATGTAAGATATTAACAAGTCCATTTGACTACCTGTTGATGTAAGATATTAACAAGACCTAGACCATTTGACTATCTGTTGATGTAAGATATTAATGAGACCATTTGACTACCTGTTGATGTAAGATATTAACAAGACCATTTGACGACCTGTTGATGTAAGATATTAAGAAGTCCATTTGACTACCTGTTGATGTAAGATATTAACAAGTCCATTTGACTACTTGTTGATGTAAGATATTAACAAGACCATTTGACTATTTGTTTATGTAAGATATTAACAAGTCCATGTGACAACCTGTTAATGTAAGATATTAACAACTCCAGCTGACTACTTGTTGATGTAAGATATTAACAAGACCATTTGACTACCTGTTGATTTAAGATATTAACAAGACCATTTGACTACCTGTTGATTTAAGATATTAACAAGTCCATTTGACTACCTGTTGATGTAAGATATTAACAAGACCATTTGATTACCTGTGGATTAAGATATTAACAAGACCATTTGACTACTTGTTGATGTAAGATATTAACAAGACCATTTGACTACTTTTTTTATGTAAGATATTAACAAGTCCATTTGACAACCTGTTAATGTAAGATATTAACAACTCCAGCTGACTACTTGTTGTTGTAAGATATTAACAAGACCATTTGACTACCTGTTGATTTAAGATATTAACAAGACATTTGACTACCTGTTGATTTAAGATATTAACAAGTCCATTTGACTACCTGTTGATGTAAGATATTACCAAGACCATTTGATTACCTGTTGATTTAAGATATTAACAAGACCATTTGACTACTTGTT
Organism: Anodontia alba; assembly: GCA_964016985.1. NCBI lineage: Eukaryota > Metazoa > Mollusca > Bivalvia > Lucinida > Lucinidae > Anodontia > Anodontia alba. The sequence continues at coordinate 32,857,290 of OZ024826.1, read as the reverse complement.
TATGTAAGATATTAACAAGTCCATTTGACAACCTTTAATGTAAGATATTAACAACTCCAGCTGACTACTTGTTGATGTAAGATATTAACAAGACCATTTGACTACCTGTTGATTTAAGATATTAACAAGAGCATTTGACTACCTGTTGATTTTAGATATTAACAAGTCCATTTGACTACCTGTAAGATATTAACAAGACCATTTGACTACTTGTTTATGTAAGATATTAACAAGTCCATTTGACAACCTGTTAATGTAAGATATTAACAACTCCAGCTGACTACTTGTTGATGTAAGATATTAACAAGACCATTTGACTACCTGTTGATTTAAGATATTAACAAGACCATTCGACTACCTGTTGATTTATTAACAAGTCCATTTGACTACCTGTTGATGTAAGATATTAACAAGACCATTTGATTACCTGTTGATTTAAGATATTAACAAGACCATTTGACTACTTGTTGATGTAAGATATTAACAAGACCATTTGACTACTTTTTTATGTAAGATATTAACAAGTCCATTTGACAACCTGTTAATGTAAGATATTAACAACTCCAGCTGACTACTTGTTGTTGTAAGATATTAACAAGACCATTTGACTACCTGTTGATTTAAGATATTAACAAGACCATTTGACTACCTGTTGATTTAAGATATTAACAAGTCTATTTGACTACCTGTTGATGTAAGATATTACCAAGACCATTTGATTACCTGTTGATTTAAGATATTAACAAGACCATTTGACTACTTGTTGATGTAAGATATTAACAAGTCCATTTGACAACCTGTTAATGTAAGATATTAACAACTCCAGCTGACTACTTGTTGATGTAAGATTTTAACAAGACCATTTGACTACCTGTTGATTTAAGATATTAACAAGACCATTTGACTACCTGTTGATGTAAGATATTAACAAGACCATTTGATTACCTGTTGATTTAAGATATTAACAAGACCATTTGATTACCTGTTGATTTAAGATATTAACAAGACCATTTGACTACCTGTTGATGTAAGATATTAACAAGACCATTTGATTACCTGTTGATTTAAGATATTAACAACTCCAGCTGACTACTTGTTGATGTAAGATATTAACAAGACCATTTGACTACCTGTTGATGTAAGAGAGTAACAAGACCATTTGATTACCTGTTGATTTAAGATATTAACAAGACCATTTGATTACCTGTTGATTTAAGATATTAACAAGACCATTTGACTACTTGTTGATGTAAGATATTAACAAGACCATTTGTCTACCTGTTGATGTAAGATATTAACAAGTCCATTTGATTACCTGTTGATTTAAGATATTAACAAGACCATTTGACTACATGTTAATGTAAGATGTTAACAAGACCATTTGACTACTTCAACCCCCGCCGAGGTCGGCAACATTCTTTTGTGGAAATTGATCGTGAAATATTTTCTACGGTCATTCTCTCCCTTCCGCTGATTCAAGAAGGGCAGTTGTCAGTTTCTGGCGAAAGAATGTGCACAATACTGGTTAACCGCTTAGAGGACTAAGCCTGCCCAGTAAATGTGTGGTTAAGTAAACAGACTGCGCTCGACATGACCCCAGTGGGTTGACTGGGCCATAAAACCTCAACACAAACTTGTTTATGTAAGATATTAACAAGACCATTTGACTACCTGTTGATTTAAGATATTAACAAAACCATTTGACAACCTGTTAATATAAGATATTAATGACTCCTGTGGATGTAGCCAGCCTCCATGGCTCAGTTGGATGAGCCATCAGACTGGAGACCAGGAGGTCGCGGGTTCAACCCATGCCAAGGTCCGCAACATTCTTTCATGGAGATTGATTGTGAAATATTTTCTACGGTCATTCTCTCCCTCCTCCTGATTCAAGAAGGGCAGTTGTCAGTTTCTGGCAAAAGAAGGTGCACAATACTGGTTAACCGCTTAGAGGACTAAGCTTACCCAGTAAACGTGAGGTTAGGTAAACAGACTGCGCTCGACATGACCCCATTTGGTTGACTGGGCCGTAAAACCTCAACACAAACAAACAAACCTGTTGATGTAAGATATTAACAAGTCCATTTGTCTACCTGTTGATGTAAGATATTAACAAGTCCATTCGACAGTCTTTTGATATAAGATATTAACAAGTCCATTTGACTACTTGTTGATGTAAGATATTAACAATCCTATATACAAAATGTTACTACCTGTTGGTGTGTCTAAAACTGCTGAATGAATGGCGAACAGTATAGATGTGCTTTAGCTTCTGATCAGGGTCTACACTATTTGCTCAGGACTCCATTGTACTTACGGTAAATTTCCTAAAATTTCAAACACTTTATTCCATAGTCTTTTGGCTTAAATTTTGCTTTTTATGCAGCAGTTTCTTTAAATATTTAGTGGAATGGCAAACAGTGTAGACTCTGATCAGACTGCTCCTTCAGGACACTGTATGTATATGTCATTTTATCAGACGCTTTAGTGTTCGAATTTTTAGGACATTTACCGTACATTGTTTTTTTTTGTGTTTTTTTTCCGTAGCTAAAATACATGTAAGCCAACTGGATTTTTAAAAAAAAAGTAGTTTTTGATGCCAGAGTATACACCACAACCTCTTTTTAATAAAACGTCTGTGAGTGAAAGCAAAAACCAAATTACTGTCCTTTCGACATCTCTCGGAAAGACGTTTTTTGCTTGGCGTTTTATCTTAAATGAAAATGTTTTGTTCTTATTGACTATATCTTATCAGAAACCATTTGTCTTTTCTGTTTCTGTGTTCTGTTTTCAAATATGTACCCAAAAATTAAATTCATCGCCAAAAATTAGTCTGACCTATGCAATTTCTATAGTAAAGTGATTTTTTGGAATTTTTGTCTTAGTAAATATTTTTTACTTTTCTTTGCTGAATTTGAATTATTGATGTTTCACAACAATATTGTGAAAATTTCAGAAAAATTGAACAAATGAAACTTGTTAAAAATCTGCCTCCAAGTTACCTACCCTACAAATTTCTGCATAATTTTCATTCATTTTTACTATGGGAAAAAGTGAAACTATTGGATTTTTAAAAAAACACTGACTAGAATAAAACTTTTTGCGCATAGGTAGTTACAACAAATGGTTTTGTATTAAATCATGACAAAAGTTTACATATTTACTTCTTCTGTTTAAAGCGCCGAGCAAAAAAAGACTTTCTGAAAGCTGTCGAAAGCACAGTAGCTAAACAACCTTGTTGTATCCAAACAAAAATGTATAGATTATATTGAAAAATGACCATTAATGGTAATTTTTCTATATAATCTAGAGTATACTTTATGGTCATTATTTGTCGCGCCTGCTTTTAGCTTGGCACATTATAGGGATCCAGTTTTCAGTCTTTCTGTTCATTTGTCTGTTTGTCCGTCAATCTGTCAACTTTTGCAGCGACCCTAACTTCCACCCTAGCTGATGTTCTAGTACATTTCTCAAGAACTATAAAGGCTAAAGTGGTGACAGTTTACCCTTAGAGGACTAAGCCTGCCCAGTAAAAGTGTGGTTAGGTAAACTGACCATGCTCAACATGACCCTATTGGGTTGACTGGGTCATAAAACCTCAACATAAATAAACACAAGCTTGGTATAAGCTTGCACTTAGGAATATTAATGACAACTCAGACTTCTATTTCATAGTTCACCGACTTTGTAAATTTGCATCAACTTTGCTACCTCACAGGCAGGACACAGCCTTTGGGTGAATTCTTTTCTATATAATCAGTACATTTTTGTTTGGATACAACACTTTTGGGGCCCACCTTTGAATCTTTGTGTATCTGAAACAACCTTATAACAGATTATGTTATAAAGAGATGCCAATATATGTAAGTAGATACCCTTAAATCTGAATTTATTGATAACTTCTTTTTCAGAGCACCACCAATTATTGGCTATCTGCCATTTGAAGTTCTTGGAACCTCAGGCTATGACTATTATCATCCTGATGACTTAGAAAATGTTTCCAAATCTCATGAACAATGTAAGTAGAAGTAACAGGCAGAGTGAGGTGTTGTTTGTTCACATTATGTCCAGGGAAGAAGTAGTCTGGATGGCCTAGTGATTAGGACTCTTGACTTACAAGCTTGGTATTACAAGATCAAATCCCATTTGAGTTGTGGGAATTTTATGCCCCCACTATTGAGTTGGCCCTGCTATTAACATTTAGCCTTGCTCTGTCTCATGTTTTCATTCTTAAGTGACAGAACTGACTAAGGGCTGTTCCAGCAAAATTATTTGAGGGATGTTTGACGGCAAGCACTATGTTTTCATAGGTGTAATAGGGGTTGGTTATATTCCAAACCTGTGGGTGGTGATGTTTCATAAAAATGCAATTCTATAGGTGTTATTTTCAAAAATTCAGTTCTGTGGGTTGTTTCACTTTTGGCATAAACCAGAAGAAATTAAATAAATAATCTTGAAATGGAAGGAAATGTCTAAATGAGATGTGCTCAATTAATGGAAAGTGAAAGGCAAGCCGGGTACCAATATCAAAATCTGCATTCTACAGAAAGTTGAAGTTGACTGCGATTTCTACAATGAAGTATTCAAAGGAACAGTTGAAAACTGCAGTTGCTGCATATCATGCTTTATGAGCTCAATGAGCTCTTAAGCCATGCTAATTGGGCACATTTGTAATTAGCCAAGTTAAATTATTGTATTTCATTGGTTTGAGAAAACACAAATTTCTGGCTCTGTATGTTTTCAGCCAGTGAAAATACTTTTTGCAAACAGAATTGGAAATTCTACTTTCACTTTTTGAAAAAAAAATCAAATTCATGTGTGCTGTTTTTTAAGTTGTTTTGATCACTGAAAAATAATGGAAAATGCACCAGCCTGAGTAGCTGAACAACAGAAATTCAAATGAATCAGATTTCTCTGGCTACTTATCGGATTCAAGATGGGAAGAAGACTGCACATTTCCAGCTCTTTCTTGATTCATTATGTTGAGAGTTACTTATTCCTGTAGGTGGAGGTCCTTATCAGAGTTACTTATTCCTGTTGGTTGGAGTCCTGTGAAAACTATTCCAATCATATGTGTGGTGGTGGTGGGGGATGGGGAGGGGGCAGGGGTCAAAGAAATTGAGCTAAGTGGGTGGTGATACTTTGATCTTTGGGGTTGTGGGGCTAACAGTAAATTTAATCTCATGGGTGTTGGGGGTAAAAAGAAAAGTGCTATCAAAGACAGCCCAACCTTTTTGTCTGGAACAGCCCGAAATCAATGTCCATAATAATGTGCATGTATGAATTGCTTGTAAGTGAGTTTTGTTTGGGTGGGACATAATCTTTCATGTCTTCAAAAAGTTTTCAGTAGTTCTTAGCTCATATCATCTACTGTCTGTCCCTGACTCAGAACAAGATGTTTGCGACTAGATACTTACACACAATGTAAAATCTTTTACAATGTTCATATATATGAAATGATTCTCAAATACAGACATAGATTTCAAGTTGTCACAGATGCATATATTTTTGCTTGCACCTATGTTTGGCTTGCTTAACTCGTTGTAGTCAGGAGACCCATAAAAGGGTTACTGGCAAACAGTGCAGACCCAGATCAGATGCCGCATAATGCGGTGTCTGATTAGGGTCTCCACTGTTTGCAAAGTTTAGCCATTTTCCTCTAGGAATATGTAAATCTTATAGCCGGACATATCTAAAATTGAAATTGGACTCTTCCAGTATATAGTGTGGGAGAGTCTATTCAGTATATAATGGGTTAATGACACTGGATTCCCTTGATAGATTTTCCTGTATTATTTTAAAAGGGAGAAAGTTTTGTGACTTCCTGTTTTGTTTCCTGCTATACAAGCATTCAAGAAAGGGGTCTACTCTAAAAGAAAATAATTTGCTCCCCTTGGGGAGTAAATTCTTTGCTTTTAGAGTAGACACATTTTTCAGAAAGGAATATTTGAAAGAGTTCCTCCCCTTGAAAATGTGTTGGTTCCCTTTAAGAACAACAAGTTTATTTATTTCAAACAAATTTGTTGTATATTTTGATTACCCACCATGCAACAGTGGCTCAGTATAATGGATTCATGTTGATCATCCCTCTGTACATCTGTCTGTTGTTTGTCTGTCTGTATGTCCAATAACTTGAGTAAATATGAATGGATTTTTACCAAACTTAGTATGTGAATTGATAGTGTGATCTGGTTTGGGATTGCTATAGGCATGTTTTTTTCAATTTTTGCCAGCATTATTTGCCTGCCGTGTGATAGTGGTGATGTATTATTGTTTCACATTTTTATTTTCAGTGATGACGACAGGAGAAGGCACTTCCTGTTATTACAGATTTCTTACCAAAGGTCAACAGTGGATCTGGTTAAAGACTCGATACTTTATCACATATCATCAATGGAACTCAAAACCAGAGTTTATACACTGTACCAATACTGTTGTCAGGTAGGAAACTAGATCAGGTTATATGTGCAGTGGCTATACCATTGTTTGGTTTGACACTAAACCAGCATTTATAGTAGAACACTGTACCAATACTGTTGTCTGGAAGGAAACTTTTCTGGCAAAAGAATGTGCACAGGTACTGGTTAACTGCTTAGAGGACTAAGCCTGCCCAGGAAAAAGTATGATTAGGTAAACTGGCCGTGCTCAACACGGCCCTAATGGGTTGACTGGGCCATAAAACCTCAACACAAACAAACAATGTAGGAAACCAAATCAGATTTTATGTACCCATGGAGACAGATGCTTGCTTAATACGGGTTGGTCAAAGGCTAGAAATGTTTGGGGAAAGGGAACCTTTTCATCCAGCCAAGGGAACTCATCAGGTAGAAGTCACAGTATATGTATATGAACACAAATTTTGATATCATTAGAATGTGGTTGAAGGGGTTGGGGGGTGGGGGTCAGTGTGAGTGTTTTAAAAGACTCAGGATTGCTAAAGATGTGAACAGAAACAAAACAGAGTACCACATTTTTTCCCACGATTCCATGAAAGTAGATAATCACAACCTTAATGGAAAATTTTCGAAACGAAAGAACTTCAGAAAGTGAAAGTTAACTATCATTAACAACCAGTTAATGCAAACAAAAGTGTGACATCATCTAGTGTCTGACATTACATTGTCAAGTTTTCTCACCTTTAATTTTGTCACAACAAACAACGGTTAGTCAGCAATTATGCAAAAATTGTCTTACTGTGCAACTACACAGCCAGTTTTAAAATCAAAGATCATCAAAAATGTACTTTGATCTTACCAAAGTCAATTACAATAGATTGGCTGTTTTTTTTCTGTTTCACCTTTGATTATACAGCCCCTCTTTGTGAGCTGGAACTCCGTTAGTTTACTTTGGGTGGTATCCGTTTTCACAGTTTGTTTTCTATCTAAACCCAAGAACCTGCCGGTTTAGGTGGTTGTTGGATATGTGTCCGACTGGTGATGAGGAGTTTGTGGGTTTGACCCCCGCTGGGTCAGCAACATTCTTTCATGGAGATTGGTCATGAAATATCTTCTTTGGTCATTCTCTCCCTTCCGCTGATTTAAAAAAGGCAGTTGTCAGTTTCTGGAGAAAGAATGTGCACAGTACTGGTTTAACTGCTTAGAGGACTAAGCCTGCCCAGTAAAAGTATGGTTAGGTTAATGATCGCACTTGACATGATCCCAATAGGTTGACTGGGTATTAAAACATCAACACATAAAAAACCCCACAAGAACCAGTAGTTATATCGTGATATCATCACCTTAGCCCTAAAAGTCAGTAACTCTGTTAAAATATATAAGGTGACGATATGTTCCATTAGCACATCTCAGCCAGGGTTTAATGGCATGCCAAAAATGGCACTGAGATATAAAACCAGTGTACAAAATTGATTCATACAGGAATCAAACAAGCTGGCCACTCAGATATTTCAAGATGGCCTCTTGATGACAATTTTTGAGGTATTTCGGATGAAATTTGCAGGCTGCTGGCCGCATTTGACAGGTGCATGCTTAATAGAGGGACATTTGGATTGAAATATTTGGGGGATATGGACCTGACCACTTAAGCGAGGGGCAGGTTTAGTAGAGGTGGCTGGAAGACAAGATTAGACTGTATAGTCGACAAGGGTGTATGCACCAAGAAGGTTTCCAGGTGTAAAAGAAAACAAGATAGTGTTATTTGCTGCATCAATATTAGGATTTTATGAAGATTTCAGCCAACATTTTCTTAAGACCACTATCTACTGAATGTGTAGGTGGATTTAGATTAATCCCTTGGACTGATGTTAGATACTAGTCCAAAATTTTATCTGATGCCTGTCCCTTTCAGGTGTTGAGTGCCATTCTTAAGGTTAGACTTTATAGTACCCATTGACCATCAAAGTCTAATTATATGCTTCAAGCTACAGGGGGACATTGATTTTGGTGCAGTTGGCATTGGTGTTGGCGTAGGCATCAGCATTGGCATTGGCATGACACTTTCTTGTCTGCACATTATCTTGTGAATAACTGGTTGGATTCCTACCAAATTTTCACTATTGTCTTACATCTAGTTTAGACAAGAAAGATAGTTAGATTCATAGCTCTTGATAAGATCCTTTTTTCAATCCAGAAGTATTGATATTTTTCTTATTTTTTCTCCATGAAAACATATACTTTGTCAAGGCGCTTCTAATTAGTACCCACAAACATATGCTTTCGTGGAGAAATAAGAAAAGTATTTACCCGAAACCCCCTCTTATCTAGACCTATGTTAGATTCCAACAGCACTATAGAAAACTGTAGACATTAAGCACACAGTGTTCAAATTATTTCCTTTCTGAGTAGCCTCCATTTTGAAATATTTCTTACACTGAGACAACTTCCTGTCTGCAAAAGTAGCTCCCATTGCAAAATAGCAGCAGAATGATTTGGCTTAGTGTAAAGGAAAATGACTGTGGTTGTACTATTAACAGACAAACTGTCATTCTGGGTCCACTTGTTCAAAGCATCGTTAGCTTAAGGAGCTTGTTAGTGGTCAAAATGTTAACTGTTCTAGTAAGTATAATATCTAATTCACAGGTATTTTTGCTGAAAAAATGTGAGAAGCTTTTCACATTTTTCCAGCAAAAAATATTAATGTATATGCCATATTTAATGATCAAAGCATCGTTAGCTTAACGAGCTCGTTAAGGGTCATTTCGTAAACTGTTTTAGCGGATTCAATATACAATATTCTGCAAAAGCTACTCACATTTTTTCAGCAAAAAATTTCAGCATATTTGCGTATCACTTGATTTAAATTTTAACGAATCGTTAACTAACGACGTCGTTAGCTTTGAACAACTGGGCCCAGAGTTTTAACAATACGTTAACTAACGACATCGTTAGTTTCGAACAACTGGGCCCAGGCAAACTATGCTTTTATGTGTTGCCTGCCTCAGTGCCTCAGTCTTATGTGCATCCGACTGGTGATAGGAGATTGTGGGTTTGATCCCTGTGGGGTCTGGCAACATTCTTTCGTGGAGACTAATCATGAAATATTTTCTATGGTCATTCCCTCCCTTCCATTGATTCAAGAAGGACAGTTATCAGTTTATGGCAAAGAATGTGTACAAGTGCTGCTTAGAGAACTGTCTGCCCAGGAACAAATGTGGTTAGGTGAACTGACTGCACTTGGCATGACCCTAATGGGTTGACTGGACTGTAAAACCTCAACACAAAAATGCTTTTATGTGACAGCTTTCAGTTTCTGTGAAGTCTCAAAAGCATTGCTATTCACCAATTATTTTACAAGTTTGTGATCCTTTGTTTAGTTACTCTGATGTTCGATGTCATCGAAGGAAGGAGTTAGGATACAGTGATGAAGTACAATCAAAAGTTGAAGCTGACCTGTTGTTGGCACGTAGATCTAGTCGTAGTCCATCAGTTGGTTCTGTTACCTCTGGAGGGAAAAGAGAATCGGCATGGTCATCATCACCCCCTTATGACTCAGCTGACCAGAAATCAGGTATATGAGGGATAAAGAGAAAAATTTTCATAGCAACAGATAAGGCGCTTTTGTTGTCCGAAAAATGCTGATTTTTTTCTTATTTCTCCACGAAAACATATATTGTGGTTCTCATTAGAAGCGCCTCACTGAGGCGCTTCTAATGAGTACCCATAACATATGTTTTCATGGAGAAATATTACATGTATGTGGATACCCACTCTTATGTAGCTATGATAGTTTTCTTAGTTCTTCAAAGAAATTTAAATTTTAGACAACAAATTTACTCATAGTATTTGGACAGTTATGTCTGAGCGAGCAGTACAGCCAGGTCAGATGCTGCAGAATGTGCTGTCTGATCAGGGTATTCACTGTTGCCACTCATTCAGCAGTATTTAGGAACATCAACATGAAGTAAATGGATATGTTGAAATTCTAGGATAAGTATTGGGAGGAGTGAAAATGTCGAGGAAGCATCCAGCTCTCCACCAGCAGAATTGTTAAGGAGGAGTATTTGGTGATAATTCTGGGATATTTTTTCTTATTTCTCAGATCTCCTACATCCCTGGCCCAATTGATTCTAAACTTCGTAGTAAGCATCGGGATGACTTGTAGATGAAAAGTAACCAAAATCGTTCCGATCAGAAATCCAGGATGGCCACCATGAGGCCATCTGGAAAATCTTTTTTTTTTTGCTTCTTCTCCTGAACCAAAATGCTAATTGACATTAAACTTGGTAGAAAACATTGGGATGACTTGTAGATCAAAAATAGCTAAAATTGTTCCGATCAGAAATCCAAGATGGCCGCCATCTTAAAAATCTTTTTTTCACTTCTTCTCTTGAACCAAAAGACCAATTGACTTGAAACTACGTAGGAAGCATCACGGTAATTTGTAGATCAAAAATAGCTAAAATCGTTCCCATTGGAAATCCAAGATGGCCACCATAACGACCGTCTTGAAAATCTATTCGCTTCTCCTGAACCGAAAGGCCAATTGACTTGAAACTGTAGGAAGCATCAGGGTGACTTGTAGATAAAAAAAAATAGCTAAAATTATTCCGATCGGAAATCCAAGCTGGCCGCCATGTTGGCCATCTTGAAAATCTATTTTTCGCTTCTTCTCCTGTACTGAAAAGCCAGTTGACTAGAATCTTGGTAGGAAGCATAGGGGTGACCTGTGGATCAAAAATAGCTAAAATTGTTCCAATGGGAAATCCAAGATAGCGGCCATCTTGAAAATCTATTTTCTCCTGAACCGAAAGGCCAATTGACTTGAAACTTGGTAAGAATCATCAAGGTGACTTGTAGATCAAAAATAGCTAAAATCGTTCCGATCGGTATTACAAGGTGGCTGCCACAATAGAAAGGCCCATTGACTCGAAAATTTGATAGGAAGTATGGGGTGACTTGTAGATCAAAAATAGCTAAAATCATTCTGATCAGAAATCCAAGATGGTCGCCCTAGCAGCCATGTTGAAAATCTATTTTGACCTTTTTCTCCTAAACCAAAAGGGCAAGTGATTCAAACTTCATTGGAAGTATCAAGGTGACTTGTAGATCAACAGTAGGTAAAATAGTTCTCATTGAAAATCCAAGATGGCTGCCATCTTGAAAATCAATATTGAACTTCTCTTGAACAGAAAGGCCAGTGGACTCAAACTTGTCTGGTAATCAAGTGAGCAATACAGGACCATCTTGGACCTCTTGTTTTCAGTTGCTGCAGATGGTACTGGATAGTAGTCATTTATTCATAGTTACGAGTCAAACCACCAGCATACCTCATATAGAGACTTAGATATGCATACTAGACTTCCGTGTCATTCACTTCTACTACTACATAGCATTATAAAGAGGCTGCTCTGTATTAATAGCTTTATTTCTCCACCAAACATTTGTTTTTGTTTACTCATTGGAGTCAGTCTTGCTAAGACAAACCTGATGATTACCCTCTACATCATTTCATGGAGAATTAAAAATGTATCAAACTACTTAAGCCATACTTCTGGTAAGAGAGCTCTAGACAAAAGTGGGATTTATATAAATATTTATCTTATTTCTGGATGAAAACATGTTATGGCTACTCATTAGAAGTGCCTTGACAAGGCACTTCTAATGAGTACCCATAACATGCATTTTTATGACGTGAATAAGAAAAATATCAAAATCGATACTGAAAATACAATCTTATCAGTAGCTAGTCTGTAGACCTATGCAACTGACATTTGATCCATTTTTCTTTGTAGGTACAGCAGCGTCTGATAAAGATGGTAGGGATGTATCAAATCGACCCACTTCCACATCAGCCCCAATTTGTTCTCGCACGGTCTCCGAGCAGCTTCACCAGTTTCTCCAGCGACATATAGAACAGCAATCACAACAACAACAGCAACAACAACAACAGTTACAGATCCAGTCCACAACAACATCATTCTCCTCCATACAGCTACAGCAGCTGCTACAGAGGCGACAGTTACAACCACAACCCTCACCTGGACCTCACCGTCAAAGGATTCTGCCCAGACCAACTTCAACCACTACTTCCCTCGAGCCTTCACATAGTCGAATGATGGTAAGTCTCGGACTGTTCTAGAAAATGGGCATATACAGATTGATTTTTTTCTCAGGTTTTCATTTATGATTGGTGTCCAGATAAAATAATTTGCTCACGTCTTATAAGAGGCATATCTTGATAAAATATTTTTGTATCTTTACAAAAGAGTATGCTGTGGAACATCCAGAGCCCAGTTGTTCAAAGCTAACGACATCGTTAGTTAACGATTCATTAAAATTTACATCGAGTGATACGCAAATATGCTGATATTTTTTGCTGAAAAAATGTGAGTAGCTTTTGCAGTGCAAAAGCTACTCACATTTTTTCAGCAAAAAATATCAGAATAATGCATATGGAATCTGCTAAAACAGTTAACGAAATGACCCTTAAGGAGCTCGTTAAGTTAACGACCCTTAGAACAACTGGGCCCAGAGGTTTTCTTCAGTTCTTGCAATTTTATGTTTACTGTGCTTGAAAACAATTTTTATGGCAAAATATCATGCAAAAATCAAAGAATTTGTTTATATTTGAGCCAGCGCGTGAAAAAACAACAAAATGGCATGTGGCCCAGCGAAGACATATCAGCCTGCAGCTGGGCATCAGCCTAGTCTGATCAGTCTTCGCTGTGCGCTCAGTAGGTATCTTAACACAGGTTCTGACCAGATTCAAACATGGAAGAGTCCACTTTGGTAATTCAGGGATGAAAGGGTTATAGATTAATATTGATTCCTGTGAAATCTTGCTTTTTCAGCAAAGGCCTCCTGTATCAGTCCCAGCACAGAATATTTATATGAGCCCAGTGCAGAAGAAATTACATGACCAGCTACAGCAGAAGGCTCGCCAAGTTCAGGATGCCATCATGCGACAGCAAGAAGAATTGCGGACAATCACAGAACAGCTTTCATTTGCCAAGCAGGGTTCAGTCCCCATTGTTAATCAGCCACAAGGTGAGCTGGACTAGTTATGCATTGTTTTCATGAAAAAAATGTTTCTTATTGTATATACCATTAATATTTGGACAGACATGCCTTTACTTTGTTTAAGTTCACCTGACAATTTTGAAAGAGGCTTTAAAGATTAAAATGTGTGCAATATTAAGTCAGTTAGATTTTAGACAAGTTGGACATTATATTTGGTGCCACACTGTATGCAAGTATGCCTGTTACGGTCACACTGCACAGAAGCATTGTCTGATCAAGGTTAAGTTGGTGGTAAAGGCATGCCATGCAGCAGTTGATGGAAGTGGCCATGTTAATATTTCTTCTGCTTTTTCCCTCCTCTATAGACCAAATAAAAAAAATATGTGTGTATAGGGTAACCCTACCCTACCTAATTTTCCTGGTGAAACCTAGCCATTTTTTTATTGTTTTCTCAAAAGAAAAAAAAAAAATAGGTGGTACTGGGATAAAACATTTATACTTAATACTTGGACAAGGAGGGCTGAGCAAACAGTGTAGACCCCGATCAAATGGCTCCAAATGTAGCAGATGGTTCAGGGTCTGCACTGTTTGCCATTCTGTCGGCACTTGTAGACACACCTAATCAAACTGACAGTTATGGTATTATGCTTCATGAAAAATGTTTAAAAAAAAAAAAAAAAATCCCTACCTACCCTACCTATTTTTTTTTAACATGTTACCCTAAAAACACATTTATTTTTTTTTTTGCCACATCTCATTTTTTCTCTCATCTTTTAGTGCATCTGTCCCTTTTCTCCTTTCTACGGGAAATGACATAAAGTGATCCTCAGTGGTTAAAGTGTTAGACAAGAATTCAAAAGATGCCACAGAAAGCTGCACCTGATCAGGGTGTAACCTTCTGGCCACTCATTCGGCAATTTTTAGACACTTCAACTTGTTCAGTTTTAGGCCGTTTGGTAAGGAGGTATGATATTTGAATATTTAACCCTGGTCCTGCTGAACCAGGATTTGCCTTGCCTGAAGAAGTCAACTGATCTGGATCTGCCCTGTTTGTCATGAAGTATGCAAATTTCTATCAACAACCTGGATCAAGTAATCTGACTGGCTGAAAATTAGAATTGGGCGTGGTATCTTAATTTATTCACAAGGGCAAGGCTTAATTAATGTAAAAATGGTACATATTGGCAATTAAAGATGACTTTATTAACCCATTGAAGACAGGAGACCCCTAAATGGGTAACTGGCAAACAGTGCAGACCCAGATCAGATGCGGCAGAATGCAGCATCTGATTAGGGTCTCCACTGTTTGCAAATAGTTCATCCAGTTTTCTTTAGGAATATTTACATCATATAGCCTGACATAACCTAAAATTGAAAATGGACTCTTCCAATATATAGTGTGGGAGAGTTTAATGGGTTAATTGGATAGCAGACAAGAAGATATTGTATTGGGGCAACTTAACTCCTTACCATACTTCTCCTAAAATAGAATAATTACTGCATTTTGAATTTTCAGCCAATCAGATTACGTGATCCAGATTTTTTATATTTATTCACATACTTAATGGCAAAAAAAGTGCAGATCCAGATTTTAATTCACATATTTAATGGCAAAAAGTGCAGATCCAGATCAGTTGGCTTCTGAAGAAGCCAACTGATCTGGATCTACACTCTTTGCAAAGGCAGAGTGTATCCAGGTTCAACAGGACTAGGGTTAGAATAATTACTGCAACTTATTACCTATTGATGTGTCAAAAGCTGCTTGAAGAGTGACAAACAGTGTAGATTCTGATTAGATGCATCATTCTGAAGCAACTGTTTTGGGGTTCCACTATTTGCTCAGGCTTGTCCCTCCAAGTACTTAGGTTAAAATTTTTATTTACAGACACAAGGCCAGGAGTCATTAGTAGTCAGATGCCTATGCTGGGTGAGCCCAGTCTACCTATAGAGAACCAGCCTGTGGTACCAATGGTCTCTATGACAACACCCAACCCAATGATGATGGACCAGAACTCTTTTCTACAGTTCCCAGTCTTACCACATGATGCGGAGATCCTGCTGTCTCACACGGACACCGCCGACTCCCCGCATCCCAGTGGCAGTCATCAGCAGTGACAATCAGACAGTGTATAGTAAATAAACAATATGGGCTGCTTCAAGCGAAAAAGTGCCTTTGAGACAGCAAAATGTGCGGATTCACATCGTCCTGCTCATCCGCAGTCTCATCAGAGCATTTGCTTTCAGTGGAAACATTCTTTTGTATCGAATGATTCTGTTTGTGGATAGCAAAGGCCAAGATCAGATGGCGCGGATGCTGTCCGCATGTGCCCCAAGACACATTTTCACATGGCACAGCCCGTAAAGGGTCGGGTTCTGAAAAGGTGTATGATGATAAAAATTTCCCTTACTTCTCCAGTAAAATATGTTCTAAATATACTACAACCTCTTTATAACATGGGTTGTTATAACACGGTTTTGGATATAATACGATTCAAAGATGGATCCCAAAAATGTATAGCTTATATTGAAAAATGACCATAAATGGTCATTTTTCAATATAATCTATACATTTTTGTTTAACCAACACAGTTTATGCTATGGACCCCAGCAATAGTGTTATAAAGAGGTTGTGGTGTACTTGATATGAGGAAAATGGATACACTTCGTTAAAATTGTTTTACCTGTCTTCAGAAAAGGGGTCTATTCTAAAAGGAAAGAAATTGCTAACCCTTTTAGAGTAGGCCCCTTGGGAGAAAGTTCTTTCCTTTTAGAGTAGATCCCTTTCAGAAGGGACATGCTGTCCATTTAAGCAAACAAGAAGTGACAAAAGTTGTCTCCCTTGTAAAAATGGCATAAAACCTACCTTTTAGGTGTATCGTTAACTTAATTGTGTCTCTTTCAGAGGTAATTTTACCTTTACCACACTTTAGGCAAATTCTGCAGACAACAAATTGATGATATTTTTCTTGTTTTCCCAGAAAATAAGTTTTGACATTTCATGCAAATTGTTACCATCATGGGCAGGCAGTGTTGGAGTCAAGCAGTGTTAGAGTCAGGCAGTTGGGGACATAGTGTTTTACCAACACCAGCTCTAGTTTCTTGGTTTTTTTTTTTTCATTAGCCTTCCCCATAGTTCCCACCCACACCCAAATTTTAGTATGTCCTCCTTCAGTACTATAT
Source organism: Anodontia alba (assembly GCA_964016985.1). Lineage (NCBI taxonomy): Eukaryota > Metazoa > Mollusca > Bivalvia > Lucinida > Lucinidae > Anodontia > Anodontia alba. Next base: position 32,840,692 of record OZ024826.1, on the reverse strand, counting down.
TAATTCATACTGTTTTACATCATTTTAAATCTATTGTGTGTCTTACACCTTCATGAAAGAATAGATATATTTTTTTCTATTCTCTACAAAAAAGCTGAGAATGATGGCCCACTTTTGTAGAGTAAGCCTGGTCAAGGCAGGCCTCAATACATTTTGGGTGTAGTCAACCATGCTTATACCGACACTCAATACAAGGACAAAATTCATCATAATAATTTTACTGCAAGAATCTTTCACTCAATAGGTGATTATGACTGTTAGAAATCATGCAAGAACATTGTATTTAATACTTCAAGAAACAAATGTTTTGGATATTTGTTAGAATTACCTCACTGAGGAAATTCTAACAAATATACAAATCATATGTTTGTAAGGAAATAAAATAATACAAGTCCTTTCTTTAACATATCATTCTGCTCATTCAGGATTCTGCACAACAGCAAATTCATTTTAATGGCAAGGTCTTTGGGAACAAATGCTGTCATTGTATGAGTTTTCACTGTAGCTTTTTCACTGTTGGGCCCATTGTGGTATATTTGAAAATGGAGTTCTGCTCTTGTATACGCTTGAGGTCCTAAGCAGTGTTGCAAACTTCATTACTGCTTATGGAGAGTCTCAATAAAACAGAGACTCACATTTTCTAATCATAGTGTGTTTTTTGTTTCAAATGGCAATCTTTTTGATGTTTATTTTGTATGCTAGGAGATTGGTGCAAAGTGTTATCATACAGCATGTTGAAAAGATATGCCAGATGAATTTCTGTAGAAGACAATCAAAAGAATATTCTTATATTTTATTAAACTTTAGCAGAGTACTATCATTGTGTGCAAATTCAGAGGATGACATTAAATGATAATTCTTAGCACACCAGCCAAAGGCTTTGGGGGAGCTAAAAGGATAGGCAATGGTCAGTCTTCTGGGTCGACATCAGTGTCAACATTTTCAAACGACATCTCCTCTGAAACTGCTGGCCAGTTGAAACCAAATTATATGAGGAGCCAACATGGGCATAATGTCTGGGTCATATGACCAAGATGGCCACCATGTCCATATATGGTAAAAACCTTTGAAAATCTTCTCAGGAACTGACTGGCCGATGACCTTGAAATCTGATATGCAGCATTAGGAACTCGGGCTCTACCAAGTTTGTTCAAAGTATAACATTTGGTTGACCTTGACCTATTTTACAGCAAGGTCAAATTTGGTCACTTTTTTTTTTTTTTATATGGGGAAAAAGGCAAACAGTGGATTTTTTCTGAAGCTGTTGTAGCCTATGACATCAAAGTTGATATTTGGAATCATCTAAATGATTCTTATAAATACCAAAAGTCAGAGTCATTTATTGGCCTTTATCCTGTATGTCTCAGATTCAGTATTTTTAGCTCGCCTGTACGAAGTACAAGGAGAGCTATTGTAGTCACCCCGGTCGTCCACGTTTGCGTTTGCGTTCCCGTTCCCGTCATACTGCGTTAAAGTTTTTCAAATGCTTATATCTCAACAGTCACTCCTCACAGAGGCATCAAATTTGGAACTTAGGTACCTTGGAGGGTCTTCTGAGATTCCAAGAGAATAAACCCCTGGGTTAATGCCCCTGGGTGGGGCTAGGGGTCAGAATCTAGGACACCTTTGTAATACTGTGTTAAAGTTTTTCAAATTCTTATATCTTGACTTTCACTCCTCATAGAGCATTCATATTTAGAATTTGGGTACCTGGAGGAGTCTTCTGAGATTCCAAAAGAACATACCCCTGGGTTCATACCTCAGGGTGGGCCTTGGAGTGGGGCTAGGGGTCAAAATCTAGGACACATTTGTAAAATCTTATATGCCTACAGGTTATAGACACAACTGGTTATACATCAGCTAACTATGTGACATTGGTTTAAGTGTAAGAGAGTGAAGGTCATGGTGACCTACATTTTACGGTCCAGGTCACCTAGATTTCACGGTCCAGTGATTTTGCCTTATATCTTGAATACTATTTGTTGAATAAATGTCACACCTGGGATATTACTTCCATGTGACCCAATGAATGACCACTTACTATATCTAGGTCATTGTGACCTATATTTCATGGTTCAGTGATTTTGCCTTATATCTTGAATACTATTTGTTGGATAAATGTCACACCTGGGATATTAGTTCCTTGTGACCCGATTATTGACGTAAAAATATATCTCTGTTGGTGTGACCTATATTTCATGGTTCAGTGATTTTGCCTTATATCTTGAATACTATTTGTTGGATAAATGTCACACCTGGGATATTACTTCCATGTGACCCAATGAATGACCACTTACTATATCTAGGTCATTGTGACCTATATTTCATGGTTCAGTGATTTTGCCTTATATCTTGAATACTATTTGTTGGATAAATGTCACACCTGGGATATTAGTTCCTTGTGACCCGATTATTGACGTAAAAATATATCTCTGTTGGTGTGACCTATATTTCATTGTTCAGTGATTTTGCCTTATATCTTGAATACTATTTGTTGGATAAATGTCACACCTGGGATATTAGTTCCTTGTGACCCGATTATTGACGTCAAAATATATCTCTGTTGGTGTGACCTATATTTCATGGTTCAGTGATTTTGCCTTATATCTTGAATACTATTTGTTGGATAAATGTCACACCTGGGATATTACTTCCATGTGACCCAATGAATGACCACTTACTATATCTAGGTCATTGTGACCTATATTTCATGGTTCAGTGATTTTGCCTTATATCTTGAATACTATTTGTTGGATAAATGTCACACCTGGGATATTACTTCCATGTGACCCAGTGAATGACCACTTACTATATCTAGGTCATTGTGACCTATATTTCATGGTTCAGTGATTTTGCCTTATATCTTGAATACTATTTGTTGGATAAATGTCACACCTGGGATATTAGTTCCTTGTGACCCGATTATTGACGTAAAAATATATCTCTGTTGGTGTGACCTATGTTTCATGGTTCAGTGATTTTGCCTTTTATCTTGAATACTATTTGTTGGATAAATGTCACACCTGGGATATTAGTTCCATGTTACCCAATGAATGACCACTTACTATATCTAGGTCATTGTGACCTATATTTCATGCTTCAGTGATTTTGCCTTTTATTTTTATTACTATTTCATGGAGAATTGTCATACCTGGATTATTATATCTATGTGACAAAATGATTTACATACAAATACATCTAGGTCAGTGTGACCTATATTATATGGCCTAATGATAAAAATGTTACAATATAAAATGTACCCAGCAGGCGAGCTCGCTGTCCTACGACAGCTCTTGTTATCTTCTCCTCTAAAACTGCTGGGCTGATTGAAACCAAATTACATGTGGACCCCCTGTTGGATGGGGAAATGATAGTTTGTTCATGGGATCTGGGTCTCATGATAAAGATGGCTGCCATTTCCATATAAGATAAAAATCTTTAAAACGCTTCTTCTCAGGAAGCTTATGGCTGACCTTGAAACTTGGAATACACCATTTGGTACTCAGGCTCTACCAAGTTTGTTCAAATGGTGATCCATTGTTGACTTTGTCCTATCCCAGCGGGCACATGACGTTTATACAACGTCGTCTCAATGTCGAAGCAACGTCATGACGTTGCATCGACATTGAGGCGACGTTGTATAGAAGTCATGTGTCTGCTGGGATTCTACTGCAAGGTCAAATTTGGTCACTAAGGCTTTTGTATGGGAAAAAGGCGAATGTGGATTTATGTGAAGCTATTGATGCCTATGCCATTCAAAGTTGATATATGCAATCACCTAAATGAACTTTTGTAACTACCAAAGGTCAAGGTCATTCACTGACCTCTGTCCTGGATGCCTTAGATTCAGTATCTTTATCTTCTCTAAAACTGCTGGGCTGATTGAAACCAAATTACATGTTGAGCACCTTGTGGGATAGGCAAATAAAAGTTTGTTCATGGAATTTGGGTCAAATGATCAAGCAAGATATTTGCCATGCCCATATGTGTTAAAACCCTTTGAAAATTTTCTTCTCAGGACTTGAAAGACCATGAAACTTGGTATGCACCATTTAAGACTCTGGTCCTACCAGTTTTTTCTAATGGTGACCATTGAATGACCTTGACCTATTTTAAATATGAAAAGTAAGCAACTTACATCAAAATTTAAATACTGAAAAACAAGACTTTGAAAGTACAAAACACAAGTTCTGAGTTAAAAAGGGTTAAGGTTGCAGAAGCAGATTTGCTCACCCACTTGAGCTCTGGTGTGCGTAGTGTTATTATTGTTCTTATTTTTTTTTGCAGAAAATAGGGTTGATATTTCATTAAAATTGTCTCTGTAAAATTTCAAACTCTGTATAATAGGAACAATAAAAGTAAATATTTCAAAATGTCAACTGCTGAAATATTTTGCCCAGCATGCTAAACACTAAATGAGCCTTTAGGTAAGAAGGTGGCTTAAGCTGAATAGATTACACTTGGCTATGGTGCCTTTTGATTAATATTATTATTAGCTCACCGGAGCTGAAGGCTCACAAGGTAAGCTTATAGTATAGCATGGCTCTGTCATCGTTCATCCACACTTCTAACAAATAAATCTTTAAGACCAGTTGGCCGATTATAGTCCATATTTATCAGTAGCATGTTTTTGGTTGGGGAAAAATTGAATCAAAACTCTGGTTTCCATGGCAACAGAAAGCACCCACTGACTTATAATAACGAAAATGATGTCTCCACCTTTTCTCTATTATTTTTTATTGATCCTTTTTAGCTCACCAGAACAAAAAATTCTGGTAAGCTATTCTACTACCCCCGGCGTCGGCGTCCACAAATGTTAAAGTTTTTGCATTAAAGTTTTTTAGTAGCTCATTACTTTTTTATGTGTACATGGATTAAATTCATACTTGGTATGATGATAGATACTGAGCTAAAGTCTTTATCTGCAGTATCAGCACCCATGACCATGACCTTGGGGTCAAGGTCACAGACTTAGAAGAATTTTGATGTTAAAGATTTTGTGTTAAAGTTTTTAGGAGCTCATTACTTCTTTACCTTTGGATGGATTTAGTTTATACTTGGTATGGTAATAGATACTGGTCTCGAATGTTTAGCAGCAGCATCAGCTCTCATGACCATAACCTTGGGGTCAAGGTCACAGATTTTGAATTCTTATGTTCAAGTTTTTAGGAGCTCATTACTTCTTTACCGTTTGATAGATTTAGTTCATACTTGGTATGGTGATAGATACTAGTCAAAAGTTTTTATCAGCAGCATCATCATACATGACCATGGCTTTGGTGTCAAGGTCACAGACTGAGAACTTTTATCTTAGTTTTTGCACTGAAGATTTTAGATCATTACTTGTTTACCTTCTGATAAATTTACTGGAGACTTGGTATGGTGAAAGATATTGCTTTAAAGTTTTTATCAGCAATATCAGCACCTATAACCCTGACCTTGGGGTCAAGGTCACAGATTTAGAATTTTGATGTTAAAGATTTTGTGTTAAAGTTTTTAGGAGCTCATTACTTCTTTACCTTTGGATGGATTTAGTTTATACTTGGTATGGTAATGGATACTGGTCTCAAGTTTTTAGCAGTGTCAGCTGTTGTGACCATAACTTTGGGGGTCAAGGTCACAGACTTTGAATTCTTATGTTAAGTTTTTGTTTTTAATTTTTTAGAGCTCATTACTTCTTTACCTTTGGATGGATTTAGTTCATACTTGGTATGGTAATAGATACTGGTCTCAAAGTTTTAGCAGCAGCATCAGCTCTCATGACCATAACCTTGGGGTCAAGGTCACAGACTTAGAACTTTTATGTTAGTTTTTGCACTAAAGATTTTAGATAATTACTTGGTTGCCTTTAGATGAATTTGTTATGGTGATAGATATTGCTTTAAGTTTTTATCAGCAACATCAGGACCTATAACCATGATCTTGGGGTCAAGGTCACAGACTTAGAATTTTAATGTTAAAGATTTTGCATTAAAGTTTTTAGGAGCTCATTTCTTCTTTACCGTTTGATGGATTCAGTTCATACTTGCTGAGGTCAGAGATACTTGTCTAAAAATTTTATCAGCAGCACCAGCTCCCATGACTGTGACTTTGTTTCTGGGTCTGAAAATTTGCCTTTGCACAACTAAGTCAAACGCGACTTCCGGTGAGCTATCCTGTCAGGCGACAGGTCTTATTATACTTGCAGGTAATGAGGACATGCATAAAATCTTGGAGGAGTTCGAATTGCAGCTGGATTAGACCACTGACTACAGAGCTAGCTGCCCTTGAGCATCTAAAAAATTTCTCATCGACTTATAATGGGAAAATGGTGTCTCCTTGCTAGCTCCTTCTTTTTTTATTGAATCACCATTTAAGGTGCTGGTAACCAGGACAGGCAAAAAAGCTCGAATGAGTTTGATTTCGGGCCAGATCAGACTACTCATTTAGATTAAATTGCCCTTGGATGAAGAAAATTTTACACTTTCGAAGTTGAATATCTCTGAGGTTATGGCCAGTTGGCCAATCTTAATCAGATTTTGTATTTAGCATCACTGGGTCCGGGGAAAGGCTGCTTTATGTTTTGAGACAGATTAGATTAAAGCTTGGGTCTCCATGACAACAGAAAACCCCCATTGACTTATAATGGGGAAAATGATGTCTTCACCTTTTCTTGGTTGCTTTTTGTCTGATCCTTTTTATACTTCAGGCGAGCATCTAAAAAAAATCCCACATACATGGGAAATTAGTGTTTACATGCTAGCATGTTCTTTTTTGAGCGAATCATCATCAAAGTTGCTTGTTATCGAGACTGCATAAAAGCTTTGGTAACTTCAATATCGAGCCTCTGGTTTCCTGGCCCAACTTACTCTCCTCAGATGTCTTAGACAACATGTAGTTCCAGTCAGTAAAATTTGGAAAAAAAAAACAAAAAAACTTCAAACAAAGGAGCTGTTTGTGTTAACTATGTATGCATAGGATGTAATATGGCAAAAACATCTGTGATGGTCGCTTTGAGTTTCCATTTATATTCATACCTTCAGGTAACTGTTCCTCAGGTGAGCTATTGTTGCCCTCTTGGGCTACTTGTATATATATATTTAATGTGTTATATGTAATAATGTTGAAAAAAACACCATAACCCTTTCAGCCCTGCAGACAAATACACTTTTATTGCAAACAGTGTAGATCCTGATGAGACGGCTCATGATGAGCCGTCTCATCAAGATCTGCACTGTTTGCCATTCTGTTATGATTTTTGACTCAGACTCCTATTTGGAACATTGGTTCTGACAAGATTCAGAAACACAGGGGTGAAAGGGTCAATATATATGTGCCATGTTGCAGTCAACAATCAATAAGAAATTTAACACTGCTGTCATCTGCCTTCATCTAGAATAAAACTAAGAAACTATACCTTTGGTCATGTGCACCCAGTGATGACTTGAATCAGCCTATATGTCACTTTTCTTGGCACTCTGGGTAACCAGTGATCCAAGATTTCTGCTTGCAGACAGACAAGTCTGATCAGATTGTGCATATGGCCAGCCTGATTTGAATCTTTATGCCAACAGACTGACCCAAATCTTTGCTGGGCACACACATTCTGAAGATACATTTTCGTGATTAAAATACAAGTACAGACAACCCTCTATATACCGACACTTGATACAACAACAAAATTCGTTATAATGACAATTTGACTGTCACAAAACAGTCGCTTAAGAGGTAACAATTAGTCACAAATTATGCAAGAAATTGTATTTAATACTTCAGAGAAACATATGTTTTGGATATTTGTTATAATTGCCTCACTGAGGCAATTCTAACAAATATCGCCGGCCTCGGTGGCTCAGCTGGATGTGTGTCCAACTGAAGACCAGGAGGTCGCGGGTTTGACCTCCGCCGAGGTCAGCAACATTCTTTTGTGGAGGTTTGTTCATGAAATATTTTCTACGGTCATTCTCTCCCTTCCGCTGATTCAAGAAGGGCAGTTGTCAGTTTCTGGCGAAAGAATGAGCACAATACTGGTTAACCGCTTAGAGGACTAAGCCTGCCCAGTAAACGTGTGGTTAGGTAAACTGACCGCGCTCGACATGACCCCATTGGGTTGACTGGGCCGTAAAACCTCAAGACAAACAAACAAAATCTAACAAATATCCAAAAAATATGTTGTATGAGGAAATAAGAACAAAACAAGACATTTCTTACATATCAGTCTGCTCATTAAGTTTTTATGTACAACAGCAAATTCATTTTAATGGCAAGGTCTTTGGGAACAAATGCTGCCATTGTAATGAGGGTTCACTGTACCATAACCATAAGTGTTGAGATAGACAGGCCTGAGCTAATAATGTAGACCCAGGTTAGAAGCCACATTCACTGTTTGCTTATGTGTTACCATATTGTCCTCAGTATTGTACTGTGTCTTGGAAGAAGTTCAACTGACTACTTGGCAATGTGTCTGAAAGGTAATAATGACTGTCAAACAGTCCATTACGAAAACTCGCCTATTCAAATATACTGTAAATTTTACAACCAAAAAAAGGAAAATTTTCAGATAAAGATTTCTGATATTTTTCATATTTCTGCTCAAAAGATAGATTATGGGTACTTGTTAGAACCGCCTCACTGAGGCAGTTCTAATGAGTACCCACAATCTGTGTTTTAGCAAAATAAGAAAAATAATGTATACCCTGTAAACTCCAGTTTTACTGTATAAAAGTGGGGTGCAGTTGATCTGGGCCGTCACTGTTTGCTCAGCATGGCTATTTGGATATTTATGGTATAAAAATATTGAAAGGCGTCTTTGTATAAGTGCTTTAAAAAGTGTTAATAATTTATACCCTGCCACACAATAGTGGCTGGTTTTTATGGTTTCACATTGGTTGTTTGTCCATCTGTTGTACCTCTGTCCATCTGTTCTATCATATATCTGTGTTTTCATTTCCGGACAATGATTTGAATCGATATCAATGGAATATTGTAAGGATATTCTGCTTTGGGATTGCTAATGGGCAAATTTCGTCAATTTTTGACAGAGTTATCTGCCAGCCGCATGATAGTGGTGAGGTATTATCATTTCACTTTTTTTATTTTTTTTTATGTACTATTAGGGATCTCTTTAAACTTGTCTTGATTACTTTCCTGGATGAATGTTGGTATTTATATAAGCATTTTTGTAGTAAGTTTTGTATTTAACATATATATCTACATATTATATGAAAGATGGACTGTCTCAGAATTGGTATGAATTATTTCAAAATGCGAGTAGTTTTAGAAAACAAAATTTATGTAAACCATGAAATTAAGGATTCAGTTTCAAAGTTAATATAATATATTTAAATAAAAATGTTCCACAAAACTAGATTATAATGCAGTGCTCAGTGACACTAGATTGTTAGAATTTCTTTTGAAAAAAAAAAAGGAATGAAATGTAATTTTTTTTTTCATTTTAATTTTCAAATGCAGATGCTTTTCAGTACTAGATGCAACATGAAAAAGATGAAAACTGTTTTTTTCTGGAACTATTAATATGCTAGGTTTTTATTATTATCACAGATTGCATGTGTGTTCTGTTTCGATTTACAGTTTTACAATAGTTATAGTGGATATGCACTATTATGGCTTATTCAGATGTTTCATTTTTTTTTTATTTTCATGTATATGGATTTGTATTTCTTACAGTTTTCTGCATTCCATTTTATTGGAATATGGTCAATATTTCAAATTGTATGGCTGTAGTCATTTATAAACATGCAGCTCAGTTACAAACAAAAAAAAAGTTATAGGCCATTTAAATCTTCTGCTCATTTCGAGGGTTGAGCGCAAGACTGACGTAAGTCAGATGGTTGTTTTTCCCCAAACTTAATCTCCTCACCATGAAGGCGTTATGAAAATTACAACATTTCTTTCTGTAAACAATGAAAATTTAGGTGCCATTGCTCGTATGAGCATGGCACCTAAATTTGCATCTGTTTAGGGGTCCAAGTTGCCCCTAAACAAGGGTTTCAAAAATATGTTTGAGTTACTATAGTCTTGCGCTCAACCCTCGATTTGGTCATAATAATGGAGTTGTTGTTTCTTTTATTAAAAAAAAATCAACAACAAAGAAACAAATATTTTAATTATTTTCATGTCTTATTAAAAATTTCTAATTTTTCATATTTCCTGTTTCCTGTACGACTGTGATATTTTGGCATAAAGACATTTTGAGCACTCATTAGTATTGCTACAGAAATCACAGAAATACTATATCAAATTTGAGCCAGCACACGACAGAACCTACAATAAGCCGCGCAGTCTGATCAGTCTTTGCTGATTGCATGAGCCTTCTACAGCCTCAAGGCTATCCAAAGAAGGCTAAATGAGCACACTTGCCATACAGCGTGTATGTACAGGCTGATCTGAATCTTTGCTGGTGACAGAGGGCTTATTGTAGGTTTTGTTATGTGCTGGTGCATTTATCTCCATATTAGAGCGCAATATCAGTGTCTTATAACCCTTGTCATGCTGAATAAATTAAGATGTCACGCCCACTTCCAATTTCAGCCATTCACATTACTTGATCCAAGTTGTTGATATAAATTCATATACTGAATGACAAACAGTGCAGATCCAGATGAGTTGGCTTCTAATCTGGATCTACACTTTGAAAAGGTAGGATATAGCTAGGTTCAGCATGACAAGGGTTAACTGTCTGACAGAAGCTATTGTTTTATATTGACTAAAGCTTAAAACACTAGTCACAAAAGCAGCAGTTGACATTCTTTTTTTTTTTTTTTTTTTTTTTTTTTTGAGAAAATGAAGTTTGACATTTTGAATTGTTTGCTGGGCAGATGATTGACATGAAAGGTCAAGCTATATTTTCAGGAAAAATTATAGAATGTTGTCTGCTAACATTTGCAAAGGCTTAAAAAGGTCTAATACATTAGTCAAAGTATTGGATATAGATCTCTTTAGATTTTTTTTTTTTTCTTGAACTCAGGTAAACTTACATTCAAATGAGCGTTTGTATACTTTAAAAAGATTATAATATATTTGGAATAATTTTAATGTCTAATATTTTGCTGTACAGGCTGGTAAAAGTTACAAGACCTATGGACAAAATTAGAAGCAGTGCAGACCAGGGATTTCTCTGTACTTACACAGCATTTGAATTTTCTAGACCTTAAAGGGACTGGATACACAAGGCCGTGAGGTTATAAAACTTTTTCATACCCATCTCAGCTGAGAATGAAATTTGTGCCACTAATAAATCTCAATTTACCAACTATTGTGTCCCCCGCCGAGGTCGGCAACATTCTTTCTTGGAGATTGATCATAAAATATTTTCTACAGTCATTCTCTCCCTTCCGCTGATTCAAGAAGGGCAGTTATCAGTTTCTGGCGAAAGAATCTGCACAATACTGGTTAACCGCTTAGAGGACTAAGCCTACCTAGTAAACCTGTAGTTTGGTTAACTGACCGTGCTGGACATGACCCCATTGGGTTGACTGGGCTGTAAAACCTCAACACAAACAAACTAACTATTGCAAATTCTTTCTTACTAAGCATAGTTGAGCATGAAAATTTCTCTGCTAATAAATATGAAAATGCCAACTATTGTTGGCATTTTCATATTTGTTAGCAGAGAAATTTTCATGCTTGTAACGACTTATAAATCATACAAAAGCTTTTCAGTTCATTGTGTTTAATACAGTACTAACGTAAAGACATAACAGCGTAACCAAGGAACGTAACGTGATTACGTTACGTCACAAATGATAAGACGTTTCCGGTTAATACAAAGTAGGAATACTTTAGATAATGACATTACATCTCTCCCTTTCTTCAAAAGGATAGTTCGTGTGATAAACTGACATCGCAACAATTGTTCTGCTAATTATTTGCTTTAGATTAGTATAATTTTGAACGAAATAGAGAATGACTTAATAATATATGAAGTCCCCATAACGATCAGGTCTGTGTCGAATACGTTCTGATCGTCTCGGAACAGTTTCTAATACATGTTCGGGCTCGTTGGTTGGTTCAGTAGCAATTTGATTGTTTTGTTCGCGAGTGAAGGGTTTTCCTACTTTCGCTTTACGCAGCGTTATCTCTCGCCAGTTATCAGGTTTAAGTCTTTTTCCAATCCCTTCATTTACTTCTCTAGAAGTTCTCGGTTGGTCTATGTATTTAAAGCATGTCGAGTCGCGACATATTTCACGTCCATCAGTCACTCTTCTTGCCCATACGGTAGATCCTCGTATTTTGTAAACGGCGTAGTATGTTGCCTCATAAGGCGTAGTCCATTTATTTACTTTGGTTTGCTTTACTAACACATAATCTCCTATGGCAAGATTATGGAATCTTGTGTTCTTGTTTTCTGCGTTATGCTTTATTTTCGCCTTATACTTCTCGTCTCTCTCATTTACCTTTTTTTTTTCTATCGTCGATTGTCTCTGTGAGTAATCTAATTTTGTCCGTACTTTGCGGTCCATCATAGCGTCATATGGTGTGATACCCGTGGCCGGGTGAGGTGTCGAGCGATATCCAGTTAATAATTCTTGAATGGCTGTATTTGCCGGCTTATTTTCTAGGCGAGCTCTTTGTTCTGTTTTATTGAGCAATTTCATAAAATTCTCAGCTTCACCATTCGCTCTCGGATGTAATGGCGTGATACGATGGTGTCTGAAGCCTTCTTCAGCTGCAAATTCCTCAAACTCCTTTGAGTTGAATGGAGGTCCATTATCAGATTCAAGTTGTTCAGGCGTCCCATATGTAGCAAATATCTTTCTCAGTTTCTCTTTTGTGGATTTAAGAGATGTTGAATATAACAACTCAACCTCAGGATACCAGGTTCTTTTATCTATGGCCACTAAATTATAATGTCCATCTGGGTATCTCAGTTTCTCCTGTCTCATTATCAGCAAATATTTGTCCATTGAGCAATTCCACTATCCGATCTGCTAAGGGCATAGTTTAGTATATTGTGCAATACCACGTAGATGGATACCACCAGCAACAATGTGACTACAACTAAGCGCTAATAATAAAGCATTATATATTATTAAAGTACACTTGTGCGGCAAGGCCTAGGTGGGCGTGCTCTAGGTTTCTCATTTTTGTCTGCAAAAGAGCCATCTTCTTTTATCTGTAGCATGCCAAGTTCAATAAGTGTATTTTTGCTGATGAGTGGTGGCGAATTTATCTTACCTTTGATGACGAGAAATTTTGTGCGCTTTCCGCAAGTCTGGTTCCTCAGGACTGCATCAAATTCTCCTTTGATTGGTAGATCGTTCTGTAATGTTCGTAATTTCGTTTGACTCCTTTGAAGGTTCATTTTATATTCCGATCTGTGGAGTAATGCTCTGTATTGATGCTCATCCATGACATTCACATCGGCCCCAGTGTCTGGTTCTGCCCTTATGTGAATATCATTTACCATCAATGGTATAGTTTTCTCTAATCCGTATCTTTTCTTTACACTTTTAATTTGCATAATTATGCGCTATTGATTTGGTAAGGAATTCCTCATCAGAGCTTGCTTTGCTCTCCTGATCCGTCTCAGTCGTTTTCTTTATCCTGTGTTTCCTTTGATTCCAGTTACTTCTACCTGGTTGTCTACTAGTACTCTGTATATATCTGCCTTTCTCGGACCTACATACCGCTGCGAAATGATTGTATTTCGAGCAAATATTGCATCTTTTCCCGTAGGCTGGACAGCTCTTCCCTTCCAGATGAACCTCAAATCCGCAATTTGAGCAGAGTTGCTCTCGAGATATCTTACTATTGTGCCTCGGATCTCTGTGCGCCCGTATAGTTCTCCGTCTGGACTCTGCTACCTTTGCTATGTCACTATCCTCTGGTCCCATTTTCATATCTCTCATCTGCAGTGAAATGTCTTCGATCTGTCCAGCCTCCGTCAAAAATTCTTGCAATGTCCAAGACTTGGATATACATTTTTGTATCAATATTTTATTTTCTATTGTCTGAATTAAGTGCTCTAATATTCTGTCATCACAGTTGCTGCCAAAGTCACAATCGTGCGCCTTTCCACGCAAGCGCGTTGCATATGCAACTGTGGTTTCTCCTATTTCTGGCCTCATTTTTAAAAACATATATCTCGCATAATGTTTATTCCTCTTTGGAATATAGTAGTTATTCAGTTTCTTTCGCAACTTTTGATACACATCTAATTCTCCGTCGGGATCCTCTGGATCCGGCAAACTTTTCGCTAACCGCGCTATCTCCTGTCCCCCATAAATCAGTAAATCCTTTTTATCCAATGCACTTGTAATTCTAAAATATCGAAATTCTCTTTCGATACCTTCAAGCTAGTCCTCCCAAGCCTTCCCGGTGGATAACTGGTCTTCAGATGCTCTGAATGGCAAGGTCCTTAGATTCCTTGATTCGGTTATTATCGTAACTGTCTCATTTTCCCCCATGTCTATACCGTACCGGGTCATATATATGCGTCTCCGTTTGCGTATTCGTGATTTCTTTCAGTCTTCTAAGTGATTTAACTGTATCGGATCCTGTGTTTTCCGAGTTTCCGCTGTATTAATACAAATTTCGCCACTGCGTTTCTGTATCTTTCTTATTTCGATTATAGGTGTTGAGAAGCAGCCTATTCGCCGCGTTTCCGTCTATCCTCGCCGCCAATGTAACGACTTATAAATCATACAAAAGCTTTTCAGTTCATTGTGTTTAATACAGTACTAACGTAAAGACATAACAGCGTAACCAAGGAACGTAACGTGATTACGTTACGTCACAAATGATAAGACGTTTCCGGTTAATACAAAGTAGGAATACTTTAGATAATGACATTACAATGCTCAGCTGAGTTGAAAAAAGTTTATGACCTCAGGGCTGAATAGATTTTCTACCATTTTTACATGGGAGATAACTTCCTGTTTGTTTATAGTATACCAATCCCCTTCTGATGTCTATGCTGCAAGAAAAGAGATTTTAGAAGGGAGGCAAAATGAAAGTGTCATTTCCCCTTAAAAAATAAACATAGAAATCTCGTCAAGCTGTTTGCATATATTGTTTTACCATGTTTACCATAAATACTTAGTAACTCTTTACCTCATTTGTCCATACAGCATACTAAGGTGGAATGGATACACCTTCAAGGGAGATCACTCTGGCCTGAAAATATTGCTTTATGAAAGCAGGGCTACTTTTAGAGGAAATAATTCCTTCCTTGATATTTCAAAGTGATTTATATTGCAAGAAATCACATTTGTTTGCTTGAGTGGTCTCCCTTTGGGAAGGTTTGTAGTGTTTTTTTGTTGTTGTTTTTTCTACCTTTGAAGAGTATTCATTCCCTTTAATGTTATATATGAAACTCATATGGTTATTAACCCTCTCATCCCTAAGTTTATAAAGTAGACTATTCCGTCTTCGAATTTGGAGGCACCCATTGTTGCAAATAGGGATACCAGTTAAAACTCTTAGAAGAGAACTGTAGGCAGTTTAGAGCCAGATGAGATATCTCATCTGAGCCGGCCTCAGTGGCTCAGTTGGATGCGCTGTCCGACTGGAGACCAGGAGGTCGTGGGTTCAACCCCCGCCGAAGTTTGGCAACATTCTTTCGTGGAGGTTGATCATGAAATATTTTCTACGGTCATTCTCTCCCTTCCACTGATTCAAGAAGGGCAGTTGTCAGTTTCTGGCAAAAGAATTTGCACAATACTGGTTAACCGCTTAGAGGACTAAGCCTGCCCAGTAAACGTGTGGTTAGGTAAACTGACCGCGCTGGACATAACTCCATTGGGTTGACTGGGCCGTAAAACCTCAACACAAACAAGATCATCTCATCTGGATCTACACTTTTTGCATAGGTATTTATTTAGGTCTGCTAGGCTGAAAGGGTTAAAAGTTGATGGTTGAATGGCCAACAGTGTAGACTCAGTGTCTGTGACCATGCATGTAAGTGAAATACACAGATTCTGATCATCCTACTTAACTGCAGGATTTTCAGTGTCTGCCCTCTGGGCCCATGAATAAATTTTGTAGTTTCTAATGATTCTATAAGCTGTCTGGAAAAAGCCCTGATCAGACTGCATCTGGACTGTTACTATTCTTGAAGACATTTCCCTATGTACTGCCTATCTTTTTTACAAGTTGAATGGTGCTAGGTAGCATTTATTTACATTAAGCAGAATTGACAAACTTTCAGGGGGAGGCAAGTCTAAAAATAGTTTTGCCTCCCTGCTGAAAAGGCGCCTACTATAAAATGAAAGAATGTGCTCCCTGACATTCTTTCCTTTTAGAATAGTCCCCTTGTCAGTAAGGAATTGGTGAGCAGGGAAGCAAACAGGAAGTCACTTAAGTTGTTTCCCATGTGAAAAATGGCAGGAAATCAACCAAGTGTGTCTAGTCTCCTTAATTACTGACTTCTAGATATTTTTGTTTTCGTTTCTTGTCTGGCTCAGAGGCTTATAATTCTACTAACAAGGCTGTCAGTTTCCCAGTATAGAGTACAAAAAATGTTCTGTGCGGGTTTCCTATCATCTGATTGGCTTAGAATTGAGATCTTAAAAAGAATACAATCTAGTTCTCTTAAAGAACTGTTACGATAGTAGCTATCACCTTAGCAGTATGGTTGCGGGTACGACCCCCCTGAGGTCGGCAACATTCTTTCATGGAGATTGATCATGAAATATTTTCTGTGGTCATTCTCTCCCTTCCGCTGATTCAAGAAGGGCAGATGTCAGTTTCTTGCAAAAGAATTTGCACAATACTGGTTAACCCCTTAGATGACTAAGCCTGCCCAGTAAACATATGGCTAGGTAAACTGACGGCGCTCAACATGACCCCATTGGGTTGACTGGGCCATAAAACCTCAACACAAACAAACAAAACCTTAGCAGTATTTCATTAAATGTTTACAGAAGTAATAATTTACATGCCAGCTGCCCAGTCAAAAGCTGGTTAACACTTAGCATGCTGGGTAAAATTTTCATCAGGCAACATTTTGAAATACTTCTTTCTTATTTTCCCCCAAAAATACAGGTTTTGACATTTCATGTAAACTGTCTCCTTTGGAGACTGTAAATTGTTTCAAGGTGCATAGCCCCGTTAGTAGAATGATAAGCTCCTGGCCCCGAGGTTATAAAACTTTTTTCATGCTCAACTCAGCTGAGCATGAAATTTTTCATGCTTATAAATCTCAAATTACCAATAAATGCAAATTCTTTCTTGCTTAACATAGCTGAGCATGAAATAATTTCTCTGGTAATAAATATGAAAATACCAACTCTTGTTGGCATTTTCATATTTATTAGCAGAGAAAATTTCATGCTCAGCTGAGTTGAGCATGAAAAAAGTTTTATAACCTCGGGTTATAAAAATCTGTTTCTAGTTGAAAAATCTGTTTCTAGGTATTTGTAGCTCCAGAATAGTCACTTATTCCTGTTCATTTCTGGTTCATAGATTATTTTTGTTATTAGATATTAATGTTTTGCTCTAGATAATGATATTTTAAAATTAGTGTTCATTCCTTTTGGATATTGTATTTATTTTGATTCATTTGTGGCTCCCACATACAGTTACTAGCATTGTCAGAATTTATTTCTAGCAATACACATTCCAATACAATTCTCATAGCGCCAGATAAGGCACCTTTGTCAACAAAAAAGTATTGCTATTTTTTTCTTTTCCTCATGAAAACAACATGCTTTTGTGAAGATAAAAAAAAATGTTGTGGGTACTCATTAGAAATGCCTCGATGGGCTTCTAATGAGTATGCACAACATATGTTTTCATGGAAAAATAGAAAAGGTACTTACATGATACCCGCTCATATTTGGAGCTGTGATACTAATTTGTATGGAGTATTTTGATTTTGGAAACCTGTTCCTATACTTGTGTGCCTTTTCACAACAAACACAAGGGAAATGGATATGCCTCCAAGGGAAATGACTATGACATGGAAATATTTGCTCAGTTTCTTCTGAGGGCTTATGTCAAAGGAAAGAATTTGCTACAGGAGCTCCCTGAGCAATTTTTTTTAATAAGGCATCCCCCCCCCCCAACTCCGCCACCCCTACCCCCAACTCTGCACTAGTTGCACATGGTATGCATGAAGGCCAAATTCACTTAATGTGTCATTTTGACCCATGTCAGACAAAAGTGTTCTTAAGGGAAATTGATACGTATAGAAAATTTTAATACATGTATGCCCACTAGATTTTCTACCAATTTTACAAGGGAGACAGTTTTTCTGACTCCCTGTTTGCTTCTCTGCGCACCAACCCCTCCAAAAATGGGGTCTTCTCTAAAAGGGGGTGGTCGGATGGTGCAAAGGTGTCATGTATCTTACGTCACTGGGGCGTCCAACTGATACTGGCTTACAGTTGGGCAAGGCTTGCTATAGTTGTAGCAGGTAGGGGTAGAGGAGGAATGTTTTTATTTCTTTGTTTCTTTACTTTCATTCCTCTTCCTCTTTCTTCCCCATCCCTCTCTCTCTCTCTTCTACTACCTCTTCTATCTCTTTTCTCCCTTTCTGTGGGAGACGACACAAAATGGCCCACAAGGGTTGACATATTGTTAAACCCCAACACAATCAATTGTCTTCTCTAAAAGGAAAGAATTTGCACCCCAAGGGGAGCAAATTCTTTCCTTTTGGAGTAGACCCCTTCTCAGAAGGGAAGCAAAAAATTTTTGAGAAGATTCACTTTCCCTGAAACTGTATTTATTCCCCTCACTATATATACCAGCAAGACCGTGATCAGCCTGCTAAATAACAGCCATTCTATGTATAGGACGAGATCAGTCTATTTTTTTTAGAATATTCTTAAAACATAGAATCAGCTGGCAAAATGAAAAGGCATTGTTTGAAGGTCGATATGAGCCATTACTCTTTTGTGGTAAGCACCCTTAATTAGGTTATGGATGGTCAGGTGGTTTTTCCCTGGGTTCTCCGATTTTGGCCCACCTTTGAATAATAATCAGCTCGATATAAGTGATATTCTCTTGAAAGGGCTGTAACCTCCCCCCCCCCCCCGCCCCCCCCCCCCTCCCCACACCCCCTTAAAAAAAAAAAAATAAGCACCCTTAACATTTTGTGTTGCTCATTAATCCTTTAAAGTGTCATTAAAAATACCTTGCAGCAGATTTATATGCTATGTCAAGCCTTATTTTCTCAAAAATAAATAAATAAATAAAAAAAAAATTTTAGAATGTTGTTTGATTTTAGAATGTTGTTTGCTGCTATTGTGATTGATGCTTTAAAGTTAATAGATCGATAAACACCTTGATGCCTACATAATAATAATATGCTTGGAAATGAATTTGCACCACCACCAATAAAGGGCCCCTGCACGTATATGAATGGTTATTTGACTTTATGATGTGGCCAGCTTAGACTTGGATTAGCTTGTCCTTGCACCATATCTCAGTCATTTCTGTCTGCCAGATGCTGTCTGGGATTCTTTCCAATCTACAGAGCATTCGGCAAAATTTTAAGATACTGTATTCAACCTAATTACAGCACATACCCCTAAAGTGCAAAGTCGAGCAATTTTTTAGTATTCAGATTACAGCCTCTATGCTTTTATCTACTTCTTTCTAAAAGCATATGTTGTTGGTACTCATTTGAATTGCCTCGACTTTTTGAGGCAATTCAAATGAGTACCAACATCATATGATTTTAGAAATAGGAAAAAAATACCTCATTAGCATCTTAAAATAATCCTTTCATGAAATAGTCAGCTGATTTTTTTCTAACGCGCGCCTTATTAGGGTCGATATTTTACTAAATGTCTAGTTAGTTTTTGAAAAACTTAAGTCCACAGTGTGGTAATTAGATTGAATACAGTAATAAGTTTTGTACACTGAATGTTCTGACGAAATGGCATATGCAAACAGTGTAGACCCAGATCAGACTGCTCCTGAAGGAGCAGTTTGATCAGGGTTTGCACTGTTTGCCATTCCACTTAGTAGGGTAGGAATCAACTGCACAAAAAATTAAGCCAAAAAAGTATGGAATAAATTGTCGGAAATGTTAGGACATTTACCATATCAGACTGAATGTATCTACAAGCTGACCTGAGTGTTGACTGCTAGCCCATGTGATAAGGTACAGCCTTTCACCTTAAGGTGCCTATTCAAGGGATGTGGCTCACTATATTTTCTTTATAGTTGTTTATTAATATTTACATGAAGGAAGACTACCTCTGTTGATATTTATAGTATTTATTTTGATTGAAAATGTTAAAGATATTTTTCTTCTATTTTTAATTTTGTATACATACAGGTTGAACATGTGCAGTAACAGAACATAGCTCCAGATAAGGCTCTTTTTTTCAACTCATTACGAAAATACACCTATTCAAATATATTGAGAATTTTACCATCAAAAAATAAAAACTTCAAGAAAAAAAAATTCTGGTAGTTATCATATTTCTGCTCAAAACATAGATTGTGGTTACTTGTTCTAACGAGTACCCACAGTCTATGTTTTTGAGCAGAAATAAGAAAATTAATATATACCCCTGTATAAAAATGGGGTTTAACGGGGTCAAAACTATATAGGCTTGTTTTCGTGATGCAAAAATACTGATATTTTTTCTTTATTTCTCCATGAATAGATATGTTCTGGTAATTATTAGAAGAGCCTTGTGATGAGGTGGTACTAATGAGTACCCACAACATATCTTTTCATGGAGAAATAAGAAAAATATTATGTGGATACCATCTCGTAGCTGGAGATATGTACAGCATCTTTAAAAAAATCGTGTATTTGTTTGTATATTAAATTCTAAAAACATTGATAGAATCTTTTTTTGGAAAACTTTTTTTGATATTAAGAAATATGAGCTAATGTGACATTTTTTTTTAAATTATATTTAAATCTTTCAAATCAAAATACTTTTAGCATTGTCTTCGTTTTTACAGTTTAATTTAAATGGCAATACCCTATTGAGATATAGATAAGAAGCAATAAGTTTTTCTGTCTTATGTTCCATTGGGCATTATGGGTGAAATTCGTTTTCTATAGACATTAAAAGTGCTGTAAATTATTTAAAACAAAACAAAAAAAAAAAAAATCTGACACCACAAAATGGCACTTTGCCGGCCTCAGTGGCTCAGTTGGATGTGCTGTTCAACTGGAGACCAGGAGGTCGCGGGTTCAACCCCCCCCCCCCCCCCCCCCCCCGAGGTCGGCAGCAATCTTTCGTGGAGATTGATCATGAAATATTTTCTACGGTCATTCTCCCTTCCACTGATTCAAGAAGGGCAGTTGTCAGTTTTTGAAGAAAGAATGTGCACAATACTGGTTAACCGCTTAAAGGACTAAGCCTGCCCAGTAAACGTGTGGTTAGTTAAACTGTCTGCACTTGACATGACCCCATTGGGTTGACTGGGCCGTAAAACCTCAGCACAGACAAACAAAATGGCACTTTGTGAGATATACTCCTGTTTATATTAAAAAGAAAATAGTCTTGTTTTAAACATTAGCAGAAATTAAAGGTTAAAAAATGCAAAAGATTAGCTTTGGACCTTAAAAGCTCAACTGACCCATAGTATCTGTGAAGAGGTTTTGGAGAAATAAGAAAAATACCATGATTCAAACAAGGGTCATGTCAAGCTACAAGGTCGGTCTTTATAATTAAAATGGGCAAATACAGGCATTTTTTACTCTATCATGTCTTCTTTATTCTGTTGTCTTAACCAATATAAGCCTAGCATACCATAAAAGGGCATTGCTAAACAGTTTAGACCCAGATCAGACGCCGCAGAACGTGGCGTCTGATCTGGGTCTACACTGTTTTCATTAAGTTCAGAAATTTCTACAAAACACGATAATAGCAAAAACTTGTCAGACGCACCTTATATAGGAAATGGGTCTGTCCAAAACATTAAGATATAAGAATCCACACGGCAAAATGGGTTAAATTAATGTGAATGTAGTAATCCCGTTACAATATTGATTTAGGAGAATGGATACACTGAAATACTTTTCAGCCATTTTGCCAAGGGAGACAACTTTAATAGACAGGAGGTTGCCTCAACATTTGAAAACAGTTACTCTTAAAGGAAAGAATTTGCTCCCAGAGCATTACGAAAACATGCCTATTCAAATATATAGAAAATTTCGCCTCCAAAAACTGAAAATTTTCAGATAAAAAACTCTGATATTTTTTCATATTTCTGCTCAAAACATAGATTGTGGGTACTCGTTAGAACCGCCTCGGCGAGGCGGTTCTAACGAGTACCTACAATCTGTGTTTTAAGCAGAAATAAGAAAAATAATGTATACCCCTGTAAACCCCAGTTTTACTATATAAAAGTGGGGTTTAAGGGGGTCAAAATTATATAGGCGTGTTTTCGTGATGGGGAGACGCTTTTTGAGAGGCAGGCCTCGGTGGCTCATTTGGATGCATGTCCGACTGGTGATCAGGAGGTTACGGGTTCGACCCCCACCGGGTCGACAACATTTACCGTGGAGATTTGATTATGAAATATTTTCTTCCGTCATTCTCTCCCTTCAAGAAGGGCAGTTGTCAGTTTCTGGTGAAAGAATGTGCACAATACTGGTTAACCCCTTAGAGAACTACTGCTTGCAAATACATTAAAATTTAGCCATCTTGACTACACATAAGAATCTGAATTTAACCATCTGGACTAGACTTTAGAATCTGTTCGCCATTGCTAACTGACTAGCTTGAGAGTCTGCACACTCAGCTACACAGAATACAATAGAGCTAGGTAATTGATTAACTGGTTAGGATTAGGTTAGTTTATAGATCGTATTTAGCATACTTATATCTACAGACATGTAACGGTAAGATTGTACAGGCATGTAACAGTAAGATTGATTGGCAGACAGATTCTAAAGGCACTCCTAAGGCCTGACGTTCCATTCACATTGTCTGTTTTCTGAAGACAAAGTAAGAAACAATAATTCAAAATGACATGACAATTCAGCAGGTCAGTGGTGTAGTATCTTGTTATGTGACTCTAATGTTGTTAATGTTTTTATCATGTGGCCGTGTCAGGGTCAAGTTGTTGACACCCTATGGTGATTTATTGTATTGTTGTCAGCGTTTCATGTTTATGAAACAAAACAATAAAATAAGGTTGTTTTGTTAGCTCTATGTGTTTTACTTTTTTTCCACATGACCGCATTGCAGCCGACGTTTGAGTCCGTACCTCAACACGGTTAGGAAACTTCATAGTCGGAACCAGTGGCTCCAATAAGCAGATGTTATGTGCGTCTTCCGGAGCACGTGTGGCTCTCAATATACAGTCGAACTTCAATGGCTCGAACAACCTTGGGACCATGAAAATTAGTTCGAGATATGGGTTGTTCGAGCCACTGAGGGTTAATCATAGCGCCAGGTCAGAAAGCAAATGGCGATAATTTAGGGAAATCTTTTCAATTTTCTACACAATAATTGTATGTTGAGTGTACTCATTAGAATCGTCTCGATGAGGCGATTCTAATGAGTACCCACAACATACAATTTCATGATAAAATAAGAAAATTTCCCTTAGTATTTGTTTTCCTGAGCTATCGGAAGAATTTCGTAGGGACTCAAAAACGAGTTCGAATTAACTATGGTAAACGAGCCATCGGTGTTCGAGTTATTGAGGTTCGACCGTACCGGCTAAAAATAGTAAACAAAAAAGGCAGGATTATGATTCATCAAATTTGTTTCTGTGAGGTAAATTTTCTATAAAAGGAGAATGCCGTGCTGCCCTTTAGTCTTTTATTTCCTACCCAATGGAAAGTTGGTAAATGTCTACAATCTTGTCTGAATCAATTGTGGCGTGGGATGACCGGTAGCGAATCAACAGCGCGTCAAAGGAACATCGACCCTAATCCCGGTTGATTGTTCCATCAAATCCATATGTGCCTGAAATGTTTTGCATTATACGTGATAACTAGTTGTCTGGCCTGTCTCAGTGACAACAGAATAACGAAAATGGAGAATTGATAAACAATGGCTCTGAATATATTGGTCGGCTCTGATGTTGTAGGGCGTGTGTTGTCAAACTCTAATTGCCCAAAAAGGAACGCCTTTCATGCATGTCATGAAGCTAATCTTTTGAATTTATCAAACTAAATATTACGAAACGTCAATTTTAAACACGAAATAGGCAGGAAATTGGTATCAAATGTTCGGAATATGTTCCGCATTTTTTTTTTTTTTTTTTTTTTTTTTTTTTTTTTTTTTCAAATTCGCCTAGCTATTACAAGTTTTAGCCAAATAAATTTTGAATATAGGGAAAATTCTATAGTAGAATGCAAAAGAATTGTATTTTTCCTGCAAAATTCCTTGTTACACTAGATCATAAGGACTCAAAATTAGTATCAAATGTCATAAAATGCATGAGATAAAAGCATTTAATCGACGTCACCAAAAGCGCCAGAGACGAACTTTAGTGATCATGGATTATCTCCCCTTTCAACTATTTTTACTGCTAGAAGTCTTCGAAAAGCCGATTCCAGATCATAAATAGACCATTAAACCAAATGTTGCAGCAGAGAAGACTTGTCCATGGGACAGAGGAGTCTAAAATCTAGACTTACGTGGGTTCAAGCCTCGCGCTTTGACGGAGACTATCTTTCATAATGAATGTTCTTAAAAGGGTATCCTTTGGAAGAAAGTAACACACCAAAACAACTGCAATCTTTTAAAATTACATTTTGTTTCTGGACCAGACTAACCAGTTTTGGCCAATTAGGCCTCATCAGTGACCCTAAAATATTTTCAAAATTCAACAATGGGCTCAATGACCCAAAGGACTTGAAAATAAAATCTACACTATGATGAAGGGCAGGGCGACTTTTTATAACGGCCATGCTGTAGTGAAGCTTGAATGTTCTCCCCTCCCCCCACCCCCGCCCCACCCGAGTTGTTTTCTTCATAATATAATCTAGATGATATGAGCAATGCCGCATTGATGATTACCGCTAATGCACAGCCATGAATATTTTACGACTCGACTCCAGTCATGCATATATTCAGCTACATTTATCAAATGCAGATCATCGTCGTTATATATATATATATAATTTAAAACTCAAGATGTAGCCATTATGGGTAAGATTTAATTGGACAATCAATGATTTCTTGTCATCACATTTCCTGCTTATCATCACGAAAACATGCCTATATAATTTTGACCCCCTTGAACCCCAGTTTTATATAGTAAAACTGGGGTTTACAGGGGTATACATTATTTTTCATATTTCTGCTCAAAACATAGATTGTGGGTACTCGTTAGAACCGCCTCGCGGAGGCGGTTCTAACGAGTACCCACAATCTATGTTTTTGAGCAGAAATATGAAAATTATCAGAATTTTTCATCTGAAAATTTTCAATTTTTGGTGGGAAAAAATTCAGTATATTTGAATAGGCATGTTTTCGTAATGTTTCGCGTTTAAAGTTGATGTTTCGTAATATTTATTTACAGTGAAAAGAATAGCTTTATGACATGCATTAAAGGCGTTCCTTTTTGGCAATCAGAGTTTGCGAACACATGACCTCCGACATCGGAGCCAACCGATATATTTAGAGCATCGGAGCCATTGTTTATGTATTCTCCATTTTCGTTATTTTGCTGTCAATTTTAATTTTTCGGGAACAGAGAGGCAGATCAGACAACCAGTTCACACGTAAAAAATGCAAAACATTTTAGGTACGTATGGATTCGATGGAAAAATCAACCGGGATTAACGTCCATGTTTCTTTGACGAGCTGTTGATTCGTTACCGGTCAGCCCACGCCACAAGTGATTCAGACAAAATTGTACACGTCTACCAACTAATTTTCTGTTGTGAGGAAACAAGTTAAAAGACTAGGGGACAGCATGGCATTCTTCTTTTATAGAAAATTTACCTCACAGAGACAAATTTGTTTGACGAATGATAAACCTGCCTTTCGTTTACTGTTTTCAGCCGATATATTGAGAGCCGCACGTGCTGCGGAAGACGCACATAACAATTGCTTATCTGAGCCACTGGCTCCGATTATGAAGTTTCCAAACCTGTCAAGGCCTGAGGCTGGATGCACTTGGTAGATTTTCAGCCATTTTTATACCTCGCCGCACGAAAGCTGTGGGATATTATGATTCATGTTGGTCGTCCGTCTGTCTGTCCCCCCGTCTGTCTGTCCGTTTGTTCGTATTTTCGTTTCCTGGCGATAACGAGTAAGTATCAATGGGAGAAAGCAGTCATTTAACTCCCTTGTGTACTCTGTAAATAACCAGGTCCAATTAAATGGATTCCTCTGCTTTTATCATCAGTGTTTCCACTAAGTATCACTTCATTTTCCTTGATAAATCTAATTTTAACAAGATCATATGCCAGTACAGCTTCCAAAATATTAAAAAGAAACATTTTCTGTGCATTGAAATATATAATATTAATAAATCTTTCATGTGGATATGGAGAAATGTAAAGTTAAGTATCTGTTAAATTCCACTGATGACCTATGATAAAAGCAGAGGATTCCAATTAGAATGACCTGGTTAGTATTTGATCTGTCTTGGACTTTAACTGTCAAGGGAGGTAATTGAAATACTGCTGCTATCTCGTTGATTTTCACCAAACGCGGTATGTGCTTTGATATTGAGGAGATCCGGTTCTGGATTGCTAAATGGACTTTCTTCATTTTTGGACGAGTTTTTTTTTTTAAAAAAATCCGTCCTTTAAAATAGCGATGTCCGAGCGGGCGGGCGGGCGTCGGGCGTCGTCCCAGGTTACCATTTTGGTAAACTTTTTTTCAAAGTTATATGTTACCTTTATTCTTCAGTGGATTGCTTTCATATTTGGGAGGGATGAAGAGGAGGACCAGTAGGTGGTTCACGTGCAAGAGAGACAACTCTTACTTTCTTCATTATTAAAGAAAAGAAACCTCCATAATGCTGTTAGGTTTTTTTCTTGTTTTATATTTATCTGCCAGCCTAATATAGTGGCAGGGTATTATTGTTTCACGATTCTATTTACAATGGAAATAACACGTGACGTCTGTTCATTTCCCTGCACACCAAGCCCCTTCTAAAAAGTGGTCTACTCTAAAAAGAAAGAATTTGCTTCCCCTGGAAGCAAATTCGTTCCTTTTAGAATAGACCGCTTTTTTTCAGAAGGAAACAAAAACAATTTTAACAGAGTTGCCTCCGCTGAAAGTTTTCCTCTCAAACGTGGCAATACTCAAGTTGGGATAATTTTTTGGGAAGTGTTCCTCAGATTGTCTGTATGTAGACCGTAGAACTCTACACGTAAAAAAAGGTCATTTGGGACAGATGAGGGGCGTTCAGAAACTACCTGGAAAATGTGTTTTTCATTCGCGTTCAACTTAATATTTGGGCATTTATTTCTTATTGGTGGAGTATCATGCCCATATTAGCACGGTCCCTGGATGGAACTCCTCTGAACAAAGAATTCAACTTGAGGCTATATGACGCTTCATTTCGGAGAGTCTTTAATTGTCACTCATCTATTGAAGCGTTGGATGGCCGAGTGGTTAGCGCTCCCGTTAGTGGGTTATGAGGTCTAGGCTTCGAGGCGGACTTTTGCTCATGATCGTACGGAACTTCATTACACAGCGTTTCATTGTCACCATTCTGTCGTCTCGCTTAAATAATGTGATTGCATTATTAAAGTAATGCAATGCTCAGCCATTTTTACGTTACAGAAGGCTTGTAGTGATAAATCCTGATAAAAAACCCTTATTGTATGTGATTCGATAATTTCAAGGCAGGCGAGAACTGGCCCCGAGGTTATAAAACTTTTTCCATGCTCAACTCTGCTGAGCATGAAATTTGTTTTGCTTATAAATCTTAAAATACTGACAAAATTTTGAAACTTTTTCATGCTCAACTCAGCTGTTGGTATTTTTATTTTTATGACCAAGTGAAATTTCATGCTCAGTTGAATTGAGCATGAAAAATGTTTTATAACCTCGGGGCCTGATTGCCTCATCTACATGAACATGTTGTCTCTTGCAGTCCCAGGTATGTGCAGTTGACCCTCGATATCTCGACGCTAATCTAGAATAACTGCTATTCTCGAAGTGAAAATCTGGTTTAACATGGAAATCTAACAACAGATAATCCGACTGGAGACCAGGAGGTCGCGGGTTCAATCCCCGCCGAAGTCGGCAACATTCTTTCGTGGAGGTTGATCATGAAATATTTTCTACGGTCATTCTGACCCTTCCGCTGATTAAAGAAGGGCAATTGTCAGTTTCTGGCGAAAGAATGTGCACAATACTGGTTAACCCCTTAGAGGACTAAGCCTGCCCAGTAAACGTGTGGTTAGGTAAACTGACCGCGCTCGACATTACCCCGTTGGGTTGACTGGGCCGTAAAACTGCAACACAAACAAACAAATAACAACAGGTAAAAAAATCATTGTGGAAAAAGAGACATTTCTCGTCTTTTCACAATATTTTCAATATCTCAGGAGTAAACAATGGTCAAATTACATATTCATTTGTGAAACATGGTTGCTCGAATTATTTTGTCCATAATTCTGCAAACCTGATATTACGAGGTACGGATATCTCGAATTATTTCAGAGGGTCCCTCGAACTTCGAGATAACGAGTGTCGACTGTACTTCGTTTCCGGATGATAACTTGAGTAAACATCAATGGATTTTCACCAAATTTGGTTTGTGCATTGATATTCTAGAGATCTGGTTTGGGATTTCTGATGGGCAAATTTCGTCAAGTTTTGACGGAGTTATTTGCCCGAGACACGCCCATATATCATTTCCGGATCATAACTTAAATAAACATCAATGGATTTTCATCAAACTTGGTATGTGCATTGATATTGTGGAGATCTGCTTTGGTATTGCTAATTGGCAAATTTCGTCAAATTTTGACGGTTTGACGTAGTTATCTGCCCGAGACACGCCCATATTTTCGTTTCCGGACGATGACTTGAGTAACTGTTAAGGGATTTTAACCAAACTTGGTACATGCATTGATATGAAAGAGGTCTGGTTCGGGATTGCAAATGGGCAAATTTCGGCAATGTTTGACAGTTATCTGGCCCGCGACACGATAATGGCGGGATATTATAGTTTAACGTTTTTATTTCGGAATACCATTCATGATAGCGTTTGGAAAATTTTGTAAACACAATATCTGGAAAACTTCTTAAAGTAGGGTATTGATAGTTTGCCAACAATTTTGGATCAGTGTTTAGATGACATGTTTAGCTCTTGTTGTACCATTTGCGGTGTTATGCCCATTTCGACTTTGCTCTGTTTGCCTCTTTAACAAATGGGAAAACATTGTCAACGCGATATCTAAAAAAACTGCTTGAGCTAGGATTCTGATATAATGCACACGGTTTAGGCCTGGTTAACTGTTTATCAAATTCCTAAAAATAATGACAGAGTTATGCCAATTCTCGGGTTTTGCCATTATCGTAGCTGGAAATTCTTGTAAACACGATATCTAGAGAACCATTTGAAGTGGATCGTGATATTTTGCCAATTATTTGGGATCAGTGTTTAGATGACATGTTTATGCCCCCAACTTCGAAGAATTTGAAGAAGATGGTGGGGGGAGGGGTGGGGGGGACGGGGCGGACTTTGGTTTTGGCTTTTTCCGTCGGGGTTCTGTTTGCCGAGTTATTCTTTGTTTTCGATTGAGGCATTTGACGACGGATGGTGGGTACCTTGTGTACTGTTCAATTTGAAACTTGGCAGGAACCGTTGACATGGTCTGTAGATGCGCATGTGGTTTGGTCATTATCGATAATATATTTGAACTTAGCCATTGTTGGGGCTTAAATACTTTTTAAGTGTATTACTGTGGGTACCTTGTGTGCGCAACTCCTCCAACCAGTTATGCCGATCAATTTGAAACTTTGCAGGCCCCCAACTTCTTGCAGTCTCTTGTTCTTAAAATGAACTGATTTTTATCGTATCTGAATTAATGTTGCCAACATTAATTCAGAGATACGCTAAATATCGTTTTATGTTTGACCCTGTTCAAAAACGAGAGACTAACTGAAATTTTACAGGTTTTCAGCTGCCATATTTTATGATCGTATTAATATTATGTATCAATTTATTGAACCTTTTTTTTTGGATAAAAACTTCTTTTATTGAGGAATATGGAGCCTTTAATGCTGGCAAATCATAGCTGAAAAGATATCGATTATCAGTCCTGTCATTGCAATCGATAATCGATTAGTAATCACTGAAGATTTAATCATAATTTTACCTGTTTGTCTGAGCATGACTCTTACCATATGTTATACTTTACTGTATGTATTCGGACCGACAGGCCTGAGCAAACAGTGTAGACCCAGATGAGACGCCACAGAACATGGCATCTCATCAGGGTCTACACTGATTGCCAGTCGTCCAGCTATTTTCAGACAAAATATTGGGTGGTAAACTGTACTTGTTCAAATTTTAGATAAAATATAGTAAGAAGTTGAGGTGTCTGAATATTAAGGGCAAATACGATGAAGTAACAGACTCAGAAACCAAATAATCAATTATTATCAAATCAGTAACCATAATCCTTTATGTAAAATTTATCGATCGATTAATCGAATATCGGATTAATTGTACTGGCCTTAAAGGACACATGCTAGTATTTCTCCTGACTCTGCACTGTCATTCTCCTTTTTCCTTCACCCTCTTCTAAATGTCTCTTTTCTTTCACCCACTAGCTTTTCTATCCCATTACTTCTCTTTCTCTGAGAGACGATACATGTACAAAATGACCTGCAAGGGTTGACGTGCCCTTAGATCGGTACGGATACCTATGCAAGCAGTGTAGAGCCAGATGAAATAGGTCATAATGAGCCATCTCATGAAGATCTACACTGCGTGCCGTCATTTTAATGATCGTTGACTAAACCCCTATTTACAAAGAATAGACGTGTCCAAATTCAAAGATGTAAGTTTCCATCGTAGAAACTCGGGATAGGGGTAAACAATGCTTGTAACTCGAGAAAAGATACTGTCCATGGTGTACGGTATTGAGGGTACTTCATAAGACTAGCTTATCTTACAAGCAAGTATTGCAATATTTCTGTTGAACGTAGTTACAGCATCTTATGTTGGAATTCTATAACGGTTCCAGCAATAACTATCAAAATGGAGTGCAAAATAGTTATATGCCTCTTTGTGATATATTGTATGATTCAAGTAGATGTAAGTAGTTTTATTTTATCTCTGCATGCTCTGTTTGTTTCTATAGAAACATAATATCATATTATACAGAAAACCTTCGATGACTCAAACACCGATGGCTCTTTTACCATGTCTGACTCGAACTCGTAGGAAGATCTTCCGACAGCTCAAGAAAACAGATACAAGAGAAAATATTTAGACGTAAACGTCTAAGTACCGGTGCAAATTTTGTTCATGTTTACATAGAGATATTGGACAAGGGTATACTAAACTTTAATAAATTTTCAATGTTACAGGTAAAATCGAACAATAATGTGATTCTTTAACTTTCACTGCCACAGGCGGTAATATTAGGCTTTTGCAAACAGCATAGATCCAGATGAGAAGGCTCATATGAGCCGTCTCATCTGGATCTACGTTGTTTGGCATTCAGTCTTTCAACTTTACGTTTAAACTTCTTTTCAAGCGATAGTTTGTTAAAAAAGAAAAGCAGACGACACATGTCGTCTGAAATTTGGTACAGAAAGAGTTAATGTTTGCATTTATTAAGTTTTATGAAATTTCTTGATTGAAATGAAAATAAAATAGACATTAATCTTTTTATATTTGCCGGGATCGTCACAAACCGACGTCCCGGCAAATATAAAACGTCCTTAGTGAAGCTAATCGAATAGTCTCCCATATGTAAAAATCCAAACGCACCGGTCAATTAAGGGATATTTTTGAGAAATTTTCTTCTTAACATGACAATGTATGTTGTGTGGTCTTATTAGAATCGCATTAACGAGTAGATTCTAATGAATACATTCAACATGTCATTGTTGTATAGACGATATCCCTAAATTATTACCATTTGCCTCCTGACCTGACGCTATGATTAACCCTCAGTGGTTCGAATTACCCATGCCTTAAACCAATGTCCGTGGTCCCAAAGATGTCCGAGCTTTTAAAATTCGACTTCACGCTTAGCATGCTGGTTAACATGTTAGCAGGCGATATTTTAAAATACTTTTCAATCCGCCGCCATTCGAAGAATGGTGGAAAGGGCATATGGTGTTACCCCTGTCCGTTCGGCGTTAGTAATTTGCGTTTATGTTTTTCAGGCGAGGGCATTCGTGTCCTTTGGACACATTTCTAGTGGGTTTTTTTTTTTTGTTTGTTTTTTTTATTTTCCCAGAAAAAAAAAAGTTTGAAACTAAGGAGACAATATGCATGAAATGTCAAACCCTATTTTTTGGGGAAAAATAAGAAATCTATCTATTTCCTCTTAGCATGACGATGTATGTTGTGTGTTCTTATTAGAATCGCATTAACGAGTAGATTGTAATGAATACATTCAATCATTTTGTCGTCTACTTATTTACATTAATCAATTTTTCGTCTTCTTAATTTTACAGAGAGTATTTCAAGTTGAAAAGCAAATAACGAATCCCGTGCGCTCATAGCCCGTCGTTGGCTTTCCCAGCTTTGGATTTGACTGATGAAATTCAGTCTAAAAATAGAAAACAAAAATAATAACAACAAACGACCTAGATCCAGACAATAGCCGAGACGTTTTATTATGCCCCCAACTTCGAAGAAGTTGAGGGGGCATATTGGTATGGCCTTATCCGTCTGTCTGTCTGCGCCTTACGCATTTAGGTGTTTATTAAATTAGAGAATGGCTTATGCTAGGAACTTGAAATTTTGTACTTGGCATGAACACAAAAAGTAAGTGAACCCATATTTTTTTCGACGGACCTAGTATGGCAGTTATGCCCCTTTTCGACTCTGTCATTATAGCAATAGAAAAACCTTGTCAACACAATATCTAGAGAACAGCTTGAGCTAGGATTCTTATTTGTATACAGTTTAGGAGTTGAAGAAGTAATGTTCCTTTTCGGACTTCGGACACTAGGAAAAACCTTGTCAACACATTAGCTAGAGAGCCGCTTGAACTAGAATCCTAATATTTTACATACAGTTTAAGATCAATTTTAGATGACCTTATTAACTTTTGAGCGAAATTCGTAACAAATTGGCAGAGATATGTCCTTTTTGGCTTTGTCTGTATCACATTGGGAAAACGTTGTCAACACGATACTTAGAAAGCTGAATGAGCTAGGATTCTGATATATTTGCACACAGTTTAGGAGCAATGTTTAGATGACCTGATTAACTAACTTTTGAGCTAATTTCATAAAATATTGACTCAATTATGCCCTTTTCCGGACTGCCATTATAGCATTTGGAAAACTTTGTCAACACAATATCTGAAGAACTGCTTAAAGTAGGATCTTGATAGTTTGCCAACAATTTGGGGTCAGTGTTTAGATGACATGATTAACTTTTGAGATATTTTGGTATAAAATTTGCGGAGTTATAGCCCTTTCGACTTTGCCTCTATTTGCCTCTAATGCAATGGGAAAACCTTGTCAACAGTTGTCTTGGAAAATGCTTCAGCAAGGATCCAGATATTTTGCACACTGTTTAGAATCAAGGTATAGTTGACCTGATGTACTTTTGACCGAATTCCGTTAAAAAGTGGCAGGGTTATGCCCTTTTTTTTTTTGACTTTGCCTGTATTACAATGAGAAAACATTGTCAACATGATATCTAAAAAACTGCTGGAGCTAGAATTCTGATATTTTGCACACCGTTTAGAATCAATGTTTAGATGGTCTGGTTAACCTTTTAGCAAATATCAACAAGTGACCAGCCTATAGAGTCATGATATTATTATTATTTTGTTTTTATTTTAGTGGACTATTAAACGGGATTATAAGAAGAAAAAAAAGGTCCCTGTAGACTGGAACCAGTCTAAGAGAGTGATTAAGGTTAATAATATGAATCCAAAAACAGATGTACTTTGATTATTATTTGATGAGAGAACACACTGATTTAAGAATGTTACGAATCTTTTACTACCATTAACCAAATTCTCACTGCCTCACAACGTGCGAAAAGGTTCTTTATGTTATATTTGAACAGAAACAAATACAGTCGAACGTCAATGGCTCGAACATCTTAAGGATCATGGAAATTTGTTCTAGACATGGGTAGTTCGAGCCACAGAGGGTAAATCATAGCACCAGGCCAGGAGATGAATTGGGGTAATTGGGGTCTTTTAGATCTTGTATAACATAATTGTTTATTGTGTGTACGCATACATACATTTTCATTATAAAACAGGACAGTATATTTAAAATATCCCTAAATATTTGTTTTCTTGAGCAATTGGAAACAAAATTCCTCGGGACTCCAAAACAAGTTTGAATTTGCCACGGTAAACGAGTGATTGAAGTTTTACTGAAATGAAAAGAGGATGTCCTAGACTGGCTAGACCAGTCTGCAGTGACTAAATATTCTTTTAATAATCTTGTTTGATAATCAACTAAAATAAAGCCAAAATAAAATCACGACTATAAAAGGCTAGTCACTAGTGACCAGTCTTTATAGACATGATATTATTTTGTCCTGTAATGGTGTTTAGTAGCTCATGTCTAGCATTGTGATCATCAGCTCTTTGGGGGGTGTGGGGTGGGGGGGGGGGGGTGGGCGGAGGTAGACTAGCTACCAGTCTGATAATTATAGTCTGATCTCTTTTTTTATATAAAAAAGTAGTATTCTTAATGATGGCAAGTCTATTGGGTGGAGTCTCCAATACACATACTGACAAAGTATTATCAAAAGTGAGAAAGGAGACAAGACTAGCTAAAGTATTAATGCAATTAGATTTGGTTTTTAATTTAGTGGATTAACAAACAGGATTATAAGGTAAAAGATATTTAGTCAGTGGATACTGGAGCCAGTCTAAGGACGTCCAAGAAGGGCCACAATCACAGAACACAGGCTATCTTCCAAGAGGAAGAGAGAAAAAAAAAAAAAAAACATGACAGACAATACACATGCCACAAACTAATTAAAAGAAAAAAAAATCAGTTTCTTCCCTAACCTAGCAACAAGGCGTTAAAATGAATAATATGGCAACAAAGCCATCTAATTGCATTAATACTTTAGCTAGTCTTGTCTCCTTTCTCACTTTTGATAATACTTTGTCAGTATGTGTATTGGAGACTCTACCCAATAGACTTGCCATCATTAAGAATACTACTTTTTTATATAAAAAAAGAGATCAGACTATAATTATCAGACTGGTAGCTAGTCTACCTCTCCCCCTAAAGAGCTGATGATCACAATGCTAGACATGAGCTACTAAACACCATTACAGGACAAAGAACAGGACAAAACATTAAGAAGCAGCTCGACAACAAAGAGTCGCAAGGCCACAAAAATGATCAAACAACAACAGTACCATCGCCTTAGACCGAGTAGTAGTAAAGTCTTCCGGTAGTTTGGGAAGGGGAAAGGATGGAGATTTTACTGGTGAAGTCTATAATAATACCC
The DNA here is from genome assembly GCA_964016985.1 of Anodontia alba. NCBI lineage: Eukaryota > Metazoa > Mollusca > Bivalvia > Lucinida > Lucinidae > Anodontia > Anodontia alba. The sequence goes on along the minus strand of OZ024826.1, from coordinate 32,805,211 downwards.
TATTTATATAGTTTACATGCATCAATATATCGTGTGGTATCTTCATTGAAATTGACTCCTTCCGTGATATACTTATCATGACTACGTCCATGGGAAAACAGTTATTTTACCTTAACCCATTTATGCCTAGCGTCATAAAAAGGATCATTGGAAAACAGAGTAGACCCAGATCAGACGCCGCGGAGCGCGGCGTCTGATCAGGGTCTACACTGTTCGCATTACATCAGGGTCTACACTGTTCGTCTACACTGTTCGCATTAAATACCGGAATCTATAAAATATGTTAGAAATACAAACTCACTAAGCACCCCATTTATTGGAAATGGGGCTACCGGGGGGACATGTTCAAAGATTTTAGGCAAAAGAGTCTATTCAGTTTCGCCTTCACTTTCATCGGTTGATAGCAGTCAATTATTCTTTTAAGCTGGTAACAAAAGCGAAAGCACAGGTTAATCGTGGCATTCATTTCCTTCATATGGCATAAAGACCATTTTCACGCGCTACACATGAAATAAATATTTGGCAAAGGCTCCATTTGTACCATTGCACCCTGTAGACAATGCTCTTAGAAGAGCCGTACCACGACAAGTGCGTAACTGTCAGTCTTACCTGGGCTTTAGCTTTTCTTCAGTTTACCATATGTATCTTAAGAATTCGGACAGACAGGAATGAGCAATCAGCGTAGAACCGGACCAAACGCCGCACGCGGAGTCTGATCCAGGTCTACACTTTCTGCCTCTCAAAGCAGTTTTCAAACACATCAAATGGCATTATAATGGCCGTTTTGAATTGTTAGGACCGTTATGGTAAGGAATCATAGCTCTGCATGTTGGGTTAAAATTTCAGAAGACAACATTTTGAAATTTTTTCTTATTAGCTCGCCTATACAGGAAGGGCTATTGCACTACCACGGCATCGGCGTCGGCGTTGGCGTCGTCGGCGTTAACAAAAATGTTAACATAAAAGTTTTTAAAGACCTTATATTTTCTTAACCCTGAGCTGAATTTTATTTATATTTGGCACGACTAAAGATGTTTGTCCAAACTTTTATTGGACACTATCCCGTACCCTGCTTAAAACCTAGAGGTCAAGGTCTCGGACTTAGAAATTTTATGTTAAAGTTTTGCGTCAAAGTATTTAAGATCTCATAATTTCTAAATCCTTGTATGGATTTACTTTATATCTGGCATGGTTATAAATATTGGTCCAAAATTTGATTTGGAACTATATGATCTAGAGGCCAAGGTCACGGACTTAGAAATTTATTTTGAAATTTTAAGTCAAAGTTTTTAAGATCACTTAATTTCTAAATCCTTGCATGGATTTACTTTATATTTGTCATGACTATAGATATTGATCAGACATTTTATTCGGCATTATCCCTACCCTGCTTATGACCTAGAGGTCAAGGTCACAGACTTAGAAACTTATGATAAAGTTTTGCGTCAAAGTTTTTAAGATCTTATATTCTTTAAATCCCGAGATAGATTTTGTTTATATTTGGCATGATTATAGATGTTGGTCAGAAATTTTATTCGACACTATCCACACCTCTGCTTATGACCTAGAGGTCAAGGTCACGGACTTAGAAATTTTATGTTAAAGTTTTGCGTCAAAGTTTTTTAAGATTTCTTAATTTCTAAATCCTTGTATGGATTTACTTTATACATGGCATGATTATAGATATTGGTCCAAAATTTTTTATTCGACACTATCCCCGCCCCTGCTTTTGATCTAGACGTCAAATAACAAGTTAGAAACTTATATTAAAGTTTTGTGTCAAAGTTTTTAAGACCTCTTCATTTCTAAATCCTCGCACAGAGTTACTTTAATTTCGTATGATTATAGATCTTGGTCCAAAATTTTATTCGCCATTATCCTCACCCCTGCTTATGACCTAGCGGTTAAGGTCACAGAAAACTGTGTTAATCTGTTTTGCGTCAAAGCTTTTAAGATCTCTTCATTTCTAAATCCTTGCATTGATGTATTTTATATTTGGCATGATTATAGATATTGGTCCAAATGTTATACAGCACTATCCCAATCCCTGATGACCTAGAGGGCAAGGTCACGGACTTGATGTTAAAGTTTTGCGTCAAAGTTTTTTAGGATTTCTTAATTTTTAAATCCTTGCATCAAATCCTGCTATTTATTCAGTTTATATTGGGTATACAGATAGCTATGGAAGATGTTCTTCATCCAAAATTATATCCAGTACAATGTGTCCCTCCCTCGCCAGCCCCTCCCACGCAACCCCCCTCCCCCCCCGCCCCCCCCCCCCCCCCCCCCCCCCACACACACACACACAAACACCTTCATCTGGATTTTAAGGTCATAGTCTTATTATTTTCTTGTTTGATTGACAAGCGCGAGTTCAAGCGAGCTATCCTGTCTGGCGACAGGTCTTGTTTTCATGCAAATTGCCTCCTAAGGAAACAATTTGCATGGAACGTCAAAACCTATTTCTGAAAAAAAAATAAAATAAAATAAAAAAATAACAAAATTATCGTCAATTTGTGGTCTGCTGAATTTGCCGAGGGAATTGTAACGGTTAATAATATTTATGGAAATACGTTATTATACAGTTAGTTCCCAATACAAACGTCGAACTATTTGATCAGACAAGTGCAAAGGTACGTGCTGATTCGAGCCGGGAACTTTTGAAAACATACAAAGGCTGTAATAGTCGGGTTATTTATAACTTGCTAAAAGTTGAAGAAAAAACCTGGGTGCACATGTTTGAGCCACAAAGAAGGGCAAATAATAAGCAATGGAAATGAAAAGAATAAAAAAAAAAAAACGCCCATGTATTGCCAAGAGAACCATAAGTTCGAAAAAGATGTTGTACATAATTTTCTTTAATTCAAGTGGGCCAGTCGTTCAAGTGCCTTGTCCATCTGGTCATACAGTCACTGGCCGATTCTACAAGAATTCTGTACTGAAGAAAGTAAAAGAGTTTTACAATAAGAAACGACCAAGTAAATGATGGTCAGGAGTCCACCTTTTACTTGACAACGCCTCCTCTCATAAGTGTGAGGTTGTTAAGTCTTTTTTGGCTTCTGAAAAGGTGAAAGTTTTAAACCATCTACCTTATTCACCTGACCGGAGTCCCTGTGACTTCTTTTCATTTGCAAGACTTAAGAAAATGCTTTCTGGAAATAAGTATACGTCTAGAAGTTCTCTTGGCAGCGCTATTTATCAGTGTCTCCAACAGATACCAAAAGAAGACTATTGATCTGCTTTTCGCGACTGGGTAAAAAGGTTACAAAATATGTTTCAGTAAAGGGAGAATACTTTGAAGGTTTGTAATAAAAATATGTTTGATAAAACGTGGCACTGAAGTAATCCGAACCCAGTGACAAAACGTTTTGCAGGACCCTCGTAAATGTTACTTTTGATAGCTTAAACTAAGATACAGTCGACTCTCGTTATCTCGACATCGCGTATCTCGAATAACCGCTTATCGAAATGAAAATTTGTTCCCTCTTTTAACACAGAGATCTACCAACAGGCAACAAAATATTGTGGAAAAGAGGAGAAAATGCTCCTTAGGAGAAATTTCTCCTCGTTTCCACAATATTTTCAATATATCTCTAACTTAGGAGTCAAATTACATATTCATTCTGTTAAAGGTAGTTGTTCAATTAATTGTTTTCCTAAGTTCCGCAAAGCTGATATGTCGAAGTATGGCTACCTGGAAGTGTTTCTTAGATTGGATTTCGAGATAATGAGAGTCGACTGTACTAAAACGAAATTGCCGGAGCACAGCATTACCTACAAGATAACATTTGCGCTCAGCGTAGTCTGATCATAGATCAAAGTTGCGGATTCTTAGCTACCCACACAGTGCTCTGCAATCACTCTGATCAGGCTACGCGGAGAAGTCTCCAAAAATATAAATAAAAATATAATGACCAGTGACTGGACCTAACAATATGGCACATAAGTATAGCTCAATATGGCTCGTCTAGTCAACGATCATTATATTTTTGGAGACTAAATGATGGGTTAACTTGAAACTTATTTTGCTTTCAATAGTCAATCTGTTAAACGTAAAATAAGCTTTTGGAAAAATGCTAATACTTATTACTAGTAATGCCCACTTTCAGCTGGCAGACTGCAAACTGCAAGAGAAAGGTTCAATGTCGAAGTCAAACACAGCGAAAAGTCATGACAGGAAACAATTTGATCGTGTATACAAAACTGGTGGCAAGACGAAAATTAACAAACGATACTATATAAGACCTAAACTACTTAAGGAAGATGCCGAGAAACCATCTAATCACAAATATAAAACAGACGGACAGATAAAAATGGACCGACAAGACCATGTAAGACCTCCAAAATTACAGAACAAGGATGATGAGAAACCATTTGTTCACACCAGCAAAGCCGATAATCTGAAGAAAAGTCATACGAAAGACAAATTCAGACCAAAGCTACAGAAGTCGAAGGTAAGTATTATTTCTCGGTTTACTGTAGGGGGCGTATGCTAGAGGGCGGGGCGTATGCAGCTTGTGGAGGGGGGGGGGGTGGGGAAGGGGGGTGGTGGAGGTGCGTATGCAGCCTTGCAATCAACGGTGTTTATATATCGCAACGAAATCGGTTCGCCACAGTGTCTAGTCATGTTACTGACTTTAACACTTGAAATAAATTAACTGTTAAACTTCTAAATCAGGGTTATCGGTACCATAAACTCCGCAAAACCTTTTCTAAATATTATAGGCGTCATTTAGTTTCAAAATTCAATGTTCACGATGTTGGACTTAAATGTCTTCTGCAACTAGGCCTATCGGAACCTGAATTTTATGATGACTTAGTATATAAATTCAGAAAAATATATGCTTGCAATGAATTTTAGCACTCAATTTCGTAAAATCATTCTTCGATATATTAAGATTGGGTACAACATAAATGTTATACGACAGACTGCATGCACGGTAGTTTACCCAATCATGGTTAATGACTTTGCTTCCCTCTTTGATTGAATGCCGGCGGATAGGACATCAGACTGTGACGGCTCCGGCCTAAAGATTTTTTTTAAGTAAGTCGGTTGGTGCCTGATGCTCTGGCTCTGGACGGGCCTATCGGAGTCCAACTGTTGGTTTTCTTTTGCTTCAGCACTTCAGTTATTTCTTGCTGTCGAGTCCTCATCGTTGTTTCATCTCTGATGTCGTTTGATTTTATGTTCTGTTAGATGTTGCACTGATAAGTTAGGACCCCTTTGCGTGTACTGAACAAATGTCTTGTGTATATCACGGCAGAACTAAGGGCGAGGGTTGCAGTCACGTACATCGATTTAAGCCCCTCAGTAAAAATTTACTGACCATTCCAAGGCGGTGCTTCTGCTGACCATTCCAAGGCGGTGCTTCTGCTGTGGTTTATTATTTCTGTCATTGTATGTCCCGGTGAAATATTCATTTTGGATGGCCGATTGGCCAAGTTTTGGGAAAGAAACTGTCCTTTAGGCTTTCTGCTTGTAGTGTTTTGATTAGGGTGCCGTCGCTTTAAGTGCATCCTTCGTTCCCTTTGGTGTCTTTGGCGGAAGGTGTTAGGTAGTTGTATCGATTCCTGATTATTGCCTTGCTGCCTATGAAGAGACGTAATAAAATCGAGTCTCCAATTTTTAGCTCACCCGAACCGAAAACTCCGGGAGAGTTATTGCTATCGGTCACTGTCCGTCGATTTCGTAGTCCGTCCGTTCGCAATTTCTTTAAACGTCATCTTCTCCTTAACCACTAAATGGATTCAAACAAAATTATCAAAATGCTCTTTCATAGTTGTTTAAAGAATTCCATTCCGTGCTAAACTCATGGCAACAAAAAAGGGGCAATTAGCAAACCGTTTTTTAAAAAAAATTATTGTCTAAAACCAGAAGGCCTCGCTCTTTTGACTTTGGTATGAAGCTAGGTCTATTAGACCTCTACCAAAAGTGTTCAAACTATAGCCCTAGGGTCATAAATGGCTGCGCCTGGGTCACTTAGTTTACACAGTCACAAGTAGTGAAAAATATTAAAAATGTTCTTGTCTCAGACTATAATGAACAGACGTTTATCTAGTGGACCTCTACCAAGATTGTTCAAATTATAGTCCGGTGTCAACAAATGGATCCGCCCTGGGGTCCCGTGTCTTACAAAATAAAATTCTAAAAGGTTGCCTTTGGAAACAGAGAACGCATTTAAGATGGGGGCCTCGGTTATATTGAGACAGATTCATATAGGGAGACATTTTAAAACTCTTCTTGTCTGAAACTAGAAGGCCTTTGATATTTCGCATCTAACTTCATATAGTATATCTCTACCACGATCGTTCAATTTATAGCCCTGGGGTTAAAATGGCCCCATCCTAGGGTGCCTAGTTTTACATAGACTTATGTAGGAAAACGTAAAAAACGGCTTCAAAACCGTTCTTGTGTGATATTAGAAGGCCCAGGCCTTTCATATTTGATATGTAGCTTAATCTAGTAGACATCTATCAAGATTGTTCAAATTTTAGCCCTGGGATAAAAATGGCCCCACCCAGGGGTCACTTGTTTTACAGAGTCTCATATAAGGTAAAACTTATCAACAAACTTATTGTCTGAAATTAGAAGGCTCAGCCCTTTCATATTTGATATGTAGCTTCAGCTAGATGATCTTTACCAAGATTGTTCAAATTATGGCGCTGGGGTCAAAATGATTCCGTCCCGAAGGTCATTTGTTTTACATAGACACGTACGAGGGGGAAAACTTTTAAACTCTTCCTGTGTAAACTAGAAGGCCCAGGCCTTTGACATTTTGTACATAGCTTTATCTAGTAAACCGCTACTAAAGATTGTTCACATTATAGCCATGGGGGCAAGCATAACCTCACCCCAGGGGTCACTTGTTTTGCAGACTCATATAAGAAAAAAAATCTTATGTGAAACTAGAAAGCCGAGGCCTTTAATATTTGATATGAAGCTTTATTTGGTAGACCTCTACCGAGATTGTTCAAAATGCAGCCCTGGGGTGAAAAAGACTCATGTAAGGAAAACTTTAAAATCTTCTAGTGTGAAACAACAAGACCCAGGTCTTTGATATTTGGTATGTAGCTTTATCTAATAAACCTTTATCACGATTATTCAAATTAAAAAATCCCAGGGGACAAAATGGCCCTGCCCAGGGGTCACTTATCATCTCACCTGAGCACAGTAGCACAATGTGCTCATGGTGAGATATTGTGATCAGTCAACTGTTGTTTTCGTCATATGTCCGTCCGTCCAATCACAATTTCTTCATTGTTTGGATTTTGACCAAACTGGATGGAATGATTCTCCGGTGGTCTTCTTTTAAAGTTGTTCGAAGATCGGGTAAACAAATGAGACACTGTTACCCATTTACGCAATTGCCACTCCATTTATAAGACCATGATGTCACTCTTGAAAATAGAATCTACAACAAATATACAAGACCAGATATGATTACAAGAGACGCAGTAAAGACCGTCTTAGACCTAAACAGGTAACCATGCCTTATATAGGTCTTCGAACATGCGCAAAATGCGTAGATTCAAATCATCCTGCGCATGTGCAAAGTATCATCCGGGACTTTCCTCTACACGACAACCTCTTTATAACACTATTGTTGGGGTCCATAGCATAACCCATGTTAGTTAAACAACCGTGTTATATCCAAATAAAAATGTATAGATTATATTGAAAAATGACCATTATGGTCATTTTTCAATATAATCTATACATTTTTGGAATCCATCTTTGAACCGTGTTATATCCAAAACCGTGTTATAACGAACCCTGTTATAAAGAGGTTAATGTGTATTCTGTTGTATCCAATAATTCTGTTAGCAGACAGTAAAGATCAGGATCAACCTACGGATCTGCGCAGGTTGATCTTGGCTTTTGCTGTCCTCATATGCCCGAAGACACGTTTTCTATGGAGTGGCCCGTATATCTGTGGGTAAAGTAACCACACAGTTGTCTGCAGTTATATTAAAGAAGTACAAGTGAAAGAATTAAAGAATTAAAGTAAAATGACATTGATATAAGGTAGCTAACTTATTGATTGAAAGTAGTTGCGGGCATGGTACCTAAGCCATAATCCAAACTCATAAACCCGTAAACGAATGCCGAATCTGAATGTTCAGACCAACAGACATGGACCCCAGAATAAAGCGTGTAATCAGGCGTCCGCGAAGCTGAAAACTTTTAAAACGCTTCTAAATTTAATACAAGCAGCACTGTATTGACAATTTTGCAATAACTCATTTTATTGTTACACCTGTGTTAGCATGGGCGATTTAGGTGTAAGTTTCCATCTGTCTGATCGTCCCTGTACTAAGTTTACCCTTGCGTTCACCATAAATGAAGCATAAAAACTGCAACATTTTACATCTACTTTCACTTCACTGACTGAGCTAAACAAGGATGACAACTCTCACTCTTCTGGTGCTTGTTTTCACATTTGAGTACGCGACATAAACTTCAACGAAGTACATTCTATTTTTATGCCCTCGCTACGAAGTGGAGGAGGACATATAGTTTTACCCTCCGTCATACGTCCGTCCGTCAGTCAGTTACACTTTATAGTACTTTTCGTGTCTACGCAACTCCTCCTACAGTTTTCAAGGTAGTGTTTGAAATTTAACCATAGTAAGCATGTAGACTGAGCATGTGCATAAAGGTTACTGAACTGATCAAATTATCAATGGTAGGGTTATATACCCTTGATTTGCTCAGAAAATATGTCTTGTACACATGACATAATAGGGTTCGTATCTCCGCAACTTCTTCAGTTTTAAAGATAATGATTCGAAACTTGCAGCAACGTAAAAATATAGGCTGGACGTGTGCATAAAGGTAAAAAAAACTCTTATCAAAGTCTTATTGCTAGAGTTACCCACCCTGGATTTACTTGAAATTTTGCCTTATACAGACATAGGAGGTTTCGAGTCTTTGCAATCTACAGTTTTCAAGATAATGATTATAGCTTTCAGCAAAGTAAGAACATAGGCTGGCCATGTGTATAAAGATCACAAAACTCTGATCAAAGTTCTGTTGCTAGACTCACTTACCCTGGACTTACTTAGACATTTTGCCTTATACACATGGCTTAGTAGGATTCGTGTCTCCGCAACTTTTCCTACAGTTTTCAAGATAATGATTTGAAACTTGCAACAAAGTAACCATATTTCTATCGCTAGAAATACATACCCGTCATTTAGTTAGAAATTTGCTATATTCACATTGCATGGTGGAGTTCATGTTTTTGCAACTTCTACAGTTTTCATGATTGTGGTTTGAACTCTGCACTACAGAAAAGGTATAGGTTCAGCATACGCATGGTCAGAGAACTCTGATAAAACTATAATTGCAAGAATTACATTCCCTTGATTAATTTAATATTTTTATCATTACGAAAACACGCCTATTCAAATATATTGAAAATTTTACCACCTAAAAAGGAACATTTTTAGATAAAAATTTCTAATATTTTTCATATTCCTCCTCAAACCATAGATTGTATACCGAGGCGGTTCTAACGAGTACCCACAATCTATGTTTAGAGCACAAATAAGAAAAATAATGTATACCCCTGTAAACCCCAGTTTTACTATATAAAAGTGGGGTTTAAGGGGGTAAAAAATATATAGGTATGTTTTCGTGATGTCTTATAACCATGCCATAGAAAATTTAATGTGTCTGCAACTCCTCTTATAGATTTCAAGGTCATGTTCGGAAATTTGCACCATGGCAAGAATACAGGTAGAGCTCGCGCCACTGAGCCGAGGATTGAGTGATATTCTCTTTTCATATACAACAATATCAGGTCACTAATCCCCAAAGATCAAACAATATAAACTGCATTTATCTGAAAGGTCATATGACATCAGTAATTTAAGTTCAATAGCAATTAATACAGTCTTGTGCAGGACGATAGCCCCGGGTGCAATCAGCCTGGACGATCCATTAGCATGTGTTTCATCGTGTGTTTAGTTGTTTTATTATATCTCTAAGTAAACATTTTTCTAGCATCATTCTGCGATAATTTTGACTATCACAAGCGTGAAGTGAATTGGCGTACAGTTCGTTTTGCTGGCGACCAGGGCCCAGTTGTTCAAAGCGTCGTTAGCTTAACGAGCTCGTTAAGGGTCATTTCGTTAACTGTTTTAGCGGATTCAATATAAACTATTTTGATATTTTTTGCTGAAAAGATGTGAGTAGCTACTGCAAAAGCTACTCACATTTTTTCAGCAAAAAATTTCAGCATATTTGCGTATCACTCGATGTAAATTTTAACGAATCGTTAACTAACGATGTCGTTAGTTTTGAACAACTGGGCCCTGTTCAAAGATCCTGAGTATATTTTTCGTAAAGAACTGCCTATAACTCTGTTATTTCTGAACAAAATCATAAATGGCGGGTATTTGTTTTCTTATTTGCATGAAAACAAACACTTTGAGACACAAAATAGAAGTGATTGCTGATATTTTTTTTTCTCCTCACGAGCCGCACGGCTTGCTTTTGTCATTATTCTACGGACGGAATCGAAAATGCAAAACATACTGACGTTTTTAAGAGGCGCTGGGGTATACTAATATAAATATAACATTTTTGATAGTTAGAATGTTCGCAAGAGGCCAGTTGCTTATATCACACACCTTGACAAAGGCCACTAGCCTGAGTCTACCCCAGAGCGTACGGGCACCACGGTCAGCTGTGATAGGCAGTGCAGTGCCGCCTTTTCCTCAATATTGTATTATATGTTTGTTATTTAAGTTAATCCTCTGTTACTTTTGGGTTAGAGCGTTTCCTTTCCATCACATTGTTTGTGTATTTACATTGTTTTTGGTTGCTTTCTTGGCAGCTCAGTAACAAAAAAGACAAAAAGTACAAGGCCGACCACGATGCCAAAAGACGCAGAAAAAATCATCTTAGACCTAAACAGGTACAAATGCTTTATATAAACGTGCGACTGAGTTACCACATGTCCACCTTTGTCTTTGATCGTAGAAAGATTTAGAATGAATAATCAAGAAATAATGTATATTCAATGACGATAGCTGTATTATTTAACCCTCTTGCAGAACACGACATGCCCTATCTTAGCAAACAGTGAAGATCCAGATCAGCTGGCTTCTGAAGAAGCCAATTGATCTGGATCTGCACTGTTTGTCATTAAGTATGTGAATTTATATCAACAATCTGGATCAAGTAATCTGATTGGCTGAAAATTAGAAATGGGCGTGACATCTTAATTTATTCAGCATGACAAGGGTTAATAACCCTTTTAATTCAAATGAGCCGGGGCACAGAATTTTCTACAAGATTGCAGGTGCGCCCAGCGAAGACTCAAATCATTCTGATCTGAGTCTTCAGTTAGCGAAAATGCCATAGCGCTTAAACTGTTCGGATTATTTTGGTAACTTTTGGCATACTGATAGATACCTCGAAGTCTAGTCAATATGCTTGTCAAATGCCACTTTTCTTTGACCAAAGCAAAAATGTCAAAAATATGGAAATCGCCATAGGTCGCCAACCATATGGGATATTTTGATAAACGTATACACATTAATATTGACAAGATCAGATCAAAGGAATTGCCACATACCACTTCTCTTCGACCGAGGCAATAACGAGGCAATGCCGAGGCCAAATGTGACAGTATTTTTAAAATACCCATAACTCTTGAAGCCTTAGGAATACTTTAAGATTTTTTCGCACTCAGATTGATACTGATAAGAGCTAGCCATTGGGGTTGCCAAATGCCAATTTTCACTGACCGAGGCAAAATATGGAAATAGCCATAGGTCTTTAACAATATGGAATATTTTAATAGAATATTGTATACATATTCATATTGATAAGTTCTAGGCAACGGAATCACCAAAAGCCCAAGGCTAAGTAGAGGCACAGGCAAGAATGAGGTGGGTCATGCGCCTTAGCAAAAGTTAATTTGCAATGACCTTTATGCTGATATACGTCGCAATACAATATAAATGACTTCCCACAGATCTCCAAGGGCTACATGTCCACATTTCTCTGACACATACTTTATGCACAATGTTTCCCTTTTTTTTCGAATTTAACGCGTTATCGTGACCAAACATTATTATTATCATTATTATTATTATTGTTGTTATTGTAGAAGTTTGTCACACAGTCTCAAACGAAGCCTAAAAGTATTTACAAGGGAAATAAATTCATTGGCAGAAAAAAGGAAATAGATCATTACACAGAAGTTAAGGTAAGTTATATAATTACTGGCTTATGTACTACATATATTTACATCATATCTACCAGCGTAGATCAAAACATTCGTATCACGCACTGAATTCTAGAATTTTATCCTGAACGTGCGATCATTAAACAACCGAACATAAAATCTACAGAAAAGATCAGAATATTTGATCAGCTTCAACTTTGGCAATAAAAGAACACCTTTTCAGGACACAACACAAATTTAAAATCTAAAAGGTTTCCTTTGGAAACAAAGAACACTAAAAAGAACTAAAATCGGAGACTTGATTTTACTATGTCTCTTCATGTGCAACAATGTAGTTTACGAGCCGCCATACGCACCCGCACGCACACCCCACTCCCCGAACCAACCTTGCACCGGTTTTAGCGGTTTTCGATTTAAGCAGATGTTATGCTACATTTTCCCAATCCTGTCATTGCAACTAATGAAAGGATCACCATTTGAGCAGTTCGTGGTCTTTAAGAAGATGAATATGTTTTTTTTATTAATATTTTACCATATATGGGCATGACAATTAATGGAGTGTGACCATTGAACAAACTCCCAATGCCGTTTCACCAGTAACATCGACATGAAATTTGGTGAAAATTGGCCAAGTGGTTTAAGAAGAGTAGTTGTAAAACAATATCATGATTTTATACATGTAAACAACACATGGGCAGGGGAAGATAGCCCTAGCAGAATAAAATTTGTATTGTAACTCAAAGCTTTTGCGTGTGTTCATTACTCTCAAGGGTCATTCTGTTTTATAATCCATGTATCTTCACCAGAATACAGGGCCTTGCCAAGCTCTCATCTTCATTAAATAAGTAAAGAAATGATCGTAGAAGAGGTATATCAACTGCATGTTGCAACTCCTACCTATGCTAATACCCTCTGTATCTTTACTAGGCCACACAAGAGAAAAACGGCTCAACATGGTCTTTTTTCCCTGCTGGTAAGCAACAGGGTTTTTTCGCTGCTGGTGCGCAGCTGGGTGTTCTTTCCCTGTCGATGCACAATAAGGTGTTTGTTTTTTTCCCTGTTGATGCTTAACATGGTCTTCTTCCCCTGCTAGTGCTTTACAAATTTCGTACTTTAAAATATTGCCACGAAAACCAAGAATGGCTACAGGTCATAAACACATAAAATGGATAGACAATCATAAAATGATCATAAAAATATGGTTCACATCATTTCACTGGTTATGGCGAAAATGCAATTTAACCATTTTCTCATTATAAGTTTACGGGAGTTTTCTGTTGCCATAGCAAACAAGCCAAGACACAGATTGGTAAACTTTTAGCTATTTTGAATTGCCCTTTCCCAAGCAACATTTGTATCAAACAAGAGTCATACTGCTTCATTGGTTTTGAAGGAGTTGTCATTTAAAAATTCTTTTTTTTTAACTTTAATTTTACCATGGCAACCAAACTAAATGGCCACTGGTCATTAAACACATTGACTTGGTAGACAATCATCAAATGATCATAACTGCCAAATATGGTTTACATCACTTCACGAGTTGTAGAGAAAAAGCAATTTAGTCATTGCCATTTTCCCATTATAAGTCTATGGGAGTTTTCTGTTGCCATGGCAACCAAACCAAAGAGCAGATTGGCAACAATTTAGTTTTTTTTAATTGCCCTTACCCAAGAAATATTTGTACCAAGATAGAGTTCTATGCTCCAATGATTTTGGAGAAGTTGTCATTAAACAAATAAACAAAAAAAATTTTTTTTTTAATTTATTGTTGCCATGGCAACCAAACATAATTGTCACAGGTCATAAAACACATAAACTGGGTAGACGATTATCAAATGATCATAACTCCCAAATATGGTTCACATCACTTCACCGGTTATGAATAAAATGCAATTTAACCATTTCCCCATTATAAGTCACAGGATATTTCTGTTGCCATGACACCAAACCAAGAGGCAAATCACCATAAGTTTAGCTAGTTTTAAATCTCACTATCCAAGCAACATTCTTATATTATTAGGGACTAATCTCTTTAATGGCTTTGGAGGACTTGTCGCTTGAAAGTGATAACGAATGGACAGAAGAATGGACGACGGACAAAAGGTGATCACTATAGCTCATCCTGATCATAGCTCATGTGATCTTATGTATATATAATATGCACAAATACAAGTGTAGATACCCAGACAATGCCACAATTACGAAGCATAGCCCTCCCGAGACACCATAGGAAAGAGAGATGAGGAAGAAAATAAAGACAACACAGATGCATATAAAACCAAAGACGCACAAAGAAAGAAAGAAGAACTGGAACAGAGGAATCACCTTGGAACAATAAGAAGGAAAACTACTTATACTAGTTTTACTAGTGCGAAACATCGACCTGATGCAGCTCCAAGTTACAAATATATGTTCGGTACGCAACGGGGTCCTCTACACAACAGTGAAATACATATAATCAAAATCACTGTGATGAAAGGGCTCAGTTGCGATCAGAACACGAAAACCACAAACAGGACCACGATGAGCCCGGCTACACACATTGAAACAGATTGCGGAGGGAGCCGTCATTTGGTCTAAGGACCGACCCACCGTTGTGCAATTAAAAACGGAAATAAAGCTATCAACCATAATTAGAATAACAACCATGCATGCAGTTTGCCGCAGAATATCCAAATTGTAACCTATCTTTTTGTAGCGAGTGGCAGTTCTTTAAATTGTACGGAAAAATCAGTTTTGCCAGTCTGAATTTATAGACTAAGTCGTCATAAAACTCATATTCGGACAGACCTTGCAAAAGTGTTCTCAAATCAACGTTATATTTAAGAAATAGATCAGCTCTAGCAGTGACGTTTTTGAGAAATAAATCACACAGGTTGGAGGTCAGTTGTAATGTAGCTTTAATCACGAGCGCGTAGCGCGAGTGATTTGTCAACTTAAAACTGGCCGCCAAACTATGATTTATTATTCCACTAATCACACACAGGGTTGTTCTATGTCGATTCTAGTACATTAAAATTCGACAAATTCGACTAAAAGAATTCAACGTTGATTCCTTTAGATTCTACCAACCCGTCATTGTTGGAAGAAACCCCACCAACTTTCTTGGCTGTAACACACTCATTTACGTGTATTTGTAACGTATCTGATGCGAAAAAAGCGACGTTAGATTTTCTAACGTCCCGAAAACGACAAATGACGTCAGAAAAATCTTATAAATGTCACGATAGACCGGCTCTTCTCGTCAAGCAGTTCCACCAAGTGATTTTTGCCGAATAAAATACAGTTAATTTCCGTTGCCTATATAGGCGTGATGTGTTGGAATTGGACATTAATTCAGAATGACGGGATAAAATGTTTAATGTAGTTTATGACAACACCGCATTTGCTTAGAAGAGTAGCAGTTAAACTTTTATTTCGATTACTAAAGTCACTTATTTAACTAGATGCTCCAGCCAAACAAATTACAGTCGAACCTCAATGGCTCAAACATCTTTGGGACCATAGAACTTCGTTCGAGATATGGGTAGTTCGAGCCACTGAGAAATAATCATGGCACCAGTTCAGGAAGCAAATGGCGATAATTTAGGGAAATCTTTTCGATTTTCTGCACAATGATTGTATTTTGAGTGTACTCATTACAATCGCCTCGACGAGGCGATTCTAATGAGTGCACACAACGTACATTTCCATAATAAAATACGAAAAATCCCTAAATATTTGTTGGTTTGTTGAGCTATTGGAAGGATTTTGTAGGGACTGAAAAAAGTGTTCGAATCATTTTAGAAGAGATAATGTCATTAAATATTGATAGGAGTGTCCAGGAGCGGTGCTTCGGTGTCAGAGGTGTTAGTTTTATTTAATTTTTGGATTATTGTATCAACAATTTGTTCAAAATATTCATAATCAGTATTTAGTAAGTCATCCAAATATCGCTAAATTGAATGCTTCAATAATATTTAACCAATTTTCGTGAGAAAGGAACAGCATAAAGTCAAAAAAGCAGAAACATATCTGCAATAAGGGGAGGGGGTCACAATTTGTACCCATGGTTATACCAACAATCGGTTGGTATTATTTAGTACCAAACTAAAAAAAAGTATTATCAAGAAGAAACAAAAGCGCCTTACAAACTTTCTGACAAGACCACAAAGTATAATGTTTATGATCCTCAGAAGTAAAAAGTAAAATAAAAAGCATGTTTCTCATTACAAGTAGTTGCGGTCATGGTACCTAAGCCGTAATCCAAACACATAAATCCATAAACGAGTGACGAATCAGAATGTTCAGACCAACAGACATGGACCCCAGAATAAAGGCTGTAATCAGGCGTCCGCAGATAGTACGCATTACTTGGTAAGCAAGCTTCACCCACCATGCCCATAGGCCTGAACGAATTAATTATCTGTAGAAGCGTATGTCTGGGATTTGGGAAGTCTACTTATGGTGCGTCACTGGCAAAAACATCAGAAACAATTCTGGAAACCGCCACATTGTAGGGATTGAAGATGTCATTATGTCTCCAATAGAACTTCTTAAGTGTTGCTACCAGTTTTTTTTTTTTTTTTTTTTTGATACCCCTGGCTCAACAACTTTGTAGTGAGCACTTTCCCACGCTCCATGAAGTCTTGATAATTTGAACAGGTTCTGGCATAACGGATTAACTGTGAAACGTAAACGCCGTATGCTGGTGCAGAAGGGATATTACTGCTCAGGAAAGGAAAGTTAATAACGAGAAAATTGAAGTCATCCCGTTTGTCGTAAAGCCTATTAGTAAGCTTTCCATAGTCAATGTAGAGATAACAATCCAAGTATGAGGAGGAGGCAGCAGTCTCCGTTGTTTCCTTGTTAATATAAGGGATGTTAACGAAATATCTGATATGGTTAATTTCGAGTAGATGTAGAGCCGAAAAGCAGGCCGAGTAAAGCCTCATAAAGTGCATGAACACTTCTGCAGAACTTACCAAATTTCGCGTCTAATTAACGTTAACAGGGAGAGAGGGAGATGTTAATACAGATAACATAGAATATCGTCCTGATTGTTTAACAATGCTCAAAAGTTCAGAAAGCGTCATACCAATACGAGATTTGTGTTTTACATTACCGTTCACTGGAGAAGCGTGAGATCTAGGTTTTCCTTTTCTAATATCAATCAGACAAAACACGTCAAAGTCTGGTAATTTAGACATATTACCGTAATGATATATTATCATTTAAACCCCAGTGAAAACGCAGTTTGTAAAACCTTTATCCATTTTAGAACAGTTTCATGCATTTTAATGATTTTAAATCTAGAAGATACATTTTTTTATCATAAATATGTTTTCACTTGATTAATGAAAAGGTCGGTAAAAGAATGACGGTATGTTTAAAATGTCGGTACAGAAAATTATTATAGTTTATAGATTTTTTTTATTTTTAGAAAATGTTCACAAAATCTTTTTTTTATGGCTCGTCCGGTTTGTTCAACATATGAATTCCACAGTATTTTAATAGCATTTTGAGCTAATCATATTCCTTTAAGATTTCATGTGCGTCCAGCAATGACTCATATCAGCCTGCACAACCGCGCAATCTGGTAAGAGTCTTCTGACTGCACTCTGTGCATAGCCAAGAATCCAAAGCGTCTTCAGACGGACAGCGAAGACTGTGGTCAGACTTAAACGAAAGTGTGTCAATGATTATGATTATCGGAATAGTGTAATTTGGTGTTTTTGTCGCTCTTTTTTGTCTGTTTTATTGATATTTATCATCAAATATAATCTCGTTACTTTCATTGCAGGAGCTTGTAAAATCAAAACGACCACAATCTGATACCAAAACACAGTTAGCCGAAACTACAGCTTTGTTGAAAGAAATAATGAAAACGAACAAGCGCCTAAAGAACCAAAATAAAAGACTGAAACGGGTGAGGGCTGCCAAAAGGCCAAGACACTAGTAATGAATGCGTAATGAAGTCTTGGTTTATAATTTCCTTTTCTTCTTGGACATAAACGTAAATATACAAAACCACAATGTCAGAAAACGTACCTCCGGACATGTGCACCCAGCAAAGATTCAGATCAGACTGCACAGTCTGATCAAAATTTTCACTTGGCGCATTTTGATTAGCCAAGGATGCAAAAAGTCTTCATGCAGACAACGAAAAATAGTAAAAGAAAAGTCGAGGGAATGCCACAATCACAAACCGCAGCCCTTCCCAAGAGGAAGAGGAAACCGACAAAACCAAACAAGCACAAATCGAACAAACGTACGAAAAGCAATAAGATTAGCTCTCTCTTCCCCAAGCGAGGTAATCGCAATGCTAAAAGGACTGAAAAACAACAATACAAGAACAAAATAACACAAGGTAAGACATAAAACAGATCGCCTCGTAGAATAAACCACAAAGCAGCAAAGAGTAAGACTAACACCGGGACCACCGCCTTAGAACGGTCAGTAGAGTACACCACTGCGGCGGGGGGGGGGGGGTGGGGGGGGATGGTTAAAGCACTTTTACAGCTAGCCAACTTCACACTAGGTCCCGATACAACTTTTAATACAGAAATACATAAAAATTCGGTTCGCTTAAAGACTCCCAACTCAGTCAATGCATCAAGCGAAAACATAAAAATCAAATTAATGACTATAATTAACAAAGACGAGTACTCATGGCTAATTCTACTGTATGCCAGAGTAAATGAAAACCAATAGTTAAACCACGGCGGGCCAAGCCAAAGACATATCGTCAAGCCCCATCCCACTGGTTAAAGTTTTACGAAGAGGCCGTCATTGAGTGTGAGGCCCGAACCGCCGTCGTGCAATTAAAGAGTGAAGCATAGCCACCAACAATGATATAGATGACAACTAGGCATGCAATCTGCCGTATAATATCAAGGTTATAGCCATTTTTTATAACAGTTAATAAGTGTTCTGAATTGCTCCGAAAAGTTAGATTTTCCTACATTTTTTAAAATCTGTACAATAAGTTACCGTAAAATTTTGCGCGGATGCGCAGGCTGGTCTGAGCCTTCGATGGGTGCACATGTCAGAAGGTACGTTTTCTCACGTGTCATGAAAATGTGAGATCCCAGTAGGTGGTAGTAAAGAGGCCTTGTGAAGGGTAATAAATATTTTGGAGGAGATATTACCTATTGATCAGATATATAAGCCAATACTAAATTCCCCTACTAGGCCTCTACCTGTCTGTTAGTTATTGACAGTATACTATGTTTTGTTGTGCACAGTCTCTTATCAGGGACAATATTAATGACCACGACAGATTTTATTTTTATGTCTTTAATGAGAATTGATAGCCTTTCAAGGGACACAACTCTGTCAGACTTATTTGCTCGAGATTTTGAGTCGACTCCATTTGAGAAGGAGTTTGGTTTACAAGAAAGCAAACAGGAAGTTGTTTGCCTTTATAAATCATTACGGTAAATCTACCATCCAGATGAGAATGCTTGTCACGAGCCGTCTCATCTGGATTTACACTGGTAGAATTATGTTTTTTGATTTTGTGCTGACAACCCCAATTTTAAACAATTTGCACACCACAGATGAAAAAGTCTATCTCAGCATCACGAAACACGCCTATATATTTTGACCCCCCTTAAACCCCACTTTTATACAGTAAAACTGGGGTTTACAGGGGTATACATGAATTTTCTTATTTCTGCTCAAAATCATAGATTGTGGGTACATTTGTAACCATTTGAATCGCCTCCATGTTATTTTATAGAAGATCGAAAAGACATCCCTAAATAATCTCTAGTTGCCTCCTGAACTGGCGCTATGATTAACCCACAGTTGCTCGAACGGATTTCCATGTTCGAGACATTAAAGATCGACTGCGCTTCGTCTCGTATGATACAGATTTGTTTGAAATTTCTGGTCACTATGGGGCATTTAATCCACAAACTTCTCTGGGAATAAAATTCCGCTTTGAAGATGTGCTTATACAACGTTTCCGTAACCGGTAACTTTACCTTATAACCACCAACAAGAGAACGCCTCAATAACGTTGCTTCGACATCATTGAGACGTCATGACATCGCTGCGAAGTCGAATCGACGTTACCACGCCTTGTGTTTACGGGGCCCAGCAAAAATATAACGTCAAAATAACTTTACTTTGACTTCTCTTTGCTGTCATAACGTCGCAGCGACGTCGTAACGATGTTATCACTCTACTGTGTTTTTACTGGGTTACCAGATTTGGGCGGCACTTGAAGAGATGTGTAAGGCTTTGAATATGAAGACCGAGACCAGTCAAACAGATGATAATTCCAGTAATAATACTCACAGCTCACCGTTTGAAAATGGACAGCCAACATTTAATTTCAGTGATGCTGAGGTAAGAGCCGTTGATCGCGTTTGCCTTATGTTCTGTTGTTCACAATTAACACAACACGATTAAATTTTATGAGGAAAGCTTTCATTTTATAAATTAGCGCAGTAAATAGATACTAAACGGAATACCTCTTAAGAGCAATGAACACACCGACAAAACTAAAAAGTGGTAAGTGTTGCAGGTCATACTTGCTAGTTTTGGCCAATTAGACCTCAAATATTAAGTTTCAAGAATCCCGCAATGAGATCAATGATTACAACGGCCCAGAATATATATAAACAACACGCTATAGCGAAGTACGTAAAGTACATGCCTTTTTCACCAGCTGTAGTGACTATAAATGGCTCGTAAAATAAACGTCAAAAAGATTGCCTTTGGAAACAATGAACACATTACAGATTAGAAAATGGCAATTTCGGTTTTACTGAGACTCTTAATAAGCAATAAGTAAGTTTGCAACACTGCTTACGTCTTTTAGCGTATACATTAGAAAAACTGAATTTTCAAAAATACCCCAATGGGCCCGATGATCCCAAAGGAAATGAAATAAAATCTGCACTATGGGGGACACTGTGGTGAAAAGCCTGCTTTACCACAAATTCACACACGCAGGCACACACACACACACACACGCACACACACACACACACACACACACACACATGTGAATTGTGTAAAAATATCGCAAATTAGTGTTGCCACAGCATTGTGCTTTGACAATTTTATTTTTTCTCCACTAACTTTAATAAACCAAAATATAACCAGTTCGGACGTACATATGTATTATGTGATGAAATCATGATATCATCATGAAATAATGATGTCATCACGATTTTGATAACATCACTTATTAACCCTTTCATCCTTGACTTTGTAAAGTTAGTTCACTATAAAAGACAGATTGTCAAACAATGTATTTCCAGATGGAACGGCTCGTTACGAGTCGTCTCACCTTGATTTACATTGTTTGCTCAGGTATAAGGTTTGGTCTGCCAGGCAGAAAGGATTAAACAAATATTAGAGAAATGTTAAATGAGGCTCCACAGGTGCACAGATGTAGTTGTCCTTCAAACACAGACACTTTTACTGACCCAGTTCTACTGAACATATCGGATAACCTTAACTGTTAAATGGAAACACATGTGGTATTAATGGCGTATTATATTGTAACAAATTTTGTTCAGTGTGATTTTAGACACGAACCTTTGTTCAAAGAATATATTGCAAATACTAGTCCTATAAGTTGTTTTCTTGGGTTCTGGCTTCAGATCACCATCGAGTCCTTTGCCTTGTTTCATCATAGTGATTGCGACTACGTGTTTCACTGGCACGCGCCAGTCATGAGATAGATGCCCCTATGCCCACTGAACATATGTTTATAACTTGAGGCGGCATAAGAATTAAGGACGGGGTTTTGTGTGAATAAAACTGGTTTAAGCCTCCAGTAGTTTTTCTACTGACCTTTCCAGGATCCCCTGTTGCAGTTCCTCTTTGTTCTTTCTGATTTTAAGTGTGACGTTGTTTGTGGCTTTACTCTACTTCTTTTGGTGCCTCATTTTAGAGGTTTTGGTTCTTACTTGTGGCATCTCCAAGGTATCTTTAAGTATCAGTTTTACGAGTATTTATTTTGCGACCGTAAATCCCTCAAAAATGTATTATTGCAGCCACAAGGCACATTGGCGCACATAAATTCCTTTTTACGGAACTAACTCATATCGCATTTTGAAGCAATCATGCGGAGAAAATATAAAAGAAAAAATGCAAATACGATTCATAGCCTTACCGAGGCACCTACAGAAAAAGGGATAAGGAACAAATCATGACAATACAAAATGGCACAGACGCAATAACCCAAGCACTAAGAAAGAAGAACAGTAATAGCCTTGGACGGTCAGCAAATGACGTTGGTGTGTGTTGAACTAGACTTACTTGGTTGAAACCTCAGCCTGATCTGCAGACGTTATGTGTGGAGAATATTATGACATCATATTAATACAAGGACTTCTCTTGATCATATCCAAAGAAGAATTTTTACTTACTGTGACAGTTTCAGTTCTCTTCGAGAATCATCATCAGACTGAGACCTTGACCTTGTGATGTCACTGGACTTGGACTGCTTAAGACTAGACTGGTTACTTATGATAAACAAATACTTGCAGCTGTTGCTTTGTATGCCCGCTGGTCCCGGTTCGTGGCGTGTGGAGACTGATTGATCCTGTTAGCTTCTTTGACTTGTCTGTGTCTCCGATTACGACTATTTTCCCTGTTAACTTTGACTTGCCTGAATCTCTGATTATTTTCCCTGTCAACTACTTCTGCCCCATCCTAACCAATGCATGGTTAGCCTTACCGATATGATCCATAAATGCTCTTTTGTTAAGATCTGTTTCAGATGCCTTTCGCTCTGGCCTTGCGTATATCTGTGGTAATTTGTTGGCATCTTTCTGATGTTCACTCAGTCTCGTGTTGAACTGCCCGTTTCTGTTATGTAGTTTAATTTATAATGGTGGAACGGGACCTCGTACACGACACCACAATTTTTTACATTTTCCACTTTATCTTTTGTATTGACTTAGGTTTTCCTCAGCGTGTAATGTGGTCTCATGGATACTAATATGCCATGTCTTTTTCATTATCATGGCGACGCTTTCCGATAAGCCTTTGACATATGGAATGGCCACACATCCTTTGAATTTGTCTTTGTCAGTTTTGAGGTTTTCCATTCCTTTTCCATTTCTTTTTCTCTTTACGCAGTCTGATGATGGCTCTCGATGAGAAACGAAACTGTCACAGAAAGTGAAAAAAATTCTACGGATATGATAAAAATAATTCTATTGATTAATGTGATATTCTATCTGGATGAACCTAGTAAATGAATTATGACATCCCATTTTCAGAATTAATATCATTTAAACACGAAGAATTATTTTCATCATTTAGATATTATACATGACGAAAACATGCCTATATAATTTTGACCCCCTCAAACCCCACTTTTATATAGTAAAACTGGGGTTTACAGGGGTAAACATTATTTTTCTTATTTTGCTAAAAAAAACCATAGATTGTGGTACTCAGAACCGCCTCGGCGAGGCGGTTCTAACGAGTACCCACAATCTATGTTTTGAGCAGAAATATGAAAAATATTAGTTTTATCTGATTTTTTTTTTAGTTTTTGGAGGTGCAATTTTCTGTATATTTGAATAGGTGTGTTTTCGTAATGAGCCTGAATTCGGTTTGGATATTTCACATTCTATGACACCAGTTCAGGAAAGTTTTTAGACAGACGCACTCTCACAAGCCTTACGCTCCAAATATGCTTCCTCTGGTGATCTTCTTTGTTCTTGTGCGTTTGATTTAACATGGTTTATTCCTCATCTTTCATTCTTTAGTTGCATTCGGAATGCTTTGGTCCGTGATTGTGGCATCTCCTGGGTATCTTCACTTATGTCTTGCCAAACAAAGTACTCCTTTATTAGCCGCCATATAAAGGGAGCCTGATTAGGGTCCGCACTATTTCCATTAACTTCATAGAAAACAGCAGTATTGCATGGCACCATTTAAATATACATGAAATGGTCCACATTTTAAGATGGAAGGTTCCGCTAGGCATAAAATAGCTATTCTCTGTATACCGAGATTGCTAAGGAGAAGATAACTTTTTTCAAAGGAATGACGCTTGAGGGCAATGAACACAAGCTCACAAAACTTAAAATTATGATAGTGTCCATATTTTCTAAGTCAGACTAGCTGCTTTCTATGAGTAAGGCCTCATCAGTTATCTCTCATATATTTACCAAATGTTACATTATTTATGTATCGTGTTTATTTGATTTCCCTCTCAGATGTTTTATTTCCCTTTACGCATATCTGTTCTCAAGAAGGTGGGACAAATTGTGTCATAGCATAAAACGGTCAGTTCTTGTAGTTTTATGGAATTGATAACCAATCAAATAAAACGTTCTTATGTCTCTGACGCTACCTGAAATGTTTCAAGTGAGAACTCATTTACAACCTGCAAGAATATTCTGGCAGAGCCCGCCCTCTCCACCACGCTTCGGTTCTGTAATGTCATAATTGAACATGTTATGTTTTGCGTAAAAATCTTTTGCATATATTCAAAATTAATAGGGTTAGATATGCTTTGGAAATGTTGCCAACAACAGATAATTTCAAACGGTGACAGATGCCTATACATCGAGACTGTAGTAAATGATAGTAAACGAAAGTAAACGAAATTTAGTCTAAGTATAAAAGGCATGACTCCTGTTTTCGGACCAGGCAAATGAGTTGTTTCCTTACCTCAGAAATAAGGAATCATTTATCCCGACAAACGACGGAAATTTCTTAGGATATTCTAGATCCCTAATATTGTTTTATGCAGTAATGCTATTCAGAAAAAACGTAACTTTTCAACTGTATTTTACGAGCCTATCTAAAGTTCTCCAATATACAAAGGCGCTGACTGTAAAAAAAACAAAAAAAAAAAAAACAACAAAAAAAAAAACAAAAAAAAAAACGGCATAATGTTACCTCATCTGATGAGATGCTCACAAAGTGAGCTTATGGTATAGCAGGACTTCGTCGTCCGTCAGTCCGTCCGTCCGTGCGTCCACACTTTCGAACAAAAAAATCTCCAAGGCCGGTTGGCTAATCTTGATCAAAATTCACAGGTACCATTATTGGGGTAGGGGATTATTTATAATGTTTGCGGGCAGATCGGATAAAATCTTTGGTTTTCACGGCAACCAAATGGTCCCATAGATACATTATTGGCTAAATGTTGTCCGGCGATAGCGATTGTATTTTTGATTGGCTCTTCATCAAACTTGCTGATAATAAAGATGGGCATAAAATCTTGAATGTTTGATTTTGGACCAGAATGGACCATTCGCATGAGAGTAACCTGTCT
The DNA here is from genome assembly GCA_964016985.1 of Anodontia alba. NCBI lineage: Eukaryota > Metazoa > Mollusca > Bivalvia > Lucinida > Lucinidae > Anodontia > Anodontia alba. Next base: position 32,779,762 of record OZ024826.1, on the reverse strand, counting down.
TTTCTGTCCCCCATAGACGTATAATAGGGAAAGTGCTCGTATGGATGATAGAGACTTCATTTCTGATCAGATCTTCAAGAAACGAGCAGATGATAAAGACAGGTATTAACTCTTTGTACAAGTTTGCGTTTGGTCCAGTTTCGACTATTGACATGAGCGTTACCTGTCCTTGAGGGTCCAGTAGACTAAAAAAAAATATTGTCCGGACAATACTCTCTTCAGTTTTGATCAAATCTTCATCAGACTTGCAGATAATGAGGACAGCTATAACGTCTTGGACGAGTTCGATTTTGGGCCGGACCAGATTATTCACATACGAGTTATTTGCCCCGAAGTCTCACATAGAATTATAATGGAGTAAATGTTATCCGGCCAAAAGCTACTTAATTTTTCATCAAATCTTAATCAAACGCACATGATGAGGAGAGGCATAAAACAAAAAAAGTTCGATTTTGGACCAGTTTCGACTATTGGTATGAGAGTTACCCGCCTTTGAGGGCCACAAAGACCTAAAATGATATCCGGACGATAGCCGTTAGAGATGTGATCGAATATTCATCTGACCTGTAGGTAACGAGGACAGCCATAAAATCTTTGAGGCGTTCGATTTTGGGTCAGATCGGACCGTTCATATGAGAGGTACTTGCCCTTTACTTTCCCATAGACATCTCATAGGGAATATGTTATCCGGACAAAAGCGACTTCATTTTTGTCGGATCTTGCAGATAACGAGGATATGCATAAAATCTAAGACATGTTTAATTTTGGCCTAATTTCGACTATTGGCATGAGAGTTACCCACCCTTGAGGGCTACATAGACTTAGACTTAGGAAAGTGTTGTCCGGACGATATCAATTTCATTTTTGATTGAATATTCATCATATGCAGACAATGAGGAAACCCATTACATCTTTGAAGACTTCGGTTTTAGCTCAGATCGGATTATTCACATGAGAGTTATTTACCATTTAGTCTCCGTTAGACATATAATGAGGAAAATGTTGTCCGCATGATAGCAAAATCATTCTTGATTGGATCTTCATAACGGAGAGACACACATAAATAGAAAGCAAGGCAATTCTTACGACATGATAGCCGTAACAAAGAAATGAAGCATAGCTGTTAGTCAATTCATAGTGAGCAGCAATGTCCAACAAATCAGATTTTTTGGCCAAATTTAACAGCTCCTGTGAAGGCGCGGATAAGAAAGCTTGAAGGTCAAATGACATGATTGCTTTTTGCTGGTCTTATCAAGTAAATTTATCAATCAGAGTTTATTTATTGATATTTTTCAAAAGTCAATACTTGCTTTTTTTTATTATTATTATTATATTTTTTTGAAAGTCAATACTTGTTTTTTATTAAACATTTTTTTTTATATTTACTGAAATGTTTTAAAAGTCAGTACTTGTTTTATAGCAAACAAATATTTTTTTTTTTTTTTTTTTTTTTTTTTTTTTTTAAATCAATATTTGTTTTCTTTAAAAAGCTCAAACTTGTTTTTGCTCAAGAAAATGTTCGATCCCGGACGAGCCCCCATCTTACGACATAATAGCCGTAACAAAGGAATGAAGCATAGCTGAAAAAATATTCCGTCTTTCCTGGGAATCGAACCCAGTCCTCCCGGTTAACAATCCAATGCTCTAACCACTGAGCCAAAGAGTCGACTCCCTGACGCAGTTGTCAGAGATTGAATATATACTTAGAAGCTATGCATAATCTGCCAAGGCAGATAATCGAAGGCAGGAGTGCTCGGTCGTAACACAATGATCAGGAATCGATACAATTACCTAACACTCTCCGTCCAAGAGGGAGAAGGACGCACTGAAAGCAGCGACACCACAATCAAAATACTACACACAGAAAGCCAAAACGACAGTTTCTTTCCGAAATAATTGGCTAAACGGCTATGCAAAATACAATTTTCACCAGGACATCCATGCAAAAACATACAATGACAGAAATTGTAAACCACAGCAGAAGCACCGCATTGGAATGGTCAGTAGAAACCTCATTGGGGGCTTAAATCGATTTTACGTGGCCACAACCCTCGCCCTTAGTTTTGCCGTGGTATACACAAGACATTTGTTCAGTCTCCAACTCCTCAGTGCAACATCTCCGAGAACATAAAAATCAAACGAATAAAGAGATGAAACAACAATGAGGACTTGACAGCAAGAAATATCTGAAATGCTGAAGGAAAAGAAAACCAAGAGTTGGACTCCGGTGGGCCTGACCAGAGCCAGGCACTAACCAACTTATTTAAAAGTCTTTAGGCCGGAGCCGTCATAGAGTCTGAGGCCCGACCCGCCGGTGTGCAACCAAAGAGGGAGGCAAAGTTATTAACCGTGATTGGGTTAACTACCATGTATGCAGTCTGTCGTATTTCATTTATGTTGTACCCAGTCTTTATATATCGAAGAATGATTTTACGAAATTGAGTACTTTATTTTGATTGGATCATCATCAGACGCAAATAACGCGGACAGACTTAAAGTCTCGGACAAGTTCAATGTCGTCCTTATTTCGACTATTGACATGAGAGTTATCCGCCCTTGATGGCCCCGTTGACTTCAGAGAATGTTGTCCGGACAATAGCCGTTTCATTTTTGGTCGAATCATCATCAGACTTGCAGGTAATTAGGACAACCATAAAATCTAAGACGAGTTTAATTGTGGGACAAATCGAATGAGGGTTACTTGCCATTTAGTTTCCTATAGTGATATAATGGGGAAAATGTTGTTAACCAAACGTGGAGATAACGAGAACTGGCTGAAGATTTGCTGCCCATTTCGGATATAATATAACATAAGAATACCATCGGCATATCGCACAAACCGAGGCCATAAACTTTCTAGCTGAAGGGACAGTATTTGTCTTCTTTGGCGGGGGTGAGCAAGGATGCTTTTATTGTTTAGACTGTTGTTTGGGTTCTGGTGTAAATTGATGGACCCATGTTTCAACCATAGTTACGCAGTTCGTCTGAAACTTCAGGATCTCTCTCAGAAAGGGTCAGAATAGCATATTTTTTTGTGTGATTCCGATCAACTCTCAGAAGTCTAGGTACCCAACGAAGGGAGTGAGTTTTCTCATTTTCAGATCTTCTGTAAGAATGGAATGAACTTTTTCTGGGGAAAACCCAACGGCCTATCTTATATCTCCCTGTAACTCGTCTGCAACCCACAACCATATCATAGACTTTAGTGACTATTTCCGGATTTTCCACAGTGACAGACCTTGCAGAACGGGGTCATCCTCAAGGCTCTCCCTGCCACGCTTAAATTCTGCCAACCTCCTTTTTACGGTAGCATATGAAGGGCCATGTTTCCCCAGTGTTTGCTACCATATCAGCATGGATAGCCTTAGATGCTAGACAATATTTATGCAAATATTGAATCACTGTTCGTTCAGCAATATTGTCCATTTTGCAAAAGTCACGTGTCCGGTTTACTTAAACGTGTTACCACTTCGACATAAACTGATCAAATGGCACGGGGTGTTGGTTACAATACCGTAATAGTCAAGTTATAATACGACTGAAATCTTTTTATACAAGGCTCAAAATTTATCAGTCATCCATCGTAGTAAGATAAATGATGCTCATTCCATACAGTGGGAGACAGACAACACAAAGTAATTAATACACATATATAGTAACTCTTGTTGGATATACTTCGACGAAAATAATTTCCCAAGTGCAAATTTTTTTAGGGACAACAATAGCAGAGATTCCAGCCTGGAACCAGCGATATAAGCTTTCGATATCTAAAACATAGTATGCGGTCTGGTTATCTGCACAAGAACTGCTTCTTTTGAAGCAGTAAATAGTTGATAACGCTTGTGAAAACAAACTTCTGTATTTTCCACTTAATTTTCTGAACTTGGTAGGGTTTCATTTAATAACAAATTTAAGCGGAACCTTCTTAGAGTCCATGTCAGTTGCGTGTAGTTTTGTACTTAAACAAGACCGTAATGACATATTGTATTTTCAAAACAGAACATTCTAACTGCCCCATATGACACATACATTGGTCCCATAAAATACATTCACGGATGGTTGAAATGCTTTTGCGATCTGTTGATGAAGTGATTGCCGGTGTGTTTAAATGAATCATAGTTGGTGTTTCTTGAAATTTCATACCCAGAACGAATGAAGCATTTTGTAATTATAAATAGAAGACACGTTTCTTGGATAGACTTGATTGGCAATTGGTTTTAAAATGACATTCGCAAATAATTTGAAGTTATTACTGACCTACTGATTTTCTTATTTACATGCAACGAATGTCTTAAAACGAACATTTAGACGGTTTATTGAGGTTTTGTTGCGTGTATCAAAATTATGACTATGCCTTTGTAACATTTTCTGTATAACGAAACAAGTTTTTGAACGTCATGAGGACTAAACATTTTGTTTCGTTTTAATTTAAGAGTTTTAAAACAGCCGAATTATCAGGATATGAATACCTCCGATTTCTCTTAAAGTCGTTTTACCGGATCCATAACCATAAAACTGTAACTTTATAATAATAATTGACACTATTGGGTTTAGAATATGCATATCAAGTGCAAATTAAGGATGTCAAGACATTGAAACCCACGAAAATCCTTTTGATTTGTGCGGGCTTACAGCTTTACAGAACTTTGCGAATCCTTATCTGATCACGAAAAATCATGTCATTCGTGGTTACGTCATAACCAATTTACATATTTGAGAAAATAAACATAAGATTTTAATTTCCCTGAAAATGAGTCGGTTTCTTGGCAGCAAAAGTAATGCATATACTCATTTTCTCAACAAATAAATAAATAAAAGTAAATAAATAAATAAAAAAAAAGCAATGAAACAGATTTTAATAAGATACGTTTGCTGTTATGAATATTTATGAAGCCTTAATCTCTATCCAAAATGACAGTTTCTAATGTTTAGTTTTATCTTTGGAGTAAAATATGTTCAACAGTAAGGAACATATTCCTATGTAGTCGTACAATACTTTGTTATATGTGACATTCGCGTAGAAGTAAAGTACTAGTTGACTAGGGAAAACAAACCATCAACTATCATAGTCATGTCTGTGAATTCTACGGTATTGTGAAGATTACTTTAACAGCTACGTACGCGTTTTAGATTCACTAGGAAGCAGGTCGTGTTTTAACAGAACGTTTGAGGTTTAACCACTTAAGACAGACGATTTCCCTGGTATTTTGAAGCTCGTTCTAGTATATGTTTTACAAATATTGCGCGCTGAATGCCTCTGTAAGGAAAGAGATATTATGTTTCTCGATTTGGCAAAAAAAAAAAAAAAATAAAAAAAGAAATAAAAACACCTATTTTGCTATTTTGGAAAAACAAATAGTTAGAAAATTTCTTAAGCATTATTTCAGTTTGAAGAAAAACACTAACATTACAGATACTTGTGCTAACAGTGTAGATCTGGATGAAAAGGATCAGCATGAGCTGTCTCATCAGGATCTACACTGTTTACCAACACGTCTTGCATTTTTATGATATTTTCAATAATGGATATGTTCGATGTCAGTGACAGAAACATCCACGTGATAAAGTCAAAGTAAAAAGGGTTAAGCAAAACGTGAAGGTTTGTCATTTCAAATATTTTGTTACTGTTACAGGAGATGTATTTTGTTTCAATAAGCTATTTGATACTGTTACAGGAGATGTTTTATGTTCCATTAAGCTGTTTGTCACTCTTACAGCAGATGTAGCTTCTTTTAACAAGCTATTTGTAACTCATACAGGAGATGAGTTTTGTTTCAGTAAGCTATTTGTTATTGTTACAGGAGATGTATTTTGTGTCAGTAAGTTATTTGTTACTGTTACATGAGATGTATTTTGTTTTAATAAGCTATTTATTACTGTAACAGGAGATTATGTTGTTTCACTAAGCAATTTGTTACGCTTACAGGAGATGTATCTTGTTTCAATAAGCTATTTGTCACTCGTACAGGAGAGGTATTTTTCTTCAATAAGCTATTTGTTACTCTTACAGGAGATTTATTTTCTTTCAATTAGCTATTTGTTACTCTTACAGGAGATGTATTTGTTTCAGTAAGCTGTTTGTACTATTACAGGAGATGTATTTTATTTCAATAACATCCAGTGGTACAAACGAACGGAATGAGATGAATATCACTGTGGAATACAAGGCGCCACCAGACCACTCTCCTAGCTGGTGGACCTGGTGGAAGGACAGGCCATACCTCAAAAAAAGTAAGTATAGGCCGCGCCATGCCAAAACATATCTTCGGGCATATTGGACAGTGAAGGCCCAGATCAGTCTGTAAATCCGCGCAGTCTGACCAGGGCCTTTGGTTTACGCTACCAGAATCATTGTATACTATAGCATGTTTCAATGGAGACTACGCTCGGATGACTTTGTCCATGCGAAGGATGATGTGAATCTACACATTTTGCGCATACTCGAGGGCACTTTCGCTTGACTCAGCCTATTATAAACCTAGACACGATGGACCCATCAAGGGGCATTGATACAATTTCACCGCGAGGGGGCGTGGTGGTTTGGGTGTTGGGGCGCATGTAACTCTGTTAATTGATTTCTTCTTCCATTTGAAAATTCTCGCCTTATAGGGTAGACACTATTTTCGAAAGGACATGTCGTGCAGGGAAACACACGGAAAGTCACAAAAATTGTCTCCCCTTGGAGGCAATTCCGAACCATTTACCGAGTGTATCAATTCGTCTTAACGTCACATGTGAACAGCGAAGACCTAAACGGCCCTCCGCACTTTCTGTTCTGAGTGTACCGCATTCATCATCGTAGTTAATATTTAAAGGGAATTGATATATGTCGGGTTTCTCAGTTCCTGTACCTTGCAAAAAACACGTAACCCTAGCATCGGAAAGATATATACGGCTGAATTTTTGTATATATAAAGCTTGGATATTGGTTTATACAAAACCGCTGTATAGCAATGTGAAACTAATTCATTTTGGAGAAACGCATTCATTTTGCATGATACTGGTTTAGAGTTTTGCCAAGCAACTGTAGGTTCTATTAAGCGTATAGTACACATGTATATACTAACTGGTAAACTACACCCAATATACACCAAACTCGCAATAAATTAGTCTATACAGTTGATGTCTGAATATAAATTAGCACTGATTGTTTAAAATTGTTGTCGCATTTTGTAAAACGGCGTGTATTTTATGAAATTTTGATAAACATTTTAGTTTGCGGAAACTATGTTTTGTTCTCAATACATTCTTACAAAGTAAAGTTCGTCGATAACAGTTTTGAAATTATAAACATAAAGAAATGCGCGGCGATTCTCCTAAACATGCATATTTAAAACTTACGTAATAACAATACAGGGGTCTATACGAATATATTTTTATTAACCCTTGTCCTGCTGAACCCGGATATACCCTGCCTTTGCAAACAGTGTAGATCCAGATCAGTTGGCTTCTGAAGAAGCCAACTGATCTGAATCTGCACTGTTTGCCATTAAGTATGTGAATTCATGAAAGCAATCTGGATCAAATAATTTGATTGGCTGAAAATTAGAAGTGAGCATGGCATCTTAATTTATTCAGCAGGACAAGGGTTAAAACACCATAAGCATGAACGCCCGAAAGATGTCAGGTAAAATTTCAAATGTGTCATTCAAAATGATATCATAAAATTTGCAATAAAACGTTTTCATAGGTTTATTGTAGCGGCCATATTTGATGAAAAACCGAACAATTTTTTGTGTTAATCCATTTCTGTAGACCTTCTAATATAGGCTATAGGAAACGGTAGAATGTTTATTTGAAACGCAGTTAGCATGCGAAATTTAAAAAATTCATGTCAGACAGAAAAAAATGGGGTACTCTCCCTTAAATGCAAAAACAACCGAGTGTAACTTATGACGTCATGTTTGCATAGTCGCATGAGAAAATAAACATTCTGCTTTCTGTTTTGAGCATTTTTTTCTTGTTTATGACTTAGCCTGAATACACAAGGTTTTGTATGCTTAGAAATTAATAAGTATCAACTGGGCCGCCATAGAAATGTGCGAGTTCCCGCGAAATGCAATGTATGCATATCTGCTATACAGTGGTTTTATATACAGACATGCCCAAGCTTTCTTCCTTTATCGAAATAAATCGTATATCTTTCCGATGCTAGAGTTAACAAAAATTGAGTACCAGAGTCCGTACTAATAAGTTCAACTCCGTCACAGTAGTTTTTGCCCACTTCTGGAAAAAAAATGTCAACATTGAAACGACGTAGTTTCAACATGCTTGCCTGCTGGACCAGTTCCACGAAGATTTTTTAACGATCAGCCGTATTGTTCTGGACTATTATGGGTTTACCGTGCCTATACACTGTAGTCTATTTACACTTGCAAATTCTGATTTGTCATTGAATCAGGTGTTAATGTAAACATCTTCATAATTTCAATATAAAAGAAAATTAAAACACTGTTTCTGATTGGTTTCGCTCCTAAAATATATATTTTTATTCTATTTTTTTAAGATCATACTGTGAAAAAGGCATTCTTCTAGCGTTATCATAGACAGGCAAGAAATTGCTAATTCCGGTTGGCAATGGACCGTTTTTCATTCCTGACGAATGTGGAATGACGAACTTGAAAGAAATGTAAAAAAGCTGTTATTCAATATATTGCTATCACACTTATAATAATATGTCTTCTAAATGAACAAGATTAAGGCGATAGAAAACACTCGCAAGTCCTGAAAGTCAGGTCTCCATTTATTTACTGTAACACGGATACAGAAACTTCATGAGTCAAATTATATATTCATTTGTTAAATGAGACTGTTCGATATATTGTTTTCCTCACTTCTGCAACTCTGATATTTCGAGGTACGGATATCTCGAAGTGTGTCAGTAAGCCCCTTGGAATTCGAGATAACGAGAGTCGACTGTATATGATAACGTGTCTTAGGCATATGCGGACAGCGAAGGCCATTATCAATCTGCTCATCCGCGCAGTCAGATCAGCTCTTTGATTGTCCGCTAACAGATTTATTGGACACTATAGAGTGTTTCTATTGGACAGCAAATGCCCGGATGAGACTTTGCGTGTGCACAGGATGATCAGAATCTGCACATTCTAGGCATGTTCGAAGGCACGTTTTCGCTTGATGCGGCCCATATTGCATTCATGATATGTACATTTGTTTGATAATACTAAACGTGAGACATAAATCACCCGTGTAAGCTGACGAAGATAAGGAATGTTGCCGATAATGGTGACTGAGGCTATTTATGTTTTTGCAATACCAATTATGTTGTCCTGATCATCGGTTATAATCGATCATCAGTCACATTTGTTTCTTGTGACTGATGATCGGAAAGCATATGCATTATCGACTTATTGGAAAACCCAGTTCATTGGAACAGCCTTTTTCTCACTTTTTTATTTTAATAGGGAAGTTGTAAAAATGAAATACTAAACTATGTATTAGGATCGTATTAGATTTGTCGTGAATGAAGGAAAGAACGTTGATAAAAAAAAATAGCATGAAATAAGCATAGATTCGGATAAAGCGCGTTATCAAAAAGTACTGATATTATACTTATTTATCTATGAAAATATATGTTGTGGGCATCTTTAGATAGGTATGTAGAAATATTGAATACGGTCGAACTTCAATTGCTCGAGCATCTTTGGAACTATGGAAATTTGTTCCAGATATGGGTAGTTCGAGCCATAGAGGGTTAATCATACCGCCAGGTCAGGAGGCAAATGGGAGAATTTAGGGGATGTGCCCTCCTAGCAGACACACAACGTTGAAATAATGTCTTTCAAACGTTGATTCAACGTCCGAGACGTTGAATCAACGTTTAAACGACGTTATATCAACGTTGTGTGCCTGCTCTTTTTTTATGTTTCAGATGCTACCAAACAGTACAGAAGAGAAAATATGACATTTGTATCAAGTCAGAATTTTGAAAATGCGTCGGAAATATATCATATGGTGTTTGAACTTGTCCACAAGGAAAATGTAATTGCCATGACTTTCACCGACGAAATAAAGAGTAGAGGTGGAACAGTAAACATGGCATCCCACGTCACAATAGCTGAGCAGATGACCCCAATCATAGCGCCGCTGAATGAAAATTTAAATTTTTCTCTTTTCATCAGTGGAAACTTCAGCAGCAACTGTCAGCTATCGTTCGATTTTCTTGCGATTAATACAAGCAAAGAACTGCCAGAGCTCGTTAGAGCCAGATCCGGTCGACTGTATCTTGATCTACAGTCAAATACTAAGGTTCACAATACGAGCACTTCATCGCTGCTACATGCACAGGCGTCTACGCGAAATACATCGAACGCTCAGCTGGAAATATCATTGAGCATAAACAATAACTATAGTGGACTTGGTGGGATTCTGTCTCTGTTTGTCGAATGCACCCAGTCGGTAAGATTCGTTGACGGGATATATTCAGTAAAGAGATTCGAAATACTGTCAAACATTTCTGGTACATTAGCAGTGGTGCCATCAAACAGCGTAGCGGTATCACCCCTGCAAAATATCATTTATGTTTACCCAAAGTCGTCTAAACTTCAGTTAACGTGTTTTGCAATGGGGAATCCTAAACCGGATGTGGTGCTTGCTAAAATGATTAGTGAAGAATATATAGATGTCGCGCCTGTATACCTGTATGATAGCTTAACACGGCTTAAAGTCCTTAATCTGACCGCTGTCAAGACGTACAGATTGACTACCAAGGAAACCAACATTGAAGGAAAATATACTTGCAGGTAAGTGGCATACCCATGACAAACAAAAACCGGTTCTGTGCAAACAGTGTAGATCCTGATGAGGCAGCTCATAATGAACTGTTTGGCATTCTGTAATGATTTTCGACTGACTCCTTTTAGGAACTATGGTTTTGACCAGATTCAAAGATGGAAGAGTCCACTTCAGAAACCCCGAGGTGACAGCGTTATTATGAATAAATACACATGGTACATTGTTCGCCATTTTGATAAGGGAGACGTCGTTCTGGACATCCCGTTTGCTTTTCTTTACACCAATATCCTTCTTTTTAGAAGGGAAGGTAAAATATTTCGATAGTGGTGCCGTTCCTCAAAGTGTATTAATGCCTCAGTTAGTATTCCGCGATCATTTGCTGAGTTTCTTTAAAGGTCAGTTATGAAGGTATTTGGTTCATATTTTAAATAAAGTATTAATAGTAAGCATCTAAAAATCGAAAACAGCATCAAATTATCTTTATTAATTCCTGAAATATGAAGAATTGTATTTTGAATTACAATCACATTTGACATTTGTTTTCATGTGCCTCATTAATATTCATGAGCAAATTTAGGATGTCATAGAGGAGCAATGAAATTAAACAAAATCATTCAATAACTTTAAATTTTTGAATACTTTATGGTTGAAATTTGTATAGAAGCATTAGGTAGAATATTTTTAAGTAATGCAAATAAATTTGACTTAATATTCAGAGCAAAAATGGTTAACAATTGAAATTGAAATTCCTAATCAAATTATTAAAATTTCAATTTAAATGGCCCAGAGTAAATCAAATTGGGTGATAAAGTATGAAATTTATTCCATAGCTCTTACATTCAAATAATGGTTAGACCAAACTAAAAGAAAATGTTTCAAAATACGTTTTCACTTGTTTTAAATTTATTTAAAAATTGAATTTAAGTGTTGAAATGTGACCATACAGCTTAAAATTCTACTTAAACATATGATGTGTGACATATTTTGCAAATACTGTTTGTAATAAATGGCTGACTATTCAAGAGTGTACTTTATTTTGGGTTAAAAAATCCATTAAAAAGTTAAATCATCTATGATGTCATATGTGATGCACTGTAGGTAATTATCGGTCAAAAAGCAAGGAACATAACAATGCTTAAAAATGGTCTGTGTGTTAAACAAATCGGCATACCTTTTGAACGGATGGTAATTTTTTCGTGCAGTTTTCAACAAAATGATCCTCTCAACAATCTCCGCCTTAGAATTTAAATTCATTAATTACATAAATTTCTCCATAATTGATCTTTAAACAGGGTGTAAAAACAGAAAGTCATCCATGTTGTCTATCCTGTACAAAATAACAAAAATCGTCCACGTGTATCAAATCTCCATAAAAAGCTACTGACCTTTTAGTAAGGACTCCAGTACTCAATTTTCGCTAACCCTAGCATCGGAAAGATATACGATTTATTTCGATATAGGAAGAAAGCCTGGACATATTTGTATATAAACAACTGTATAGCAGATATGCAAACGTTGCATCTCACGAAAACTTGCACGTTACTATGGAGGCCTAGTTGATACTGAAAAAATTCTAAATATATAAAACCTTGTGTTCTCAGGTTAAAATCATAAACAAGAAAGAAAACTATGCTCAAAACAGAAACTGGAATATTTATTTTCTCGTGCGCATATACAAACATGACGTCATTAGTGACACCGCGGTTGTTTTCCGCATTTCAGGGAAAGTGCCCAGTTTTCCTGTCTGACATCTAATTTTGATTATTGCATACAAACAAACCTACCGTTTTCTACAGCCTTTATTAGAAGGTATAAAGAAATGGATTAGCAGCAAATAATGTTCGATTTTCCGTCCAATATGGCCGCTCAGAGGCTTATAATTCTACTAACGGAGCTATCAGTTCCCTGTATAGGATGTGAAACATGTTCAGTACGGGTTGTCATCTGATTGGCTTAGAACTGAGAACTTATCAGGAATACAATCTAGTTCTCTTAGAGAAACTGTTATGATAATAGCTTTCTTTCAGCAGTACTTCAGTAAATGTTTACCGAAATAATATTTTACATGCCAGCTGCCCGGTCAAAGCTGGTTAACACTTAGCATGCTGGGTAAAAATTTCAGCAGGCAAGATTTTGAAATACTTTTTTTTTTATTTTTCCTCCCAAAACGGCCTTTGCCAGTTCATGCTAACTATCTCCTTAGGAGAGAAGTTGCTTGAAATGACAAACAGCAGACCCAGACTAGACTACACCAAACAGAAGCAGTCTGATCAGGGTTACACTGTCATTCTGTCAGCAGACACATCCTAAGGTAGTCAAAGGACTTATTCAGAAAATATGGTGCAGAGTTAAAGCACTCTTGACAGAAAACACTATTAAATTACAAATGCTACTGCATGGAATATACATATTATTTCTTTGCTTTCTATAACTGTCAAAATTGTTTTTTTACTCCAGTGTATTTATTCAGTCACTTTGCAGAGGTGCACTATTTACGAATAAAAGTCAAAAATGGATTGCCTTTGGAAACAAGGAACACACAAAATCACGAAAACGGGAGACTCGGTTTGATTGAGTCTTTTCATATGCAACACTGTAGTTTGCGAGGCTGCATACGCTCCCCTAGCGCCGGGTTAAGCGGTATTCGATTTTCAAAATAACCAGGATGGTCTCAATGATCGCAAAGAAAAAAAGTATAACCTGCACTATGATGATGTACGAATTTAGCAATATTTTTCATAAATCAATTAATTGTGTGATGCTACATTTCTTATTACAAACAAAGGGAGTGATAAATAGGTAACATTAATTTTGCCACATGCTAGGTGTTATCTTGATGTGATCTTCTTAATTTGCAGTAAGGGTTATACAAACACATTAATGCTAATCACTGTTGGAGTCAGCTAGCCTCTTTTAAGTCGTTTAAAAACTTCCAGCCCCGTTAGTAGAGTTATTAGCATCTGGGGCGATACTATAAAACTGTAAGAAAACATTTGATTGCAATTTTTATGATGCCGTTTTGAATGACATATTTAAAATTTTACCACACATCTTTCAGGCGTTCGTGCTGATGTTTTTCCAATAAAAACTATTCGCATAGAACACTGCATTGTACTTACGTAAAAACAAAGGTAAGCGAAAAGTCCAGGGAGTGCCACAATCACAAACCGCAGCCCTTCCCAGACATCAAGAGGAAGAGGAAACAGAAAAAACCAAACAAGCGCAAATCGAACAAACGTACGAAAAGCACCAAGACAAGCCCCTCCCCCACTCCCCCACACTCCCCAAGCGAGGTAATCGAAATGCCAAAAGGACTGAAAAACGCAAGAACAAAACAACACAAGGCAATACATAAAACAAATCGCCTCGTAGAATAAACCACAAAGCAACAAAGAGTAAGACCAACACCGGGACCAACGCCTAAGAACGGTCAGTAGAATAAACCACCGGGGTCTAAAGCATTTTTTCAGCTAGCCAACTTCACCCTGGGTCCCGATGCTACTCTTAATACAGAAATACATAAAAATTTGTTTCACATAAAGGCTCCCAACTCAGTCAATGCATCAAAGCGAAAACATGAAAATCAAACTAATCACAATAATAAACAAAGACGAGTACTCATGGCAATTCTACTTTATGCTAGAGTAAATGAAAACCGATAGTTGAACCACGGCGGGCCAAGCCAAAGACATATCATCAAGCCCCATCCCACTGGTTAAAGTTTTACGAAGAGGCCGTCCTTGAGTCTGAGACCCGAACCGCCGTCGTGCAATTAAAGAGTGAAGCATTGTCATCAGCAATGATTGGGTTGACAACTAGGCATGCAGTCTGCCGCATAATACGCAAGCTATAGCCAATTCTTTTATAACGGTTAATTAGTTTTTCTGAATCGCTCCGAAAAGTTATATTTTCCCACACCTTTTTATAAAATGTAAGTCTTAAAATTCATGTTGATGGGATTCACCGCACATTTCTTCATCTCCATAATCTCAAAACCTTTGTTGACAAACTATACTGGGTAAGAATGTATTAAGACCAAACATAATAATTGGCACAAGCTAAAAATGTTCTTCAAAATTCCATGAAATACACCCAGTTTTACAAAACGCGATAAGAATTTTGAACAAACAGTGCTTATTTATATTCAGTATATACACGTGTACTATACGCTTTATAGAACTTACATTTGCTTGGCAAAACTCTAAACCAGTATCGTGCAAAATGCATGTGTTTCTCTAAAATGCAATTAGTTTCGCATTGCTGTACAGCGGTTTTGTATGAACCAATATCCAAGCTTTGTATATATAAAAAACCCAGCCGTGTATATTTCTGATTGTAGGGCTGCGTTTTTTTCAAGATCAGGAATTGTGAAACCCGACTAGTTCTAATATATGGTAAAAGTTCGATTACTCGAACACCGATGGCTCGTTTACCGTGACTGATTCATGCTCGATTTTTTATCCCAAGGAACTTCTTCTGATAGCTTCAGGTAAAAAGTATTCAGGGATTGTTTTGAGAATCTTTATTTTATCTTAAAAATGTATGCTGTGTATTCTCATTTGAATCGCCGCTAATGAGTACATCAACTAGCAGTATTTTGTAGAAGATTGAAAAGACATTACTAAATTGTCTCCATCTGCCTTCTGACCTGGCGCTGTCATCAACCCTCAGTAGCTCGAACTACCTATGTCTACAACAAAATTCTGTGTCCTCTACGTCCGTGTATTCGTTGTGTTTTGTTCTGACGTGTCCAACTTATCTTACTTCGAGGTCTTGGGAAGGAACGGAAAGACGGTCGGCTTCCAGGGTAACATTATACAGTCGAGCGTAATGACTATCTTTGGGACTTTGGGAATTTGTTCAAGACATGGTTAATTCGAGCCACTGAGGGTTAAGCATAGCGCAAAGTCAAGAGGCAAATAGGGGTAATCCAGGGATGCTTTTTTTTTCGATTTTCGATCTTCTATAAAATAATGGTATGCTGAAAGTACTCATTAGAATCGCCTCGATGGTGCAATTATAATAAGTACATACAACATATTTTTATGATAAAACAAGTAAAAAATCACTGGAATATTCCTAAATATTTGTTATCTTGGGATATTGGAAGAATTTTATAGGGACTCAAAAACAAGATCGAATAAGCCACGGTAAACGAGCTATCGGTGTTCGAGTCAATGAAGTTTTACTCGATTGATCTGTTTATTCATTTCTTAATAGATGAATGTACAATGTATTATTATATAATTCACACAGTGTTATTTTTCCTAACCTCACGAGTTTATTTCTGAATGGGATCACAATCAAATAATTGAGTAATGAAGTCAAGGGTCAACACATAATCTATACTATTTTGTTTTACTATAGGCTGTGATGAATTAATTAACCTGCAGTAACCGTGCATTTGTGCTAAGCTCAGTGAGCTGACGTTTACAGGAATGCGGGTAAATGTCAAGATTTTACACTATATCATGGGACTTAACATATCATGATTAACCCTTTCACCCGTGAGTTTCTGAAGAGGACTCTTCCATTTTAGAATGCGGATATGTCCGTTGTTATAATTAGGGAAGTTACTCGTAAATCAAGACTAGAATGGCAAACAGTGTGGATCCAGATGAGACGGCTAAATAATCTGTCCCGACCTTTAAGTTCGACAGGAGTAACCGTTTAAAGATCTGTACAGACGAGGCGGGTGTCATATGGATCATGTTCCCACAACGCAGGCATATAGTATTTTAGACAATGTATTTACAGATGAGTTGTACGGTTCAGATTAGCCCTAAAAATTATATGTTAAGTTTCAAAATCTTTATTTAATTACATAGTCTTGTACGCAGTTTCTTATCCAAACAGTAACTGCTTTGTATTTTGAGTCTGAAGAAGTTTTATATTAGAAGTTCCAAAGGCCGTGTATTTAGGACAGATAAAGAAGTCATGTGGAGTCGCGGAACCACTATAAAAAAAGTTAGGCTATGAACCCTTCTCCTGCTGAACTTGGATGTGCTCTACCTTTAAAAAAAGTGTACAAGCCAACTGAATTGGGTCTCCACTGTTTGTCATTCAGTATGGGAACTTATATAAACTATCTTGGTTAAGTAATCTGATTGGCTGACAATTCGATACGGACATGGCATCTTAATTTATTCAGCTTGGCAAGGATTGAATTAAATAGTGTGTATTCTTTGTCATCTTCTTTAACGCTTAGCTCTTTTGGTAAAAATCAGCAGACGACATATTGAAAAATGTTTTCATATTGTTTTCCAGAAAACAGGATTTGACATTTCATGCAAATTGTCTCTCATGTCTCACATGGAGTCAATTTGCATGAAAACGTCAAGTCCTGTTTTTGGAGAAAATAAGACAAATATCACCAATTTGTTATCTGCTGAATTAGCTCAGGGAGTGGTAAAGGTAAATACAGTTTTATCTGTTTCATTTGCGCAGGGTACCTGGTCACGACGATGTTTCTACGACGACAGAAGTTATTGTCGTTCAAGAAGCTAAATTTAACAGACATACATCTGGTGTTACTATGATGGGAGATAATAAGGTAAACACAGATTAAAAGGGTAACTACATATTAAAATGTCTTTAGACTTCCTTCTGAATCCTATTTGTATAATTGTGCCTATATTTATTGAATATTTGTAATTGTTGTGTACTATCATTGACAACTCGCAGGAAATTAACAAAAGCTAAACAACGTTTACTGCTTCAAAGTGACTTGATAATGAGTCATGGATCATGATTCGTGGATGATTTAGGAGATCTCCTCGTGTACCTAACAATAATATGTTTTTAATTTTACCACTATGGAAGCTGAGGGCGAGGGCTGATGAGTAAGGAATTCTTTACCCGGACTGAACAAATATCTTGTATACTCTGGCATATAGTAGAATTAGCCATGAGTACTCATCTCGAAAACATACTTATATAATTTTGACCCCTCTAAACCCCACTTTTAAAAATGGGGTTTAGAGGGTATACATAATTTTATTTAATTTTGCTAAAATACATGGATTGTGGGTACACGTTAGAACCGCCTCGGCAAGGCGGTTCTAACGAGTACCCACAATCAATTTTTCAGCAGACCTATGGAAAATATCAGATTTTTTATCTGAAAATTTTCAGTTCCCTAGCTGTCAACCCAATCATTGTTGATGGCTATGCTTCACTCTTTAATTGCACGACGGCGGTTCGGGCCTCAGACTCAATAACGGCCTCTTCGTTACAATTTAACCAGTGGGTTTGGGCTTGACGATATGTCTTTGGCTTGGCCCGCCGTGGTTCAGTTATTGGTTTTCATTTACTCTGGCATACAGTAGAATTAGCCATGAGTACTTGTTTTTGTTTATTATAGTGATTAATTAGATTTTTATGTTTTCGCTTTGATGCATTGACTGAGTTGGAAGCCTTTATGCGAACCGAATGTTTATGTATTTCTGTATTAAGAGTAGCATCGGGACCAAGGGTGAAGTTGGCTAGCTGTCAAAAGTGCTTTAAGCTCCCCCCCCCCCCCTACACACACACTGATGGTTTACTCTACTGACCGTTCTAAGGCGGTGGTCCCGGTGTTAGTCTTACTCTTTATTGCTTTGTGGTTTATTCTACGAGGCTATTTGTTCTATGTCCTACCTTGTGTCATTTTGTTCTTTTTGTTTTTCAGTCCT
Organism: Anodontia alba; assembly: GCA_964016985.1. Taxonomy (NCBI): domain Eukaryota; kingdom Metazoa; phylum Mollusca; class Bivalvia; order Lucinida; family Lucinidae; genus Anodontia; species Anodontia alba. Next base: position 32,761,334 of record OZ024826.1, on the reverse strand, counting down.
TTTAGCATTGCGATTACCTCGCTTAGGGAAGAGAGAGCTAATCTTAGTGCTTCTCGTACGTTTGTTCGATTTGTGCTTATTTTGATTTGTCAGTTTCCTCTTCCTCTTGGGGTCTGGGAAGGGCTGCGGTTTGTAATTGTGGCACTCCCTGGACTTTTCTACTACTTTTTTTTGGTGCTGAAATTTTCAATATATTTGAGTAAGCGTGTTTTCGTAACGCGTCTGTTTATTATAGTGATTAATTTGATTTTTATGTTTTCGCTTTGATACATTGACTGAGTTGACTGAGTTGACTTTATGCGAACCAATTTTTCATCACGAAAACATGCCTATGTTATTTTGACCCCCTTAAACCCCACTTTTATATAGTAAAACTGGGGTTTACAGGGGTATACTTTATTTTCTTATTTTTGCTCTAAAACATAGATTGTGGGTACTCGTTAGAACCGCCTCGTCGAGGCGGTTCTAACGAGTACCCACAATCTATGTTTTGAGCATAAATATGAAAAAATATCAGAATTTTTTATCTGAAACTTTTCATTTTTTGTTGGTAAAAATTTCAGTATATTTGAATAGGCATGTTTTCGTAATGTTATGTATTTCTGTATTAAGAGTAGCATCGGGACACAGGGTGAAGTTGGCTGGCTGTAAAAGTGATTTAAACCCTTTGGTTGCTATTCTATTGACCGTTCTAAGACGGTGGTCCCGGTGTTAGTCTTTGTTGCTTTGTGGTTTATTCTACGAGGCGATTTATTTTAAATCTTACCTTGTGTGATTTCGTTCTTGTGTTTTTCAGTCCTTTTAGCATTGCGATTACCTCGCTTGGGGAAGAGAGAGCTAATCTTAGTGCTTTTCGTACGTTTGTTCAGTTTGTGCTTGTTTGGTTTCGTCGGTTTCCTCTTCTTCTTGGTGTCCGAGAAGGGCTGCGGTTTGTGATTGTGGACTTTTGTCTTACCATTTTTTGTATATCACGGCAGAACTAAGCGCGCGCGAGAGTTGTGGCCACGTAAAATCGGTTTAAGCCCCGCCTCCCCGACCCCCACCTAGTAATATTTTACTGAGAGTTCCAAGGTGGTTCTTCTGCTGTGGTTTACTATATCTGTCACTGCATGTCTTTGCATGTTTGACTTGGTGCATTTTTTTTTATTTTTCTATATTTCCCTTAAGAATAGATCGCTATTTAGGGTGGAGGCAAACAACGATTACATAATTGCCTCCCTGACAGTGTATCCATTCCGTTTAACTCTTTAATCCCTACAGACCAACACTGTCTTCTTTGCAAAACAGCGCAGTGTTATGCCCAAGGGCGGTCAAGACGTACCGAGGGTGATTTCTTATTTGATTAAGCTCTTGGAAGGGTGATGCCTAACTGTACTACTACAAAGAGACTCTAACAATGTTAGAATGTTTTACAATCTTTTTTACATGTACTTTTTAGAATATATCATGACAATAACATACAACAATAAGACATCTGCAATCCACGTCGGCCTCGGCAGAGAACATAGCACGATCGGAGACTGTACTGATCTATAATTTGATTAACCTGGCTTGGTTAATCAATTGTTTGAACGACCAGCATAATCCCAACCGAATGCAGAGAACTCTACCGTGCCGATGCGAAGAGAATGCCTTTCCCCCTCAAAACCTTTTTATTACATATAGTTATTTGTGCCCGTTTCGCGGAATACTTTGGATTCCGAAAATCGATGTGCTTATTATTATGAATTCATTTTTTGATAGCCATATGGCTAACCATGATCTAAATTGCTCTGCTAGGCTCACAATTATGAAATCTCTCCTAGCCCTATGACCCACAATTACGAAGTCTTTTCTGTTAACCTTATAGCTCCACTTGATCGATTCTCTAGATGGCATTTTAGTTTTCTGATACCTTCTGACTGGTCATTGACAGTTGTAACTATGGGACCATCATGGAAGGAATATCTATACAAAACAACAAACCTAATAACTAAACAATTCGACAGTAATACAAGATGAAGCGCGGTGTTATGATTCTATACTATTCTTCTACAATGCTAACGTACGTCACCGGGAAGGTGAGCGACGTCATTGCTGAATCCCCGACGTCATGATTGATCTATCACTGATTCATCCGTGAATCATCCGTGACCGTCTTCCCTATTATCGACGTTGGCGCCATCGACAGTGAGCCACCTGTCGGCATCGTCGCCCGCCAACGTCATATGTAAACTCCAATTAATTATCATGTTTCTTATTAAATCGTAATTCCTGGATAACAATCAGGGCTATGAAATTCCAAATGTCGAGGCTTTAATCAAGACACTCCCTATTTTCTGGCTGTACCAGAACGTATCAATAAACCCGAATGCTGAAATATGATCTAAAGACGAGTACGAGTGGTATTGGATCAACTCTAACTGTGCCTAGATTCATTTCGACGGTCGACACATTTAGCAGAAAATTATTACACATTAATTTAAAAACACTTTCAGCAGAAGACATTTCGCCTGCATCTAATATTATTTCTGCTGTAATTGATTATACTATAAAATTGCATACATGTGTCTGTGTGTATCCTCAAATACATAAATGCATATATCTGTGGGTGCGTGCATGCCTGTATGTTCCTGCGAATGTCCGCGGTTTCTAATACGTATTTATTGACCGGCGCGAATTCCTATGGTGCTGTGCTTTGAATGCATAGGCAAGTCCAATCCTGCGCTGGTCTCAATCGTACTAACTAAACTTTGCGCCTGCTAGAAAGAAACACTGATCAGACTGCAAATGACCTGCGCAGCGTGCTCAGCGCTCTCGACCGTAGCTACAACTCACGCAAATTGGGGAAACTCCGATCAGACTGCACAACCCAGCGCAGCCTGTTCGGTACCCCCGAAATAGCTCAGCTAACGCAGAATCGGATTTAACTGCGCACAATATTCAAATAATGACGACGCAATAGAAAACCCACAAAACAATTTAATTAAAAAAAAAAAGAAAGAAAAGAAATAGAAAAATACCACTCACCGAAATAATTTCAGCGAGAGTTCGGATGATACTCTATACGTTGTTTGATTTTCCTCTCATTGAAACATTTTCGGTGGGAACTAAACCCATGCTGTACGCTAGTGATTCACGCGTTAAGTGCTTTACAAGCAGTTTAACCTCTTTAAAATATTGTAAGTTTTCAATTACGCAACTTTTATTGGTCTGAATAGACAAAACGACTTATGAGGATGAAAAGATACCCTACATAGTTGATAAAAAAGAGGTCCATCACGAAAACACACCTTTATAATTTTGACCCCCCTAAACCCCACTTTTATACAGTAAAACTGGGGTTTACAGGGGTATACAATATATTTCTTATTTCTGCACAAAACATAGATTGTGCGTACTCGTTAGAACCGCCTCGCCGAGGCGGTTCTAACGAGTACCCACAATCTATGTTTTGAGCAGAAATATGAAAAATATCAGAGTTTGTTACCTGAAAATTTTCAGTTTTTTGGGGCAAAATTTTCTATATATTTAAATAGGCATGTTTTCGTAATGAGCCTGCATCGAGCCCTGTTGCGTGTCCTAAAATGCAGAGCCGATCCAGATAAAACGGCTGGTAACGAGACGTCGCATCAGGATCTACACTGTTTGCCTTTCTGTTATTGATTTTTGACTGAAACCCCAATTTGCAATAATGGATGTGTCCAAATGCAGAGATTGAAGTCAATTTCAGAAACTCAGGGATGAAAGCGTTAAGCATTGTAATATCTAAACATTTCATCGCAACATATTTTATTTTTCAAGGTTGAAGTGAGATGTGAAGCTTCAGGGAAACCAAACCCAGAAGTGGAAATTCGACTTTATAATATTGATGGCCCTGATCTTACAAAAGTGCCAGACTATAAGGTAAGAAGATTGTTTTCCTGTGGAATTCGGGGGCAATAAAGTATGTATTGCAAATTCGGTCATATATAAATATTAACAAGTCGTAGGTTAAGAACAAAAAGGTAAGAGAAAAGTCCAGGGAGTGCCACAATCTCAAGCCGCAGCCCTTCCCAGACACCAAGAGAAAGGGGAAACAGACAAAATTAAACATGCGCAAATGAAACAAACGTACGAAAAGCACTAACATTAGCTCTCTCTTCCCCCAGCGAGGTAATCGCAATGCTAAAAGGACTAAAACACAAGAACAAAATAACACAAGGCAAAACGAAAAACAATTCGCCTCGTGGAATAAACCACAAAACAACAAAGAGTAAGACTAACACCAGGAAAACCGCCTTAGAACGGTCAGTACAATACACCACCGGGGGGTTGTAAAGCACTTTTACAGCCGGCCAACCACCCTGGGTCCCGATTTTACTTCTCATACAGAAATACATAAAAATTCGGATCGCATAAAGGCTCCCATCTCAGTCAATGCACAAAAGCAAAACATAAAAAAATCAAATTAATCACTATGATTAACAAAAACGAGTACTCATGACTAATTCTACTGAATGCCATAGTAAATAAAGACCAATAATTGAATTGCGGCGGGCCAAGCCAAAGACATGTCGTCAAGCCCCAACCCACAGGTTAAAGCTTTACGAAAAAGCCGTCATTGAGTCTGAGACCCGAACCGCCATCCTTCAATTAAAGAGTGAAGCATAGCCATCAGCAAAGACTGGGTTGATAACTAGGCATTCGGTCTGCCGCATAATATCCAGGCTATAGCCAAGTCTTTTATAACGGTTAATTAGATTTCTGAATTGCTCCGAAAAGTTAGATTATCCCACATTTTTTTCTAAATCTGTACACTAAGTCACCGTAAAAGTCTGGTTCTGATATACCTTGTTGCAGAAGTGTTTTCAGACTGATGTTATATTTTCTACCAAGGCACTGTGTCTGCGATAAAATTTCGAAAACGCCTTACGGAGTTTAAACTAATTAGCCTTGCCTAAGAAGTTTGGCAGTAAGGGCTTTATTACGGCAGAAAAAGTCACAAAGATTTGAAGAAGCTCTGGCGAATCTAATAAGTTGAGATATGCATACCCCATATGAGGTACACCGTGAGACATCGCCATTCAGAAAAGGAAAATTGACTATATCAAAATCAAAATCGTCCCGTTTATCATAAATTTTGGTGGAAACTGTACCATTAGATATACATAGATTCAAATCTAAAAAGGTGCATCGATATCGAAACTGATCTTCTGAAGAAGCCCACTGATGTGGATCTGCATTATTTGTCATTAAGTATGTGAATTTGTATGTATCATCAACCAGGAACAAAGTAATCAGATTGGCTGAAAATTAGAAGTTGGCGTGGTATCTTAATTTATTAAGTATGGCAAGGGTTAAGCATTTCTAAGCTGTATGCTATAGATCACAGCAATGGGCAAAGACAACGAATCACATGAGCCGCCTCACGAGAAAGATACTCTTCGGACTTTCCGTGGAATCTATCTCTCGGTGTGCATGTTCTGGCCCTTAGCGAGACCACATGTCTAGTTCTTTGGCTAAGGTTTCCCCCTTGGCCTGCCGCTTACGTGAGCGAACAGCATAGGTTCTGGCGAGACTGTGTGCATCAAATTATGGTCCGACATAGATTTAAGCAGAATGCTAGCTGGAATGGTCAAAACAACAAATCTGCTGATTGACTTGCATATATAGAAATAACAGTGTCTTCAGCACAGTTTACGTACACTTGCTTCCCCATAGGCTTGTTGAGCTTGTTGTAATGAGGTAAGAAAGTAACAAATTGTTATAAAACAAAGAGAGTGTCCAGTAGCCAGAGCAATAGAAATCCACAAGTTGAGGGTTGTGGAATCATCAAAGTTTATTACAAGTTAATAGTAAAAATCCACTTGTCCAAACAAGATTTACTTGCCCGAAGATTGCCATTTGTCTTATTTCTCGAAGAAAACGTTTGCCGTGCCGTGCTTCTAATAAATACCCACAACATGTTTTCTTCGAGAAATAACAAAAACATAGATCTCATAATCTGGATACTCTTCTTAACTACAGCTATGAAGTCCTTGGCCTAGGACAAGTAAATTGAAATTTCTTACTTGTCTTCAGGGACATGGACAAGTGTGGCATGGTCTATCTACAGCCCTGCACAAATTTGAACACGATAGATCACAGACAACAGGCAGATATCGTCCTATCAAGAGTTATGCTGTTTGCGTTTTTAATATTGTAGCTACTTATAAAATTTTGCTTTCGATTTTTTTTCTGAGATCCCTTTTCGAGACAACATTTTCATTCAAGTTCAAAACGGAATAGTCAATTTCAGGAAAACATAGTACAGGCCTTTGTTTACAACTTGAAACCAGTCTAGTGTTAAGTAGTCCAAGTGCCGTAGCATCACGAGGTCAAAGTCACGGGGTAATGTTGGTTCTCCATGAGAACGAAACTGTCACAGTAAGTGAAAATTTTCGTTGGGATTGTTTAATGAATTCTTTGGATTAATGTTAGATTCCATTCTGATAATCTTATTCAGTGTACAACACAATTCGTACGAAAGAAACCAGTCAGAACGTGTATAACTAGCAGCATATCATGTTAGTTTATGATTTTGTTAATTTTTGTCGAAAAATTTTCAGGTATCTCGATCGAGCCCAGATCCGTTTACTACCATCGTTGATTTGACAATATCTCCACCAGATCCTGCTATTCATTTAGTTCACTGTGTCAGTCTACAGGACTTGAATGAAGATTACACTGAGCCACCCACCGACAGCATGCCACTCAAAACATATGTTGGAGACGATTTCTATTTTTATTGGGATCTGTATAACGAATTTCTTTTGAATAGCGGTGATAGTGGACCTTAACGCTTACCATGTTATGAGCAAAATTTAGCAGAGGACAAACTGGTGATATTTTTTTTATTTTACCTAGAAAATTGGATCTGACACTTCATGCAGTGGCAAATCCTAATTTCCAGCAAAAAATAAGAAAAATATTTCAGAATGTCGTCTGCTGAAATATTTACCCAACATACAAAGTGTTAACACAATTCGACTTCACTCGGAAATACATGTGTTGCTTGGCGTTTTATTTAAAATATAAATATTTTGTTCTGATTGTCCATATCGAAAATACTTACCCTAACATTAAATGTTCGACCAAAAGTGTTTTAACCTATGCAGTTTCAATAGAAATATATTTTGTTGAAAAATTTATGCAAGAAAATAGTTTTTACTTTTCTTTGCTGATTTTTAGTTACTGATGTTTCACAACAATACTGTGAAATATTTAGAAAATTTAAAAAACGGAACTTGTGGAAAATCTGCCTCCGATTTACCTCCCTATCAATTCCTGCATAATTTGTAGCATCTTGAAATTTCTATAAGCTCATCCCAAGAATGCGCCATATGCAATTTGATTTCAATCGAGTCTGCAGTTCCGGAGATAAAGTATCTGGACAGAAATTTTACACGTTATGCTCTAATATCTTCCAAATTATGTTTTACTCGCAAATTAAGCTCAACTGACTCTTCAGCTACAGAAGAAGTTCTTAAAAAAGTTTAAACACATGTAGGCATTGATTATTGAACTCTACTGTAGACTTTACAGAGTTGTCCTTCCTAATAGGTATCAATAACGGATTAGTCTCCATTCCCCAGGGCCACTCTGTCAGTCTCAGCTGTCAGTCGCTAATCCGATAGTGACACCTGGTCAGGTATTGCATGTATCTGCTATTTAGCAGACGACTTCCCAGTGGGCACATAACGTTAAAATGACGTCGTATCAACGTCGATGCGACGTGATCACGTCGCATCGACGTTGATACGACGTCATTTTGATGTTATGTGCCTGCTGGGTTTATTATCTATTAATATAATAGACATATTTTATAAACCCAGACGTACTTGAGCGAAATATGGATAAGCATGGTCTTGGCTCGGGTTTGGGGTGCAGACTCTGTTATACCGTAGGAAGGATTTCACTATTGTTTAAAATATCTCAGTATCATGATGTTTGATTTTTTTTTTGTATTCAGTGCGGGTTTTGTGTATTTTTAATATGTTTTAAGAGCATTGAATGGCATTCGACTTCCCAGCAGGCACACAACGTTAAAACAACGTCGATTCAAGGTTGATTCAACGTCAAGACGTTGAATCAACTTTGAATCGACGTTGTTGCATCGTTGTGTGCCTGCTGGGTTCATAGTTTAAAACCAGCATGTGTTGTTTGGTTAACCCAGTTATGCCTAGCGTCAAAAAAGAGATATGCAAACAGGGCATAATGCATCTGATCAGGGTCTACATTTTCCTTAAAAGACAATCCTTACCAAATTGGTGAAAAAAAAAATCAGACACGTAGAACGACTAATGGGCTCATCCAGTTCATAAGGCGAGAAGAGGTTACTATGCTTATATGATTAAACAAGCTCAGTATTTCTTCAGTTTTTCTATCATTTGAGATATTGCACAACACTTTCCGAAGCTGATGTGTTTCACTAATTCAAATTGATCGGAATGGTGGGTAAATATATTATATAATATACACGAACAACAAAGGTGGGGTCAGATTCGCACAGTCTGATCAGCGTCTTTATTGTTCGCTGCTGAGAGAATATGATTACTAAGGCTTTTGCCGGTATACAGCATTTCATGCCTCTGAGGTGTTTCTGAGACTGAGCATTCCGGTTTATCTTACATGGTCGCATACCGCCGAAGACAGCTTTTCCTACAACGAAGCTCAGGTGAACGGTTAGGTATAAATGAAATATGGCAGCAATGGTTTCCCGTTCGTACTGTCTAAACGGAAGACTGAAAAAACTGAATAAAACGGTTATTTATATATTGATGTTTAATTGTATTGCTTTAAAATTTAAAGTTGGCCCTAGAAGTTGGCTAGCTGAAAAGTGCTTTAAAACCCCGGTGGTTTACTTTACTGACCGTAAAGGCGGTGGTCCCTGTGTTAGTCTTAATCTTTGCTGCTTTGTGGTTTACTCTACGAAGCGATTTGTTGTATGTCTTACATTGTGTTATTTTGTTGTTGTTTTTTTTTTTTTTTTTTTTTTTTTTTTGTTGTTGTTTTTTTTTTCAGTCGTTTTAGCCAATATTAATTCAGAGATACGATAACAAATCATTTCATGTTTGATCCACTTCAAAAATGAGAGACTAACTGATATTTTACAGACTATCAGATGTCACTAATACCATATATGCATTTATTAAACCTTTCTCGGATAAATAATGTCCATTTTTGAGGAATATTGAGCTTTTAATTTCATTTCGGAAACTGCGCACTTACATAATATTTAAAAATCATAATCACCAATATCTAAACGAGTTTGGCATGATCGTCCCTACCCAGCTGGGCTTCCCAACAACAAGAAACGGTGCATACCTCACGTTAGATTCATATTTAATGTTGCATGCCTTTTCTAGGTGTTATTTGGTATAGAACTATAAATTAATAAGTTAATTTTTAGGAACTCATATTACAGAGCCGACATTTGTATTCACTATTTTGAAACCTACCTAAATACAACATTGGCATAGGGCAAAATAATGACTAAGTGTTGGTGACTTTGACCTTATTTTCAAGGTCGCATGGACTGTAGACTTGTCAAAAGAGCAGGTGCCTATTAGACTGTTTTTATGCCACTTTGCAAAAGTCTTCATTTTCTCCTAATATATTGCTTAGAATATCTTTTGAGCTCTCCTGAGCATGATGTGCTCATTGTGAGCTAAAATTGTGATCGGTCAAAGTCCGTCGTGTGTTGTCTGTCGTGCATCCTGCTGCATCAATAATTTGCCAAAATGACAACTTCTCTTACACAACTGGGCCAATGTTAGTCACACTTCATAGGAATATTGCCTATATAACTCTCTGCACAGATAGATAAAATTGTTCCACACCAATTAACATAATGGCCGCCGGAGCTAAAAGAAAAAAAAATGATAAATCCTCCTACACCATTGAACCAGTTTCAATCAAAAAGGTAAGAGAAAAGTCCAGGGAGTAGCACAATCACAAAAAAAGGTAAGAAAAAAGTCCAGGGACAAACCGCTGCCCTTCCCAGACATCAAAAGGGAGAGAAACCGACAAACCCAAACAAGCACAAACCGACCAAACATACGAAAAGCACCAAGATTAGCTCCCTCTTCCCCAAGCGAGGTAATCGCAATGCTAGAAGGACTGAAAAACACAAGAACAAAATGGCACAAGGTAAGACAGAGAACAAATCGCCTCGCAGTATAAACCACATAGCACCAAAGAGTAAGACTAACACCGGGACCACCGCCTTAGAACGGTCAGTAGAGTAAACCACCGGGGGGGGGGGGGGGGGTGGGGTTAAAGCACTTTTACAGCTAGCCAACTTCACCCTGGGTCCCGATGCTACTCTTAATACAGAAATACATAAAAATTTGGTTCGCATAAAGGCTCCCAACTCAGTCCATGCATCAAAGCGAAAGCATAAAAATCAAACTAATCACTATAATAAACAAAGACGAGTACTCATGGCTAATTCTACTATCTGCCAGAGTAAATGAAAACCAATAGTTGAACCACGGCGGGCAAAGCCAAAGACATATCGTCAAGCCCCAACCCACTGGTTAAAGTTTTACGAAGAGGCGTCTTTGAGTCTGAGGCCCGAACCGCTGTCATGCAATTAAAGAGAGAAGCATAGCCATCAACAATGATTGGGTTGACAACTAGGCATGCTGTCTGCCGCATAATATCCAGGCTATAGCCAATTCCTTTATAACGGTTAATAAGTTTTCTGAATTGCTCCGAAAAGTTAGATTTACCTACAAGTTTTGGAATGTTTCCTAGGTGACTCGCTACTATAAAATGTTTTTACTCCAACGAACAAGATGCCTGCCAAAGCTAAAAGCAGACAAAGTCTATAAATGATAACTCCTATATCATTGAGCAAATTTTAATCAAACTTCACAGGCATGGCGTGTTGCTTTGGTGTTTCTCTACCAAAATAGTTGAAACGGTTTTGCTCCAATGAACAAGACAGCTGCCAGAGTTGAAACAGACAAACACTTTAAATGACAACTCCTTCCATATCATTGGGACAATTTAGTCGCACTTCACAAGAATGTTGTCAAGATGTTTCTCTACTAAATAAGCTAAATGGTTTCGCTCCAATGAACAAGAATGGAACCAGAGCTAAAAAAAAAATGGAAAAAAAATTACATTACAACTTATCCTACACCTTTAGGCTAATTTAAATCAAATTCAAGGATATTGCTAACTCAAAACTGCACAAAAATGCCACAAGGTGACTCTCCACCGAAGACAAAACTAAAACAGCTCCGCTCAAATAAACAAGATGGCAACTAGAGCTAAAAGTAGAAAAAAGAAACATTAATGACAACTCCTCCTAAACCCTTTGGCCAGTTTCAATCGAAGATGTCAATCGGGATACTAACTGAGGATTAGTCTAATGAATGGATGTTGGTAAAACTGGAAGTGGCAATTTTTAAAGAGACACACAGTTTATAGGCTTTAGGGTTATACTGTTTGTATGATACTTTAGGTTCTTACTGAATTACTCCACCCACTTTCATAATTATGTTACCCAGATCTGTAACTTACCTTGTATAATCAAAAATGCTTCTAGTAAACGAGAGGGCTAGTTTAGCCCTAAATCACTGACCTAAGTTTTATGGTCTGACTCCATATAACCGTTATTAAGCTGTATGAAGATATCAAGTGTTTGAATGAAATTGGCCCAAGGTTGAGCAGTAATTGCCTTATAAAGATTTTCTGATATGGGCTCTTATCTATTTTGGTAGAGAGTCACATAGGCAACATTCTTGTAAAGTTTGATCGAAACTGGCCAAAGGTCATTTAAAGATGTTTCTTTTAATAGGTCTGGTGGCCTTCTTGTTCATTAGAACAAAACCATTGTAGCTATTTTGGTAGCGAGACACACAGGCAACATGCCTGTCAGTTTTAATTAAAAAAGGTCCAATGATATAGAAGGAACCGTCATTAAAGTTGTCTTTTTTTCTATTTATATCTCTAGCGGCCAGCTTGTTTATTGATATGAAACAATCCTATTTTAGATAGACCGAGACGGTCACGATTTTCATGCTTTGTTTCAATATATGTTTTATACATGGGTACAAAATTGCACACGTATCGAGTCATTCTTTAATAAGATATTGAATGTCAAACATGGCTAGTGATGCAAAGGCATGCAAAGGCATGCTTTTCATCTAAAGTTGAGTACCGTGCTGTAATTCGGTACTTGTATTTAAAAGGTAAAACAGGCAAGGAAATACATTTAGTTAGCCGATGTGTATGGGTCTTCTGCCCCATCTTATGCTTAGGATAAATTCTCGGTAGGGGAATTCAAACGCGGTAGAACGTCTTTAGAAGAAGATGGAGCCAGGTCTGGACGCCCACTGGATGCCACCGACGAAAAAGTGTGTAAGAAAGTTTGGGATCTAGTATACTCTGATAGGCGAATTCAGGTGGACGAAATAGAGCAGGCATTAGGCATTTCACATGGTAGCGTTTCAACAATCTTACATGATCGTTTAGGTATGCGCAAGCTAACAGCCCTTTGGGTCCCCAAAACCCTTAGCGATGAGCAAATGGCAACCAGAGCATCAGTATGCAGCGCCTTGTAGAAGCGTTTTAGGTCAAAAGATGATTTTCTTTTGCGTCTGGTGACTGTAGATGAGACTTGGGTTCATTATTATGAGCCAGAGAACAAAGCTCAGAGTCGTAAGTGGGTAGGGCCTGGGTCACCGAGGCCAAAGAAGTTCAAGACGCAACCATCTGCTGGCAAGGTGATGACCACAGTATTTTGGGACGCAAAAGGCGTTATTATGTTGGACGTTTTACCCAAGAGAGGTACAATAACTGGCGTGTACTATGCAAACTTGTTAGACCAGCTGAGAACCGCCATCCGTGAAAAACGCCGAGGTAAACTCTTTAAAGGTGTTTTGCTGCAACAGGACAACGCAAGAGTCCACACTTGCAAAGTTGCAATGGATGCTGTAGAGCGAAACGGGTATGAATTAATACCACATCCTACCTATTCGCCTGACCTAGCTTCTAGCGACTTCTTCCTATTCCCAAACTTGAAAAAGGATATCCGTGGACTTCATCTTCGGTTAGATCAAGAAGTCGTGACGGCAGTTGAGGAGTGGGTCGATGGAAAGGACTCTGACTTTTTCAGTTCTGGGCTGATGGTACTTGAACACCGTTGGTCTAAGTGCATCACACAATTACATCGAAAAAGAAGAGGTGGATCTCAACCGGAATTACTTATTGACTCACCCTCGTATTTTGGTAGTGAGACACTAGGCAATAAGCCCATCAAGTTTGATTCAAACTGGTCCAGAGATATAGGAAGATCTGTCATTTAAATATTGTTTTTTTCTATTTTTAGCTCTGGCAGCCATCTTTTTCATTGATGTGGAACACTTTAACCAATAGGCAACATTCCTGCGAAGTTTGATTGAAACTGGCCCTAGAGTTTAGGAGAAGTTGACATTTATAGCAAATTGTTGACAAATCACGAGGCACGACGGACGATGCACGATGAACATTGACCGGTTACAATAGTTCAGGATTAGCACTTTGTCCTCTGGTGAGCTAAAAAGATACTATAGGCAATATGTTAGGAGAAAATAAAGACTTTTGTTCAGTAACATAAATATAGCTTAATAGGCACCTGCCTTTTTGACAATCCCACAAAGGCACTATGACCTTGAAAATAAGGTCAAGGTCACCAAAACTTAGTCAACTCTTAACATTGTGCTGATGTTGTATTCGTGTAAGTTTCGAAATAATTCTCCTTTTAATTCCAGAGAAAGGCTAGATTTTATTGAATTACAATATCCAAAATTAACAAAAAAAAAAAAAAAAAAAAAATAAGATTTTTATAAAGGAGATGCTGCAGATGTAATTTCTGTCTTTCAAAGGAAGATTAATATGATAGGATATAAGCTTAGACATTTGTCTGACAAACAAAAATAAGGTATTTCTAGATGTGATATATTTTAAAAGAGAAACGGTGTTTACAATATGGTACTTCAGGTTCATACTGAATTACCCCACCCACTTTCATGATCATGTTACTCCAAAACTATGGCTTACGTTGCAAAATCAATATTGTTTTAGTAAATGGGACACTATAAGTAATGTATTAGCAAAAAATGAAGATTTATGTTACGGAGCAGAAAAAGGGCCTCATGGCCACCCCCCTTTTCACCTCCAAAAACTGAAATTTTTCAGATAAAAACAACTCTGATATTTTTTCAAATTTCTGCTCAAAACAGAAATTGTGGGTACTTGTTGGAACCGCACTGACGAGGCGGTTCTAACGAGAACCACAATCTATGTTTTTCAAGCAAACTAAAACAAATAATGTATACCTTGTAAGCCCCAGTTTTACCATACAAAAGTGGGATTTAAGGTGGCCAAAATTATTATCCTGGCATGTTTTCGTGATGTGTCGAACTCGCTGTCGGAATCTCATATATTGGTCTCATAAACTGAACTGTTTGATACTTGTTTGGTAGGCTGCTGGTAAGGATCTGCTGTACTCGCAGCAGTGAGGGAAGGGAGCTTGGGCTGGCCAATCACAGCTACTATGATAATTGATTATCAGTCCTGCCATTTTGATCGATAATCGATTAGTGATCAGTGAGGATTTGGTCATAATCTTACCTTTCTGGCTTACTGTCTTAGCACGACTCTTACTATTTGTTATACTTTACCGTTTGTATTCGGACCAATAGGCCTGAGCAAACAGTGTAGACCCTGATGAGACGCACCAAATCGCGGGTCTCTTCAGGGTCTACACTGTTTTTCCAGTCATCCAGTTTTTTTTTCAGACAAAACATCGGGTGGTCAATTGTACTTGTTTGAATTTTAGATAAAGTATAGTAAGGAGTTGAGGTATCTGAATACTAAGGGTAAATACGGTGAACTAACAGACTCGGTAACCAAAGAATCGATTATTACAACCAGTCACGATAATCCTTTTTGCGGAATTTATCGATCAATTAATCGATTATCCGATTATTGTACCAGTATTAAAGGGGACATGCTAGTTTTTCCCCTGACCCTGTCATTCGATTCTTTACTTCACACTCTTCTAATTGTCTCTTTTCTTTCATCCACTAGCCACTATCCTATTACTTCCCTTTCTCTGAGATACGATACAAAATGTCCTGAAGGTGATGACGTGCCCTTAGACCGGTACGAATACCTATGCAAGCAGTATAGATCCAGACGGCTCATAATGTGCCGTATGAGGATCTACACTGCTTGACATCGTTTTAACGATTGTTGACTAAACACCTATTTACAAAGAACAGACGTGTCCAAATTCAAAGATGTAAGATTCAATTTCAGAAACTCCGGGAAGAGTTACGCAATGTTTAACTCGAAAAACATTACGAAAACACGCCTATTCGAATATGTAGAAAATTTCACCTCCTAAAACTGAAAATTTTCAGATAAATATCTGATATTTCTCATATTTCTGCTCAAAACATAGATTGTGGGTACTCGTTAGAACCGCCTCGGCGAGGCGGTTCTAACGAGTACCCACAATCTTATGCTTTTGAGCAGAAATATGAAAAATAATGAATACCCCTATAAACCCAAGTTTTACTATATAAAAGTAGGGTTTAAGGGGGTAAAAATTATATAGGCCTGTTTTCGTGATGAAAAAACGTACTGTACACGAAATACGGTATTTAGACTACTTCAGAAGACTAGCTTGTCTTACAAGCAGGAATTACAATATTTCTGTTGAACGCAGTTGCAACATATTACGTTGGAATTCTATAACAGTTGCAGCCATAACTTTCAAAATGGAGTGCAAAATAATTGTAATACAATTATGCCTCTTTGTGATGTATTATATGAGTCAAGCAGATGTAAGTTATTTTGTTTTATTTCTGCATGCTCTGATTGTTTCTAACGAAATATATACAGCATTATTAAACCTTCAGCGACTCGAACACTGATGGCTCTTTTGTCGTGGCTGATTCGAACTCGTTTTTGGATAGCATCCCTAGGAAATTTTACCGATAGCTGAAGAAAAATAGATATTAAGAGTATTTTAGAGAAACATTCTTATGTCAATGTAAGTTGTGGCCACTTATTAGACTCCCATCATCGAGACGATTCTAATAAATACACTCAACATCACATTGGTGTATAGAATACCGAAAAGACATCCCTAAATTATCCCCATTTGCCTCCTGACCTGACGCAATGATTAACCCTCAGTGGCGCAAACTCCCCACGCCTAGAAAAAATATTCGGTGTCCAAAAGATGTCCGAGTCTTTAAAATTCGACTTCGCGCATAGCATGCTGGGTAACATGTAAGCAAGCGATATTTTAAAATACTCTTTTGTTACCACCATTTAAAGAATAATGGAAATGGCATATAGCGTTACTCCATCCATCTGTGTCCATCCGCGTCCCGCGTTAGCAATTTGCGTTTAAGTTTTTCAGGTGGGAGTATCCCTGTCCTTTTGACATACTTTTATATTATTATTATTTAATTTCCCAAGAAAATGATGTTTGACACATCATGCGAATAGTAACCTAAGAAAACAAATTCCATGAAGTGTCAATTCCTACTTTTTGGGGAAAAATAAGAAACCTATTATCAGTTTGTCGTCTACTTAATTTTGCAGAAAATATTTCAAGTTAAAATACAAATAACGAATCTCGTACTGATTCTAAATTAACATTATGATGACTACATTGCTACATTCAGCGAGATGGTAATGTGCCCGCTGATTTTGCATTCTGTTTCGCAAGTTGAGAGGAGCGTAACGTCGTTGGGCACAGTTCCTCTTGTTGGCTCTCCCAAGATTTGGATTCGACTGCTGAAACTCAGTCTAAAATCAGTAAACAAAAAATAACAACAACAAACAATCTAGATCCAGCTACTAGCCGAGACGTTTTATTTAACAACTTGATGCAGGTATGTTGATTAGGCTTTATCCGTCTGTTCGTCTGCGCCTTACGCATTCAGGAGATTATGAAACTAGAGAATGGCTTAAGCTAGCAACTTGAAATTTTATACATGGTATGAGCTAAAAAAGTAAGCAAACCCGTATCTTTGTTTTCGATGGACCTAGTATGGCAAAGTCTTACCCATTATAGCATTAGAAAACCTTGTCAACACAATATCTAGAGTACAGCTTGAGCTACGATTCTTATTGGCATACAGTTTAGGAGTTAATGAAGTTATTCTCCTTTTCGGACATCGGACACTAGGAAAATCTTGTCAACATGATATCTAGAGAACCGCTCGAGCTAGGATCCTGATATTTTGCATACTGTTTAGGATCAATTTTAGATGACCTAATAGACTTTGAGCAAAATTCGTAACAAATTTGCAGAGGTATGCCCTTTTTGACTTTGCCTGTATCACAATGGGAAAACGTTGTCAATACGATACCTAGAAAACTTCATGAGCTAGAATCCGAATATGTGTGCACACAGTTTAGGATCAATGTTTAGATAATATGGTTATTTTATGACCTCATTTCATAAAATATTGACTCAAATATGCCTTTTTTGGACTGCCATTATAGCATTTGGAAAACTTTTTCAACACAATAAATGGAGAATTGCTTAAAGTAGGATCTTGATAGTTTACCAACAATTTGGGATCGGTTTTTCAATGACATATTTAACTTATGAGCTAATTCGGTATAAAGTTTTCGGAGTTATGCCCATTTCGGCTTTGCTCTATTTGCCTCTATTACATTGGGAAAACATTATCAGCGCGATATTTCAAAAAAAAAAAAAAAAAAAAAAAAAAAAAAAAAAAAAAAAAATACTCCAGCTAGGATTCTGATATTTTGCGCACAGTTTAGTATCACTGTTAAGATGGCCTGGTTAACATTTTTGCAAATTCAAGAAACAAGGCAGAGTTATGTTAATTTTTTACTGTTCTCATAGCTGGAAATCCTTGCCAACACGATATCTTAAGAACTGCTTAAAAAAGGTTTCTGATATTTTGCCACTTATTTGGAATCAGTGTTTAGATGATATGATCATGCCCCAACTTTGAAGAATTCGAGGCGGGTATGGGGGGAGGGTGCGGGGGTGGTGGGGGACATTGCTTTTGGCCTGTCTGCCTGTCTGTCCGTTACACTTGCATTCGGTCAGTAATGGTTAGAGCTAGTATTCTTGAATTTTATACATCGCACCAGCATGAAGAATTAGCGGACTTGTATTTTTTGTTTTTCCGTCGGGGTTCTCTTTGCGGTGTTTTTATCTTTTTTTTCCGACTTCATTTGACGACAGATGTTGGGCACCTTGTGTGCGTAACTCTTCATACAGCTTTACACCGATCAAGTTGAAGTTTTGGAGACTCTTTCGTCGTGGTCTTTGAATATGCATGTGATTTTAGCATTCTCGACAATAAAATGTTTGTCACCATTGTTTTTTTTTAACTTTTGAACCTGGCCATTTTTGGGATTTAATTACTGTTAAAGTGCATTACAGTAGGTACCTTGTGTGCGCAACTTCTATAGTTTTATACCGATCAATTTGAAACTTTGCAGAGCTTTTTGTCATGGTCTGTAGACGTGCGTGTGGTTTTGACACTATCGTCAAGTGAATGTTTGTCTTTTCTTTTTTTTTTGACTTCTGAACCATTTCTGTCCCTCTATGGAGTCATCTCAATGTTTCCGAGACTATTTTGCAGTATGATGACACCTTGTGCATACTAAAAATGACCTCAAAGCATTTTCACAAATGGTTGCTAATTTTTAAGGGAAATATTTGACATCTTTTGGGGCAAGCAAGGAAAGAATTTGTGTCCTGTTTCTTTCCTCTAAGCCCGAAACGCCCCATCCCAGTCAGAAGGGAGGCAACTATGTCTATAAGGTATTTGCATTCCTCTTCAGTCTCTGTTTTCCAATATACTCTCAAGCAAATTTTGTAGCAGACAGCATTCTGTTCCTACAATTCTGTTGTTGAAAAAAAATCGATATGGAATGCCAAGATGAATTTGTCTAAGAAAAAAAAGCAGTAACGTCTGCTGCAGTTGTGATTGGCACTTTGAGAGTTAAAAAGAAAGCAAAAACATTCTATAATTATATCTTCTGCAGTGCCCGCAAGCGGAATTCAATTTTCAAAATAACTAGGATAGGCTCAATGATCACAAAGGAAATAAAATGTAGCCTGCACCATGATGATGTACGGGGAGACTTTTTACGACCGCCACACGGCACAACACCAGCTACAGTAGAGTAAAATGAAAGTCGAAAAAGACTGCAACTGGAAAAACAAAGAACACACAAAATCACGAAAATCGGAGACTCGGTTTGATTGAGTTTAACATTTGTTTTTTTTGAGTGATTAGAAACAAAGTTCCTAGGGATTCCAAAAGAAGTTTGAATCTGTCATTGTAAATGAGGCATTAAATTTTTACTGTACTAAAGAGGATGGCATAGACTGGCTCCAGTCTCCAGTGACTAAAATATTTTTTATAATCTTCTTTGCTAATCCACTATAATAATGCCAAAATAATATCATGACTATAAAGGCTGGTTACTAGCGACGAGCCTTTATAGTCATGATATTATTTTGGTTTTTTATGTTAGTGGATTATCAAACAGGGTTATAAGAAGAATTTAGTTACTGGACACTGGAGCTGGTCTAAGGATGTCCAAGGGAAGCCACAATCACAGCACAGGCTGCCTTCCAAGAGGAAGAATGAAAACTTATGACAGACAATACACATGTCACTAACTAATTAAAAATCAACTTGCTGTCAGCCACTAGGTGTTAAAAGTAATTATATGGCAACAGACACATCTATTTGCATTATAATGAAAAGTATGATATTTTAGCTAGTCTAGTCTACTTTTCTCAGTTTTGATAATACTTTGTCAGTAAGTGTATTAAAGACTCTGTCCAATAAACTTGCCATCAGAATAGTCAGAATTTAATTATGAGACTAAACAGAATCTAATTATCAGACTAGTAGCATGTCTACCTCTTCCCCCGAAGAGATGATCACAATGCTAGACAGGAACCACTAAACAGCATTACAAGAGCAGAAAACATTAAGAAAAAGCTCGACAACAAGCAGTTACAAGGCCATAAAAATGGATCGAGCAGTGTGGGACGCCATAGCTGTCTTGTAAAAGGCTAGTTTAGTATGTTTTAAAGAGGGTTACCTTGTATAAGAGGAGTGTAAACTTGTCAATACAATGTGCTATCATGTTAAAAGTGCGTGTTGTTTAGCCCACATGATTTCTTATGTTAAAAGGCTGTGGTGTTATGTTAAACTCGCGTGTTGTTTTGTCCACACAGTCTTACTGTGTGAAAAGGCCACGTTGTTATGTTAAACATTGATTTATCTTGTCTACCACATTCGTAAACTTGTCAATACAAGAAGGTATTATGTTAAATATGTGTGTTGTTTTGTCCAAACAGTGTCTTATTTTGTCAACACGCTATGTTATTATGATAAATGCGTGTGCCTTTTTGTCCACACAGTGTCCTGTTATGTTAAAACGTTATCTTATTACGTTTAAAAATTGGTTATCTTATCTACAAAGCATGTGCAATTGTCTATAATCCATGTTAAAATGCTACACAGGCGTGTTGTTTTGTTCACACACTGTCTTATTCTGTTAAAAGGGTATGTTATTATGTTTAAAACCTTTGGTCTATACAATATGTTATTTTGTTAAACATATATGTTGTTATGTCCAAACAGTGTCTTATTATGTTAAAAGGCAATGTTATCATGTTAAATGTGTAGGTTTTTTTCCCACATAGTGTCCTTAAATATTAAACGGCTATGTTATTATATTAAACAATTACGAAGCGTGTGAACGTGTCTATACAAAATTTTATTATGTTAAACAGTTGTGCTGTTTTGTCCACACAGTATCGTATTATGCTAAAAGGCTATGTTATTATGGTCAAAAGTTCAAGTGGGTTATCTTGTCTACGAAACATGTGAACAACTCGTCTATACAAATTGTTATTCTGTGTCCACACTGTGGTTTATGATAAAAACTGTTATTATGTAAGTCACGCATATTGGTTTCTCCACACAGTATACTGTGATGTTAGAAGGCTACGTTATTTATGTTATAAAGTTGGGTTATCATGTCTACGAAGCATGTGAACTCTATAAACCGTGTTGATATGTTGAACACGTGAGTTACCATGGTGCAGATTATATTTCATTTCCTTTGGAATCATTGAGCCCATTGTGGAATCTTTGAAACTGGAGTTCTGCTCATGTATACGCTAGAGGTCGTAAGCAGTGTTGCTATTTATGAAGAGTCTCAGTAAAACCGGAATCCCATTTTCATATCTGTAGTGTGTTTTTTGTTTCCAAAGGCAATCTTTTTGACTTTATTGTTTTGTCTAAACCATGTCTTATTCCGTAAAACGGCTTGTAGGTAAACGAGTTATGTGAACAACTAGTCTATACAAATTGTTATTTTGTTAAATGCTCGTGTTGTTTTGTCCACACAGTGTCTTATGTTTAACACTGTTATTATGTTAAACACAAATATTGTTTTCTCCTCACAGTGTCCTATTATGTTAGAAGGCTACGTTATTATGTTATAAAGTTGGGTTATTTTGTCTACGATGTGAACTCTATTAAGCGTGTTACTATGTTAAACATGCGATTTGTTTTGTACACACCATGTTTTGTTCTGTAAAACGGCTATGTAATTATGTTAAAACATAGGGTTATCTTGTCTACGAAGCATATGAACTTGTCTACCCAATTTTTTATTATGCAAATGGGTGTGCTGTTGTTTGCACATTACATCTTATTATGTCAAAACACTATGTAATTGTGTTAAAAAGTTGAGTTATCTTGTCTTTGCATGCGTGAAGTCTCTACAACGTCTTATATTTTAAACGAGCGTCTTATTTTGTCCCTAAAGGGGGAGGGGGGTTGGTAGGGTGGTGCGAAGGTGTCGTGTATCTTACGCCACCGGGGCCTCCAACTGATATTGGCTTATAGCTGGGCAAGGCCTGCTATCCTTGTAGCAGGTAAGGGTAGTTGGGAATATTTCTATTTCTTTTGTTTCTCCACTTGCATTCCTGTTCCTCTTTCTTCCCTGACCCTCTCTTTCATCTCTTCTGACGTGTTGTTAAACCCCAACGCAGTTGTCCACAAAGGGTCTTATTATGGTAAAAAGCAATGCTTTCATATTAAATGCGGTGCTATCTTGGTGACTCAATATGTTGTCTTTATCAACTGCGTGATGTTTTTTTTTTTTTTTTTTTTTTTTTTTTAAGTTTTGCGCATGCGCCAATATGTAGACAAAAAAAAAAAAAAAAAAAAAAAAAAAAAAAACACGTGGGTTTAACGTAATAACATCGATTAGACAGTTTACTCTTAGACAAGATTACCCAAACTTTTAACATAATGACACACTTTTTGTCATAATAAAACGCCGTGTCGACAAGTCACCGCCATGTGTTGATAAAATAACATGTCAGTAGTATAGGGTGGCATGTCATGTCTGTGTAACATAATAACTCACTATATAGACAAGTCTACATGCTTTTGAGACAAAATAACTTCACATTGTGATAAAATAGAATGGTTCTTTAACATAGTATGACAGTGTGTGGGCAAGTCAACACTATATATTGAAACAACAAGCGTCTTTAAGATAAAAACATAATGCATCGAAAAGTTCATGCAATTCTTAGATAATTCTTAGATAAGACAACAAGAAATATAACAACCTAAGACAGCTTTGGCGTTCTATAGAGCAGGAGTAAAATCTTCCGGCGGTTTGGGTAGCGGTGGGGATGGCGGTTTTACTAGTAATGTCTATTGAAGTCTGATAATAATAATCTTTGCTTTAGTTTACGTGCATCGATATATCATGTAGTATCTTCTTTGTAACTGACTCCTCCAATGACGTACATAGTATGACTACGGCAATTTTATTTTAATCCAATTATGCCTTGCGTCTGGTAGAAGGAATATTGCCAAACAGTGTAGCCCTAGATCGGACGCCGCGACTCCGCGGCGTCTGATCAGGAACTGCACTGTTCTCATTAAAACCCGAAATTTCTATAAAACATGGTAGAAATATAAACTAACCAGGCACCTATTGGAAAAGGACCCTTCCAAAGATTTTAGGTAAAAGAGTCTATTCGGTTTCGCCTTCACTTTTATCGGTTGATAGCCGGTTCTTTGTAGAAAAAAAGGTAAGAGAAAAGTCCAGGGAGTGCCACAATCACAAAGCGCAACCCTTCCCAGATCCCAGGAGGAAGAGGAAACCGACAAATCCAAACAAGCATAAATCGAACAAACGTACAAAAAGCACTAAGATTAGCTCTCTCTTCCCCAAGCGAGGTAATCGCAATCCTAAAAGGACTAAAAACACAAGAACAAAATGACACATGGAAAGACATACAACAAATCGCCTCGTAGAATAAACCACAAAGCAACAAAGAGTAAAACCAACACCGGGGCCACCGCCTTAGAACGGTCAGTAGAGTAAACCACCGGGGCGGGGGGAGGGGGAGGGGTTAAAGCACTTTTACAGCTAGCTAACCACCCTGGGTCCCGATGCTACTCTTAATACAGAAACACATAAAAATTCGGTTCGCATAAAGGCCCCCAACTCAGTCCATGCATCAAAGCGAAAACACAAAAATCAAATTAATGACTATAATAAACAAAGACGAGTACTCATGGCTAATTCTACTGTATGCCAGAGTAAATGAAAACCAATGATAGAACCACGGCGGGCCAAGCCAAAGACATATCGTCAAGCCCCAACCCAAGGTTAAAGTTTTACGAAGAGGCCGTCATTGGATCTGAGAAGTCAATTTTTCTTGTAAGCTGGTAAGAAAAGCGAAATCACGGGTTAATCGTGGCATTCATTTCCTTCATATGACATAAAGACCATTTTCACGCTCTACACATGAAATTAAGTTTTGGCAAAGTCTCTACTCATACCATTGCACCCTGTAGATAATGTTCTTAGAAAATCCGTACCACGGCAAGTGAGAAATTGTCAATCTTACCTGAGTTCTCGTTTTCCTTCAGTTTACCATTTTATCTTAAGAATCGGACAGACAGGAATGAGCAAACAGCTTAGTCCCGGACCAGACGCCGCACGCGGCTTCTGGTCCGGGTCTACACTTTATGCCACTCAAAGCAGTTTTCAAACACATCAACTTGCATTACAATGGGCATTTCGAATTGTCAGGACCGTTATGATAAGGATTTAAAGCTCTGCATGTTGGGTAAAATTTCAGCAGACAACTTTTTGAAATATTTTGTTTTTCTTCTATTTCAAAGAAAAGTAGGCTTTGACATTTCATGCAAATTGTCTCCAAAGGTGACAATTTGTATGAAATGTGAAAGCATGTTTCTGGAAAACATAACAAAACTATCGTCAATTTGTGGTCTGCTGAATTTGCCCAGAGAGTGGTAAAGGTTAAGGTCTCCGAATATTTAACCCTTAAAGCGCCAATCACAACTATTGTCGTCTGCTTTGTCATCTGCTTGTGATTTTAAAAGTCATGTTTGCAAACAGTGTGGACCCAGATCAGCAGTCTGATCAAGGTCCACACTGTTTGCCTGTATGCAAAAATAGGTTTGAAAAGACTGCAAGAATATTCAGCAGCCTACATAAACAGACAACATTTTCAGATGCAGTTTTTCTTGGCGCTTTAAGGGTTAAGTAAATACGTTATTATACAGATAGTATTTTTCAATGATATTGTGAGTACAGACGTCGAACTGTTTGATCAGACAAGTACGAAAGTAAATACTGATTCGATCCTTCTCTCCCACCGCATACATCATACAGATTCATTTTTTCATGACACTCATCTCGTTTTATGTTTTATATTAACGCGTAAATTGCTCCTAAGTATACACTTATGAACACTGTGGTTATAGGAAGCAACCGCATGGCAAACTGATTGTTCAGACTGTTTATATTAAGCATAAGCTGGTACGAACATATGCTGTTTTAATGTTACATGTGATAACTATATCTAAGGTACTATAAAAACAAAATATGAGTCGAAAAACTGCATTCCTACAAGACAGTATAGTTACGCTCAGCGGTAACTTATCAAAGTCTTAGCTGTTCATTTGAAGACCTTTCGGATCCTTGGCTGCTCATACTGTGCTCTGTGAACACTCTGACCAGACTGCGCGGGGTAGTCTCCAAAATACAATGACCAGTGACTGGACCTTACAATATGTCACATACATATAGCTCACTGTGACTTATATTTCAAGTAATCCAATCATTATATTTTTGGAGACTAACTGATGGATTAAGATGAAACTTGACAGTTTGATTTAACATTTATTGTGTGTTAAGCATAAATTAAGCTTTTCTACAAAAGCTTATACATTATTATTAATGTCTATTTTCAGCTGGCGGATTGCAAACTGCAAGAGAAAGGTTCCATGTCGGAGTCAAACACAGAGAAACGTCATGACAGGAAACAATTTGATCGAGTATACAAAAATAGTGGCAAGACTAAAAATAACAATCAATACCATATAAGACCTAAACTACTTAAGGAGGGTGCCAAGAAACCCTTTTATCACAAATATAAAACAGACGGACCGATGAATATGGACCGACAAGACCATGTAAGACTTTTAAAATTACCGAAGAAGGACAATGAGAAACCATTTGTTCACATCAGCAAAGCAGTTAATCCGAAGAAAAGCCATGCAAACTTCAGACCAAAGCTACAGAAGTCGAAGGTAATTTCTCGGTTTTACCGGAGGGGAGAGGGGTTGGAAGGGGTGTATGCTAGGGCGCGAGTGCAGCCTCACAAGCTACATACATTGCTGCCTATGAAGGCACTTAGTATAACCGAGCCGCCAATTGTTAGCTCACCCGAGCTGAAGGCTCCGGGAGAGTAATTGTTTTCATTCGCCGTCGATGTCGAAGTCTGTCCGTTCACAAATTTTTTAAACGTCATCCCCTACCACTGAATGGATTCAAACCAAATTTGGCTGAAATGAATTTTGTGTGCTGCTCTTGCAAAGGTTGTTCAAAAATTTCTATTCCATGCAGAACTCTAGCAAAAAAAAAAAAAAAAAAAAACAAAGAAAGAAACAAAAATTAGTAAACCTCTTTAAACACTTTCTTGCTTGAAATCAGAAGACCCAGCGCTCTAAACTTTGGTATGAAGGTAGGTTTTGAGACCTCTGAAAAATTGTTCGAACTTTAGTTCTGGGGGATCATGAATTGTTTGCCTCGTGAGTCACTTGTTTTACACAGTCCCATAAAGAGAAACAAAATGAAAATATTCCTGTCTTAACCTATAATGCCGAGACCTTCATCTGTTGGATTCTTCAAATTGTAGGCATGGTGTTAAAAATCTGTTCGCACATGGATCCCTTGTCTTACATAATGAAATGAAATTAAAAAAGGTTGCCTTTGGAAACACGTTACAAAAGGGAGTCTTGGTTTTATTGAGATATAGGAACACTTTAAAATAAAATTCTTATTTTCTGAAAGGAAAAGGCTCAGGCCTTTGATAATTAGTATGTTACTTTATTTCGTAGACCTCATTGTTCAAATTGTATTCAAATTGTTCAAATTTAGTGAAAACGCCCTTCCCTAGGGCCCCTTTTTTACATGGACTCATATAGGGGACTTAAAGAATAAAAGCCTTCTTCTGTGAAATTAGAAGGCTCAGGCTTTCTAATTTATTAAGTAGCTTTTGTTATTAGACATCTACTAAGATTGTTCACATTGTAGCCCTGGGGTAAAAAAGTGACTTCACCCCAGGGGTCACTTGTTTTAAATATTCTCATATTAGAGTAAAAAAAAACAAATATTCGTTTCTGAAACTGTAAGGCTCAGGCCTTTGATATTTGGTATGTAGCTTTAGCTAGATGGTCTTTACCATGCTTATTCAAATTATGGCCCTGGGGTCAAAAGGGTTTCGTCTCGATGGTCACTTGTCTATTTTTGACTCTTATTGAGAATTGTTTGGTTGTGTTGAGGTTTCACGGCCCAGTCAACCCAATGGGGTTATGTCGAGCGCGGTTGTTTACCTAACACTTTTACTGGGCAGGCTCACCGGGGCCACCGCCTTGGAACGGTGAGTAGAGTAAACACCGGGGTGGGAGTGGAGGGGGGGGGGCGGGTGTGGTTAAAGCACTTTTACAGCTAGCTAACTTCACCCCTGGGTCCCGATGCTACTCTTAATACAAGATACATAAAAATTCGGTTCGCATAAAGGCTCCCAACTCGGTCAGTGCATCAAAGCGAAAACATAAATATCAAATTAATCACTATAATAAACAAAGACGAGTACTCATGGCTAATTCTACTGTATGCCAGAGTAAATGAAAACCAATAGTTGAACCTTTATCAAGATTATTCAAATTACACCCCGGGGTCAAAATGGCCCCAGCCGGGGATTGTTTGTTACCTCACCTGAGTTAAAAATGCTAATGGTGAGCTATCGTAATAAATCACCTTCCGTTTTCGTCATACGTCTGTCCGACCAACCATAATTTATTTCTTTAGTGTATGGATTTTGACCAAACTAAATAGAATGATCCTTTGGTGGTCGTTCTTCCAAGTTGTTTGAGAATCAGGTAAAACTGTGGCATTGCTTGCCATACAAGGCATTGCCAGCCCATTTATATGCCCTTCATGTCACTTTTGAACATAAATTTACAACAACAACAAAAAAAAAAAAAAAAAAAAAATGAAACAGATATATTTTCTACAAAATCATTCATTATAATTATTATCAGAAACGAAAAAGCAAAATAAAGTGTCCTCGCCAGAAAAAAATGAGTTCGGTGAATCAAATCAATAAATTCATCTTTGATTAGATGATGTGGTAACGTAATTAACAGTACAGAGAAATCGTATATATATAATTTAGAACCCTTAAAGAACCGAATAGAGAAATCGGATATACACAATTTAGAACTTTAAAGTTTTTAAATTTAAATTTATTAAACAATTCACTGGTAGTTTTCATCGACCAATATTGATTTATGCGGCATGGCAGAATATTAACTGTTTGAACAATACAGTGGTCGAGCCTGAACTGGAATTCGCAATGAAACTTGCTTGAAAAGGTCGTGAATGAAGTTTAGATAACCAATATAACTTAGGAAGTTTTTCTCTGCTTTCTTTTATACCCACTGCCAATTTAGCAGTAATATATAGAAATCCGTCCGCATGTCTTAGTACCACTTAGCTCTTGCATTAATATTTTGATGCAATGGAATAAATGTAAAAAAAATGCTTTTGGACCAAAAGACCACACTACAGATTAAAAAATGGGAGTATCGGTTTTATTGAGACTGTTCATAAGCATTAATGAAGTTTGAAACTCTGCTTACGCCCTCTAGCGTATACCTGTGTAGAACTCCATTTTCAAATATATCACAATAGGCCAAATGATCCCAAAGGAAATAAAATATAATCTGCACTATGATGATGTATCGGGAGACTTTCTATCGCCGCCACACGGCACTGAAGTCGTAATACAACGACAACGTTATTAGCAGCTTATAAGCTGGAACCAAAATTCTTGGATACCTTGTTTAAAATGTCGAAAAGAGAATAAATGTTGAGGAGGGAGACGCTCAAGGTTATTAGAGTAAAACAAAATAAGTTCAGTAATGACCTGAACACCCTTTATTTTCCAGTTATTGAAACTTCAGACTCTACATGCTCTGGTGTACACCAGCGTATACAATAATCATTTAAAGTACCGGCAATTATTTCCTGACATTTATTGAAGTCAGTGTGGGCGGGGAATCGATAGCAAGGTCCTTTCGAAATACGAACGGATTGGTGAATCAGTAATAATCTTCAAATTACCAGTGATAATGTGACCCGCTAGTTGATAACAAACTTTAAGACTCAGAGGAACTAGTTTAAATATCAGGATCAGAAACTAGTTTGTTAAATTTATGTATAGTATTACAAATAGGTTCACTATTTACTCAAAAAATAATGAAAGGGTCACCAGTTTCCCTTTGATTAATATTCAAATGCGACCCGTCTGTTGTTAAAATTATTCTATGGGCAATACTGCTTTTTTTTCAAGCCCATTAGTAATATAGGATGGTCCCCATAGTGCCATCCTATACTACTCCCACTTCAATAAGCTCAGCTTGTTAGCAATATGTTCAGCTACCGAAGCGGACATCGACAGCCTAGAAGATTCTGAGAAAAATGAGAGGTTTTTTTCAGAATATCTGAACTTTTCCTTTTTTAGTCAAAGCAATGATTTACCACAAAGGCAATCTCAAACATTTTACTTTCTAAGGGGTAAAAACCCACAGAAAAAGAGGTTAAGCCTTTAAGAGGCTAAAATTGCATCGATGATTTCCAATAGACCGTGAATAATCTATAGAGGTACCTGTAGAAAATGTGAGTTTCTTGAGGGAAATTAAAGTTTTCTGTATGACTTATTCGCAGTTTGAAGTCAAGACATTACTTAATATGTTCAAATGTCAATTATCCTTTTTTGTGTAAAACGTAGCATTTTTTACGAATTTTAAAACGAAAATTTTAATTTCGAAATTTGTTGTTTGAAACACTCCTTTTCAGGTTTCACTTTAAGAAAGAGTCATTTTTTTCAGTACCTTCTGATCTTTTTATTCACTGGTTTAAAGAATTCTAATATTTTCACTTTTTTTTTCATAGTGAAAATGACCACAAATTATGCGGGCGTTAGTAAGATAGGTAACTGGAGGTTGGATATCAACACATTTCCGTTGTTCAAAATTCCTAAATCTCCACATCAATAATTAAACAACAACAAAGAAAAATATATATAGTTTCTTAAATAAATTCCCAAACTTCATTTCACTTTAAAAATTCATAGGACAGTCTAATGTTTGGTGATAAATTTTATTGTAGGACACGGGTTTGAGAACAAATCTCAGAAACAGAAATACAAATTGTTTCCGATAAGATTTGACCAATCAGAATAAACTATTTTGTATAACATAATAATAATAATTCGTCTGTCATTACTGACAATGATCAATCTTAATCACATGCGAGAAATGCTACTGTTTGTGTCTTCTAAGATGGCTGATTAGACCAATTCTAGCTCTAAACTGTCTGCTGCAGATGGAACAACAGAGGTCAGAGCAAGACAGCTCTGTTGGTTATGCCTTGGCTCTGGCTTTGCGCTGTGCACTTCGCTGATTCTTTTTGCCACATATTCACTAGCACCTCTTCTGATGAGGCCTTGCCATTTTGCTCGGTCCTGTGCAATTTGTTCCCATGACTCTGTTGGTATGTTGAAATCCTTGAGGGAGGCTTTGAGGGTGTCTTTGTATCGCTTCTTCTGACCAGCATGGAAGCGTTTGCCCATTTCTAGTTCTCCATAGAGGATTTTCTTTGGCAAATGTTCCTCAGGCATCCTGGTAAGTTGACCTGTCCGTCTTAACTGTGCCCGTTTCAGAAGAAGTTTGTACACTCTGCAGTCCTGCCCTTTTTAGGACTTCTGTGTCTGGAATCGTGTCTTGCCACTAAATCTTTAAAAGTTTTCGAAGGCAGCTTGTATGGTAGTAGTTCAGTCTTTTGGCGTGCCGTTGGTAAACTGTCCACCATGCATACAATAGTGTTGGCAGCACCACAGCTTTGTAGACTTTCAGCTTTGTGTCAAGCCTGATTCCACTTCAATCCCAAACACTAACATGTAGTTGGCCAAATGCTGCACTAGCTTTGGCAATCCTGGCATTGACTCCATCATCAATGTGCACGACTCTTGACAGTGTGCTTCCAAGGTAGGCGAACTTGTCTACTACTTTTGAAGAAGTGTGTAGCGCATGAACTGCTGATCATTAACACAGTCATCCGTCTGCCAACTCGCAACAAGACGTCATAGGTGCATCCTCGCTCCAAACACTGGCATCTCATTGATTACGTCATAGTACGAAGGAAGGACAGATAGGATGTCAGAATGACAAAGACTATGTGTGGTGCAGACTGCTGGACAGATCACAGGCTTGTTGTCAGCAAACTGAACCTGCGCATTCAGCCTGCAGGGCGTCCACAAGGCAAAAAAGTGCCAAAGAGACTGGATGTCTCCAAGCTGAAACAGAACAGCAAGAGGCAAGCCTTCTTCAATAATATCTGCAGCCGATTAGATGCAATGAAACTCCGTTCAGATAATCCAGAAGAGAACTGGACAGTCTTCAGAGACACCATCTACTTCTCAGCAATGGATTTCCAAGGACTAGTATCTCGCAAACACCAAGACAGGTTTGATGAGAATGACGAAGAAATCCAGGGACCTCAAGAAAAACACAAGGCATACCTTAGTGATACCAGCTCAGTATCCAATAAGGCGGCATATTCAAATATATGCAAGACATTCCAGACTAGGCTCAGAGATATGCAAGATTCCTGGCTGAGCAGTAAGGCTAATGAAATCCAGTCCTTTGCAGATAGAAAGGATATGAAGAAGTTCTTTGATGCACTGAAGGCAGTTTATGGTCCCCAGAGCTCACGAACCACCTCTTCTCAGTGCAGATGGAACTAGTCTTCTAACTGACAAAGGGGCTATCTTGAAAAGATGGGCTGAGCACTTTGAAAGTGTTCTTAATCGAACATCATCTATCAATGATGACGCTATCAACAGACTACCACAGGTGGAATGTATTCTGCTGCTGGAAGAGTTCCCAACCGTCGCTGAAACAGTGAAAGCAATAAAACTTCTGTTATCTGGCAAGGCTTCGGGATCAGATGCAATACCTGCTGAGATCTATAAAGCAGGAGGAACTCCAGTTGCAAAGAATATTATGTGAGGAAAAGAAGCTATCCCTCAATAATTCAAGGATGCGTCAATTATCCACCTATTCAAACGGAAAGGGAATCCTCAGTTGTATGATAATCATTGTGGCGTCTCTTTATTGTCAGTTGCTGGGAAGGTCCTTGCAAGAGTTCTACTTAACCGACTGAATGAACACCTTAAACAGTCAGGGCTTCTACCAGAAAGCCAGTTTGGATTCAGAAAGGACAGAGGAACAACAACTGACATGATCATTACACCAAGGCAGCTTCAGGAGAAATGCCAGGAACAGAACATGGACCTCTACATGGCCTTTGTTGACCTAACCAAAGCATTTGATACAGTCAGTCGTGAGGATCTTTGAAAAACTATGGCGGTTTGGCTGTCCGACCAAGTTCATAGCAATAGTGAAGCAGTTCCACGATGGTATGCTTGCGCGAGTCTAAAATGATGGCAAGTTTTCTTATCCATTCCCTGTGACAAATGGTGTCAAGCAAGGCTGTGTACTAGCCCCAACTCTGTTCAACATGATGTTCTCTGCTATGCTTACAGCTGCTTTCTACAATGGTGACAATAGTATACCTATTAGGTATCGCTTTGATTGGAAGCTTTTCAACCTAAGAAGGTTGTAAGCCAAAGCCAAAGTGCAGACAGAAGTGCTAGACGAGTTCTTTGCTGATGACATGGCAAAGGGTGCTCCAACAGAAGAGAAGTAAAAAGGTGTAGATCAAATATCTGACTCCTGTGACAACTATCACCTCACAATCAGCATAAAAAAGACCGTGGTGGTTTATCAGGTTGCACCTGGCAAGCCGTACAAAGAGCCCACCATTACAATGAAAGGTCAAAGATTGCAAGTTATATAACATAAAACGCAAAGCAAGGAATGTCTTTCCGAGTGATGTCAAAAGACAGTAGTGCAGCCATATCCTGAGTGATAGCGCCGAATGAAATTAACTAATATGATCCATTACAAGTGGTCCACCATATTTTTAAGTAGTTTTCTGAAGAGGTCAGCGGTTTAGGTACCGCCCCTTTGCAAAATGGCTTCTAACTGGTGTCTGCCTAGACCCTATCAGATTGTCATCAAGTTCAGTTTCGTCCTGTATTGATGAGTGCTTATTACAAGTAACTATTATGTTGTTTTGGAACTATTATTATTGTTATTATTATTATTATTATTATTTTTTATTATTGTGCCACATGGTGCAATAATTGCTATTACGTGTATTATCAGTTGCACAAAAGTGCCACTCAGAATCTAGTGAATCTAGTGAAGCCTAAAAGTGCTGACAGAGAAACGAAAGTCACTGGTACAAAAGAAGTTGGTCGTTATAATGGATTTCAGGTAAAGGGGGCATTCTTTTGAAGCAAGATAACCTTCAATTAATATCAAACTCGGTTTCACTAAGTGTGTTCATTAACAGTACGGTAGCGTGCAACAGTGATCCTCTAAGTCAAGGATTCAGTGATATTCCTTTTTCATATATAATAATATCAGGTCACAAATCCCTAAAGATCAGACAATATAAAGCACACTGATCTGAAAGGGGCCATATAACAGCAGTTAGATAGCAACAGATACAGCTTTGCGCAGAGCGATATCCCTGAGTGCAGTTAGCATAGACTGTGACTTTTCAATATAAATTGCGCGTAGACCATCAATTAAATAGGTTTACCAACAACATGCAATAATTTTGATTGTCACAGCGTGAAGTGGATAAGCGTACAGTTCGCTTTATTGGCAACCAATTCACAGATCTATTAGTAAAGTATAGTAAATATACTATTTTTCGTAAAGAATTACCTATATATACGTAAATGTTATTTCCGAACAAAAGCATAAATTGTGGGTATTCGTTTCCGTAATTGCGTGAAGATACACACTTTTAAACAAAACATAAAAGTAATTTCTGATTTTGTTTTTTCGCCTTAAGAGCCGCACGTTTTACTTTTCACATAACTCTACCAAAGAATCTGAAAATGTGAAAAATGCTGACGTTTTTTCAAGAGACACTGGATATATTGACCTATCGGACTGAATTTACTCTCCTACACTATATATTAGAAGGATTCATTTTCAATTTTAGCTATATGCTGTAGATACTCCTAAAGAAAAATGGTTGAACTACGTGAAAACAGTGGAGACCCTGATCAGACTCCACGTTCTGCGACATCTAATATAGGTCTGCACTGTTTCCCAGTTACTCGTTGAAGGGGTCCCCAATGGTTTAATATAGATACGACATTCTTGATAGTAAGGCTGTTCACCTAGAAGTAAGCTGCTTACATCATATCCCTTTGCAAAAGACAACTAACTTGTGGCTGCCCCAGAGCTTGTCAACGGGCACAATAGTCAGTTTTGATATGATGTGCAGTGCCACATTTTACTCAATATTCTACTCAATGTTATATTATTTGTTTATTGTAGGCCTATTAAGTAAATTCTATGTCGCATTGTGATTAATGGGTTTCCTTTCCTTCATATTGTTTGTGTATTTACATTGTCTTTGGTCGCTTTCTTGACAGCTCAGCAACAAAAAAGACAAACTCGACTACGATACCAAAAGACGCCGGAAAAACCATCTTAGACCTAAACATGTAAATAGATTTTATATATAAAATATGCTTTATATACATGTCTGTCTCTGTCCTCGATTGTAGGAAGATTGTATGAATAGTCAGAATGAAGTAATCAAGAAATAGTATTTTTTCAATGGCGATAGCTGTGTTTTTTTTTAATGATTTTAAATTGAAATCAGCCGGAGCACAGTATTTTCTACACATTACGAAAACACGCCTATTCAAATATTGAAAATTTTACAACCAAAAAAGGAAAATTTTCGGATAAAAATTCTGATATTTTTCACATTTCTGCTCAAAACATAGATTGTGGGTACTCGTTAGAACCACCTCGCCGAGGCGGTTCTCACGAGTACCCATAATCGATGTTTTTGAGAAGAAATAAGAAAAATAATGTATACCCCTGTAAACCCCAGTTTTACTATATAAAAGTGGGGTTTATGGGGGTCAAAATTATATAGATATGTTTTCGTGATGAAGAATGCATGTGTCTAGCGAAGACTCAAATCAGCCTGCGCACCCATGCAGTCTAATTTGAGTCTTCGCTTTCCAACTAAAGATGCTTTCTTTTCTTCATTCTGAGTCTTTGCTGGGCGAACATGTAATCTTATAGGAAAAGCTGTTTACTGCTTCAAATTACTTTAAATGTGATATGACACACATTTTGTGGACAGGAGTCTGTCTGTCTGTCTTTCCGTCTGTCATCGCAGACACTATGGTTTAAGGAGGCAGAATATCTCTACATTAGGGTTAAGGAGCTAAATCTGTTTAGGTGCTTAAGCCCCTTAACTAATTGTAAAACATGTCAGGACTGTCTTCAGGTGTTATTTTCCTTTAATTTGAATGAATATCATAAAATCCACCTAAGCTACTTTAGATGTTGTAAAATGTGCCAGGACTGTCTTTAAATGTTATTTATTTTAGGTGTCCAAACTTAGGTCGAATCAACATTAACTGGGACATAATCACCAGCTTGTGAAAGCGGTAGATTGTTTCAAAAATATTATAATATATAACTATTTTTTATTTCCTGCAAACATATTGTTTTGAATGTTGCTGCTGAAAGTGCATCGCATTGGGCAACTTTGTAGCCTCAATGCATAAAGATATTATTTCAGCCCTCAAAGAGAATTGACAAAATACATCATAAGTTTGGGCAAAAGATGGACAGAAAGTAAATGGCTCGTTAATATTTGAGCCTCATGACACCCTATTGTTGGTCCGTTTATCCATGGTCAGTAACATAAATGGCCAAAGTGCTTATACCGTTGAGATCAGATTTGATAAATTTTTGCATACTGACAGATATTGACAATTTCTAGCCAAATACTTCATTTTCCTTAAGTCTTGTACCTCATTTTCCTTACCAAGGCAAAAAAAACAAAATGGAAATCCCGACAGGTCTTCAACCATATAGGATAATTTGCTATAATGTTGTATAGTGATTAATATAGACATGATCCAGACAAGCTTATTACAAAATTTAATTTTTCCTTGACCGGGGAAATGTCAAGGTAAACATGTGGCAGGGAAATTACCATAAGACTTGAAACCTTTGGAATATTTGGAGATTGTTTTCGCATACAGATTGATACCGACAATATCTTGCCAGTTGACTGGCTAAATGCTCAATTTCACTGATCGAGGCAACACCGAGGCCAATATATAGGGACAGTCATAGGTCTTCAACAGTATGGAGTATTTCAATAGTACGTTATGTGGTCAAAACAGTCATATTAACAAAATCTAGCCATTAGACGCGCCAGAAGCCTGAGGCTAAGTAAAGGCTAAGGCAAAAATGAAGCGTATCGTACACCTTAACGATAGTGGATTATGCAATGAACTTTATGCTGATATACGTTGCAATATAAAATGAATTACTTCCCACAGAAGATAAAGTCTAACATTATTCTCCTAAGGCTAAATGTTCCATATTTCTCTGACAGTTGATGCACAGTTTTGTTTCCAGTTTTCCGACTGCCGCTTAACCGTGAGCAATTTTTCATATCCAAAACCATTATTATTATTATTATTATTATTATTATTATTATTGTAGAAGTTTGCCACAAAGTCTCAACCGAAAAGTATTTACAAGGAAAATAAATTCATTGGCAGAAAAAAGGAAGGTCACTACACAGAAGTGAAGGTAAGTTATATGTACTGGCTATTGTACTGTGTATATTTACATCTTATCTACCAAAACATTCACATCACATAGTGAATTCTAGAATTCTATCATAAACATTCGATCAGGTATGCATTAAATAACAGCATAAATCTACAAAGAGTCAGAATGCCTGATCAACTTCAATTTTGGCAATAAAAGAACATCTTTTCAGGAATCAATTCAAAAATGAAAATCTAAAACGTTTCCTTCAGAAACAAAGAACACACAAAATAACTAAATCGGAGACTTTGTCAAGTCTCTTTATATCCAACAATGTAGTTTACGAAGCTGCATACGCCCTTACCCTGCCTAGCATTGGCTTAAGTGGTACTCGATTTTCAAAGCGACCAGAATCGGGTCAGTGATCCGAAATGAAATTAAAAAACGATATGCAAAATTACAAGTAAAGATACCAAAACGTTACAAGTGAAGATACCCAGAAAATGCCACAAATACGAAGTAAAGCCTTCCTGAGGCACCACAGGAAAAAAAGAAAAAACAAAACAAAAAAAAAAAAAAAACAAAAAAAAAAACAAAAAAAAAAAAAAAAAAAAAAAATGAAAACAAACAAAATAAAAAGAAACTAGAAATGTGTCAATATGATACGGATGCATCCGCCAAGGGCTATAATCAGCCACACGCAGGCATGTTTCAAAAAACAAAGTTGAAAAAAAGGCCATAACTCTCATAATAATTGGCAGATTTTACCCTAAATCGAACTTGACCTATATTTTATGATTACATACCTGTATAAAATATGAATCCAATACACCAAACTTTTTTTTAAAAAAAAGCCTGTGACCTTGACCCTTCGGTCAAAGGCATGGGCCGGGGTACCATTGAATAGAAAAAAAAAGGTAAGAGAAAAGTCCACGGAGTGCCACAATCACAAACCGCAGCCCTTCCCAGATACCAAGAGGAAGAGGAAACCGACAAATCCAAACAAGCACAAATCGAACAAACGTACGAAAAGCACTAAGACTAGCTCTCTCTTCCCCAAGCGAGGTAATCGCAATACTAAAAGGACTGAAAAACACAAGAACAAAATGACACATGGAAAGACATACAACAAATCGCCTCGTAGAATAAACCACAAAGCAACAAAATTAAGACTAACACCGGGACCACCGCCTTAGAACGGTCAGTAGAGTAAATCACCGGGTTTAAAGCACTTTTACAGCTAGCTAACTTCGCCCTGGGTTCAGATGCTACTCTTTATACAGAAACACATAAATATTCGGTTCGCATAAAGGCTCTCAACTCAGTCAATGCATCAAAGCGAAAACACAAAACTCAAATTGATCACTATAATAAACAAAGACGAGTACACATGGCTAATTCTACTGTAAGAACTCTGAACCTGTATCTGTCATCATACCAAATATGAACCAAATACATCATATGGTTTTGAAAATATGAGCTCTTTAAAAACATCAATATTAAAAATTTCCAAGTCTGTGACCTTGACCTTGAGGTCTTAGGCATGAACGAGTGTATTGCTGAATATCACTTTGGAGCCTATATCTATAATCATAACAAATACATATGAACCAAATAAATCATAAAAGTTCAGGTTATACCTGGTACAAATACCTTAAACCCGTCTTTAACATTCGAGTGTATTGCTGAATATCACTTTGGAGCCTATATCTATAATCATAACAAATACGTATGAACCAAATAAATCATAAAAGTTCAGGTTCTACCTGGTACAAATACCTTAACCCCGTCTTTAACATTAAATTTTTCTAAGTCCATGACCTTGACCTTAAGGGATTTGCATTTGCGTATTTTAGATCGGTTTATTTCATGCAAAAAGCATGACATACGCGATGATTTTGATTTTCAGATCGTAATTGTTCCTTACTTGGATGAGGATGTTCCTCGCCGCCGAGCCTCCTACGGTGTTTATATCTCGCAACTTATTCGGTTCGCCAGAGTGTCTAGTCATGTTTCTAACTTCAACACTCGAAATAAATTGTTAACTGCTAAACTTCTAGAACAGGGTTGTCGGTACCATAAATTCCGCGAAGTCTTTTCTGCATTTTATAGATGTCATTTCGATTTAGTTTCAAAATTCACTTTTGGACTTAAATCGCTTCTGCAATAAGGCCCACCGGAACCTGAATTTTACAGTGACTTAGTATATAAATTCAAAAAAAAATTTATGCTTGATATGATTTTAGCACTCAATTTCGTAAAGTCATTCTTCGATAGATAAAGATTGGGTACAACGTAAAGGTAATACGACAGACTGCATGCATGGTAGTTAACCCAAACGCGGTTAATGATTTCCGACTGATTGATGGCTGCGGCCTAAAGACGTGTAGTAAGTCGGTTGGTGCCTGATGCCCTGGTTCTGGTCGGGCCCTTCGGATTCCTAATGCTGGTTTTTATTTTGCTTCAGCTTTTCATACATGTCTTTTGCTGTCGTCCTCAATGCTATTTCATCTCTGTATTCGTTTGATTTTTATGTTCTCGGAGATATTACACTGATGAGTTAGGAACCCTTCACGCGGACTAAACTAATGTCTTGTGTATACTAGGGCAGAAATAAGGGCGAGGGTTGTGGCTACGTAAAATCTATTTAAGCCCTCCAGTAATATTTTACTGACCGTTCCAAGGCGGTTCTTTTCGGCGGTTTACTATATCTGTAATTAAATGTCTTTGCAGGTATTTCTTTATGACTGGACAGCCGTTTGGCCATTTTTAGGACGAAACTGTCCTTTTGGCTTTCTGCTTGTTTCGATTTTTGTGCCATTACTTTCTTTCCTTAAGCATTTTAGAACGGAAGGTGTAAGATACTTATATCAATTCCTGATTATTGCCTTCTGTTCTATTTACGCAGTAAAAGTTTTAAACTATTAGAGTAAAATGAAATACGTCGATTATTTTAAAAATATTTAATTTACACTCATTTAAGCGTTTGACTAAGCATACTTTCGTTAGCAAAAACGTTTGCGGAATTCCTGTAAAGCGTCGCCAATTAATAAGCGATATCTATTGAAGTCAGTAGGGTAAGGCTACTCTATAAGTATCTAAGTCATTTAGAGACAATAGCTCGAATTGTACTATCGGAAATAATTTTGAAATCCCCAGTAAGAACGTGTACAGCTGCTGGATACCAGATTTTAGAATGTTTGCATTTTTAGGAATCGGCAGTATTAACTTCAATAGCAAGATCAGGATAAAATTATAGAAATTAAATATCGGACAGGTTTGTTATACTTGTAGCATCTTACATAAGTGTTTCAGTATTGACGGAGTAAGAATCAGTAGAAGAAATAACAAATTTATCTCTAGATATACTAGGTAAATTAATAAACTCGATTACCTTGTTAATATAATTGATTTTGATGACATGTCTGATATGGTTAGTGTCTGAGTCAATATACTGCCGAAGAACATGCCTAGTAAAAAAAGGTAAGAGAAAAGTCCAGGGAGTGCCACAATCACAAACCACAGCCCTTCCCAGATACCAAGAGGAAGAGGAAACCGACAAATCCAAGCCAGCACAAATCGAACAAACGTACGAAAAGCACTAAGATTAGCTCTCTCTTACCCAAGTGAGGTAATCGCAATACTAAAAGGATTGAAAAACACAAGAACAAAATGACACATGGTAAGACATACAGAAAATCGCCTCGTAGAATAAACCACAAAGCAACAAAGAGTAAGACTAACACCGGGACCACCGCCTTAGAACAGTCAGTAGAGTAAACCACCGGGTTAAAGCACTTTTACAGCTAGCTAACTTCACCCTGGGTCGTGATGCTACTCTTAATACAGAAATATGTAAAAATTCGGTTCTCATAGAGTCTCAAATGAGAACTGCCTCATAAAATATGTGACACTGACGAAGATTTTAACAACTTCCGTCTCTAATGTACATAAAGAAGAAACAGAATAACGTAGACTACAGATAATGTAGAATGCCATACTGATTATTTAAGACTGTTGTTAAGTTCAGAAAGCGTCTTATCAATACGAGATTTATGTTTAATATAACCGCTCACTCGAGAAATGTAAGATCTAATTGTTCGTGTTCAAATATCAAAAAAGACACACATACACACACAAAAAAAAAAAAAAAAAAAAAAAAAAAAAAAAAAAAGAACATAAAAATCTGGTAATTTAGAAATAGTATCTGCATGATATATATTGGATGGAAAAGCATTTGTAAAGCCTCTCTCAATTTTGATTCAGTTTCATGCTTTTTATACAATTTTATATCTAGAAGATACGTTCTTATCCTACTTGTTCTTTTTTTAATTGGTTGAGGGTAAAGGTCATTAGTAGAGTGATAGATATGTTTAAGATCGGTACAGAAAATTATTATCTTTTGTTGTTTATAGAAATATTCACGAATTCTTGTTTGGATGGCTCGTCCGGTTTGTCCAACATATTCTATTCCACAATGTTAAGCATTTCAGACACGTCATATTTGAGCCGGGGTTTGCATTACCTTCAACATTACACGTGCGTCCAGCCATGACTGATATTAGCCTGTGCATCCGCGCTCTGTGATAAGAGTCTTCTTATGGCACTCTTGTGGCCAAAGATCCAAGCCACTTTGGGTAGCCAAAGATCCAAGCTGTCTTCAGCTGGACAGTGAAGACTCTGGGCAGACTTTGCGTATGAATGTCATCGACTGATAATTGCAACATTGTAATTTAGTCGTTTTTGTTCGTGTTTTGTCTGTGTGTTATTGATATTCAATATAAACGTTACTTTTATTGCAGGAGTTTGTAAAATCAAAACGACCGCTATCTGATACCGAATCACAGTTGGGCGAAAGTAAAGCTTTGTTGAAAGAAATAATGAAGACAAACAAGCGCCTCAAGAACCAAAATAAAAGATTAAAACGGGTGAGGACTGCAGAAAAGCCAAAATATTAGTAATGAATGCGTAATGAAGTCATGGCTTATAATTTCCTTTACCGCTCAGACATAAATGTAAATATGTGAACCGCAAAGTCAGAAACATACATCCGAATATGGGCGCCGAGCACGGATTCAGATCAGAATACGCAGGACAGCGAAAACTCTGATCAGTCAGCACGGATCTTAATCTACATAAGGCCAACATGATATACGGTATAATTACAAAACAATGCCTATTGAAACATACCGAAACTTTTACCACCAAAAAACATGAAAGGTTTCAGATAAAAAAATCTGAACCACATCAACGAGGCGGTCTATCGAGTACCCACAATCCATGTTTTTGAGCATTGATGAGAAAAATAATATATACCCCTGTAAACCCCAGTTTAACTACATAAAGTTTAAGGGAGTCAAATTTATAACGGCATGTTTTTATGATGTATAATGAATAGCCATGACGCTATTAGCCATTGCATGGGTGATGTTCAGATAAATCAACAGGTAGTCAAACGAAACATAATAAAGAATTGCAGAATTTCCACTTGATTCTCGGACAGGTAGACCTATGCAAACAATGCAGATCATGATCAAACTGCTTCTGAAGGTTTGATCAGGGTCTGTATCGTTTGCAATTCGGATAGCATGATTTTAGACTTTTCCGTTTTTTTTAGGAAAGGGGCTTTTTGAAAGCTGTCGGAATGGTACTTTATCATTGCGACCGCATTTGTATTAGAATGTTATGTGTAAATATACATAAGATGTCCTAAAACCTGTGCAAGTTGCATTTTTGTTTGTCACTTAGCATTACAAGGAAGAGCTGGTCCTGGTCACACCGCTAAGCTGTCACTGTAAAGAGTTTAGCGGCATTAAGAAGTTAAAAGCATAGCTAAAATAAGACCTAACGGCGCATCACTCGCTAATGATTTTATAGCCTAGACCTATACAAGAGAGATCACAGACGTGTAATAAAAAGGTTATTATTAGATCCTAGTAAGGAGTAGTAAAGAGACCTTCTAGAGGGTAACAGATAGTTTGAAGACAATATTACATATGGATCAGATGTATAAGCCAATACTAAATTCCCCTTCTGGGCCTCTACATGTCTCTCATTTATTGACAGTTTACTACATTTTGTTGTGCATAGTCTCTTATCAGGAATAATTTTGATAACATTGACACATCTTCTTTTCTTGTCTTTAAGGAGAATTGATACCGCTTCAAGGGACCCAACGCTATCAAACATTTTTTTTGCTCCAGTTTGAATTCCTTACTTTTAGAGATTTGAGTAGACTACATCTGAGAAGGAAACTGGTTAATAAGAAAGCAAACAGGAAGTCAAAAAAGTTGCTTGCCTGTATAAAACATGACGGTACATCTGCCAGGTCTCTCTATCCATTGTAAGCCTTTCAGCCATTCTGGCCAAAAGAGATACGTTTGCAAACAGTAACGTTCCAGATATGACGGCTTGTCACACGCCGTCTCATCTTGATCTACTTTTCGCCATTCTATTTTTTAATTTCGTGCTGACACCCCTACTTTTTACAATATATATGTCAAACTCCAAAGATAGAAGAGTCCATCTCAGATACTAAAGGTAAAAATGGTTACATGCATAGTGTAGGAGTAAAGTGCCATGATAATATGGCATGTGTTCATAATGTTACATCCAGATACCTGCCCGAAATGACAGAACGATTACTGACAGTGACATAAGGCTTTTCATTATTTGTGAAAGACTTTTTTGAATTGGGATATGTCCATTGTTGCAAAAGGGGTGTCATAACAAAAACTGAGAACAAAATGGCAAGAAGTGTTGATTAAGATGAGACGGACCATGAGCTGTAACATCTGGATCTACGCTGCTTGCAAAGGTATCTACTTTGGTTTGTAGGACTGTAAGTGTTAAGCTTCAACTCAAACTTACAAACGAACAATCAAACAAAGGATCTTCATTTCTAATAGTTTTGAGTTCGAAGCAACTGTTACTGACTGACTGTATGGAGGTCTGTAAATAGCCTCACTAACAGTAAATATTAAATGACTCGAACACCGACGGCTCGTTTACCGTGGCTGAATCGAACTTGTTTTTGAGCCTTTAGGAAATTCTTCCGACACCACAAGAAAACATATTTTCAGAGATATTTGAGGGAAATTTTCGTATTTTATCATAAAAATGTATGTTGAATGTAACAATTAGAATCCCATCCGGTCCCTGTAGGGTATTGAATCATCAAACTTCTCTACAAAGTGCTTCAGCTATTTTCTTTTACAATGTTTCTGTAGCTGATCACTTTACCTTATCAACACCAACAACAGAACGTCTAAATAACGTTGCTTTGATGTCACTGAGACTTCATGCCATCGCTGCAAAGTCGAAACGACATTATTTACACGCTCTGTCTTTATTGGGCAAAGACAGAACGTCAAAATAACTTTACTTCGGCGTCGCTGTGATTTCAGGACGTCGCAGCGGCGTCGAAATGATACTATTACTTCGCTCTGTGTTTACTGGGTTACCAGATTTGGGCGGCACTTGGAGAGATGTGTAAGGCTTTAAATATGAAGACCGAGACCACACAATCAGCTGATAATTCCAGTA
Source organism: Anodontia alba (assembly GCA_964016985.1). Taxonomy (NCBI): domain Eukaryota; kingdom Metazoa; phylum Mollusca; class Bivalvia; order Lucinida; family Lucinidae; genus Anodontia; species Anodontia alba. The sequence goes on along the minus strand of OZ024826.1, from coordinate 32,717,379 downwards.
ATGGTTTACACAGCACTCCGGTTGAGAATGAACAGCCAACATCTAATTCCAGTGATGCTAAGGTAAGAGCCATCGATTGCGTTTGCCCCAAGTTTTGTTGTTCACAATTAACACAATACGATTAAATTTTAGGAGAAAAGTTTACATTTTATGAATAATGGCTGTTAATAGATTCTAAAAGGATAACTTCTTAAGAGCAACGAACACACCGACAAACCTAACACGTGATAACTATCGTAGGCCAGATTAGCTAGTTTTCGCCAATTAGGTCCCATCAGTGACCCTCATATAAAATTTTAAGAATCCAGGAATGAATTCAATGATTATAAAGGATCAGAATATAAAAAAAAGAAAACAAATACACCATAGCGAAGTACGGAGAGACGTTTAATAGTTGCTACGTGTCACTTACACCAGCTGTAGTGAAAATAAATAGCTCGTAAAGGCCTCCTTTATCACAAACACACACAAACACACACACACACACACATACACACAGATCGAAAAGTAGTGTTGCAACAGCATTGTGCTTTAACATTTTTTCGCTTATTTTAAGAAACCAAAATAAAACTTCCGTTCATATATATTATGTGATGAAATCATGATATCACCACAATGTTTATAACATCAATTATTTACCCTTTCATCCCTGACTTTGTAAAGTCAGTTGAATATAAAAACGAAAACGTCAGGCAATTTATTCCTGATGCGAGCCATCTCATTTAGATCTACACTGTTTGCTCATTTATCACGTTTGGTCTGTCGGGCTGAAAGTGTTAAACAAATACCATTGCATAAAAAGCAGTGTCGCACGTTATTAACAGCAGTGTATTAACCGGCGAAAAGCCGTGTATTAACAAGGCAATTCACGTGCTGCTAATGCACGGCTACACAACTTTCAATATGATCGTACTGGGGCCACAGATTTGCTGCGTTACGAGATGTGTACTGCCCGGCCCTAGAACGAGCATGATACGTGGAAACTGCGTTCGGGAGACATCGGTGAAAAGGCGAAACAAAACAGTGCAAGAAATGACGCAAAATGTAGCAAATGTTTTAGTTTATGCAAAAATAGCGATCAAACATGATTTTTCGATCAACATTCGCCACGTCCCTAGGGAGGTGTTGAAAACCGCGGCATACGTCCTTGGTTTTCAACACCTCCCTCGGGACTTGGCGAATGTTAATGCATTAATATCCATGTGATCATACGTGAGTGGTTTTATTTGTGGCATTTGATTTATCATTATTTGTTCCTCATCTTTCATTCTTATGGTGCACTGGAAAGGCTTTGGTCACTTATTGTGACATTTCCTGTGTAGCTTCACTGGTGTCTTAACAAAGAAGTCTTTATCAGCCGAAACATAAAGGGGCGTGATTAGGGTCTGCACTATTTCCATTTAACGTTGTACAAAACAGTAGTTTTGCATGGCATCGTTTAAATAAGATGAAAGCTTCCGCTAGAAATAAATCGGATTTTCTCCGTATACTGAGACTGTTAAGGAGAAGATGATATATTCTAAAAGGCATGACACTTAAGGGCAATGAACACATGCACAAAAAAAACTTAAAATTGTGATAGTGTCCATGGCTCTAGGTCATACTAGCTACTTTCTTTCAGTTAGGTCTCATCGGTGAGTCACTCAAATATTTTTCATATGTATCATTATTTGTGAATCTTGTTGATTTGATTTCCATCTCTGATGTTTTATTTCCCTTTACGCATATCATTGATTCTCAAGAAAGTGGGACAAATTGTGTCATAGCGTAAAACTATCAGTCTTTGTAGTTTTTTGGAATAGGTAACCAATCAAATAAAATGTTCTGAAGTCTCTGACGCAACCTAAAATGTTTCTAGTTTGAGCTTACTTCCAACATACAAGCATATTCTTGTAGAGCACCCCACCCTCCACACAAACACACACACACACACACACACACACACACACACACACACACACACACAAACACACACACAAAACCACCCCTTCGGTTCTGTAATGTCATAACTAAACGTTATGTTTTGCTTAAAAATCTTTTGCAGACATTCAACATGAATACGGTTAGATATGCTTTAGAAATGTTGCCAGTGACACATAATTTCAAATGGTGACAAATTCTTAAACATCGAGACTGTAGTAAACGATAGTAAACAAAAGTAAATGAGTATGTTTTAGGATGTTCTAGATCCCTAATTTTTTTTAATGCAGTAATGCTTTTCAGAAAAAACGGAACCTTTCAGCTGTAGTTTACAAGCCTACCCAAATTTCTCCAGTATACGAAGGCACTGACTAAAATATATGGGCCTCACACGTAAAGATTTGACTGTCGTCCGTGGATCAACACATTCGAACAAGAATATCTCCAAAGTCAGTCGGCCAGTCTTGATCAAATTTCACAGCTACCGTTACTGGGGTAGGATGGCGGGCCCCCCGTAACCTAGTGGATAGGAGAGTTGATGAATTAAGTTTCTCACCGCTGTGATTCGAGCCTCGCTCGGGTCACATGTGGGAAAGCCAAGTCCTGCTTACGGATAGTCGGGTGGTTTTTCCCCGGGTTCTCCGGTTTACGCCCTTTGATGAACGATCGGCTCGATATAAGTAACATATTCTTAAAAAGGCCGTAAAACCCAAATAAAAAAAAAAATAAATAAATAAATAAAAAAAAAGTAAATAAAATAAATAAAAATAAAAGAAAAGTCACTGGGGTAGGGTATTTGTGTATAAGGTTTGGAGCTAATCTGATCAAATCATTGGCTTGCATGGCAACCAAATGGTCCATAGGTATATAGTAGGCTAAATGTCCGCCGATAGCGACAGTATTTTTAATCGGATCTTCATCAAACTTGCTGATAATAAAGATGGGCATAACATCTTAGACACGTTTGAATTTGGACTAGAATGAAGCTTTCGCATGAGAGTTACCTGTCCTTTCAGGCTGCCATAGACATATAATGGGGGAAGTGCTGTCTGGCTGATATAGACTTCATTTCTGTTCGGATCTTCATCAAACGCGCTAGCAATAAAGACATGCATAAAATCTTGTAAAAATTTAATTTTGGCCCAGTTTTGGCAATTAACATGAAAGTTACCTGCCTTTGAGGGTCCAACAGACTAAATAAAATAATGTCCGGACAATAGTCACTTCATTTTGTATCAAATCTTCATAAGACTTGCAGGTAATGAAGACAGCCATAACATCTTGGACGACTACGACTTAGGGTCGATAAGATTATCCACATGAAGAGACATGAAGAGCTACTTCATTTTTGTCGGTTCTTCATCAAACTTGCTGACAACTAGAATAGGCATTAAACCTCAAACAGGTTTGATATTTGGCTCAGTTTTGACTATCAGCTTGAGAGTTGCGTGCCCTGAAAGGCCTCCCAGACTTAGGAAAATGTTGTCCAGGTGACAGCAATTTTATTTTGATTGAATCTTTGTCAGACTTGAGGAAACCAATTACATCTTGGATGAGTTCGGTATTTGGTCAGATCGGACTATTCACATGAGAGTTAATTACCATTTAGTCTCCGTTAGACATATAATGAGGCAAATGTTGTCCGGACAACAGCAAAATCATTTTATTGGATATTCAACAAACTTGCAGATAACGGGGGCACACATAAAATCTTGGACAAGTTCGATTTTAGCGCGATTTTGGATTACTCGCATGATAGTTACCCACAATCCAGTGTCCCATAGACTCTGAAAATGTTGTGCGAATGATACCGACTTCATTTTTTATCACGTCTTCTTGCAGATAATGAGGAGAGACATAAAATCTTGGATAAGTTTGATTTTGTGTCGATAGCACTATTTACATAAACATTATTTGCCCCAAAAAAAAGGGTAAGAGAAAAGTCCAAGAAGTGCCAAAATCACAAATTGCAGCCCTTTCCAGACACCAAGAGGAAGAGGAAACCGATAAAACCGTCTCCCAAAGACATTGATTGGATCTTCATAAAACGCAGATAATGAGAACCGATATCAAAATCTCGGACAAGTTTGATATTGGCCTGGTTTCGACTATTGGCATAAGAGGGCCCATTGACCTCAGAGAATGTTGTCCGGACGACAGCAATTTCATTTTGGGTCGAATCTTCATCAGACATGCAGGTAATGAGGACAACCATAGTATCAAGAACGAGTTTGATTTTGGGGCAGATTGAATTATTCACATGTGAGTTACTTGGCCTTTAGTCTCCTATGGTTAAAAGATTCCTATTTAAAAGTCTCCCTTTAGTCTCCTATGGAAAATGGGGAAAAGTTTGTCCGAATGAAAGCGACTTCATTTTGATTAGTTCTTCATCAAACGTGATAACAAGGACTGGTTGAAGGTTTGCTGAAAAAAAAATACTGTCATAATGGCCTAAAGTATTACTGAAAAGTTTTGTCAAAAAACTTATGACAGCAACATGTAAAATAATATAATGCATGTTCTCATATTGAAAAACATGGTAAAACTGGTAAAACATGGTCATTATATGGATTTGCTACTTTCATCTATGACTTTTTTCAATACCTGTTTGATTTGCAAATCTGGTGTAGCTGCTCATAATTCACCAAGACCTTTCCTTTACATCAGTTTCAAAAATGTTACTGAACCGGGAAAGACCTTTGTACATTGGACTTAGGTGAACGATCGTTGCCCTTTAGGCTGCTTGTATTATTTTTAACATAACCCCCCCCCCCCCCCTCAATGTCTGTACACCTTTGCTGGCTATGTTGAACGGCCTCAGTGCCACTTGTAAAGAAGCCTTTTACTTAAGTATGCAGAAAGTCCCAACTGCATGTCTGACATCATCATCTGGCTACAACGGGGCACCAGAAATGGCTTTTTTCAATTTTGAGAATAAATGGAAGCTGTGGAGCGAGATCAGGCGAGTAAGAGATGTTGAATCAATTCAAAGCCACAATCATTAATGGCAGCCATATCAATGACAGAGATGCGAGATGCAGCATTGTCCTGGTGGAACAACACGACTTTACTGAGTTTTCCACGGCGCCTAACCATAATATTTTCTCCTAACTGCCATAAAAGTAAAGCATAATATTTTACATTGATTGTCTGTCCGTTTTGCAATAATATACCATAAGAATACCGCATAAGCAATTCGCCAAAAAAACAAAACAAAAAAAACAAAACAAAAAAAAAAAAAAAAAAAAAAACGAGGCCATAAACTTCCCAGCTGACCGAACAGTCTTTGCCTTCTTTGGCGGGGATGAGCAAGGGTTTTTTCCATTGTTTAAGCTGTTGTGTTTAGATTTGGATGTAAAATGATGGACCCATGTTTCATCCGTAGTCACGAACGTTGGCAGAAACTTGTCAGGATCTCTCCCAGAAAGAGTCATATCAGCGTGCGACATATTCCGTCTTGTGTGCTTCTGATCAACTGTCAGTAGGCTGGGTAACCAAGGGCCTGAGAGTTTTATCATTTCCAAATCTTCTGTAAGAATGGAAAGAGCTCTTTGCTGAAAATCCCAACGGCCTAGCTATGTATGTCCTTTAACTCTTCAGTAACCCATAACCATATCATGGACTTTGGTGACTATGTTCGGAATTTTCACACTGACAGGCTTTCCAGAACGGGAATAATTCTCAAAGTTCTCCCTGCTACGCTTAAATTCTGCCACCCTCCTTTTACGGTAGCATATGAAGGGACATCTTTTCCCAGTGCCGCTTCCATATCAGCATGCAAAGCCTTAGCTTCTAAACAAATTTTTATGCAAATATTGAATCACCGCTCGTTCAGCAATATTGTCCATTTTGCCCGGTTTACTTAAAAGTGTTACCACTTCGACATAAACTGACCAAATGACACGGGCTGTTGGTTTGTTTGTTTGTGTTGAGGTTTTACGGCCCAGTTAACCCAATGGGGTCATGTCGAGCGCGGTCAGTTTACCTAACCACACGTTTACTGGACAGACTTTGTCCTCTAGGCGCTTAACCAGTATTGTGCACATTCTTTCGCTAGAAACTGACAACTACCTTCTTGAATCAGCGGAAGGGAAAGAATGACCGTAGAAAATATTTCATGATCAATCTCCACGAAAGAATGTTGCCGACCTCGGCGGGGGTTGAACCCGCGACCTCCTGGTCTCCAGTCGGACGACGCATCCAACTGAGCCACCGAGGCCGGCGAGCTGTTGGTTACATTACCGTAATAGGCAAGGAATAGTAAGGCTGGAAATAGGCACCACTTCCAAACAAGGCTCAAAATTTATTAATCATCCCTCGTAGTAAGATAAATGATGCTCAGTTCATGCAGTGGAAGAGAGACAACTTAAAAATATTTTGAAGCTGAAAAAGATTGATATCGTTTGCGAAAACAAACTTTTGTATTTTCTGCTTAGTCTTCTGAACTTGATAGAATTTCATTTTATAACAAATTTGAGTGGAATGTTTTTTTTGAGTCCATGTATATGAAATATTTAGGTTTAGGTTTAGGTTTTTACTGTTTACATTAGTCCCATTAAATGCATTCACAGATAATTGAAAGGGCTTAAGTGATAACAGTATTTTTTGTAGATCAAGTGATTGGCAGTTGTGTTAAAATGAATCATAGTTGGTGTTTCGTCAAATTCATACTCAGAACGAATGAAGCGTTTTGTAATCATAAATAGAAGACATGTTTTTTTGGATAGACTTAGTTAGCAATTGTTTTTAAAATGAATCATAGATTGTATTTCTTGAAACATTATACTTAGAACGAATGATACATTTTGCAATTCTAAACACAAGACACGTTTCTTGGACAGTCTTCCTCAGGGTTTCTGTTCCATAAATTAACCTACATGATATTTGTAAATTATTTAAAGCTATTACTGACCTTACGAATTTGCTTATTTACTTGCATTTAATGTCTTATAAATGAACATTTAGACGGCCTTATTAAGATGTTTCGATGGGTACCGTTTTCCACCCGGAAATGTTGAAAGGAAATCGACCCGTAGAGTACGTTATAGATTTCTCTTATTACAAATGAAACCGTTTATCAAAATTAGGACCATGACTTTGTCACATTTTCTGTGAAACGAAACAAGTTTTGGAACGTCAAGAGGACTTTTAGAATTTTGTTTCGTTTTATTTAAGTGTTTAAAAAATAAGGTAAGAGAAAAGTCCAGGGAGTGCCACAATCACAAACCGCAGCCCTTCCCAGACCCCAAGAGGAAGAGGAAACCGACAAATCTAAACAAGCACAAACCGAACAAACGCACGAAAGGCACCAAGATTAGCTCTCTCTTCCCAAAGCGAGGTAATCGCAATACTAAAATGGCTGAAAAACACAAGAACAAAATGACACATGGAAAGACATACAACAAATCGCCTCGTAGAATAAACCACAAAGCAACAAAAGTAAGACTAACACCGGGACCACCGCCTTAGAACGGTCAGTAGAGTAAACCACCGGGTTTAAAGCACTTTTACAGCTAGCTAACTTCACCCTGGGTCCAGATGCTACTCTTTATACAGAAACACATAAATATTCGGTTCGCATAAAGGCTCTCAACTCAGTCAATGCATCAAAGCGAAAACACAAAAATCAAATTAATCACTATAATAAACAAAGACGAGTACACATGGCTAATTCTACTGTAAGAACTCTGAACCTGTATCTATCATCATACCAAATATGAACCAAATACATCATATGGTTTTGAAAATATGAGCTCTTTAAAAACCTTTTCTTTGAAACCCATGAAAACCTTTTTTTTCTTTTTTTTTTTTTTTTTTTTGCGAAAAGCTCGCAGATTTACGAAACTTTACGATCACAAAAATGCATGGCATTTGCGTTTACGTCAAAACCGATTCATATGTTTTTAGAAATTGTTCATAAGATTTTAATTACACTGAAAATGATCCGGTTTCTTAGCAGAAAAAGTAACTCATATACTAAAAAAACAGATAATTAAGTTTGCTGTTAACTATTACTATTTATGAAGCCTTAATCAATATCCGAAATGACAGTTTCTAACGTTTTAATTTATCTTTGGAGTACATTATGTTTAATAGTAAGGAAAATGTTCCTCTGTAGTTGTACATTATTATACTAAAAAAATACACACCATGAAATATTTTTTTAAAGATAAGTTGGCTGTTATAGATATTTATGAATCCTTAATCATTATCCAAAATGACAGTTTTTAACGTTTAGGTTTATCTTTGGGGTAAATTTATGTTTAATAGTAAGGAAATATTTCTTCTGTAGTTGTACATTTTTTTGTTGTATGTTCCATTTGCGTAACAATTGAGAACAAGTTGACTAGGATTAAAAGAACATCAACTGACATATTTATGTCGGTGTATTCTACGGATAGTAAAGAATAGCTACGTATGCGTTTAAGATACACCAGGAAGCTAGTCGTGTTTTAATAGAACGTTTGTGGTTTAAACCTTTAGACAGACGACTTCCCTGATATTTTGAAGCTCGTCCTAGTGCATATTTTACAAATATTGCGCGCTTAATGCTTCTGTAAGGAAAGAAATATCATGTTTCTCGATTTGGTAAAGAAAGCCTACTTTGGTGTCTTGTAAAAATGGTTTGAAAATTTCTAAAGCATTATTTCATACTAAAGACAAACACTAAAAATTACTTTTAATTGGATACCTATAATTTGCACAGCTACTTCACATTCGTTTTATATAAATAGTTCGTAGAAATTATGCAGCACTACCAGCGCTCACATGCCTTTCCATATTTTCTGAAACTTACTGTGCAAAATCGTTATAATACGTCATAGTAGATGCCAAATATGTTAACTAAAAGAAAACGATCTTTGTGTGATTTGGTCATTTTTCAGTTTGTTTATCACAACCCAAAAGTCAAAAATCCCACTTTCATAAGAAACAATGATATGCGTTGAAGACCTTGACGTGTATCATGTGTTGTGTTAATGATTTCTGTCATTTTGAAAATGTTTTATCGCTTAAACCTTTGTTCGCCAAACCAGATACTTTTGCAAACATTGTAGATCCTCATGAGACGGCTCATAATAAGATGTCTCATTAGGATCTACACTGTTTACCGTCCTGTCTTGTTTTTATGATATCCCCATTTTCAATAATGGACATGTCCAAAGTCAGAGACAGAGATGTATTTTGTTTCAGTAAGCTGTTTGTTACCGTTACAGAAAATGTATTTTGTTTCATTAACCTATCTGTTACTCTTATAGGTGTAGCTTCTTTCTGTAAGCTATTTGTAACTCATACAGGAGATGTATTTAATAAGCTATTTGTAACTCCGACAGCAGATGTCTTTTGTTTCAATTAGCTATCTGTTACAGTTACATGAGATGGATGTCGTTTCAATAGGCTCTTTGTTACTCTTACATGTGATGTATTTTGTTTTAATAAGTTATTTTCTACTGCAACAGGATTTGTATTTTGTTTCAATAAACTATATGTTTCTATTACAGGAATTGTATTTGTTTCAATAAGCTCTTTGTTACTCTTACATGAGAGGTATTTTTCTTCAATAAGCTTTTGTTAAGCTTACAGGAGATTTATTTTGTTTTAATAAGCAATGTGTTACTTTTACAGAATATGTGTTTTGTTTCAATATGCTGTTTGTTACTATTACAGGAGATGTATTTTGTTTCAATAACATCCAGTGGTATAAACGAACGAAATGAGATGAATATCACTGTTGAATACAAGGCGCCAACGGACCACTCAACTAGCTGGTGGACCTGGTGGAGAGACAGACCTCACGTCAAAGAAAGTAAGTATGGGCCGCGCCATTCCAAAAATGTCCTCGGGCATATTGAACAGCGAAGGTTCATATGGCAATTATCAGTCTGCGCATCCGCGCAGTCTGCTCAGGGCTTTGATTGTCCGCTAACAGGTTTATTAGACACTATAGAGTGTATCAGTGGACAGCAAATGCCCGGATGAGAGTTTGCGTATGCGCAGGATGATCAGAATCTGTACATTTTGCGCATGTTCAGTCACGTTTTCGCTTTATGCGGCCCATATATTATCTATGAAATGTACATGTGTTTGATAATACTAGACGTGAGGCATAAATTACCGGTGTTAGTTGACGAAAATAAGGAATGTTACCGATAATGGTGAATGAGGCTATTTATGTTTTCATCATACCAAGTATTTTTTTCCCGATTGTCGATTATAAACGATCATCCCCTTTTGTGTCTTGTGACCGATGATCGGAAAGAATTTTTGTTGTGTGCTAAATTCTATTCATAGGAAACAGGTGTTTTCTCTATTTTCATTTTAATAAGGAAGTTGTTAAAATGAAATACAAAACTGTCTATTAGGATCATGTTTGATTAGATTTGTTATAAAAGATAAAAACGCCATCACGAGAACATGCCTATATAATGTTGACCCCCTTGAACCCCACTTTTATATAGTAAAACTGGGGTTTACAGGGGTATACATTATTTTCTTATTTCTGGTCGAAAACATAGATTGTGGGTACTCGTTAGAACCGCCTCGCCGAGGCGGTTCTAACGAGTGCCCACAATCTTTGTTTTGAGCAGAAATATGACAAATATTAGAGTTTTTTATCTGAAAAATTTCAGTTTTTGGTGGTTAAATTTTCAATATATTTGAATAGGTGTGTTTTCGTAATGATGAAATAAGCATAGCTTTGAATAAGGCTTGGTATCAAGAGTACTGAATTTTCTTATATCTCCATGAAAATATATGCTATGGGTATTAATTAGATAGATATGTAAAAATTTCAAGTACAGATGAACTTTAATTGCTCGAAGATCTTTGGGAGCAAGGAAATTTGTTCTACAAATGGGTAGTTCGAGCCACAAAGGGTTAATGATAGCGTCAGGTCAAGAGGCAAGTTAGAGAATTACTAGAGAATTTACGGAATTTTTTCTCCGATCTAGAAAATACAGTCGACTCTCGTTATCTCGAATTCAAAGGGTTTCTCTGAAACACTACGTAATATCCGTACCTCGAAATATCAGAGTTCCAGAAGTGAGGAAAACAATAAATCGAACAACCATATTTAACAAAAGAATATGCAATTTGACGCCTGAAGTTACAGACATGTTGAAAATATTGTGGAAAAGAGAAGAAATTGCTCCTTAGAAGCAATTTCTCCTCTTTTCCACAATAGTTTGTTATCTGTTCTCCATGTTAAAATAGGGACCAGAATTTCACTTCGAGATATCGGTTATTCGAGATAAGCGAGGCCGAAATGACGAGAGTCGACTATAATAGTGTAGTGTGTACTCATTAGAATCGTCATGATGAGGCGATTTTAAGGAGCACACACAACATACATTTTTCTGATAAAATAAGAAGAATCCCTTAAAATGAAATGACATACCACGCCTTCTAGCAAAGGTATTTTAAAGCGTATTTTGCTGAAATTCTGACTGGAAACTAAGTGTTGACAACGGTGCCCTCCTAGCAGACAAACAAGATTAAAATAACATCTTCTAATGGTTGATTGAAGATCATAGACGTTGAATCAACTTTTAAACCCCTTTGTATCAATGTTGTGTATCACTCTTTTCATGTTTCAGATGCTACCAAACAGTACAGAAGAGAAAATATGACATTTATATCCAGTCAGAATTTTGAAAATGTATCAGAAGTAATCCATATGATGTTTGAGCTTGTTCACAAGGAAAATGTACTTGCCATGACTTTGACGGACGAAATAAAGAGTAGGAATGGGACAGTTAACGTGACATCACACGTCACAATAGCTGAGCAGATGGCTCCTATCATAGCGCCACTGAATGAAAATTCAAATTTTTCACTTTTCATCAGTGGAAACTTCAGCAAATCTCGGCTTTTTTTCGATTTTGATTTTCTTGCGATTGATACAAGCAAACAACTACCAGAGCTCGTTAGAGCCAGATCCGATGGATTGCATCTTGATCTACAGTCAAATACTAAGGTTCACAATACGAGCACTTCTTCATTGCTACATGCACAGGCGTCTACACGAAACACATCAGACGCTCAGCTGGAAATATTATTGAGCCTAAACAATAACTATAGTAGACTTGGTGGGATTCTGTCTCTATCTATTGAATGCATTCCACCGGTAAGCTTTGCTGAAGGGTTATATCCAGTGAAGAGATTCGAAATACTGTCAAATATTTCTGGCACGTTAGCAGTGGTGCCACCAAACAGCGCAGCTGTATCACCCCTGCAAAATATCATCTATGTTTATCCCAAGTCGCCCATACTTACGTTAACGTGTTTTGCAATGGGGAATCCTAAACCTGATGTGGTGCTTTCTAAACTGACTAATGAAGGATATATAGATGTAGCGCCTGTATACCTGTATGATAGCTTAACAAGTCTTAAAGTCTCTAATCTGACCGCTGTAAAGACGTACAGATTGAATACCGAGGAAACCAACATTGAAGGAAAATATACTTGTAGGTAGGTTAACCCATGGCAGACCAAAACAGATGCTGTGCAAATAGTGTAGATCCTGATGAGACTGCTCATAATTAACTGTATGAATGTAAGAATATTTAACTGAGACTCCTACTTCGAACCTTGGATTTGACCAGGCTCCCAGGTGGAAGAGTCCACTTCAGAAACCCAGGAGTGAAAACATTAATGTGAATAAGTACACGTGGTAGATTATTTGCCATTTTAACAAGGGAGACATTGTTTGGAATATCCCGTTTGCTTTTCTTTACAGCAATATTTTTTTTTCTTGTTAGAAGGGAGGCAAAACTATTTCGATAGCGGTGCCTTTCCTGAAAGAGTATTTATTCCTCATTAAGTATTCCACGATTATTGTTGAGTTTTTTTAAACAGGATGTGAAAAAAAAAAAAAAAAAAAAAAAAAAAAAAAAACCAGAAGGTTATCAACGTTGTCCACCGTGTACAAAATGACAGAAAATCTACCACGTGTATCAGGTCTCCTTAAAAATCTACTGACAGTTCTAATGTACGGTAAAAACTTCAGTGACTCGAACACCGATGGCTCGTTCACCATGGCAGATTCATGCTGTATTCATCACAAAAACATGTCTATATAATTTTGACCCCCTTAAACCCCACTTTTATACAGTAAAACTGGAGTTTACAGGGGTATACATATTTTTTTTTATATTTCTGCTCAAAACATAGATTGTGGGTACTCGTTAGAACCCCCTGATCGAGGCGGTTCTAACGAGTACCCACAATCTATGTTTTGAGCGGAAAAATGAAAAGATATCAGAGTTTTTTACCTTTTTTAACTTTTCAGTTTTTGGACGCGTAATTTTCTTTTTATTTGAATAGGCGTGGTTTCGTAATGTTTATCCCTAGGAACTTCATCTGATAACTCCAGAAACACATCCGTTTCTCCATCTGCCTCTGTACTTGTGGCTGTCATTAACCCTTAGTGGCTCGAACTACCTATGTCTAGAATAAATTACTATGTCCCATACGTTGGAGTATTCGTTATGTTTTTTTTTCTGACGTGTCTAACGTACTCATATCTTAATTTGAGGTATTTGGAAGGGATGGAAATACCGCCTTCTTGGGTATTTTTATACAGTTGTGTGTAATGACTGGAACCTTAGGCACCTTTGAAATTTGTTCTAGACATGGATAATTCAAGCCAATCAGGGTTAAGTATAGTTCATGATCAAGAGGCGAATGTTGGTAATCTGAGGAGGCCTTTTTCGAGCTTCTATAAAATGTATGTTGAGTCTGTTCATTAGAATCGCCTCGATGATGTAATTATAATTACAGATAACATATATTTTTCATGAGTAAATAAGAATTTTTCTGTGGAATATTCCTAAATATAGTCAATCCTCTTTATACCGACACTCGATACAAAGACAAAATTCGTTATAATGACAATTTAAATGTCGAGAAACCTTCGCTCAAGAGGTGACAGTTAATGAGAAATTATGCAAGAATGTTGCATTTAAAACTTCAAGCTACATATATTTTGGATATCTGTTTGAATCGCCTCATCGAGCGATTCTAAGAAATATTTAAAACACATGATCTATTAGGAATTATGTATAACACAAGGTGTTTCTTTAATATCATTCTGCCCTATAAGGATTCTTTACAACAGCAAATTCATTATAATGGCAACATCTTTGGAAACAAACGCTGCCTTTCTAACGAGGGTTCTGTGTTTGTTTTCTTGGAATGTCGGAAGAATACAATGGAGCTCAAAAAAAAAAAAGAGTTTAAATAAACTTCGTTAGAAGAGTTACCGGTATTCAAGTCATTGAAGTTTTACCCTTTCGATCTGTTCATTCATTGCGTACCAGCTGAATGTATATTTATAAAATGTTTTCCTAAGTCCATGGATTTTTTTTATTTTTTTTCTGAATGGGATTACAAACAAATAGAAGTAATGAAGTCAAGGGTCAACACATAATCTGTACTATTTAACGTTACTGTAGGCTGTGATACATAAATTACCGTGCAGTAAACGTGCATTTGTGCGAAGCGCAGTGAGCTAACGTTTACAGGAATACTTTAAAAAATCAGGTTTTTTACACTATATCCTGGGACTTAACATATTATGAGACGATTTCACCCCTGAGCTTCTGAAAAGAACTATTCCATCTTAGAATGCGGATATGTCCGTTGTTGCAATTATGTAAGTAAGCAGTAAATCAAGACTAGAATGGCAAACAGTTTGAACCCAGATTACTCATCATAAGCCGTCTCATCTGGCTCTACACTATTTGCAAAATCATCTGGCCCGATCTTTAGGGACGACAGGAGTAAACGTTTAAAGAGTCGTACAGAGGAGATGGATGTCATGAAGGTGCGTATTCCCACGTCGCAGGCATTTTGTATTAAATCTGGAGCACAGCCTTTCCTACAACACTCAGATCAACCTCATCACGAAAACATGCCTATATAATTTTGACCCCTTAAACCCCACTTTTATATAGTAAACTGGGGTTTACAGGGGGTATACAATATTTTTCTTATTTTTGCTCAAACACATAGATTGTGGGTACTCGCAGAGGCGGTTCTAACGAGTACCCACAATCTGTGTTTTGAGCAGAAATATGAAAAAGTATCAGATATTTTCTTTGAAAATTTTCAGTTTTTGTAGGTAACATTTTTAATATATTTGAATAGGCGTGTTTTCGTAATTCTTCCGTTGCATCTTATTTAATGTCGGACATGCAATTAATGAAGAGTTGTATGGTTCAGATTGGCCCTAAAGAATCATATATTTAGCTGAAAAATCATCTTATTTTAGTTATATAGTCTTGTACGGAGTTTCTTATCCAAGCAGTAGCTGTTTTGTACTGAGTTTGAAGCAGTTTTATGCTATAGGCTCCAAACGGACGTGTATTTAGGACAGATAAAAAAGAAGTCATGTGGGTTCCGTAATCACTACAAACAAAAGCTGGGCTAATAACCCTCTTCCTGCTGAACTTGGATGTGCTCTGCCTTTAAAAAGCGGCGTAGATCTAGATCAGCTGGCTTCTGAAGAAGCAAACTGATCTTGGTCTGCATTATTTGTTTTTCAGTATGGGAATTTATATCAACAATCTGGATTAAGCAATCTGACTGACGATTCGATGTGGACCTGGCATCTTATTTATTCAGCTTGGCAACGTTGAAATAACTTGTGTCATCCTCTTAAACGCTTAGCTATTTTGGTTAAAAAGATCAGCAGACAACGTATTGAAATATATATATATACACTCATATATATATATATATATAACATATATATATATATATATATATATATATATATATATATATATATTTGTTTTCCTCCAGAAAACAGGATTTGGCCTTTTATGCAAATTGTCTGCATGCTTCTCATGGAGACAATTTGCAAATATAATGTCAAATCCTCTTTCTGGAGAGACAAAAAGGAAACATCAACAATTTGTTATCTCTGAATTAGCTCAGGGAGTGGTGAGGGTTAATAAAGTTTTATCTGTTTCATTTGCGCAGGGTACCTGGACACGACGATGTTTTTACGACGACTGAAGTTATTGTCGTTGAAGGAGCTGTAATTAACAGACATACATCTGGTATTACAACGATGGAAAATAGTAAGGTAATCACAGATTAAAAATGTAACTGCAGATTAAAAAAACCTTTTAACCCCATTTCTGTAATTGTGCCTATATTTACCTATATTTACTGAATATTTGTAATTGTTGTGTACTGTGTATTTTACAATAAAATATTGAAACCAAGGTTCTTACTAACGGGGCAAGAATAACCTTTCTGGTGTCAGAATTGTTTAACCTCCTTCCTAAAAAGAGCTCAGTGGGCACATGGTAATCATACAACGTCGCATTCTAACACCCAAACAATATAGCATAGGAATTTCGTCGCGCGCTATCTACGGAAAACCAACCATATTTGCGAAAGTTTCGCCCCTGATAACCATGGACGCTACCTTACAATATTGGCCGACACATTCCTATACATTATAAATTATAGATGTTTTAAGACAGAATATGATCTATAAGCATTGCAGTTCTTTGACTATTTTCTTGATAAGTTCCTCTACAGGTTATACCATTCAAACGCATTCGTTAATACTTCTTGTTTCCATCGTATATTAGTTGACATGTTCGAAAACAAAAGTAAGTCGGTTAACATTCTTATTTTGCTGTTTTATATCTGTCCTTCTTGTCCATCGCGGCACTCCAGTTTCATGCGTTTTGCAATTCTTTCAAGAACACAGGATACAAGGTCTTTTTTTGGTAGTTGTTGTTCTTATTACATCGTTTTTTTTATATTTTACATGGTCAGCTGTTTCGCATGTTTTCCGACATTTTAAATGTTCGTCATCGAACCTTGTAACTACATAACCGCATGACGTAATGCTAAAGAGGTATTGTCAACTACCAAAGGAGAAGTCAGGAAATAAAAAAAAAATAATACAAAAATTAATAAAAAAACCCCTCATTTATGCAAAATTCACTCAGTGCGGGGTGTTAGAAAAGAAATAAATTATTCCGAACCGTGCTCAAATGCCCTAGATAACATTACGAAAACACGCCTATTCAGATATACTGAAAAATTTTACCACCAAAAAATTTAAAAAAAAATCACATAAAAACTCTGATATTTTTCTTATTTCTGCTTAAAACATGGATTGTGGGTACTCGCTAGAACCGACTGGCCGAGGCGGTTCTAACGAGTACACACAATCTATGTTTTGAGCAGAAATAAGAAAAATAATGTATACCCCTGTAAACCCCAGTTTTTCTATATAAAAGTGGGGTTTAAGGGGGTCAACATTATATAGGCGTGTTTTCGTGATGAAGCACAGTTGAGTTTGAGAAAAGATTTTGCCACAGAGGGAGTAAATATTTTTCTTTAAAGTAGGAGGCTTTTCAGAGTGGGCTTCAAGCAAACAAGAAGCCATAGAATGGCGGATAAAAAATTCAAAAAGATATCCGGCCCCTTTAGATTTAATTAAGCGCAGTTTTATTATAGCCTTTTTTTTGGTGCGCCGTCCGACTGGAGACCAGGAGGTCGCGGGTTCAACCCCAGCTGAGGTCGGCAACATTCTTTCGTGGAGATTGATCATGAAATATTTTCTACGATCATTCTTTCCCTTCCGCTGATTCAAGAAGGGCAGTTGTCAGTTTCTGGCGAAAGAATGAGCACAATACTGGTTAACCGCTTTGAGGACTAAGCTTGCCCAGTAAACGTGTGGTTAGGTAAACTGACCGCGCTCGACATGACCCCTTGGGTTGACTGGGCCGTAAAACCTCAACACAAACAAACAAGAAATATTTTTTCTGTACTGTGAATTATCGTCGAATAACGCATGATGTTGGAGGGCAGATTGCAAAGTATGAATGCCGGGGTGAATTAATATTCTCATCTGCCCGACAACACCATGCGTTATTCGACAATCGTTCGCAGCAGAGAAAAACATTTTGATTCGAACATTATACATAAAAGAAAATCGACGTCGTTGCAATGTTTTCTAAAGAACTCTTTTTTTCAGTGGACGTCTACAGAAGTAAATGTATACATGCCACGTCATCAAACGCGCATACAATTTCCGTATTGATTTAGGTGTGTGTGTGTGTGTGTGTGTGTGTGTGTGTGTGTGTGTGTGTGTGTGTGTGTGTGTGCCCTAAGCTGCTGGCAAAACGCATTTATTCATATGACATATTATGATAGGCCAAGGAGTTCAATTGTTGTATGTAACTATATATAAGCCAGCACAGGAGAAAATGGATGTTAGGCGACCAGTAAATGCTCATGCAAGCCGCCTTTACTGTTAACAGACATTTAGAAGGAACCTTAATGAAATTGAGCCTTTTCTGTTAGCAGACATATGGTAGGGACCTTTAGGAAGCGTAAGGTAAACACAAACATGATTGAAGCCCCAATAGGGGACTGCCCATGCGCATTTGAAGAACCACAGCCCGGCAAACCATAAGATCCCTTTGTCATGTCCGCTCATATATTGGAAACTATGTTGACAAATATATCTAACAAAACTATTTTCGGTATCCCTGGATGCAGGAAGGAAACTGGAATAATTTGAGCCTGGGCACAGCATTTCCTACCATAATTTGAATGAGCACTAAGCAATAACCAATATCTCCGCAGTCTGGTCAGAGTGTTTGCTAGACGCATGAAGATAGTTTGAGTCTTCAGCATTCCACAGAACGCACAGTACATGCACAGGCTGATCTGAGGTTTTACTGGGCGCACACGCAAACGTGTAGATAATGCTGTCCCCCGGATAATTTGTAATATTGTCTACGCTGAGAGGAAAACATTGACAACTCGCAGGAAGTTAGCAAATGCTGATCAACTTTCACTTCTTCAAACAGACTTGATAATGACTAATGGATCAAACATGAGTTAGAAAACCTTCACACGGAACGAACTAATACTGTCAAACTTCGATGGCTCGAACATCTTTGGGACCATAGAAAATTGTTCGAGACATGGGTGGTTCGAGCCACTGAGGGTTAATTATGGTGCCATGTCAGGAAGCAAATTGGGATAATTTAGGAATTTTTTTTCAATTTTCTATACAATAATTGTATGTTGAGTGTACTCATTAGAATCGCCTCGATGAGGCGATTCTAATGTGTTCACTCAACATACAATTCCATGATAAAATAAGAAAAAAATCATTAAATATTAGTTTTCTTGAGCTATTGGAAGAATTTTGTAGGGACTGAAAATAGAGTTCGAATCATCCACGGTAAACGAGCCATCCGTGTTCGAGCCATTGAGGTTATACTGTAAAACAAATGTGAAGAAAAGGAATCCCTACCTACCTCCCTATATTTCTAACATGTTAACCTAAACACACGTATCCTCCTTGGCCACATTCTTATGAAAGTTTACCCGTGATATTTTTAAGGAGACTGGTTACACCTGGAAGATTTTTCAGTCATTTTTTTTACAAAGGAAACAACTTTTGTGACTTCCTGTTTGCTTGCTTTTACACTACACTCATCGGAAATGGGGTCTGTTATGAAAATGTGTCAATTTGTAAGAATAGATCTTTTTTCAGGATGGAGGCAAACAGCGATGAAATAGTTGCCTTCCTCCCTGAAAGTGCGTTTAACTCTTTCAATCCTACAGACCAATACAGTCTTCTTTGCAAACACATCACAAGAACAAAAACACACCTACATGTATATAAGTTTTAATTACTCTTTCCTTATTTCTAAACAAAAACATAGATGGTGGGTACTCGTTAGAACCGCCTCGGCGAGGCGAATCTAACGAATACCCACAGTCTATGTTTTCTAGTAGAAATATGAAACATGTCAAAATTTTAATCTGAAAACTTTCAGTTTTTGGCGGTGAAAATTTCAGTGTATTTGAATAGGAGTGTTTTCGTAATGAGTGCAGATCAGGACGAGGCGGCTTGTAACGAGACATCTCATCAGAATCTACACTGTTTGCATTTTTGGCTGAAACCCCTATTTGCAATAATGGATATGTCAAAATGCAGAGATGACAGCGTCAATCTCAGAAACTTAGGAGTGAAAGCGTTAAGCATTATAATATCTAAACATTTTCATCACAACATATTGTATTTTCTAAGGTTGAAGTGAGATGTGAAGCTGCCGGAAAACCAAAACCAGAAGTGGAAATTCGACTTTATAATATTAATGGCCCTGATCTTACAAAAGTGCCTGACTATAAGGTAAGACGTTTGCTTGCTGTGGAATATATTTCTGGTGCAATAAAGTATGCATTGCAGTTTCGGTCATATATAGATATTAATAAATTGTAAGGTAAGAAGCTGATATTTTTTTCTTTTGGTTAACCTTCGTCCTGCAGAACCTGACCTGTGTCTTACCTTTGCAAACAGTGAAGATTATTATCAGCTGGCTTCTGAGGACAACTGATCTGAACCTGCTTTGTTTGTCATTCAGTGTACGAATTCGTATCATCAACCTGGATCAAGTAATCTGATTGGCTGAAAATTAGAAGTGGGCGTGGCATCTTAATTTATTCAGCATGACAAGGGTTAAGCAAATCTAAGCTGTATGCTGTAGATCACAGCCTTGACCCTGTGAGGATGACAAACCATGTAAGCCGCGTCGCGAGAAAGATGTTTTCGGACTTTCCATGGAATCTATCACTCGGTGTGCATGTTCTGGTCCTTGGTGAGGCCACATATTTAGTTCTTTGGCTGAGGTTTCGACTTGGCCTGCCACTTACGTGAGCAAACAAAATAGGCTCTGGCGAGATTGTGCCAATCAGATAATGGTCCGACATAGATTTAAGGAGAAAGCTAGTTGGGATGGTTAAAGAAACCACTTGTCTGTCGATTGACATGCATATATAGAAATAACAGTGTCTTAAGTACAATTTACTTACACACTTGAGTTGCTTCCCCATAGCGTTGTTGAGCTTCTGCTATCATGCGGTAAGTAAATAATAAATGGTAATTAAACAAAGCAGAATGTCTAGTGGTAATGTGAAGCCAGAGCAACAGAAATCCAAAAGTTTCGGGTTGTGGAATGACCACATTTTCTGACAAGTAAATGGTCGAATTCCACTTGTCCAATCAAGATTTACCTGCCCGAAAATTGATATTTGCCTTGTATCTCGAAGAAACCATATGCTGTGGGCACTCATTAGAAGCATTAGACGCTTCTAATGAGTACCCACACACGTTTTCTTTGTGAAATAACAGAAACATAATAATATCTCATTATGTAGATACTCTTCTTAGCTAGAGCTATGAAGTTCTTGACGCAGGACAAGTAAATTGAAATTTCTTACTTGTTCTCAGGGAAATGATACAAGTTGGACAATTGTGGCATGGTCTATCCACAGCCCTGCACAAGTTTGACCATAATAGATAACAGATAACAGACAGATGTCGTCCTCTCAGGATTTACATTGTTTGCGTTTTTAATATTGTCGCTACACCTTATAAAATTTTGCTTTCGATTTTGTTTTTCTGAGATCCCTTTTCAAGAGAATGGTCTCATTTAAGTTTAATAATAGAATAGTACATTTGGGAAACAATAGTACAGATCTTTGTTTACCACTTGGAAGCAGACAAGTGTTAAGGAGCTCATGTCTCGTGACATCACAAGGTCAAAGTCAAAGTCTGAACTTGGTTCTCGATGGGAACCAAAACTGTCACAGTAAGGGACATTTTCCTTTTCCTCGGGAGATGTTTAATAGATTATCTGGATTAATGTGATATTCTATCCTGATGAACTTCTCTAATGTACAACACAATTTGTTCGAAATAAATAAGACAGAACTTTTATGACTATCAGAATACAGTCGAACCTCGTAATCTCGAACTCGCTTATTTCGAATTAACGCTTATCTCGAAGTGAAAATATTGTCCCTGTTTTAACATGAAACTGTGACAACAAGTAACAAAATAATGTGGAAAAGAGGAGAAATTGCTTTTCCACATTATTTTATATATATATTTCTAACATCAGGAGTCAAATTACATATTCTTTTGTTAAATGTGGTTATTCAATTTATTGTTTTCCTCACTCTCTCAACTCTGATATGTCGAGGTACGGATATCTCGAACAGTTTCAGTGAGTCCCTTGGAATTCGAGATAACGAGAGTCGACTGTATAATGTTATTTAATGATTTTGTTAATATTTCGATAAATAAAATATTTTCAGGTATCTCGATCCAGCTCAGATCTGTTTACTACTTCCGTTGAATTGACAATATCACCACCAGATCTTGCTATTTATTTAGTTCACTGTGTTAGTCTACAGGACTTGTATGAATATTACACAGAGCCACCCACGGACAGCATATCACTCATAACATATGTTGGAGATGACTTCTCTTCTAACTGAGATCTGTATGACGAGCTTCTTTCGAAAAACGCAAATAGCAGTAATAGTGTACATTGACCTTAACGCTTACCAGGCTATGGGCAAATTCAGCAGACGAAAAATTGATGATGATTTACTTATTTCAAAATGTCGTCTGCTGAAATGTTTACCCAGAACGCAAAGTGTTGACAACCGAATGTTACTTTCATTTCGACTTCGCTGGAAAGACATGGTTTGCTTGGCATTTTATTTAAAATATAAATGTTTTGTTCTGATTGACCAAATCGTATCCGAAACCATTTGTCTGTTCTATTTTTGTGATTTGTTCTCAAATATTTACCCTTATATTAAATTTTCGATTAAATTTGTTCTAACTTATGCTGTTTCTATAGTGATGTATTTTCTTTTTTTTTTCTTTTTTTTTTCTTTTTTTTTTTTTAAATTTTTATGTAAGAAAACAATTTTTAACCAGTGCATTTTCTGTCATTTTTCCATTGTAAATAAAATGGTCTCAAATATTTACCCTTATATCAAATTTTCGATTAAATTTGTTCTAAAATACAGTCGACTCTCGTTATCTCGAATTCCATGGGACTCTATGAAACACTTCGAGATATCCGTACTTCGACATATCAGATCTGCGGAACTGAGGAAAACAATTAATCCAACAACCACCTTTAACAGAATGAATCTTTAATTTGAGATATATTGAAAATATTATGGAAAAGAGGAGAAATTGCTCCTAAGGAGCAATTTCTCCTCTTTTCCACAATATTTTGTTGCCTGTTGGTAGATCTCTGTGTTAAAACAGGGACCAGATTTTCACTTCGAGATAAGCGGTTATTCGAGATAAGCGAGTTCGAGATAACGAGAGTCGACTGTATACTGTTTCTATAGTAATGTATTTTTGTTTTAATTTTTATGTTATGAAAACAATTTTTAACCTGTGCATGTTCCATTTTTCCATTGTAAATAAAACTAATTGCAATAACTGAAAATTACTCTATAGCTAGACTATGGGATACTTATTAGTTTTGAAAATTATACCCTGGGTTATTTATAAAACTCACTGGTGTACTTTAGAATGTCAACCATGCACATTTTAGGGTGTTTTAGCTGTATCTAAAATATAAAGGAAGGCAATGATCAGGAATCGATACAATTAGCCCACACCTCCCATCAGAGACATCAAAGTTAAGAAACACAAACACGAAATAACTAGACCCTAATGGAAACATCACTAGCAGAAAGCCAAACGGACAGTTACTTTCCCACAAAGTGGCCAAATGGCTATCCAAAACAAAAAGATGTAAGCGACACACACATTCAAAGACGAACTATAACAAAACTAAACCATGACAGAAGAACCTAGGCTAATTCCGCAGACAATAAATTGATATTACTTTTCTAAAAAAAGCAGGGTTTTGTTTTTGGGGAAATATAAGAAAACATATTTCAAAATGTTGAATGGTGAATTTGTTAACCAGAGTGCTAAGCTTCAAGTTTCAGCAGACTATATAGTAAATTATTTTTTTCTTATATATTTCCCAGGAAACAGGAATGGACAGTTCATGAAATTTGTCTCAATGGAGACAATTGCATTAAATGTCATTTTCTGTTTTCTGGAAAAAAATAAGCAAAGTACCATCAATATGTTGTCTGCTGAAATTGCCAAGAGAGTGGTAAAGGTTAAAGGAACTTCAGAATTATTTCTGCACTGATCATCTTTTTAATTAGTAATGTTACAATCAGTTTTTGTAGAACAAAACGCATACACTCTGTCTGGAATATATTATAATGACCAAAGCTACAGCTTAGTAGACAAATTGCGCCAAAATTTGACCAAACTAAGATGTGATGTTGATGTAATTTCTTTTGACTGACAGAAAATTGTCCATATTTTAGGAATACTGTAAATTATATCATAGTTTGGGGCCAGTGAAAGGTCACCAAACTATAGTATAATTTACAGTATACCTAAAATCTCGGCAAAAATCACTTTATTCTTCTTTGCTGATTTTTAATTACTGATGTTTCACAACAATATTGTGAAAACATGATGTTAGCTCTGTTCACCAAATCGAAGTGAGAAAATGAATAAAGTAATCTTGGAAGTGTGTCATTCTCGATAATATTGTTCACCCTTGAAAATATTTGATTTTTTTTTCAAAAACCTACAAACAGAAGAGACTTTTGTGTTGTGCATAGGTAAGAACAACAAATGTTTTGTAATTAATCATGAGCGACAAATGTTTAACATAAATCATAACAAAATTTGATAAATTTACTTCTTCCATGTGAAGCGCTTGGCAGAAATGACTTTCTGACGGATTTCGGAAGCAGAGAAGTTATTTTCAGTAATTCGAACCCATTTACATCAAGTGGACTATTCCACCACAGCTCTTTCGACCGGTCTGTTTTCAAGAACAGGGTGTCTAATTAAATTTTATTATTACTTTATTTGATAGAAATTCCCGTATTAAGTGTAAATAGTGCAGACGTTCGGCGGCGTCTGATTTTGGTCTGCCCTATTTGCCAATAAGCCTTTCATCACGAAAACATGCCTATATAATATTGACCCCTTTAAACCCCACTTTTATATAGTAGAACTGGGGTTTACAGGATTCTTATTCTCACAAA
This sequence comes from Anodontia alba, assembly GCA_964016985.1. Classification (NCBI taxonomy): domain Eukaryota; kingdom Metazoa; phylum Mollusca; class Bivalvia; order Lucinida; family Lucinidae; genus Anodontia; species Anodontia alba. The sequence goes on along the minus strand of OZ024826.1, from coordinate 32,692,506 downwards.
AACATAGATTGTGGGTACTCGTAAGAACCACCTTATCGAGGCGGTTCTAACGAGTACCCACAATCTATGTTTTGAGCAGAAATATAAAAAATATCAGAAATTTTTGTCTGAAAATTGTACGATTTTTGGTGGTAAAAATTCAGTATATTTGAATAGGCATGTTTTCGTAATGTAGGAGTCTCCAGACTAAAAACATGTGGAGGAAGAGCATTGTCATACCTGTAAGCAGAAACTTATAAATAACTCGAAAAACGAAGATAATATACAGTATACTTTTATTTATAAACTTTGTTTGGACGAATCGTCTGACCTTCGACAGTTGAACATAACCAGACGACAGAAGAGAAAGTATTATATTAGCTCTGTTTATCTATTCGAAGTAACAAGATGAATAATCTTGACAGTGTGTAAGTCAATAATATTATTATCCATCTTTAGCATACTGCCCTTTTGACATTACTCGAAAGACGCCTTTTACTTGTCGTTTTATTATAATAAAAAAATATTTTGTTCTGATTGACCATAACGTATCCGAAACTATTTGTGTTTTCTGTTTCTTTACTTTGTTCTCAAATATTAACCCTAAAATTAAATTTACGACCAACACTTTGTCTGAGCGTTGCAATTTCTAGAGTAATGTATTGTTTTGAACTTTTTATCTAAGAAAATAGTTTTACTTTTCTTTGCTGGTTTATAATAACTAATCATACAAATCAATTTTCAGAAAATTTGAATAAATGAACTTTGTTGAAAATCTACCTCCAATTTACCTATCCTATACATCTCCGCATCATTAAGTCATTTTTACTATAGGGAAATTGAAAATATTTGACTTTTCTATAACAAACGAATAGAATAAATTTTGTGTTGGGCATAGGTACTTACGACAAACGGTTTTGCAATAAATCATGACAAAATTTTACAAGTTTACTTCTTCAATGCGAAGCTCTAGGCTAAAATGACTTTCTTAAAGATGTCGAAAGCAGAGTAGTTACATGTATGTTCAGTCATTTAACCCATTTACATCGTGGACTCTTCCACAAGAACTCTTTGGACCGGTCTATTTCTTATAGCAGACTAGTTTTTTGCTCACATGAATCAAAACCTTGAGGGGAGTTATTGTGATCGTCGTCATCGTCGTCCGTCCGTCCGTCCGGCCGTCCGTCCACAATTTCTTTTAACAATATCTCCTTCTTAAACGACTGAGCCAGTTTAACCAAATTTCACAGGAATGATCCTTACGTGGAACGGATTGAAAATAAGTTTTTGGAAAGATACGGTAGTTTAGTTACGGTAGTTTAGAAACAACTTTAAAACTCTTCTTGTCAGAATTCACTTGACCAATTTCACCATAATTTTGCAAAAATGTTCTTTGGTTACCATCTATCAAGAAAAAAAAAAAAAAAAAAAAAAACAAAAAAAAAACAAAAAAAAAAAAAACATGGCCGCCAGGTGGGGGGGGGGGGGGGGGTGGAGGGTGGGCATCGGGCTTATAATTCATATATATCTATATAGGAAACTTAAAAAAAAAAAAACAAAAAAAAAACGTTTCGTCAGAAGCTACATGACCGATTTCAATATATATGCTATTTGCCAGAAATGTTCCTTTGGTGACCCTCAACGAAAATTATTCAAGCCAGAATGATTTGTCAAAAACCTTCTTGACAGAAACCACTGGATCGATATGATTTATAATTTAGCAGAATCGTATCTTTGATAACCCTCTAACAAGATAGTTCAAGCCATCATGATTCGTCGGAAAACACGACCGCCAGGATGTTGGGGCGGGGCTTAGTTTCCCTATATATCTATACAGAAAACTATATAAAATCTTCTTGCCGGAAGGAACAATGTTACAAAAGACAGAAAACAACGTCACACAATACCGTATCCAAAATAACGTTCAAAATCGCGGAAAAGATTAACAGGTGCGCTATAAATTAAGTATGCCTGTTTAATTTTGGCTGAAATAAATTTATAAAATAATTTTCTTTTCATTATTCTTGCAGCAGCATTATCAGTCTGCATTTTATAAAGTGGCCAGATTTTAAATTTTGTAAATTCTTTCCTGGCCAAATAATCAATATGCCCACTAACGTATAACATTCTTGTTGAAGCATCTCTAAGTTGTTGCTTATGAACGGTGACTCGGTGGCGGAGGGTGTCGCCTATTTCGCCGATATACTCCTCGTGACACCCGCCGCACCGAATTACGTAAATGAGATTTTTCACCTCGCATGACATGGCGTATTTTGCTTTAAATGTTTTCCCACACCCAAAAGTAAATTTATGCTCAGTAATTAAATGTTCACAGATTCCGCAATTTGACCTATTACATTTTTTTAATATTTGGGGGCTTGCGAATATCACAAAATTTTGCTTTATTTATAAGTTTCTTTAGATTTCTTGGTTGGCGTATGCGTTTTATGATTTAAAATTCTTGAAGTATCTTAATCATGGTTTCATCTTCCTGTAGAATTGGCAGGTTTTCACGTACTGAATTGAATAACTCCGGATTGTTTGGGATTGAATGTTGATGCATATGTAATAACATCATTATCCGCCTTTTCCCTTACTAAACGTAGTTCCTGTTTTCTAAATTTCATGGCTTTATCTATGCCTTTTTCTATCACATTTACAGGATAATTTTGATGTTTTAATGCGAGCCTTAATTCATTCAAACGGACTTGCAATGCGTTTTCATTTGTAACTATGCTTCGTATTCTTCTTGCCAGTGAATAAGGAATGCTTGTCCTAGTATGTTCAGGGTGACACGAATTAAACACATCACGAAAACATGCCTATATAATTTTGACCCCCTTAAACCCCACTTTTATATAGTAAAACTAGGGTTTACAGGGGTATACATTATTTTCTTTATTTCTGCTCAAAAACATAGATTGTGGGTACTCGTTAGAACCGCCTCGCCGAGGCGGTTCTAACGAGTACCCACAATCTATGTTTTGAGCAGAAATATGAAAAATATCAGAATTTTTTATCCGAAAAATTGCCATTTTTTTGGTGGAAAATTTTCAGTGTATTTGAATAGGCGTGTTTTCGTAATGAGTAAGTATTGTTTGCTACTTGTTTGTTACTGTTAAAGAAAAATACCACGTAAGTCGGTGCAAGGGGCATATACAGCCTCGCAAACTACACTGCTGCATTTGAAGCACCACGAAAACATGCCTATATACTTTTGACCCCCTAAAACCCTACTTTTATATAGTTTAACTGGGGTTTACAGGTGTATTATTAGTTTTTCATTTCTGCCCTAAAACATAGATTGTGGGTATTCGTTAGAACCGTCTCGGCGTGGTGGTTCTAACGAGTACCCACAATCTATGTTTTGAACAGAAATATGAAAGACATCAGATTTTTTATCTGATATTTTTCAGGTTTTGGAGATGAAATTTTCTATATTTGAATAGGCGTGTTTTCGTAATGAGGCTTAAGGGCTCCATATTCCTCAAAAATAGACATTTTATTATCCAAGAAAATTTAATAAAATGATATATGGTATTCAAACAATCATAAAATGTGACACCTGACAGCCTATATAAAGTTTCAGTTATTCTCGCATTCTTGAAATGAAATGATTTTTTATCATATCTCTGAATTAATGTTGCCAACATTAATTCAGAGATACGATACAAAATCATTTCCGTTTTGATCCAGTTCAACTGACTGAAAATTTTCAGATGCCACATTTTATGACCGTGTTAATACTATATATCGATTTATTAAACCTTTCTTGGATAAAAAAAATGTCTATTTTTGAGGAATATGGCGCCTTTAATAAAACCGAGAGTCACGATTTTCGTTCTTCTGTGTGGTTTTTGTTACCAAATGCATCATTTTAGATTCTTATTATTGCATAAAAGCAGTGTCGCACGTTATTAACAGCCGTGCATTAACCGGCGAAAAGCCGTGTATTAACAAGGCGATTCTGTTAATGCACGGCTACGCAACTTTCAATACGATCATACCGGGGCCACAGATTTGCTGCCGTTACACGATCGACCATGGTTTTTCAATGCATTAACATTCGCCAGGTCCCTAGGGAGGTGTTGAAAACCGCGCCCTTCGGCCTCGGTTTTCAACACCTCCCTCGGGACCTGGCGAATGTTAATGCATGAAAAACCATGTTTGATCCCTATATTAGACTTTTGCCATCACAGTAGATGTGTTGATTCTGTAGCAATATGAGGCGCAACGTCCGACAACGTACCTTCAGCTATGTGCGACAGTGAATATCAGGTCAGCCTACGCAACTGCACAACCTGATCAGAATCTTCGCTGGCACATTTTAGGATAGCAAAGGAAGCCAAGTTTTTTTCATGCAAATATCCGCGCAGATTGATCAGAGTCTTCGCTGGGTGCATGTCAGAAGGTACGTTTTCTGACGTTGCGGCTATTATGCTTGCCCTCGTTTGCTTAACGTTTTGTCATCATTTTATCAGCGCATATGGGCCGCGCCATGCGAAAATGTGTCTTTGGGCATATGCGGACAGCGAAGGCCCATATCAGCAGTCTGATCAGGCATTCATTGTCCTTTAACAAAATTCCGGGACACTATAGAATGTAGCAATGGAGAGCAGGTGCCCGGATGAGACTTTGCACATGCGTGGAATGAATATGAATCTGTACATTTTTCGCATGCTCGAAAAAACATTTCCGCTTGACGCGACCCATATATTCTCATATAAGAATTGATGAAAGGATACTGAAAAGAGTGATTATTTATTTTTGCGCTACGTGATTTGGTCATCATCACAAAAATATGCCTATATAATGTTGACCCCGTTAAACCCCACTTGTATATAGTAAAATTGGGGTTTACAGGGATATACATTATTTTTCTTATTTCTGCTCAAAAATAGATTGTGGGTACTTGTAAGAACCGCCTTGCCAAGGCGGTTCTTACGAGTACCTTAAATCTATGTTTTGAGCAGAAATATATATATAAAAAAAATATCAGAATTTTAATCTGAAATTTTTCATTGTTTGGTGGTAAAATTTACAATATATTTGAATAGGCTTGTTTTCGTAATGATGCTGATAGAATCATTGGATACTACAGTGTTTACTTTTCTAAATTAACTCTGAGGGTGGCAGATCCTAGCTGAATGCTAGAAACAGATACACTATCCCAAGCTGAAAGCGTTTATCTTTATAATGTTGACTACAAATAATAGTGGACATTTTACAGTACAATGTTCTTTTCTTTTTATTTTTTAACCAAAATAAAGCACTGCTTTGGAGACGACATGGATTAAATGTCAAGCCCTCACATATGTGACACATAATTAAACTATCATTAATTTGGCGTCCGCTGTTTTAGCCTTTAGAATATTAATAGTTAAAATTTATATGAGGCGGAAGGCTTCAAGTAATGTAGACCGCATGGCGTCGCTATTAGTTAATCCACATCAAGCAAAAAGGGCTCTTTTAGAGCATGTGAGAACAGTAAATATCCAGATCAGATCTTTTTCTGCATGATTACGCTCAGAGTTTTTGCTGCATGTTGATTTAAGCTTCAGTAAACATACACGGAAGTCCCTAATCGGGCCGCACGGACCAACAGACTGATATGAGCCACCGCTGTCTGCTTGTCCCTGAAAGTAACTTTTTGTCTTTGTACTTGTCAGTTGATTTAATACATAAGCTCAAAAATCAATCAACTTCGGTTTAAATTCTGTTTTATAGTATTCCCACGACGGCATTCGTAATGATTTGATAGCATGGAAATGCAAAACCAGTTAAGTCGCTTCACGACACAACCTATACTTCATGTCAGTGGTATCCCATATGTGATAAAGCGAATCAAGCGAAAAGATGCTTTCAAAATTGCGCAAAATCCGCAGAATCAGATTCATACCGCGCATGCGCAAGTGTCATTTGGGCTTTTGTTCTCCATTGATACATTCTACAGTTTGGACTGATTCTGTCAGCGGACGGTAAAGGTCTAGATCAGACTTACGTTGCTATTCATGAACCATGAGTGAGATATGAATTTCTATCCCAAGCAAAAGCATGGGAAATCCTTATCAAGTATGTACGAATATAAGAATCCTATATGAGTATGAATTCGATATCGGCGTTTCCAACCCGAGGGATGCCGGGCCGATCGGAACCGAGGCTTCATAAGATTCTTACACTCCAATCAGATAGTAAAACCTTTAAAGAGTTTGTATGTATAATCAAAAACATAAAGTACGGTAGTTTTACCGAGCTACAAAACCCCTTGTAGTGGCTACTCCTTCTTGACATTGTTAGTCACTATTCCTGAGCAAAGCACATCACTTTCATATATTTTCTTAATTAACGCTTAGCACTCTGGGTAGAATTTTCAGCAGATGACAATTGGAAATATTTTTCTCATTTTTTCCCACAAAACAGGATTTGACATTTCATGTAAAGTGTCTCCATACCAAAAATATCCTCATTTTGTCATCTGCTGAATTAGCAAAGAGAGTGGTAAGGTTAAAAAGATACCTCTTTGTGTTTTGTTATTTATCATACTTAATTATTTGGATTTCACATGTTCAAATCCTAACGGCAAATGGTATTGAGACAAGCATATGTCGAAATTGCGAGTTGGTAGGAAGCATCAGTATCAATTGTATTCCACTGAACCGATTGCTCTTTGGCAGGAAACAGCAGTATCGATTGTACTCCACTAAACCGATTGCGAATTGGTAGGAAGTATCATATCATATTGTATCCCCATTACGGAATCATGCCTATTCAAATTATATAGAAAATTTCACCTCCAAAAACTGAAAAATTTTCAGATGAAAAACTCTGATATTTTTCATATTTCTGCTCAAAACATAGATTGTAGGGTACTCGTTAGAACCGCCTCGCTGAGGCGGTTCTAACGAGTACCCACAATCTATGTTTTTGAGCAGAAATGAGAAAAATAATGTATACCCCTGTAAACCCCAGTTTTTCTATATAAAAGTGGGGTTTAAGGGGGTCAAAATAACATAGGTATGTTTTCGTGATGCACTCAACCGACGCAGCAGAATTTTGCACTAGCGCTGGAAAGCATTTGATTCTTGTTTTGTAACAAACGAAACTTGCAGAGTCATTTTCATTGAACCTGTTCATATACTCACTGTACATGTATTAGAAATAGAGATACAGTACAAAGCCATTACGAAAACATGCCTATTCAAATATACTGAAAATTTTACCACCAAAAAATGAAAATTTTCAGATAAAAAATCCTGATATTTTTTATATTTCTGCTCAAAACATAGATTATGGGTACTCGTTAGAACCGCCTCGTCGAGGCGGTTCTAACGAGTACCCACAATCTATGCTTTGAGCAGAAATAAGAAAAATAATCCATACCCTGTAAACTCCAGTTTTACTATATAAAAGTGGGGTTTAAGGGGGTCAAAATATTATAGGCATGTTTTCGTGATGCAAACGTCAAGTACTTTGAAGAATGAACAACAAGAATTTTAAAAAATCATTTAGCTTGTGCTGTACACTTTGATAGCAAAGGTCCCTGTCTACGTCATCGTACCACGGGCCAAACAAAATAATCAAATAAATGTCCAGATTTGTGTATTGTTTATAGAGGTACGCCTTGCTCTTTAGTGGGCCAACCGAAGACATAAACTAACCAGACCAGTTCAATGCACTTTCCCACTAATTACATAAAGGCATTTCCTTCTTGGTAGTGACGCGCTCTGATGCTAATGCTCTGTGGATTTCCTTTTGCAATAATGGCAGTGAGAATGGGGCTATTTCCATCGGTAACTGCTCTCTCTGTATGTAGCTCCCATGACTAAACTTTCGTCTTTAGCCGAAATTGCTTCTTGTAGAAGTGTATGCTTATAAAGAGGATCTGTTCATGAACAACAATGTAAGGTACATCAATGCTCACACCTCATTACCCATGGTTGAGCGATATTCTATCTTCTAAAGGAATCAGCTTCATGCTCCCAAAGGTCCAGAAATTAAGTTACTTGACCATTTAAGCCCGACAGATCAAAACAACTACACTTGAATCTCGTTCTCTCAAATACTGATGTCTCAAAGTACCTGTAAAAGTGAAATTTGACACAAAATGGGCTCGATTTTCTATTCATTTTTTGTATATCAACTCCTTTTATCTCAAATCATCGTTAACTCAAACTCAAAATGTTGGTCCCTAGCACTTTGAGATAAAGATAGTCTACAGTGTAGAGCCAGATGAGACGGCTCGTGTATGTAACTGTTCGCCATTCCTGTTTTATTTTAGACTGAAAGCCCTATTTGCATCAGTGGACATGTCCACATTCAAAAATGAATAAAAGCACCGCAAGCATAATACCCCGCCATAGCAATTATTTGTTTGTGTATTAAAGTTATTGTTGCGAAAATGTCGGGAAAGTAAATGACGGAGAGACAGATAACAATCCTAAACCAGATGTTGATAATATCAATGAACAGATAACAATCCTAAAGCAGATCTTGATAATATCAATGCATATAGCAAGTTTGGTTAAATGGCCTTGTAAATTACTCAAGTTATAGTCCGGAAACGGCGTGTCTCGGGCAGATAACTCCGTCAAAAATTGACGAAATTTGCCCATTAGCAATCCCAAACCAGATCTCTACAATATCAATGCACATACCAAGTTTGGTGAAAATCCATTGATGTTTACTCAAGTTATCATCCGGAAACGAAAAACGGACGGACGGACAGACGGACGGACGGACTCACGGACGACCAACGTGAAACCATATTACCCCGCCACTATTGTGTGGCGGGGTATAAAAATGCCATTTCAGAAATTCAGGGATGAAATGGTTAATTACAAGTTAGTATAATTTTGATAAAATAAAAGGAATACTGATGTCAGATGAAATATAAGACATACTGATGTCAGATCAGATAAAAGGTATACTGATGTCAGATAAAAGAACCGATAATGTCATGATTCGAATCATCCAACATTGCGTTTTCATGTCGTCAAACCATTAAGAATACCGTCTCGGGAATACCGTAAAAAACAGAATTAAAATTTAAGTTGATTGATTTTCGAGCTTGAATTCAATCAACTAAGACGGACCATGCGAAAATGTATCTTCCAGGAATAAACAGTAAGCAAAGGCCCAGATCAGACTGCCGTCAGCACGATATTTCCTTCTCTTTCACAGACAATGGGACACATCATAGTGCAGCAGATGATATGTTGATTTCCTTTGGCATCATTGAGTCTATTCTGGCTACTGGGTGGGGTGGGGGGGGGGGCGGGGGGGGGGGGTTCAGACTGACGCTATATTTTTTTAACAAGGCACTGTGTCTGCGATAAAATTTCGAAAACGCCTTACGAAGTTAAAAATAACGATAGCCCTGCCTAAGAAATTTGGCAGTAAGGGCTTTATTACGGTAGTTAAAGTCATTAAGATTTGAAGAAGCTCCTGTGAATCTTATAAGTTGAGAGATGTATACCCGATATGAGGTACGCCGGGGGACATCGCCATCCAGAAAAGGGAAATTGACTGTATCAAAATCAAAATCGTCCCGTTTATCATAAATTTTGGTGGAAACTGTACCATTAGATATACATAGATTCAAATCTAAAAAAGGTGCCTCGGTATCGGAAGAAATTGCTCTATTTAATTGGAGTTCTGTAGAGTATATGCGGTCCACCATTTGGTCAAAGTAAATATTGTCAATATTTAATAAATACCTCTTTTCTGGAAAAATAATAGGAATAATATTTCAACATATCGTATGCTGAAAATTGGTATCAGTTATATCTCTATACATAAGCATATCTCTTTGTCGGATTTTCAAGTGACATGTAAATATTGTACCTGTCACTTGCTTCGATCCATTTCCTGAAGTTATGCAAATTGTCATTATGCATTATTATCAATAACAGATAAAGAACATATCTAGGAACAAATGAGTCGAGTCGTCCAAGCTGCCTTCTTATACGCCAAATGTAACAAATATAAGTGAAACATCACGAAAACATGCCTATATAATTTTGACCTCCTTAAACCCCACTTTTATACAGTAAAAGTGGGGTTCACAGTGGTATACATTATTTTTCATATTTCTGCTCAAAAAAACATAGATTGTGGGTACTCATTAGAACCGCCTTGCCAAGGCGGTTTATACGAGTACCCAAAGTCTATGGTTTGAGCAGAAATGTGTTAATATCAGAAGTTTTATCTGAAAATTTTCATTTTTCGGTGGTAAAATTTTCAGTTTATTTGAATACGCTTGTTCTCGTAATGAGACAGCCACAGCCAGGAAATGCCACACTCACGAAGCAGAGTTTTTCCATGGCAACAAAAGAAGGAGAGATGAGGAATAAATAATAATAAAACAAACATTACATATTGAACCACCAACTCACAAAGAACAAGAGCTCCGCCAAGTGGGGCATTACACGCTCGTGGCAAGTAATAAGATGTAGCACATAAACTGGCTCCTGTATAATTCAGTGCTCCGGATATAAACTGTAAGTGGAAAAAAAAAAAAATGAAAAAAACTTTCATTGGGGCATAGCTCTGCTGATATTTGGTGACCTGTAACCTAAGGATCCAAGCTGGTCCAGAAATTAAGGGAGAAGTGATGTCTTCCTCCTGGGAAAATAGGGAGAAATGTGCTGCGTCTAAGGAGGTGTTTTCGGATGGAGGTCACACGACAGAAGCATGGCTATATTATAAGCTCGTATGTGCTTTTGGCTAATTGCTTTTCCTATACTTCAATATCGGACCTAACAATAACAAAACAAAAATAAACAAAAAATAAATAATATGAATAAATAAATAAAATAAATGCTGCAAGAATTTTTTTTGTAAACCTTTAACTTGTTTTATACTGATTTTATTTTTGTTCTTCAAGGGAGCCAACTCAGAAGAGTATTAAAAAAAATCCAAAAAGAATTATGTTTATAAGTTTTGATATTAGTCAAGCTTCTTAATTCTGTATCATTTAATAAATGTATTTATAAAGATTTAATAATGGCAACATTTCCTTGCAAATCTAATAAACCTATTATGAAATAAAATCAGCACACTATTACCTCTAATCAATATGCTGCAAAAGAATTACATTTCTGGCGAAAGAATGTGCACAATATTGGTAAACCGCTTAGAGGACTAAGCCTGCCCAGTATACGTGCGGTTAGGTAAACTGACCGCGCTCGACATGACCCCATTTGGTTGACTGGGCCGTAAAACCTCAATACAAACAAACAAAGCAAAAAGTTTACAAAAACTTTCAAAGGGGCATAACTCTGATAATATTTGGTGTACTGTAATCTCGAAATAATATGCGCTGCTCCACATCATCCTGTAACTATTTATGAGGTTTCAGCTTGATTGGATGTAAACTGTAGGAGGATATAGCCGGAAACGAAAAATTTATAGTAACTTTCAAAGGGTATAACTCTGCTAATATTTGGAGGACTGTATCCACGAAATAATATGCGCTGCTCCACATCATGGTCTAACTACAAATCAAGTTTCAGCGTGATCGGATCTAAACTGTAGGAGGAATTAGCCGGAAACGAAAAAATTACAGAAAATTTCAAAGGGGCATAACTCTACTAATATTTTTTGGACTGTAACCTTGAAATAATATGCGCTGCTCCACATCATGGTCTAACTATAAATAAAGTTTCAGCTTGATCAGAGGAGGAGTTAACCGGAAATGAAAAAGTTTACAGAAATTTTCAAAGGGACATAACTCTGCAAACATTTGGTGGACTGTACCTCCGAAATAATATGTGCTGCTCCACATCATGGTCTAACTATAAATGAAGTTTCAGCTTGATTGGATGTAAAATGTACAAGGAGTTAGCCGGAAACTAAAAGTTTACAGAAATTTTCAAAGGGGCATGACTATGCTAATATTTGGTGGACTGTAACCACGAAATAATATGCGCTGCTCCACATCATGGTCTCACTATAAATGAATTGTCCGCTCAATCGGATGTAAAATTAGGAGGAGTTAATCGGAAATGAAAAGTTTACAGAAATTTTCAAAGGGGCAAAACTCTGCAAACATTTGTTGGACTGTAACCCCGAAATAATATGCGCTGCACGCATCATGGTCTAACTATATACCAAGTTTCAGCTTGATCGGATGTAAACTGTAGGACGAGTTAGCCGGACACTCTTTCGCATTAAACAACATTTTCGCGTATTTAAGTGTAAATACGGAAGTTTTGCCGTAAAAATGGATTACATCCCTACAGCACATAACAGGAATTATGCATGAAGAAGAATATATCGCTGACAACATGATAAAGGTAGGATATGCGTGATTTCAGTTGCCTGGCGATCAGCTGATCGTTCGCGGTATAGGGAGCTAACCACTAAATATTTTCCATAAGCGACAATAGTAACCTTTTACATGCTTTCACAAAAACTACACGTACAAAACTTTTCAAACCTTACTTGTTTATAGAGCCACCCTAGTCCAACAAGTTTCTGGGAAAAATCCACATGTTGCCCTGCTCCTTTTCAAGTTACCGTCCACCATGATTGTTTACCTGCAGCCTCGCAGTGAATAACAAGCGGACTTTTTTAACGAAGGGGTGACCATACAAAAATCAGCAAAAATTCCTTTAAGCTTGCAGATATAATTATAAAACACACATCATTTTATTTCCTTATAACTACGTATCCTTTTCTCATATTGAAATAAAACCTGGGATATATATCCAATGGAAGCATGCCTGGTATTTAAACTGCAACTGAAAACCCTCGGTCCAAAAGTGATAAAACCCGGCACATCCAGTATTTTGTGGAATGCTACCTATAGCCTAAATGAGAAATCAACTTGATTTCGGGAAATCAAGGTTTTTTTGTTGTTTTTTTTTTGACGAAATCAGCCTACAAAAATAATTCAGGGCACATGCATAATTTATTTTTACTATAAGACTAAATATTTATTTATACACTAATGTGCAAAATTTCATGTAAAAAATGTTCGATGTTTTGCACTTTGCCTCGGACCTACATTTAAACAGGTTTTGTCTGGTCCACGACTTTGCATACTTGTTGAAAAAAATGTATAAAATGCTTAAGCTCGTTTCATAGGTAACACCTATTTATTTCATATTATGATAATCACAACGTTAGGGATCTGAAAAAGAAAACTAAAAACAAACTAGCTGATTGAGTCAGCGCCATCAACAAATATACCTTCGGACATGCTTGCCTAGTGAAAACTCGGATCAGTCTGAGCATCAGTGCAAGCCATTTAGAGTCTTCATTGAGTGCACCTTGGATCATCACGAAAACATGCCTACATAATTTTGACCCTCTTAAACCCCACTTTTATATAGTAAAACTGGGGTTTACAGGGGTATACATTATTTTTCTTATTTCTGCTCAAAAGCATAGACTGTGGGTACTCGTTAGAACCGCCTCGCTTAGGCGGTTCTAACGGGTACCCACAATCTATGTTTTGAACAGAAATATGAAAAATATCTGAAATTTTTATTAAAAAAAATTTTTTTTTTTGGTTGTAAATTTTCCAATATATTTGAATAGGCGTGCTTCCGTAATGTAGCCAAGAGTTCAATGTCCTCTTCAGGTTGATAGCGACTATTCTGATTAGACTACGTGGATGTGCAAAATGATCTGGCTTCACTAGGTTCACACAATATGAGTGTAAGTGCCAGCACGACAAAACTACAAAATGGCATGTGCGCCCAGCGAAGACTCAGGTCAGCCTGGGCATCCGCCCAGTCTGATCAGAGTCTTTGCTGTGCACTCAATGGGTAGCCCAGGACCCAAGCTTTCTTCATGCGGACACCGAAGTCTCTGATTAGAGTGGTCGGATGCCTAGGCTGCTCTGAGTCTTCGCTGGGCAAACATGCCATTCTGTAGGTTTTGTCATGCGCTGCGTCATTTTCTTTTGTCAAGTCTCTTTGTCAGACTTTTGTCTGTGCCTTTTCTGCGTGTTTATTTAAGCAGAACACAGATGCATTCAGGGGAGGCAACTTGGTCATTATTGCTTAGCTCCTCTCTCTAAAGGGGGCTATTCTAAAAATTGCTCCTCTTGAGAGCACATTCCTTCCTTCTGGAGTAGGCTTATTGTGTAGAAAAGCCAATAAGGAAGCTACAAAAGCTGTCTCCGTTGTAGAAAATGGCGGAAAATTCGAGCCCCATAACACTAGGGAATAGGAATCTCCGCATTACACTAAGTATCGAGATGTACCCTTAGACTAAATATTCGATAGACATATGTTGTCAAATTGAGTTCTTCGTATAAAGTACGGTAAAACCTCATGTGTCGAAAAGGTTTGTTAATTTGTATTTCATCATAAATTCTGAAAATTTGTGAAAACTATGCCTAAAAACCTGACGACTCATTATCTTATTAATTATTAACTTGCAAATGGAAGAATATTTGAATAATAGGTAATTAGTAAATGCAGTCAATATAATATCAGTGTCACCGCACTGCAAAATAACAAATTACTCTTTTAAGCAAAAACTATTCATTAACTCTTTCAATCCTGTTGACCAAGACAGATTCTATTATCTTATAATGAGCCGTCTGATCAGGATCTACACTGTTTGCCATTATGTTGTAATGTTTGACCGAGGTCCCTATTTGGAGCAATGGTTCTACCGAGATGCAAAGACGGAAGACCCTTTCAGCACAGCAGATTCACACCATTTCTTTCTCCAAACAATGTAGATTCTGATGAGACGGCTCATGATATCAGGATCTACACTGTTTGCCATTCGAGGTCCCTTTTTGGAACAATGGTTCTGCCCAGATGCAAAGATCGAAGAGTCGATTTCACACGCCTAACAAATGATCGATTGCGTAACCCTCGGTTAAATAAGCAAACAAATTATATATACACCCGGTTTGAAATTCGATGACGCAGAAAGGTAAACAAATATTGCATGTCCTGTCTTTTACGAGGGATATAAAATTTTCAAGGAAAGAATTCGAAAATCGGAGAATGCTATTCCGGCCCATGGATATCCATGTTTGTGGAGTGGATATGAGATCACATCTCGCATTTTGGCTCAATTCCTTTCAACGTGCCGAAGGTGTGCTATTAGCCGTCAGGAATACGTGTGAATAGGTTCTGTATATGGTAATTTATTTGATTTTGCGGCTGGTTAGAAGTTTAGAATATCATCAGGCATGCACGACAGACACATACGGTTGCATATCTGAAGGGTCGTTTGGTTGACAATGCAGCGAGACTGCGAAACCCGGATGGAAATGTCGAAAATCCTCGGTTACGCATCAGATCTATATATTTCTATAATGCTTCCTATTGACAAGACGCTTTTGCGATTACTGGCTGGCAAATTCATCACCACATATGTCGCGCTAACATTTAAGGATAGAGTTCACCCAAATGACCCCGAACATGTTTATACCCTTTTCAGCCCTTTCCTAAGTAGTAGTTAAATAATCATGTGATATATCATTTTTAATCTTAGACTGTATGTCTTAATTTTATTTATTTACTCTAGTAAGTAAACGGCGGTAAGCAAAATATGCCCTTACAGCTCTGTCAACAATATTCCTCATTCAGTATCAAAGCAAAGACTTTCACAGAGCCCCAAGGTTTGGGATAAATTGAAGAGGTATTAATGAATAAAACAGTACCACACATTTGTTTTAAAAAAAATGTTGAGAAGTAAAGTTACAGCTAAATCATTTATACACAATAATCATTTTAGTCCTTCATTTCAAAAAGACCAAACAAATTCTATCAGAAGTAGTTACAAAGAAACTGTGATACGGGTTTTGGACAACATATCAAACTTTAGATATATCAAATTCTTTTGCTCAGAAATAAAAAAGTTGAATCCGTTTAATTTTTGTCAGATCCTTTATATTTCCAGTTTGCAGAAATAGGCCATAATTGTTTGAAACCAATCCAGCTCACTGAAATAGATCGTAGCCACAGACTCGGGGATCCCAGGAAGGCGCGGTCACAACCAAGGGATATTATAGTGGAATTTTCTACCTACCGCAACAGACTGACCTCCTATAAGCAGCGCACAATCTTAAAGGAGAGGGGCCATACTGGTGTCTTTGTGAACGAAGACCTCACCAAGTTTCGTAGTGGTCTTTTGTACAACGCGCGTAGGTTGGCTAAAGTTAGTTTGGTGAAAGGAGCTTGGTCGTCAGATGGCAATGTGCTGGTGAAGGACAATGACGAAAAAGTACACCGTGTCAGTGTTATTAGTGACCTTTTCCAGTTTGGTTTTCTGGTTATGGGTCCGGGTCAGCCTTCGGGACCCCCGCGTCATCGCCGCAGTGGATCACGCGCCGGTGCCGCGGGTCGCAGCTACGCCAGGGTGACTACAGACCCTTCAGGTGATATGTACCATTCTGGCGGCCACGCTTAGGTCGGAATACTGGCTTATGAACATATACTGTAGTAAGACAGTTAATAGTCATGTGACACAATCTTAGCTAAGGTTAATAATTGAAACGATGCACAACAACATACTATTCAATAAAGTTTAGCTCTCGATATGGCAAACTGAGCAGACCCAGATGAGAGGTCATTGAATATGACCACACATCGGGGTCTGCGCTGCTTGCTTGAACCATTTCAATTAATCAAAGATAGAATAAACCTAACACCCCCAAATTTGCAAATGCAAAATTTACATCGGAGACATAATGCAGTGAATCATGGGTTCATCCCCGTGAGGCATACACAATTAAAACAGTTGTTTTTCAAATTTAGTACTCAGTGTCGTATTTATGATAAAGTTGTATGTATTCAACACACACACACACACACACACACACACACACACACACACACACACATCAGCTCCCGATCTTCAGGCTAATTATACATGAGCGGCAAAGGCGCGGATCGACCTGCACATCTGCGCAGCTTGATCTGAGTCATTGACCGCTGTTGCATGCAGAAATGTATACCTCTGAGACATTATTGAGGCCTTGCCGAATATGGCTGTGAACGTATGGAGACGGATTGCCAAAACAAAATATTTTTTATTATTATTTTTCAAACTATATGCATGTATGCTTGTATATTGCTCAGGACTTATGCACAATGGTGATCATATTAATTAAAATATCTAAAAATTGAATATATCAGATAATTGCCACTGTTAAATAGCAAAATTTTTTTTTTTTCGAAACTTTATCCTGTAATCAATTTGATATGTGGAATTTGTATAGCAAACTAGCAGGAAAATATTAACCTCCATACATGTACATATAATCGTATGCATAGCTTGTATCAAAAGAACAAATAGGGGAGGACCTAGCGAGTTTGAGAGTCCGCTGGCACTCGCCTGAGCCACCACTATTAGTTCTAATAGAATTAATCATGTGTTTATCGTGTCATATAGTGTGTCTAGATATTTTTTTCTCGTCTTCTCCTTAAAGCGATAACAGCTTGCTATGAACCTTCGCTGTTCACATTTGACACTGCGAAATATGCCGGCAGAACAGCTTTGCATCAAACTAATGTCTGAACTCGGTATATTTCTTATATTTGAGTAAAAACGATTGTCTGACTGTATACAATGTGTACTGCGGTGACACTGACCGGACTGCGCCCTGGTCGGAGCTACCGCTTGACATATAATAATTATAATAATTATTTTTTTTGTTTGTCCTGGTCGGAGCTACCGCTTGACATATAATAATTATTTTTTTTGTTTAGAAACCCTCGCATGACGAAACTTAAAATTTTTCAACAACCAAAATTTGATTGTGTCTTACACCTTTGAAACTTACTGTATTTATTCTTGCTCCTACCATGCCTGTCATTTACAATTTGTGATTTTGTTTTTCACTATATTGTCTGATTTTCTCTGCGTCTTTGAGCGTACTTTGTCCGTATACATTTATACTTAAGTTAACTTGAATAATTTATTAATGTACGTGTATGAGCCACAGTCGGGAGGCCTTGTATTATACTATATGTGATCAACACTTACAGGAAGACACAGATCAGCCTGTGCATTCGCACAGACCTTTTCGACGCCTTTGCGGTTCGATGCTTGAAAAATACAACCATAATACCTATTGCGTAATCGGCATCAACCCTGCACATATGTAGGTCTTGCCTAACTGAGCTACGCCTAATGCTCACATATCTCTTGGGACAGATTTTCTCTTGACGTGGCTCACTCATGTACCGTCATTATTACCGCTATTAGTTAAAATTACCGTTTCTTTCTAACTTTGTCACCAGTTAAATAAAGCTGATTATTACGATTGAGTGTTACGAGTTTTCTCCCTTGCACTACAATGATTGATTAGATACTTAAAATTTATGCAGATATGATATTTTAATGATATTTTTTATAGTAATACTTTTGCTAAGCTACCTCTGGAAATTCTTATGATTTTGATTTTTCTTTTTTCTTTAGTTTCTGAACTATGTTATTCTTCTTCGCATTCTATCTTGAAAATGCTTTTTTGTCACTGGAGTAATTGAGACTGGGATACGATCGTGGGGCTGTGAGTCACAAGGCATGCTGGAGTACAAACACGACTTCCTGGAAACGAGTATATTTGCATCACGTCGTCTGAGCTGTTTCACATTATTTGATATAAAACTTCAAGTGTACTGATATAAAATGCACAGACTACATGATGCGTAAGTACTCCCCAATTTGGAAATTCTCAATATTTTTACAGCTTTTTTCCTTCTTCCCTCAAGCGTTAATGCCGTTTCCACATCGTCCTTTCTAATACACATCCAATCAGCTTCCCTTAAACACGACTACAGCAACGGCTTTGTGATAACAAGAAAACTGCCCATTGGTAAGGAACACTTACTAACTATTGTATATAATATCAACTTTGTCCACGACTGCTTAATATCAGGTGCAACAATAATTTTTGTTACTTGGTTATGGGTTCTCCTTCTTGCTTGTGGAGATGTTCAACCTAACCCAGGCCCCGGATCTTCTACTTCCTCCTCCATCTCTAGTTCTTCTAGCTCATCACATGACTCTTTCTCTTTCCTTAATACGTTAAACCTCTCTAAACACTTATCCTTCATACATTACAACGTACAAAGCATAGCAAACAAGCTTGATATTCTATCTGCTGAACTTTCTGACTTTGATATCTTGGCCTTCTCTGAGACATGGCTCCATCCTAACATTCAGACCCCTGAGTTGCTCATACCCAATTTCAAACCACCTGAACGTAAGGACAGGACAAGAGACCGCCATGGTGGCGTAATGATATATATTCGGGACTCAGTTTACCACAAAAGAAGGTATGATTTGGAACCTCGAGATACAGAATGCATGTGGATTGAGATCCAGCTTAACCATACAAGAATACTATTTGGCCTTTTCTATCGTCCTCCGAATTCTGACATGTCATACTACTCTAGCATAGAAGATTCTATTTCTCTTGCTATGGACACACAAATAAACATCATCATTACAGGAGACTTCAACCTCGACATGCTCAGTCACCAGACCGCCCGTAAGGTATCTGAGCTTTGTGAACAATTCTCCCTCTCTCAGACTATAACAGAACCAACCCATTACACAGAACACTCATCCTCTCTCATAGACCTTATTTTAACTAGTGACAAAGGTAACCTTATTTATAGTGGTATAGCAGAACCTTTTCTCCATCAAGACATACGATACCACTGTCCGGTTTATGGCGTCTTCAAGTATTCAAAGACTTCAAGAAAATCATTCACACGCCGCATTTGGAGTTACGACAGAGGAGATTACGATCAGTTACGAAACAAAATTTCCGATACAGACTGGGATTCGCTATCAGATCCAGATGTCAATGTCCATGCCACTAATATTACAAACCACCTTAATTCTCTAGTAGCTGAATGCATACCAAACAAGATCATAAGAATAAGACCATCCGACCCACCTTGGATAACCACTGCCATTCGTAAATTAATAAGGAAACGCAAACGTGCATACCACAAAGCAAGGCAAACTGATACGCCCAGGTTGTGGAATAAATTTAAGAAACTTAGAAATAAAGTAACAGAATCAACCCGTTTATCTAAACAACACTTTATTGATGAGCTATCAAACAAACTAAACACAAACCCGTTGTCATCTAAAGATTGGTGGTCCACTCTAAAAGCTTTCGTATCTCCTTCTACGAAATCTTCTGTTCCGACTTTGGAAAAAGATGGCCGAGTATACTCAGATGATACAGACAAAGCAAATGTATTAAATGACTTCTTTAGAGACCAAACCGTTTTAGATGACAGTAATGCACGTGTACCGAATATTGACTGCTACACCAATAATATACTCTCTAACTTAGTCATTACACCCCTTGAAACAGATTCAGTCTTAAAGAATCTTCCGTTAGGCAAGGCTGTTTGGTCTGATGACATCAACAATCGAATTCTCAGAGAACTAGCTCATGAGTTATCCTTTCCTATATGTTCTTTGCTCAACCACTCTCTACAACTCGGAATATTTCCTGATATATGGAAAGATACTTTGGTATGCCCTATCTTTAAAGGCGGCGATGCAGCCTCAGTCTCCAACTATAGACCTATGTCACTTCTAAGCTGTTTAGAAAAGGTACCTGAACGAGTAGTGTTCAAACATCTGTATAATCACTTTCGAGGCAACAACATTCTTTCCCCTCTTCAATCTGGCTTCATATCCGGTGACTCAACCACCAACCAACTCACCTTCCTTTATAACACTTTCTGTCAAGCCCTGGATACGGGTAAAGAAGTGCGTGTAATCTGTGATGTCAGCAAGGCGTTCGATCGCGTCTGGCATACAGGTCTTCTCTGTAAATTAAAGGCAGCTGGGGTGTCAGGTAGCCTCCTATCTTGGGGTAATAGTTATCTCTCAGAAAGAAGACAAAGAGTTATTCTCCCAGGCACTGTCTGAATGGAACTATATACATGCGGGTGTCCCTCAGGGGTCTATCCTCGGTCCTCTCTTATTTCTTCTATATATCAATGACATTGTCCAAGACATCGGGTCTAACATAAGACTTTTTGCCGATGACACCAGCTTATCCCTTATCGTTGAAAATCCTGACACCGCAGCTGCGACGCTAAATTCTGATCTTGAAAAGATAACTCAATGGGCAAAAACTTGGCTGGTAAAATTCAACCCTGTAAAAACCGAATCACTTTTAATTAGCAAAAAGCTAATACAACCAGTACACCCTCCCCTGTTTATGTTAAATCAAAAAATCAAGGAAGTCGAAAAACATAAACATCTAGGTATACTCAGTAACGATGGCACTTGGCATACACATATGTTATATTAAAGAAAAAGCTTGGAATAGAATTAACATAATGCGCAAACTTAAGTTCCAGTTAGATCGGAAATCACTAGAAATTATTTATACTTCTTTTATTCGGCCTATACTAGAATATGGTAATGAAATCTGGTACAACTGTACACAGTATGAAAAAGAACTCGAAAAATCCAGAAAGAAGCAGCCCGGATTGCCACAGGAACTACCAAATTAATATCAGTTGAAAACTTGTACAACGAAATTGGATGGGATACTTTAGAAAGTAGGGGGAATAAACAAAAACTCACTCTTTTTTATAAAATGGTTAATAATCTGACCCCATCTTATTTATCTTCGCTTGTTCCATCACGGACAAGCCAGTATTTTAACTCATTCTTACCGTCTTCGATAAGAGAATGGAATTCATTTCCAGAAGAGCACAGAACGTCCTCTACTGTCACATGTTTTAAGTATCATCTCAACCAGTCTAATTCTTTCATACCAAAGTTTTATTATGTTGGAGAGCGCAAAACGCAGATGTTGCATACCCACTAACGGGCCAAATGTAGTTCACTTAATTACAATATATTTCTAAAAAATCTGAATGATTCACCCTTATGCTCATGTGGCAATGTTGAAAATTCAGAACATTATCTGCTCCATTGTCATCTGTACCGGCAGCCTCGAGCTGAAATGCTAAAATCCCTTTCTCAAATCTACCATGTAACATTGGATACACTACTATTTAGTGACAGCTCGCTCTCATACGATGCAAACAGTAGAATCTTCATGACCGTGCAGAAATTTATTAAGGACTCAAAACGATTTTAAAGTGTGGAATTATTAAGAAAAATATTAAACTGTACTTTGTGCTCTGCTCCTTGTTACTATATACGCACGATGCATTGACATCATTTTTGCCTAGATTTTAAACATGTTTGATTCAGTACAACAAGAAGTGGTAATCTCGACGACAAGGCACCAGATGACCTGCATTAGATGACTCCGAATGGGAAGAATCGATTATATTATTGCCAAGACCTTTGACGTTTCCTTCCCCTTGACCGGATCCTGCTCGAAACACTCCAATCTTTTCTCAGTCTTTTCGCTCCTTCTCAACCAATGCTCCTATAAAGATATGGATATGTATACTGTTTTCTGTTCCTTTGTCCATATCAATATCTCTCAATGTCATTGTTGTTAAATTTATTTGTAAATGTATACGAACTTGTAGGCTTGCTATGACACCTCCTTATATAGAATAACTTACAAAGTTTAACATGATTATAAACAGCATACATTCACTGACCTTAACTTACGACCTGCTATGATTGTACACTCTGTATTGATAGGCTTCTAAGGAGAGGAACTCTATAAGCCTTGAGCTTCCGTTCCAATCCTATCAAGTATTATTATATGTATATATTACTGCTTGTCATGTGAAATTGTGAAATAAATATGTTTAAACTAAACCAATTATTTTTTTTCTCATGACTACAGACAGAAATCTGATCTATAGTAAGGCCAGCCTACCAAGACGATCCCAACTTTTAAATGACTAGTTGACAGCAAATCAGAAAACTATTTTATGACATAATTAAGCAAACATAATTATCTTCCAGTGAAAGCCAAGAGCTAAGAACCGCTGTGTTATTATAGAATGATAGACATCTATTTGCACTTTGGCCCAAAACCCATAAAGCTATCCATTCCAGCAGCATGGCCATAGAATTTTATGGTCATTCTGGTAATTATGGACGAATAGCAGCTGATAAAAGAAAGCAGAAGTATTTATCACCGTGGATAACTTTATAGTCATTGCCATTTTAATGACAGTGTGTTTAAGGAAAACAAAATTAGCAATTACCGTATGAAAGGATGTGTGTGTGTGTGTGTGTGTGTGTGTGTGGTTTTCAAATAACAACTTTATGATTGAATTTTATAATTCACGGTAGAAATCTGTAGTTTTTGTATGCATTTCACATTTTAATACGAAATACAATTTTGTAGAAATGTAATAAAAATGTACAAAATAATATTTTGACCCATACTGTTACGTTTAGGATATTTTGGCACCAGTTTAATATGAGGTATTATGTATCTACTGGCTCTAAATTGCTTTGGACACTGGTGACAATCAAAAGTTTTGTGTTTTAAGACTGTGGGCTTTGCTGAACATATGAGTGTATGTTGTTTTATATTTCTTTGAAAGCTGAACATTTTCTTGCAAAGAGTCTAGTTTCTGTGTTATGGCTAGCTAGTCCTTCTATGGGCGTATAGTTGGTACTTGGATCCAAATAAAATATAACAATTGCCACAAACATGCCTCTTGATCTTCTTATAAACAATTTTTCTCAGTTCGCCTGCAGTTTGACTTGGTCCGAAAATCCCGATCACAAAACTGACAAGGTTCCGAATTATTCAGGTGCACGTAAATGATATATCTTTTCAGATACGACATTTTAGAAAACACTCTCTGGCATATATTGCATGCGTGACCTCTTCCTGATGGATTTTTGTCCGCAATCTATAAAGCAATAACAAACTATAATGAGATGTTTTATGAGATAATGATAAACATGTCAAATACGTATCACAACGTATCACAAAATGGGTTCCTATGCAGATGAAATGACATTGATCAGCCTGTATAAGGTACCGAGTCTACAGCATATGTAATCAGCATAAAATGGGGCAGAATATACACACGCCAAGCAAAGAGACAACTGTCGCGGAATAATGAGCCACTGTATCAGATGAAGAGCTGTGTAATGACTGTCGAATGTTTAACCAGACAATCTTATGAGTAATCAAATAAAGATGTACTAACGTTCGAGCTTTTATCATAGCTAAAATGACAATTTATTCTCTGCAGAGGCCTTTAATACTTTAGGATTCATGACTTAAAACCATGTTTAGTCAAATAAGCTTAACATTTAGTATTTAGTATCCTTTTCCATTAGTAGTTTTCCCACATATATGTACTATATCTTAAGATATTAATGTACTTAATAACTCTTATTTAGATATGTCATGGCAACGGTCATGTGCTAGCACTTCTGGAAAGAATGTTAAGACCAAAAACCCTTATTTGTTCATCGAATGTTCAAATGGAAGTCTAATACTTAACGACATAAAATCAGACTAAATTGCAGTTCATCACGAAAAAAAAAAAAATCTCAAAACATGTTAAATCATATTTTAGACATTTGCGGGACCACAGCAAGTATTAAAAAGCATAAACATTTGTAGAAATCCTTAGACACTGCGGATTGGAAGTTTGTATATAGGTTCATCTAAATTACTGTTAATTCCGAAGTACAAATAAAATACTGGTGAGGTAGGCTAAGAAAGACTTGTTTACGAAGCTAGATTCTTTTCCAGGGCTGCCTATTTTATTATCATTTATATAGATCTGATGCGCAAACGAGGATTTTCGACAATTCCATCCGGGGTTTCTCTGTCACAATTGTCAACCAAAAGGTTCTTCAGATGTACAACCGTATGTGTCTGTAGTGCATGCCTGATGATATCATAAGCTGCCAACCACCGCAAAATCAAATAAACTACCAAACAATATACATCACCTATTTCCACGTGTTCTTGACGGCTATTAGTACACCTTTGGCATAGGAAAGTAATTGAGCCAAACTGCGCAATGTAGGTTGTCTCATATTCACTCCACAAACGTGGATATCCATGGGCCGCGGAATAGCATTCTCCGATTTTCGAATTCTTTCCTTGAAAAATTTATATCGCTCATAAAAGACGGAATGAGCAAAATTTCTTTACCTTTTTGCGTCATCGAATTTCAAACCGGATGTCGATCTAATTTTTTTGCTTATTAAACCAACGGTTACGCAATCGATCGTTTGGTAGGCGGGGAATGAAAGGGTTAAGGTAGGGTGTGTACATTTTTCTTACAGATAAATGTGAAAAAGCGAAAAAACGGATAGTATAAAATCATGAAACTATATCAAGTTTTGTTTTTGACTTAAGAAATAGGTCAGCTCTATGAGTGAGTTTCTGCGTAATAAATCACAGTTTTGAGGTCAGTTGTAAAGTTGCTCAAATCAGCAGAGCATAGCACGAGTGATACATTTTGTATCCATTTACAACTGACCGATGAACTGGAATTTAGTACTCAAAAACCACACACTGGAACTGTTTTGTTTCGATTCTAATACACTAAACGTCAATGATACTGATGAGGTTTCCTTTCGATTCTTATTTTCCCAACCTCCCGCAATTCTTTGAAGGAATCCCGCCAACACGCTTGACTATATCACGTGCATTTATCATTTATTTGGTGCAAGAAAACGACGTTACTTAACCGTCTAATGTCAAAGAAACAGCGAATGACGACATATTCTGCCCAGAATAAAACGCGTTTTTTTATTTACTTTAGCCTTTACTATAGACGCTACATCACGAAAACATGCCGATATAATTTTGACCCCCTTAAACCCCACTTTTATATAGTAAAACTGGGGTTTACAGGGGTATAATTTTTTTTTATTTCTGCTCAAAAACATAGATTGTGGTACTCGTTAGAACCGCCTCGCTGAGGCGGTTCTAACGAGTACCCACAATGTATGTTTTGAGCAGAAATAAGAAAAATATCGGAAGTTTTTATCTGAAAATTTTCCTTGTTTTGCTTGTAAAATTTTCAATAAATTTGAATAGGCATCTTTGCGTAATGCGATGTTATGCTTGAATTACACGTACGTGTACTATAGATACATCTGTAATGTCCATGTGACGTCCTTTCCAACAATTACATTAATTATCCCACATTACCGTATTTACCCAAATACTGTGACAGACAGACCTGATCAAATAGTGCAGACCCAGATCAGACACCACAGAACGCGGCGTCTGATCAGGGTTCACACTATTTGCAACTGATTCAGCTGTTTCAGACACATCGACAGTCAGCGAAATGAACGTGTTCAAACTTTAAAGACAAGCAGTTAAATGTCCGGACATTTAGGCTAAATACGATTATATTTATACTGATCATATTGTTTAT
Organism: Anodontia alba; assembly: GCA_964016985.1. Taxonomy (NCBI): domain Eukaryota; kingdom Metazoa; phylum Mollusca; class Bivalvia; order Lucinida; family Lucinidae; genus Anodontia; species Anodontia alba. The sequence goes on along the minus strand of OZ024826.1, from coordinate 32,666,254 downwards.
TTCTAGATAGTGGATTAAATCGATCCTGGCACAAAATATATTTCACGTTTAGAACACATGCTGAGCATGAATTAGAGGAGTCTATGAAAAAGTATAAATGAAGAAACCTTAGCTCTGGCTAAATGCCGTATTTCCGATCGAAGTCCTTCCAATTTTCTGCAATTATTTGCCTTCTAATGATATCACGTCAAATTTTGGGCCATTTCACAACAGTCTAAGCACTAGGATTGGTTCTTAGTCTTTAGGAGAAAAACAAAGTTAAGCCAGCGCATGAGTAAAGAGTACATTACGAAAACACGCCTATTCAAATATACTGAAAATTTTACCACTAAAAAATGGAAATTTTCAGATAAAAAGTTCTGATATTTTTCATATTTCTGCTCAAAACATAGATTGTAGGTACTCGTGAGAACCGCCTCGTTGAGGCGGTTCTAACGAGTACCCACAATCTATGTTTTGAGCAAAAATAAAGAAAATAACATATACCCCTGTAAACCCCAGTTTTACTACATAAAAGTGGGGTTTAAGGGGGTCAAAATATACAGGCATGTTTTCGTGATGTTTATTACATAGCCGGCCTGTGGAGGTTCAGGCATGACTGAGCATAAGCACAGTCTGGCCAGAGCGTTTGCTGTTCTAAGTGGTAGGGATCTTGAAGAAGCTTCGGGCAAAAAAAAAACGCGTGTCTGTAGCCCCAATCGGAGACTACGCATGCGCATTTGAAGGACCAGAAATCGGAAAACCATACGATCCACTTATTCGTGTGCCTGCTCAATTATAGGTTGTATGTGAGTTGTGCATTCTGTTCATAATAGGAGCGTTCTTCATTCTGCAAGTCATTATTTACCACTATTTTATTGCCGCAAATCACGCACTCTGCTAAGATTATTAATAGTTAATATGTCTGCCTCAGAAGAATAGACATGTCAAGCAATTCTGTCTTCATAGGAATGTCTTAAAGTGTTAATGGTGTGGTGTCTTGAAAGGCTTCCCTTTGATGTACGACATTTCGGCTTAATGTACATGTCCGGCTCGTACTCCTGTCAAAAAAAGAAACGGCTGCCTTTCCTTACAAAACAAAAAAAACAACAAAAAAAAACACAAAGAATAGGTTACAACAAATGTTCTGCGGCACACTGCATGCATAGTTGTCAAACCAATAATTTGTATGACGGTGGTCTGACCCCAGACTGAATGATGGCTTCTTCCTTATCTGTTTAAATAGAAGGCAGGCACTTTACTATCGATGACTGTTTTCGGGCCTTCGTGATAATGGTTGTATTTTTTCTTTTGCGCCGACTTTCGATCGCAACTTCTATTCCTTTTTTTATCACAGTGTTTATAACTAAAGTACACCTCAGTGACTCGAACATCGAGGGCTCGTTTACCATGGCTAATTCAAACTCTTTTTGAGTCCCCGGGAAATTCTTCCGACAGCTCAAGAAAAATTCTATTTAGGCATAATTTAGGACTTGTTTTCCTGTTTTATCATGCAAATGTATGTTGGTGTACTCATTAGAATCGCCTTAATCGCCTCGTCGAGGCGACTCTAAGTAGTACGCTCGAACTACCTATATCTAGAACAAATTTCTATAGTCCCGAAGACTGTTGAGCCATTGAGATTCGACTGTATGTGTATTTTACTGTATCTCATTGTTGAAATAAAAACACATACAGAGTTTTGTAATTAAAAGTTGCATTAGAATGAAGGGCGAGGTTTTGATCGAGTAACACTATTTTATGCCCAGCCCCAGTAGTTTACTTCTGAGCTTTCCAAGTGGGTCCTCTGTTGCAATTCTTCTTTGCCTGTATGCCGTTTATAGAAGCTGTACATGTGTTGTATTAATTTAACGGTATTTTGTCCTCCTCTACTTTACGACGGGTGTTCGGAAACTTTTGAAAATGACACGTTTTCTCCGAGATATTAATTGAAAGTTTTTTTTTTTTTTTGTTTTTTTTTTACCTTTAAAATATTCCCCTTTAGCAAGAACACATCGTTTCAATCTTTCATCACGAAAACATGCCTATATAATTTTGACCCCCTTAAACCCCACTTTTATATAGTAAAACTGGGGTTAATGGGGGTATACATTAGTTTTTATATTTCTGCTCAAAACATAGATTGTGGGTACTTGTTAGAACCGCCTCGCCGAGGCGGTTCTAACGAGTACCCACAATCTATGTTTTGAGCAGAAATATAAAAAAAATATCAGAATTATTATATGAAAATTTTCATTTTTTTTTGGTGGTAAAATTTTCAATATATTTGAATAGGCGTGTTTTCGTAATGTAATCCAATTTTTGAAATAATTTTCATAATTATCTATGGGCACACTCATAGAAAACTAGTAAACTGCAGACCCCAATGCACTTCTTGACCTGTATATCCTACATCATAGGCGTCTGTTTTTTCAATTTTAGAGAGAGGAAAAAATGCACGGGGCCAGGTCTGGACTGTAGGGACGGTGCGACAATACATTGACTTCAAAAACGGTGCTAGAGTTGAGGATGTGTCAGCTGGAGCATTGTCATGTAACAAATGGACATACTGGAGACTGGTGTTTGGACGTAGTTTTCTCATTTTTGTTCTCAATTTTTCCAAAACCAAATTCTCATACAACCTACCAGACACACTCTTACCCTTTGGAACAGTAATTGCATGAATGGCCCAAAATTTATGAAGAAAATGGTGTATAACACCATCTTTGCTGTCAGGGTTCGGTTTAACAATGCTTGGCCTTTGGCATGTTTCAGAGCCCATATTCTGTTATCAACTTTCCGCTTGAGCTCTTAAAAATAGACCCATGTCTCATCACTAATTAGGATACCATCAAACACCTTCTTTTTCCTGATATTTTGGGTACTTCTTCGGCAGCTGCTTTGCCATTTGCACCCTCGTACGTGCTCATCGGTGAGCAAATGGGGGATCCAGCGAGAACTTATCTTCGTAACCTTAAAAATTAGTCGACAGATGCTAAACCCAAGTTTGTCATTGTGCCAGCTGTCTGACAGTGAAACGTGCATCTTTCTCAATAATGGACTTGATCTTATTAATGTTAGATTTGTAACTGCAGACCTGGGTCTTCCTGAATAAGGGACATTTGTTTATCCCAATAAACAACACATATCTCATCACGAAAACATGCCTATATAATTTTGACCCCCTTAAACCCCACTTTTATATAGTAAAACTGGGATTTACAGGGGTATACATTATTTTTCTTATTTCTGCTCAAAACATAGATTGTGGGTACTCATTAGAACCGCCTCAACGAGGCGGTTCTAACGAGTACCCACTCAAAACATGGATTGTGGTACTCATTAGAACCGCCTAAACAAGGCGGTTCTAACGAGTACCCACAATCTATGCTTTGAGCAGAAATATGAAAAATATCAGATTTTTTTATCTGATTTTTTTTTATTTTCTGGTGGTAAAATTTTCTATATATTTGAATAGGCATGTTTTCGATATGTCATCATTTATGCTTTCAACACTCGATCCCAACTTACAGCGGGTTTTTAAATAACCCCGGACTTCAGCAACATTTTCTATTTTTCTAACCAATTTCAACGCAGTATTTATGAATTCACATGAAAGCAATCGAAATTGCAAAAGAACCGGTTTGTGGATTGAGGTATATTTTTACACAATGTACAATAATGAACAGTCATCCGTTTCGTATTGGTTTCGTACAGGTAATTCTACTGATTCTCGCGTATACATTGCGTTTGCAAAAGTTTTCAAACACCCGTCGTACTAATGTGCCTCGAAAAGGCTGTAATTCGCGACGGTGATTCTTTTCCTATGTAATTTCATTCTTAATTTTGTACAAAGGTGGATTAGCAGCACCAATTTCTTGCAGATTATTTATCTTTTTGAAACCTAACAAGAATCAGAAAACAAACTAGTGACAAAATGTCCCGATACTTAACTGCATTTAATCATTTCAGCCCTGCAGACCAAGCCAGATACCTATGCAAACAATGTAGATCCTAATGAGATGGCTCACAATGAGCCGCCTATCAAGACCTACACTGTCTGCCATTCGGTTTAGACTTTTGTTTGACATCCCTATTTGTAACAATGGGAGATGTCCAAAGTCAATGATGGAAAACTCCATTTCATAGACTCCGGGTGAAAAGGGTTTATAGTAATATCGGGACAACGAATATGCGTCTTATAAGGGCTGTTGTAACAGCTCACCTCTTCGCGGCTACAACATGTGAAAACCTCTTTCCGCAGCCTTCAACCTGTCAATCGAAGAGTACCTATTTTACTGCGCTTCGAACAGACGATGTCTGAGCTGGGCTCGATCCTGTAGCCTTCAAAAGCGCCGCCAAAAGCTCTAACCAAACGGCTAAGCATCCGGCGACTCTCTAATGGTAGCATAAATGGTAAACGATGCTGTAATGAATTACATTTCGGACTTATTTACCTGACAGCGCAGTTGACATGTAACAGTATAAGTTGAGATACCGAGGAAATGCCACCGCCTTCCTAAGTCACAAAAAGAAGAACAAAAAGGAAAAATAATGACACAACAAAGCTCACATAAAAAAACGCCGACGCATCAACAAAGAATAGCTGCAAGTGAAGAACCGCATTGAAATGGTCAATTTCCCCTGAAAAAATGATAATACAGCCGACTCTCGTTATCTCGAATTCCAAGAGACACTTTGAAATACTTCGAGATATCCGTACCTCGACATATCGGATTTGCAGAATTGAGGAAAAAATGAACCGAATAACCACATTTAACAAATGAATATGTAATTTGACTCCTTAGAGATATACTGAAACTATTGTGGAAAATAGGAGAAAATGCTCCTTAGGAGCAATTTCTGATCTTTTCAACAACACTTTGTTACCTGTTGTTAGATTTCGTGTTAAAACAGGGACCTGATTTTCACTTCGATATAAGAATTTATTCGAGATAAGCGAAGTCAAGATAACGAGAGTCGGCTATAATTTAAACATTAATCAGAATGCCATATCTTACAGTTTTGGTTTACATGTAAAGGGTTAAAGTTAAACTAGCTTACTAATAAACTAAAATGCATCATGTTTGTCAAAGATGTACTGTGAGATTACTAGCAAACTAGAATACATCATGTTTGTCAAACATCTACTGTGATATTATTAGCAAACCTAGCAAACTAGAATACATCTTGTTTGTTAAAAATTAACTGCGATATTACTAGTAAACTGGAATACATCTTGTCTGTCAAACATCTACTGTTGATATTATTATAAACAAAAACTGGAATACATCTTCTTTGTTAAACAGCTACTGTGATATTATTAGAAAACTGGAATACATCTTGTTTGTCAAACATCTACTATGATATTACTTGCAAACTAGAATACATCTCGTTTGTCAAACATTAAGTGGATATTACTAGCAAACTTGAATACATCTTGTTTGGCAAACATCGACTGTGATACTACTAGCAAACTTGAATACATCATGTTTGTCAAACCTCTACTGTGATATTACTAGCAAACTTGAATACATCTTGTTTGGCAAACATTTACTGTGATATTACTAGCAAACTGGAATGCATCTTGTTTGTCAAACATCGACTATGACATAACTAGCAAATTGGAATACATTTTATCTGTCAAACAACTACTGAGATATTACTAGCAAACTGGAATACATCTTTTTTGTCAAACACCCACTGTGACATTATTATAACCTGTTTGATATCAAACACAAGTACTTATTTAGTTACAATTTCCCCATAACTTTGCCACCTTAGTGGCAGTGCAAGAGCAGACCCAATTTCAGGAAAGGAAACAAAACAATGGAGACAAAGTGAATCAATTCCCCTTATATTTAAACCATAAATGGGTCGTTTATTTCACAAACCACATAATAAACAGTAAGCGGTGCAGAACGTTATTTGAGAAGCAATAAATGTTAGGATATACGAAATCACTGACATCGGTAATAAGATACGCCACAGAGCGCTCCTGCTGGTGTGCTTTTATCGAATATTTGTTTCTGAAACACAACTCAATGTGCAGGCAGATAACAGTATCCTGGCAAAAGCACGGTAATCATTTCGATCAGTATTTGCTGGTTTACTGCGGACAGAATACCATAATTTTTGTTATGCCCCCGCCACTCGAAGAATGGTGGAAAGTGCATATAGCATCTGTACCCCTATCCGTCCGCCCGCCCGTCTCCGTCCGCGTCCGAGATGGCGTTAGCAATTTGTGTTTAAGTTTTTTAGGCGGGGGCATCCGTGTCGTTTAGACACATTTCTTATATTACGATCTACGGTGAAATGGTAATTTAGCAGAATCAAAATTGATCATTATACATGCAGGACATAGAAACATTCAATTTGCTGCATGCGAGGAACATGTTTCGGAATAGAAACATTTCAGCCACAACGTATGACAACGTACCAAGTGATGTGCGCCCAACGAAGACTCAAATTGACCTGCGCATCCGCACAGTCTGATCCGAGTATTCGTTGTACGCATGAAGAAACTTTGCATTCTTGGCTATCTCATATGCGCCCAGAGAGGATTCTGATCAGACTGCGCGAATGCTGGGCGCACATGTCCGAAGGTACGATTAGGTGAAGTTGCGGTTCATTTGTCGGATACAGTATGAAATGTATACTAATGGCATTTCTTAATTGTCCAATGACATTACCGTGACTGTTTTTATACCCCGCCAGTAGCGGAGTTTTATGGTATACCATCCGGTGTCTACCCATCCATCCGTCCGCACTTCGTTTCCAGATTATTCCTTCTAAATTTTTTTATCAGATCGCGTTGAAACTTAGTGGACAGTTAGACAATGAGGTGGTACATATTTTTGGGGTCTACGGTACACCATTTTTATTTTTATAGATATATTGCACTTTTTTAAAGGTTTTTCAGACTTGACTTTGTTTCATTATTTACGGATAACTTCTCTTATAGTTTTCATCAGTTCGCATTGAAACTTGGTGGACAGTCAGACCATTAGGTAGTACAGCGCATATTGTTTTGAGATTACGGTTCACCAAATTTTGATAGCGTAAAAAATTAAAGGTTTCTTCAGACTTGATTTTATTTCCGTATAACTCCTCCTATAGTTTTCATCCGATTCAGTTGATTGAAACATGGTGGACACTTAGACTATGAGACGATGTAGCGCATATTGTTTTGAGATTACAGGGCACAAAACTTTGATAGAATTATAGCTCTTTCAAGATTGTTCAAGCGTGATTTCATTTCCATCTCACTCCTCCTATAGTTTTCATCAAGCTGTTTGTTTGTGTTGAGGTTTTACAGCCCCGTCTATGGGGTCATGCCGGGAGCGGTCAGTTTACTTAACCACACTTTTACTGAACAGGCTTAGTCCTCCAAGCGATTAACAAGTATTGTGCACATTCTTTCGCCAGAAATTGACAACTGCCCTTCTTGAATCAACAGAAGGAAGATGATGAATGTTGCCCATCCGGCGGGGAGGGGGGGGGAGGGGTTGCAACCTCCTGTTCACCAGTCTGACGCTAGCCAACTGAGCCACCGAGACCGGCTTCATAAAGTTGTTATATGTTTTGTTACCCTGCAATGGAGGGGTAGCATGCAGCGTCTTGAATACTTTTTATTAAAATCGATATCGATGTGTCTGCAAACATCTGCAGGAATCATCTGTTAAATGACCTTATTTGTTCTCACAGAGAATTTTAAAGTCGCCGACCTACCTCCCGATCAGACATCTCGTACGCGCAGGCTGATCTGGGTACTCGGTGAAAGCATATTGTATCAACACATCGATGTCTTTATTGTTGTAGTTTCCAAACATGATTACTACATAGGCTATATTATCTAGACACTGGCATCTAAATACATGTAATGCGTTTTCGGTCAGATTCTTAGTCAGGGGGTCGAGGTTGGCAACATTTTTTCGTGGAGATTGATCATGAAATATTTTCTACGAACATTTTCTCCCTTCCGCTGATTCAAGAAGGGCAGTTGTCAGTTTCTGGTAAAACAGTGTGCACAATACTGGTTAGCCGCTTAGAGGACTAAGCCTGCCCAGTAAACGTGTGGTAAGGTAAACTGACCGCGCTCGACATTACCCCAATGGGTTGACTGGGTCGTTAAACCTTAACACAAACAAAACTCTTTCAATCCTGCAGACCAAACCATGTACCTATGCGAACAATGTAGATCCAGATAAGACGGCTCGTAATGGTTCCGACAGTACTTGCTTAAGCACTTTGTTTTTTCAATCCAATACTTTATTTAGAAATTGAAATTGAAATTCTAATGCAATCAGTTCGAACAAGAATCAGCCCTTTTGTATAATACACGGTGGTGGGTCTGCCGTCAGTGTTGCTCTCTGTCCCTCTAACAAAACAACACTGAGAACCAACAATAAAATAATTAACAATTATTCGCCAACGAAACCTGTATTTTAGCTAATACAATAAAAATCTAAAAGGCTGTTTTGAAAACAAAGAACACGCAAAAGAACGAAAACCGGAGACTCGGTTTTATTAAGTATTTTTATATATAGCACTGTAATTTGCGAGATTGTATACGCCCCTGTATACTGGCTTTTAGCAGCATTCGACTTTCAAAATAATCAGAATGGGTTTATCAATGATCATAATGGAAATAAAAATGTAATCTGCTCTATGGTGATGTACTGGGCACTGAACACCAGCTGCAGTGAAATAAAATACAAACAATCTAAAAGGTTTCCTCTGGAGACAAAGGACACACCAAAAAGCGAAACTGTTCCGATTAAAACTAAATTTCACTAATTCAAATGACATTGGAGACAGACCCATGACAACGACATTTAGCAACCCTGATCCTAACATCTTAAGATATGTTGAGTGTCGTGATGTGTCGTGTAGCGACCGTAAAAAAACATCACTGTATCTCAAAATAGTGTCGTTCATAGTCTCTGCTCCTTTGGGTTCAATAAAATCATTTTGGTTAGTCTTTAAACACAGCTGTGAGCTATGAGCAAGCTGGCGCTGGGAGGGGCGAGATTTAGCTTTAAATAGGAGGGTATTATCAATAAGTTTAGAGCCTGATATATGTTGAATAGGAATTTGTGTTTAATCTCTATGCTTAATTACTGTAGTATCTTTATTCATTTTAAATGTTTTGTAGAATTTTAGTGTGACTGTTACCGAAGAGCTATTTAAAAATATTGTGTGAGCCTCCTCACTAAAAACAACAATGGACAAAAATGAGTTTAGGCCAATGATAAAGATTTTGACGCCAGAAGTCCAGTCTCTCTAAAACATCTATGATCGTTCGGTTGACAATGTGCTTCTGTGCTTCTGTGACAAGATTAGCAAAGGACTCCCAGTGTTTTAAGGAGATAATGTCCGTTATGGACCACCATCAAACAGTATAAGATAAAACAGTATAAATATACATCAGCTAGTTCTTAATTACAGGCGCATTGGTTTATTTCTTTATTACAGGCACATTATATTCATGAACTAGGTGAACTACAGGTATCTCATATTGTGCCATACATTACGAAAACATACCTATATAATTCTGACCCCCTTAAACCCCACTTTTTTTAAAGTAAAACTGGGGTTTACAGGGGTATACATTATTTTTGTTATTTCTGGTCAAAAACGTAGATTGTGGGTACTCGTTAGAACCGCCTCGTTGAGGCGGTTCTAACGAGTATCCGCAATCTATGTTTTGAGCAGAAATTTGAAAAATATCAGAATTTTGTATCTGAAAAATTGCCATTATTTGGTGGTAAAATTTTCAGTGTATTTGAATAGGCGTGTTTTCGTAATGAGAAATGATATTGCAGGATCATTTACATATGATAAGCAATCAGGGTCCAGTTGTTCAAAGCGTCGTTAGCTTAACAAGCTCGTTAAGGGTCATTTCGTTAACTATTTTAGCTGATTCAATGTACAATATTCTGATATTTTTTGCTGAAAACATGTGAGTAGCTTTTGCTCTGCAAAAGCTACTCACATTTTTTGGGCAAAAAATTTCAGCATATTTGCGTATCACTCAATGTAAATTTTAACGAATCGTTAACTAACGACATCGTTAGTTTTGAACAACTGGGCCCTGGAAAACATATGTATGCCATTTGCGAACAGCGAAGGTCTAAATGAGCGTGCGCATCCGTGCAGCCTTGCCCGAAAATCTCTTCGTCTACATGTAGTACAGTATCCATTGATAATGTAAGCGAACAACAAAAGCCCTGATCAGCCTAAACATTTGTATCGGCTGATCAGAGCCTGCGTTTTCTGCACATTGCATAACGACCCTTTTCTTGAGTTGCGCGCAATATGTCAAAGGTCAGTGTAAAATGGATGCCCAAACTGCTTACAACTTAAATGAAGGAAAGTCAAATCATTAACTGCTAAGAACTGTTTGCTAGGTATAATCGTAATAGATTTTGACCACTGTGTTCTGGAACAGCAAAGGTATAATTCATAAAGATGATTTATCACATGGTATAACAATGAATAATGAATATTATGCTAGCTTTTTTAATCAAAACACTCACAGCTATGGTTGGTCGACTGTCTCTGCGTGAAGGCTGGGATAATGGTCCTAAACGGAGACTTAAAACTTCCCTTAATGTAAGAAAATAGTGCAGATTATGATCAGACGCCGCATAATGCGGCGTCTGATCTTGGTGTGCACTGTTTGCTAATGTCCCAGTCTAGCTTTTGCATGGCACTCTGACGTCAAAGCGACAATAATAGCACGGCTATAAATAACCGTTACCTGGTTTTCGTAGAATGCACGGTTCGAGTTCACTGATTAATGATAATCGCGAGGACAACCACCTTAAGACAATTTTGTAGTTTGCTAACTATGCTCGACTGTAAAAATTCGACCAAAAAAGGGTGTGTCAGTCAGTCAAAGATATACACCGTGGCGAACTTAGTCGTGGTGTTCTAATCTAACATGATAATGTCTCAGTTCACACAGGCCAATTCGAAAATAGATGCTTTAAAGAATGTGGGCAAGAGGTGTTGCCACACAAGTCTTTTTTATCTGATCTCTTATCTGGTGACTATCATCAGTTCCTAACTCACCAAAATATCTGAGTGGAAAATGGTGCAATGCTGATAATGAACTTCTGGATCCTGTTGAGACTTGGAGTAAGGACCAAACGTTAGACTTCTATAGAAATGGTTATCGTGACTTAATGAAGAAGTGGACAAAAAGTACTGACTTACAAGGGGACTATATAGAAAATAATGGTTAATAAAATCTATGAGTCATTGCTATGTATATAGACTCAAAGTATTTTGATATGCCCTCGTTGCTCATGAAGAGACTCAATATAACATTTTTTCTGTCATGTACTCCTATATCTGTTCCTTGTTTTCAAACGTGTTCCGTGTTGCAAAGTCAAAACATCGAGCATATTATGTTCAGTCCCTTCGTCTGTAGTTCTCAGTCCTCCGAGTTTGTTATGTTAACTGGCCACATTATAACAAGTGACTTCAATAATGTACACATTTACAAACTCAGAGACGTTCTGAGGGCCCTTAACACAGGGAGCCCAGTTCATTTCCTTGGAAACATAATTCAAAGGTAAATTTGAGTCTGTTAAAGGATATGCACGACGGTGGGCCAAACAGGAGGACATAGAAGCTGATACACTTTCTGAATGGGCAAAAGCTGCGACATCTTTGGTAAACAGACGTGTTTCGTATTCAGCAGAGCCAAGCCCGCCGACATGAATCGTTGTTTGACGACCCAGATGTTTTTACTTAATAAGTCGAACTTCATTATAAGTTTGTTGATGTTCCAGCGGACCAGGCGTCTAACAATATTGAGTTTGTTTGCAAAAGACATTATATCCACTGCTTAAGAGAGGCGTTTAGTATGAGTACAACAACATGGGAATCCGACATACAAACTCACTATGTTGCCAAGGAAAGACATTCTGCAAATCCATTCGGTTAGGATTTTCCTCAATTATACTGGATTCCTAAATTGAACAAGAATCCATACAAACAACGTTACATTGTGGGCTCAGCTAAGTGCTCGACTAAGCCATCCTCACAGTTTCTAATGGGAATCCTTACAGCAGTAGAAGAAGGATTCCAACACCAGATATGCAAGACGCGGTGCCAATCAGATATGGATCCAACGAGTTCCTCACAATTTACAATCACAGTCATTCTGCTCTATAAACAGTACTAAATCTTTCCATTTCTCAACTCTTTATGTCACAATTCCTCATGACAAACTGAAACACAAAATATGAGATATTATTAACAAGTGTTTTTTCACAAGAACGGAAATCGTCGCTTCCAGTCTGACATATGGCTAAGCAGACATATGTCTAGTTCGGGATCACTCTGATGCACCACAAAAAATACCCTGATGCAGATATTGTAAATATACTGGAATACGTAATCGTCAACTCCTTTGTGGCATTTAGGAGACTGATAATTTAACAAGCAATCGGAATTCCTATGGGAACTAATTTGGCTTCATTGCTTGCCGACATTCTTATACTTGTATTAGGCAGAGTTTATATAGTCACATAAAAGCAGGCAAAAACGCCTCTCCGAATAGTCCAATTTCACCTACAGGTACAAAGGTGATGTATTATCTCTGAATAATTCAAATGTTTTCAGAGAATCTCGAATTCATTTACCACCTGTACTTGAAATAAAAAATAAAAAAAAACATCTGAGACGATTACCTCTTCCTCGTAGTTGCATTTATACCTCTATATAGAAAACTCACCACTAGGCTTTACGACAAACGTGATGACCTATATTTTTCCAAATTTTATGTTACTGTGCAGCAATATTCCTTCTGCACCAACATACGGTGATAACGTTTCAGAGTTAATCCGTTATGCTAGAGCATGTTCTGCGTATCGACTTTATCGAACGAGGAAGACTGCTCACTACAAAACGGTTGACTCAGGGATATCATAGAACTAAACTGGTGTCAAATCTTAAGAAGTTAAGAGACATCATGGCCTTGCCTATCCCTACAATGTGGCTGTTTGCAGAGTTTTGTCTGATGTTTTTGACACAGCCGAGCCATAAACAGACTTTCTAACCGGGCATTTCTATTCCCGTATTTTTCTAAATCTCTATTCAGGCTGATAGGTGGGCAGAGCATAATTACCAAGTAATGCTTACTTCCCATGGACGCCTGGTTACACCATGTTATTTTGAGATCTTGTCTGTCTGTCTGAACTTTCTTAATTTTGTCTGTGTAAATATCGACTTAATGATTTTCTGAAATACAAGTTTGGTATGTTGAACTTAGACTCATTTCAAGGAATATGTCTTTTAGATGTATTCACTACAAGAGGTTTTAACTGCTGTTTTATGACCCGTACAAATCTCTGCATATTGTAATATAATGTAGTGTAAATTTGCTTTCAAATTGGAAAATGAATCGATTCAATATAGTTGTGCGGAAACCAGCGGTATAAGGGTTCGAAGCAGTCATATATATTACATTTCTGCTCATGAAAAGACTCAATAAAACTAAGATTTACAGTTTCAATCATGTCTGTTTTCTTTATTTGTAAGTTATCCATTCTTTTTTAAACAACCAAGCTATGCATATTAACAATATAAATCTTTCAGAACAATAATAAAAAGGCATAGCATTATGTAATGGCTGTTTTGTTTTTAATTTACACTCAGAATAGAAATAACAATATGGCGAAGAATAATTTTGTGGTGGCTGCTTTTAGATGCAAACTCCGGACAGAAAGGATCATATGACGGTGATTAGTTTTGTCATCACGCAAACATGCCTATATAATTTTGACCCCCTTAAACCCCACTTTTCTATAGTAAAACTGGGGTTTACAGGGGAAAACATTATTTTTCTTATTTCTGCTCGAAAACATAGATTGTGGGTACTCGTTAGAACCGCCTCATCGAGGCGGTTCTGACGAGCACCCACAATCTATGTTTTGAGCAGAAATATGAAAAATATCAGAATTTTTTATCTGAAATTTTTCATTTTTTGGTGCTAAAATTTTCAGTATATTTGAATAGGCATGTTTTCGTAATGTGATAGCTGCTTTTGCATTCAACATACACAGCAGGTACTGGCTGGCATCTTTACGGGATATTAATGCACCAGCTTCCAAGATCTCCTAGGGTTTCATCAGTATAGTAGGCGTAGGAGTAAAGGCAGCCTAAGTCTGGGGTCTAGATGTAATGATTTAATAGGCTACAATAACGAATTAGCAAGATACTGGGATTACTTGATCTGACCCTATATTCGACTTTTGTTTTTCAGTCCTTTTAGCATTGCGATTACCTCGCTTGGGGAAGAGAGAGCTAATCTTAGTGCTTTTCGTACGTTTGTTCGGTTTGTGCTTGTTTAGATTTGTCGTTTTCCTATTCCTCTTAGGGTCTGGGAAGGGCTGTGGTTTGTGACTGTGGCACTCCCTGGACTTTTCTCTTACCTTTTTTTTTCATTTAATTTTATAGTATAGTATTTAATTGATATACCACGATCATCTAGCGCCATTTTGACAGTGACGCCTCGCCTGAAAGTGTGTCAAATCTGATTAAACAAATAAGGGTTACTGTTTGAATGGACATTGATATATTGTCATGGGAGGCAAATCTGTCAAAATTGTTTTGACAACTTCTGAAATGGGAAGGTGTTTTCTATGAAAGAAAATGCTCTGCTCCTCTTTTAGAGAGGATCCTTTTTTCAGATCGGACTTGTATGCAGGGGAACGAACCAAGAATTATTCCGAAGCAGAGGTCTGTGGAAAATGCTGTATTAAACAAGGCAATTATGAACGAAACAATGATTTACAAAAAAGGCAAAGTAGCTGACCCGGCTTGATTGAATCTGATAATAAGATATAATTAAAAAAATGCAGCACCCACGTGCCCTAGCAGCTTGGAACAGAACTATATTTTCACAGGTAATGCATGAGCCCAATAATTCCAAAGGACTAGAAATTTAATAATATCATCATTATATCGAAGAACAGAGCGACGTTTACGCTCAAGGACAACTGCTGCGATCACAAATTATAACGAAGTAGGGAACTTTCGAAGCTACAGAACAAATCAAAACAGGAAACAGAAGACTCGATTTTATTGAGTTTGTTCATTGGGAATAATGAAACAAATGCCACTTCTGTCACGCCACCAGCAGCTATGAGGGGTCTCTATTTCACAACTAATGCACCAGTTCAACAATCTAAAACGACCAGAAAAATTAAATATATTCCGGAACCACGCCATTTCTAGAATTCTGTCGGCCCGATATAGAGTTAAGTAAAATGTGAGCTTGGTTAGCGGCTTTGAGCGAGAAACTGTTCATCAAGAAAACATGCCTATGTAATTGTGACCCCCTTAAACCCCACTTTTATATAATAAAACTGGGGTTTACAGGGGTATGCATTATTTTTTCTTATTTTGTTAAAAAACATAGATTGTGGGTACTCGTTAGAACCGCCTCGCCGAGGCGGTTCTAACGAGTACCCACAGTCTATGTTATGAGCAAACATATGGAAACTATCAGAGTTTTTTATCTGAAAATTTTCAGTTTTTGGAGGTGAAATTTTCTATATATTTGAATAGGCGTGTTTTCGTAATGATAAGTCACAGATGTTATTTCCCTTGTAAAAATGATGGAAATGTATCAAGTGTTCATTACCCTTCAATACAATGAATGAGCCGAAGCGTGAGAAAATCAAAAAAATGGCATGTGTGCCCAGCGAAGACTCAGATCAGCCTGGGCAACCGCCCAGTCTGATCAGTCTTCGCTGTCAGCAAGAAGAAAGCCTATGTCCTTAGCTACCTATTTAGCGTACAGCAAAGACTCTGATTAGAGTCTTTGCTGTACGCTAAATAGGTAGCTGATTAGTGTGGATGTTCAGGCTGATCTCAGTCTTCGCTGGGCGCACATGCCATTTTGCTGGTTTTGTCATGCGCTGGCTCGAACGTTAGTTTTCACTAGTTTACACGTAATGCTTGCGCATATTTAAGACAGACAGACAGACAGAGAAGTTAGGTATATTACGTAGGTCAGAGACGTTAAAATAACTTACTTCAAGATGTCAAACGCCAGACAGATTCCAAATCAGTATCGCGGGAAATATATTCAAACCTCATGGCAATACTTAAAGCGTCAGTCAGGTGTAACGTCGTGTTCTGTTAGTGAAATATCTTAATACCTTAATATGCAAGCAAATTTGATGCAGACGACAAAAGGTCTTTTTTTGTAGTATAAATAAAAATGAGGCTTGACATTTCGTGTGAACTGTCTGTTTGGCAGACGGTTTGCGTGAAATGTAGATTTAAGCTTTATGTAAAGGCTATTCTCCTCTAAACACTAATATAAAACGATTTTAAAAAGCATGTAATGTCGTCTGCTGCAGATGTGACAGCCACTTTAAGGGTTAAAACTTTAGCAATTTTAAAAAATGCAAAAAAAAAATCTAAAAACGTTTTTCTATATTTGTTACAACGCTTAGTTCTCTGGGAAAAATCAGCAGACGATATTTTAAAATATTGAAAACAGGATTTGACAATTTATGCAAATTGTCTCCGATGGAGTCAATTAGCATAAAATGTCAAATTCTGTTTTCTGGGAAAAATAAGAAAAATATAACCAGTTTGTCGTCTGCTGAATTAGCCCAGAGAGTGGTAAAAAATAAATTATTCTAAGTCATGTTCTCTTTTCAATGAGAGCTATTTGGAATGTAATCAATTGGCCAATGTACACAAGAATGATATTGAGATTACTCATCCTAGTTTTCAAATGAACGCTATCTCCTCTGTTAGAACAGTTTTGTTGAAATATGCATAGGTCGCGTCATGTGTAACGGTACTTTCGGCGTATATGTAAAACGTTAAGTCTCAGATCAGCCTGCCAATCCGCTTTGTCTGATCAGAAACTATCCAGCTAAGATTCTAATTAGTCTATAGCCCGACAGATTTCCTATCGGGCCAATAACGACCTTATACAACTCTAAATAGAATGCTAGGTACGTAGGTATGATCTTTTTCAGTGTAATCTTCGGTCATTCTGTCAGTGGACATCAAAGACCCTGATCTGATTCTGCGAATATTTAGGCTTTATATTATCTTAGTGGATAATTAAATAGATTTTGTTCAAAGTTTAAATCACTTAAAAAGCATAGTAAAGAGAATGTAACCTAATATTTAAGGCAAATACGTCATCTAAAATTTCTGTAAATGGACAGCAAAGCCCGAATCCATGCAACTATCTCGGGTTTCGATGTCCACATGGTTACAGGGGTTTCGATGTCCACCTAGTTACCGGAAACATTTTCTGCACAGCGCATCCCAATGCTATAACGTAGGTTATCCGTATTAAACTTAAATAATGGGATACCCTAACCCCTCGCCATACTTGTTCTAAAATTAAAGAAAAAAAAACAACAACAAAAAAAACAACAAAAAGTCAATTTGCTACTTGTTGACTCGTGTACAAACCGTTGGATGAGTGACGCCGCGTTCTGTTGTATCTGATCGGGGTCTACACTGTTTGTTGAGGCCTGTCTCACACAGTTCTTAGGGTTATTACTATAGATATTCATTTAAACGACTGAGACATCATTCTCAACCGAAGAATGTAGCCTGAGAACATAATCATTTTTGCGTCCTTTGCTTGAATTACTCAAAACAGATGCCTCTGGACGGATGACTGCCGTCTGCTTCCCAAACAGTTCTCCGGTGTCCCGCCTGAAATCCGTTCCGAAGAAACTGTACAATATGAAATTTACTCCGTGATTCAGATAAGTGCACAAAGACACAAAAACACCAATATAATAGTAATATCCTATTTCTCGGACGAAGGCATTTTCCACAAACCCTGGGACTAACACAGCTATGGAGAACGGCGCTGAAGAAATGCAGTGAACTATGCTGACAGATATTGCACGTGCTGTAATCGCATTACGACGAGAATCACTTTTCACTTGCACTTTGTTCCGTCGAAAAGCTATCATATATAGGACGACGACATTGCTAATAGTAATGAGTGCGAAAGGAACAGAGAAAATAAGAACGAAATCCAAAAGCCAGAAATGATACCCTTTTTCATATTTGTAAATAAAGGATGACTGTTCTGCGCCGCAATATTCAAATTTCTGTGTCGTTGTGCTTTTATTACCAGAAATCATAGTATCTGAAGAATCTATATTACTGGTAACCACTGTTGCATGGTTATACCTACCATCTGATTTTACCATTAACTTGCAGCCTATTGCATACGGTAAATTTAGAAGAAACGCAATAATAGTTATAGAAACAAGTATGAAAACAGTCATGGTTTTATTCATCCATCTGGATGACGTCTTAAGTTGACACACTGCAACTGTTCTCTCTGCGGTGAAACAAACTACAATCCAGGTTGAAACTATCATACCGAAATGAAATGTCGTTGTTTCAAATTTGCATAAAACATTATTTAAATTCCTTGGTCTCACTTCAAAGAGTAAACCGGCTGTCCTATCTGTAGCGGATACACATAGAACAATAGAGTCGGCTATAGCCAGAGCTCTAAGGTATATTCCACCCGGTAAGCTCCTGCAACGTTTTCCTTTCGTCCAAACCAGAAATGATATGATATTTCCCACCATACCGAAACAAATAATTAAAGTTAAAAACAGACCAATTCCTAAATCAAAGCCCCTTGAAGCCATACTTGAGTTTTACAACATGTCGAATCTGCGCGCTAGCAACATATTACTGATATTTCTTTAATCTTAAAAATAAATATATCTGTCATTGTGTTTGCTCCATTTGAAATATTTTACAATATATAAGTGAAAATATGTCGAATCTGAGCACTAACGTATTACAACGTATTACAGACACAGTCTTTATTTTTAAACAAATATACCTGTCAACGTGTTTGTTTCGTCTGAAAGAATTGACAATATGTCGAATCTGCACACTTCAACGATACTACTGATATACCCTTTATAAAGCACATTTCAGTATGTTTGTTTTATTTCAAAGAACTGACAATATGTCGAATCTGCTCACTTATTATATATTACTATATTTCCTTTATTAAGCAACTAAACCTGTCAGCGTGTTTGTTTGAAAGAATTTACAATATGTGCACTCTGCGTACTGCCAACCTCTTACTGATATAGCCTTTATTCTTTAAATGTTCCAATGTGTTCAATTCATTTAAAAGAATTTACAATATGCCGAAACTGCGCACTAAAATATCCTTTAATCTGTAAATGAATATACCTGTCATTGTGTTTGTTCCATTTGAAAGACACTTGGGAAATTATCTGAACAAAAGTGAACAGAAACAAATTACTGCTTTGCTTTCTGATAGGCTAGACAGAATCACAGGCTTGACAGCGTAGATCTATTAGCACTCTTTAATGAACTCGTCGCGTTTCTACCTGAAGCAATATGCCACTTTCTCTCGTGATGAGCGTCGGTATTAATATTGATAATGCTGGCCCTGAATAGAAGGCACATATGCCATACATGAGCAGTGACTGCCTAAACCAGCATGCACGTCTACACAGTCTGATTAGAGCCATCGCTAATTGTAGATATATTCCACAGTATCTAATGATTCTGAACACGGAAGGGAATAGTAGAGCGGAGCCCGTTGCGGGCATACTGTGTTCATGTTTCTTGGGGTCATTTCCTCTTTCTGCGAATCTGACAATAAGCAGAACGTCGATGTTCTATGATATGTAAGCTTTAAAGACAATTCCCTTGCATGTGAGCCGTGATTCACCGTATTTATTCAAACGGACGGGCTCAGCAAACAGCGTAAACCCAGATTAGACGCCGCACAAGGCGGCGTCTGATCAGGGTCTACGCTGTTTATCACTCATCTAACTGTTTTAGATAGGTCATAAGGTAATAAGACTTGTTCAGAATTTGGGACAATTATATTAATTAAGGAGTTGTTTTTCGAATATTTAGGATAATACGGTACGCTAGGCTTTATTCGTAAGCATCTTTAAATAAGCCATAGGGGGTTTAGAAAAAAAATAATTAATTTATAGTTGATGCTATTGCACATGCGATGAGACAGACATATGGCTACAAAGATCGTACTAAGAGCTCAAAGGAGAAAGTCATTCAGATCAAAGATCATAATAATACGAGCAAGAGTATCTGCATACGGCCAAATACAAGGATTCGTATACGGTAACGTTTAAGGGGTAACATTTTTCAATACTTCCACCAAGGAAGACAACTTTTGTGACTAAGTGTGTTTTTATTGCACGACAAATCCCTTCTAAAAATGTGCCTTCGCTAGAAGAAAAAAAAAGTTATCCCAAGAGGAAAAAACTTGTTCCTTTCTAGAGAAGATCCGTTTTAAAAAGGAGCGCAAAACCATATTGAAAGTATATCCATTTTAAAAGTGTGTCTCTGGAAATGTGCCCATTCACACAAATAAGCCAGCGCACGACAAAACCTACGATATGCACTCTGTGACTTGCAATGACTCAGATCAGCCTGTACATCATCCCAATATGGCAAGGCTTCTTTTCTATCCCTCTTTGTATTGCCGGTAGACTGTAGAAGACACATGCGGTCAGCGAAGGCACTGATCAGTCTTATCATAGGTTTTTGTCTTGCGATGGCTCAAATGATAAAATTGGACAAATAAGTCTGGATACGAGTGCATGTTGGGGTATCCAACGGTATAAAATATACCAGAAATAACATGGAATTACAGGCTACCACACATAACATGCTAACTTCATACTGGCTGCGCTATGCGAAAACGTGTCTTCTGCATATGCGGAAAACGAAGGATCCGATCAGCCTGCGCATACGTACATTCTGATCTGGGCGCCGCTGTCCGCAAACAAATTGGATAATTTAGACTGTTTCAATCGAGAACAAATTATTCTCGGATGAGACCTTGCACATGTGCAGGATGATGTGAGTCCGCCCAATTTGCACATGGTCGAAGGCACTTTTTCATATGTAAATTGATGTTTTCTCTGTTGACCAACCGATAAGTTACGCGGACTGAACAATTGTTTTTAGCTGGAGCTATATCAGGATTAACCCTTTCAACCCTGAGTTTCTGACATGGACTCTTCCAACCTTGTGTTTTCTCATGTCCACTGATACAAATAGGGGTTTCAGTCTAGAACACTACACTGAAAGTCAAACAGTGTAGAGCCTGTTGAGATGGCTCGGATCATTACGGGCCGTTTCATCTGGATCTACACTGTTTGCACAGGTATCTGTTTAAGTTTGTCCGGGCTGAAAAGTTAGAACAAGTGTTGATTGTTCATAAAACCAGGTTTAAGCCCCTGAACAGATTTAAGTTTGACCTTTTGAAGTCTGTATGTCTGTCGCAATTCCTCTTCGATTTGTTCGTTCTGTTTGTGTTAGAGTGTTGTGTTGTTCTGTGATCTCGTTTTGTGTTATTCAAACCGAATTTAAAGCCAGAGAAAGCTATGCTCCTACAAATACATTGCAGCTCCTGGGTACCCAGTAGGCAAACAATATCGTAACAACGGCGTATCGACGTCGCCGCGACGTCAAAACGTCGCGGTGACGTTGATGCGACGTTGCTGTGACGTAGTGTGTTTGCTGGGTATCCTCATGTTTATATTATTTATACAAAAGGGATTCAGGAGGAGATTTTTGATTTTGTGTACATATTAAGAAATTCAGGAGGAGGTTTTTGATTTTGTGTACGTACAAAGAGAGAAAATGTTGTGATACTGCATGTCGCAGGCCATCTGACGTATCCGAACACGTGTATAGATATACAAGTTTGCCCAGATCTACTGCAGAACTGTCTCAATTATACATTTAGCGGGCCAGTTACCGTATGAAGGCATGTAAAGAGAAGCAGGAAGAGGTAAGCCTTCGGAAACTCTTAATTACGAGTTTCTTACCAAATTACCCATGAGAGACAGAATTTTCATAACAAGCAATTTGAGCGGAAGAACAATAAACAACGTAAGAAAATGGTGTAATTCAGTCCGTTCATTAGCAACGTTGACGTGACTTCAACATTTTCATGACGTTATCGTGACGTCCTTCATTTGATCCGGTTTATCATTTATGCACGGTCCGATTTGGCAGCCGAGGACGGAATACTGCGGAAAGAAATCTATAAAAACAGACCCGACACTGTGAACTATTTCACTAGTTACTGTTTTCATATCGTCACACTGTAGGAAACTATAATAGTAAACCGTTGCCAGTATACTGTGAGATTTAATAGTCTATTACCATAAATAGAACTGGGGATAGATTACAGGCTTTCACAAGAACAGCTACGAGACTTATACTACATATTTCCATGTCACAAACAATATACACGTCTGTCTCTATAATCAGGGTATAATACGATAGTTCAATAACGATACTGCATAAATTTGCTACATTTGCCGCGTCATACTAAAACGTGCCTTCGGGACATGATTCAGTTAAAGGACAGCGAAGGCCCATGATCAGGGCATTCGCTGTCCTTTAACAGAATCATTGGATACAACGGGGTGCATAAAATGGAAAAGACCCGGATGATACTATGCGCATGCGTAGGCTGATCTGAATCTGTGCATTTTGCGCGTTCGAAGGCACATTTTTGCTTGACGCGATCCATATGATACTGTCACTCATATGGAATAAGAAATATCCATATCTGAATAGGAAAGCTTCCTTGGCGTTGCAGAGACACGAACATGCTTGAATTAAGGGGACTTGATACACTTGGGTGATTTTCTGTCATTTGTTACAAGGGAGACAACTTTTGTGACTTCCTGTTTGCTTTTGTGTCGTGTTTGCTTCCTGTTTGCTTTTGTGTCCTGTTTGCTTCCTGTTGGCTTAAGTATCCTGATTACTTTTGTGTCCTGCTTGCTTCCTGTTTACTTTTGTGCACTCCAGGGCCCTTCTGAAAGGGGACTGTTCTAAAAGGAACGGGAAGCAATTTCTTTCCTTAAAGGGCAGAACCCTTTTGAGAAGGGAGGAGAAAAAATTTTGACAGACCTGTCTCCCTTGAAAGTGTACTCACTTCCCTTAAAGTATCGTTTGTGAAACGCCAGTGAAAGGTCCCGAATATAGTAGCTAAATACTCATATATATGTGACTACCATTCTTAAGTATTATATTACGACCCTGCAACATGATATTATATTTCATTCTAATCCGGAATTTGAACAATTCTAACAATGTGCAACTAGTGTAAATACTCCCTCAAGGGAAAGATATTGGACATGAAATAATTACTTCCTTCTCCCCGGGTGTTTTCATAAAGACAGAACTTGTTCAGCCGATGGGTAGCCTCCTTTTGTAAAGACATGTATGTGAGGGCCACTGATGACGCCTAAGTTTCCGAAACAAGCTAGTCGGGATTTTAGTGTTTTTAATTTTGTGAGTGTGTTCGTTGCTCTCAAGGCATATTCCTTTCAAAATCTCATCACGAAACAACGCCTATTCACATGTATAGAAAATTTCATCTCCAAAAACTGAAAATTTTCAGATAAAAAACTCAGCCGCCTCGCCAAGGCGGTTCTAACGAGTACCCACAATCTATGTTTTGAGCAGAAATAAGAAAAATAATGTATACCCCTGTAAACCCAAGTTTTACTATATAAAAGTGTGGTTTAAGGGGGTCAAAATTATATAGGTATATTTTCGTGATGATTTAGTTGGTTTAAACAGAATTTATTTAGAACTCTTCACATATACATACAAAACACAATATTACATGGTACAGGATCTGATAAAAAGCTTAAAGCTTATATGAATCATCTCCTGAAACAAATCCATTTATTTTCACTACAGCTAGTGTTAGTAGCGTGTGGCGGTCGTAAAACGTCCCCGCATTTCCCTACAATATACAGTGGAACCTCGATAATTTAAAGTCCAAGGGACCAAAGAGTTTTGTTTGAATTATTGAGACTTTGAATAATTGAGGGTTAAAATGTATACATATATTTCAGTTGGGACTTCAAAATGATTTTGAATTATTGAGAATTTTGAAATATTGGAGTCTGAATTATCGAGGTTCTACTGTAGTTATATTTTATTGTCCTTTGCGGTCAGTTAGGCCGATACTAGTTAGTCTGGTCCAGAAAACTTGATGCTTCAGGTGCGTTTAGTTTTTTTTTAGTCTGTTCATTGCCTTCAAAGAGTATTCCTTTCAGAATCTTTTTTTCCCATACTGAAAAGGGCTGAAAAGGATTCGGCTCTTAAATGAAAGAATTTGCTTCTACGGGAAGTAAATGCATTCTTTTAAGAGCAGACTCCTCTTAAGTAGGGTTTTGTTGCGCAAGAAAGCATACATGAATAATTAAGGAGGAGAAGTCCTCATATAATGAGTGCGCTTGCGCGTCGAAAAACCGAGCGGGCCTGTCCAATGCGTCATTCAAATGAACAATCTTGTATAACACTTTCTGTGAAACTCATTTATTTATTATTTTATTTATTTATTTTATCTTATTTTTTATTTTTATTCTTCTTATTATTATTTTTGGCAAGCCTAGTGGCTCAGTGGTTATAACTAACGGTTGTCTCTGAAGTCGCAAAGGTCATCACCCTTGTTCACAATGACGGAAAATCTACAAAGCCATTACGAAAACATGCCTATTCAAATAAATTGAGAATTTTACAACCAAACAGAGGAAAATGTTCAGATAAAAATTCTGATATTTTTCATATTTCTGCTCAAACATAGATTGTGGTTACTCGTAAGAACCGCCTCGCCGAGGCCGTTCTAACGAGTACCCATAATCTATGTTTTTGAGTAGAAATAAGAAAAATAATGTATACCCCTGTAAACCCCAGTTTTACTATGTAAAAGTGGGGTTGAAGGGGGTCAAAATTATATAGGCGTGTTTTCGTAATGTGTATCCGGTACTCTTACTATACCGTATTCGTCTTAAGTATTAGGACACCTTATCTCTTACCATGCTTGTTCAAGAATTCGAAAAAAGTATTTCTATTACTTGTTAATGTGTCTAAAATAGTACTGGATGAGTGGCAAACAGTGTTTACCCTAATCAGACGCCGTGTTTTGAAGCGTCTGATTTAGCCTGGGTCTACACGTTTTGCTCAGACCTGTCTGTCGCAATATTTAGGGTTATTACGGTACCCTGTATTACTCGATACCGATGTCCCAAAGCGGATTCTCTGCCAACTAAACCATGGAGGCGGTTCCATTATTGTACGGATGAACTTCTGAACGAAATTGTTTATTCAAAACCATTCTTCTTAGATGCACGTGGGCATGTTTATTTATGTTTCAAATGCCGTTCAAATACATGGAACTCAATAGTCAATAATGTTTCTATGTCGTGATTTAAAACTGTATGTTGAGCAAGACCATATGAGAAAATTGGCAACCTAATGCAATATTTAGACAAATTCCCCGCGGGAAAGGTTCAACGAATGAATAGGGTTTCACTGTCTGATTTGTATTATTTTAAACGTGATTAAACCTCATAAACGAACCGCCGCAAATGAAATGGGATCCCGTAGTCAAATAACTACTCGAATATGGTACCTTTTTTGCCGACGACATATTAAGATCAGTTTGCAGTGGAATACGGAATCCAATTTATACCGTATAATTCTCCTCTCTTTTTTTTTTTTTTTTGTAATTTGACAACCATTTTTTATTTTTTTAAATGTGGTATTAACTCATTTTTCATATCACATCAAGTTCTATTTCAAATCGCATTAAATTATATAACTTGGTATTATAAATGAAAAAAAAAACTGTTATATAGCATCACTTTACAAACCTTTATGTTGTTTTAGTCTCCCTAACCATACAACTGCGCTTGAAATTCACCCAACGAAAATTAAGCTCGCCCGATTGAATACCCTGTGTGTGAGCCAGCTACAATTGAATCGGTTCAGAGACTTTACGGTGTAACGTCGCTAAATCAGAATGGGACGCGCATACAAAAAAAAAACGTATCTGGCTGCTATTTGTACATTTGCAATAATGACAATTATACGCCCAGCAAACACACAACGTTGTAACGACTTTGATGTGACGTTGTGTGTTTGCTGGGCAGATGCTGCAACATACGATTTACTCTGATTCAAAACTAAGAAGAATACGTCTTATTTAAATTTCCGGGAATTTGAACATCTTAACTGCATTACGAAAACACGCCTATTCAAATATACTGAAAATTTTACCGCCAAAAAACGAAAGTTTTCAGATAAAAAATTCTGATATTTTTCATATTTCTGCTCAAAACACAGATTGTGGGTACTCGTTAGAACCGCCTCGACGAGGCGGTTCTAACGGGTACCCACAGTCTATGTTTTTGAGCAGAAATAAAAAAAATAATGTATACCCCTGTAAACCCCAGTTTTATTATATAAAAGCTAGGTTTAAGGGGGTCAAAATTATATAAGCATGTTTTCGTGATGGGCGATCTGGTAATGTATCTAAAGTCATTTATGTCAATGACAAACAATGCAGATCTGGACAAAATGTTCCTTTATATGGGTCTACACTGATTGCGCAGACCCATTTGTCATACTATCTAAGGAATATTTTGTAAACATGATATCAAAAATGCAGTACAATATCCGCATACGGCTTGCATTTCAGAGCAGTCACACAATGTTGAAACAACGTCTTTAGAATGGCTGTTTCACTGCTGGGACCATTGACGTGCAGAATGTCAGCCATAATGTGACCTTATGAACTACGCATCCAGTGAAAACTAAACCTGTGCATTAAGCGCAGTGTGATCAGGGCCTTCGCTGTTAATTACGAAAACGCGCCTATTCAAATATATTGAAAATTTCACTACCAAAAACTGAAAGTTTCAGATAAAAATTCTGATATTTTTCATATTTCTGCTCAAGACATACTTTGTAGGTACTCTTTAGAACCGCCTCGCCGAGGTGGTTCTAAAGAGTACCCACAATCTATGTTTTGAGCAGAAATAAAAAAAATAATATACACCCCTGTAAACTCCAGTTTTATTATATAAAAATGGGGTTTAAGGAGGCCAAAATTATAAATGTATGTTTTCGTGATGTCATCAATATAGTCTATAACACCAAATAATTCTGTAAACGAATAACGAGAGTAACCAATCAGCAAAATCAAAAAATTTATCTTTGGACATGTGCGCCCAAGGAATACCCCGATCAGCCTGCGCATTTGCGCAGTCTGATCGGCAGAGCCTTCCTTGTACACATGAAGAAACTTTGCATCCTTGGTAATGCGCCCAGTGAAGATTCTGATCAGACTGCGCATTCGCGCAGTCTGATCTGAATCTTCCCTGAGCGCACATGTCCAAAGGTACAGTTTCTGGCATTGCGACTCAATAAGACCACACAGGGCATTCGTTGTCTGCAGTATTTTATTATGCGAAAAAGGGTCATTAACTCATGCGCCGGAACATTAATATTGAACAATATGAATCTTTGTGGGCTATGCAGACGTTCGTCGATCTGAGTCTACGCCGGCTAAGTATACTTGTACTTTAAGACATTATTTATTAGACGTAACTTCTTCACTACAGCTAGTGTTAAGTGCTGTAAAAAGTCTCGCTGTACTTCACTTTGGTGTCATTTATATGTTCTGGTCCTTCGGAAGCATTGACCGGATTTTGAGTAATTCTGAAATACACACTACAGTTCTAATCAAGAACAGACCAGATAAACTGAACAAATGATATTCACGGAAGTAATACAGTCACCATTGACAACAAGAGGAATGTAAACAGATTGATGGTTTGTTGATACATACGTAACAAAAAATCATAACGAAGTGTACTGTCTATTTTGTGATACTTTTAGATCATATCTATCGTTTAAAACTCATTAAGCTTTTAAACAAAATATAACTATTTTACTTTTTAAATTCCTTCATTTCGGAACTTTCATGCACACCTGACTCGTTAGTATAACCATTTCAATAAAAAGCTAAATTAATCTACCGTTTCGACACAAATAATTCTCATGGGATGGATTCACGCGTCGTTAAACCTGAACTCATCAATCCATTATCAACATTCGGATCAATTGGCTTGTTTGGAGTAATTCTTAAAATCGGCTGCTCCATACAATGACGTTTTATATGGCATATGCGGACAGCGAAGGCCCACATCAACCTGTGCATCCGCGCAGTCTGATCAGGACCTTCGCCGTCCGCAAAACAGAATCATTGGATACTATAGAATGTTTCAACAGAGAGCAAATGCCCGGCTGACACTTTGCGCATGTGTAAAATGACGTGAATCCGCACATTTTGCGCATGCTGGATTGCACTCTTTCGCCTGTTGTGACCAAAATAAAGTAGTCCTTAAGCCGGTGCTGGAGGATATGAGAAATATTGTCTACTATAGTTCTGTTCTTGAGTAGACTGAATAAAACTGTCTGCTTTTTGTTTCCATTTCTTCGGTCTGGTCCTGTTTACCAACAATCTACCCCTTTAGGTCGTGTTCAAGTTAATGATAACCAAGCGGGCACATGGCGTTAATGCAATGTTGCATTAACGTCGATGCAACGTCATCACGTTGCATCGACGTTAATGCAATGTTGCATAAACGCCATGTGCCCACTGGGAATTATGATGAATGTCAAACAGGGTTTTAAGTAGTAGTTTTAATAATTTACGGCCCTTTTAACAATATTTCCGTAATATTGGATCGGCGTTGAGTATGATCACATCATTTATGTACGTTCATGGAAATTCATTGCAAATATAGAGACGCTATCCGTCTCTAAAGTCCAATCTGTATGTAGAGAACCCAGGACATAATAATGTATGATCTTGCTATACTATAGTTCTGAAAATAAATCGTGCGAGGATCAACAAACAATTAAATTTAAATCGTACGTGCGCAAAAAGGGCCAGTTCTATCTGCACAATCTCGCTGTGAGATCAGGCTCTTTGCTTTTTACCCACAATATTATAGTTTAGCGCAAAATTCACCGGGGAAAAGAGTAGATTCTGATCAAGTTGCACGGATCACGTTGATCTTGGCTGTTTGTTTTATTGCGTTTAGCTTCATTTGTCTGACGCCACAATGGATGTTAAAGGCACGAATAGTGTGGCCTTATGCAAAATGCAACAAAAACAAAGGTTCATAGCAGTCTGCATAATCAGATCAGAACTTCCTTCTTTTGTTAAACATATTCTGCAATACGGGATATGATTCTGAAAGCTGGCAACGACAGCCTTGATCAGCCTGCGCGTATACGCAGGCTGACCACGGCTACCGTTGCCCGCATAGGGCATAAAGGCCGTTTTCATATATTGAGTCTTGTAATTAAAACAGCTGGGAACTAATTCTATACTATAACTTGAGTGCAAATCGTTATTCATCAAATCATATCGGGTTTAAACGGTTTTAACAATGTTTATCCACAAATACAAAACCCATCAAGCAAAAAACTAATACAAGTGATAATAATTGAGACTCGACGTGTGAAAATGACCTTTATCGCATATTATTGCATAAAAAATAAGTGTATCACGTTATTAACAGCCGTGCATTAACCGGCGAAAAGCTGTGTATTAACAAGGCAATTCACGCGCTGTTAATGCACGGCTACGGAACTTTCAATATGATCGTACCGGGGCAACAGATTTGCTGCCGTTACGAGATGTGTACTGCCAGGCCCTAGAACGCGCATAGTCCGTGGAAATTGCGTTCGCGAGACATCTGTGAAAGGGCGAAACAAAATAGTGCAAGAAATAACGCGAAATGTACAAATGTTTTCAGTTTTTATGCAATAATAGCGATCGAACATGTTTTTTCAATGCATTAACATTCGCAAGGTTACTTGGGAGGTGTTGAAAACCGCTGCCTCCGGCCTCGGTTTTCAACACCTCCCTCGGCACCTGACGAATGTTAATGCATGAAAAACCATGTTTGATCCCTATATGAAGCTATAAGATGGCACAGATAAGCCTCTGTATTCATGCTGTGTGAGCAGGGCCTTCGCTGCCCGCTTACAAATATCGCTACTCATTACGAAAACACGCCTATTCAAATATATCGAAAATTTTACAACCAAAAAAGGAAAAGGAAAATGCCCACAATCTATGTTTTTTATCAAATAAGAAAAATAATGGATAGCCCTTAAACCCCAGTTTTACTATGTAAAAGTTGGGTTTAAGGGGGTCAAAATTAAATAGGCGGGTTTTCGTGATGCTTCTGTACAATATCGACGAAAGTTGTAATGACTGTCACTCACGGGACCGATTTTTGTACAAGGATTGTCCAGCTGTTTTTAGAAAGATTTGGTGACTAGCAGTTCCTAGAAGATTTGAGTACGCCAGTACCCAGAATTATTTTCCCATGCAAACCTCGGTCGGTAAGAGTTGCTTTAGTCTCTTAGGTTGCATGTCATACTCTTTTGAATCAAGAGCAAGAGAACTGACTGACCACCTCTGCAAACGGGGTTATCAGAAACAAGCAATTTTACTTGCTATTGAGAGAGCACTGCAACAGAACAGAGTAGACCTACTTTCTTATATGCGTAAATCTGAACCAGCGTTCTCCCCTTCGTGATGACGTATCACCCAGATTTACCAAAAATGAATGGTATAGACAACAAACACTGGTCCATCACTAAGTCCTCTAACACTTTGAGCGAGATCTTCACAGACAGACCGATTATGGCCTACAGAAGACCCAAGAGTGCGGGATCTTCTTGTATGTGCCAAGTTCAAACCAGACACGCGTGATGATGAACCACCTGGGGAGACACGACCGTGCGGCAAAGCAAGATGCAAAACCTGCATAACGACAACCCCATATAATTCGCTAAGTCAGCATCTGGGGGCAAACATCAAGCTTAGGTGTAAGAGTAGTTGTAAGACTAATGTTGTCTGCCTCATAGCATGCACCGAATATGTGGCAAACAATATGTTGGTGACACCAGTGATCATATGAACCAACGGAAGAACGGACACATGGATGATTGGAAACTCAAACGATTCGAGAGATCTCCTGGCGCTGAACACTTCTGTCCTCCAGAACATGATTTCCTTAACCACGCCTCGCTTTGTTGCTTAGATCATAACCCGGAGTGGACACATCGAACTAGGAAAGCTCGAGAGAGCTGTCAGGACGTGCGACAGCTTATGTGGAACGTTTTATTCATATGATTTTCCGGAATCACAGCTAAAGTTGGGCCCATCTGCCTTAAGTATTGGTGAGAAACACTCAGTATGGGGTATATCCCTTTCGGTGTAAGGTTTATGTTGCATTGTATGCACAGTGGTGTTGACAGGAAAGATAAGCTTTTTACTTTTTGTACGTTGTGTTTCAGACTACGTTGATAGGAAGTTAAGCGTTTTTTTTTTATTTTTTCCTTTTTGTACGCTGTGTTTACCACGTAACATCCATTTCGCATATATCCAAACACGCTCAGTTATCAAGTCGCAGCGGGCTAAATAGCATGGGCCCGAAAAGGGCATAATCTGTTTTCTCATATAACTTTGTAAATTTTACATTTTTCATTTCCTTTATTATATATCTCTATGTACATAAAAAATAGAAAACCTCTGAAGAAGGCGAAAGCCGAAAGGCACCAGGTAAACAAATCATTTTCACTGCTAATGATTTACATTCAATATGTTGTTTAAGGATAATCTGCCGGCTGATCAAACATGGCGGCGGAATATGCCACCTGTACACGTCATCATAAAATATCAACAAAAATCACAATGAAATGCGTGTCTCACAAATTGAATTGATAAATCAAAGGTCAGGATATATCAAGTGGTTATTAATAGATAAAAATCCATTTTATAAGTATGAAAAAACTTACGTTCTAACTTGCGTAACTTTGAGACAAAATATTTCCTGATTCTTTTCCATGAATACATAAAGTACTTATGTCATTTTCTTTTACAATGTTCTATCTAGGGCAGCCGAAAAATAAAATGTCCAAATTCATTCAAATAAAGACACACTTTGGCTTCAAGAAGGCTATCAAACAGCTCTTAACAATGTACATTGACCGTACATATATAATGTACTTAGCTGTCCCCCTTGCACGTGCAGATAGAATACAAACCGGTATCCAGTCCGTTATATACATGAAAGGACAAGATTTTAGTTTTGTGTATTAGTTTGGGTACCTGTGTACATAGGCATATTGCGTTTTTATTTGAAAGCTTTTGGATATTTTAATTTCCGGCTGCTCTAGATGGAACATTTAGAAACAAACTGACGTTAGTATTTTATGAATTTATGAGAAGAAAAGAGAACTTTTGGCTCCCGAATTTGCACAAGTTAGAAGGTTAGTTTTTTCATACTTATAAAATGCATTTTTATCTTTTGATAACCATTTGATCTGCCTTGACATTTAAGTTATCAGTTGAATTTATGAGACGCGTATTTCAGTTGTGATTTTTCTTGATATTTTATGATGATGTGTACAGGTGACAGATTTCGCCGACATGTTTGGGTAGCCGGCAGATTATCCTTAATCCCTTTCTGGATCCAGTGCTACTAAAAATATTTTTTGTTAGATGTTATGCTCCTTCTCCTAACTTATATATATAGCAGTAAACAGTTAGCCATAATCTCTTTTGAAGAACATTACAGAACTAAAGCAGAAAATTAGCAGCGTAGAAAATGTTCAAGTAGTAATTGTGAGACAGCCTCTAGATATATATGGACCTGAAGTGAAATTTTATATACTGAATAATCAACAGTCTTAAACACTTGTCAGTACACAAGAAAAGACCATAAATGACTTGTTGTTCTTATTCGTTATAGCTCTTTTTTTTTTTTTTTTTTTTTTTTTTTTTCTGTATGTGTTGTGATGCTAGCATTGTGGTCACCGTCTTCAATAGCTGCCCACTTTGCTTTCTGTTTTACCAGTTGTTTTGTAATGCTAGCATTTTGGTCACCATCAACAGCTGCCCATTTTGCTTTCTGTTTTAATTGTTGTGATTAAGAGTAGTATCGGGATCCAGGGTGAAGTTGGCTAGCTGTAAAAGTGCTTTAACCTTGTGATTGTGGCACTCCCTGGACTTTTCTCTTACCTTTTTTGAACAATAATAGTTCGGCTGTCATTACTGACAATGACCAATCTTAATTACATGCGAGAAATGCTACTGTTTGTGTGTTCTAAGATGGCTGATTAGACCAATTTTAGCTCTAAACAGTCTGTTGCAGATTGAACAACAGAAGCCAGAGCAACTATTGGTGATGCCTTAGCTCTGGCTTTGCGCTGTGCACGTTTCTGCTCGGCTTCGCTGATTCTTTTTGCCTCATATTCACAAGCACCTCTTTTGATTTGGCCTCGCCACTTTGCTCGGTCCTGTGCATTTGTTCCCACGACTCTGTTGGTATGTTGAAATCCTGGCTGGAGGCTTTGAGGGTGTCTTTGTACCGCTTCTTCTGACCACCATGTGCGCGTTTGCCCATTTCTAGTTCTCCATAGAGG
This sequence comes from Anodontia alba, assembly GCA_964016985.1. NCBI lineage: Eukaryota > Metazoa > Mollusca > Bivalvia > Lucinida > Lucinidae > Anodontia > Anodontia alba. The sequence goes on along the minus strand of OZ024826.1, from coordinate 32,632,888 downwards.
ATTTTCTTTGGCAAAAGTTCTCAATACATCCTGGTAACATAGCCTGTCCATCTTACTGTACCAGTTTCAGAAGGGTATTTACACTCTGCATCCCTGCCCTTTTCATGACTTCTGTGTCTGGAATCCTGTCTTGCCACTTAATCATTAAAAGTTTTCTAAGGCAGCTTGTATGGAAGTGGTTCAATCATTTGGCATGCCGTTGGTAAATTGCCCACGTTTCGCATGCATACAATAGTGTTGGCAGCACCACAGCTTTGTAGACTTTCAGCTTTGTGTCAAGCTTCGATCCCAAACACTACCATGTAGTCGGCCAAATGCTGCACTAGCTTTGGCAATCCTGGCATTGACTTCATCATCAACGTGCACGACTCTTGACAATGTGCTTCCAAGGTAGGTGAACTTGTCTACCACTTGCAATCTTTGACCTTTCCATGTAATGATGGGCTCCTTGTAAGGCTTGCCCGGTGCTGGTTGATAAACCACGTCGGTCTTTTTGATGCTGATTGTGAGGTCATAATTGTCACAGGAGTCAGATACTTGATTACACCTTTTTGCATCTTCTCTTCTTTTGGAGCACCCTTTGCCATGTCAGCAGCAAAGAGAAACTCGTCTAGCACCTCTTTCTGCACCTTGGACTTGGCTTGCGACCTTCTTAGGTTGAAAAGCTTTTCATCAAAGCGATACCTAACAGGTATACGATTGTCACCATCCTGGAAAGCAGCTGTGAGCATGGCAGAGAACATCATGCTGAACAGAGTTGGGGCTAGTACACAGCCTTGCTTGACACCATTTGTTACAGGGAATGCATCAGAAAACTCATCATCGTTTTGGACCTGTGCAAGCATACCGCCGTGGAACTGTCTCACCATTCCTATGAACTTGGTCGGACAGCCAAACTTCGCCATAATTTTCCAAAAACCCTCACGACTGACTGTATCAAATGCTGTCGTAAGGTCAACAAAGGTAACGTAGAGGTCTATGTTCTGTTCCTGGCATTTCTTTTGAAGCTGCCTTGCTGTGAAGATCATGCCAATTGTTCCTCTGTCCTTTCTGAATCCACACTAGCTTTCTGGTAGAATCCCTGCCTATTCAAGGTGTTCATTCAGTCGGTCAAGTAGAAATAAAAGGTAAGAGAAAAGTCCAGGGAGTGCCATAATCACAAACCGCAGCCCTTCCCAGACCCCGAGGAAGAGGAAACCGACAAATCCAAACAAGCACAAACCGAACAAACGTACGAAAAGCACTAAGATTAGCTCTCTCTTCCCCAGGCGCAATACTAAAAAGACTGAAAAGCACAAGAACAAAATGACACACGGAAAGTGATACAACAAATCGCCTCGTAGAATAAACCACAAAGCAACAAAGAGTAAGACTAACACCGGGACCCTTGCAAGAACTCTTGCAAGGATCTTCCAAGCAATTGACAATAAAGAGATGCCACGATGATTAGCACAAAACTGAGGATTCCTTTTCCGTTTGAATAGGTGGATAATTGACACATCCTTGAATTCTTGAGGGATGGCTTCTTTTCTCCACATAATGTGAAATAACTCTGTCATCTTCTTTGCAACTCGAGTTCCCCCTGCTTTGTAGATCTCAGCAGTTATTGCATCTGATCTTGGAGCCTTGAACAGTGCCATGGAACAAAATCACATGTGCGTTAGTTACGGAAAAGTATCAGGAGATGTCAGCCAATGGTGTTAGTAATGTTCGGGAAGATTGGGAGCCTTCGGTGGTGTGCTGGAATGAATCTCCTGTTGTAAGAAGGGACCTTTATGTGTACGACATACCTATTTCTAGCAGGGCGATGGTGATGTTTTCTATCCCGCCATTGGTAGAAAAGAACATCCAATTGAAAAAGCCTGAAACAACAGTATTATTAACGTTGAACAGAAGAAAAGGGGACCAGAGATGTTTTACCTGTGTTACATGTTTTATTTAATTACCAGAGACATTGTACGATGTTGATATTTGGTTTAAACTGTGTTTTATTTGTATAACATGTACAAAATAACAAACATTGCATAATACATTGTATAAATAATGTATACAAAAGGGATTTGAAAAAAGCCATTCGGCTTATATGAATTCATCTCCCATAATAAGTTTCCTTATCATGAATTCGTGATCATGAGTCAGTGCATTCTATCAATGTACAGTGCGCAAAAAGCTGCAAACTTTAATTGATTATAGCATCATAGTATTACAACAGTAATATTGAAGAGTATAATATATATAGAAGAAATTTCCGATTATATGTTTTTATCTATATGGCAAATACTTGTAAGAACAGGGACATGAAGGGAAAAAAAAGCTGACAATTTAGAGGGAAAATGGATAAATGAAGAAAAGTTGAGATAAGAATAAGGATACACAGGGATTTCCACACAGCTGCAAACAGATGCTGAAGGGAGAACATTAGAGTTTGAGACTGCCTTAAACATGCTTCAGCTATAGGGAGAATAAAGTATGTTGTTGTTAGTGTTGTTGTTATTATTATTATTATTATTATTATTATTATTATTATTATTATTATTGCTTTTCAATGATTCTCTGTTTAGACGATTGACAAGGAAATGCTGATTGCTGATCACAATATATAAACCGGTGAGAGTAACATGTATTTTATCATTATTGTCATTTATTGTGTAGACTGTTTTATTGGAACATGTACTAACTAATTGGCTGAACTGAATCGTTTACTCCTAATGCTGATGTTTAATTTTGTGTAGTACATATAAGAGATTTATTGAAATATGCTAGCATTAAAGAGGTAGGCAGTTTATTTCATGCTTTAAGTTAAAATTGTTGATTTTCTTATGCATTCTATTCCACGTACACATATTTTGGAAGGTAACTGTGAAGGTTAATGTGTATGTGCTTCGTAAAGTAAAATGTAGAATGTTTTTTGTGAATATAGAGAAGCGAGACAGAGAGTTATAAGTTTTGTTGTTGTTTTTTTAAATAAAATTTAACGAAAATCTTAGAGGACAGAACGGATGTAAAATAGTGGGTTCTGTTATTCTGTGTTTTTGGATGTATATCCTGGTGAAAGTTTTATTTGGGTTAGCCGTGTAAAGAAACTGTCCTCTTGGCTTTCTGCTTGTAGCGTTTTGATTGTGATGCCGCTGCTTTAAGTGCGTCTTTCTTTCCCTTTGGTGTCTTGGACGGAAGGTGTTAGGTAATTGTATTGATTCCTAGTCATTGCCTTCCTTTTTATGTCCAACTCAGTTATTTTCCCACATTAGTACAGTTATCACGCAATACCGAGTGTCAGGAGTGGAGCTTAGATTTTTAGATGGATATGACATTTTACCTTTGATTTTTGTTTAAGAATGATGTTTATTTTGTTAAATTATAGCTTATGTTTATTCAGTTGTAAGTTGTGCAATAATGATTAGCATAATCTATTAATTATCTGATAGTGTTTGACATAAACAGTTAAAGATTTAGACATCTTATTGACAGATGCTACTTAATGCAGGATCATTGCTTAAGAGCTATGAATAGATAAGGACAATTCTGACATTGATTGACAGGTTTTGGTAAATATCAAAATATTTCGTATCTGGGAAATTGCGTTGTTCACATGATAATGAGTCATTCCGGCCTGTTCTCATTGGTAGTTATAATTAATAATTTACGCATTAGGTGACGCTGTAGTGAAATTCTTGAATTCTGATTGGTTAATACTGGTGTATTAAGATGGCGCTGGTTAAAGTTAATTTCATATGACAGTGGTGTATATAAGGAAAGGATGAGTGCGAGAGAGAGTTTAATTTGAGTTTTACTGGTAGTTTTAGTTATAGTTTTGAAGTTTAAGGTTTCAAACCGGGTTGTATAAAAAATATATTATTAAAGAAATTAGTTGTTGAAAATTTACCTGGAAATTCTGAACTTGGACCAGCATCAATACAACCATACTGGAATTCCTTTCGCTACAGTATATAAACAAAAGCTAAAAAAAAGATATACATAAAATAAAAAAATATATATTTTTAAATAGAAAAAGGATGATTATTTTCGAGACACTAAAAATTCAAAAACAGAACATGACAATCTTATGCCAACATTAAGACATTTTTATTATTGCAACTTAAGCATTTAGCTTCGGGTGGCATTTATAATGAAGCAATGACGGAGTTGATTTGTTTTATATGTATCAAAAACACATAATCAAATGTTATTTTATTTTTTTTTAAAACAGACATCAGTTAAAATATCGGAATATGGTCTTCTTGATTATAGTTAATAAAATTATTCGATTTGGTTGTTGAAATGCTAACATCAGCGACTTTGGTTATTTTTTAATAAGCTCTAATCGGCACACCCCTTCCGAAGGACGAGGGATTTGACATAATAGAGTTATTATATTTATTATTATATTTGACATTATAGAGTTAAAATAGAGAAAATATACCTTTCTTCAAAACAGTTATAAAATATTCAGAATGTACAAATAAAAATGTTATTTTAATCAAATATATTTATTGTATTACTTGTCATACAACTGCTGATGCATCATTATACAGGTACATGTAAGTGGCAGGGATGCCTGATATACAAAAGTTAATCCGAATGGTGCAGCGATAAGTGGCGGATATAATCCAGTATGGCGACAGTATTATTACTATTATTCTTTCTGGGGAATACATTAAGTTTATTGTATGTTTTTTCGCTGACATACGCTCCTCACTCTACCGATTTCATATACTTTGTGTAGAAATATGAAAAATCATGTTCTGGATAAAAAAAAAAACAAAAAACAAACAAACAAACAAAAACGGTCACCCGCATATCCTATGAAATTCCCCTACTTAGTTATTATACCTACATTTGAACAACAGACGTTTTCGATAATAAACCTTCGCCACTCTCTGGGCTAATTCAGGGAATGATAAAATAGTGATATTGTTTTCTTACTTTTCCCAGAAGTTTAGCCAAAACATTTCATGCAAATTGTCTCCTGAGGAGACAATTTGCATTTGGAGACAAATTGCATGAAAATTTATAAAGCCTAATGTCTGAAAAAGAAATAAGAAAAAATATTTCAAGCTGTCGTCTGCTCTAACATTTACCCAGCATGTTGAGCGATAACCAGGAAGAAACATACACCTGGACTTAACCACGCAAAAATGGGGCATAGCATATACGCGAGAAGTGAATGTCCGTATTAGCCAGTGTATTAAGGAGCAGTGATACACTTTCAAGGGAGACAACTCTGTGTCAAACTTGTTAGCCACACTCCTGAAATGGAATCTTCCCCAAAAGGAAAGAATTTGCTCCCTATGGGAAATTATTTCCTTTTAGAGTGGACCCCGTTCAGAAGGGGAGTGGTGTGCGGGAAAGCTGACGAAAAGTCATAGAAATTGTCTCCTTTGTTAAAAGGACGCAAATCTACCAAGTGTACCCAGTCTTTTTATGCTCTAGGAATAAGAGCCGGCACACCACACATCATCAAGCGATCTGGGTCTTCGCTGTTCGTTCGAGATGGGTTGACAAGTGGACAGGAAAAAAAGATCAAGACCAATCTTGAAATGCCACAATTTCAGATCCCATTAAAGGTAAAGTAGAAATTTACCTGTGCTTAGCAAGCACCTGTCATAAGCAACCACATTTTGGCTTCCCCTTGAGGTTGGTTAACAAAGGTAAGAATGTAGTTTTGTTTGAGTGGATAGCGAAGGCGCCGAGCAAACTGAATTAACGTGCAGTCTGGTTCGGATCACCCTAAAGGTATCTATTACTGACCCGACCTATATCTAGCAAATAATCCGCAATCCCAGATAAGAGAAGATTTAGGGCTAAATATTTCGATATGTTTTCTCGCTACAATATTATATAATTTTATAACGTAGCTGTTCATTAAAAAAAATGTGAAATGAGACTCAAGGAGTTTTATGCACACATGTGGGTTATTTACGGTGGGCGCCAAATGTAACAGGTAAAAAAATGGAAATAACATTTTTCCCTGACCGGGGATCGAACCCGGTCCGCTGGACTCAAAGTCCTACACTCTACCACGTCGCTATAAAAGCCGGCTTGTACCGCAAGGCAGTACAAGTGTAATATATATCTATACGCGGTGACATAATCATCTTCCTACGAAGCCCGGGAAGGGACATGTTAGTTTTATCTATAAGTTGTCCGAACAAGATAATATCTTGTTCAGACAACTTACTATCTTGTTCGGACAACTTGCTATCTTGTTCGGACAACTTAATATCTTGTTCGCACAGCTTATTTATTTATTTATTTTTTTTTTTCGCACAATATAATATTTTGTTCGTATTATCTTTTTCAGACAACTTAAAAAATAAACCTAGCATGTCGTGCAGACACGATATTAAGTTGTCCAAACAAAATGATAATTAAGAAAAATAATGATATTAAAAAACAAACAAAGAAAAAGAAAAAAAAAAAAAAAAAAAAAAAATAGCATGTCGTTCCCGGGTTGCGTATCTTCCAGATCTATCTAATGATTACCCACCAACTTTATTTCGGTTGTAACGTCAGAAAACGTACCTTTGGACATATTCGCCCAACGAAGATTCAGATGAGCCTGCGCACTCGCGCAGTCTGATTAAAATCTTTACCGGGCCCATTTCGGATAGCCATGTAGGCAAACTTTCTTCATGCAAACAACAAAGACTCGGATCAGACTGCGCGGTCATGCAGTCTGATTCGAGTCTTAGTTGGGAGCAAATGCAGGAAGGAACGTTTGCTAATCTTGCGGGTAGACGGAATGATAGTATTAAAGTACATCTTATTTGAAGTCTTGGTACAGATATTTTACTATTTTGATTTTTATAATGTGTCATCGATATAGGTAGCAATAGGGAAGTACTAAATATCTTTTCTTTAGTATATGACACTTCTTTACGAAATATATTTACTACTTTAACGCATTAATATAACAAACTAAAACAGGTGCCCCAGTGTTAATATGATTTCAACATAAACACCAGGGATTATAATGGGGAACAAAGGTAAACATCTTTAATACCATATATTACATTAGTATGAAAATACATAATTATGCATTTTTTTTTTTTTTTTTTTTTTTTTTCAGTTTTTATATGTAAATTAAATGTAATACCTTTCTAGTTATAAGTGCTATATGATCCGCAAAGAGAGAAAATGTAACTTCTGACATGTGCGACCAACGCATTACGAAAACTAGCCTATATTCAAATATATTGAAAATTTCACCACCAAAACATGAAAATTTTCAGATAAAAAACTCTGATATTTTTCATATTTCTGTTCAAAACATAGATTGTGGTTCTCGTTAGAACCGCCTCGACGAGGCGGTTCTAACGAGTACCCACAATCTGTGTTTTTGAGCAGAAATAAGAAAAATAGTGTATACCCCTGTAAACCCCAGTTTTACTATATAAAAGTAGGGTTTAAGGGGGTCAAAATTATATAGGTATGTTTTCATGATGAAAACTCCAATCAGTCTTGCGCATCCGTGCAGTCTGATCAGAGTCTTCGTCGTCCGCATGAAGAAGCTTTCAAGAATTTGGGGGTACATGTCCGAAGGTAAATGTTCGTTTGCGTCCTGACATTGTGACTCATATAATACTGGTAATTTATATAATTTTCTGGTCGTTTGGGACTATTCAGCTCATACAGGTAAATTACATGTGAAAATATAGTTCCACTCAAAGCTACTAAGGCGCGTAAGGGATGCTGCATTTTATGTCATTATTCCACATGAACAGACTCTATCAAATCGAGTTACTTTCTGGTATGTGTTGTTTGTTTTTTATGTGTTCTGTTTCTTAAACGATTTCTCTCTATCTATCTCTCTCTCTCTCTCTCTCTCTCTCTCTCATTGTCAGATTGTGAAATTTCGCCAAACATTAAAGACCCTACACACTTTTATGCCGCTGTTGTTTTACTATACATTTATATCAGGAAACATAGCAGTGCACGCTTATGGCTTTGACTTTATTACGTAAAATAATACATATGTGCATTTCTGTTCTTCACCGCTTATGTACATTCGAAAAGATATATGTAGGCTAATCCTGAGAGATCGCACCACTTGTTGAATTTCATGTTAACATGATCCTGGGTGTCAGAATGTTTCTGTGAAAACTTGAATATATATCTGACAATAACTGTATTATACTGAGATTCCAAACTTCGTGTTTCGTCAAGTTGATCCCGAGACATTCCTTGTATTAAGTTCTTCCCGAGACAGTCTCTATATTTCTTGCTTCTGCATCTCCAAAAATGTAGCAATTGTACAAAACTGACCATAAATAATCAAAACAAGAATGAAACAATTCGCGCGGTCTATTTAGATTTTTTTTTCATTGACACATTATTCAGTATGCATGAATCCTGTAATCGAGCATCGAAAAACCTGGCTAGATTGCGCGAATAGCAGGCTAACCTGGGCTATTTTGCACGCATATGGCATAACATTACAAAACAAACGCCTTTTCAAACATATAGAAACTTTCACCTCCTAAAACTGAAAATATTCAGATGAAAAACTCTGATATGTTTCATATTTCTGCTCAAAACAGATTGTGGGTACTCGTTAGAACCGCCTCGGCGGGGCGGTTGAAACGACTACCCACAATCTATGTTTTTGAGCAGAAATAAGAAAAATAATGTGTACTCCTGTAAACCCCAGTTTTACTATATAAAAGTTGGGTTTAAGTGGGTCAATATCTTACAGGCATGTTGTCGTGATGATGCCCTTTTAAGCGTTGTGTATAAAATGGACCATACCGTACGAAGACGTGTCTTCGGGCATATGCGGACAATTAAGGCCAAGGTCTGTCTGCGCATACAACAGAATGTATGAATGGAGAGAACATACAAGACAAAAAAGCTACACGAGAATGCGCATTCCAGTAGTGTTTGGCACGACATTAACTGTTGCACACAATTTATCAACGACTGAAGCAAGTTACGAATGTTATACCCGGAATGCTATGAGTGCAAGCTGTTTTCCTTTGTTTTCTGCGCGTGTCATTGAATATATATATATATATATATATATATATATATATATATATATATATATATATATATATATATATATATATATATAGTGTGTGTGTGTGTGTGTGTGTGTGTTTCTAGGCCGCTGCAAGCGAAAATATGCTTGCAAGCATTTACAAAAAGTGCACATTTAGATCATACTGCGCATGCGCAAAGTACCATTCAGGCCTTTGCTCTATATTCTTCGATTCTTTAGTAAACAATAATTCTGTTAGCGGATACGGAAGGCCCTGCTCAAAATTAGCATTTACTGCGCGGATGCGCAGGCTGATCTAGGCTTTCGTTGTCCGCGTATGCCCGAAGACCCGTTTTCGCAGGGTGCGACCCATTGGTTTTTGGCTCGCATGCTGTGCTCAGGTTTACAAAAAGGTCAATAAAATCCTAACAACGGATGAACATACGGTATTTGTACGCTATTTTCTTTTGTATCCAAATACATGAAATTGTAGAATAAACTCATTTCGCAATAAAGAATTTCGGTTCATATTACGGAAAAGGTTAAGTGTATTTTCATGTCATACGAGGAAAGGGGATTCTTGATATAAGCGAATTGCAGTGACCCAGATCAGCATGCATATCCGCAGTCTTAAGGCGTTGCTATACGATATTCGCGCTACGTATTCGGACAGACAGGTCTGAGCAAACATTGTAGACCCAGATCAGAGCGCGGCGTCTGATCAGGGTCTACACTGTTTGCCACTCATCTAGCTGCATTTTAGATACTTACATTAACGGGGAATAGAATGGACTTGTTGAAATGTAATGACAAGTGTGTTAAGAAGATCAACTTAACTTAAGATCCGATTTTAATTTTACTATTTTAAGTCAATTAAAAATGAATAACTTTATGTAAAATAAACGTCAAAAAGATTGCCTTTGGAAACAATGAACACACTACAGATCAGGAAATGGGAGTAATGGGAGTCTCAGTTTTATTGAGATAGTTTAGTAGGAGATATCAGACTATACTTGATAATTTCATCGTTGAAAGTCAGCTTTCGTGTGAATGCGCATAATATGCTTTGCAAATCTCGATCCTTAAAGTTGTAACATTACGAAAACACACCTATTAAAATATATAGACTATTTTGCCACCAAAAAAAATGAAAATTTTCAGATAAAATTTTTTGATATTTTTCTTATTTCTGCTCAAAACATAGATTGTGGATACTCGTTAGAACCGCCTCATCGAGGCGGTTCTAACGAGTATCCACAATCTATGTTTTGAGCAGAAATAAGAAAAATAATGTATACCCCTGTAAACCCCAGTTTTACTATATAAAACTGGGGTTTAAGGGGGTCAAAATTATATAGGCGTGTTTTCGTGATGACCTATGATAAGCACGTTACGTTCGCTCTGTCCTGCTAAAGCCTTTTTGTCATAGGCGGACTAATGAGATTTTGTGGGCAAGTAGACTGCAATGGGCCGTCGCGGTCCGTTACACAAATGTGTCCATACGTCGAACATTTAAAAAATGTATCGGATAGGCGCAACAGAAAGTAACTTAAGGTTATACGGGAGAAAATGTAACTTCCGAAGTGTACGCCAGCTAAGACTTAACCCTCGCCGTACTGAATAAATTATATGCCATGCCTACCTTAAATTTTCAGCCAGTCAGATAGCTTGATCCAGGTTGTTTGTACAAATTCACATACTAAGTAACAAACGGTGCAGAGCCCGATCTGTTCGCTTATAAAGACGACAACTGATCTGGATCTAAACTGTTTGCATAGACAGGACATATCCGGCATCATCAGGATCAAGGTTAACGGTCTGTGGATCTGAGACTGGATGTGCGTTTAACAAATTGTAGTCAGGATAATTGGAAAACAGTGCAGACCCAGATCAGCGACTGATCAGGGTCTCCACTGTTTGCAAATGGCTCAATCATTTTTCTCTAGAAATATCTAAATCACATAAGCCTGGCATACTTAAAATCAAAATTGAAAGCTTCCAATATATAGTGTTGGAGAGTTCGGGTTAATTACTGAAACAAAAGGTCACGATCTGCACGTACGGAACAATAAAAAGTGGCAATACAATGCTTGCATCAGAGGGGTCAAATCCATGTGTTTCTGAGTTCATTTCCTTATACTTTCTCATAGAATTCTGAAACTGCATATATGAAATGGACGCGTCAGGCAAAAAAAACATCACGAAAACATACCTATATAATTTTGACCCCCTTAAACCCCACTTTTATATAGTAACAAGAGCTCCGCCAAGCGGGGCATTATACGCCCGTGGCAAGTAATAAGATGTAGCACATAAACTGGCTCCTTTATAATTCAGTGCTCCGGATATAAACTGTTAGTGGAATAACAAAAAAAAAAAATAATTAAAAAAAAATTCATTGGGGCATATCTCTGCTGATATTTAGTGAACTGTAACCTAAGGGTCCAAGCTGGCCCAGAAATTAAAGGAGAAGTGACTTCTCCCTCCTGGGAAAATAGGGAGAAGTTTGCTGCTTCTAGGGAGAAGTGATTTCTGACGGAGGACACACCACAGAAGCTTGGCTATATTATAAGCTCATATGAGCCGATTTGTTTTTCCTATACTTCAATATCGGACCAAACAATAACAAAACAAAAATAAACAACGAAAAAAAAAAAAAAAAAAAAAAAAATGCTGCAAGAAATTTTTTGTAAACCTTTTACTTGTTTAATACTGATTTTATTGTTGTTCTTCAAGGGAGCCAAATCAGAAGAGTATTAAAAAAAAATCAAAAAGAATTATGTATTTATAAAGATTTAATAATGACAACCTTTCCTTGCAAGTCTAATAAAAGAAGATTTAAAAAAAAAAAAAATCAGTATCTTGCCCATATGATCAAAACTTTAGTTATTTGCAACAAATATAACTATTTTATAATAAAATTTGCACACTATTATCTGTAAACAACATGCTGCGAACAGTTTACAAAAACTTTCAAAGGGGCATAAATCTGCAAATATTTGGTGCACTGTAACCTTGAAATAATATGTGCTGCTCCACTTCATTGTGTAACTATTTATGAACTTTCAGCTTGATCGGATGTAAACTGTAGGAGGATTTAGCCAAAAACAAACAAAAATTAATAGAAATTTTCAAAGGGGTTTTACTCTGCTAATATTTAATGGACTGTAACCTTGAAACTATAGGCGCTGCTCCACGTCATGGTCCAACTACAAATCAAGTTTCAGCTTGATAGAATGAAAACTGTAGGAGGATTTAGCCGGAAACGAAAAGTGTACTGAAATTTTCAAAGGGACATAACTCTGCTAATATTTGGTGGACTTTAACCTCGAAACAATATGCGCTGCTCCACATCATGGTCTAACTATACATCAAGCTTCAGCTTGATCGGATGTAAACTGTAGGAGGAGTTAGCTGGAAACGAAAAGTCTACTGAAATTTTCAAAGGGGTATAACTCTGCTAATATTTGGTGGACTGTTACCTCGAAACAATATGCGCTGCTCCACATCATGGTCTAACTATACATCAAGCTTCAGCTTGATCGGATGTAAACTGTAGGAGGAGTTAGCTGGAAACGAAAAGTCTACTGAAATTTTCAAAGGGGCATAACTCTGCTAATATTTGGTGGACTGTAAGCTCGAAACAATATGCGCTGCTCCACATCATGATCTAATTATACATGAAGTTTTAGCTTGATCGGATGTAAACTGTAGGAGGAGTTTTTCGGAAATGAAAAGTTTACAGAAATTTTCAAAGGGCATAACTCTGCAAGCATTTGGTGGACTGTAACCTCGAAACAATATACGCTGCTGCACACCATGGTCTAACTATATACCAAGTTTCAGCTTGATCGGATGTAAACTGTAGGAGGAGTTAGCCGGAAACCAAAAGTCTACTGAAATTTTCAAAGGGGCGTAACTCTGCTAATGTTTGTAGGACTGTAACCCTCGAAACAATATGCGCTGCTCCACATCATGGTCTAACTATATATGAAGATTTAGCTTGATCGGATGTAAAATGTAGGAGGTTAACCGGAAATGAAAAGTTTACAGAAATTTTCTGCAAACATTTGGTGGACTGTAACCTCGAAACAATATGCGCTGCACCACATCATGGTCTAAGTATATACCAAGTTTCAGCTTGATCGGATGTAAACTGTAGGAGGAGTTAGCCGGAAACGAAAAAGTTTACGGACGGACGGACGCCATACCCCGTAACATAATACGCTCCGTTTTTCAAACGGGCGTATAAAAATAGGGTTTACAGGGGTATACATTATTTTTCTTATTTCTGCTGAAAACATAGATTGTGGGTACTCGTTAGAACCGCCTCGGCGAGGCGAGGCGGTTCTAACGAGTACCCACAATCTGTTTTCAGCAGAAATTTGAAAAAATATAGGAGTTTTTTATCTAAAAATTATCAGTTTTTGGAGAAGAAATTTTCTATATATTTGAATAGGCGTGTTTTCGTAATGAAAAAAAAAATGCCTTCGAACATGCGCAAAATGTGCGAAGTCACATCATCCTGCACATTGCGCAAAGTAACATCCGGGTCTTTGCTCTCCGCATATGCTTTAAGACACATTTTCGCATGGTGAGGCCAAAACATCTTTTTATATACAGCTATTTGTCTCATAAAATAGCATAAGCAGCTAAAGCTTCATGTTTATGGGGTTATTCTGACGTACCCACCTACATGTAATGTCAGACGACATTATGAACATCGATTTTACAGGATAGTGATCTGATGTTAAGTCCTACTATTATAAAACTAAGCTTGCTGGGTAGAAAATCAGCAGACGACATTTTATAATATATTTCTGTTTTTTCTTTAATAAATATGCTTTGACATTAAACATGCAAAATCCCACTATCATAACGCTAAGCATGCTAGGTAAAGCAAAAAAAGAAAAAAAAAATCAGCAGACGTCATCATTATATTTTTCTCCATTTATTTCTTTTTTCCCCCCAAAAAAGCTTACGCATCTCATTCAAATTGTCTCCTTACGAGACGATTCGCACAAAATGTCAAAGTCTGTTTGCTGGGGAAAATAAGGTATATTTCATCAGTTTGTCGTCTGCTGAATTAACCAAGACAACAACAACAACAAAACAAACAAAAAAAAAAACAAAAAAAAAAAAACAACAACAAAAGAACAAAAAAAAAAAAAGAAAAAGAAACGAAGAAAAGAGAAGAACAACTACTTATATATATGCACAAACACAAAACTCGTCAATGTGTTCATGACGAACTTTACTAATTATTCATTGCTGCTTGACTGATAAGAGGCTATTTAATCTTTGACATCCAATATTAAATAGTCTAAGATTTCATTGTAAATGGCGTTCATTGTGTATTAGGTATCAAGAAATAGATAGATCCATGAATAGGTGTTGAACTGCAGAATATAGAAAAATAATAAAAATAACAATGTTATTATTATTATTTATTTATTTATTTGTAATTATTGTTATTATTATTATCATTATTAACAGTGAACGATTAATCTTTTGTATAAATATGTACTCGTATGTACAATATTCTGAAAAAATATTATTTTTTTTTGTTCTTAAAGAACCATAGTCTACACTGTGTTATAGACATTATAAAGTACAAATGTCATGCTGTAAACTTTATATTTATTTATTTACGTCACGAAAACATGCCTATATAATTTTGACCACCTTAAACCCCACTTTTATATATTGTAAAACTGGGGTTCAGCAGGGTATATATTATTTTTTTCTTATTTCTGCTCAAATACATAGATTGTGGGTACTCATTAGAACCGCCTCATAGTACCCATGATTTATGTTTTGAGCAGAACTATGAAAAATACCAGAACTTTTTATCTGAAAAATTTCATTTTTTTCGTGACAAAATTTTCAGTATATTTGAATAGGCATGCTTTCGTAATGTTTATTTTTTCATTTTTACAGACGCAGATGGGCTTTCAACTGAAGGAATTATCGGAATTGCTCTTGGGGCTGGTGCTCTTGTTGGTATTCTTGTTGTGGTCTGCTGCGTTGTAAAAAGGTAGTTCATCACGAAAACACGCCTATATAAATTTGACCTCCTTAAACCCCACTTTTATTTAGTGAAACTGGAGTTGACTACATTATTATTATGGAGGTGTATACATTATTTTTCTTATTTTCCTAAAAAAACCCATAAATTGTAGGTATTCGTTAGAAACGCCTCTCCGAGGCGGTTCTAACGAGTACCTACAATCTATGTTTTGAGCAGGAATATGAAAAATATCAGAAGTTTTTATCTGAAAATTTTCCTTTATTGGTTGTAAAAATTTCAATATATTTGAATAGGCGTGTTTTCGTAATGTAAATGTATCAGCTACCCAGTATAGGCACATATATACTCGTATGTATATGAGTCGGGGCAAAGTATTGCCTACAAGATTGCATGTACCATCCGTGTAGTCTGATATCCGTTTTCGCAATGCACACTGTGGGTAGCCAAGGATCCAAATAGTTTTCAGTAGCCCAGCGAAGAATTTGATCAGGCTGATCTGTGTCTGTGCTGGACGTACATGAATTTTTGTAGGAAATGGTGTGCCCTGGCTCATATATCGTATTTACCCTGATATTCGGACACCCCTTTCTCCTCATCCCGTTTGTCTAAATTTTTGTCAGGTTCATTTCACTACCTATGGGCGTGTCTAAAACTGCTGGATGAATGGCAAACAATGTAAACCCTGATCAAACGCCAGTTTTCAGCGTCTGCTCTGGGTCTGCACCATTTTCTAAAGACTGTTTGTTGGAATACCTTTGGTAAATAAGGTATCTACTGGTTTTGAAAACTCAGATTTAATGTTAAACGTTTTGTTTTTGCAAACTTTAAGATTAAAACACGTTTGTTTTTGTTCAGTGGCAGACCTTCTGGATTTATGTAGTCGTTGCATCTAAATGTAATTTATCATTTTTATTCCCGATGCTTTACATTTATAATTGCATTTAGTTTTAACTAAGTAGGCATATATAATAGCGTTTATCATGCACGATAATCAAGTGGTTATGGACTAGCTTTTTTGGCCAAAACTGAGTGAAGCACACTGTCGCTTTATATATTCCCATACATAAATTACTGTTTTATAGGTTATTTATCCAACGATGCACACATAACTATGCAGCTTTGTTCATTTCCGTACATTAGGTACTGTTTCAGAATCTCTGCCTCCAAAACTACCCCTATGCTGCGTAAACAACTCTGTCACTTTGTACATTCAAGATAATTCACACAGTGACAGTGTTATGTGCGCATTGTTGGGATAGTACTGGATAATAACCTCTGTAAGAGTACTTAATGTAGGGGGATGTACAAAGTGACAATTATGTGCGCATTGTAGGGGTAGTACAAGATAATAACCGCTGTAAGAGTACCTCATGTAGATGCATGTATAAAATGACAGTTAACTGCGCAGTGTATAGGTATCACTTGATAATAAAGTCTGCGAGTACCTCATGTAGGGGGAGGTACAAAGGAGAAGTTAACTGGGCATTGTAGGGGTATTAATGAATAATTACCTCTGTAAGAGTACCTCATGTAGGGTGATGTACAACGTGACAGCTATGTACGCAATGTGGGGATAGTACTGGATAAGACCTGTGTAAGTGTACCTAATGTAGGGGTGTACAAAGTGACAGTTATGTGCGCAGTATAGGGGTAGTGTTAGCTAAGTTCTCTCTGAGAGAGTCCCCAGTGCAGGGGAATGTAGTATTTTATAAGTAACTTCTGTCGGAGGATGTTCAAAGAGACAGTTATGTGTTCAGTGTAGGTGTAGTATTTGATACGTAACGTCTGGGGGCTGTACAAAGTGACAGTATATGGCCCCGTAGTACTAGTTAAAACCTCTGTGAGAGTAGCCCTTGTTTGGGGATGTATATAGTGATAGTTATGTGCGCATTGTAGGGGTAGTTCTGGGCTCAGTTGTTCAAAGCGTCGTTAGCTTAACGAGGGTCATTTCGTTAACTGTTTTAGCGAATTCAATACACAATATTCTGATATTCTGCAAAAGCTACTCACATTTTTTCAGCGAAAAATATCAGCATATTTGCGTATCACTCGATGTAAATTTTAACGAATCGTTAACTAACGACGTCGTTAGCTTTGAACAACCGGGCCCTGGATATTAACAACTGTTAGAGTACCTCATGTAGGGGGATGTACAGTGACAGTTATGTGTGCAGTGTAAGAGAAGCACTGGATAATAAACTCTGTAATGTAAGAGTACCTCATGTAGGGGGATGTACAATGACAGTTATGTGTGCAGTGTAGGGGAAGCACTGGATAATAAGCTCTGTAATGTAAGAGTACCTCATGTAGGGGGTTACAAAATGACAGTTATGTGCGAACAGTAGGGTAGTTGGTTAGTAATGAATATAACCTCTGTAAGAGTAACTCGTGTAGGGGATGCACAAAATGACATGTGCCCAGTTGTTCAAACATCGTTAGCTTAACGAGCTCATTAGTGGTCAAAATGTTAACTGTTCTCGTAAGAACAATATCTAATTCTCAGGTATTTTTGCTAAAAATGTGATTAGCTTTTGCAAATGCAAGTCATATTTTTGTCGGCAAAACATATTAGTGTATACGCCATATTAAATGATCAAAGTTATAACGATACGTTAACTAACGACATCGTTAGTTTTGAACAACTGGGCCCTGGATAATAACCTCTGTAAGAGTACCTTATGTAGTGAGGTGTACAAAGTGACAGTTACATGCACAGTATAGGGGTAGTGTTTGATGAGTACCCTCTAAGAAAGAACCGAATGTAGGGATATGTAGTATTTTATATTACCTCTGTCGGGAGTTATGTGTGCAGTGTAGTGTTGATGTTTGATAAGTAACCTCTGAGAGAGTACCAAATGAAGGGAAATGCAGTATTTTAAATCTAACCTAAAGTGATAGTTATGTGTACAGGAAAGGGTAGTGTTTGATAAGTAGGCTCTGAAAGAGTACCTGATGTAGCGGGTATCATGCAGTTTTCTGGTCTCGGATGTTTTTTACGCCAGTCATGCTTTGACGTAGAAATAATTTGCGACAATGAGGAGGGGAGCTTTGGACAAACGGTAAATGCATATGGTTAGAATAATTGTAAAAATCAAACACTTGGTGTAAACATATCACAAATGAACTCAAAAGACCACAACCCTAGGAAACCTTTCTGTTCGTCCGCAAAATGAATGATAAAATAGAGGAGGTTTTTCAAAACAGCTAAAATTGCATTCAATAGCCTGTAGCTTTATAACGTTGAAATCGATCTTTTTTTTCACCTAAACAGGTAATGCTAGATCATTGTTATTTCTTTTGCTTAATTTTTACACGCATTATACTTAACCCTTGTCCTGCCGAATAAATTAAGATGCCACGCCCACTTCTAATTTTCAGCAAATCAGATTACTTGATCCAGGTTTTTGATACAAATTCAAACACTGAATGGCAAACAGTGCAGACCCAGATCAGTTGGCTTCTGAAGAAGCCAGCTGATCTGTATCTACACTGTTTGCAAAGGCAGGATATATCCGGGTTCAGCAGGACTAGGGTTAACATTTTGTAGCTGAAGTCGTTTGAACAAGATACGAGTAATTGCAAATGTTAATCTTCTCCGCTGAGGTGTGTTTGACTGCCCTCGGCCACATATTGTTTTAGGACGAAGCGTAAAGACCATATGTGCCCTTAAGTCTGTCAGCCTCTGTATAGAAGAATGTGCGTACCTTGAAGTGATGATAAATCTCATGAAACGGTTATTTTTGTCAAATACTTCGATTCAACTTTCATTATGCGCA
Source organism: Anodontia alba (assembly GCA_964016985.1). Lineage (NCBI taxonomy): Eukaryota > Metazoa > Mollusca > Bivalvia > Lucinida > Lucinidae > Anodontia > Anodontia alba. The sequence goes on along the minus strand of OZ024826.1, from coordinate 32,614,101 downwards.
TTTTAAATCATCTTTACAATATGATCTTCAAGTTCACGCCAATGTCAAGTTTTGAAAGTCCACGAAAGCTTCTTTATTTATATTTAGAATAACAATTTGGTAGAATTAATGATGTATTTGGCGCGAAGATGCTTTCGTAAAAAGGATTAGTCCGTTGAAACACACCAAAACACCGCAAACAACCCCGAAATACCACCAAACCACTTTTAAATTAATCATTTACCACTTCACACCAAACCACTTATTTTATCTATTTTTCACGCTAAAATACTTTGTTTATCTATTATCTCAAGTTGAATGTGGTATCAAAAGATGTTTGATAGCTCAGTATAATGAGCATCCACATTGTTTGACATTACGAAAACACGCCTATTCAAATATATAGAAAAAAATCACCTCCAAAAACTGAAAATTTTCAGATAAAATCTCTGCTATTTTTCATATTTCTGCTTAAAACATGGATTGTGGGTACTCGTTCGAACCGCCTCGGCGATGCGGTTCGAACGAGTACCCAAATGAAATAAGAAAAATAACTTATACCCCTCCAAACCCCAGTTTTACTGTATAAAAGTGGGGTTTAAGGGGGTCAAAATTATATAGGTATGTTTTCGTGATGATCTGGTTCTTTGCAGCAGACAAACTTAAGTGAAATTGGCGGGTCGGGGCGTTTGCAAAAACAAAAAAAAAACTTGGAATGAAATATAAAGTCATGCCCAAGAAACATCTGACCAGCAAAGTTCTAGATCAGTATATGCATGCATGTGCATCTGCGCAGTCTGATCAAGGTCTTTGGGTCTTTACAGCAGAAAAAGACTTACATAAAAAATGTGACGGCGTGCAAGAATACTTATGACTAGCAAAGTTCCAGCTCAGCATGTGCATATGCATCCAACCAGTTTGAGCAGGATCTTTGCAATAGAAAACACACACACACACACACACACACGGCCGTTTTGTCTTGTACCCGTTCATTCTTCCACTGGACCTGCATGTGACGGGTTTTTTTGTTGTTTTTTTTTTTTTTTTTTTTTTTAATTTATTTTACCCATTTAAGCCTAGCGTCCAATAAATGGGACACTGACAAACAGTGCAGACCCTGATCAGACGCTAGTAAGGGTCTATACTGTTTGTATTAAGTTCAGAAATTCCTACAAAAGAGTAAAACTAACCAGTACCCTATAATACATATGATATGAATTTGTCCAAAGGCTTCAGCTAGAAAAGTCCACTCTGTATAAATGAGTTAAACATGCGCAATCGGTATGCACAAACGATCGCATGAGCGAACAAAGAAACAAACAAGTAAATGAAAGATAGGATGAATTAACTGTAATGTCACATCCAAAGTAGCCGACCGATTATAGAAATCCACACATTGCATACACAAGACCATCATTAGGTAAGGTGTTTTTCATCATCGGGAGCTATGTAGAAATACTTTGTTAATTTTTCTATACTTTTTATGTAGATGATTCATCAAACAATGTTTATTCATGTTTGATTTTCAGCTGTTTGATTTATTACTCAAGAAGTTTAAAATGTGTTTTGGGGTATGGTTTGGGTGAAGTTAGTCGGCTGTAAAAGTGCTTTAAACGCCCGGTGGCTTATTATACTGACCGTTCTAAGGCGGACTTCCCGATGTTAGTCTTACTCTTTGATGTTTTGTGGTTTATTCTAGGAGGCGATTTGTTTTAAGTCTTGCTTTGTGTTATTTTGTTCTTGTGCTTTTCAGTCCTTTTAGCATTGCGATTACCTCGCTTGGGAAAGAGAGCTAATCTTAGTGCTTTTCATACGTTTGTTCGATTTGCGCTTGTTTGGTTTTGTCTGTTTGCTCTTCCTCGTGGTATCTGGGAAGGGCTGCGGCTTGTGAATGTGGCACTTGAACTTTTCTCTTACCTTTTAAGTGTTATTTGTGGGTGTTTTTTTGGGGGGTGTTTCTACGGACCCAGAAAGGATAAATTATATGCCTATATTTGCTGGAAACTAGCGGGAAATCAAATGGGACACAGTTATGACTTTTAGTTCAAGATCTCAACGTCAGAAGATAAAATGAAATTTTGTTTGCTTTGTTTTAGCATGTTTAGGACTCTAATTCAGTCAAAAAGAAATTTTTGAAACTTGCTCTACGTGATTGTGATGGGCTGCGGCTTGTGATTGTGGCACTTTCTGGACTTTTCTCTTACCTTTTCTGCAACTGTGCAAAGTGACCAGGCCTTTTTGTTGACACCAAGAAATATGTGGTCTGCGTATCCAAGCCATAAAGCATTCGTTAAACGTTAACCAGTGGCGAGTCAGAATGTTCAGGTAAACAGACACGGACCCTAAAAGACAGGGTGCAATCATGCGTCCTACGAATTTAAAGATTGCGACAGTCATTCCATAGATTTATGTTGCGGCGTGTCTAAATGACAATGAGAAGCTATTTTGCTAAGAAAAGCGGGTACGGTGGTGAAACTATATATCAACTTCGTATCCAGCATTACATAGAGTAGGGTGTGACTCTGACAATGAAACTGTCAAAGTTTCGGGTGTAAATTTGGCTTCCTTTTAAGAACCCCTATTATAAAAAAAATGCCAACAATTATCTGCTGTTCTTCGTCGCTTATATTCTTTTTTGAAGATGCTTCTTGTTGCTAATCTGACCATGGATAACATTTGCAGAAAATACTAATAATGACCTTTTTTTGGATGCTAATGCTGCTTCGGAGCTGTCAAACGCCATTGTTGTCAAAGAATTTTTAGATCACAGTTCCCTGTCCAAAAGCGTGTTATTAGCTTCACTAAGACTTTCCCCTGAGGATAATCTATTATCATCAGTCAACGTCCGGCTTTCGTCGTGCGGAGAACAGTTTGCCATGACTGATAACTCCTCCTACAGCCCTGGGTCGATAGACTGGAAACTTTGCGAGGGTTGTGGCCACGTAAAATTGATATAAGCTCCCCCCACGTCCCACCGCCCCTTTCCCACGTATTTTACTGACCGTTCCAAGGTGGTGCTTTTGGTGTGGTTTACTATTTCTGTCATTGTATGTCTTTGCATGTATGTCCTGGTGCAATTTTCATTTTGGATAGCCATTTGGCCATCTTTTTGGGAAAGAAACTGTCCTTTTGGCTTTCTGCTTGTAGTGTTTTGATTGTGGTGACGTTGCGTTAAGAACGTCCTTCTTTCCCTTTGGTGTTTTGAACGGAAGATGTTAGGTAATTTTATCGATTCCTGATCATAGCCTTCTTTCGATTTGTAGGCAGTATCGGGGCGACCTGTAGATTCGGGTCGTTTTGCAGACCAAACATAGTTAAAATCGTTCGATCGGAAATCAAATACGGCCGCCACAGCGGCAATCTTGATTATTTATTTTTAACATGTCCCGAACCGAAAGACAAACTGACTCGAAACTTGGTAGGCTGTATCGAGGTGACTTTTTAGATAAAAAATAATTGAAATTACTGCAATAAAAAGTCCACATAGCCACAGCCTCAATTTCGAAAATTTATTATTAGCTTCTTCTCCTGAACCGAAAAGCTAATAGACACGAAACGTGAAATATCGTGTAGAAAAAAAATAGTTAAAATCTTAATGACTGAGTTGCATGCCTAGTTGCAACCCAATCATTGTTGATGGCTATGCTTCACTCTTTAATTGCACGACGGCGGTTCGGGCCTCAGACTCAATGACGGCCTCTTCGTAAAACTTTAACCAGTGGGTTGGGGCTTGACGATATATCTTTGGCTTGGCCCGCCGACTATTGGTTTTCATTTACTCCTGCATACAATAGAATTAGCCATGCGTACTAGTCTTTGTTTATTATAGTGAATAATTTGATTTTTATGTTTTCGCTTTGATGCATTGGCTGAGTTTGGAGCCTTTATGCGAACCGAATTTTTATGTATTTCTGTATTAAGAGTAGCATCGGGACCCAGGGTGAAGTTAGCTAGCTGTAAAAATGCTTTAAACCCCCCGGTGGTTTGCTCTACCGACCGTTCTCAGGCGGTGGTCCCGGTGTTAGTCTTACTCTTTGTTGCTTTGTGGTTTATTCTACGAGGCGATTTGTTGTATGTCTTTCCGTGTGTCATTTTGTTCTTGTTTTTCAGTCCTTTTAGCGATTACCTCGCTTGGGGAAGAGAGAGCTAATCTTAGTGCTTTTCGTACGTTTGTTCGGTTTGTGCTTGTTTAGATTTGTCGGTTTCCTCTTCCTCTTGGGGTCTTGGAAGGGCTGCGGTTTGTGATTTTGGCACTCCTTGGACTTTTCTCTTACCTTTTTATTTTTAGCCTCTGAAAGAGTGGTTACTTTGGCAGGATGTTCAAATAAAGTAGTTGTATAATAATAACTAGTGGTGGCTGAATGGCATCTTAAAGATGGATTACTTTGGCAGAATGTTCAGAGTAAAGTAGTTGTATAATAATGATTAGTGGTGGCTGATTGGTCTCTGAAAGGGGAATCACTTTGGTAGGATGTTACAATTAAAGTAGTTGAACAATAATGACTAGTGGCTGAGTGGCCTCTGAAAGCGAGGTTACTTTAGCGGGATGTTCAAAGTAAAGTAGTTGTACAATAATGACTAGTGGTGGCTGAGTGGCCTCTGAAAGAGGGGTTACTTTGGCTGATTGGTCTCTGAAAGGGGAATCACTTTGATAGGATGTTACAATTAAAGTAGTTGTACAATAATTAGTGGTGGCTGAATGGCATCTGAAAGAGGGATTACTTTGGCAGAATGTTCAAAGTAAAGTAGTTGTATGATAATAATAAGTGGTGGCTGAGTGGCCTCTGAAACGGGGATTACTTTAGCAAGATGTTTAAATAAAGTAATTATACAGTAATGACTAGTGGTGGCTGAGTGGCCTCTGAAAGCGGGGTTGTATAATCATTGTGGCGGGATGTTCAAAGTAAAGTAGTTGTACAATAATGACTAGTAGTGGTTGAGTGGCCTCTGAAAGAGGGGTACTTTGGCGGGATGTTCAAAGTAAAGTAGTTATACAATAATGAATAGTGGTGGCTGAGTGGCCTCTGAAAGAGGGGTTACTTTGGCGGGATGTTCAAAGTAAAGTAGTTGTACAATAATGACTAGTGGTGGCTGAGTGGCCTCTGAAAGAGGGGTTACTTTGGCGGGATGTTCAAAGTAAAGTAGTTGTACAATAATGACTAGTGGTGGCTGAGTGGCCTCTGAAAGAGGGGTTACTTTGGCGGGATGTTCAAAGTAAAGTAGTTGTACAATAATGACTAGTGATGGCTGAGTGGCCTCTGAAAGAGGGGTTACTTTAGCGGGATGTTCAAAGTAAAGTAGTTGTACAATTATAGCCAGTGATGTCTGAGTGGCCTCTGAAAGAGGAGTTACTGTGACAGGATGTTCAAAGACAGTAGTTGACCATTGGTGGCTGAGTGGCCTCTGTAAGAAGAGCTACTGTGTGGGGATGGTTAAAGTAAAGTAGTAGCGCAAGAATGACAAAACTGCGGCTGAGTGGCCTCTGAAAAATGGGTAACTCTGGCGGGATGTTCAAAGTAAAGTAGTTGTACAATAGTAACTAGTGGCGAATGAGTGGTCCCTGTAAGAGGGATTACTGTGGGAAGCTGTTCAAATTAAAGTAGTTGTACAATAAGGACTAAATGTGGCAGAGTGGCCTCTGGAAAAGGGGTTATTGTGGTGGGTTGTTCAAAGTAAAGTAGTTGTACGGTAATGGGTAGTGGTTGCTGAGAGGCCTTTGAAAGAAAGGTTACTGTGACAATGTGTTCAAAGGAAAGTAATTATTTAAAAATGTCTTTTGGTTGCAATATGGCCTCTGAAAGAGGAGTTACTAAGGCGGGATGTTCAAAGTAAAGTAGTTGTACAATAATTGCTAATGACGGCTGAGTGGCCTCTCAAAGAGGAGTTACTGTGGCGGGCTGTTCAAAGTAAAGTAGTTGTATAATAATGATTAGTGGTGGCTGAGTGGCCTCTGAAAGAGGGATAACTTTGGCGGGATGTTCAAAATAAAGAAGTTGTTCAATAATGACTAGTGGTGGCTGAATGGCATCTGAAATAGGAGTTACTTTGGCGGGATGTTCAAAGTTTAGTATTTGTACTATAATATAGTGGTGGCTGCGTGGCCTCTGAAAGAGGAGTTACTGTGGCGGGATGTTTAAAGTAAAGCAGTTGTATAAAAATGATTTGTGTCGGCTGAGTGGCCTCTGAAAGCGGGGTTACTTTGGCTGGAATTTCAAAGTAAAGTAGTTGTACAATAATAACTAGTGATGGCTGAATGTCATTTTAAAGAGGGATTACTGTGGTGGGATGTTCAAAGTGAAGTAGTTGGACTATAATGGCTAGTGAAGGTTGAGTGCCATCTGAAAGGTATGTTACAGTGACAGGATGTTTAAAGTAAAGTAGTTTTACAATAATGACTAACTGTGGGTGCGTGGCCTCTGAAAAAAGACTTAACATTGACGGGATGTTCAATGTAAAGTAGTTGTACAATAATGGCAAACGATGGCTGAGTGACCTCTGAAAAATGAGGTTACTGTAGATGGAGGTTCAAACTAAAGTATTTGGACAATAATGGCTAGTCTTGGCTGAGTGGCCTCTGAAAGATAGGTTACTGTGACAGAAAAGGAAAGTAGTTGTATAATAATGAGTAGTAGTGACTGAGTGGCCTCGGAAAGAGGAGTTACTGTGGCGATATGTTCAAATTAAAGTAGTTGTATAATAATTGCTAGTAGTGGTTGTGTGGCCTGGGAAAGAGGAGTTTCTGTGGCAGGATGTTCAGAGTAAAGTTGTTGTACAATAATAACTAGTGGTGGCTAACTGGCCTTTAAAAGAGGACTTACTGTGATGGGATGGTTAAAGTAAAGTTGTTGTATAATAATGACTAGTAGTAGCTGCGTGGCCTCTTAAAGATATGTTACTTTGGCGGGATGTTCAAAGTAAAGCAGTTGTACAACAGTGGCTAGCGTGGACGAATGGCATCCAACAGAGGAGTTGCTGTGCTGGGATGATTGAAGCAAAGTAATTGTACAATAATTGTTAATGATGGCTGAGTGGCCTCTGAAAGAGGAGTTATTGTGGCATGAAGTTCAAAGTAAAGTAGTTGTACAAAAATGGCTAGTGGTGGCAGAGTGGTACAAAAATGGCTAGTGGTGGCTGAGTGGCATCTGAAAGAGGAGTTACTATGGTGGGATGTTCAAAGTAAATTAGTTGTACGACAATGACTAGTGGAGATTGAGTTGCCTCTTATAGAGGAGTTACTGCGACAAGATGTTCAAAGTAACGTAGTTGTGCAATAATGGTTAGTGGTGGGTAAGTGGCCTCTGAAAGAGGAGTTACTATGGCGGGAAGTTCAAAGTAAAATAGTTATACAATATAGGCTAGTGGTGGTTGAGTGGCCTCTGAAAAACGGGTAACTGTGGCGGGATGTTCAAAGAAAAGTAGGTGTACAATAATGGCTAGTTGTTGGTGTGTGGCCTCTGAAAAAAAGGGGTTTCTGTGGCGGGATGTCCAGAATAAAAGTAGTTGTATAATAATTTATAGTGGTGGCTGAGTGGCCTCCGAAAAAAGGGGTTACTTTGGCAGAATGTTCAAAGTTATGTAGTTGTACAATGATGGCTAGTTGTTGGTGAATGGCCTCTGAAAAAAGGGATTACTTTGGCGGGATGTTCACAGTAAAGTAGTTGTACAGTAAAGGCTTTTGGTAGCTGAGTGGCCTCTAAAAGAGGGTATACTGTTAAAATCTATCATTATCTGTTATGTTTACACCCCAATAAGTAAAAGAAATAATTTCTATGGCCGAACTATTATAATAAAAAGTAGAATTATCACGTCTACTCCCGTTTTTGAAAACCATAATCTTAGTTTTTGTTTGCAAAATTTGCACTAATGTTCCATTTATTACAATATACTTTTAGATTATAAGTAGCTTCTGCATATCATCTGGTGGCATTCCTGTTCTTTTGATTGAGAAAGTTATACACTGATAGTTTATTGGATCATAGCTCAAATAGTTCGGTCATTGTCTGTAGCAGTAAATCCTAAATATATCCGATTTGGTCGGTCGGAAGTTCGAGCCCTGTATTAATTTTTCTTTTCTATTTACCCTCAATAACATTTTATCTCTTTTGTTTGTGTTTTGTTTTTTATTTTATTTTTTTTTTCATGTCCATGTAAATCCGTTTTTATTTTGTGGGAAACATTTATTTAAGTTTTAATCTAAATCACCGGGATATTAACACGCAGATTCAGCAGACGACAAAGTGATGAGAGTGTTCTTATTGTGCCACGAGAATAGAATCTAATTAGGAAGACACTCTGCTTAAAATGTAAAATCCTATTTTCTGGGACAAATAAGCAAAATATTTCAAAATGTTGTCTGCTAGAATTTTAAACCAACATGCTAAACTTCTATACAAAACAAAGTTCAACGCGTGTAATGATGATGCTCTCATTGCATTCAAACAGCGAAGATCAAGTTCAACCTGTGCATCCGCACAGCCTCATCTATATCTTTCCTAGATTGCTCGTTCACTTATGGATTCTTTAGTATATCTATTAACTGTGTTAGCGGGCAAAACTCTTAATTCGACCTACTGAGTGGCATTCAATAACGACCTTAATCAGTCTCCACGTTCTGCTCTGTGTGAACACTGTTTGCTACCCTACAGAACTCCAATTAAATAGAGCAAATTCTTCCGATACCGAGGCATCTTTTTTGGATTTGAATCTATGTATATCTAATGGTACAGTTTTTAACAAAATTTATGATAAACGGGACGATTTTGATTTTGATATAGTCAATTTCCCATTTCTGGATGGCGATGTCCCCCGGCGTACCTCATATGGGGTATACATATCTCAACTTTAAGATTCGCCAGAGCTTCTTCAAATCTTAATGACTTTAACTACCGTAATAAAGCCCTTAACCGCCAAACTTCTTAGGCAGGGCTTTTGTTATTTTAAACTTCGTAAAGCGTTTTCGAAATTTTATAGCAGACACAGTGCCTTGTTAGAAAAATATAGCGTCAGTCTGAAAACACTTCTGCAACAAGGTATATCGGAACACGAATTTTACGGTGACTTCGTGTACAGATTTAGAAAAATTGTAGGTAAATCTAACTTTTCGGAGCAATTCAGAAAACTTATAAACCGTTATAAAAGAATTGGCTATAGCCTGGATATTATGCGGCAGACTGCATGCCTAGTTGTCAACCCAATCATTGTTGATGGCTATGCTTCACTCTTTAATTGCACGACGGCCTCTTCGTAAAACTTTAACCAGTGGGTTGGGGCTTGACGATATGTCTTTGGCTTGGCCCGCCGTGGTTCGGCTGTTGGTTTTCATTTACTCTGGCATACAGTGGGGTTGGCCGTGGGTGCTCGTCTTTGTTTGTTGTAGTGATTGGTTTGATTTTTGTGTTTTCGCTTTGGTGCGTTGGCTGGGTTGGGGACCTTTGTGCGAACCGATTTTTTATGTATTTCTGTATTAAGAGTAGCATCGGGACCCAGGGTGAAGTTGGCTAGCTGTAGAAGTGCTTTAAACCCCCCGGTGGTTTGCTCTACCGACCGTTCTAAGGCAGTGGTCCCGGTGTTGGTCTTGCTCTTTGTTGCTTTGTGGTTTGTTCTGCGAGGCGGTTTGTTGTGTGTCTTACCGTGTGTCGTTTTGTTCTTGTGTTTTTCGGTCCTTTTGGTGTTGCGATTGCCTCGCTTGGGGAGGAGAGAGCTAATCTTAGTGCTTTTCGTACGTTTGTTCGGTTTGTGCTTGTTTAGATTTGTCGGTTTCCTCTTCCTCTTGGGGTCTTGGAAGGGCTGCGGTTTGTGATTTTGGCACTCCCTGGACTTTTCTCTTACCTTTTCCGAGTAAGTACAATAAGTCCAAATCAGCCAGGGTCCTAAAAAGTAATGTATGAAAAGCAAATGCAACAACGCCCATTGAGAGATTTATTTTCCTCGGTTAGCCTTATGCACTCACCCTGTATCTGCGCAACCTTCTATTTATTTATATTTTGGGTTTGTGTCAAACAGTATTGTTCTGAGATAAACTTTGGCTCTCCTTGAGTTCTTATTTTGATCTGGATGTGTTAAGAAACTGGATTCGATATTTTCTAGTCTTGTAAGAACAGCATTCTGCTTTGATACAGTTGTGTCTAATGTATTCATTTTGCCCATGATAAAGTCAGGTCTTTGTGCAAATTCATTAAGCCATAGATTCTCTGTACGGGCGGCGTTGTACATGAAGGTATTGGACTAGACATATACAGAAGAGGAATAAAAGTACAACCGGTCGGACCTGAAGAAGCGCTGTCTATAGTAAAAAAACAACAGGTAAGAGAAACGTCCAGGGAGTGCCACAATCACAAACCGCAGCCCTTCCCAGACACCAAGAGGAAGAGGAAACCGACAAATCCAAACAAGCACATATCGAACAAACGTACGAAAAGCACTAAGAGTAGTTCTCTCTTCCCCAAGCGAGGTAATCGTAATGTTAAAAGGACTGAAAATCACAAGAACAAAATGACACTGGATAAGACATAAAACTAATCGCCTCGTAGAACAAACCACAAAGTAACAAAGAGTAAGACCACCGCTTTAGAACGGTTAGTACAGTAAACCACCGGTGTGTGTGTGTGTGTGTGTGTGTGGGGGGGGGGGGTTCAAAGCACTTTTACGACCAGCCAACTTCATCCTGGGTCCCGGTGCCACTCTTAATTACAATTAATTACAACTAGTAAAGCAGAAAGCAAAATGGGAAGCTGTTGAAGGTGACTATAATGCTAGCACCACAACACAACTAGTAAAACAGAAAGGAAAGTGGGCAGCTGTTGAAGACGGTGACCACAATGCTAGCATCACAACACATATAGAAAAAAAAACACAAAGCAATGCGAGAACCACAAAGCTACAGAGAGAACAAACAACACCAGGACCACCGTCTTAGAACGGTCAGTGGAATAAACTACCGGGAGATGGGGGGGGGGGGGGGGGGTGGTTAAAGCACTTTTACAGCTAGCCAACTTCACCCTGGGTCCCAATGCTACTCTTAATTTAGAAATACATAAAAATGCGGTCCATACCTTTCGTATGTTTTGTTGTTTTTTTTTTTTTTTTTTTTTTTTTTTTTTTTTGCTGCCATGTTTATTTTGGTGGTATCATTTTTCCTGCGTCTCCGCATACTCTCGGTTTCTCTTTTTTTTTGAGACATTAGCCAGCTTCACAGACTAATACATGGTACTGAATTACCTTTTATACACAAAACGAACGCCCTTGTATCCATAAAACGCATCTTTTATCACGTTTTCTTTGTGCGCAAAACGAACTCTGTCATCTTGCTTGGCGTGCTCTAAAACATATTGTCATATTCGGTTTCAAATATTTCAGTTTCGCATAATTATCTGACTAATTAGCACCAAACAAAACAAACGATTCATCATTACTATTTTATTTCAATTTCCTAGCCGAAGTCGAAGAAAAAAGAAAAAGTTTCAACATACGTTTCGTGGGACGATAAGAGACGATCGGTTTGCGACATTGTCTTTCCGTAAACGTGTTTCTGCCCCAAAGGAAACTAGCTGTAGAGTGCAGCTACCATCACAGGCTAAGGAACCACGCTACGTGTCAATGTATCACACGAACGGCGTGCCATTAGTCAACATCATTCCGAATTCCACGGAGAATTCAATGAAACACCATAACAATGTCAGTATCGGCAACAAAGATATATGGAAGTTATATGACTCTAACGTGGATGATTCAATGAAGCAAATACATTTGAAACCACCAGATCTTGTCAAATACAGTACAGGTACTATTAACGATTCATCTTCTGTAGCTAACTCACCTGTCTTTGAATTGTAACAAGTTACAAATAGGGGTATCTAATTTGGATCTGCATAGAGATCTAGTTTGGCCTTCCGGGCCGAAGTCATTCAGCCTTTTACAAACACTGAAGATCTTGATGAGACGGCTCATCATGATCTACACTGTTTGTCGTACTGTTTTGAAGTTTCACTAATATCGCTATTTGTAACACTGCTTCTGACGAGATTCAAAGTTGGAAGAGTCTACCTTTGAAACTCGTGGAAGAAAGGTTGGCAAACTAGCTGGCGGTAAATAGGCCATCAAAGACAGAAACAGACTTATTTTAGTACATGTTATTATACAAGTATACCAATCCATTGACGAACAGCTAGTATATGTTTTGTAGATTTATGTGTGTCCGTCTATTCGTGTGTAGATGCGGTTTTTGTCAAACTGCTTCTGAATATGTCTTTTAAGGATATCCTGTATACCTATTTTTATACTGAATTAATAATATTAATGGATGTAGATTTGCAGGTTGCTGTTTTCTATGGTGCCGGAGTTAGGCTCTGGGTAAGGGATAAAATGTACATTATGTTTTGAGTCTCGTGTACATAAACGAGCTTTTCATTGTTTGATTAGTGTTTGATTTATGCTTATTTATTTTTAAATGAGTCCTAAGAATGCCAAGTGGTGTTTACAATACTACATTAGTGTTTAACCTGTGGAATGCAGACAAGATATGTGTGCACAGGATTCAAAATTTGTTTAACCATCCTGCATGGATGCGCAGTCCGATCTGGAATATTTCTGCTCGCAAATATTCCGAAGGCATATTTTCTGATAGCATGTTTCTGTTACATTGTTATGACCTGGTAGTTTTATTTGTATTCAGTGGACATCGGGATTGCAGAGGGAAGCTAATAGAAACTTCCCCAATATATACATACGTTAGAGTTGTTCTTCTTATACCTATTTTACTTACTTACGGTATAGGGCTAGCATAATAATTCTTTGAACCTTATTATAACAAGAAGTGGCGCATGACTCTCAGTGTCTGTAGTTGAGCACATCTTAATCCTGTTTGTGATAATCTTGTGTTCTGGCTTTAGAGCACTTTTGAGCCATTTGTTTTGTTTCAAAACAACGTGATTATGTGTCTCATAGTGATTCTTCACTGATGAGGCAGACGACCTCTATGCGTTTGTAATTTAGAGCTGTATCAGAATTAAGGATAAAGTTTCACGCGAATAAAACTGGTTTAAGCCCCCCCCCCCCACCCCCTCCTCCCATCCCCACCTCTACACACACACACCTCCCCTAACCCAGTAGTTTTCCTACTGGTCGTTCCAAGGCACTTCCTCTGCCGCAGCTCTTTTTTGTTCATGCGTCGGTCGTTTCCTATGTGGTGTTTGTTTTGCCTTTGTGTTTTCATCATCTCTCCTTCTGCTGGTGCCTCAGAAAGGCTTTGCTTCGTAGTCGTGGCATTTGCTAGGTAATTCAATTATATTTGTTATATTTTTTTAGGTCGGGGACTATAAAGATGTCTGGGTATGGAAAATGTGCCGTTGCTGAGATTATTAATTAAACTGATTCAACAGCACCTATTAGAACGCGTACTTTGTAGCGACCTTCTCTACAATTCAAAAGCGATTGTAAGAAAAAATAAATGATTATGTCTAAGAGGACCCCTCGTAAATATATAGATTCAGATAGACAGACTCAGTACCATGGATGTTATGTGATAGGTGCATAGTAGTGAACCCAAACATGCTTGACAACTTTTCTGCCCTCTTTCGCTGCAGGACGATGCGCCTGATTTACACCGAATAGCGGCTTCATCATAAATATGCATCTGATGGTTAGTGCCTGATCATAGAATGATATGGTCGGGTCCACCCTTGTCTTTATAACTAGCCCTAAGTCTATTGTCACTGGGTATGGATACAAAACTAAATTTGTACTACCTTGCGGTCATAGAGTTGAAATGCTAGGGAGTCATGGATTTGAAATGAGATACCTACAGTTACCATGCTTTCTACGAAATTTCATTGAAAACGCATTATGTAACAGAAATAACCCAAGTTCTAATCATTGACCATAATTCCTTCTGACACCGATATGCGTATCAGCGGAGTCTAATAGCATCATTTTAGTGGTAATAATTTGGATACCTTAACTCCTTACCATACTTAAAACTTGAACAGGTCTATTTTACAGTGGATCCTCGTTACAACGACAGCATTTGTTCCCGAAACGTTGCCATTAAAATACCTTTGCCTTAATGAGCATATTGATATCCAAGAAAGGTCTTGTTTTGTTCTCATTTCCTCATAGAACACATGTTTTGGATATTTGTTAGAATCACCTAGCAAATATCCCAAACATATGATTCTTTAAAGTATTAAATACAATATTCTTGCACAGTTTGTGACAAATTGTTATCTCTAAAGCGAAGGTTACATGACAGTCAAATTGTCATTATAACGAATTTTGTCGTTATATCGAGAGCTGTCTGTACTACCATAAAATGCTGTCTGCTTAGTAAATAATATACACTCTTATTGGGCGTTCTTAACTGGGCTTTCTCTGCTTAAACAGGCATGTCTGTCTGAATACTGACTTTAAGTACGATACGTACCAGCCTCTCATTACGAAAACATGCCTATTCAAATATACTGAAAAGTTAATCACCGAAAAATTGAAAATTTCAGACAAAATATTCAAATATTTTTCATATTTCTGCTCAAAACAGATTGTGGGTATTCGTTAGAACCGCCTCTGTGAGGCTATTCTAACGAGTACAACAATCTATGCTTTTAGCAGAAATAAGAAAAATAATGTATACCCCTGTAAAATGTGGGGTTTAAGGGGGTCAAAATCATATAGGCATGTTTTCATGATATGTATGAAGAAAGTTTGGGTTAAAGGACATTCATATAGCGAAAGCGAAGACTCTGATCGTACTGCGCGGCTGCGCAGGCTGATATGAGTCTTCACAGAGCACATACTCGAAGACCCCTTTTCGCTTGGCCCGGCCTATATAATCGTTATTTTTTCCACACTGTTATTTGGCATATATCTGTTTATCTTATCCCCAGGTAACCAATCACCAAACATTCTTAGGGTCAACCGTCCTCCAATTCCACTTCCACGAAGCCAGTATGCTCAATTACGAGTTCCCACAAGAGGCTGCAACTTGTATCGCCCAGAGAGTGACTGTCTGTCCGTCATTTCGTGTGATCTGGGTGATCCAAGAAACGACACTGCGGTTAAAAGACATAGTAACCTGTATATACCAACCAAGCCGCACAGGATGAGAACTGATACAGCTGACAGTGCCCGGTCTTCTGGAATAGGAATGGATCTCGGTGCGGAATTGCCAAAAGGTTAGATATGTACCAACTTCATCTTACTTACTGAAAAGGACCGCGCAATTTGAGACTGTGCTTTCAGTACATGTGCAGATAGCTAAGGCCCAGAATAGCGTGAGCGCCGTCTCATTATGGTCTTTACTGTCCGCTTACAGAATAAAAACCTAAGAGGTTGCCTTTGGAAACAAGGAACACACAAAAAAACGCGAATCGGAGACTCGGTTTTATTACATCTCTTTACAAGCAACGCACCCTAGCACCGGCTTAAGCGGTATTCGATGTTCAAAGTAATCAGAATGGACTCGATGATTCCAAAGGAAATAAAATACAATCGGCATCTGATGAAGTACGTGGAGACGTTTTACGGCCGCCGCACGACACTTAACACTAGCTGCAGTAAAATAAAATAAAGATCTGGGCCCAGTTGTTCAAAACTAACGATGTCGTTAGTTAACGATTCGTTAAAATTTTAATTGAGTGATACGCAAATATGCTGAAATTTTTTGCTGAAAAAATGTGAGAAGCTTTTGCAGTGCAGAAAATCGGAGACTAGGTTTTATTAAGTGTTCATCTGCAACAATGTAATTTACGAGACTGCATACGCCCCTCGCACAAGCATGCCGTAGAAGATATCCATTACGAGATCATGCCTATTTAATTATAAAGCAAAAATTAACTCCAAAAACTGAAAATTTTTAGATCAAAAACGCTATTATTTTTCTTATTTCTGCTCAAAACATAGATTGTGGGTACTCGTCAGAACCGCCTCGATGAGGCGGTTCTAACGAGTACCCACAATCTATGTTTTTGAGCAGGAATAAGAAAATAATGTATACCCCTGTAAACCCCAGTTTTACTATATTAAAGTGGGGTTTCCGGGGGTAAAAATTATATAGGTATGTTTTCGTGATGGAAATACAGCAAAGGTCCTCAAAGGACCGTGCAGCGTTTTGGGATTACCCTATATTTGGACACCTCAACTACCTACCATACTTGTTCTTAAATTTGAATAAGTACAACTTACAACCGATGTTGTGTCTAAAATTGCTGGATGAGTGGCGAACATTGTAGATGGTGATGAGATGATGCGTTCTGCAGCTAGTTATCTTGGTCGACACTGTTTGCTCAAGTCTATCCGAATGTATACGGTGAGAACCTATAATTTTAGCGTATGCGTTGAATACACATTTACTGATGACGCGGTTTAAATATATTTTTGGTTAAACATCTTTTATGCCTGTCAACCCTGTGTTTATGAAATGGATTTTTCAATCACTGAATCCGGACATGTTCATTGTTGCAATAAGGGATACAGTCAAAAATCAAAAAGAGAATGGCAGTGTACATTCCCATGACACGGCGATTATGAGCCGTCTCGCCAGGATCTACACAGTGTACACAGGTACCTAGTTTGGTCAGTAGGGCTATAAAGGTTGAGTGGAAACGATACACTTTAAAGGGGACAAGCATATCAAATTTGTTTTGCCTCCCTTCTGAAAAGGGGTATACTGTAAATGGAAATAATTTGCTTTTAACATTCAGTAATTCATTTGGATTTTTTCAGGTTGACGTTATTACATACTTGATATGGCGTCAGCACTTTTAAAATGTTTAAGCTTAAAATATGGCCATTTTCAATTCTCAATGGTAAATCCATAAGATTCTGTTCATTTTCACATGCTAAAACTGAAAGTGACCAGGAAAACATATTGTAGGCGAGTAGCTTAGATGCGTGCCCACATATAAGCTGGTCTTTGCTGTTCCTAGATTTATCACAGAGGGTCGTATGGTATAGATCGATGAATGTTTATTGTCGTGTCAAAGGTAAGAAGAGTCCACCCAAAGTCCGTGTTTAGGTAAAACATGATTAAATATAACATCTCGGATCGTTTCGTACTTATTCGTGAAACATTCGACAATGTCGCCACAAACATATCTGAAATACAAGTGGATAGATTGGTTCAGTGGATACATCCATAGTTATCAGAACCAACAAGAAAGATTGTGTATGGGCACTATGTGTGTTTCTATAATGTTGGTACTTATTTTATTAATGTTTTACACAAAGTTATACCTTTTGTTTGGATTTTAAATATTTATAAGTATTTTTTTATATACGTTTTCTTTGATAAACAATGCAATTAAAATAAATCATATTACGAGCTATAAAATATCATTACATCAAAATCATTGTCAGATTAGCAGCTTCATCACCGGTTTCTGAGGACGTGCCCCAACCACCCTGCACGTCTCCCTCTCGCTTGCCTTATCAGTCTTAACAAAAAAGGATTTGTAAAAAATAAATAGTCTTTATATGTCAATGACTTAACCATGTTTGAGGCAGTATATAAGAGAATCTATAGAAAGCTATAAGCACAAGTCAATGTTCATAACGGCCCTATAACAACCATACAATATGACCTCAATCTTTGATTGATGTGGTTGAGATTTTTCAAAGTGTGTGCAGAGATCAGAAGGCACTGATATAAAAAGAAAACATCTGGATGTCGGTTTCTGCATATCGTTTTATGTATTGATTTATTTTTCGCTTTTATCGTTTTCATAAATAAAAAAGATAAGAGAAAAGTCCAGGGAGTGCCACAATCACAAACCGCAGCCCTTCCAGTATTTTTCTTTTTTTTTTTTTTTTTTTTTTTTTTATGTGTGTGTTATTATTTAGACAATGTAGACAATGAACATTTAATCTTGAAGGAAATATAGTAATATGAATTTAATAGATGCTAACGTATATCCGTTCGTCCAAATTATCATCATAGGTGGGTTGGCCAGATCTAACTGAATTTGATTTCAGACCACGTTTGACTTCTACATCCGCTGCACGAATTGCAATATAACGTCCAAGTCAACAATATTTCAGTAGTTTAGAGACATTGCCTCCAATTTTATGGAATTTTTACCCATATGGATACATTTATAATATACATCACGAAAACATACCTATATAATTTTGACCCCTGAAACCCCACTTTTATTTAGTAAAACTGGGGTTTACAGGGGTATACATTATTTTCTTATTTCTGCTCAAAAACATAGATTGTGGGTGCCAGTTAGAACCGCCTCGCCGAGGCGGTTCTAACGAGTACCCACAATCTATGTTTTGTGCAGAAATATGAAAAATATCAATGTTTTTTGTCTGAAAATTTTCATTTTTTGGTGGTAAAAGTTTCAGTATATTTGAATAGGCGTGTTTTCGTAATGAGCATCCATCTTGCTTATTCCATGGTACCAAAAAGAGTACAGTATTTTGTAGATTTGGCATTTTATTCAGAAACGTACATTTACAATAGAAACGAACACGCATGTACTAGTAAAAGAAAAATAGAACACGAAAGGAATGTGAGTAATGTGATAATAAGAGGGTCTAATTCCCGACCTGGAAACTTCTGAACTGTGTATGTTTCAACAACTTTAACTGGTTGAGCTATGATCAATAACAAATCAAAGCGCAGTCAAACAGAGCAAATAAGTCGGAAAATACCGACTGTTGAAAGTTTTTTCCCGTATCGACCTGCTTTTCATTGGATCAGTCCAATATTAATAGTACATTGACACGTCAATTAACAAGCTTCGATATATAGTTTAAAGGACACAACCACCCTCCACCCTCTCCCTCCCCTGCCCCTGAATCCTTCAAACTACAGAATTCCCGACTTTGGATCAGAAGCAACATTACACGTAGCGTGAAACGATGACGGAAGATAGGAGGACGATTTTCGTTTTGATTTTGTTTCTGTTTAGAAAAAAATGGTGAGCAGAAAGTTTTATATAAAAAAAAGCATACCTCAGTGCTATTTCTACCATCCTCATTATATTAGAAAAGCATTCTTAAAAAATTGGATGTTTCTGTGCAGACCATAAACATTCCTTGTCTCAAAACAGTAAAATATATTAATCGAGTCAAACAGGCTGTCGCTGAATATTATCTTAAACACTCTTGGGGTCGCACCGTATGGATGCAACCGACTTGAGTATGTGTTTTAGAGGATGCACCCGACCTAGACGACCTTCTCCGGACTTTCATAATATGCGACATAAAACGGACTTCTTGCGAATAAGAGTTACACTCTAGAGGAACTAGAGGAAAAACAATATCGAATCAAGTTCTTAATGCCAAATTAACATTGTTGCAGCGTTGTGTGCCCGGCCTGGTAACCTCATTTTTTTTTCTAATGAAAATCAACCTCTAAATACAGTCGAACCTCAATAGCTCGAACACCGATGAGCCAATGGCTAATTCGAACTCATTTTTGAGCCCGACGAAATTATTCCGCTAGCTCAAGAAACCAAATATTTTGGGATTTTTTCTTATTTTATCATGAAATTATATGTTGTGTGTACTCATTAGAATTGCCCCATCGAGGCGAATCTAATGAGTACACTCAACATACAATTATTGTGAAGGAAATAAAAAAAATCCCTAAATTATCGCTATTTGCTTCCTGATCTGGCACCTTGATTAACCCTCAGTGGCTCGAACTACCCATGTCTCGAACAATTTTCTATGGTCCCAAATATGTTCTAGCCTTTGAAGTTCGACTTATTTTGGTGGCAATTCAATCTTCGTTTTGAAAAAAAAAATGTTATCCTCCAGATGTAAATATCCGGAGAGGCATAGTAATGGATTTTTTTTTAGATTTTTTTATAAAGTGTTATGTCTAACTTGAGTATATCTTCAATTTATTAATTAAAGTGCAAAAAAATGAGTAACGTAAAATACTGGGACTCCGGTTGTAGAGAAGAAATGCAAACATCAACTGGCCCAGCATCGGAATTGGTGTGTCTGTGAAAACTCTGATGTAAGCATTTTGATTCGAAAAGGTAGCCACAGTCGCTTCTTGTTTTGGTTCTGTTGATCCGTTGCATAGCGGGTAAGCAGCAAAAGACGGCGACTTCACAACAGTTGGAGCCAAGTGCTCACCTCAAATAAGCGATTCAGGACCGCTGGTCTTCTTCCTTTCCTTTTTCCTACAGTATAACCTCAATGGCTCGAACCCGGATGGCTTGTTTACCGTGGATGATTCGAACTCGTTTTTCAGTCCCTACAAAATCCTTCCAATAGCTCAAAAAACAAATATTGAGGGAATTTTTTCTTATTTTATCATGGAATTGTATGTTGTTTGTACTCATTAGAATCGCCTCATCGAGGCAATTCGAATGAGTACACTCAACATACAATCATTGTGTAGAAAATCGAAAAGATTAGCCTAAATTATCGCTATTTGCTTCCTGAACTGGTGCCATGATTAACCCTCAGTGGCTCGAACTACCCATGTCTCGAACGAATTTCCATGGTCCCAAAGATGTTCGAGCCATTGAGGTTCGACTGTATTTTGTTTTATTTCTAAGTTTTAAGTTGCAGTTCTGCTTCAGAATCTAACAAATTTTACTGCAGGGTAAAAACAAACACTAAAGAGGACAGGACGAAGACCAGCGGTTCTGAATCGCTCATTTGAAGTGAGTATTTGGCGCAAGTAAGCTAAACAACTGTTGCGAAATCGGTTGCATACGATGTGACCCTTAGTGTTTTTGAGACAATATTCTGTGAAAGCCTGTTTGATTTGAAAAATATCTTTTGCTGTTATGAGACAAGGACTGTTTATGGTATGTACAGAAACATCCATGATGTGATTTGACAGAGCAGGATCAAAGGCTAGTAAACATTTATTGTTTCTCAAGCGATCTTTCAAGGGTAAATATATTTTATTTGGCATTGGGTGATGCTATTTAAAAGACTGAGGAAGGAGAAAAGAGCAGTAAAGTATGCTTTGCCTCTTCCAAGCTTTTCAGATCACAGTTCTTTTTCTAAATAGGAACAAAATGAAACAAAAATCGTCCTATTACCTGTCGCCATCATTTCACAAGACGTATTATGTTGCTTCTGATCTCCGAAGTCGAGAATTCGGTAGTATGAAGCATTCAAGGGGTGGGGCAGGTCCTAATATAATTGTTCTACTGTGCAGAGACCATGCAGTTGTAATTAGAATAAAAATTATTAAAACAATTAAAATGCACACACTTAAGGGACTTGATAAGTTTGGTAGAGTTTTGCCGTACCTCAAAAGGGCGACAACTTTTATAACTTCCTCTTTGCCTTCCAAGCTACAGTAAAACCTCAATAGCTCGAACACCGATGGCTCGTTTACCATGGATCACTCGAACTCGTTTTTAAGTCCCTATGAAATTCTTCCGATAGGTCCAGAAAACAAATATTTAGGTAAATGTTCTGATTTTATCATGAAATTGTACGTTGTGTGTACTCATTAGAATCGCCTCATCGAGGCGATTCAAATTAGTACACTCAACATAGAATTATTGTACAGAAGATCGAAATAATTCCCTAATTCATCATAATTTGATTCCTGACCTTGTGCCATAATTAACCCTCAGAGGCTCGAACTACCCATATCTCGAACAAATGTCCATGGCCCCAATGATGTTCGAGCCATTGAAGTTCGTCTGTATTTCTGAAAAAGAAATCTACTCTAAAAGGAAATAATTTTCTCCCAGATTTGTGGGTTGACCGCTTTTCAGAAGGGAGCAGAACCAGTTTTGACAGAATTGTATCCCTTGAAATTGTATTAATTCCTTGCAATGTCCTTAACTTAAAACTTCTCTTTTGCGGGTTGAATGCATCATTTATGTTTACATATGCCTCAAAGACACCTGGGGGCCAGGCTATAGTACCGTTTTCGTCCTCAACTCAGCTGAGCATGACATTTTATCTGCTTATAAATATGAAAATGCCAACAATAGTTGGCATTTTCATATTTATGAGCAGAGGAATTTTTATGCTCACCTATGTTTAGCAAAAATGAGTTTGCAATTATTAGTAGTTTGACATTCATTAGCAGGACACATTTCATACTCAGCTGAGTTGAGCACGAAACCAGTTTGAATGGCAGGTCCACTTCGACTGGTGTGGCTCCTATATAGAATGCCTTTAGACAGAGCTGCCTGACAGTGCTGCAAGCTAGGCTAATAGCTTGCTGTCCTCCATGTATACATGTACCATGACGTCAAAAAATAGACCAATAGGGAATGCATACAAATATTGTGGATGGTGGGAGAAGGGAGACAACTCTGTCAGTATAATTTTCCTCCCTTTTGAAAATAGGTGTACCATTAAGGAAATGATTCGTTCACTTAGTAGCAATGCATTTCCTTTTAAAGGAGACCGGGGCAACAAACCCTTTCCTTTTAGAGTAGCCCACTTTTCAGAATAGTCTTGCAGAAAGTCACAAAAAACTATCGACCTTGTTGAAAATGATGGACAATTTACCAAGTATATATTCAGGTACCTTCAGACATTTCCGCCTAGCCAAGATTCAGCTCAGCATACCACTTCGCACAGCCATATCAGAGTTTTCGCCGCCCGTCTGAAGAACCTGAAGGCTCTTTTGCTTCCCATAAGCACACTGATCAGCTTGCGCGGATGCTGGGTGCACGTGTCAGAACGTACCTTTCACGCTGCTGCGCATATCAGAAACTTGTGCCTGTATAACAATGGGAGCCGCTCATATCTATTACAATACTTCAATCGACACACGAAAAAATGACCTGATTGTTTTCTTGTTTGTGTTTATTCAAATGTGCATGCGCAGTCACCTATCGGGGCTACAGATATACATGCTTGTCCAAAGCTTGCACAAGGTCCCTACTGCATGTCTGTCAACAGCTAATGCTCTGGCAAGATTGCGCTTAAGCGCAGACATGCTTGAGCCTTTGCTGGTCGATTATGTAATATACACCCGTTTCTCATGTGCTGGCTCATTTATATCTTTAAGGAACTTATTCTTTTAGCTTGGATGATACTAGACGGCAATGACCTCATGAATAAGAGTGTGATCCACCTTTGATGAACTACTTGCTACTTCGAGATAGTATGTTCGAAAGCAGTTTGAATTTGCATGCTGGAGTGAAATAACTGTACATGTACTACTGCACTACAGAAAGTTGAAATTAGATCGGTACGTGTGCGCTACGTTGAGTTCCAAATAAAACAAAAGGAACAAACTAAAGAGAAACAGTGACTGGTCAGTATACTGGCTGGATATTAGTTTAAGCCGAAATGGCAATAGTCTATCTAGTTTGCAGTTGTGAACCAGCTTTTGGTCCTTAAGGTTCAATATTTCATCCTTCTGTTTACTGTATATATACATGATATTATTGAACAAATTCTTCTATTAAACGTTTCGCTATTGATACCAATTTGTACATTATTGTTAAAGATTCAATCGATGAAATAGTAAATCTAAATTCCGATATTTCGAAAATTTACACATGGATTTACAAATATTTGGTAGCATTTAATCCATCGGAATCAGAGTCTATGTTGTTTACAAGGAACTTTATCAGAACAATGAAGAAATAAAGACAATGATCCACGGAACCCCTGAAGGTACATTTCCTTTCCAATATTTAGCAGAAAAGAAATTAGACGGTATGTTGTTTAAACGAGATCTTTATGTTGACAAAACGACATAATAAGTCATTTAAATGACATATTATGTTGTTTTATTTTCCAATCTGTTTTCTTGGTTTAGTGTTCTGTCCAATGTTTAGAAGAAAAGATACTAAAACAATAAAATAAAGAACCAAAATAAAAATACAAAACAGACATTTCCTTTTCTGATATTTAGCAGAAAAGAAATCAACAGAAAAACAGAACAGAAATTAAAACAAAAATAACACATTTCTTTTCCGAAATTAAGCGAAAAAGAAATTTAAACAATTAAAAAAGAACGGAAATTAAAACAAACAAGAATATTTAAAAACAATCCTTCCCAAAATAAAAAAAATCCTTCCCAGTATTGAACAGAAAAGAATTTAAAACAATAAACACAGAGCGGCAATTAAAACAAAAATAGCACATTTCTTTCCCGCTGTTTAGCAGAAAAGAAATTAGAAAAAAAAAAACGGAAATTAAAACAAAAATATATGAAATTGAAACAAAATAGTATCTCTTTTTAACGACTTCTTAAGTCGTTTTTTTTTTCAACTTTACGATCTCGTTTTAACGACAGAAGATAGCGTTTAAACGACTTATTATATCGCTTATTCAACATAATTCGGGGCTCCTTTTGACTGATTTGTTATGTTGTTAAAACGAGATCATTATGTTGAAGAAACGATATAATAAGTCGTTTAAACGATATATTTTGTCATTTAAACGACATATTATGATGTTTAAACGAGAGCTTTTTATTGTTTTACTTTTTTTCCGCTAAATATCGGAAAGGAAATATGTTATTTTTGGTTGTGTTTCTGTTCTGCTTTTATTGTTTAGATTTCTTTTCTGCTAAATTTCGGAAAAGAAATACGTTATCTTTGTTTTGATATCCACTCTACTTTTTATTGCTTTAAATTTTTTTTCTGGTAAGTATCGGAAAAGAAATATGTTATTTTTGTTTTAAGTTTTGTTCTATTTTTATTGTTTTGGTTCCTTTTCTGCTAAACACCAGAAGGGAAATGTCTGTCTTTTGTTTAAATTTCTGTTCTGCTTTTATTGTTTTAATTTCTTTTTCTGCTAAATATCGGAAAAGAAATGTGTTATTTTTGTTTTGATTTCTTTTCTATTTTTTATTGTTTTGATTTCTGTTCTGCTAAATATCAGAAAGTAAATGTCTAGTTTTTGTTTTAAGTTCCGTTCTTTTCTGCTAAATATTGGAATGGCAATGTCCCTTCAGGGGTTCCGTAATGATCACAAATACGTATGTCTCTACTTATCAGGCGATTGCTCATGACAAGACCATATAAGCAATTTATAATCTAACGCACGACAACGTATTAATATACGGTTCATCAGACCGATGCTGAAATAGGCTGGCGTTAATTGGGATAATTATTCTGTATATGAATCAAACGAACTGGACAAAATCAAAGACGAAACAGCACGCATTGACATGTTGTTAATCGTTTTTACTTCAAATCCTTTCTTCGTTCTGTTTTCCGTGACTGGGACGACCTTTGACAAGAAATTAGAAACTGATACTTTAGCAACTTTTGAACACAATCTGAATGTGAACATGTATTGTCCTTCTAAATTTCATTATCATTGCAGTCGCTTAGGCTGCATGCATTCCTCAGGGCTTTGAACAAAAACTGCCATCTGTTTTCTACGAGGGCCCTGCAAAAAGTTTTGTCACTGGGTTCGGATTACTTCAGTGCTACGTTTTATCAAACATCTTTTTATTACAAACCTTTAAAGTATTCCCTCTTTACTGAAACACATTTTTGTAACCTTTCTACCCAATCGCGAAAAGCAGATAAATAGACTTCTTTTGGTATCTGTTGGAGACACTGATAAATAGCGCTGCCAAGAGAACTTCTATACGTATACTTATTTCCAGAAAGCATTTTCTTAAGCCTTGGAAATAAAAAGAAGTCATAGGAACTCAGGTCAGGTGAATAAGGTGGATGGTTTAAAATTTTCACCTTTTCAGAAGCCAAAAAAGACTTAACAACCTCACACTTATGAGAGGAGGCGTTGTCATGTAAAAGGTGGACTCCTGACCATCCTTTGCTTGGTCGTTTCTTATTGTAAAACTTTCATTTTCTTTAGTACAGAATTCTTGTAGAATCGGCCAGTGACTGTATGACCAGATGGATAAGGCACTTGAACGACTGGCCCACTTGAATTAAAGAAAATTGAGTACAACCATCTTTTTAGAACATATGGTTCTCTTGGCAATACATGGGCTTTTTTTATCTTTTCGCTTCCATTGCTTATTATCAGCCCTTCTTTGTGGCTCAAACATGTGCACCAAGTTTCATCACCTGTTAGAAATAACCCTACTATTAAAGCCTTTGTATGTTTTCAAAAGTTCCTGGTCACATTTAAGGCGTTGTGTCTTTTGCTCCTCAGTGAGCAAATGAAGTACCCACCTAGTACAAACCTTTCTCAGGTCCAAACGCTTTTTCAGAATTGTTTGCACACTGCCTTCTGATATGCCAGTACAACTAGCTATATCTTTGACAGACAGTCGCGCATCCTGTTCGACCACAATCTTTACAGCAGCGATGTTAGCCATGGTAACAGAGGTTTTAGGCCTTCCAGGACGGGTATCATCTTCAACAGAAAATTTCCCAGCTTTAAAAGCTTTAATCAACCTAAAAACTGTGCGCATTGACATGGTTTAAGGTCCATATATACCACACAATTCATTAAATATCTGCTTTGAATCTATATCAAGCCTAGTGCGGCATTTAATATAGCTACGAATTTCAGTCTTCTGGTCCATGTTCCAATGTAGCAAGTAAATTGGTCAGTCTATTTCAGTTTGAAGTAACTCGGTCGGTTGGAAAGCAATTTGCACGAAATAAACTGTATCGTTAGCTATTCAACACACCATTCAAGTGCAGTGAAGCATTTTAAAATATATCCGTAAGATAAAACAAACGAAGCCTATTAGTGACAGAACTTTTTGCACGACCCTCGTTAAACTGTACACCATGTGGTCAAGTAGAAGATGCGCGTCACTTCTTGTTCCAGTGTACGCCTTATCAAAATATTCGCGAAGAGATACTTGGTATTGTTTTTGTTATATGCACCTCACCCATTTCAAATAATATATCCTGTGGGTGCAGAATTCTATCAGATAATGATAATACATGTTTTCAAAACAGTTGAAAAGGCCATCGTTAACACTAATCAATTTCAAATCAAATAAGCATGCATAACCAATATATGCTTGACTTACGATGCTTACTTCAATTTATTACCAAGTAAATCCGCGTGGGACGAACAACCAAATAACTTACCGTATTTACCGTATGTTTTTGGACAGACAGGCTTGACGTCTTTAACAAACATTGTTTATCAAACGCGTGAAAATTCTCGATTTTTTATCTTTCCCAGGGTCGGATAAGTGTGTGTAAGGTAAGATTTGCTAGCACCGGTGTAATTTGCGGAAATCCTTATACCTTATGCCAAAAATCTTTTCTTGCACACCAGATAAGGTCATCCGTGCTTTTACCCTGATCCTACCCAGGTTAAGATAAAAATCGAGAATTCTCACATGTTTGATGTGCACTGGTTGAAACTCACGTGCGTCATCATTAAGGTTAATGTCACTGAACGTATTTGACGTCACTAAACGTCACGGTATTGTAATCACAATATGGCGGACGTCAGCGGTCGAAGTGATTACATTATTAGAAATCCACGTTCAGAAATAAAAGGTATGCAAAAACAAAAAAGAATGTATCGTGTGTGAGGGATAGATAGAAATATTTGTCCCTCGGGATCACAGTCTTTCATCACTCGGCAAGCCTCGTGATGCCAGACAGTCACCCTCGGGACGGATTTTTCTATCTACCCGTCAAACCCATGATAGATCCCTATAATCTCACATACCCATATCCGTCCCGTGGGAAAAATAAAAATGGAGAATTTTCAGGTGTTTGATATACTCCATCGTTACGGTTGACGGCACTGAACGTAATGACGTCACTAAACGTCACGGTATTGTCATCACAATGTGGCGGACGTCTGTATTCGAAGTGACTGCGCTATCAAAAACCCACTTTCAGAAATGAAAGGTATGCAAGAAAAAGAATCTGTCATGGGTGTGAGGGACAGATAGAAAAATTCGTCCCACGGGATCACAGTCTAATATTACTCGGAAAGCCTCGTGATGCCAGACAGTAACCCTCGGGAGGGATTTTTCTCTCTACATGTACCCCTCATACTCATGATAGATTAATATGAAATGTTTGCAGTTACTGCACTTATGTAAGTTTAGATGTATACCCGTATGTCACAGGCTTGAATTTCACATTTTCAAATTTTTGGTAAATGGATCAGCAAAAGACTATAGACATATCTTTGGATCCCACTGGAGTAAATAATCTATAACATGTATTTATCATTATCATTGCATGTGTTAGAGTTATATGAACGAAATGAACTTTAATATATATCAGCTTTTCGATGTGTTTGTTACATCGTATTTCTAGAAATATAGCTTTTCTGCATTAATCTGTTTTGTTTGCTTAAAGACCAAATCTTCCTCATTTCCCTGTGTAAATCCCATTCTATAACATGGACCGCGTCAAGCGAAAATGTACCTTCGAGCATGTGCAAAATTTGCATATTCACACCAAGCATGCACAAAGTATACAGAGTTACACCATTCTGCGCATTCGCAAGATCTCATCCGGGCCTTTGCTCTCAATTCATACATTCTATGGTATCCAATGATCCTATGAGCGGACAGTGAAGGTCCTGATCAGACTGCGTGGATGCGAAAGCTGATCTGGGCCTTCGCTGTCCGCATATGACCGCGGACACAATTTCGCACGGCGCGGCCCATTTCGCAAGATCTCATCCGGGCATAGGGCCGAGGACACAATTTCGCACGGCGCGGCCCATTTATGGTTTTGTTATGAAAATAAGAGAGAAACAACATCAATTTTTTTTTTTTTTTTTTTTTTTTTTTGCTTTTGTTTTTCGTTAACATCAAGCCGTATCAAGAGCTCCACCTAAGAGGTATGCATTCGACATAACAGTGTTTATGTAATGGAAACATATCTGTGCAAACATGACAAAGTGAAAATTGTAGCTTCTCGGGATTCCTAACTTAAGTATAAGATCCTCAATAGTAGAACACGTACCTTCACACGTGCGCGCCCAGCGAAGATTGAGATCAGCCTGTGCATTCGCGCAGGCTGATCTGAGTCATCAGTGGGCGCATTTCGAATAGCCAATGATCCAAAATTTGTTCATTCGGATAACGACGACTGCTCAAAATGTGCGAGCCGAAGCTCGTCTGAATCTTCGCTGGGTGCACATGTCCGAAGGTACGTGTTCGCTCGTTGCGATTCATTATTTTCATTAGACTGCTTAAGACGCTCGCTGTTGCTTTTGTTTTAACCCTTGTCTTGCTGAATAAATTAAGATGCTACCCCTTATCAAATTTCAGCAAATCAGATTACTTGATATAGATTGCTGATATAAATTCACATACTGAATGGCAAACAGTGCAGATCCAGATCAGTTGGCTTCTTCAGAAGCCAACTGATCTGGATCTACACTGTTTGCAAATGCAGGGTATATCCGGGTTCAGCAGGATAAGGGTTAATTTATTTCAAAATCAATAAATATAGTTAATATTCCGGTAATCGACTTGTTTGTGAAACCTCCAAATAAAATGTTATTGGTTTTGTTAATCGTCTTTCTACCAGATGATTTATATGAAATGTCAAGTGTTAATTTCTCTGAAAAATAACGATATCAATTTTAGACGGTCGTCTGCTTCAAACTTGCTTTGCACTTTTCCAATTGATAGTTTGTTAAAATAAAACAAAGCGGACGACAAAGGTAGTCTGAAATTTGACCCCGAAAGAGAATGGTTTATAGATTAGGCAAACGTACACACATCATATTTGCTCTACATATTCATAGAGATATTTGGACCAAATTAACGTACAGTAGACTCTTATTGCCTCAAAGTCAAAGGGACCAGAATTTTCAGTTTGAATTAACCATGATTTGAGATTACAGGAGTTAAATTGTAAATAATGTAAAGAAAATCTAACCAAATTTGCGTCGAATTTCACTTTCACATATGCAGGTACTTTGATATTTCAGTATTCGAGATAACGAGAGTCGACTGTATATGTGGATAATGACCCAGATCGAGCGGTTCCTAAAGAACGGACTGGCCAGGTTCTGCGCAATTTGTCATAAGCCAATGCTTTACAGATACATGTATTAGGCATATCACCATGTAGTCAAATACAGTCGACCTTCATTGGCTCTAACATCTTTGGGACCATGGAAATTTGTTCTAGGCATGGGTAGTTCGAGCCACTGATGGGGATGACTTAGGGATGCCTTTTCGATTTTCTATATAATATTGGTATTTTGAATACACTATATAATATCGCTTCAATTGAGCGATTTTAATGAGCACACACAACATATATTTTCATGATCAAATAAGAAAATTTCCCTAAAATATCACTAAATATTGCTTTCTTGCGCTATACAGAGAAATTGCCTAGAGACTCAAAAAACGAAATCGAATTAGCAACGGTAAAAGGCTTGGGCGTTCGAGTCCATCCCGAAAACATACCGATATGATTTTGACGGACTCCCCCTCCCCTTAAACCCTACTTTTACATTGTAAAACTGGGGTTTACAGGGATATACATTATTTTCTTCTTTTTGCTTGAAAACATAGATTGAGGGTACTCGTTAGAACCGCCTTGCCAAGGCTATTCTAACGAGCATCCACAATCTATCTCTTAAGCAGATATATGAAAAATATCAGAGTTTTTCATCTGAAAAACTTTTAGTTTTTCGATGTGAAATTTTCCATATACTTGAATAGGCGTGTTTTCATAATGCATTGAAGTTTTACTGCAGATGAATTCAAGGGTTGATATGTTAGAAGGGAAACTAGTTACACGTGGAAGATTTTCCGCTCTTTATAACAATGACTCAACATTAGTGACTTCTTCTTTGCTTTTCTACACGTCAAATTCCTCCTGGAAAGGCGTCTACTCTTAAAGGAAAGAATTTGTTCCCATGGGGAACAAATTCTTTCCTTTTACTACTCTAAAAGGAAAGAATTTGTTCCCATGGGGAACAAATTCTTTCCTTTTAGATAAGACCCTAAGCGGAGCAAATTCTTTTCTTTTAGAGTAGGCCCTTTTCAGAAGGGCCGCAATATCCATTTTGACACCGTTGCCGCCATTGAAAGTGTATCACTTCTTCTTAAAGTATCCCAGTGGGCTTAGAACGTTAAAACAACGTTAACGTCGATTCAACGTTGTTCCAACGTTGTATGCTTATTGGGTAATTACTGTCCAAATATTTAGGTTAATTATATTAGGTGTTACTATAAGCCTTGTCTCTATTTGGAAAACAGCTCTATTACTGTTTTTTTTTAAACAATTAAAGAATATTTCCGCCTGACATTTCTTTTTACTGATATCAGCCACCGGCCAACCAACAACGTAGGGCATTAGGGAAGGAAAGAAAGAAAGAGTCACTGGCCATCCAACAACATAGGGCGCAAGGGGAGAAAAGGAAGACCGAAAGAAAGATAGAAAGAAAGAACACAAAATGAAATTGATTAAAATTTTACACAACAGTATGTTGGTTTAATATCCCACCTAATTTTAATTTGACAAAGGCGTTTTTTGGGCTGGAAAAAAGACTGCAGTACATTTTGTATTGTAAACGATTGTGTAAGGGTGCAAACAGATGTCAGTCCTATGTATTTTGTGATAGGTGTGTCGGTCGATAGATAACCTTTAATTTGATCCCAAATTTAGAAATAAAGCAATATCATAAAGATCAGAATTGAACAAACTACTATAATCTAAGTCTATTAACGCTTAGCACTCTGGGTAAAATTTTCAGCAGACGACATTTTGAAATATTTTTCTTATTTTTCTCAGAAAACAGGATATGACATTTCATGCAAATTGTCTCCTAAGGAGACAATTTGCATGAAATGTCAAATCCTGTTTTCTGGGAAAAATAAGAAAAATAACATCATTTTGTCGTCTGCTGAAAATGCCCAGAGAGTGGTAAAGGTTAAATAGAAATAATTGGGCTTCTGTGTCCCCACTCGCTCAAGCCTACTGCTAAGCAGGGAAACATGCTATTATGTTGAAGCGATGTCATGATGGGTAAAAATTCAGCAAACGACATTTTTAAATGCAAATTAGGAGACAATCTGCGTGAATTGCCAAAGCCTATCGTCGTGGAAAAATACCAAAAAAAATATCATCAGTTTTTCGTCTGCTGATTGAGCCCATAATGTGGTAAAGGTTAAACGTTTTACACAGTATTGGCAGACGTAATCTCTTCCTCAGCTGCATGGCGCTATAACAAGATGTATTTAGTTAAAGAAAATAAAGGAAACTGGCAGGCGTGAATCTTTTATTATTATAGATGTAATAAGATGAGATAAATAATTCGCCAATATAATGCTGCTGTGAAGAGGACAGAATGAGATTTCATTAATGTAGGATTCGGATGTGTATATAGCAACAGTGATGAAAAAGTAAAGTAAATACTTTAGACACTTCAAAAATGCTTGTTCCTTAATATGGATGTGTTACTAATGTTACTAATGATATTGAATTATTAATATAATATTACCCTGAAACAGTAGCAAATCTATGAAACCTACAGTAATAACTCTAACTTTTGGACATACAGACCTGAGCAAACCGAATAGACCCAGATCAGACGCCGCAGAACGCGGCGTCTGATCAGGGTCTACACCGTTTGTCACTCATTCAGCAGTTCATACTAATGAACAAGTTGTTAAATATACTTGTTTAAATTCAAGGACGACTATGGTTAGGGTTGGAGAAGTCCCAGTATTCAGGGTAAATATGGTATTTCGGATATAAAAAACAGAAGAAAAGATATTTTACTTGCATTTTTATATTGGGTTGTTATGTTACGAGTACATGTAGTGGTTATTGGAACGGAAAATTCACAAATACGTCTTACTGTGTAACATGTTAATTAATGTGTTTTTATATTAAGTTGTGCTGTTAGTGGTCAGTAGAATGGAAAATTCACAAGTAGGTCTAACTGTGTAACATTTTAATTAATGTAGATAAATAAAAAAAAAATATGGATCGATTTAGTTGGGTGGTGTAATTGCATATAAAACGATACCCTACGTACAAAAACAAAAAATAATAACATTTTGTGCGAGCAACCGAGAAAGGTCAAGGTTATAGATTCAGTTTTGAAGGGAGAAAGGAATGAGACAGATCGTCAATGACGATGGCGAATTGCGTAGCTGTAAATTCTTCTGATGAGGCTCTTAATCACACCGGCGACGATTTCAGAAATTGTACTTCAAAAGGAAGGCCTTCGGAGCAGTTATTAAGTGCTGAGGCTAATATTGTGTTATATTCAATAATATTTTTGCTATCAGTGTTAGGGAATATACTGGTTATTCTTACTCTTACCCGAATTAAAAAGATGCATACCATAACAAACTTGTTTTTACTAAATTTGGCAGGGAGTGACCTATTGTTATCTGTTCTTTGTATGCCATTTTCATTAGTCGCATTCTTGTTGAAGGATTTCATATTTGGAGAACCCATGTGCGTTTTGGTGCGATATTTTCAAGGTAAGCGTCAAGTTTTATCTGATTAATCCTTCCAGCCCTGCAGACCATAACTACTCTGCTTTCACATATTCCAGAAAGTCGTTTTTAGTGGCGTTTTACTCAGAAGAAGCAAATTAGCTAATCAAGTCGAACCTCAATAACTCGAACCATTACAAAAACACGCCTATTCAAACATTCGAACTCTTTTTTTGAGTCCCTACGAGATTATTCAAATAGCGGAAGAAATTTTCTTATTACATCATGAAACTGTATGTTATGTGTACTCATTAGAATAGCCTTATCGAGGCGATTCTAATGAGTACACTCAACATACCATTTTTGTTCAGAAGATCGAAAAAGATTCCCTTAATTATCGCCATTTGCTTCCTTACCTGGCGCCATGATTAACCTTCAGTGGCTCGAACTATCGATATCTCGAACAAATATCCATGGCCCTAAAGATGTTCGAGCCACTGAAGTTCGACTGTATTTGTCATGATTCAATGCAAAATCTTTTGTCGTCACCACCAAGGCATAAAAATGTTGATTATATTTGTTTGTTTGTGTTTATGTTGAGGTTTTACGGCCCAGTCAACCCAATGGGGTCATGTCGAGCGCGGTCAGTTTACCTAACCACACGTTTACTGGGCAGGTTTAGTCTTCTAAGCGGTTAACCAGTATTGTGCACATTCTTTCGCCAGAAACTGACAACTGCCCTTCTTGAATCAGCGTAAGGGATTTAGTGGTTTTAAAAGAAAATCGAAAACTTCTATTTTTCTTATAGTAAAAACGACTGCAGATTATGCAAAATTCGATAGGGTAGGTAGTTTGGGGGCAGATTTTCAACAAGTTCCACCTGTTCAAATTGTTGAAATTTTCACAGTATATTTATGGAACATACACGATGTAAAATCTGTGAAGAAAAGCAAAAAATGATTTCTAATAATATTTTTCGAAAATCCAGTTTACTATAGAAAGTGCATAGACCTGGCCTATTTTTGGCACTAAAATTAATTTAACAGTAAATATTCGAAAGCAAAGTGCAGAAATAGAAAAGACAAATGGTTCCTGATAAAATATGCCCAATCACAATAAATATTTACATTTAGAATCAAACGCTAAAAGAAAAACGTGTTTCTAAAAGGATGTCGAAAGAACAGTAATAATTTTGCAAACAGTGTAGATCCTGATGAAACGTCTCATCAGGCTCTACCTTAATTGATCACATTCAAAGACGGAATAGTCCACTTCTGAAACTTAGGGATGAAAGGTAGTTCGGTTTTCTATTAGGAGGAATGGACCACCTTAAAGGACATAATTCTGGCATGAAAATATATACCTCCCTTCTCATTGGGACTGCTCTTAAAGGAATGGACTCTTAAAGGAATAAATTGGCCGCGGTTTTGCAAATGGAGAAGTTTTACAGATACGAAAATATGTTTCAAGTGTTAAAACAAACGGTTACACTTAAAGGAAATAATTCACCCCCAGATGGGAGCAAATTTGGTCTTCAACAGAAGCCGCAATTGAGAGAGTAGGCAAATATTTCCACGTAAGAGTTATTTCCCGAGGTGTATATTATCCATTCCCTGTCAAGTAGCTGTAATATGGGTCTACTCATATACCCAGGAACGCTGGTATATTGCGAAATTTATACAAAAAAAAAAATACCTTTGGAAATTGTAAAGACAGAATAAGCCCAATAGGAACACAACGTTTATACAATGTCGTATTAATGGCGATGCACTGATGACGTTGCATCGACGCATTACGAAAACACACCTATTCAAATATATTGAAAATTTCACCTCCAAAAACTGAAATTTACAGACAAATAATTCTGATATTTTTCATATTTCTGCTCAAAACATAGATTGTGGGTACTCGTTAGAACCGCCTCGACGAGGCGGTTCTAACGAATACCCACATTCTATGTTTTTAAGCAGAAATAAGAAAAATAATGTATACCCTTGTAAACCCCAGTTTTACTGTATAAAAGTGGGGTTTAAGGGGGTCAAAATTATATAGGTATGTTTTCGAGCGTATGTTTTCGTGATGTATTGCAACACTGTATAAACGTCATGATGTTAATGGACGTTAATGCGACGTTGTATAATCTTCATGACGTTGCATCGACGTCAGTGCGACGTCATGTGCTTGCCGGGAATGTCCTCAATGATAGAGGAAGATGTCAGAACTTGAATTGTTGGACACAGTCAGAAAGAATGCGTCAGTGTCAAGCGACACAATTCTACTTCTTTCTTCCACGTAGTGATAAAGCGGTGCAATAAGCAACCTAGCACGTGTGCCACGTCTGCAGGGAATCTGTTAGGACAGTGATGTTGTGGTGCGGTATGGGGGAAGGTGCAGTAACAGAAACTTGTATTTTAGCATTTTAAAGTTTAGTTGATTATGAATTGTAGTAGAAGACGGAATTGCTCGGAGTGTACCACAGGGGCTTGGCAAGCAGCTTAGAAAAATTCTTATGTATGGCGGATATGTGTGCCTCAAGCCACCGGACGAGACCCACAAAATATAACAATAAAACAACGAACACGACCAAACATGATGAAAGCAACACAGCAAGCAACTATAAGGCCACAAAAAGAATAAAACAACACCAAAAACACTACCTTTGAGGGAGGGTTATGTTAATTTTGCTGGTGCTATTGAGGCTTCACCAAAGGTCGTTTGTAAAACAAAATGAACAAATTGTTCGGCTCGCAAAGAGGTTCCTCAACTCAATCAGTGAAACCTCACAGAAAAAAAGAAGTGTAAATAAAATTAAATCACTGTGATGAAATAAGCACGAGGGCTCTTGGCAAACACCTCAGAGACTGGCAACTGGAGCTAAAGAGAACGACGGAGGGTCCAAACAGGATATAATAATTGGCAAATCTTACTGCTGTGTTTAACTACATCTTACTCATTTCAAAGCACATTGTAAATCAGAATGTAAAATCAATATGTTTTATGTGGTTTATATGTTAGTGAACGACGGGGTAATAGTCAATCAACAAACCCAGATACCAGCTGTCCAGCCATTTTATACGGTTATTAAATTGTAAGTACCTGATCCGTCGTACATAGACTTACTCATATTTTGGAATTACTACTGTTCATATTTACATAAATGATGAAACAAAAGCTAGTCCAGAAAACTTGGCACTTCAGCTGTTTTCAGCTTCGTGTTCCCATTGCTCTGAATAGCCATTGCCTTAATTCATACAGCTTGACCATCACGAAAACATACATATATAATTCTGACCCCCTTAAACCCCACTTTTATAAAGTAAAACTGGGGTTTACAGGGGTAAACATTATTTTTCTTATTTCTGCTTAAAACATAGCTTGTGGATACTCGTAAGAACCGCCTCGCCGAGGCGGTTCTAACGTGTACCCACAATCTATGTTTTGAGCAGAAATATGAAAAATATCAGATTTTTTATCTGAAAACTTTAAAGTTTTTGGTGGTGGAATTTTCGAAATATTTGAATAGGCATGTTTTCGAAATGACTACAACTGGTTGGTGTTAGTGCATTGTGGTGACCGTAACAAGTCTCCCTGTACTTCACTATTGTGAAGTTAATATTTTATTGTTCTTTCTGATTATTCTGCCTACAAATTTATATGAGGGTCACTGATGAGGCTTAATTGGCGGAAAATAGCTAGCCGGGCCAAGAAACTTTGACACTTTTGTTGATATCGGTTTTGTTAGTGTCTTTATTGTTTTCTTGTGTTTGTTTTTTATCAAATTGTTAACATTAACTTACGTATAACTAACAGCAAATTTATTGCTGTAAACACATTTTGTTTTTTGAATTTTCAAAGGAAGACATATGTCCTGCCTGATAAAAGTTACATTAGATTAGACAAATTTTATTATAGACAGACAATGGATTTAGACAAATTTTATTACAGAAAGACAGAGGGTTTCAATTATAGTTTTATTAACATTTGATGGTCCACAGTCTATATACACTTCAATGGCTCGAACATCTTTGGGACCATGGAAATTTGTTCGAGATATGGGTAGTTCGAGCCACTGAGGGTTAATTATGGCACCAGGTCAGGAAGCAAATAGCGATAACTTAGGGAAGTCTTTTCGATTTTCTACACAATAATTGTATGTTGAGTGTACGCATTAGAATCGCCTCACCGAGGCGATTCTAATGAGTACACACAACATACAATTTCGTGATTAAATGATAAAATTTCCGTAAATATTTGTTTTCTTGAGCTGTCGGAAGAATTTCGAAGGGACTCAAAAACGAGTTCGAAGTAGCCATGGTAAACGAGCCATCGGTATTCGAGCTATTGAGGTTTTACTGTATAGACTCAGTATGATGTGATTTGAGCTTGGGCACATCCTTTCCTATAAGATTGCGTGTGCGCATAGAGAAGATTCAAATCAGCCTACGCCTGAAAAATATTTGGACCCTTGGCCATAAGAGAACTGACTGGAGCCAAAATCTGAGTCCTCCCCTTCGTGTTTCGTGTTGACGTATCACACAGACTTATCAAAAGTGAGGGATGTAGTCAAAAACACTGGCCCATCATCGTCCTCTAGCACTTTGAACGAGGTCTTCACAGAAAGACCGACCATGGCCTACAGAAGACCCAAGAGTCTGCGGGATCTTCTTGTACGTGCCAAGCTCAAACCAGACATGTGTGATGATGAACCACTTGAGGAGACACGACCGTGCGGCAAAGAAAGATGCAAAATCTGCAAAATGATAACACCTACACAGATCGCGAAGTCAGCGTCTGGGGCAACCATCAAGCTTAGGTGCAACACGAGTTGTAAGATGACCAATGCTGTCTACCTTATAGCATGCACCAAATGTGGAAAACAGTATATGGTGAAACCGGTGATCACGTGAACCAACGGATGAACGGCCACCGGGATGATTGAAAACACAAGCGGTTCGAGAGGTCTCCTGTCGCAGAACACTTCTGTTCACCAGAACATGATTTCCTTAACCACGCCGCGCTTTGTTGCTTAGATCATATTCCGGAGTGGACAGATCGAACCAGGAAAGCTCGGGAGAAAGCTCGGGAGAGCTATTGGGTCCGACGTCTGAACACTCTACGGCCATACGGTATCAAAAAGGGCGACCAGTAGAGGGAATCATCTTTCCTTAGTCAGGGCATGCGATAGCTTATATGGAGCGTTTTGCCGGAATCACAGCGTAATTTGGGCCTATTCGTCTTAAGTATCGGTGAAAAACACAACAGTGAATAACGACGTTATGAAGTCTGATAATAATATCATAGAGGTATTAATGAGAATTTGCATAGTAACGATAGATGACTTGTACTTTCTATTATTCGGATCGGACAAGAACCAAACGTGCACTAATAGAAAATGGGTTTCCATTATAGTTTTATTAACATTTGATGGTCCTCCTCTCTATATAAATAATTAATAGCGTAAGTATAATGACAGCAGAGCTTAAGCACATCA
Organism: Anodontia alba; assembly: GCA_964016985.1. Classification (NCBI taxonomy): domain Eukaryota; kingdom Metazoa; phylum Mollusca; class Bivalvia; order Lucinida; family Lucinidae; genus Anodontia; species Anodontia alba. The sequence goes on along the minus strand of OZ024826.1, from coordinate 32,575,393 downwards.
TTTCTTACAAAATTGCATGTACGTCCACCGAAGATTCAGATCAGCCTGCGTATCAACACAGTCTGATCAGAGTCTTGGCAGGGTACTGTGTTGGTAGCGACGGGTCCAAAGCGTCTTCGGGTTGACAGCGAAGACTCAGATCAGCCTGCGCGAATGTGCTGGCAGATCTGAGTCTTCATTGGCCACACATGCAGTTTTGTGGGAAATGTTGTGCTCGGTTAGATAGATAGATAGATAGATATGATGAAGCACAGCATATGGAAATTAGTATGATAGCACAGATTTGTTACAACAACAGTTTGCATATTTATTGAGATAAAACAGCAGTAGAATGATTGCAGTTTGATGAGAAAACATTACGTAAATGTATAGATATTTTGCATATTCCAAAGCAAAGCAGAGGCGTTTTGTAACAGAATTTTGCATATTGAAAGAGAAAGCACAATAACAGTATAACGACGTTATGAAATCTTAACTTGTTTGTGTTGAGTGAGAGTTTACGGCCCAGTCAACCTAATGGGATCATGTCAAGCGCGGTTAGTTTACCTAACCACACTTTTACTAATCAGGCCTACCCAGCTAGCATTCTACGTAAATCTACATCGGGCCGTCATCGGCCCGTCAGCTACCCTGATGGGCCGATGACGGCCCGATATAGATTTACGTAGAATGCTGACTGGGTAGTCATTTATGCGGTTTACCAGTACTGTGCATATTATGCACATTGTTTCGCTGGAAACTGACAACACGGGTAGGAAACTTCATAATCGGAGCCAGTGGCTCTGATAAGCAAATGTTGTGTGCGTCTTCCGGGGCACGTGCGGCTCTGAATATAGCGGCTGAAAAAAGTAAACAAAAGAGGTAGGTCAATCACTCGTCGAAAGAATCTGTTTTTGTGGGGTAGTTTTTTTCAAAAAGGAGAATTACATGCTACTCTCAAGTCTTTTAACAGTTTTCTCACCTAATAGATAGTTTATAAATGTGTACGGTCTCGTCTGAATTACTTGTGGCGTGGGCTGATCGATGCTGAATAAACTGATCGTCGAAGGTTCAGCGACGCTATTCCCGTTTTTTTTTTTTTTTTTTTTTTTTTTTTTTCATAAAAAGCATATGCGCCTGGATTGTTTGGCATTTTTTTATGTGTGAAATTATTGTTTGACCTGTTTCGCTTACCGAAAAATAAAAATTGACAACAAACTAATGGAAATGGAGGGCAAATAAACAATGGCGCCGATGGTATAGGGCGTCTCTGAATATATCGGTCGGCTCTGATAGCTGAGTGCTAATGTTTGCAGAACTATTATTATAAAAGACAGCCTCTGTCCAGTTGCGAGTATTGAAACCATGCAGCAACATTTGTCTCTTCTTATCTTTGGACATCTATCTTGACATGTCTTGACGGGGATGTACAACCTTATCAAAACAAGCACGGCCTCTGGTAGTGGATTTACGTAGATTTTTCTGTTTCAAGATATGCGATGAAATCGATCACGTCACAGGTGCAATTTTTGTGGTCTCGTTTTAGCGGTAGGGGTAACTATGTATGATAGAGGATAGAGACATACATAATGTTTTAAATCTCTGAACAAGCGATCTAGACGTAGACAACTTTTTCATAAACACTCAGAATGAAATCTAAGGTGATAACCAAGCGCCATAAATAATTACAAGAATGGCGTTTGGAAGAAATATGAATTTGACCTAATTTCACACGCCAATGAACACACATATATAATTGAAAATCAGGTATATTTCACAGCTTTGGTCCATTTTGATTTTAAGTTAAGAAACTTGAACCAGAGTAGCATCTCTTGGACAGGTCATTTTGTTTTAAATTAATGACACTGACCTACTTTTCATGATCTTCTGAACATGGGTTCTGAAATTAGACAGCTTACATACTTATTGAAACTTATACACTAAAACTACTTCAAAAAGCCATTTTTGAAATTGGAATGGTGCTAAGTTATCACCTTAGACATCCTTTTGTATTTAAATATGTCTCTACTCCTCATGATACATAGTTACCCACCAACTTTTATATACTTGTATCTAAAAAAAGAAACTTTCTGTACGAAGTCATGCAAAAAAGGATTAAGCTAAACAGTTTCAAAATAATATTTGCATGGTAAGTCTGACTTAAAAGTTTATGTTTTGTCCGGAATACATATTTTCAGGATTATAAAAATGTATTTATTTTCCCAAGCTCCTTCACTATTTCAATTTTCTGAACCTTACCGACGGCTGTCCACAACTGTTTGCTTAACTGAGGCAATGTCAATGGATTCCTATTTTTGTCGTGAACCAACTAATGGCAAAAACTCTCCGTCTGGACATGTGATCACAATGCCTATCCTTTTGTCTTTACATTCATTTTTACAGTGAAATTTGGTCAAATTCATATTTTGAATGTATCAAAAGATGGAAATTTGCAAGAAATATCCCATATGGCATACTTCTAGCAAGAACAATTCCTTAGAAAGCTAAAACAAAAATAAAATTTGTGAGACAAAAAATTTTGACACATGAATTGGTCGATATGATACTCTAAAACCTCTTCCAAACGCTATTCTTGTAATTATTTATGGTGCTTGGTTATCACCTTAGATTTCATTCTGAGTGTTTATGGAAGAAAAGTGTCTACGTCTAGATCGCTTGTTTAGAGATTTAAAACATTATGTATGTCTTTATCCCCTATCATACATAGTTACCCCTACCGCTAAAACGAGACCACAAAAATTGCACCTGTGACGTGATCGATTTCATCGCATATCTTGAAACAGAAAAATCCACGTAAATCCACTACCAGAGGTCATAATCAGTTTCTTTGCTTGTTTTGATAAGGTTGTACGTCCCCGCCAAGACATTTTAGAGCCAAACTCACAGCACAGAATAGATGTCCACAGATCAGAAGAGACAAACGTTGCTGCAAGGCTTCAGTACTCGCAACTGGACAGAGGTCTTTTATAATAATAGTTCTGCAAACATTAGCCCTCAGTTATCAGAGCCGACCGATATATTCAGAGCCGCCCTACACCATCGGTTTGCCCTCCATTTCCATTAGTTTGTTGTCATTTTTATTTTTCGGTAAGTGAGACAGGTCAAACAATAATTTCACACATAAAAAATGCCAAACAATCCAGGCGCGTATGCATTTTATGAAAAAATAACCGGGAATAGCGTCGCTGAACCTTCGACAATCAATTTATTCAGCATCGATCCGCCCACGCCACAAGTAATTTAGACGAGATCGTACACATTTACAAACTATCTATTAGGTGAGAAAACTGCAGCATGTAATTCTCTTTTTTGAGAAAAACTACCCCACAAAAACAGATTCTTTCGACGAGTGACTGACCTATCTCTTTTGTTTACTTTTTTCAGCCGCTATATTCAGAGCCGCACGTGCTCCGGAAGACGCACACAACATTTGCTTATCAAAGCCACTGGCTCCGATTATGAAGTTTCCTACCCGTGGACAACTGCCCTTCTTCATTCAGCGGAAGGGAGGGAATGGCCGTAGGAAATATTTGATGTTCAAGTCTCCACGGAAAAATGTTGCCGACCCGACAGGGGTTGAACCCGCAACCTCCTGATCACCAGTCGGACGCGCTTCCAACTGAACAACCAAGGTCGGCTGAAATCTGAGTGTGACATCAATGCGGTATTATAGCAATACTGTGAAAATTCAATGACTCGAACACGATGGCACGTTTACTTCGGCTGATTCGAACTCGTTTCTGAGTCCCTAGGAATTTCTTCCGATATCTCAAGAAAACATTCGGTGAAATTCAAGGAATTTTCTTTCTATCATGAAAATGTAAGTTGTGAGTACTCATTAGAATCGATGGGATTCTAATTAGAGTACACTCAACATACCATTATTTATAGAAGATCGAAAGACATCCTTAAATTGCTCCCATTTGTCACCTGGCTTGGCGATATGATTAACCCTCAGTGGCTCGAACTAACCGTGTACACAACAAAATTCCATGGCGCAAATATAGTATTGCTACTGTGAATAATTTCGAATAACGCATGGCGTTTGAGGGTATATTGCAAGTAATAATTCAGCCGGAGAGAATTAATATTCGTATCTGCCCGACAACACTATGCGCCAGCCGCGATAATTCACAGTAGAGAAAATTATTTCGGTTCTAACATGATATAGAAAGGAAAATCAATAATGTTGCAAGGTTTTCCAAAGAACACTTCTGCAGCGGACGTCAAGAGAAGTAAATGTTTACATGCGACGTCATCAAACGCGCCCTTTTTGTACATTGACGATGTAAATTATTTTAATTTGATCACGGTGATGTTTCCAACAGGCTCAATAAGAAAACATTACCGTCATGTTAAAAATGATTATATAGAGATTACTGTGCTTTCGGCATCTTTCAGAAAGTCGTTTCTTGCTTGGCTCTTTACACAAAAGTAAATCTGTTAATGTTTGCCACGATTTAATGCAAAACCATTTGTCATAATTATCTATTCACAAAAGTTTTATTCTAGTCATTGGTTTTTAAAAGATTTAAATATTTTTACCTTTTCCCCATGGTCAAAATGAATGCAAATTATGCAGAAATCTGTTGGTAGGTAACAAACTCTGCTTGTTCAATTTTTCTGAAATTTTCACAATGTCGTAGTGAAACATCAATAATTTAAATTTAGCAAAGAAAAGTAAATTATTTTGTGAGACGAAAAAATCCAAAATATTAAAACTATAGAAATTGCATAGATCAGACAAAATTTTGGTAGTAAATTTGATTTTACTGGACATTTTAAGAACAAAACACGGAAACAGAAAAGACAAATGGTTACTGATAAGATTCGGTCAATCAGAACAAAATATTTTCATTTAAATTACAACAGGCAAAAAAGTCTTTCTCGAGAGATACCAAAAGGACAGTAGTTAGACAAAGAAAAAAAAAAACAAAAAAACAAAATATCATTAAAACTATAGAAATTGCATAGATCAGCTTTTTATCATGAGTTCCCAATGCCCGTGGGAATTATTTGCCATTTTTGAAATACCTGTGGACTAAATCTATATAACATATACCACAAAATGACTTTTATAAGCCTTTCTACCCAGTCAGCATTCTACGTAAATCTATATCGGGCCGTCATCGGCCCGTCAGGGTAGCTGACGGGCCGATGACGGCCCGATGTAGTTTTACGTAGAATGCTAACTGGGTACTTACTTAAACGAGGTCACATTTGGCTTCAAACGTACGTTACGAGACGTCATATAATGCTATAACATGGCGTCCTTTATGCATTGATATTTTCACACTAGGAAATATTTCCCAGTAGGATCTCCCCGGAATTCTCGGTCATTAGCCGTAAAATATGTAAAATAATTCGTAAAGCAAATCAATTTAACCCTTTTAGTCTCGTAGACCAAAACAAATACAGTCAACCCTCGTAACACGGACACCCGTTAGAACAACATAATTCGTTATAATGACAATTTGAATGTCACGAAACATCCGCTTAAGAGGTGGCAGTTAATGAGAAATTAGGCAATAATATTGCATTAAAACTTCAATCAACATATGCTTTGGATATTTGCTAGAATCGCCTCGCTGAGGCGATTCTAACAAATATCCAAAACATACGTTCTGTGAGGAAACAAGAATAAAACAAGGTCTTTCTTACATATTATTCTGTCCATTAAGGATTCTTTATAACAGCAAATTCATTTTAATGGCAACATTTTTTGGAACAAATGCTGTCGTTGAAACGAGGGTTCACTGTATTTATTCAAACAGTGTGGATCCAGATGAGACGGTTCATAATGAACAGTCTCATTCGGATCTACTTTTATTTTTATTTATTTATTTATTTATTTTTTTTTTTTTTTTTTTTTTTTTTTTTTTTTTTTTGATTTTTTTTTCGCTATTCAATTCTTCATTTTTGACTGATATTCCTACTTGCAACAATGATCGTGTCCAAATTCAAGGAAGGAAGAAACCCTTGCAGAAACTCAGGGATGAAAGGGTTAATTGAAATTGCTTCAGTCACTTTGTCACAATGTTTGTTTGTTCTTGACGCTCCCGACTGAGAAGTTATATAAATCACTGTTCTGAGAAAGACCAGAGTTCGACTTTCTTGAGTCATGTTTTTGGTGTTTATGCAATGATCCTAGACTTGAGCTGGCCCAAGAACACCCACTGATTCTTTGTAAATTGAATGACTGAACTAAGACAGGCCAACAGTTACTTTATCAGTTATCGCATATCTGCAGACGCAGTTCTATTCCACAGTAATATCTGATATGACTGATTCTGATCGGACAGGCCGGGTCCGCGTATATGCAGAGCTAGAATTGCGCCTAACGGTACCATTTCTAGGCTTGGCTGATTTTTATATTAATACTTTTGTCAAAATAGAGGTTAAGTTAAAGAAATACTTGACTCTATTTGGACAGGCGGTTGAGAATCCGCGCAGTCTGGTCAGGATTTTTGTTATTCGCCTACACAATACAGGGATCTTGTTGAAGATAAAGGACTAATAGCGAAGATCTTGACCCGATGCCAGGCTGCGCAAATTGAAATGTGGCTTTGCCTATCGTATATGCACTATAGGCCATTTTGTCAGCAGGCGCCTCATTTAATACATGTAATGCAAACTGGTGCTCAAGCGTGTAGGAAAGGGCATAATCAGTCTGCAGATACAATGTAGGCATACTTTGATCAGGGCTCAGTTGATCGAAACTAATGATGTCGTTAGTTGACGTATCGTTAAAACTTTCATCATTAAATATGGCATAAATGCTAATATTTTTGCTGAAAAAAAAAGCTACTCACATTTTTTTTCAGCAAAAATAACTGTGAATTGGATACTGTACTTACTAGAGCAGTTAACATTTTGACCACTACGAACTCGTTAAGCTAACGATGCTTTAAACAACTGGGCCCAGAACATTAGCTGTTCGCCGGAGGAAAGACTAGATCTTGCAGAATCTTCTTGCGAAAAAAAATATCACATATGTACGGACTATTCTGGGGCTTAACTGTTGGCGCATGTGTTTAGACCCTTTTTACACAACACTGGTTTCATGAATTAACGCTTAGCTTGCTGGGCAAAAAGTCAACAGATGGCATTTTATTTATTTATCTATTTATTTATTTTTGTATTTTTTTACCAATAAATAAAGTTTGATATTTCATGTAAATTGCCTCACTTTTTTGTCGGAGAAAAATACGTAAAATACCAAATTGTCATCTGCTGAATTTGCTCAGAGGGTGTTTATGTTAAAACAACTTACCAGAAGATACATTCACAGTATATTTTGTGATTACAATATTGGCGGTACTGACTATAGACGAATTAAAGACGCGCCGGATTACTTAGCATATCTGAACTGTAGTCTATAGGGATATGTACAGTCATGAGCTTGTCCGTGAAACGCATTCTGTGAAATAATAATAGATTCTAACAGGCATACCTTTGAGAGCAATGGACACACACAAAATATCGCACCTACTCAGTGTCATGTTTTCTGGGCCAGACCAGCTAGTTTCAGCCAATTAGGCCATCTTAATGACGCTCATAAATTTTCAAAATTCCAGAATAGGCTCATTGATCTCAAAAGACCAGAAAATATATGCTAAATCTTTAAAGAAGTAGAAGGAACGTTTTACGGTCACCACACGGTACTAACACAAGCTGTAGTGCAGATAAACAGATTCTAAAAGGAGTCACTCGTGAGAGCAATGAACCACACAAAACAATTCATAGTTTCATATTTTCTAGGCCAGACTAGGTAGTTTCCTTCAATTAGACATCATCAGTGACCCCCATAAAGTTTTGAAATCCGGGAAAGTGCTCATTGCTTGCAAAAGACCAGAAAATACACTCCTAATCAGCACCTTAGTTGTAATTGGTTGGACTATCATGGACCATTACATATTGACAACCGTCATATGACTTATTTGTTTGACCACATTATGACAATGTGTATTTAAGAAAATGTTGTGGAAAGTAAATGTTGTGGAAAGACGGTTAAGCCGTATCAGACAAACTCTTTCTTAAACTTAACAGAACAGAGTAAACTCTGATGGAATCCATCCAATTGTTATTACTCGGAGTCTTTGAACAGAGTTAATTATACTATCAACCATCGCAGATCATGTTAAATAACCCTTTCATCCCTGAGTTTCTATAATGGACTCCTCCGTCTTTGAATATGGACACGTCCATATAAACAAATAACACGTGGCAAATAAAATATCAGTCAAACATCCAGAACAGAATGACAAGCTCGTTACGAGCTATCTCATCTGGATCTATACTGTTCGCATAGGTATTTATTTAGGTCTGCAGAGCCTTCACCCATTTATGCCAAATGGATTCTTCTACCTGAACTCTTTGAACCAGTCCATTTCCAGTTTAAAGGGGTGTCTGGTCAGTTTTTATTATTACCATGTTTATAGTAAAATCCTTGTAATTAATGCAAACAATGTAGACCCTGATCAGACGCCGCGTCCTGCGGCGTCTGATCTGAGTCTACACTGTTTGCCAATGTCCCATTTATGGGATCTGGGCATAAATGGGTTAAGGGTTACGTTTATATGGATGTCATTGTTCACATAAAATCAGAAACAGTTGTACAGTAGCCTACATGTGGTATATATGTTTAGTTTCTATAAACGGCTATGTTATCAACCTGTTGTCTTTGTAAGTTCAAACGAACATTCATGCGATTTCTGGGGTTTCTTTTGGCGACATGTTCTTTATGTTACCCGGACTAGACAAGAGCCAAAAGTGATCAAACAAGGTCTCAATAGCAGGAGTGATGCACCAAAACGTGTTCAAGTTCAATAGAACTCAACGAATTGAACTTGCCTATGGGCTGATCACAACAATGTATTGCATTTGAAATAAACAGCCCAGTACAACTAATTTTGTTGGCTAGACTCTTTAGATACAGAGAGTCGTGTCGTAAAAATGATAACGGATGATAAATCGTAACGCAAAGCTATTTACTTGATAAATGCTTACACGATCCTTACTTCAATCACTTTGTCGCAGTGTTTGTTCATGGCACTCTCGACTGAGAGCTGGTGTGCAAAGCTGTTCCAAGGACGACTAGAGTTCGGTTGTTTTCGAGTCATGATCATGATGTTTGTGCAATGATCTAAACAAAGCGTTTACAAAAAAAAAACAAAAAAAAAAAAAAGAAAAAAAAAACAAAAAAAAACGCGACGCCCAAGGACACGCAGGAGTCCCAAGGACATCCTGGTGTTTCAAGGATGGAGTTCAATGTCAAGTGGTATTTTATGGAGCGCCCGTTTTACTATTTATTCCCTATTTATAAATATCGATAATTCGAATTAATGATAGCCATAACTCAAATTAGTGATATCGATTATTATGGATACCCGTAATTATTTTTGATATCCATAATTGGAATTAGTGATATCCATGATTCGAATTATGGACATCACTAATACGAATTATAGATAACCAATAATCTAAATGATTTATTAATACCACTAATTCAAATTATGAATATCACTGTTTGATTTATTGATACCACTTATTCGAATTTTAGATATCACTAAATCAGTCCATTTATGGATAGCACTTATATCACTAATCCAAAATAATGATATCAATAATTCGAATTAGTGATAATCCATTAATCATTTAAAATATCCATATAAAAATCATTTAAATTATTGGATATCTATAATTCAAATAAATGATATCATCAATTCAAATTATAGACATCAATAATTCGGCACGTTTATTGATACCACTAATTCGAATTATTGATATCAATAATTCGTTGTTGTTTTTTTTGTTTTGTTTTTTTTTGTTTGTTTTTTTTTTTTTTTTTTTTTTTTTTTTTTTTTTTTTTTTGGCAAATAAAAAGTTTAAATCATGACTGCTCCTTTTGCAAAGCGGAAATATTAGCTTTCCGACTAGGCTTTTCTCTGGTCTCCAGATACGGTCACGTACCCGAAGACACATTCTGTTGAAATATTAGCAGATGTTCTTGTGATTTGTATTGTGTTGTAACAGATAAAATGCACTCTCTGAAATTGACTACACATTTCGTCGGCTCGGTGACGAAACCGCCTAAGTGCACTTTTTACAATTTTACAGCCTGTTAGATGGTCACCATGGTGGGCTGCTTCTAGCAGAACATGATTGTCTTACAAAATACAAATATGCTGGGTGTTACCTGTGAAATTAATTACACGTCAAATGAGTGCGTCAAAACCAATGAGTTCAGGATAACCGGCGGGACACTACGATCTTAGATGAAGACGTATGCGTATACACTGCAAACAAATGGTAGCTGCCATGGAATTTGCTTCTCAACATTTAACATACATTTTTTTTATCTTGTTTATATGTGGGACGCAAATAGCAAATAATCGTATATTCTTCTTTTGCACTAGAATAATGCTGCCATTATGCCATCTTGAAATCACGCAAGAACTCAATCATGTGATTTAGGGAATTAAATCATTTAAACAAAGGTGTTTATGGATATAACTAATTCGAATAATGAATATTGATAATTCAGTCCGATTTACTGACATCACTAATTTGAATTATGGATATCCAACATTCAAACTACTGATATCACTAAATCAGCCCATTTATTGATATCCATAATGCGAATTATGGCTATCCATAATTTGATTTAGTAATATCGATAATTCAAATTAGTGATATCCATAAATCAGGCTGAATTATGGACATTCAGAATTCGAATTAGTGTTACCACTAATTCGAATTATGCATACCAATAAGATAGTGATATCAATAAATGGAATGAATTTTGTGATATCACTAATTGGATTTATGGATATCCATAATTCTAATTATGGATATCTGTAAATGGGAAATAAATAGTAAAACGACACTCCATAATATTTTAAATTTTCTAGTGTGGTTGCGTTTGTAATTGAACCGTCTTTGTCTGCTCACTTGACTAAACGGCATGAATTAATTAGGCACATATTAATGTCTTGAGCTTTCTTCTTTCTCAGTCTGCTTAAACAGTGATGGGAGGTACTGGTGCCGGCATGGCACAAAATATGTACCGAACATGTTAAAATTGCTCTGATGCTGTCCTCAGAGACATTCAATGCTTAAGGGGTCTATACAGGATGCAATGTTTTCTTTTTATGGGCTTTAGATCCTCTATCGTGTCTTCGGAATAGTTATAAAGAAATGCGATGTTTGCAAACAAAAGTAATCGAGGTTAAATATCTTGAAAACAAAAACATGCATTTCAATGCAGATTTGTTCAAATTAGGTAAAGGCAAAAAACGTTAATGGCGTTTAAATACTATTGGCAAGAGTACCTTCCTCTATTACGAAAATCTGAGATTCTTACCATATCCAGATCTCAAATAATACCGACAGTAACCTTCTCTTTGACTGAAAGTATCTCAATTTTCAGCAAAACCAATATGTCTAGAGAATAACGTTATATATACAAATTAAATAATAAAAGTGTGCTCCCTTTGAAAGCAAATTCATACCTTATAGAGTTGATTCCTTTTTAGAACGGGACAATACAATATTGACACAATTTTCTCCCCTGATTGAATATCAATTTACTTAAATCTAAAGACTTTAACTAGATGAACTGCGATGATTTTTTCTCTCGGTTCACACGGTGAAGAATATGCCCGATAAATCCTTTCTCATAAATTTCCAGAATCTTTTAGGCCTCTAATTTCTGGTGCAGACATCATTTCCATTTTCTGCGGACTCAAGTGTGAATATATTGGAGACACATCTCCAAGAATCATCGGAAGGGCGTTGTATCTGCAGTAGGTATACGGTAAATGTCCTAAATTTCATACTAAGGTTACCTCTGCAAACAGTACAGACCCTGGTCAGACGGTTCCTTACCTGAAGGAGCAGTCTGATCAGGGTCTACACTGTTAGCCATTTCACTAAACAATTTAACAAACATCTCCATAAAAATATTTAGAAGCAAAAAACAAGAATATGAAATAAAGTGTTCATAGTAGTAGGGCATTTACCTTAATGCAATAGATTGATCTCTGCGCATGCGCTCAGAACCGTCTTTAGTCATTCCTGATGAATATCAGAGACTGGCTGTACTTAGTTGTTTTTTTTTTTCTTTGCCATTTTATACAGTGGAGACAATTTTTGTGACAATGTGTTTGCTTTCCTACACACCATTCCTCTTTTGATAAGGAATCTACCTACACCCATTTTATGCCGAGTGGATTCTGCTACTTTAACTCTTTGGACTGGTTCATTTTCTAATATAAGGGGTGTCTGGTTAGTTTTTTTTTTATTTTTATTATTATTTTCATATTTTGTAGAAATATTTGAACTTAATGCAAACATTGTAGACCCTGATCAGACGCCGCGTTCTGCGGCGTCTGATCAGGGTCTACACTGTTTGCCTATGTCCCATTTATGGGACGCTAGGCATATGTGGGTTAAAAGGAAAGTATTTGATCCCAAAAAAAGCACATTTTGTCTTTTTAGAGTAGATCCTTTTGGAGAAGGGAGGCAAAAGAATATCAAAAGAGTTGTCTCCCCTTAAAGTATATCATGTCCCGTAAGAGTGTTATAAGATGATTATTCGTGTTTCCTGATTAGCGTCCTGATTCCGTGACTAGTACCCGTTGATATCAGACGGTCGGACAGTCAAATACCAAACATTAGCTTTAACAAAATGTGACCAAGTATCTGTTAAGTCTTATTGCCCTTAGACAGGAAAACAATCATGGTAAAGAAACACATTAGCAACAATCCCATTGTCTTACTGCAATAAAATATGTTCAATCTAGATTACCAATATGCGGGTCGTGAGAAAAAGGCCTTTAATGCATATGCGGACAAGGAAGGCCCAGATGATTAGGGCCTTTGTTGTCCGCATGCAAAACCATTGGATAATGTGAATTATTGTAATAATACAGAAGGTCCTGATAAGGCAGCACGGAATGCGTAAGCTCAGCAGAGTCTTCATTGGGTGCTCTTGTAAGAGGATGAATTTTGTTGTATTGGACTATTTGTTAAGAAAAACCAGTCCGGATTCAGTAGAGTTCGACAAGTTTATTGACAATGACGTAGCATGGGATTCGCATCAGTCGGGTTTCTCAATTCTTGTACCTTGCAAAAAAAAAGAAAAATAGTAACCCTGGCATCGAAAAACTAATGAAGTCATGTTCGAATATGTACATGAAAAAAATAAACATTCTGCGTTCTGTTCTGAGCATCTTTTTTTATGATTTTAACCCGAATACACAAGATTTTGTTTATTTAGAATTTATTAAGTAACAACTGGGCTTCCATAGAAACGTGCAAGTTTTCTCGAAATGCAATAAAAAGCATATCTGCTACACAGTTGTTTTGTACACAGACATGTCCAGGCTTTCTTCCTGTATCAAAATAAATCGTATATTTTTCCGATGCTAGGGTTAACAAAATCAAGTACTGGAGTCCGTACTACATGTTTTACATTGTTCCAGTATTTATACTCCTTGAATTCCCAGAGTACGTGAAAATTCAAAGCTGTTTTGAAACCGCACAATCGTAGCATGCCCAGAAGGTGTCATGCATGCATCAATGCCCGTGGGGCATGAGCCAGATACTGATCCTCTTTGCGTATACATTACGAAAACACGCCTATTCAAATATATAGACAATTTCACCTCCAAAACTGAAAATTTTCAGATAAAAAATTCTGATATTTTTCATATTTCTGCTCAAACACATAGATTGCGGGTACTCGTTAGAACCGCCTCGGCAAGGCGGTTCTAACGAGTACCCACAATCTATGTGTATGAGCAGAAATAAGAAAAATAATGTATACCCCTGTAAAGCCCAGTTTTACTATATAAAAGTGGGGTTTAAGGGGATCAAAATTATATAGGTTTGTTTTCGTGATGAACATTTCTTATCTCATTGAACTGTTGCTTCCTTCTACTTGAATTTGGGGGTTCCCTTAAATATTGTCCCTAGTATATATACGAGAAGTGCAATATTTTTAAATATTGAATTATGAGAGCTCTTAGTCATAATACGATACAATAACATAATGCCATCAGTAACATTTGTTTGGAATGATGCTGATATAACAAATAATATTGACAGAATTCCGAAAATACTTTTAGTACAGAGAAAAACAAAAACGGGTTTAGAATATATTTCCTTTAAAATCTATTGAAAAAATGCACATGATACTATAGTATCTATGCTTTTCCTGCACAGTTGGTTAACCCTTATCATGCTGATTAAATTAAGATGCCATGCCCACTTCTAATTTCCAGCCAATCAGATTACTTGATCCAGGTTTTGATAGAAATTTACATAATTAATGACAAACAGTGCAGATCCAGATCAGTTGGCCAACTGATCTGGATCTACACTGTTTGCTAAGACAGGTCATGTCGTGTTTAGCAAGAGAAGAGTTAATGGTGATGATATGGTGTTTTACGTCCCTTTCAACATTATCTATGTCATATCTTGACGATGGAAGGATAACAATCAAAGCCTCTTAGCAATGCAGCGCCGTGCAGTCAGGCACAATTGGTTGCAATAATAATAACGTGTACGAGGTCGGTACATTTGGTGAAAGACACTATTAAACTGGACGTGTTTTTTTTTTTGCTATATTTTTATTTCAGTGATTTTGTCGTAGTTATATAGACTTGTACCAGTGTGATGGCGTAGCCTGACGACCTCGATACCGTGGAATACTTATACGTAATATGATACATCAAAGCCAGAGATATCCAAGCAGATCAAGACAACGTCTTGATAGTTGTGGCCTTATTTATATGTCAATACACAATACAAGCTGACATATTTGGTGCAGTCAACCCTTTATATACCAATACTAGATACAACGAAAAATTCTTTATAATGATACTTTGACTGGCACGAAATCTTCGCTCAAGAGGCGACAATCAATAAGAAATTATGCAAGAACATTGTAAATAATAATTCAAGAAACTTATGTTTTAGATACTTGTTGAATCACTGTTTTGGATATTTGTTAGAATCACCTCATTGAGGCGATTCTAACAAATATCCAAAATATACATCCTATGTGTAAAGATTATTCTTACATATCATTCTACTCATGAAGGATTAGGATTCTTTACAACAGCTTATTCGTTTGAATGGCAACATTTTTGTAAAGAAATGCTGTCTTTGTAACGAGAAATTGTTGAATTGTACTTGCTTATCAATATAGGGATCAAAGATGGTTTTTCATGCATTAACATTCGCCAGGTCCCGAGGGAGGTGTTGAGAACCGAGGCCGGAGGCCCTAGGGACCTGGCGAATGTTAATGCATTGAAAAAACATGTTCGATCGCTATTATTGCATAAAAGTGAAAACATTTGCTACATTTCGCGTTATTTCTTGCACTATTTGTTTCGCATTTTCACCGATGTTTAGCGAACGCAATTTCCACGGACTATGCTCGTTCTTAGGCCGGGCAGTACTCATCTCGTAACGGCAGCAAATCTGTGGCCCCGGTATGACCATATTGAAAGTTGCGTAGCCGTGCATCAACAGCGAGTGAAATGCCTTGTTAATACACGGCTTTTCGCCGGTTAATGCATGGCTATTAATAATGTGTGGCACCGCTTTTTTATGCAATAATAAAGATTAGTTTGCAAGCTTTTCTATGTATATGCGCATATGTCATATTATCTCATGGTATCTTCGCGTGCGCCAATTTATTTCATGCTTATCACACAATGACTTTCCAGACAAATTAATAAGATCATCGTTCAAAACAATTCTTTTTATCTGCTGTCATTCGTGTCCTGACTGGCAGCCAATCAAATGATCCATATGCCTTTTAGAGTGTGTGCCAGGTTTTATTCAAATTAAGTTCTGTAGTTTTGTTGGAGACGCTTGCTGAATATTCTCATTTCTAAAACCATTGTTGTCATAGTGCTTTAACCGATATAACTGACGCGATAAAATGCAACGTCGGGAAATGCAACGTGCGGACACCGTAGCGCAGGCCAGCCTGCACAATCGCGTAGTTTAAGCAGGGCTTTCATGGCTCACTCATAAATTCTATGAATAATATGAAGACATATAAACCAGACCCTGATCGGACTGAGGATACATAGGCTGACTAAGCCTTTGCTCTTAGCATTTCGCATCAGACATTTTTCTTACGCCGTGTGTCATATTTACAGAGCTTTCTCTGGGAAGTATCCAGGGAATACGGCTCGTACAATGACAGTAATTGTCTTTTTATTGTTTTAGGACTTTCAGAGATAGATATGTGAAAATAAATGGACTGCAAATTAAAATTAGTATTCCTATTACGCAAGTCATGCTGTTAAAAGCTCCATATTCATCAAAAATAGACATTTTTATTCCAATAAAATGTTTGAAAAATATTAATACAATCATAAAATATGGCATCCGACAGCCTGTAAAATTTCAGTTCGCCTCTCGTTCTTGAACTGGATTGAAAATGAAAATTGATGCCAACATTAATTGAGAGATACGATAAAAAGTCATTTCATTTTTTATTCACTTCAAAAACGAGAGACTAACTGAAATTTTGTAGGCTGTCAGACCCCATTTTATGATTATATTAATTTAATGATTTATATCAGTTTATTAAACCTTTCATTTCATTTTTTATTCACTTCAAAAACGAGAGACTAACTGAACTTTTGCAGGCTGTCAGACCCCATTTTATGATTATATTAATTTGATAATTTATATCAGTTTATTAAACCTTTCTTGTATTAAAATGGCCATTTTTGAGGATAATGTAGCCTTTAAAGTTAAACGATTTAAACTTTATTTTCTAAAGAGGACTGGATACACTTTGTAGAGTTTCTGACAATTGTTGCAAGGGAGACAACTTTTTATCTTCCTGACTGCATTTCTGCATTTGGTCCCTTCTGAAAAGCAAGCGATTTACTGTATAGTTTGCTTTACTGCTTTTTAGAAGGGATAGAGACGTCATATTCTTTCCTAATAGAGAAGGTCCTTTTTGCGATTTGCCACAGAAGTTGACACACTGAAAGCATATCTGTCTCCCTTAACCTTTTCATCCCTAAAGACCAATACATATACATTTTGCAAATAGTGCAGATCCAGATGAGCCGTCTCATCTGGATCTACATTGTTTGCCATTCTGTTATTGATTTTTGGCTGAAACCCCTATTTGCAATAATGAATGTGACCAAATTCGGAGATGGAAGAGTTCATTTCAAAAACTCAGGGGTGAAAGAATTAATCGCTTGGTCCCGTCTGAAAAGTGATTTACTGTAAAAAAGAATTTTCTGAAATCCTCTATAGAAGAGACGAAGAGATCAACTTATTTCGTTTTGGAGTAGACCCTTTTCAGCTGGAACACACTTTTGGCAGAATCGCGGCTCTAAATTGTGTATCAATTTCCGTTAAGCGTTTTATTTAGAGTAAAAAAGCAAGACCAGTGTTAATACTTTGACACTTTGACGGATCTTTTAAGAAATACCAGAGGTGAAACCAAATACAATTCCTGACACGTCACTAAATAATTTCCAGAAACACACGCAAACTAGATACCGTTTCGGATTTAAGAGGAATTGATACACTTACAGGGGAAACAACTCTGTAAAACATGTTTGTCTTCCTTCTGTTAATGTGTATATTCTACAGGAAAACAAATTGCTCTCCCTGGGAGCATTTTTTTCCCTTTTAGAGTACCCCCTTTCAGAAAGGACTAAGTGTGCAGAAAAGAAAATAGGAAGTCACAAAATTTATTTCCATTGTATGGCAGAAGATCGACCAAATATAGTCATTTATCTTAAAACAAAGCGCGTATCCAGGCCAACCTAAGCATCCAGACAGTCTGACTAAGGTTTACACAAGGAATCTTAGTCTTTTTGTTATATACATTTATAAACCGTATACACTAACTAGATATCGTATTTTCCCTAAATGTCGACACATCTTAACTCCTTACCGTATGTGTCCTAAAATTTGAACAGGTCCTATTTATTACTTGCAGATTTATCTACTTATTTCTACTTCTAGCAACCACTGTTACTGCATAAATGTGTCTTATTTTGCTTGATAACTGAAATATTTCACATTTCTTATATCATATGGTGAGAATACCATAACTTACGTAACTCTATATTAGAAGGCTAGCCAAATAAATGTTTCTTTTTTTCCTAATTCTCCACAAAAAAACATGTTATGGGTACTCGTTTGAAGCGCCTCGCAGAGGCGCTTCAAAAGAGTACCCATAACATGTATTTGTGGAGAAATAAGAAATATGTCAACATTCTTGGTTGAACAGAATTCCTAATCAAAAACTAGAACTTAGAAGTATACATTTTGCATAGATGTATTAACGTAATGGTATCTGTGTTGGCTGTTGGCGGCGGCATTGAGAGGATTTACACCCACCTTTTTGTTTCAAGGGGATCATAATTGCGCAGTAATTTCGTCGTTTTTGAGAGAACAGCGACATGTCAGATATTACGAGTTATTTCCATAAAAAGCAGGAAGTTCATTCCACGGTTAAGTATGTTGTCTTATTGACAAATTGTGCATTTAGTTGGCGAAAATTGAAACTGTCTTTATTAGAACATCCTCTGCGTGGCATGTAGAACTGAAAAAAAACTTCGATTTTCTATATAAATGAATCTCAGATATAGGTTGAAGCATATATTTTTACGACTTTCATCTTCCGTCTAAGGCTAAACCATCAGATGAAGATAAATGAAAGTGCTCTTATTTTTTAAAGAAAATAAGGCTTGGCATACAGTACACAACGATGAGAAGAAACACACGTGTTTCATTTATTCAGAATTCATACGCCATCCCATTTCATTACTTTATAAAGTAACAAAATGAAATCAGCAAGGTGGGCGGGCAGGGCGGCGAGATGCGGAGCTCGCCTACAGAATGATTAAAGAACTTGGACATTTTATCCGGTCTGTATCAGATGAACAATTAACAATTATTATTGTTGTATAGATGTATGCGTTGTCTGTTTCCGAGGGCAACCTCTATAGATTTTATTTAATTTGATTGCAAATGGTGTAAAGTGCCATGTGGTGTCCGTAGATAGTCACATCCTGCTTCATCATAGTAAATGTTTCATTTTTGTTTCCTTTAGGATCGTCGTATTCACTTAAACCGAATCTACTTGGGCGTATGCTGCTCTATAAACTACATTACTATCACATCAAACATCACCAAAGACTGGCTCCAATCTCCAGTGACTAAATATTTTTCCCATTTTCCTGTTTGATAATCCACTAAAATAAAACCAAAATATATGATGACTATAAAGGCTGGTCACTCTAGTGACCAGCCCTTATAGTCTTGACATTGCTTTGGTTTTATTTTAGTGAATTATTAAACAGATTATAAGAAAAATAGTCACTGGAGACTGCAGCCAGTCTAACATCTTCATTGAACTATTAAGAAGAATTTTTAACTCATACCCCCTCCTATCCATTACGAAAACAAGCCTATTCAAATATAATGAAAATTTTACCACCAAACATGATTTTTTTTTTTTTCAGATAAAAAAATCTGATATTTTTCATATTTCTGCTCAAAACATAGATTGTGGGTACTCGTTAGAACCGCCTCGGCGAGGCGGTTCTAACGAGTACCCACAATCTATGTTTTGAGCAGAAATAAGAAAAATAATGTATACCCCTGTAAACCCCAGTTTTACTATATAAAAGTGGGGTTTAAGGGTGTCAAAATTATATAGGCATGTTTTCGTGATGTTATACAGAGGAGCGTCAAAAGCGTCGCATACTGTGATGGAGTAGTTTTACGCTTCTACAGGGCAACTTGGTAGAGTTGTAGATGCTTAGGTGGCAAACTACACCGAAAATGCTGGACACAAAATGAAGGACTCTTACCATTTTATCAAACCCTTTGATTTTCTGCACGCTCCCTTTATTCATATATCCAGTTAAGCACTACCGTGCGACACTCTTACAGCTAACTCAGCAGACGATAAATTGATGATGTTTTTTCTTATTGCTTTCCCAGAAAACAGGATCTGCCATGTCATGCAAAGTGTCTCCTTGGAGACACTTTGCATGACATGGCAAAACCTGTTTTCTGGATTTGACATTTCATGCAAAGTGTTCCTGTTGGAGACACTTTGTATGAAATCCAAAACCTGTTTTCTGGGTCAAATCAGAAAAATAATTAAAATAAATTTTTACATTTCTCTTGGCTAATTCAGCAGACGACAACTCGGTGATACTTTTTTTCTTATTTTTCCCAGAAAACAGGATTTGACATGTCATGCCAAATGTCTTTATTAGAGGTACATTGCATGAAACGGCAAGGCAAAACCTTTTTTTCTGGGACGAATAAGAAAAATATTTCAATATTTCGTCTGCTGAGAATATTAGCCAGAGTTCTAAGCGTTAAAGGGTTTCACAAATCATCACACCGTATTGACCCTACTTATTATTACGAAAACACACCTATTCAAATATATAGAAAATTTCTCCTCCAAAAATTTAAAATTTCAGATAAAAAACTGTGATATTTTTCATATTTCTGCTCAAAACATAGATTGTGGTTACTCGTTAGAACCGCCTCGCCGAGGCGGTTCTAACGAGTACCCACAATCTATGTTTTGAGCAGAAATAAGAAAAATAATGTATACCCCTGCAAACCCCAGTTTTACTATATAAAAGTGGGGTTTAAGGGGGTCAAAATTATATAGGCATGTTTTCCTGATGTATAGTATAACGCATTTCCAAGTATATGCTAAAACTGGACAACAATACAAGTGAAACTTCCTAGTAAAAGCCACAATCACGAAGCAAAACCCTCCCGAGACACCGAAGGAAGGAAAGATTAGAAACAAATAAGAACAACACAAATGTCACATATGATACCACTGTCGCTCAAGCAAAAAAGAACAGCAACAGAAGAATTGCATTGGGACGGTCAGTAGGAAAACTACTGGGAACAGAGGGATAGGGGGTGCGTGGTGGGGGTGTGGGGGGGGGGTGGCTTAAACGCGCGAAACCTTCCCCTTGCTTCTGAAGCAGTTACTAAGTCCCTTTTACTACTTGTGTATGTAGGCTTAAAATCTGCTGGATGTTCCATGGCGTTGAAACTGGATCTTCACAGTTTCCTCAGAACTTTTTTATCCCAATGCTTTAGGTAAATATGGTATTTTATGAGTATATCATTTTCAAGTGATTGCCAATTTCAATGAATGTTTGACATTGATTAAATGGCTTTCAGCTTCCATTAAAATGAATATAGAATAAAACAGAACCAATTGTTGAAAACTATATGGTTTTCCTCTAGGGAGTTTTAGTTAAGCACGTCTGAGCAGCGAGCCGATTCGAATTGCGAAATCATGGCTTTTTTAACGTTTACGAGTATTTTTGCTAATTCAGCAGCCGACAAATTCATGATGTTTTTCTAATTTTTCCCAGAAAACAGGATTTGAGATTTCATGCAATTGTCTCCAACGGAGACAATTTGCTTGAAATATCAAATCCTGTTTTCCGGGAAAAATAAGAAAACTATTTCTAGAATGTCGTCTACTGAAAACTTTAATCAGAATGCTAAGCGTTAACCCTTAAACTGCCAATCACAACAATTGTCGTCTGCCTTGTCATCTGCTTCTGATTTTAAAAGTCATTTTTGCAAACAGTGTGGACCCAGATCAGACTGCTCCTCTAGGATCTGGGTCCACACTGTTTGTCGGTATGCAAAAATAGGTTTGAAAAGTCTGCAAGAATATTCAGCAGACGACATAAACTGACAACATTTTCAGATGCAGGTTTTCTTGGCGCTTTAAGGGTTAAGCACATCTGAACCTGAACAGCAGACAGATTCATATTGCAAAATCATTGCTTTTTCGAAAGAATTTAAAATGCATTCAATTTGTGCCCTCTGTGGTGCTTTAGAAAAGATCAGCATTGATGTGATCTTTGTGGCTTGCGTCAGACAAGCTACAGAAAAACAGAACTTACTAAGCGTTTGCGTTAACACCCCAGCTGGCACACGGCGTTTAAGACAACGTCGCAGCAACATCAATGCAACGTCATGACGTTGCATCGACGTTGCTGCAATGTTGTCTCAACGTAGCGTGCCCGGTAGGATATAGCTGTTTTTGTGTTGAAACACTGATGACTTATGGAACCCCGACGTGGAACAATATAGATAGCTGTAATTGTATCAGGATTGAGGACAGGGGGTCGATATCAATAAAACAATGTTAAGCCCGCGTCTAAAGTTTCATCGTTGGTCGTTTCAAAGCGGCCTTTCTATTTCAGCTTTTCTCTTTGTTTGTCCTTCTGTTTGTGTTTGTGCGTTCTGTTTTGAAGGAAGCGTTTTTTATTTAGTCCTGCAGCGCTGTTTTGTGTTGTCATATAGCGCTGTTTTTTGTGGTATTGTAGCATTGTTTTATGCTGTCATGTAGCGCAGTTTTGTGTATTATTATTAAACTCTTATCTGATTCCTTATGTTTTTCGATAACTGGGCCGAAATATCGCTATATTTATGTTCCTCAATAATGCACTGGTCATTTGCATTCCCGGCACCGTAGGGAACAGCGGGGTTTTTAACTTGTCATCTTGCAAAGCCTTGCTAAATGCACTGCATTGCGGGGCAAAATTTGTGGTAAAATCCCTGCTAAAAGTCCCTGGTGGTCCCCCGGGGTTGACAGTAATGAAGAACCGAAGTATAGAAATACGTGTTCCAGCAGTAAAATATGCTGGTTCTGATCATCCCATGAACCCACACAGTTGCATTAAGGATTGTTTTGTCAATTGGCACCGTATCCAATCATTCTTTAAGTGGACGTGATGGTACCTTTCCGCTTGTGCAAATAAGCCTGCTGTTTTTTTTTCGGGGGCCTTCTCATTTCGCATTAGCGTCGAAGACATTTCCGTCTGTCATGACTCACAGTCTATGATACAAGGGCAAGTCAATAAGTAACCAGCCTATCCCATTTCCAATTGACCGAGACACTCATAATTGTCATGCCCTGTTTCAATACATGTTTTAGGCCTGAGGGCAAAATTGCACCCTTATCGTGTCATTCACTCATAAGATATTGAATGTCAAACATGGCTAGCGATGCAAAAGTAAGCTTTTCGTCAAAAGTTGAGTACCGTGCTATAATTCGGTACTTGTATTTGAAAGGGAAAACAGGTCAGGAAATACATTGCAAGTTGATCAATGTTTATGGGTCTTCTGCACCATCGTATGCACAAGTTAAATTCTGGGTTGGGGAATTCAAACGCAGTAGAACGTCTTTAGAAGGCGAAACCAGATCTGGACGCCCATCAGATGCCACCGATGAAGAAATGTGTAACAAAGTAAGGAATCTGGTGTACTCTGATAGGCGAATTAAGATGGAAGAAATAGCGAATGCATTACACATTTCACATGGTAGCGTTTCAACAACTTTACATGATCGCTTGGGTATGCGCAAGCTAACAGCCCGTTGGGTCCTAAAATCCCTTAGCGACGAGCAAATTGCAACCAGAGCATCAGTATACAGTGCATTGTTGAAGCGGTTTAGGTCAAAGGAAGATGATTTCCTTTCACGTCTGATGACTGTAGATGAGACCTGGGTCCATTATTATGAGCCAGAGAATAAAGCTCAAAGTCGTCAGAGTGTAGGGCCGGGGTCTCCGAGGCCAAAGAAGTTCAAAACGCAACCCTCTGCTGGCAACTGTATTTTGGAACGCACAAGGCGTTATTATATTGGACTATCTAGCTAAGAAAAGTACAATAACAGGTGCGTATTATGCAAATTTGCTCGACTAACTGAGAATTGTGATCCGTGAAAAACGCCGAGGTAAACTCTCCAAAGGGATTCTGCTCCAACAGACAATGCGAGAGTCCACACTTGCAAAATTGCAATGAATGCTGTTGAGCGGAATGGGTACGAGCTAATACCGCATCCCGCCTATTCTCCGGACTTAGCTCCTAGTGACTATTTCCTATTCCCAAACTTGAAAGATGATATCCGTGGACGTCATTTCCGGTCCAACGAAGAAGTCGTGGCGGCAGTTGAGGAGTGGTTCAGAGACAAGGACCCTGGCTTCTTCAGTTCTGGGTTGATGGCACTGGAACACCGTTGGTCCAAGTGCATCATTCTAGAGGGAAATTACATCGAAAACGAAGAAATCGATCTCACCCAGAAATAAGTTAGGCCGTTTTTTTTATTGACTCGCCCTCATATGTGCGACTAGTAAGGGTGTCTTTGCATATACGACCGTCGAAAGCCTAGATCAGACTGGGCATCTGCGCTGTCTGATCTGGGCTTTCGTTATTCGCTAAAAGAATTTGTGGATACTGTAGAATAGAATATATAGTGAAGTCCCTAACCAGACTCTCTTTCTTCGCCAGCTGATCTGAGTCTTTACTGTTTACATATACCCAGAAGACACATTTCCCCATGCCGTGGCTTAGATTGCCTAATTCACGACTTTCTGCAGAGTTCAGAAAAGATAGCCCCTCCATGTAGCCTGAACCGAGACATTGCAAATCACAGGAAAAGCGAAAACCGTGATATGAGCCTCAACGGACGTAGACACCCAGAGAAGATTCAGATTAGCCTGTGCGTACACGGACAACATACGAGGGTGAGTCAATAAGTAACCAGCCTAACTTATTTCCGGTTGAGATCCACCTCTTCTTCTTCGATGTAATTGCCCTCTAGTGTGATGCACTTAGACCAACTGTGTTCAAGTGCCATCAGCCCAGAATTGAAAAAGTCAGGGTCCTTTCCATTGGCCCGCTCCTCAACTGCCGTCACGACTTCTTCATCAGACCGGAAATAAAATCCACGGATATCCTTTTTCAAGTTTGGGAATGGGAAAAAGTCGCTAGGAGCTAGGTCAGGCGAATAGGCAGGATGTGGTATTAATTCATACCCGTTTCGCTCTACAGCATCCATTGCAACTTTGCAAGTGTGGACTCTCGCGTTGTCCTGTTGCAGCAAAACATCTTTAGAGAGTTTACCTCGGCGTTTCTCACGGATGGCGGTTCTCAGCTGGTCTAACAAGTTATCATAGTACCCTTCAGTTATTGAACTTCTCTTGGGTAAAAATAACGCCTTTTGCGTCCCAAAATACTATGCCCATCATCTTGCCAGCAGATGGTTGCGTCTTGAACTTCTTTGGCCTCGTGGACCCCAGGCCCTACCCTTTGACGACTCTGAGCTTTATTCTCTGGCTCATAATAATGAACCCAAGTCTCATCTACAAGTCACCAGACGCAAAAGAAAATCATCTTTTGACCTAAAACGCTTCAACAAGGCGCTGCATACTGATGCTCTGGTTGCCATTTGCTCATCGCTAAGGGATTTGTGGACCCAACGGGCTGTTAGCTTGCGCATACCTAAACGATCATGTAAGATTGTTGAAACGCTACCATGTGAAATGCCTAATGCCTGTGCTATTTCTTCCACCTGAATTCGCCTATCAGAGTATACCAGATCCCGAGCTTTCTTACACATTTCTTCGTCGGTGGCATCCAGTGGGCGTCCAGACCTGGCTTCATCTTCTTCAGACGTTCTACCGCGTTTGAATTCTCCTACCCAGAATTTAACCTGAGCATAAGATGGTGAGAAGACCCATAAACATCGGCTAATTCGTGTATTTCCTTACCTGGTTTACCTTGTAAATACAAGTACCGAATTACAGCACGGTACTCAACTTTAGATGAAAAGCATGCCTTTGCATCACTAGCCATGTTTGACATTCAATATCTTATTAAAGAATGACTCGATACGCGTGCAATTTTGTACCCATGTATAAAACATATATTGAAATAAAGCTCGAAAATCGTGACCGTCTCGGTCCATCGAAAATGGGATAGGCTGGTTATTTATTGACACGCCCTCGTACGATACGGGTAGATTTAAATCGACATATTTAAACTAGTCAATTGACTCTTTTAAATCCCCTTTGTATATATGCCATATATACTGTGTCCCGTCTGGTATTTCTCTGTAAGGATTTTTACAAATAAACTATTGTTTTTAACCCGTTTAAATCTAGCGTCTCATAAAAGTGACATTGCGAAACAATGTAGACACGGATCAGACGCCGCGAAACGCGGCGTCTGATCAGTGTCTACAATGTTTGTGATATCTTCAGAAATTTCTGAAAAACATGGTAATAATAAAAACTAATCAGACACGCCTTATATAGGAAATGAACCTATCCAAAGACATTATGTAGATGAGTCCACTAGGCATAAATGTGTTAAAACAACATACTATATGCTAACGTCCGCGGACGCGGAGTCTTTGTTGGGCGTCCATGAGAGAAGGTACATTGTCCCACGTTACGACTCACACGATGGTGCATAGGCGCAGACTGATTTGAGTTTTCGGTGTTTACACATGCCAGTCACGTTGCTGGGGAGCTTGATTGATGAATACGTCTGTTTCAATCTCGAAAACAGTTTTATGTGAAAACATAAACTATTAAATTATTTTAGTTGAGAAAGCAAATCGGTTTATTTCACTGAATAATATCGTGTAATGTCGTTTTCCATATATATCACTATCTTAAAACGCCTTTTCCCAACTGCTATTTGGAAACAATTTAGAAGAGTCTTCATATTCATCATAAAACTTGAAACGTGCTGGCACCTGCTCAACTGGCTTCTTCTCTCAGGACAATATCCACTGCTAACCATTAGTATTAGATTCTGAAGCCACTATCTAAGCAGGCACACAACGTGGAAACAACGTCGATTCAACGTTGATCCAACTGCACTATACCAGCAGGCACACAATGTAGAGACAACGATTCAACGTTGATTCAAGACACTATCCCAGCAGGCACACAACGTAGAAACAATGTCGATGTAACGTTGATTCAACGTTGAATCGACGTTGTTTAATCGACATTGTTTTAACGTTGTGTTCCCGCTGGAATGGCTCTTATTCTGTAAAATATCATGAAATGGTTCTAAAAATGCTTGTCTTTGGTTGCGCTTGCCTTGGTTTTGCTCTTTTGAAGAGAATGAAGACAAAACATCATACTTACTACTGGTTATTACCGTGTAATGCGCGTTTGCTATCTGAACCAGCGCACGACAAAACTTACAATAAGACCTGTGTGACAAGCAAAGATTCTGATCAATCCATACATCCAACCCATCACGAAAACACACCTATATATTTTTTACCCCTTAAACCCCACTTTTATATAGTAAAACTAGGGTTTACAGGGGTATTCATTATTTTTCTTATTTCTGCTCAAAACATAGATTGTGGGTACTCGTTAGAACCGCCTCATCGAGGCGGTTCTAACGAGTACCCACAATCTATGTTTTTGAGCAGAAGTATGAAAAATATCAGAATTTTTTATCTGAAAAAATTTCATTTTTTGGTGGTAAAATTTTCAGTCTATTTGAATAGGCTTGTTTTCGTAATGGTATGGCAAGAGGTCTTGTGTATCCCTCTTTAGATAGCCCGGAGGCTGTAGAAGACACGTGTGATCAGCGAAGACTCTGAACAGAGCAGGCTGATCAGTCTTTGCTGGTCGCACAAATCTTCAAAATATTAATTGCGTATCTTACTCAATTCAATTAAAAGGAAAGCAATTGCATACAGGGAAAACAGATTATAAATGGCTAGTAAAAATATATTAGCCTCTCTAAAGCTCTGCTGATGTTTTAGCCATTTGCTTAAGATATTTCTGCACATAGTACCAGAGCGCCTTAAAATTGATAAAATATGTGAACTTCTTGACATATTATGCATTCCTTTAATTTTTTTTCATTCCTGCGGACCAAAGAGATAGTTTTGTAAACAGTAGACCTAGCTGAGATGGGGATCAAGCCGTCTCTCAGGATCAGCAGTTTGCCTTTTTGTCTTTGGTTTTAGACTGAAACCCTTTTTCGCATTAGTGGATATGTCCAAATGCAATGATTGAAGAGTCCACTTCAGACACTCGGAGAAGAAAGGTTAACATAAGATGTGTATCGACTGGGACGTTTTCACAAGCTCTGGTGCTGTTGTGTGCTCTATCTGTTAATTTCAGATCCGGTGAAGAAATTGGCCGCTCTGATTTCTGAAAACGAATCATAATCAAAGCACTGACAGCACTGGTAGGTCGATTTCTTTGAGTGTATGCTGCGAGAATGGCCCTGAACAGGGACTTAACAGCCTTAACCTCCTGTAATTTAAGCAAACAGTGCAGACCGCATTCTGTGGCGTCTGATTTTTTTTACTTCATTGTTTGCCAATGTCCCTAATATCCCTGTCCATGGTTTACAGATGATCCTCTGACGTCACAGCGACAAGAATAGCGCGGCAATAAATAATCGTCACCTGGATTTCGTCTAACGCGCGGTTTGCTTACATTGGTCAATGATAATCATGTGGGCAAGTACCTTAAGGAAATTGTGGCGTTTGTGTACTATGACTCGATTTTAAACAAGCTGCCAAAAAAACGCTGCTGTATGACATATTCGCTGCTTGAAGACTTACGCAGTTTAAATAGCTACTTTTCGGAAATCAATATTTTAATAAGTGAATTATAATTGTTAATAAAGGTGATAAATTCAAGATCCTTTACTGCTTATTGCTTGCCTTCGCTTCTTTAATAGCAGCAATTCATCTTGGAGACATCATGTAAACTAGCTACTAGTCGGATTAAAATATTTTATCAATGATTTATAATTATTTATCTATTTAATAAATGAAAGATTATCTACCGTCTACTGGTTGCCTTCGCCTCTTTCATAGCAGAAAGTTATCTTGATGTAAGATAACAGGAAGAAGTGATAAAATATATAATATAAAGGGCTAGGAGGTATTTTGGCTCATAAATGGAACAGTAATTTATCAGACATCGTCTTTGCCTCGTAACCGTCTTTGGTAGATTACAGTTTATAACCGCTTTATAATATGAAATAAATAGGTGTTACCTATGAAGCGAGCTTAAGCATTTGGCATTTTCTATTTATTTACTTTTTTTTCACCAGGTATGCAAAGTCGCGGACAAGACAAAACCTGTTTAAATAGGTCCGAGACAAAGTGCACAACATTGAATATTATGCTTACATCAATAGAACCAGAGTTTCCTAGGAAACATCGCTCTACTGTATTTTTTTCTACATATTTAAAAGATGAGGCAAGTGAAAAGAGGTTTATTTGATGCTAAATATAGCGATATTACCCAGTCTGAACTACCTGAAATCTGCCATCCGTGATATCCAAATTTGATGCCTTCAGGGTACAATGGAAGCATGTCCTAAAACACCACTAATTTGACAGGCGTTTACAAAATGGCATACAACCGCTGCGTCCGTGTCGATCGGTCTGCCGTGGCTTTTCGGCTTGGGGTGGGGCGTAGTACTCTCCACGGCGTCGTTACTGCTATCACTTATGCCATACAATGTATCTCGGTTTCTAGGTATTAACTTTATGGATGCTTATGATGTTTATCAATAACACGTGCTACGACACAATTTGCAAAGCAAATCATTGTGCAGCATGTGTCTACAGACGAAAGTCGCTAACATTATGAAAACACGCCTATTCAAATATATTGAAAATTTTACAACCAAAAACGGGAAAATTTCCAGATAAAAAATTCTGATATTTTTCATATTTCTACTCAAAACATAGACTGTGGGTACTCGTTAGAACCGCCTCATCGATGCGGTTCTAACGAATACCCACAATCTATGTTTTGAGCAGAGATAAGAAAAATAATGTATACCCCTGTAAACCCCAGTTTTACTATATAAAAGTGAGGTTTCAGGGGGTCAAAATTATATAGGCGTGTTTTCGTGATGAGTACGAACGATCAGGCGATCGCCAGTCAGCTGAAATCACCGCATATCCTACCTTTATCATGTTGTCAGCGATAAATTCTTCCATATGCATAATTCCTGTTATGTGCTGTAGGAATGTAATTCATTTTTTACAGCAATACTTCAGTATTTATCCTTAAATACACGAAAATGTTGTTTAATGTATTGAGAAATCTCATATTAAAAATGGCGGCTAAAACGCAGATCAGTCTTGCAGCCATCAGTGTCGATGACGTAAACATGTTTCCTTCTATTTCGTTGACTATACGATTCTTTACAGCCAATAAGATCGCTTGCGGCGGCTGACTGGCTTTCCATGTTTGCAGCGGATCGTATCTGATCATCATATTTTTCGGAAACCAGGCCAATGCCTCCGGCGTTTATTAGCGTTGGTTTTTGGATTCGACATTAAGCCGATACACTTCGCTGTAGATATGGGAAACCAGTCAACCGCCGCATGCGAACTCTTCTGCATAGTATGTGAGAGACTCACGATACCTATAGTACGAGCTTAAGCGACCTGTTAAGCTAGTCATTTATAAGTCCTTATAATGAGTTCCCAACGTTCCTCTATTTAATACAGTATACAGTCCGGAATCTGCTGGATAAGATTATTCTGTAAGTCAAACACCTTTTGGAATAGTTTAATGATACATGGTAGAAATGTAGAACAGAACAAGAGGACGTGTCGCGTTTAAGAATGATAACTCTTGCTTTTTATCTTTTGGATTTATATATCTTTGTTTGTTTTTTTTTAAATAGGTTTCGTGTCCGCTCTGTACCTCAAAAACACTTCGGAATATTTTAATGGTACTTACTAGAAATGTAGAACAGGACAGCCCGACGTGTCGCATACAAGAATGACAAATCTGCCTATCTTACTTTTAGCGTTATCTCCCTTTGTTATATTTGACAGTTATTATGCATTGATTTCGTGTTCACTCCGTTACTCGTATACCCATCGGAATATTTTGATGGTATTTGGTAGAAATGAAGAACAGAACAAGATGGCGTGTCATGTTTAAGAATGACAACTCTGCCTTTCTTACTTTTGCTTTTATCTCCCTTTTTATATTTGACAGTGTTTATGATTAGATTTCGTGTCCGCTCTGTAAGTCGAATACCCTTTGAAATATTTTTATGATACGTAAGAGAAATGTAATACAGGAAGAGACGACATGTCACATAGAATAATGACAACTTTGACTTTCTTACTTTTACAGTTATCTCCCCTTCTTGTCCTTGAATTTGATTTTGTGTCCGCTCTGTAACTTGAATACATTCGGAATATTGTGATGCTACTTAGTAGAAATATAGAACAGGAGGAGGTGGCATGTTGTGTACAAAAATGACAACTCTGTATTTTTTTTTTACTTTTGGAATTTATCTCCTCCCCTTGGTTTGTTTGAATTTAATTTCGTGTCCGCTCTGTTACTCCAATATCCGTTGGTTATTTTAATTTTACTTGGTAGAAATGAAGAACATGACGAGACCAAGTGTTGCATACATATTGATAACGCTGGCTTTTGATGTTATCTCCCCTTTCTGTATTTGAATTTTATTTCGTGTCCGCTCTGTAACTTGAATAACAGTCACAATATTTTGATGATACTTGGCTGAAATGTAGAACAGGACGAGACAACGTGTTGCCTACAAGAATGACAACCCTGGCGGGGCTGCGGTTAGGGGGACTTCTTTTTTTCTAAAACATTAGAAAACAAACTGTTCTAGTATTATTCGGGTTTATTTTAGTGGATTATAAAACAGGATTATAAGAATAAATATTTATCACTAGAGACCGGAGCCAGTCTAGGCGTGGTCCTGCTCAAGGTTCCGCACACATTGTAGTACGACTTACTTGCATTCCCATGTGGGTTGGTGCAACACAATGTAGCGGGAATACTATTGTTAGTAAAAGAACATGAAGTAAATAATCACTCACTATTAATATCAGTAAAACAGAAGCTATTATTTTTTTCTTGTAATGACGCATATCATTTCCCATTTTTTATGTTCGAAGATGTTTTGGTTAATTTTGTTGAAAGTCATAAGCATCTTACTCTTTCTAGTAATGCCAAGTGGCATGCGCACATAGAAAATATTATCACATCCGTATCCAAATTATTAGGAATTATGAGAGCCTTCAACTACAAATTGAGTAGAAAAGCTTTTAATAATATCTATATTTCTTACATTTGACCTAGCTTAGAGTACGCAGCTGTGGTATGGGACGGCTGTACAGCATATTATGAAAAAACTCGACTCGAGCGAACACAATATGAAGCAGCGGACTAACGAGATCTGTTTCGATCGATAAACTTATTAAAGAAATAGGACGGTTGTATAAACTCATAAATAGCTTGGCGCCAGATTAAATTTCTAATATCACGCCGCCGTTTGTGTCGGAGGGAACAGAATACAGCCTGAGAAATGCAGCTGACATTTCTGTCGTAAGTAGAAGAACTGAAATTTATTTTAGATCATTTTCCCTCTTCCGTTGACTACTGGAATAAGTTACCTTTATCAGTACGAAACGCTGGTTCTCTCAGTGCTTTTAAACAATTACTTAAGTGATTTATGTTTAGGTGTCCTGAAGTTCCAAACGACTTTGTTTCAGGCCAACACATAAATTCTGGCTATCATTGTAGAGTAACAAATAATTGTTGTAATCTAAATAAAGACTTATTTAAAAATCATCTTAGACCAAGGTTCATGTGAATGTGGCTTTGAGACTGAGGATGCTGAACACTCTTTTTTCTTCTGTAATAGATTCACATAGCAAAGGATAACTCTGTTCCAGGACATCCGTAAATGTTAGCCTATCGGTATACGCTTTCTCTGATACGGTTCTCCTGCTCTTTCTAATGACGATAATGCTTTTTTCATATGTTCAACATTTTATAAAAGAAACAAACGTTTTTGATCAACCGTAAATCTTATTTACATATTGAAAACATGTATGTAGCTTGTTATACCTATTAAAACAATCTGTTATCGACCCACTTGGTTTGGTGACCCCCACTCACTCCTCACCCTCTTTAGTTTCATTTCCGTTCTTGATACTAGATGCCTATAGAACTACTCTCCTTTTTAGTGTGCTTTTGCTTTCTTTCTTTTCTATTTATCTTTTTATTTCTTCACCTTCTGCATTTGTTCTTAGCTCTTATTGCAATCGCTCAGTGTTTTGTTGATTATAAATTAATTTTGTTTATATGTAAACACGCGAACTCGTACTCTTCAGATACTATATCGAGGGTTGAGCGCAAGACTATGGTAACTCAAACATATTTTTGAAACCCTTGTTTAGGGGCAACTTGGACCCCTTTGTAAACAATGCAAATTTAGGTGCCATTGCTCATACGAGCAATGGCACCTGAATTTTCATTGTTTACAGAAAGAAATGTTGTAATCTTCATAACACCTTCATGTTGAGGAGATTATGTTTGGGGAAAAACAACCATCTGACTTATGCTAGTCTTGCGCTCAACCCTCGATATATCGTTTGATCCTAGCTGTACAATTTTATCTTCTTTCCTCTCTTTTGTACTAGGATCTTGACAGTCGGAATTCCAGTGCGTACATAATAAGTAAACATTGCAATAAGCGTTGTATGTTATATTTTGTTTTGAGGAGGATCTCATTACGAAAACACGCCTATTCAAATATACTGAAAATTTTACCACCAAAAAATGGCAATTTTTTCAGATAAAAAATTCTGATATTTTTCATATTTCTGCTCAAAACATAGATTGTGGGTACTCGTTAGAACCGCCTCGACGAGGCGGTTCTAACGAGTACCCACAATCTATATTTTTGAGCAGAAATAACAAAAATAATGTATACCCCTGTAAACCCCAGTTTTACTATATAAAAGTGGGGTTTAAGGGGGTCAAAATTATATAGGCATGTTTTCGTGATGTTATCTAATGTTGTGAGAACTTGTGGTCCAACCCATTTGCTTGATGATTATTTTGCAATAAAAAATGATTAAACTATACTAAAGAGACTGGAGCCGGTCTAGATCGCGATATGCGAAACGTTTTGTTGGGTATATTTTATCTGACAGATATGCTGACAGAATCATTTGATACTACAGAATGTATAAATGGAGAACCAAGGCAGATGATACTTTGCTCGTGTGAAAACTGATCTAAATCTGCAAATTTTGCACATACATGTATTCGAAGGCATGTTCCGCTTGAAGTGGCCCAGCAATTGCTTACTGTCTTGAGCCACCACTAGATATAATGTCCGTTAAAAATATTCAGGATACGCACAGGTTTATCACAATGACCTTTTACTTGTCATCCTGTTTTTTTACCCCTTGCCCATTCACCCATTGAAAAATTGGAACACATTCTACGTCTGGTTCACTTGCAATCGAGTTTCTTGTTTCATAGTGTATAAATTCAGAAAGAAGGACTGGAAGGGAGCAAAACAATATATTAAACATGTATTATCAGACTATTGGAAATCGGAGTTTAATAACAGATTTTAATGAATTCTTTGATAATTATTGCTTTTGAGGCCCGGGAAACACACGAAAATACAAAGTTGCTAATTTGGAAACAAACATGTGTTAAGGGAAAATACATTTTCAGTTTTCTGGATGTATTGTTAACATTTACTTTAATACTTCAAGAAGTATATATTTTGGATATTTGTTACATTCGCAGCTCTGATGCAATTCTAACAACAATTCAAAATCTCGGTTCTGTGAGAGAATAAGAACAAAACAATGCCTTTCTTACATATTGTTTATTATTACTAAGGACTCTTTACAACAGCAAGTTTATGTTAAAGACAATACCTTTGAGAACAATTGATGTCTTTGTGATGAGGGTTTACTGTATTGACTTGTCAACTACAACGCTTTCAGGTGTATTTACAGTGTAACTATGATTAGAATAATTAGTTATGTGTATATTTATCCGGTTTGCTCCTCTTAGTGGTGATGTCTTAACTTGTTTTAATCTTATGAGCCTTTCTTGCTCTTCGTCAAAAGGGTCTGAGGCTATACATCGTACAGATTTGAAATTCGTGGTCCTGTCAGTGTATGCAGGTCTTGAATAGATGGGGTGTAAGAGAACGCGTTGCCAAACTTTGGCATTGTTTTTATTTAATTTAACAAACGCATTTACTTCAAATCGATGTCCTTTTTTTCTCCTCCAACAGTTTAAATTTTGAGCGTTGGTAAGCCTTCCCACACATACTTAAACACGGAGGGTCCACAGATATTTCTTGACAAAGTATCAACGTCTTTGACGATACACACTAAGAGGAAATATTATTTTGATGATTTCTTTATCATTTAATTATAAGTCCCTATCTTTTCTGTATATTCTAAAATCCCAGTTGTTTAGTTATACGAATAATGACTTGAGACACAGACTAGCTATATCTACAGTTTGCTTTGGGCTAAAGGCATGCCAGACTGTGTTTGTCGGATCTCGGTATTTGTTATAGATATGAGTTTGCATCACAAAAACATGCCTATATAATTTTGATTCCCTTAAACCGCACTTTTATATAGTAAAACTGGGGTTTACAGTGGTATAAATTATTTTTCTTACTTCTGCTAAAAAAAACCTAGATTGTGGGTACTCGTTAGAACCGCCTCGTCAAGGCGGTTCTAACAAATATCACAATCAATGTTTTTAGCAAAACTATAAAAAAAATCTGACTTTTTATCTGAAAATGTTCTTTTTTGGTAGTAAAATTTTCAGTATATTTGAATAGGCATGTTTTCGCAATGCATTTTATCGATGTGTGAACGCGGACGAATCACCCACAAACTGAATAAAGCCCCAAGTCAACACATCCATAAATTGAATTTTTAATAATTCCAACTCGGACATGTTTGCTTATTTTAGTAATCTATGCAAACGTTTCTCCTCAGTGGAGTTATCGAAGTGTCAAAGCTGTTCTGAATTTACTTGCGACCAGTCAAATTGAGCTCTATTAATCAGCTCCTGAAATTATACGTTTCGTACATATTCTGAATTATATAAATGGTTTACGTATGATTTTCTTTTGGTATTGATTTCCAGCCTTTTTTCATCATTGTGTTGTAATGTTTTTGAGTGTTGGTTCACTGATGAATTAGGGCACCCTTCGTGGACCGAACTGGTATTTTGTTATGTGTAGCTGGAATTGAATCAAGATTATTGCATAAAAAGCAGTGTCGCACATTATTAACAGTCGTGCATTAACCAGCGAAAAGCCGTGTATTAACAAGGCAATTCACGCGCTGTTAATGCACGGCTACGCAACTTTCAATATGCTCGTACCGGGGCAATA
Organism: Anodontia alba; assembly: GCA_964016985.1. Lineage (NCBI taxonomy): Eukaryota > Metazoa > Mollusca > Bivalvia > Lucinida > Lucinidae > Anodontia > Anodontia alba. The sequence goes on along the minus strand of OZ024826.1, from coordinate 32,539,297 downwards.
GAATCGCTGCCGTCACGAGATGTGTACTGCCCGGCCCTAGAACGGGCATAATCCGTGGAAATTGCGCTCGCGAGACATCGGTGAAAAGGCGAAACAAAATAGTGCAAGAAATAACGCGAAATGTAGCAAATGTTTTCAGTTTTTATGCAATAATAGCGATCGAACATGGTTTTTCAACGCATGAACATTCGCCAGGTCCCTTTGAGGTGTTGAAAACCGCGGCCTTCAAACCATGTTTGATCCCTATATAAAGGGGAATGTGGCGTCACTGAAACTAGGATAAGGCATCCCCTTCTCCACAAGAGCTCTGCTGTTGACTGTTTAAAGGCGGCATTTCGGTTTCAGTTTCTTTGCGTTTGTTTTCGATCAAGCGCCTTTTTTATGTCGTTTTATGTCATTAAGCTTGTAGTAAGTTTAAACATATTTTATTTCCAATAAACAAGGAAATGGGATAGGACCACGTTATACTAACATAAGATTCGGTCCTTTCCCTACAAGGAAAGAAACACACATAAGATGTAGCACAATTGCATATAAACAAGTATTAAACTTTGAAATCAATTAACCAGTAAATGTAAGAAGAAGAGGAAGAAGAATGATATTAGGTAACAAAAAAGAATATAGAAGATCATGGAGTTTTGTAGTCAAATTAATTTACGATGAAATTATTATAAAATGGTGTAAGTAACGTACAAACAGATTACCCCCAAAAAATACATCTGCAGAACCAAATTCAACTACAGCCTTTGATCTGAGTCAGCTCAGCTTGCAATGAATGTACTCTTTACAGATTAGCTAATCTTGTCAGAGAACGAAAGAAAATCTAGCTACGAGAGGATCTTTTTGTCTGCTTAATAGGGTCATGGACTGCACTAAATATTATATTATTTTGCTCTTTGGTTAAAGTTGATTTTCCGAATAGTAGCATGTGTATACTAAGTTGATGTAAGTGCCGAGTTGAATTGAAGAGAGTACTCATTGATTTTCGTAAGATTTGCAGCAAAAGAAGTAATGTTTCGCGTCTTCACGTTCAGTTGTACATGCACAGTAAGGATTTAGCCAAAGATGGGTGAAAAAAGCGGTCATTATTCAAGTCGCTGCAGTTAGTTCTTAATCGTGCATGAATAACAAAATAAAATCGACTGCCGCTGAAGTAAAATGACGGAACTGGTCTCGGTATATATTCGTTTAAAATTCCTTGTTTAGAAGCAGAAACTAATGTTGAACTTCTGATGTTAAGGTTCAAAGAATTCTACATATTTATACTAGATTGTAAACAAGATTTTTGAGACATTGTTGTGCTGACGTTTAAACCTCTTAAGTTATCGGTATTTCTAAACGGGTATTGATTGGTCTCACTAACTGTTGGTGGATCAAATCAGAAATATATGTTAGAACCATGTTATTGACGCTGTACTTTAATTAAAGTTTCTGTAATTCTCGTCATTATTTTAAGGACTGCCAACCACATTCACAATAGAGTTTTTCGAGTGAAACCGAGCGAGTCAAGCCGGTGACTATACGGGCAGCTTCATTTTTTAGTTGTTGAAGGTATTCAGAACAAGTATCGTCCCAGATTATGGAAGTGTATTCTAGTATTGGAGCTATATATGAAATATGAATTTGGTTTAATGATTTTCGATTTAATGTGCATTATAATCGCCTCATTATACCAATTACTTTAGAAGCAGACTGAGTGATATTTTCTATATGAGTATCCCAGTGGTCATTACTACTCAAACTAACGCCCAAACGTTTGTGATATTCAACGAACAACATCTCCGTTTCTTGGAAAATTAGTTTTGGTAGATCATCATGAAATTTTCCAGGAAAGTTCACAGTTACAAACAGCAGCAAGACTGTGTAGATCAATATTAATGATCCGAAAACACGGTCTGGCTATCCTTGAGACACCAAAGAAAACAAAAATAAAATAATATACAAAATAACACGAAGAACAAACAGTTATAAAGAACAACGTCACAGCTGCAATTAATTCCCATTACGAGACTAAGCCTATTCAAATATACTGAGAATTTTACCACCAAAATATGAAAATTTTCAAATATTTTTTTTACATTTTTCATAGTTCTGCTTAAAACATCGATTGTGGGTACTCGTTAGAACCGCCTCAGCGAGGCGGTTCTAACAAATACCCACAATCTATGTTTTCAGCAGAAATAAGACAAATAATGTATATCCCTGTAACCCCCAATTTTACTACATAAAAGTGGAGTTTAAGGGGTCAGCTTTATATAGGCATGTTTTCGCGAAAGGGCATACAAACCAAGAAGAACTGTAACAGAGAAATCGCCTTTGAACGGCCAGCAGACAAAAAGGTACTTGGAAGGAAGGGGTCACCAGATTTTACAGAATGTTCCAAAATCGAATAAAAAAAATCACGAAAACATACCTATATAATTTTGACCCCCTTAAACCCACTTTTATATAGTAAAACTAGGATTTACAGGGGTATACATTATTTTTCTTATTTCTGCTCAAATAATAGATTGTGGGTACTCGTTAGAACCGCCTCGGTGAGGCGGTTCTAACGAGTACACACAATCTATATTTTGAGCAGAAATATGATTAATGTCAGAATTTTTTATCTAAAATCTTTCAGTTTTTCGTGATGAATTTTTTTGTATATTTGAATAGGCGTGTTTCAGTTATGCTAACGCCTGCAAAACTTACACATCAAATTGGAAACCAAAGCGCCAGACAAATGTTAAATGTACCAGCAGGAAATGATTTATTTGATTTTAACTCGTTTGTACAAAATAAAGTAGTAGTTATTGCATTAACCCTGCTGTCAGCGTCAGCAGTCGCGTTAGCTTTAGTCTCGGCTTAAGAGTTTATATGATGGATAATTGCGAGTTCTAGAAAGCAACCCAATCCGACGACAGATATTTGTTATGCATTGTGTTGTTGTTTTTTAATTCCCGCCGCTGTCTTAAACTATCCATTGCTTTCGCCCGACTTCCAAACTACTAAACAAATATATAGAGGGTGAAAAATGACTAAGTTTACAATGTGGAAAAAAATCTGAGGTTAAGAAAATGACAAAGTGAAAGTGGAAAAAGTGACTAAAATAAAGATAAAAATCATATTCAAACCACGTGCACTTCTGCAGACCCGGGAGAAAACATGTGCAAAGTTTCAAAAAGACCGGTTTAAATTCTATGAGAAGTTGCAATCACATGGTACCCACTGTCTATACATCTGAGATCAGTAAATTACAAAGTTAAAAAAGAACAAAAAAGTAACAAAAAATACGGCAACGATTATATGAAAAGCACATGTACATCTTGAGACTATGGAGAAAACATGTGCAAAGTTCCAAATAGATTAGTATAAAATTGTATTTGGTGTTGTGCTCACGAGGTACCCACTGTCTAAATATTGAGGGTGAAAAATGACTAAGTTTACATCGTGGAAAAAGTAACAAAAAATAATCTAACAATTACATCCAAATCACATGCATATCCTCATACCATGAAGAAAAAGCATGCAAAGTTTCATAATAATCGGTACAAAACTGTAAGAGGAGTTGCGCTCACAAGAGGTACCAACTGTTTATATATAAAGGGTGAAAAATGACTAAGTTCACAATGTGGAAAAAGTAACAAAAAGTAATCAAACAATTATATCCAAACCACATGCACATCCTCATACCATAAAGAAAACATATGCAAAGTTTCAAAACGATCGGTACAAAACTGTAAGAGGAGTTGCGCTCACAAGAGGTACCCATTGTCTATATATTGAGGGTGAAAAATGACTAAGTTCACAATGTGGAAAAAGTGACAAAAATGTTCAAACAATTATACCCAAACCACATGCACATCCTCATACCACGAAGAAAACACATGCAAAGTTTCAAAACAGTGTAAAACTGTAAGAAGAGCTGCGCTCACAGGAGGTACCCACTGTCTATATATTGAGGTGAAAAATGAGTAAGTTCACAATGTGGAAAAAGTGACAAAAAATGATCTAACAATTGTATTCAAACTACATGCACGTCTTCATACACATGCAAAGTTTCAAAATGATCGGTACAAAACTGTAAGAGGAGTTGCCCTCACAAGACACCAAGGGTAAATGTTACCAGAAAGACGAACGGACGGACGAAAACTTGCACGCCTAAGTCGCCCATGCTACAGCAGATGCGACAAATATTGTACCATACCATTTTATAGCAGCCTATTAACATTACTTCAAATCAGTATTATTCAGCAGATATTTTAATCTCTGTTCGTTGACCGCTGACTCATAAAAGTGTTTTAAAATTATTCTGCTGCAAATGCCATTTTCCTTTATAATGACTGGCGGTGAATCATTCAGCAATAAATAAACTATTAGAAATACACATAAAGATGAATGGAAATGCCGCAAGCCTTTAGTTGCTTTTTTGCACCTTTTTGCAGGAAGGCGATGGATCCATAATCATGTATAGAAAGGAGCTACTTTTAAAATGTAAAACATTACGAAAACATGCCTATTCAAATATACTGAAAATTTCACCACCAACAAAATGAAAATTTTCAGATGAAAAATTCTGATATTTTTTCTCATTTCTGCTCAAAACATAGATTGTGGGTACTCGTTAGATCCGCCTCGGTGAGGCGGTTCTAATGGGAACCCACAATCTTTGTTTTTGAGCAGAAATAGGAAAAATAATGTATACCCCTGTAAACCCCAGTTTTACTATATAAAAGTGGGGTTTAAGGGGATTTAAATTATATAGGCATGTTTTCGTGATGGAAAGCATTTTCTCCCGGAGGGAGCAGTCCTTTCTTTAAGAGTAACACTAATTAATAAAGGGGCCGAACAAATGCTTCAATGTCAAGAGCTTATTTGATTCGATGACATTGTTTAGCCGTTTTCTATATGCCTCAAAGAAATCGAAATGATCTGCAGTGTAAGAAAACGTACCGTCTAATACGTGCGCAAAACGAAGACTCAAATCTGATCAGAGTCTTCTTCCATCTCAATAAGACCTTTTGCATCATTGACTATCCAAAATGCGACCAGTGAAGATTCTGATCATGGGAGGGGTTGGAGTGGGTACTCTGTATTTTGCCTGCTACATAGTCTAGGACTATATTTGGGGCCTTAGACTTTTTATTTTTACTATTTTATATTGTTATGGGGAAAAGGTTGCTATTTTGCGGGGTATTTGCCATTTGCAGTTATTCTTGGGGGTCACTTTTAAAAATGACTATTTGATAGGGGGGGGGGGGGGGGGGGGGGAGGGGGGGGGAGTCTATCAAAATTCTCGGTATTTTTGCGGGGTATTGTAAGAATCGGGGTTAGAACCTTCTGTTGAACTGATAGTTGTTTTTATTTAATTTTAACAGCTCTATTTCAGCTGCGCATCAGTTCAGTGCCATTAAAGTAAAAACAGAGCTACTATTGGAAACTATTTAAAGCACTCATATCACTAATTTGTCATTATACAGGAAAATAAATGAAAATCACACTTTTATAAAAAGACAGCAAGGGGAATACTTTTTGGGGTATACTAATATATTTTTTTTTTTTTTTTTTTTTTTTTTTTTTTTTGGGGGGGGGGGGGGGGGGGTTTGGTATTGCTAATATACCGTATAATTTTTAGGGGTAAGCACTAGATGCTGGGGCCCAGCCTATGTAGCAGACAAAATTCACGTAATCCACCGCCCCTTCCCCTTCCCCCGCCCTACCCCCCCCCCCCCCCCCCCCCACGTCCTCCCCGGGCGCACATGTCCGAAGGTGCATTTTCTGACATTGCGGCTGAAACAGTCTTATGTTCTTAGTGTATTGTTTTTCCTGCGGCTGATTAAAGATTGAAAAATTCATTTTATCGCTCCTCGAAATTAAACACTCAAATTGTTGTCAAGAATACGCTACTCATTACCACAGAAAAGGTTCACAAAAAGGTTAAGTCTCTAAATAATTTGACAACATTGTAATTTGCGGGCGCAAATTGAATCAACCTTGCTTAAGCTATTATTCCTCTGCAATTTCAACAAATCGGATTTTCATTTATCATCTATCAAACGCCATTGGATTCCTTTATGATACAAGCCTTAACATTGTAAAAGAACAATTTTGTCATGAGCGAACAACGAATGCCCAAAACTACCCGTGCATCTGCGCAGTCCTATAAGAAACAAGTTGGTTCCGTCACATAGACTTCTGAACCGAACGACTCCATTACGAAAACATGCCTATTCAAATATACTGAAAATTTTAACACCAAAAAATGAAAATTTTCAGATAAAATATTCTGATATTTTTTATATTTCTGCTCAAAACATAGATTGTGGGTACTCGTTAGAACCGCCTCGCCGAGGCGGTTCTAACGAGTACCCACAATCTATGTTTTTAAGCAGAAATAAGAAAAATAATGTATACCCCTGTAAACCCCAGTTTTACTATATAAAAGTGGGGTTTAAGGAGGTCAAAATTATATAGACATGTTTTCGTGATGTAGACGCTTTATCAGCCTGCGCGAATCAGGGCCTTTGCTGTCTGCATATTACCCGTTTCGACGTTTTAGATCATGGTATGGTCAAACATAAATGCTATGCTACCGTATTTGTCCTAAATATTAGGAAACCGTATATCCTTACCAGATTTGCCCTAAAATTGAACAAGTCAGTTTGACTGCCTATTGCTTTGTCTAAAATTTGCTGCACGAGTGTCAAACAGATCAGGTCCAGAACAAACGCCACTGCAGCGTCTAATCTGGGTCTAAAGTTTACTAAGGCACGTCTGTCCAAATTCTTAGTGTAAACATGGTAACCATAAGCGCTATGCTATTCCTTATTGAGAAAATGTTGTGTTTGCATTAAGCGTCCAGCATGGGAATTGTCCTGTGTGACAAGATCAAAGAATATCTGACAAAGACATATGTCTAAATTAACGCTTAGCAGTCGTAGTAAACTTTTCAGCAGACAACATTATAAAATATTTTTCTGATATTTGCCATTAAATAGGTTTTTTCATTTCATGCAAATCGTCTCCATTAGGGACAATTTGCATTGAATGTCAAGTCCCGTTTCCTGGGAAAAATAAGAAAATAGCATCAATTTGTCATCTGCTGAATTTGCTACAAGAGTTGTAACGGTTAATAGCACGTGATGGTGTCTGCCGACATTAGCTTACATCCCTTGTAATTAAAGCCATCTTTGTCTATCACTGTATATCAATCAGTCTTATACATTAAGGATCAAACGTGGCATACAAATGACTACTAGAATGGTCTATCTTTGACCAGAAGCTTATCAATAAGCTGTTCTGTCCATTATTTAACCGTTCTGTCACGACCAGTGTTACGTTCTTGAAAAAATCTCCATTCCACACAATGTATAAGAAGGGTCAATAAATTCTGACACGGAAAACAAGACACTGGTAAATCTAGACTGGCTCCAGTCTCCAGTGACTAACTATTTTTTTTTCATATAATCTGTTTAATAATCCACTAAAAAAAAACAAAGGAATGTCATGACTGTAAAGGTTGCATGATCACTTTGTTTCCTTAAATTACAGGAAATAAAAGGTTAAGTGACCAGCCTTTATAGTCATGATATTGTTTCGGTTTTATTTAAGTGGATTATCAAACAGGATTATGAGGAAAATATGTAGTTACTGGAGACAGGAGCCTGTCTATAATAAACGAAAGACTCGATTTTATTGAATCTGTCCATATACAGTAATGTAGCGTACAACTCTGCTCATGTCTCCAATATCCTGGTTGAGTGACATTCTATTTTCAAATAAAACGCAATGGGCTCATCCGTCCAAAAAAATTCATTAACCCTTTTATTCCCGCAGACCAAAACAGGTATCCCTGCCATCAGTGTAAATTCTGATGAGACGGCTCGTAACGAGCCGTCTCATCAAGATCTTCACTGATCTTAAGTCTGTTTCCAATTCTGTACTGACAACTATATTTGCAACACTGGATATGCTCAATTTCAATGATAGAAGAGTAAACTTCACGGGTGAATGGATTTAATAACGAGCTTAAGCGACCTGCACAGCAGGTCGCCACCTGCGCAGCAGATGGCGAAGCTTAAGCTCGTACTATAGGTATCATGAGTCTCTCACATACTATGCAGAAGAATTCGCATGCGGCGGCTGACTGGTTTCATAAATTTCTACAGCGGAGTGTGTCGGCTTAATGTTGAACCCGAAAACCAACGCTAATTTACTGTCCGTTGCCAGTCTGGTTTCCGAAAAATATGATGATCAGATACGCTTCGCTGCAAACATGGAAAGCCAGTCAGCTGCCGCAAGCAATCTCATTGGCTGTAATGAATCGTATAGCCAATGAAATAGAAGGATACATTTTTTACGACTTTGGGGTCTGGGAAGGGCTGCGGTTTGTGATTATGGCACTCCCTGGACTTTTCTCTTACCTTTTTCGACACGGATAAGTGCGTGACTGATCTGCGTTTTAGCCGCCATATTTACATGAAGTGTGTGACTTCTCTCGCATTAAAGAACATTTTCGCGTATTAAAGTGTAAATACTGAAGTTTTGCTGTAAACAAAATGAATTACATTCCTACAGCACATAACAGAAATATGCATGGAGAAGAATTTATCGCTGACAACATGATAAAGGTAGGATATGCGGTGATTTCAGCTGATTCGCGATCAGCTGATCGTTCGCGGTATAGATAAAAGGAGATATCAAGTTTTTGTGTTTTTTTTTTTTTTTTGTTTTTTTTTTTTTGTGTGTTTTTTTTTTTTTTTTTTTTTTTTTTTTTTTTTTTGTTGTTGTTGTTTTTTTTTTTTTTTTGTTTTTTTTTTTGACGAAATCAGCCTATAAAAATAAATTTTCGGGGTACAAGCATAATTTGTTTTTACTGTAAGTCTAAATATTTGTATATTCGTTTATACACTTGTAACAGGACCGGGGGGATTGAACCCGGGCCGTCCGCGTGACAGGCGGCCACTCTACCACGTCGCTATAAAGTCAAGGACAAGAGTATCATATACCAATACCAGATGACGCACTTATGTACAAAATTTCATGAAAAAAAAATTGTTCGATGTTGTGCACTTTGCCTCGGACCTACGTTTAAACAGGTTTTGTCTGGTCCGCGACTTTGCATATCTGATGAAAAAAGTGCTTAAAATGCTTAAGCTCGTTTTATAGGTAACACCTATTTATTTCATATTACATTTATCTAAAACTGTATACGGGGTGATATATTCCGGACGCCACAGAGAACCTAACACCAGCTTTAATGACGGTAAATTGTTTTGAAAGTAGGGATCGTTTGTAAATATATTCTAAAATGAATGACCCTTAAGAGTAATGAATACACTCGCAAAACTGCAAACAGTTAAAGTGTAAAGCTAGCTTCGGCCAATTAGGCCTCGTAAGTGTCCTTCATATAAATCTTCAAAATCCCGGAATGGGCACAATGATTATAAATCATTACGAAAACACGCCTATTCAAATATATAGAAAATTTTTCTTCCAAAAATTTTAAAATTTTCAGAAAAAAAAACTGTGATATTTTTCATATTTCTGCTCAAAACGTAGATTGTGGGTACTCGTTAGAATTGCCTCGGCGAGGCGGTTCTAACGAGTACCCACAATCTATGTTTTTGAGCAGAAATAAGAAAAATAATGTATACCCCTGTCAACCCCAGTTTTACTATATAAAAGTGGGGTTTAAGGGGGTCAAAATTATATAGGTATGTTTTCGTGATGTGACCGGAAAATGTCAACAACACGTTTTACAGCCACCATAGGCCGGTAACACTAGCTGTAGTGAAGCCAAAGGGATTCTAAAAAGAATGAACGTTGAGAGCAACGAACACACTCCAAAAAATGAAAACAGCTGAATTGGCATGTTTTTTTGCGCCAGACTGCGAGTTTCGGTCAATTATGCGTCATTAGTGACTCTTCAAAAATCCCGGATTAAGTTCAATGATCACAAAGTAAGTTTGATTGACTTTTTATTTCATGAACTGATTCAATAAAACATTGATGCTGAACGAATATAAAAAAAAATCGTTCAACTTCTTCTGCTTAAAGCAGAGATAAGAAACTGCCAGCACTCTCCAGCTAGAACGCAACCTTTTAGGTAGTCGCTGAGACACTATGAGAAGAACGCAACCATTCGTATGTAATATTAAGCAGGCGCGTCTAGAGATGTTCGCCAAACTCATCACGAAAACACACCTATAAAGTTTTGCCCCCCTTAAATCCCACTTTTATATATACATTAATTTTCTTATTTCTGTTCAAAAATATATATTGTAGGTACTCGTTAAAGCCGCCTCGCCGAGGCGGTTCTAACGAGTACCCACAATCTATGTTTTGAGCAGAAATATGAAAAATAATAGAATTTTTATCTGAAAATTTTTATATTTTAGGGTTAAAATTTTCAGTATATTTGAATAGGCATGTTTTCGCCAAACTGACATACAGTAAAACTACAACGATGGCTCGTTTACCTTGGCTGATTCGAACTTGTTTTTTGCGTCCCTATGAAATTCTTCTTCTGGCTCAAGAAGACCAATACATGCAGTTAGGGATATTTTCTTATGTCATCATATATATTGTTGTGTGTACTCATTTGAATTACCATCGAGGTGATTCTTATAAGTACACTCGAAATACCATGTTATTGATCGAAAAGGCATCTAAACTACCCCCATTTGCCTCCTAACCGGTCGTTATGCTTAACACTCAGTGGTTCGAACTACTCATGTCTGAAAACATTTCCATTACTCCTAAGATAATCGGGCTATTAACCCTTGTCATGCTGAATAAATTAATAGGCCACGTCCATTTCTAATTCTCAGCCAGTCGGATTGCTTGATCTAGCTTGTTGCTATAAATTAACATACTTAATGGCAAACAATGCACATCCAGATCAAGTGGCTTCTTCAGAAGCCAACTGATCTGGATCTACACTGTTTGCAAAGGCAAAGTATATGCGGGTTCAGCAGGACCAAGGTTAAAGTTCGACTGTATTATTCATCCAATGGACCTGGATCCATATTTAAGTGCAAATACAGTTTAACAATTGGAACATATGATAAGCATCTAAAGGGCTACGCTAAAAACTGGATGAAGCGAACAATTTCAACTAGTTCAGGTTTCATTGCTGCCTAAATTGACATTCATACACCTGTTCAAAGTATCACAGTGTTCGATGTTTGAATGAGGTGTTACTTCTTCCTCTTGGTGTCTGGGAAGGGCTGCGGTTTGTGATTGTGGCACTCCCTAGACTTTTCTCTTACCTGCTTTTTTTGTTTTGTTTTTTAATTGCCATAATTGCTTCCTTTATTGCAGTCATTACTTATGTTGAGGTAGTCGGTGTAGATTCTGATTAGACGAAGCGTTCTGTTGCATTTGGCCTTGGTCTACATTGTTTGGGGGCTGCTTTGCAGTGATAGATTGATACATTACTTGACAGTAATTTAAACACCTGATATTTAACGACAACTATATTGTACATTAAACAGTGGGACACCCTCTTTGATTCAAAGGCATACCTCTTAACCAGACTAGTTTTATACATGTGAGCAGGAACTTAAGGACGTAGTTCATCAAAATGACCACAATCATGTATATATATAAAGTTGGGAGAAGAAGCATAACATCTAACAAAAAATATTTTTGGTAGGACTGGATCCAGAAAGGATATATAATTTTAAAGCTGAGGTTCTATACTTTTAATTTACTCACACAGAGCCCCAAATTGAGATAGACTAAAGAGGTTTTTGTGAAACAACATTTAGACGTATAGTTACAGCCAAATCAATTATCCGTAGTAATGTTTTCAGCCATTCATCTCAAAAGGACATCCGCAAATTCTGAATGGAAATCGTTACAAAGAAATGGTAGTGCGGTTTTGAGATGATATATAAACTTTTGACTTTTGATATGCCAAATTCCATTTAGTTTTGCCCAGTAATAAAAGAGTTTGATCTTTTCAGCTTTCTCAGATCCTTGTCTTCCAGATTGCAGAAATATGCTTCAACTGAGTGTGGCCGACCTATCTTTGTATTCTCATAACTACAGACAAGAATCAAGTAACCCATACAAAACTTTTATTCTTTAAATCAGATCAAAATCATATCAAACTTACTTTGGAATCACATATTTGTGGTCTGTATGATTCTAGAGTTATCTGATAAATGGATCATACCAAGATCACTGACTTGCGGAAAGCAGTGGTTTCGGTATAATCTAAACGAGTAATTTAAGTGTGATCTTTTGCATCTCTAACTTTATTGGCTTTGGAAACTATGACTGCAGAATGTTTCTGTTGTAGTCAAGTGATCTCTATATGATCTAAATTGACATCATTCACAGATAGAATGGTTTCAATGTAATCCAGTACATCACAAAACACGCCTATATAATTTTGACCCCCTTAAACCTCACTTTTATACAGTAAAACAGGGGTTTAAAGGGGCATACATTATTTTCCTTATTTCTGATCAAAACATAGATTGTGGGTACTCGTTAGAACCGCCTCGTCAATCTATGTATTGAGCAGAAATATGAAAAATATGAGATTTTTTTATCTGATTTTTTTTCATTTTTTGGTGGTAAAATTTTCAGTATATTTGAATAGGGATGTTTTCGTAATGATTTGCTAATCCAAACCCACTTGATTTATTGACAAAATGATTTATTATGATTCAATGGAACTGGAAAAGTATCACTGCACATGCTCAGTATTGCTGACTCATTTCCTGTAAATTCAAACTTGGAGGGAAAATTGGAAGCATGCGTGTATTTTTTTTTTTTTTTTTTTTTTTTTTTTAATTTCTTTGTAATGTTTTTGGATTGAATTCATACCCTTTGGATGCAGTCAGTTATTGTGATAAATTATGTCAATTAAATCAAGTTATGTGACTTTATATGCATGTAGTCTGCAGCATGTATAAAATCATTTATTATAACTGTTTATAATTCTCCACTCATCTTAAAAAACGAGAACAAAAGAAGTTTTTTGTAGCTATATACCTGCTCATCTGTAACCAGCGGATAGTCTTGTAAAAGAGAAAGCAATACTCTTACATTGATTACAAAAAAAAAAAAAAAAAAAAAAAAAAAAAAAAGATGTTCTTTTACTAGCTGGTCCAGTTTTTAAATTTAATCCTCCAATTTTGCAATAGATATACAGCCGATTTCATTTAGGTCATATTTTTTTCTTATATCTCAAGGACATAGTGATGGAGGGATGTGACAGTTATTAGTTCCATGTGACTCCAAAATTGGCCAATATTGACATGTTTTTACCTTTGTCCTTAACCTTGGTCCTGTCAGGTGTGACCCTGTCCTTGCAGAGCTATATTTAAAAATAAGTAGTGACCTTGATATAATTTGGTTTTGTGATTATGATATGATTTTAAGTGATTTTGATATGATTTGGTTGCAGTGATCTTAATGTGATTCAACAATTGAGTTTGATTTGATTCAGATGTGATTAAGAATGATTCTGTAATAACTAAACTCATTCCTTGATCATATTCAAATCATATCAAGATCACAAGCTGAATAACATTAATATTGCAGTTCAGCCAAGAGTAGTCTTGATATGACTTTGGGAGTGCTTGTAATATGATTCAGAATTGTAGTGATCTTGATATGATTTAATGGAATGGTCTTAATATGATTTAGAAGTAATCTTAATATGATCTCTATATGCTATTTATATGCCTTACTTATGTGGTATACATATCTCAACTTATTAGATTCGCCAGAGCTTCTTCAAATCTTAGTGACTTTAACTGCCGTAATAAAGCCCTTACTGCCAAACTTCATAGGCAGGGCTATCGTTATTTTAAACTTAGTAAGGCCTTTATCGCAGACACAGTGCCTTGGTAGAAAAATACAACATCAGTCTAAAACCCTTCTGGGATAAGGTATATCGGATCCAGAATTTTACGGTTACTTAGTGTACAAATTTAGAAAAAGTGTGGGAAAATCTAACTTTTCGGAGGAAACTGATTAACCACTATAAAAGAATTGGCTACAGCCTGAATATTATGCAACAGACTGCATGCCTAGTTATTAACCCAATCATTGTTGATGGCTATGCTTCACTCTTTAATTGATCGACGGCAGTTCGGGCCTCAGACTCAATGACGGCCTCTTCGTAAAGCATAAACCAGTGGGTTGGGGCTTGACGATATGTATTTGGCTTGGCCCGCCGTGGTTCAGTTATTGGTTTTCATTTACCCTAGCACACAGTAGAAGTAGCCATGAGTACTCGTCTTTGTTTATCATGGTGATTAATTGTATCTTTATGTTTTCGCTTTGATGCATTTACTTAGTTGGTAGCCTTTATACAAACCGATTCTTTATGTATTTCTGTATTAAAAGTAGCATCGGGACCCAGGGTTAAGTTGGCCGTCTGTAAAAGTGTTTAAACCCCGCGGTGGTTTATTCTACTGACCGTTCTAAGGCGGTGGTTCCGACTTAATCTTTGTTGCTTTGTGGTTTATTCTACGAGGCGATTTGATTTAAGTATTATCTTGTTCTTGTGTTTTTCAGTCCTTTTAGCATTGTGATTACCTCGCTTGGGGAAGAAAGAGCTATTCTTAGTGTTTTTCGTAGTTTGTTTGATTTGTGCATGTTTGGTTCTGTCTGGGAAGGGCTGTGGCTTGTGATTGTGGCACTCCCTGGACTCTTTTCTTACCTTTTTTTTTACAAAATAAAGGAACTTTTTTCCTGTATTGTATCTTGTTTTCTCATGAATATTGATTGGTGATCCAAAGCCTCATTTGTACTATGGTGTGAAATTTAATTATATAATAATCATACTCGGGACATGCTTTTAATTATTCAATTTATATGATCTAAAGGCCTAAAAGCTTTGTATGGGGAGGTCTGTCTACAAAGACGGCCCTTTTTCCAGGCCTATTCGACAGCAAACAAGAAAAGATTCTTTTTCTAAAATAATGAAGCAGACAATATTCAGCTTCTAATTAAAGACAAAAGCTGAGAACCGTTATGGTATGATACAATGATAGACAACTATTTATACCTTGGTCCAAATAAAGGTAAGAGAAAAGTCCAGGGAATGCTACAATCACAAACCGCAGCCCTTCCCGAACATCAAGAGGAAGAGGAAACAGACAAAAACAAACACACGCAAATCGAACAAACGTACGAAAATACGGAAAATACCAGGATTAGCTCTATCTTCCCCAAGCGAGGTAATCGCAATGCTAAAAGGACTGAAAAACACAAAAACACAATAACACAATGTAAGACATACAACAAATAGCCTCGTAGAATAAACCACAAGGCAACAAAGAGTAAGACCAAGACCGGGACCACCGCCTTAGAACGGTCAATAGAATAAATCACCGCGGGGTTTAAAGCACTTTTACAGCCAACTTCACTCTGGGTCCCGATGCTACTCTTTATACAGAATACATAAAAATTCGGTTCGCATAAAGGCTTCAAACACAGTCAATGCATCAAAGCGTAAACATAAAAATCAAGTTAATCACAATGATAAACAAAGACGAGTACTCATGGCTAATTCTACTGTATGCCGGAGTAAATGAAAACCAATAGTTGAACCACGGCGGGCCAAGCCAAAGACATATCGTCAAGCCCCAACCCACAGGTTAAAGTTTTACAAAGAGGCCGTCATTGAGTCTGAGGCCCGAATCGCGTCGTGCAATTAAAGAGTGAAGCATAGTCATAAAACAATTCATTCCAGTGGTATCAATGCTGTATGTATTTCACATTTTTTGAAGAGGAACACAATTCTGTAGAAATATAAAAATGATTAAAAATAATATTTTAAGCCATACTGTATCTTTAAGGAAATGTACCTTCTGACATGTAATTCTTACAAAGACTCAAATCATTTTGCGCATCCGCGTAATCTGATCAGTCTTCGTTGTCCGCGTGAAGAAACTTTGTATCCTTGGCTAACCAAAATGCACCCTGTAAAGTGCCTGATCAGACTGCGCGAAAGCCAAGCTGTTCTGAGCCTCGCTTAGCTAAAGTGTTCGTAATTTGGAGCTGCATCAGAATTATCAAGGGCTAAAAGGACTAAAGAGAGTAATACAAAATGAAAAGGTTACTTTTGGAAACAAAGAACACGGAAAGACTCTTTTCAGCAGTGAGATAGAAACAGTTTTGACACAGCTACTTCTCATGAAAGTGTACCTGTTCCCTTAAACACTTGTCATGCTGAACAAATTAAGATACCACGCCCATTTCTAACTATCAGCCAATCAGATTACTTAATCCAGATTGGTGATATAAATGCAAATATTGAATGACAAACAGTGCAGATCCAGATTAGTTCGCCAGGATCATTGGGCCCATTGAGGTATATTTAAAAATTGAATTCTGCTCATGTATACGCTAGAGCGCGTAAGTAGTATTGCAGACTTCATTACTGCTTATGAAAAGTCCCACTAAAAACCGAGACTCCCATTTTCTAACTTGTAGTGTGCTCTAAGTTTCCAAAGGCAATCTTTCTGACACTTGTTTTGCTACACTGCAGCTGTTGTTAGTGCCGTGTGGCGGCGGTAGAACGTCTCCCAATACATCACTATAGTGCAGATTATATTTCATTTCCTTTGGGATCATTGGGCCTATTGTGGTATATTTGAAAATGGGTTCTGCTCATGTATACGCTAGAGGGCGTTAGCAGTGTTGCAAGCTTCATTACTGCTTATCAAGAGTCTCAATAAAGCAGAGACTCCCATTTTCTAACCATTTTCTAAGAAGTGTGTTGTTTGTTTCTAAAAGGCAGTCTTTTTGACGTTTATATTTCAGAAGGCAACTGAACAGAATATACACTGTTTGCAAAGGCAGAGCATATCCGGGTTTAACAGGACTAGAGTTAAAGTACGCGTTACGCTCAGACGGCGACCATCAGCAATCAAAGGATTGACAGCATTTTAGTTTCGATTGTCTCTGAATGTAGGCTGGACAAATAACCCTGAATGAGACTGTTTCATTTAATCCTTAACTTCCTGTAATTTAAACTAGCAATGCAAAAACCCTTATCAGATGCCGCGTTCTGCGGCGTCTGATCTGGGTCTGCACTGTTTGCCAATGTCCCAGCACTAAGTTCAGTCCAGGTTTAAGAATACAGTTCAGTTCGGAAACAACAGGTTGTGAGTTTCGTATCGTGAACATGTGCTTAGATGTCATTGGTCAATGAAAATGACATGGACAACTTTAATGAAATTGTGGTGTATGTATATATACTCTGGATAGACTGTAAACAATCGACTCAAAAACAATTCTATATGGACCTATAAATGCATGGATCTTAACCTTTACCACCCTCTGGGCTAATTCAGCAGAAGAAAATTGATTATATATATTTTCTTATTTTCCCCCGGAATCAGGATTTTACGTTTCATGCAAACTGTCTACAAACTGGAAAAAGTTTGCATTAAGTGTCAAATCTTGTTTTCTGGGCAAAAATAAGAAAAATATTTCAATATCTTCTGCTGAAAATTTTACCCAGAGTGCTAAGCCTTAAATATAAACCAACAAATGGAATTATATGAACCGCATCACAATAAATGAAGACATCCAGGTTTTATGAGGATAGTGATGAAACAGTTCAGTCAGCCAATGTTTGCTTGTCTAATGCAAGTAAAGTATAACCTCGAAGGCTCGAACACGGATGGCTCGTTTACCGTGGATGATTTTTGAGTCCCTAGGAAATTCTTTCGATAGCTAAAGAAAACAAATATTTTTGGATTTTAAGGGAAATTTTCTTATTTTATCATGAAAATGTATGTTGTGTGTACTTATTAGAATCGCCTCATCGAAGCGATTCTAATAAGTACACTCAACATACCATTATTTTATAGACGAATGACAAAACATTCCTAGATTATTTTCATTTGCCTTCTGACCTTGCGCTATGATTAACCCTCACTGGCTCGAACTACCAATGTCTCGAACAAATTTCCATGGTCCCAAAGATGTTCGAGCGAATGAAGTTCGACTGTAATTGGTAAGCGCTCATCAAAGAAAATCAGCAGAGTATTGTAATGTGCTGGTTGGTCGCTAAAACTGTCAAATCTTGTTTTCTGGGCAAAAGTAAGAAGAATATTCCTGAGCAAGACATTTTCTTAACACATAACCCCAAAGTTCTCTGTCTCATATTTGCTAGGAATAATCTGAGGCAGGCTTTGAGAATTTTTTAGTTCTGTGCGAACTCTTTACACTCTGTATCAGTTTAATCATTTGGTCCGAACCTTCACTAATTGCTAAGTACATCGATACAAACTGCTTTCCTGTGCCAGTGAATAAACGGTACTTCACAGACAGACCTAGGGCCTCCAAGATATTATAAATACACTGTCCTTTTCTGATGCTCTTCCTTCAGCTTTCCTTTTACATTATATGAAGACTTACATCGTCGTCAGAGGCTGCGAAATAGATCTTTAATACTTAATTTGTCCAGCTGAATCTACTAGCTAATGAGAGTTTAATGCTTGGGAAAGTACGAGTATATATTATGTGTTACTATATGTATTCCCACTGATCAGATAGGAAAAGTAGACCGCACCAACAATAACGTCAATCAGAGGGATGCCTGTAGCAAAAAGCGGGTTTTCAAAGACTATACATATAGCGAAAGCTCATATGTACTTGCAATAATATCAGAGCCTTTGCTATCAGCTTATAGAATCATTGGGTACCGTAGAATGCATCGCCCATTGTTACGCCATAGGCGGCCAAGGCGCACCGACGTTGACTTTCAATTTGATTAACATTACGAAAACATTTTTATCTATTCAAGTATATTGAAAATTATACCACCAAAAAATGAAAGTTTTCAGATAAAAAAAAATCTGATATTTTTCATATTTCTGCTCAAAACATAGATTGTGGGTACTCATTAGAACCGCCTTGACAAGGTTTTAACGAGTAGCCACAATGTTTTAGAGCAGAAATAAAAAAAATAATGTATACCCCTATAAACCCCAGTTTTACTATATAAAATTGGGGTTTAAGGGGGTCAAAATTATATAGGCATGTTTTCTTGATGTTTTTGGTTGGACGATGCCTAACTGTATCACTACAAAGAAGTCTTTTAGAAAGTGATATTTTTTATAATTTTTTGACATATTTACTACATATAGATATACAATTACAGATACAATTACAGACAAATTACATTTAATCAACGCAAGTCTCTTCAGGTTGGCCCCAGGTAAAGGGCTCCACAAGATTGGGGACTATACCGGCATGTTACTTAATTAACCTGGTTTGGTTAATCCGCTTTATTCACCCAGTATAAACGCCCAAGTGAGGAGAATACCGTACCAATGTGAAGAAATCGCCTCCCTTTCTCCTGATGTTACTAAATATCACATTCGCGGCTGCCGGCAGCTAACCCCGCGTTGCGTGGTCGCGTGTGGATTTCCTTTCGTCTAGTTAATAAGATTTGGATTTAATAATATATGTCTAAATATGACTCTTTGGCCCGTCTACAGCCTATTGCTGTTTCAAACGTTTCTCGCGTATTATAATTTATAATATTTACAACAATTCGCACAAATTTTCGCGAATATATTGCGCACTTTGTTGTTTGATTATACTGGTGGTTGTTATCACCTATCACCTCCCCGGTGGATTAAGTTGTCGGCCCTGGCGCGATTTTATAAGACTCAACTGGGCTATGGTTCTTGGACAGTGGAAGGACACAAATAAAACAAACAAAAATAGGGACTAAGTATCCTACAATAATACGATGAAGTCTGCTGTTATGATTCTACCTATTATTCTCCAATGACGCACGTCACCGTATGGATTAAGTTTCCTCATTAAGGTCGCGGCTGAATCTCCGACGCCAAGATAGACCCATCAGTGACGTCGATGGGACTCATCTGTGACTTATTTTCCTATTAACGTCGTCGACGCGGTCGACGGTGAGCGTCCGCTAATTTCCATACATACGGCTTTATACTGATTACATGTATTATGTTTGTATGACAATAAGGGATATGGCATTCAAAATGACGAAATCCTAAATGTCACTGACATCACAATTGTCAAACACCTCGACTTTCGAATTATGTCCAGAGGGAGAGTAGTATCGAATCAACTCCAACTTTAGTAACTCAGTGTCCTGAATAGACGAAATCGGAAGTAACTTATACATATTTAACAAACACGTTTAGATTGTACAACGAATTCCACAGACGGTAAATTTGTGTAAAATTTGTCTTACAAGGATAAATGTAACCACATTTTCTTAATATAATTAATCTAAATCAATGTTTAGCATTATAAAAAAAAAACTTTGCATATGTATGTGGGTGTGTGCATGTCTATGTGTTCGTGCGTGTGTTTGCGTGTTGCGTATGCGTATCTGAAGAGGGTCTATTCTAAAAGGAAAGAACCTTCTTCCGAATCGGGAGCAAATTCTTTCTTTTTAGAGTAGATCCTTTTTTTTCATGACGGAATAGGTATGCAGAAAAGAGCATATTCTTTCCTTTTATAATAGATCATTTTAATGGCAGAAATTGTCTCCTTTCCCTTAAGAAAGTATAAGTAATATGTAGCTGTATGTATCGCCATTGAAGAGGGACTGGACAATGACGCTCATCGACAATAACGTCATCAAATGAACCACATTAAGTAAAAAGCAGGCCATAACGAAGTCCTATATCCGCCTACAATCAACCTTTGCCATCAGCTTATCGAATCACTGGATACGCAGAATGCATCAAAGAATGACACAGCTCTGACCAAAGTTAGCTTTCAAATTATCAAATTTCGGTCTGTACATTCCGCACAATATGCTCGAATATGCATTTGGCCTTCCTGGGAGGAACGGATACACATTCAAGGAGGCTGCTCTCCCAAAGTAGTTATTGCCTACTTTATGAAAGGGGGTCTACTTAAAACGCTTTAAGAGTAGACTCTTTTTCAGAAGGGGTAGGTATGCAGAAATTAGTAATCTTTCCTTTTAGAAGGAGATTGGTGTGCAGAAAGGAGCATCTTTTTTCCGTTAAGACTTGACCACTTTAAGGCGGAATATTTACCAAGTGTATCCAGTCCCCTTTAAGAGGCCCAAAGCTCCACAAAAGCCTTGTTGATGTTGTTGTCCTATGAGCTGCAACGCCAGAACACGTACCTTCGGAAATGGTGGCCAAGCGAAAATTCTGGTCAGTCTGCGCATTCGCGCAGTCTGATCAGAATCTTCACTGGGCGAATTTTGGACAGCAAAATCTGCAAAGTTTCTTGATGCGGACGAAGAATATTCTGACCAGACTGTGCGGATGCGCAGGCTGATCTGAGTCTTGTCGGGCGCGCAAGAAAGTTTGCTCACGTATTACGGATCTACAAACCAATGTTGTTGATTCATTGCATAAAGGTTATTAAAATATTTGTGCAACATTGAACGTCACTAATCTATATTCAATTCATTAAATTGTATAAGTTCTGCAACATAAACTTCCTCCTTTAGCACAACATTTGACTTATCAATACGCAAATTGGTAATCAATATTGAGCATCAATGTGAGAATTCGTACTGTCTGACACGTTCGCATTGTCCGCACCCAGAAACATTTAGAGCTTTGCATACTATGAAAACATTTCAGTAGCCGACAGGTCTAAAACGTCTCATTTTTGCAACAAAGCAAGATTTGACAGTATATGCGAATTGTCTTCTAAGAAGACAATTAATATGACTATTGATGCCAAACTTCTGTTTTCTGCGACTAAACAAGATAATTATCATGTATCAGGCGTCTTCAGAATCTGCCAACGAATGTTAAGAACAAATTTGCGAAGCATTCCCCAAGGAGGAGAACAATTAAAAGCCTTCCAGAATTACGTGTATCTGTCTGTATGTAAAGCACATATTACAACTACAAAGCGATACAGACGATGTTGGATGACGGACGAAATGAATGTTAAATTCATGTTCCAAAATATAAAATATTTATTTGCTGCATTTATTTATTTGTTCATTTATTTAACCCTTCCAGCCTGGTAGACCAAAAATAATACCTGTGCAAACAATATAGATCTAGATAAGACGGACGAGCCATCTTTCAGGATCTACACTGTTTGCCATGCTGGTACTGATTTATGACTGAAACCTTTATTTGCATCAGCGAACATGTCCACATTTAAGGATGGAAGAGTCCACCACACACTTGATGTTGTTGCTTTTTTTTTTTTTTTTTTTTTTTTTTTTTTTTTTTGCTTTTTTTCTTTGATTTATCAGTTCCTTGACAATGTAAAGACAGAAGTTGTAAAACGTTTAAAAGTTCTCTTCTTTCTACAGAAACAAATACAATGTATATTCTTAAGGGTTTGAATACACTTGGAAGAGTGCAGGTGAGTTTTGTGTTTTCCTGTTTCTTTTCCTGCAAACCATGCCAATCTGTAAAGGGTTCTGTTCGGAAAGAAATAACTATTGCTTTCAAGGGGACGTGGAATTCGCTTCAAAGGCCCCAAGTATTTCTTTTTACTACAATCCGTTCCAAGGCGGTTCCTCTGTTTCAGTTCTTCATACGTGCGCCGGTGGTTTCATACATGACGAAAACATGCCTGTATAATTTTGACCCCCTTAAACACCACTTCCATATAGTAAAACTATGTTTTGAGATTGTGGGTACTCGTTAGAACCGCCTGGGTGAGGGCTGAGGCGGTTCTAACAAGTACCCTGGGCAGTTGTCAGTTTCTGGCGAAAGAATGTGCACAATACTGGTTAACCGCTTAGAGGACTAAGCCTGCCCAGTAAACGTGTGGTTAGGTAAACTGACCGCGCTCGACATGACCCCATTGGGTTGACTGGGCCGTAAAACCTCAACACAAACAAATCTAACGAGTACCCACAATCTATGTTTTGAGCAGAAACATGAAAAAATATCAGAGCTTTTTATTTGAAAATTTTCAGTTTTTGGAGGTGAAATTTTCTGTATATTTGAATAGGCATGTTTTGGTAATGCGTGGCGTTTGCTTTGCCATTGCTTGTTCGACTTTCTTTTGGTACCTCAGTAGGCTCTGCTTTGTGACTGTGGCATTTTCGGGTTTCTTTACTTACATTTATGGAATTTCCTTCATCCCCGATCTGCGTCATCGCTGCGAGCACATGTCATTAGGTACATTATTTCCCGATGAAACGCACATTGCTTGAGATTTCCGACTCATCTTCTAGAAACGATTCGTAAGAAATATTGTGCTCTATGTTCTGCCAAATATAAAGAAACTGAACCATAAAAGTATAGTCAGCTAATGAATATAGGAAATGATATTTGAGCCAGCGCATGACAAAACCAACAAAATGGTAAAACTAAGTTCAGACTGGGCATCCGCTGAGCTGATGAGAGTCTTTGGGTAGCTAAGGACCCAAAGTTTCTTCATTCGAATAGGCTGATCTAAGTAGCTGGGCGCACACGCCATTTTGTATGTTTTGTCATGCGCTGACTGTTTAAAGAGATAATGGAAGTAATAGCCTACGATGTGAACCTCAAGGAGAGAGCATTATCATATGAGCCACAACGTCAAAAAACGTACCTTATGATATGTGCGTCCAGCGAAGATTCAGATCAGCCTGTGCATGCGCACAGTCTGATCAGAACCTTCCTTAGGCGTATTTTGGATAGTTGAGGATGTAAAGTTTCTTCATGCTCACAACGAAGACTAATCGGACTGCGGAGCGCAGGCTGATTTGTGTCTTCGTTGGGCATACATGTCAGAAGGTATGTTTTTTCCACGTTTCAAGATCAGTTTACGCATACGCGTATTCAAAGATATAGAAAATTTCGCCTCCAAGACCTGAAAGTTTTCGGATAAAAAACTATTGACATTTTTCATATTTCTGCTCAAAACATAGATTGTGGGTTCTCGTTAGAACCGCCTTGCCGAGGCGGTTCTAACGAGTACCCATAATCTATATTTTTGAACAGAAATAAGAAAAATAATGTATACCCCCTGAAAACCCCAGTTTTCCTATATAAAAGTGGGGTTTAAGGGGGTCAGAATTATATAAGCATGTTTTCCTGATGTGGAACAATCTCAAATCACAGATTGTCGATATATTCAACAGTATCCATTGATTCCGTAAGCAGCCGATCAATACCCTGATTGGAAGGAGCATGCTGATCTGGCCCTTCGTTGCCCTTATATCGCACAAGAGATATCCTGTTGCTTCGTATAATTTGTGTTTGGAGCAAATTCAGAATTGATGTTTGTCAGTAGAGGTCCATCTCGTAAAATAGATCATAAAATCTGTAGACTCATTTTCAGGAATGGAATGAGATACGACCAAATAAACATTATTAAAGAGTATGGTGATTGCACTCTATTATGTTGTCTTTTCGTGCCGTTTTGACAGTGATTGTTTTGCCTTTAGAGTGCTTTGACGTCCCTTTGTTGCTGTATCAGTCATTTCGGTATGCCGATAAAACGATAACATGATAACTCGGTCACCGTGTAAAGGAATCACATTGAACTGCGAGAAGCGACATTCGAACCTAAGCCTACATACTAACGTAGGTGTACACCACAACCTCTTTATAACACTATTGTTGGGGTCCATAGCACAAATCGTGCGAGTTAAACAACCGTGTTATATCAAAACAAAAAAGTATAAATTATATTGAAAAACGACCATTTATGGTCATTTTTCAATATAATCTATACATTTTTGGGATCCATCTTAGAACCGTGTTATATCCCAAACCGTACTATAACGAGCCGTGTTATACAGAGGTTGAAGTGTACAACCTAAAAGCGGACGAGGACGTTACGTATTGTTACACCGGTGATTCTTAGATATACAAACATTTAAATTTAACCCGGGCGACATCATTTTCTACAAGACTGCATGCTCGCCAAGCAATGAAAATACGTGGGTTGATAATGAGTCGATGAGTAACCAAACATCCAAACTTTTTTAGACGGGAGGCAGGGGTTCTGCTTAGAATGTGTGGATGCACAGACTGATCTGAGTTTTCGCTGGGAGCACAAACAGTCGTGTAGGAAATGTTGTGGCTCGGCTTGAATAGTATCAGGGCTTTCTCAGTTGGCGCTCGTGTAAGCTGTATCGTAAGAAGTCGCTCCCTATCGCAAATGTGGACAACGACGGCCCTGATTAGGAGAGATTGCAACTATAATACCTCTGCAGCCAGAGACCATAGGTTAATAAAAAGACCAATCAATACCAGAACGACCGCCTTAAAAACAACCGGGGTTCAAACCACTTTAACCTTTTCAGCCCTGTAGACCTAGATAGGTTCTCTTGCAAACAGTGTAGATCCAGATGAGACGGCTCATCATGAGCCGTCTCATCAGGATCTACACTGTTTGTCACCTTTATTTACAACGGTCACTCTTTTGGCAGCAATGGATGTGTCCAAATGTAGAAATGGAAGCATCTATTTCAGAAACTCGGCGTTCAAATCTTCGCCCTCTATTCCGACATTATTTGAAATACTTAGACTTGTTCCGCTGTCGTAAAGGCTTCCTAACTCAATCAGTATACCATTAGACAAACAATAATAAAATCACAATAAAACAACTGTGATACAGTTGAAACTCATGACGAATGCTATACACTCGGACAGCTAGAGCTAACAAAACCTTTAGTTCATCCGCTGGGGGCCAGCTGGCACGCAACATTGAGACAACGTTGCAGAACGTTGCATGCGACGTTGTGTAAAATTCTTACGCACGCAGGGATAAGAGAAATTCAATTATTTTTGCATAAAATTCTATGAATATAGCTGTTTGAAGCTTTGCTACGAGAAATGGGCTAGAAGTCGTGTTCAGACAACAAAACCCAGGTTCAAATCATGAAATTCACATGCTGTTTGAACATGGGTTTCGATCTTTTGAAATCACAAGAGGAGCCTTGCTTTGTTCACGTTAAGTTGAGTTACGTAACGCTGTCGACCTGAACGTAGCATTGTAAAATTTTATGATGACGTCAGAACGTCTTTGCATCGTTCTAAACTAGCCGCCATCTTGATTTTACGGTCGCAATGGAAGAGTTTATATGGAGTTTTGGGGCGTTTTCGTCACAGTTTGCCGTTGAAATCGTAAGTTATGCAAGAATAATGATCATCCATGGTTATTTCATTGCAATAACATTTGCCGGGTCCCTCGGAAGATATTTGAACTCTCGGCCTAGCGGCCTCGTGTTCAAACAGCTTTCTCGGGACCCGGCAAATGTTAATGCATGAAAAACCATGGGTGGCCCCTATATTATTAACTTTTTTTCACGATACTAACACCTTTCAGAAACAAACACAACAAAAATAATAATAAATACCCAGCTAGCATTCTACGTAAATCTACATCGGGCCGTCATCGGCCCGTCAGCTACCCTGACGGGCCGATGACGGCCCGATATAGATTTACGTAGAATGCTGACTGGGTACCACTCTGCTACATTAAGCAACTTGTTCAATATTTGAAATAGTTTTTTTTTTTTCTTTCTTTCTTTCTTTCCTGTTCGTCTTAGACATCTCACTATCCTTTAACTACATTTTTATGAAACTGTATAATCTATTTCATATCACTGGAAAAAAAATAAATACAGTAAAATCACTCTAGATTAAGACCACTCCACCATTCAGAGCAGATTTTGTCAGTCCCAAATTGCTTCTTTCTTGTATATATATATATATATATATATATATATATATATATATATATATATATATATATATATATAATGTTAAGATCACCCCACGAACAAACGAGTCTGAGGTTAACATACCAAAATTGTATTCCAGAAAATCATAAAGCCGATATACATAAAGGTAAAATTAGGAATGTTCAGACAGACAGACAGACATGGACGCCACCCCCCCCCCCCCCCACTCCCCACACCACACACACACAAAAAGGGATCTGATCAGGCGTCCATGGAAAGGTAGCATTACTTTGTAAGCACTTTTCGCCCACCATGCCTGTCAGCCTAAACAGAGATTTCGGAAAATACGAGAATTAATGTCCGGGGCTTAGGAAGTCTGTACAGGATTGGCTGTGGCAGAAACATCAGATAGAAGTTTGGAATCAACCACATTGTATAGACTAACAAAATCATGATGCCTAGAACTTCATAAGTGATGACACCAGTTTTATGCTTTGGTATACCGGTGTCAGCAGCCTCGTAGTGTGCAGTCTTCCCCGTTCGTTAAAGCACTCAGAGCAGTAATTTTTAGGCATGCCAAATATGGTCTTAATAGCGGAAGAGCAGTATCTTTTAAGCATCCTCAAAGGTTGTCTTAACCCCCCAGTCAGCATTCTACGTAAATCTATATCGGGCCGTCATCGGCCCGTCAGGGTAGCTGACGGGCCGATGACGGCCCGATGTAGATTTACGTAGAATGCTAGCTGGGCTTAACCCTTGTCCTTCTGGATAAATTAAGAAGCCACGCCATTTCTAATTTCTAGCCAGTCAGATTACTTGATCTGGGTTTTTGATAGAAAATCACATATTTAATGACAAACAGTGCAGATCAAGATCAGTTGGCTTCTCCTCTGGATCTACACTGTTTGCTAAGACAGGGCATGTCGTGTTCAGCAAGAGAAGGGTTAATAGCTAGCGGAATATAAAAGACTATATATACCTACATACAAAGGTCGTGCAAAAAGTTTTGTCATTAATAGACTTCCTTAGTTTTATCCCAGGTATATTTTAAAATGCTTCACTGCACTTGAATGGTGTGCTGAATAGCTAACGATACCCGTTTATTTCGTGCAAATTGCTTTCCAACTGACCGAGTTATTTCAAATTGAAATAGATGCAGTCATATACACTGACTAATTTACTTGTTACATTGGAACATGGACAAGAAGACTAAACTTCGTAGCTATATTAAATGCCGCATTAGGCTTAATATAGATTCAAAGCAGATATTTAATAAAGTGTGGTATATATGGACCTCAGACCATTTCAATGCGCACAGTTTTTAGGTGGGTTAAAGCTTTTAAAGCTGGGAAATTTTCTGTTGAAGATGATACCCGTCCTTGAATGCCTAAAACCTCTGTTACCAAGGCTAACATCGCTGCTTTAAAGATTGTGGTCAAACATGATGCGCGATTGTCTGTCAGAGATATAGCTACTTGTACTGGCATATCAAAAGGCAGTGTGCAAACAATTCTAAAAAAGCGTTTGGCCCTGAGAAAGGTATGCGCTAGGTGGGTACCTCATTCGCTCACTGAGGAGCAAAAGACACAACGCCTTAAATGTGGCCGGGAACTTTTGAAAACATACAAAGGCTGTAATAGTCGGGTTATTTCTAACTTGCTAACAGGTGATGAAACCTGGGTGCACATGAGCCACAAAGAAGGGCTGATAATAAGCAATGGAAGCGAAAAGACGAAAAACGCCCATGTATTGCCAAGAGAACCATAAGTTCGAAAAAGATGTTCTACGCAATTTTCTTTAATTCAAGTGGGCCAGTCGTTCAAGTGCCTTGTCCATCTGGTCTTACAGTCACTGGCCGATTCTACAAGAATTCTGTACTGAAGAAAGTGAAAGAGTTTTACAATAAGAAACGACCAAGCAAAGGATGGTCAGGAGTCCACCTTTTACGTGACAACGCCTCCTCTCATAAGTGTGAGGTTGCTAAGTCTTTTTTGGCTTCTGATAAGGTGAAAGTTTTAAACCATCCACCTTATTCACCTGACCTGAGTCCCTGTAACTTCTTTTTATTTCCAAGGCTTACGAAAATGCTTTCTGGAAATAAGTATACGTCTAGAAGTTCTCTTGGCAGCGCTATTTATCAGTGTCTCCAACAGATATCAAAAGAAGACTATTTATCTGCTTTTCGCGACTGGTTAAAAAGGTTACAAAAATGTGTTTCAGTAAAGGGGGAATACTTTGAAGGTTTGTAATAAAAATATGTTTGATAAAACGTAGCACTGACGTAATCCGAACCCAGTGACAAAACTTTTTACAGGGCCCTCATACACATGACAAAGAGTTCATTTATGAAAGTCAGTGTTTCGCTGCCTGTGACTTTATTTGAACATCCCTCTGCAGAAGCTCTTTAGAACCATCAAAAGGAGCCTGTTTATTGTAACAATATGAAGTGTAAAGAAACTGCTGTCTAAAAAGTTGATATAATTTTCGACAGCACTAAAGAAACTTGTTTTGTAGAGACTTCAAATCAATAATCCATGCATACTATGGTGTCATTGCCTCTATTCGTAATTTGATCCGGGGCACAGCGTTTCCTACACTATTGCATGTGAGAGTAGCGAAGACTAAGATAGGTCTGTGTATCCGCACAGTCTGATCGGAGTCTTTGTGGGACACTCTGTGGGTAGCCAAGGATCGAAAGCGTCTTCAGGCGGACGGCGAAGACGCTGACCAGACTGCGTGGATGCGCAGGCTGTTCCGATTCCTTGCTTGGCTCTTTTGTAATATTGTAGGAAATGCTGTGTCCCGACTCGTTATCAATTCCAGTATAAACTTAGAACTATGCGAGCTTAAAATTGGCGCATATTAATGCGTGCAACAACCTTAATAATTTCAAAACACAAACTAATTCCCAGGATATTACATTAAAGAGCATGTTCAATACAAACAATATTATCCCTTAAAGCGCTAAACAAAAAATGTACCAGACAACATTCATTTTTATATGACTTTTTTAGAAAAAAGTACGACTTGGTATTACATATGAATCGGTTGCTAGGCAGACGATTCAGATGTAATGTCAAGCCTTATTTTCTCTGAAAAATACCCGCAAAAAATCAAAATGTTGCAGTTGTAATTGGAACTTTAAGGGTTAACATTTCTTTTTATTAGCTGACCTTGAAGTGAAATCAACATTAACCCATTTACGCCTGGCGTCCCATAAACGGGACATTGGCAATCATTGTAGACCAAGATCAGATGCCACAGAACGCGGCATCTGATCAGGATCTACACTGTTTGCATTAAATACAGGAACTTTTATACAATATTTTAATAATAAAAACTAACTATACACACCTTCTATTACAAATAGACCTGACCAAGGTGTTGAGGTAGAAGAGTTCATTCGACGTAAGTGGGTTAACGCGCAGAAAAAGATGATGCTCAAAGCTCGAAAATGGTCCTAATGTTTTGTGCGGGGATACCTAGATCAGCATACGCATTCGGCAGTCTTATCAGATCCTTCGTTTTGCTGTAATTGGATCAGTTGATTCTGATGGAAGTTGCATGTAAATCCGTAGACTGGCTCCAGTCTCTAGTGACTAAATATTTTTCCTTATAATCCTGTTAATAATCTACTACAATAAAACCAAAATAATATCATGACTATAAAGGCTGGTCACTAGAGTGACCAGCCTTTATAGTCATGATATTATTTTGGTTGGCTGATCTGCATCTTCGCTGTCGGCATATGCCCGAAGGCATGTTTTCGCATGGCGCAGCTCAACTCGTCATGCCCTGTCTTTTTCGTTAAAATCCTTATACTCAGAGCAGTATCTTTTAGGCCCTATCTTTTTCGACTCGTCATAGTTAATTCTAAGCATTATGTCGACAGCATCAACACAGACAAGACGACAATTTTGTGATATTTAATGTTAATTATATGTTCTTATTTATTTATTTATTTGTTTATTTATTTATTTATTTATTTTACTTTTTTGTACATGAAAATCAGGATTGTTAGCATGTTACTACGTTATTAAAATAGAATAAATCGAGCAACAACCTATTAGTTTAGTGGTAGTCTTCAGAACATCAACACCTGTCCTATTACAGTGAAATCTGTGTAAGAGAGCCAGCCACCTTTGAGACTGATTTAAAACAGTGGTTGATGTGGAAAAGGTGTATGTCTTATATGAAGGTACATGTCATGTAAAATTACACGACATGTGCCTTTATAAGACAGCCACCTTTCAAGATGAACCACTAAAGTCAATCTCAAAGGTGGCTTTCTTAAACAGGTTTCAGTATACTAGCTTCATGATGCCACCCCGGCATTATTGAAGAATTTGTGAAAAGAGCGATAAAATAACGTACCCAGACAATAAATGGTCAAATTTTCCGCATGTTTGTTTTTATGTCTGCAAGAACACAAAACCGTTTTGATTTCCTTTTGAAAAGCGGGCTGCTCTAAAAAGAAATACTTTGTTCCAAAGGAGAGCAAAAGTTTTCCTTTCTGAGTAAAACTCATTTCAGAAGTCTCCTTTAGGAGACAAATTGCTAGAAATGTCAAAGTCCATTATCTGGTAAAAACAAGACAAATATCGGAATAGATATTACATCTCTTATTGCAATCTCTCTCTCTCTCTCTCTCTCTCTGAGAACAGCACCACTTTTATCCAGTCAGAGAGTGGATCAACCTCTATGTCCTCCTGTATGGGCCAGCGTCGCGCATACTCTTCAACAGAATCAAAGATTAACTTTGCAATCTGTTTACAGATGAACGGTCTGAGTTCCCTATACAGTCGAACTTCGATGGCTCGAACCCCTTTGGGACCATGAAAATTTGTTCGACAGCGGTAGTTCGAGCCACGGAGGGTTACTATGAGTACCATACCAGGAGGCATAATGGTGATAATTGTGGGATATCTTTTCTGTGTTCAATATTATAAACGTATGTTGTGTGTACTCATTAGAATCGCCTCATCGAGGCGATTCTAATGAGTGCACACAGCATACATTTGCAAGATAAAAGAAGAAAATCTCACTAAATTATCCGTATATAGTATTTGGAGGAAATCCCTGCGGACTCAAGAACGTGTTCGACTCATCCATGGTAAACGAGCCATCGGGGTTCGAGCCATTCAAGTTTTACTGTATTTAGGACCTTTATAAAGAACGTCTGAGTTTGTCATTGTGTACAATATTGAGGTCACCTGTTATAATAAGATCAGCTGGTTTATAATAAAACTCAAGAGGATAGGCAAGAACAGACGGACGGAGAGACGAAACAAAATGTCCTTGGTGTTTAGACTCTGCAATGCGGTTTTATAATTGAGAGTTTTAGGTGCAGTGCGGATTGGATAACTGTAGGAAACAACTGGTGGGCTCTGGATTTTGAAGTAAGGAGAGACAGCTGATTTTTATTCATTTATTTATTTGATTATTTTAATGGTTCAGAATATTCACGGCATCGAGACCGTTATTTCTGAATTCAAGTTTCAGAAAATTTCGTTTTGTAGCCCCTTCTAATGACTTTGTCTGGACAGGCTTGTAAAGCTTAAATCTAGCAATATCTAAAATAATGGCAATCAGCTTGTACTCAAGAGAGTTTGATATGAACATGTTTGGTACGAACATGTTTGGTATGAACATGTTTGGTATGAACATGTTTGGTACGAACATGGTACGAACATGTTTGGTATGAACATGTTTGGTACGAACATGTTTGGTATGAATATGTTCATACCCATAGCTTTCTGTTATAAAGAGTGGTTTTATTACTGCCCAGTCAGCATTCTACGTAAATCTATATCGGGCTGTCATCGGCCCGTCAGGGTAGCTGACGGGCCGATGACGGCCCGATGTAGATTTACGTAGAATGCTAGCTGGGTGGCAGTTGATATAACTTGGTACGAATATGATGGAGTTCTATTGGCTGCTGTACATTTGGAAGGGAAACGTCAATGTAACGTTGTCAGGACGAGTATAGTGTCGATGTCCATGACTTCTTCTTAGTCTTTGAGAGCTACTAAAACAAAAAAAAAAGTCTCATCAAATTCATCGAGCTACATCCTAGGCAGGTTTCCTACATAATCAATTTCATAATTGCAACGATAGGGTGATACAGTATTTAATTTCCTGATCCAGTATTCCTCATGCTGTCTGCGAAGTGGCGTGCTGAAACTGAGATTGTTCGAAGGGTTATACATTTGTTCAAGTATCCAAACTTTAAAGTACAAAATAGAACGATCCGGAAGACTGAAATGTTGATAAAGCACTTGATTGCCGCCGTGATTGAAAAGCCGGTTTAGAACGTCAAAATTTTGAAAAAGAAACGCTTATATGTAAACCCTACGTATTCCAGTTTATATAACATATTATGAGGTAATATGGGAATACATATTACATAGACTTAGTAACGTAATGTCTGTAATCGGAAAGCAAAGGCTCTGATCAGACTGCGCAAATGCGCAGTCTGATCAGGGCATTTGCTGCCCGCATATGCCCGTAGACATTTTTTTCTTTTAGGTCATCCCAGTTAATCTTATTTGCTTTATTCACATGCTCTGCCACTAAGAACGTCCATATTGATCGAAATGAATTGCATGCGAAGTTTAATAGTAGGATGCGTTTTCTAAATGTCATTTTTCTCAATGGATTTGAACTCAACTTGTAGTTCTGACAGTTAAATCTAATGCGACCGCTGATGGGTAAAATCAGTGATAATTAGTTTTGCTGTCATCATGAAACTGCCTTATGCCCTATACAGTCGAACTTCATTGGCTCGAACATCTTTGGCACCATAGAAATTTGTTCTAGACATGGTGATTCTAGTCGCTAGATTTTTGACAATCGAATGTCAACCCACTAGAAATTCAATATTCAACATTTGACATTCGGTTGTCTAGCCGCATTACATTCAACATTTGAATGTCTTACCTCTAAACATTCGACATTCGATACTTGAATGTCTAGATGTACGAAATTAAACATTCGAATATCTAGTCGTTAGACATTTGACATTCGACATTCGACATAGCAGCTAGACGTTCAAATGTCGAATTTCTGGCTGCTAGACATTCAAATGTCGAATGTCGTGTGGTTAGACATTCGAATGTCGTGCGGCTAGATACTCAAATATCGAAGGTCGAATGCCATGCGGGTAAACATTCAAATGTCGAATGTCTAGAGGCTAGACATACATATGTCGAATGGCGAATGCCGAGCGGCTAAACATTCGAATATCAAATGTCCTGCGGCTAGACATTCGAATATCGTATGTCGTAATGCTCTGCATTTGACTGCCGAATCTCATGCAGCTAGACTTTCGAAAATCGAATGCTAGAAGTTCGAATGTCATTCTGCTCAGCATTTGAATGTTGAATGCCTAGCAGCTATACAATCAAATGTCAAATGTCTAGCAGCTAGACATTAAATGTCGAAAGTCGAATTTATAGCCGCTAGACATTCAAATGCAGACGACTAACGCCAGGCATTCGAAAGTCGATGGTGGAATGTCTAGCCACTAAATATTTGGACGTCGAATGTCAAATGTCGAATGTCTAGCTGCTAGACATTTGAATGTCAAATTCAAATGTTGAATGTTGTGCGACTAAACAGTCAAATGTCGACTGTCAAATTTCTAGCGGCTAGACATTCGAATTTCAAATGTAAAATGTCTAGCGACTAAACATTCGAATGTCAAATGTCTAGTGGCTAAACATTTGAATGTCGAATGTCGAATTTCGTACTGCTAGGCATTTAAATTCGAATGTCGAATGTAGTGCAGCTAGACAGTCTAATGGATAGACGATCAAATGTCAAATGTCATGGGCTGGACATTTGAATGTCGAATGTCATGCAGCTAAACATACCACTGTTATGCAGCTAGACATTCCAATGTCGAATGTCGTGCGGCTAGATATACGAATGTCGAATGTCGTGCAGCTAAACATTCGAATGTCGTACTGCTAGGCATTCAAATTCGAATGTCAAATGTAGTGCAGCTAGACATTCGAACGTCGAATGACGAATGTCTAGCGGGTAGACATTCGAATGTCAAATGTCTAGCGGATAGAAATTCCAGTGTCTAATATGGTGCTGTTAGACATTCAAATGAATTTTATTTTTGTCGAAGTTCATTGAGGTATGACCGCAGTGGGTCGCGTGCAAAGTAAATGAACCCCGAAGATGTTCATTCACTTTGCACGCGACCCACTGCGGTCATATCTCAATAAATTTCGGGACAAAAAATCAAGTTCATTACTTATATTTACATTATTTTTCTCGCGTACCTTGGAGAGAACAAATTACAGGCTGCATTAAGGGCAGGTGGATTATATTTGGATAGCTTAAGAGCGGCGATGTCATCACAACAGTAGCAGCGTCCAATCAAATCTCCAAAAGCGTCAGTTGTTTTCACGTCACGTCACGTCACTTCGCGTGATCCACTGCGTTCATGGAAGAATGAACTACACTGGGATCTATAGGTTTCTATAGATTTGTTGTATGTCTTTCCGTGTGTCATTTTGTTCTTGTGTTTTTCAGTCCTTTTAGTATTGCGATTACCTCGCTTGGGGAAGAGAGAGCTAATCTTAGTGCTTTTCGTACGTTTGTTCGGTTTGTGCTTGTTTAGATTTGTCGGTTTCCTCTTCCTCTTGGGGTCTGGGAAGGGCTGCGGTTTGTGATTGTGGCACTCCCTGGACTTTTCTCTTACTTTTTTTTTTTTCTCTAAGCGTCTTAAATCGAAAATGTAAATAATATGGTTTGTGGCTGTTACTGTAGAGCAACAAGCACTCTTATCCCATCTATCTCTCCCTGGGCCATGAACAAACACGAGCCCTTATGAGTCACAGATTTGAGTGTTCCGAATGTAGGTTGCCTAAATTGTAGAGGAGAGGTTATCACTTGTATCAAACACCACACTCATTTTGTCCCTTCCCAGTAAAGCATGCTGAATCTAAAGCAAATTGAAATGCGGCAAATTGAAGTTGCTGTCATACTGATTCAACATTTGCATTTCTTTGTATACACAGTTTGTTACTTCAACTATGCAGAAATTTTATTAATCCGCTTGAGGAATTAAGAAACACTATAGCCTGTCGTCTGTGATATACAGTTAAAATTCTGATCTCTTCCCACAGGGAAAATTTCCAAAGTGTTTTGGAAGACATTTCAAATTTCAGTTGGGTAGAAGACACTCGGCAAAAGCAGCTTGTGGGACGTACCGCACGAAAAGTTTTGTTTATTAGACAATCAAATCGTGTTCTTGGAAACAAAGAACACATCAAAGAATGGAAATCCGAGTCTCATTCAGTTGATGACAGCACGTAGTTTGCATGACTGTATACGGCCTGTAATGTCACATACTAAACGTCACCACTGGTCACAGTTAGACAACCATGTGGCCTTTATCGCCCTTTCTGTTGGGTTGAACTACTTCGTTGAACTTCTGCTACAGTGCCTCTCGGAATCTGCATTTAATGGTGACTTTATGTATACTTTTAGAAAAAAAAGTGTAGGTTAACCAGAATTTTCTGATCAGTTTAGTACAAAAATTGTCATATGTTATAAATGAAAGAGGTATAACATAAATAAAAATCATTACACAGTCTTCTTGCTTAACGGTTGACACAATCATGGTTGACCACTTCGCTTATCTCTTAAATTGCACGCCGGTGGGTCGGGGTTCAGTCTCTGATAGTCCAGATTTAGAAATCTATTCTTTAGATGATCTGGGCCGGAATATGTTGTGTCTGTTTCTCGGCCAAGCGGGGTTCAACTGGTGTTTTTTTTTTTGTGTGTTTTTTTTTCTCTCCAGTATTCCTGTGGTATTGTTTTATACCCCAGGGAACTACAAATGTCTCAACACATTGTTACTGTTGAGTCCTCATATTTGCTTTCTTAATTGGTTTTATCCGTGATTTATATGTTGCCCGTAATGATTCATAGATTAGCTAGAAGACTTTTACGCGGACCAAACAGATATATGTTTTTATCACTATTGAAGCTGAGTGCGAGGGTTTGTATCCTTTAAACTAGATTAAGCTCCCCCAGTAATTTATTACTAACCGTTCCAAGGCGGTACTTTCATTGTGCTACTTTTTGTTAAGTGTTTTATAGTGTTTCACTTGTTTTTCTTGTATACATAACAATTGTATATGTTAAAGATATTTAGTTAATTTTGGGTAACAGAGTTGCCATCTTTATCGGAAAAGGTTGCCAACTCTGCTTGCCATCTGTTCTTTTTTGTGACTGTTTAATCGTATTTGTCTGTCTCCTTTTCATCACGAAAACATGCCTATATAATGTTGACCCCGTTAAACCCCACTTGAATATAGTAAAACTGGGGTGTACAGGGGTATACATTATTTTTCTTATGTCTGCTTAAAACATAGATTGTTGGTACTCGTTAGAACCGCCTCGACGAGGCGGTTCTAACGAGTACCACAATATGTTTTGAGGAGAATTTTGAAAAATATCAGAATTTTTTATCTGAAAATTTTCATTTCTTGTTGGTAAAATTTTCAGTATATTTGAATAGGCGTTTTTTCGTAATATGATGTTGAGAACTTGCTGTGGTTCTGATCGTATCAGTTCCTGACTTTCACTCTGGTTGTGTAATTGCATTGTTTTATTATATTTGTTTTCATGACCTCTGCTGGAGTGAACGTATACCTCCGATTGCAATATCGCAATATATTACACACTTTCATTTATTTTCAGCGGTGTCTGTTGGCGTCAACTGTTTCACCCTGGTTATAATATCTTTGGAGAGATACTATGCAATCTGTCAACCACTACTCTCCCGACGATGGCAGACATTGTCCCACGCCCGGCGGATGATCGTCGGCATCTGGGTTTCCGTGCTTGTTCTAATGAGTCCAATAGCGGCTTTCAATCGTTTGCTTCAGCTGCGAACAGGAGCTTCAGCCTGCAGGTAAGTTATACTACTTTTACACAGCTTTTAATAATAATAATAATAATAATAATAATAATAGTTATAATAGTAATAATAATAACAATAATATTAATAATAATTAAAATACATGAAATAATGTACCTAGAAAATGAGGCCAAATAAATTTTAAAGCCACACAAAGCAAGACATCGACACAGACAAAATGCCGCAGTAGATGGAAGTCCGCCTGACGTCGGCTGCAGAAAAAAGTTACGTCAGCGCAATAAGTGACGTCAGCGGTTCTAACGCAGAACGTTAACCTCTTCACATAATTTCAGATAAGTAGGCCTATACTACGTCTTAAACTTTTTGGCAATGTTTTTGACCCAGAATTCATGAGTAATTCTATTTCAAGCAAAAAAGTAGTCCAAAACAGTGAATATTCGAAAATCATATTTTCGCTGTTTGAAACAGTGAAAATATCGAATTCGATTTCACTGAGAAATTTCTATATTTCACTGAAAAGCATAAAATAAAATAATAATAATGATAATTATAATGATAACAAAACATGTAATAATAATTACAATAATACATGTAGAAGTACTGAGTAATAATAATAATAAAAACAGGTCATGTGTACCCTCTACTGTACATTTGAGGCGCAATGTCTTTGGACAGGTGCGCCCAGCGAAGACTAAGATCAGACTGCGCATTCTCGCGGTCTGATCACAATCTTCACTGGGCATTTTTTGGATAGCCAAGGATGGACAGTTTCTTCATGCGCATAGCGAAGACTCTGATTAGTCTGCGCGTTCGTGCAGTCTGATCAGAATCTTCACTGCGCTTATTTTTGGACAGCGAAGGATGCCTTGTTTCTTCATGCGTATAACGAAGACTCAGATCTGCCTGCTCGGCGGAGCAGGCCTTT
Organism: Anodontia alba; assembly: GCA_964016985.1. Lineage (NCBI taxonomy): Eukaryota > Metazoa > Mollusca > Bivalvia > Lucinida > Lucinidae > Anodontia > Anodontia alba. The sequence continues at coordinate 32,500,870 of OZ024826.1, read as the reverse complement.
TTTAACCTTGTCGAATGTCTAGTGGCTAGTCATTCAAATGTCAAATGTCTAGCAGCTTGACATTCAAATGCCGAATGACGAATATCTAGCGGATAGACATTCGAATGTTGAATGTCTAGCGGCTAGACATTCGAATGTCACATGTCAGAGTGTACGTTTTCTTGTGGTGCAGAACATTTGATTTTGTAATTTGTCGTAGACGTGCGATATATATCTAGCCTGTCTACCAGTCTTAACTGTTAATAACGCTTTCGGATTCACGACTGCTGAAAATTAAGTGGGTTTAACATATGTTTAAGGGGTACTGATACACTTTCAGGGGTGGTAACTCTGTTTAAATTGTTTACGTCACCTTCTGAAAGGGGTCTACTCTAAAAGGAAAGAATTTGCTCCCTCTGGGAGCAAATTCTTTCCTTTTTTAGTAGAGTCCTTTTCAGAAGGGCGCTTGGTGCAGGAAAAGCAAACAGGAAGTCAGAAGGTTGTCTCCTTGTACAAGACAATTTAAAAGGTTATCCAGTCCCCCTTACAAGATAACTATTTAAAGCTCCATATGTAAACAAAAATGATACATGTGTACATGCAAACCACAAACAAAAACAAGGCCCACTTGTATATGTGGTAGATTGGATCAGGGCGCTAATTCGAAGCTTCTATATAAAATAACAAAGAGCTTTCCGTGCGTAGACTCTTCTGCGAGTTCGATGTTTGTGTGTGCGTTGCGTTAGAGTGAACCCTGTCGGTCCTACAAACCCAATCAGACATCTGAACTGAACGGTGTAGACCTAGACCAGACGTAATGGTCCTTCTCTGTTTGCAATCTTGCTTCTGTATGTTTTTACTGAAACCTCCATTTAAAAAAAGAAATGGATATGCCTAATTGCAAAGGCGGAGTAGCCCAATTCAGAAACTTTCCGGCGGGCACATGACGTTTATACAATGTCGCATTAACGTCAATACAACGTTATGACGTTGCATAGACGTTGATGCGACGTTGTCTCAACGACGTGTGCCCGCTGGGTTAGTGGTGAAAGTCACCGTTTTCCATTGTGTAACTCGTTTTACTCACTCGTAAACTTGAAATAATAGCAGTTTGTGGCAGTTTGTAGCAAGATATATCAGAATGTTTTAACATAAACGCCCTCGATAAATTACGAAGGTTAATTAGATAATAAAATTGCTTTGTTCTTGCAATTTATTTTTGAACTATTCCCAACTAATTGCAAACAAATCAAAATATACACGTGCCGTATCCTAGAAACAAATGCCGTATTGCAGGTGTTTTATTGGTTTATAATACGTAAGTGTGAGTTGGCTTAAAATGCCATAATTACTTAAGTTCATTCGCTTTAAACAAGATGTGAAGTCAGGCAAACAGAAAACAACCAGCTTTGAAATAACGCCGATTGACTTCGATAATACGTTCTTTTAGCCTTGCTGTCCGCTTTGATATTACGAATACCAATTTGATTTGCTTCGATGAAGAGGATCAAACAAGTACAACGATTTGACGGGATAGGCATATTATAAATCCAGTTGAACCAATGGCTCGAACATCTTTAGGGCCATTCCTTCGAGATATGGGTAGTTTGAGCCACTGAGGGTTAATCATGGCGCCAGGTCAGGAAGCAAATGGTGATAATATAGGGAAATAGTTTCGGTCTTCTATTAAATAATGGTATGTTACGTTTACTCATTAGAAGCGCTTCGATGAGTACACACAGCAAACAATTTCATTATAAAATAAGAAAATTTCCCTAAATATTTGTCTTCTGGGGCTATCGGAAGAATTTCGTAGTGACTCAGAAACGAGGTCAAATTAGTCATGGTAAACGAGCCATCGGTGTTCGAGCTATTGATGTTCAACTGTACATTGTACATTTGCCATTGTCTGCAAAACAAAACCAAACAAACGCGATTTTAACTGGAGAAAGAGAAAATCACGACTGTTGAAAATGTAGGGTATGCAATGAAAACTATTATACCTTGATCTAACTGTCTTTTGGGTGTATTATCAGTAAATACGAGTGCACAAAGTCCCAAAAATGACGTTTTTAGGTCTATCATATGAAGTTAATTCCCGCACCATATCTAAGGCCCGCATTCCACGTCTGTATACCAGCTAACAGAAAATGTTCTAGAAACGTTTCTGAAATGTTGTATTTTGGTTGTGGAAACGTTTTGGAGTAAGCGTGTCTTAAGGATTTTTAGGGAAATGTTCCTCGAGGATTTCTAAACGTTTTGGTGAAGTATTTTAATAACCTTCCAGTAACATTACAACAACCTTCAAAAGCTTTCCTAGAACCTTAGTGCAACCTGCAAAAGCTTTCCTGAAACCTCACTACAACCTTCCAGAACTTTCATGGAACCTCATTGCAACCTTCCAGAACTTTCATGGAACCTCACTGCAACCTTCCAGAACTTTCCTGAAACCACAATGCAACCTTCCAGAACTTTCATGGAACCTCACTGCAACCTTCCAGAACTTTCCTTAAACCACAATGCAACCTTCCAGAACTTTCATGGAACCTCACTGCAACGTTCAAAAACTTTCCTGTAACCATACTTCAACCTTTTAACAGCATTCATAGAATTTCACTGCAACCTTCGACCGTTCCTGTAATCTGACTAAAATTTTCTAAGAGCCAGTGGTCCTAAGCATCTTCAGGCAGACAGCGAAGACTCTGGTCAGCCTGCGCGGCTGATCTGAGTTTTCGCTGCGCGCACATGTATTCTTGTAGAAAATGCTGTGTCCCAGCGCATATGGTGAATAAGAGGACGATTTTGAATGGCTGTTGCATTTTTGGTTGTATCTGTGTTTTAAACATGAGACATAATTTTGTCACCGTACTTTTATAATCAATATGTAATATAAGACTCTAACTGAAAAGGAAGGGAAACAAATAATTGCGCTAGCAAATAATGGAGTAGATAGGTTAAAAAAGTAGGTCTGTCTGTTAAAAAGTACAGTGCTAATAACAACAGAAAGTGGCGACATTTTGATGTTGTTTTTTTTGTTGTTTTTTTTTTTGTTGTTTGTTTTGTAGAGAAAAATTAGACTTGACATTTCATGCGAATTGTCTGTAAGGCAGAAATTCATGTGAAATGCCAAGTCTTATTTATCTATAAAATAATAAAAAATATATAAAGTGTCGGCTGTCTCATTTGTGCTTATCGCTTTAAGGATCAATCAAAATCAATCAGCGGGCTATAGAACAGAGCTGATATTTTGAAACATTTTTTTCACAGACATAAACATACAGTGAACCCCCGTTTCAACGACAGCATTTGTTCCCAAAGACGTTATCATTAAAATGAATTTGCTGTTGTACAGAATACTTAGTGAGCAGATTGATGTGTAAGAAAGGTCTTCTTTTGTTATTATTTCCTCATAGAACATATGATTTGGATATTTGTTAGAATCGCCTCAGTGAGGCGATTCTAACAAATATCCAAAACATATGTTTCTTTAAAGTATTAAATAAAATGCTCTTGCATAATTTGTGACTAATTGTTACGCATAAGCGAAGGTTTCGTGACAGTCAAATTGTCATTATAACGAATTTTGTCGTTGTACTGAGTGTCGGTGTAAAGAGGGTTGTCTGTATAAGTGAAAATCCCCAGAAAACGTCACAATCACGAAGCACAGCCTCCCGAGACACCAAGTGAAGGACAGAGGAGGAACAAATAAGGACAAAACAAACGTCACATATGCAGCTGCCGACGCACAAATAAAGAATACCTGCAACAGATGTGCCAGCTTGGAACAATCAGTAGGAACAATTAGGGTCTTAAGTTTAATCACGTGAAACTCCATTTGAAAACTGGAGACAATATGATTGAAATATCAAGTCTTATATTCTACGAAAAATATCCCTAAGTGGCATTTGCGGAATGAGCCTATAGAGATTAATGTTAACATGTATGCGAGGCGGAAATGTGTAAACTTTTTAAGGGGACTAGATCCCTTTATAGATTTTCCGCCATTTTTTACCAGGTAGGCATATTTTTTGACTTCCTGTTTAATTCCTGTACATCAAACCCCTTTTAAAAAAGGATTCTATTCAAGAAAGAATCACAAAACTCGCAAAGGGAACATTTCAGTGTCCCTGTTAGAAACGAACCCTTTTCAGAAGGGAAGCAAATAATATTGACAAGAGTTGAGTTGTCTTCCGCAAAAGTTTATTCAGTTATCTTTTAAAGAGTTTTTACCCAATACTAGGCTGACTCCCGTCTAAATGATTTTGGGACAGCATGAAAATGATATGTATTTTTACAAAATTCCTGTCTTTTGGAATGTCTTTGTCTCGAATTTGGTCGACCAGTTAGAGTTTCTGACAGATAATTGGGAGGACACATGTAGGCAAATAGTCAAGGAGAAGTGTAATATCCTTGTTACATGAGAAACTCCATTACGAAAACACACCTATTCAGGTATATATAAAAAATTCACCTCCAAAAAGTGAAAGTTTTCAGATAAAAAGTCTGATATGTTTTTATATTTCTGCTCAAAACATATATTGTGGATACTCGTTAGAACCGCCTCGCCGAGGCGGTTCTAACGAGTACCCACAATCTATGTTTTGAGCAGAAATAAGAAAAATAATGCTTAATGTATACCCCTGTAAACCCCAATTTTACTATATAAAAGTGGGGTATAAGGGGATCAATATTATATAAGCATGTTTTCGTGAAGGCTAGATCTAATGGGCGTGGGGTTCAGGCTAACTCAATAATGCAAATCTTATTTGCTAACTTCAGAGAAATTTGGCCCAAGGTGCTGCTGGACCACCATATAGACAAAGCATACAATATTCTTCTAGATGTGGTTCTGCTTTTGGTACCACTGGTTCTCATGTCCGGCTTCTATGGTCTGATGGCGAAGAAACTATGGCTGGATATTGGTGACAGCAACGGTAAGTGATCTGTAATTAAAAATGACCACCGTATATACAGCCAGAAAGGTAAACACAATGCTACTGACACAACTATAGTATAAACCACAAGGTTGCTATGCGAGACTATCATTTATATAGAGCCAGAAAAAAGTATCCACATTGCTGCAGACACGATTATCGTATATACAGCCAAAAATGTAAACACAAGGCTACTGTGCACGACTATCGTATATATAGCAAAATACGTAAACACAAGACTACTGTGCATGATTATCGTATATAGGCTAGAAAAGTAAATACAATGCTACTGATATGACTATCGTATATATCGCCAAAAACAGTAAACGTAAACACAATGTCACTGGCACCGCGGTACAGTAGCGTTGTGTTTACTTCTCTGACGGTATACACAACAATCGTGGAAGTAGCATTGTGTTTTGTTTTCTGTTTTCTTTTTTTTTTTTTGTTGTTGTTGTTATTTTCATTTATTTATTTATTTTATTTTTATTTATTTTTTTTTTTGTTGTTTTTTTTTTTTTGTTTTTTTTTTTTTTGTTTTTGTTTTTTTTGACGGAATATATGATACTATTTTTGATAGTTGGAGAAAATCGAGTTCGAGAAAAAAGAACAAGCTTTGGTAAATAACTGACACCTCCAAACATGATCCGTATCGCATGAAACGAAAGAGAGAGAGAGAGAGAGAGAGAGAGAGAGAGAGAGAGAGAGAGAGAGAGTCTTTGATACGTGCCCCGATTTACCAAATATCCTGCGATAGTGTCGCCGCATCGTTGCAGTTACATCGAGACATCGAAGAAGCATAACCGTCACAGGTTCATAAATTAAACGTCCAAACATTTGCCTTTAAAAACAAAAAAACGCAGAAAAGAACGAAAATCAAAGACTCGGTGTTATTAAATCTCTGTATATGCACCAATGTAATTTGCGAGGCTGTATACGCCCCCACTGGCACGGGCTAAAGCGGTATGTAATTTACAAAGTAACCTGAATAGGCTCAATGAACCCAAAGGAAATAAAAATACAATCTGCATTTCTTTCTTGTACGCACTGGTCAGAGCATGATCATATGACGTCTGGCTGTCGAATTATATTAAAGTGTATATATGTCAAAAGTTCTGAGTCCAGAGGAAACTAAATTAGTGAACTTAGGAACTGATACAATCAGATTCATATCAAGTCCTAAACAATAAAGGGAAAACAGACAAATACAATTAAACAGCCACAAAAAGAACAGATGCAAAATAGAGTTGGCAGCTCTTTCCGAAAAGGTTGCATCTATATTGCTCAAACTTAAATGAATATATCTTGAATGTACACAATTTTTTGAAAGAAAAAAAAAACATTTGTAGGTGAACAACTGCCGAACATTTAACAAAAAGTATCAAATGAAAGGATGCTTAAGCTAGCTTTATGGGATCACAACCCTAGCCCTCAGCTTCCACTGTGGTAAAAATATATTTGTTCGGTCTGCGTGAAGGTCTTCGATAATTTCAAAAGTATGTTTCGAATTGACAAAACAAAAAACAATGTCAGACGAACTTCTTATGTAATAAAGTTTATCAATTTACAGGTTTCATCACGAAAACATGCCTATATAATTTTGACCCCCTTAAACCCCACTTTTATGTAGTAAAACTGGGGTTTACAGGGGTATACATTTTTTTTCTTATTTCTGCTCAAAATATAGATTGTGGGTACTCATTAGAACCGCCTCGCAGAGGCGGTTCTAACGAGTACCCACAATCTATGTTTTGAGCAGAAATATGAAAAATATGAAAAAAATTTATCTGAAAATTTTCATTATTTGGTGATAAAATTCTCAATATATTTGAATAGGCATGTTTTCGTAATGTATCTCAATATTATGCTTTAAAAGACCGACCGCAATAACTTGCGCCGCAAGATCTTGCAGAACTGCAAGATCTTGCGACAGAGAAGCCTTTTAGTTCGTCCATGATTAATCATTACATGCAACAAATAAATCACAGATAAAGCCTATAATGAAATAAAGATGAGAACTCAACAGAAACAACATGTTGAGACATCTAGAGATCCATGTGGTGTCAAACAATACAACTTGAATACCGATGCACAAGAAAACCACCAGGTGAACACCGGTGGTCAAAGAAATAGACATAAAAATTTCTAGCCCAAACCATCTAACCGAACAGTTTTTAAGTCTTAAGCCAGGGCCATAACAGAGTCTGAATCCCGATCCCTGGCGTATAATTAAAGAGCTAACCCAAGTGGTCAACCGTGATTGGGTCAACCGCTAAGCATGCAGACTGTTTTATAACACCAAGGATATGCCCCTTTCCTTTGTAACGTAAGACAATTTTACTCAAATGATTATTCAGGTTAACATATAATGTTTCTTAAATTATACACTAAGTCACCATAAAATTCCGTTTCCGATAAGCCTTGTAGCAGAATTGTTGCAGTCCGGTATCGCATTTATATTCATAGTTTCGACTATAGAACATGCTTTCCGAAGTTTATGATACCGAAACCCTTGTTGGAGGAAATTGGCAGTCAAACTTTTGTGACGAGCATTGAAATCAGCCAAATAACTAGACACTCTTGCAAACCAAATGAGCAGTCATCTAATAGGAACATGTCGAATCTGGTCGGATTTCCCTCTCAATGATACAATTTAATTTTTATGTTAAACTTGGGGTAGGGCATCTTGCACAAATCTCCAAGACTTGACAATAAAATCTTGCACTTGTGAAAAAGAACAGTTTGTTCACTTTTACATTTGCATGTTCTCTTGTAAACTAGTTTAAGCTCATTTACTGTATAACTTAATCCAGTCAGCATTCTACGTAAATCTATATCGGGCCGTCATCGGCCCGTCAGGGTAGCTGAAGGGCCGATGACGGCCCGATGTAGAGTTACATAGAATGCTAGCTGGGTTTACCATAGTGCAGATTATATTTCGTTTCCTTTGGGATCATTGGGCCCATTGTGGTATATTTGAAAATGGAGTTCAGCTCATGTATACGCTAGAGGGCGTAAGCAGTGTTGCAAACGTCATTACTGCTTATGAAGAGTCTCAATAAAACCGAGACTCCCATTTTCTAGTCCGTAGTGTGTTCTTTGTTTCCAAAGGCAATATTTTTGACGTTCATTTTGAAAATCGTCAGGCGGTTACCTTTCTCTAGCATTAATGTAATTAGGGCAGACAAAAGAAAATGTGAGTAATACTTTCAAAGCTAGCACACAAGCACGTGGGTCTCAAAACAATGGTGTTTTTGTAAAAGTCGGAATTCAATGCACTGCACTGCATTCTGAGTATGGCAGGAAGAATTTGGCCGATACATATGCCAGCATTGAAATTCTTTGGGATGCCTGTAAGTTCCTATTCAGTCTGTACATGAATGATTCGACAGACGGAGCTTGTTTGACATCATTGGAGAGATTGTTTCATGCCTGTATAGTAGAAGGAAAGAAGGAATTAAGAAAGAGGTAGAGTTAGCTTTGAGGATGATCAGAACTACAGAGATTATTAGCTGTTTTTTCTTGTACTAGAAAAAGGTACACGATCAGAGAGATAGTAAGATGTGATTCCATGTAGAAGTCTATAAAATTAACATGTAGTCGAACCTCAATGGCTCGAACATCTTTCGGACCATGGAAATTCGTTTGAGACATAGGTAGTTCGAGCCACTGAGGGTTAATCATGGCACCAATTCATGAAGCAAATAGCGATAATTTAGGGAAATCTTTTCGATTTTCTACACAATAATTGTATGTTGAGTGTACTCATTAGAATCGCCTCGATGAGGCAATTCTAATGAGTACACACAACATACAATTCCATGATAAAATAAGAAAAAATTCCCTAAATATTTGTATTCTTGAGCTATTGGAAGGATTTTGTAGGGACTGAAAAAAAGAGTTCGAATCATCCAGGGTAAACGAGCCATCCGTGTTCGAGTCATTGAGGTTATACTGTAATTATGCTTATTTGGATGACTTTGAAGTGACTCCCTATTTATGTATCTCTTCATACGGTATACAATCTAAATTGAGCATTACGTTCCCACCCAGGGCCAGAAAAGAGTTTTTCGCTACTACAAATTGGATAGCACCAGTTATTTTTCTAGCCCCATCTGAATGGATACCCTCCAACTGTTGGTCTCAGGGATGTTAATCTGAAGATTAAGCAATTGTCTTACTATGTGCTTAAGGAGGTGCATGCGATATTTTGTTCAAAAACAATAACTTATAAGACATACTATCGTTTTACAGTAAAACTAATATATTCCATTACAAAATATATGGTGTTAGTTCTAGTTCTAAACAAATTTAGCACTTTTAATTGTCAGACATTGTTAGAATTCTTGACCCAAGTTGGTGATTCTAATTAAGATACAGAATGACAAACAGTGCAGATCCAGCTCAGTCGGCTTCTGAACGGGATCTACACTTTTTATAAAGACAGTATATATCTGGGTCCAGTAGGACAAGGGTTAAGCAAAGTGTGTAGAACAAAGTTATTCTGGAGGTGCACATAGGGTTTGTGCATTCGCAGTAGCTAATGATTCTTTAAACGAACAGCAAAAACTTTGAGTAGACTGTATGGATGTGTCAGCAGATCTTGGCTTTCGCTGCTCATGTCACTTTATGCGATAATCTATCTCTTTTTTTTTTCGACATGGCACAAGCTGTGCCATCAATATTCGCAAGTGGTCTAAAGTTGATTTTCTCATAACGGAAATAAAGTCATTTATAATTCTGTGTGCGACATGAGTCTTATATTGTCATACACCGGATCTTGTTTGTTGTAAGGCGTCTTGAAATGTTTGCTATTCAGGATTGTCAATATCAGGTCGCGCGAGTTGTTCTTTATTGTAGGAGAATAATAATATCACTGAAAGTGGATCGTAGCTGAGGAAAGGTATTCATCTAAATACACTCCGAAACAAGAGTGTAGAATATTTTAGCCGCGTCAAGCTAAAACCCAGCTAGCATTCTATGTAAATCTACATCGGGCCGTCATCGGCCCGTCAGCTACCCTGACGGCCCGATGACGGCCCGATATAGATTTACGTAGAATGCTGACTGGGAAAGTGCCTTCAGGGCAAGCGCGGACAGCGAATGCCTAGAACAGACTGTGCATCCTGATCAGGGCCCTTTTCTGTCCGCTGCTAGAATCACTGAATACTATAGAATGTATTGATGGAGAGGAAAGGCCCGGATGATACCTTGCGCATGTGCATGTGCATGATGCATGATTATGTGAATCCGCACATTTTGCGCATGCTCGAAGACACGGTTTCGCTTGACGTGACCCATTCAGAGATTATTATATGTCTGGGGTCGCGTTATCGTGAATGTTAGTCCGGATAGCTTAAAATAGGCCCGCGAAAAAGTGTTACAGCGTACGATCCACCATACTGATATTAAAACGCACACATACAGTCATACACACAAACAAACAAACAAACACACACACACACACACACACACACACACACACACACACAACGAAGCGGTATATGCCCGGCCGATATGAGTTCATGGGAGGGCATTATGGGGTATAAAAACTCAGACTATATTGGTTTGCGTATCCAACAAAAGTGACATTTAGTACTATTTTTAGCAGCTCATGTATGATAATTATATTTATTACATTCATAAGAGTTTCTTCAAAAGCAGCAAACTCTTGCAGAATTCGACTGCTCCATTTATGTTGTAATATCATTCGGGCCGCGTAATAATCGGCAATATGAAAAAGCTTAACCCTTTTATCCCTAAATTTCTGAAATGGACTCTTCCATCCTTGAATTTCGACATGTCGACTGATGCAAATAGGGATATCAGTCTATAATCAAACACAGATTGGCAAAGAGTGTAGATCCAGATGAGATGGCTCGTTACGAGCCATCTTATCTGGATCTACACTATTTGTACAGGTCTTTGTTTTGGTCGGCAGGGTCGAAATGGTTACAAAAAAAAAAGCAAAATGATCTAAAGAGCATTAAATGTTAGGCCTGTTCTCACATGAAATTTTATTACTTAGAAAATAATCTCGCATGCACTAAATTTTTGATGATTATCAGTGGCAGATCCAGGATTCTTTAACAGGCAAGCCAACATTTCAGAGGAAGAAGGGAACGATTTGATAAATTTACCATACTGACCCTAAATGTTTGGAGAGATAGGTCTAAGACTTAGTCAAAGAGAGTTTTGACTGAATTATAAATTTGACATGAGCCGCCTTATGTTATAAACCCACAGCCCTATCGCTTGTGAACTTGGCATGCTCAGTCTAGACAACACTCATGAACAATGTGTTGAACAGGACTCCAAAACGACATTATTTTGGCTGCGTTGAACGAAAAAATGTCTTCAGCATGCACAAAATGCTTAGATTCAGATCATCCTGCGCATGCGTAAAGTACCATACGGGCCTCTGCTCTCCATTGATATACTCTGTAGTATCCAATGATTAGCGGACAGTGAAGGTCCTGATCAGACTGCGCTAATGCACAGGCTGATCTGGGTCTTCGCTGTCCGCATGTGCCCGAAGACACGTTTTGGCATGTGCGGCCCGTGTCAACAGAAATCAAGCTTAAATAGAATCGTCAATAGAATCAAGCTTCATATATTGCGAGGGGTCGTCAGTGATCGTTTAAGAGGGCGCAGTGACTACTATTAGACTACCTGGAAAGTTGTCTAAAAGAGTGAAAAGTGCTGAAAGGGCGGCAAACAGTGCAAATTCTCTTCAGGAGCAGATTAATCCGGGTTGACTATGTCTACTGATACATCCTTTGAGTCTTAGGTAAAATGCCATGATAGAAACTATCGATATCGTATTAACACAAATAATAAGAACAGAGTCTGACAGGCCTCAGCAAACAGTGATAGGGTGCAACAGAAAGCGACGTATGATTAGAGCCGGCACTGCGTGCCACTCATACCTACGCTTGTTTTTTTTTTTTTTTTTTTTTTTTCCTTGTTGTTGTTATTGTCATTTTGTTTGTAAATGTTGTTTTTTTTTTCTTTTCTTTTCTTTTCTTTTTCGCTGCTTTTGTGTGTGTGTGTGTGTGTGTGTGTGTGTGTGTGTGTGTGTGTGTGTGTGTGAATATATTAGGATTAGTATGCCCAGACGTTAAATTGGCCGAATATACAGGTAGGAGTCAATACAGTAAGCGTAACTATTCGTGTATTTCAGCCGACAGAAGAGCTTCTTCAATCGCCAATGAACTGAAGTCAATTTACAGAGAACAGAACTGGGAACGCCGGGACACAAGAAAGAGCTTAGAGAATCAATGCAGTTCCACAATCATCCGCTCCTATTATTATAAAAGAGACGTTAGGAATCGAAAAAGAGTCATTAGAATGTTGGTGGTCATTGTGTTACAATATTTTATATGTTGGACGCCTCTATACGTCCTCAATACCTGGCAGTCTATAGACTTTCTATCAGTGTTCAAACACATCTCTCCGACAGCAAAATCATTTATTCTGTTATTAGCCTATACGTCATCATTTATTCATCCTATCACGTACTGTTTTATGAACAGTAATTTTCGACAGGGATTTTTGACGGTGTTTCATTGCAAGCAAGCTACTGGGTACATTCAGACATCGCGAAATTTCTCGAATGAGTAAACATGTGCTTCAGAAAAGTACCGTCTATGGGATAATTGTGTATATGTGCAATTTTAAACCAGATATATTTGTAAATGTACAGTGCCGGGCTAAACCATGATAAACATCCAAACTATTGAATCCCTAGAGTATTTGTCTGTCGTATTTTTATTTGCATTTGTTTTTATTTCAGTAAAATAGTATATATTAGGTCAAAGTACCACTTTATTGCTTGAAAACTGACCGAAGCAAACCAAGTAATAAAGGACTTAGTCAGTTGTTTAAATGGGGACGATTCACTTTCAGGGGAGACAAATCTGTCATAATTGGTTTTGTTCCATTCTGTAAAGGATCTGCTCGAAACAAAAATATTTAGACAAGACCCCTTTTCACAGGTGCTAAGCGTGCAGAGAGGCAAAATCTATCAGTCCAGAAGGTTTTAATGCACAAAAAAATCAAAGCACTGACAGCACTAGAGGGCCAATTGTTTCTATATGTAAGCTGGAAAAATGGTCCTGAACGGGGGCTTAAAATTTTCATTTAACCCTTAACTTCCTGATATGTAAGCAAACAGTGCAGACCCAGATCAGACGCCGAGTCTGCGGCGTCTGATCAGAGTCCACACTGTTCGCCAATGTTCCTGTCGAGGTTTTATAGATAACCCTCTTTACACTGCACTCTGACGTCACAGTGACAAGAAAGAGCGGCTACAAATAATGGTTCACTGGATTTCGTACAAACGCGCGGGTTGATTTCATTGGTCAATGATAATAACGTGGACAACAACCTTAAGGAAATTTAGTGTTTGTAAACTTTGGCGACAATCGACCCAAACAAACATAATGATGGCGTATTTAGGAGACATCACTTCTGATGTACACGTGTGAAGTCGTATTTCAAAATATACCAATTTAACCAATGAGCCAGAGCACGTCAAAACCTACAATAAAATATGTGTGACCAGCAAGAACTCAGATCAGCCTGTACATCCACCCAGTATGGCAAATTTTCTCGTTCATACCTCTTTGGAAAGCCCGGAGGCTGTAGAGAGTACATCTGATCAGCGAAGACTCTAATCAGACTGCGCGGATGCGCAGGCTTATCTAAGGCTTCCTTGGTCGCACGTCTTATTGTAGGTTTTGTCGTACGCTGGCTTTAATTATTATCTTTCAGAGAACATGATGATTGACGTCATTTGCTCAACAGACGGTTTACATGAAACATCAAAATAGTATTATTGCATAAAAAGCAGTGTCGCACGTTATTAACAGCCGTGCATTAATCGGCGAAAAGCCGTGTATTAACAAGGCAGTTCATGCGTTGTTAATGCACGGCTACGCAACTTTCAGTATGACCGTACCGGGGCCACAGATTTGCTGCCGTTACGAGATGTGTACTGCCCGGTCCTAGAACGAGCATGGTCCGTGGAAATTACTTTCGCGAGACATCGGTGAAAAGGCGAAACAAAATAGTGCAAGAAATAATGCGAAATATACCAAATGTTTTCAGTTTTTATGCAATAATACCGATTGAACATGTTTTTTCAATGCATTAACCGGCCTCGGTTTTCAACACCTCCCAAGGGACCTTTGCGAATGTTAATGCATGAAAAACCATGTTTGATCTCTATATTGAAGCTGTCCAGGAATAGCCACAATCACAGACCATAGTCTACCAATGACACCAAGACGAAGAAACAACAAACCTTGACAGACAGAACACAAGCCACACATCACGAAAACATGCCTATATAATTGTGACCCCTGTAAACCCCACTTTTATATGGTAAAACTGGGGTTTACAGGGGTATACATTATTTTTCTTATTTCTGCTCAAAATATAGATTGTGGGTACTCGTTAGAACCGCCTCGTCGAGGAAAAATATCAATTTTTTTATCTGAAAATTTTCATTTTTTGGTGGTAAAAAAATCAGTATATTTGAATAGGCATGTTTTCGTAATGAGAACAAAGAAAAGCAAAGAAGCAAGCTCCCTCTTCCCCAACAAGGTGATCGCAATGCTACAGTCCTTTCGACATCACTCAGAAAAACGTTTTTTGCTTGGCGTTTATTTCAAATGAAAATATTTTGTTGCGATTGACTATATCTATTCAGAAACCATTTGTCTTTTCTCTTTCTGTGATTTATTCTCAAATATTTACCCTTACATTAAATTTACAGCCAAAATTTGGTCTAACCTATGCAATTTCTATAGAAGAGTGATTTTTTTGGAATTTTTGACTAAGAAAATATATTTTTAACTTTTCTTTCCTCAGTTTGAATTAATGATGTCTCACAACATCATTATGAAAATTTCAGAAAAATTGAACTTGTTGAAAATCTGCCTCCAAGTTACCTACCCTACAGATTTCTACTAGTTTTGCCTTTATTTTTAATATGGGAAAAGTGACAATGTTCTAGAATAGTCTTTTATGCGCGTAGGTAGTTACGACAAAGATTCTGCAGTAAAACATGACGAAAGTTTGCAAATCTACTTCTTCTCTATAAAGCACCAAGCAAAAAACAACTTTCTAAAAGACGAAAACACAGTAGACAGGATCCACTAAACACAACAATAAGACAATTAATAGGACTAAACATGAAAAGATCCCCGCAGCGAGTACCCACAAGGCTGCACAAAGGCCAACCAACACAACGCCTTAGAGCGGCCAGTGATAAAACTGCTGGAGGAGTTGGAGGGGGAAGTACCAAATCTTTGCCTTTAGCTCACATTGTAAATCAAAGCTCTGACAGCACTGATGGATCGATGCATCACGAAAACACGCCTATATAATTTTGACCCCCTTTAACCCCACTTTTATATAGTAAAACTGGGGTTTACAGGGGTATACATTATTTTTCTTATTTCTGCTCAAAACACAGATTGTGGGTCCTCGTGAGAACCGCCTCGGCGAGGCGGTTCTAACGAGTACCTACAATCTGTTTTGAGCAGAAATATGAAAAATATCAGAATATTTATCTGAAAACTTTCAGTTTTTGGTGCTGAAATTTTCAGTATATTTGAATAGGCAAGTTTTCATAATGGCTGGGAAAATGGGTCTAAAAGAGGACTTAAGACTGTTTCGTTTAACCCTTAACTTCCTTTCAATTTAAGCAAACAGCGCAGACCCTGATCAGACGCCGCGTTCTGTGGCGTCTGATCTGGTCTGCACTGTTGGTCAATGTACCAGGCCAGGTTTCATGATAACCCTCTGTACACTCTGAAGTCACAGCGACAAGAATAGCGCGGCTATAAATAACTGTTACCTGGATTTCGTACAAATACGTGGTTTGATTTCAGTGGTCAATAATGCAAACTGACTGTCGGCTCGCATAGAGGTTCCAAACTTAATCTGTGAAACGTCAGAGAAAAAAAAACAAAAACAAAAAAAAACATGCTAATCAAATTAATTCACTGCGATGAAACACCTCAGAGACTGGCAGCCAAAACTCACCCATTTATGCCTAATGGAATCTTCTACTTCAAGTCTTTGGACAGGTCCAATTCCAATAGAAAGGGATATGGTTAGATTTTATTATTACAATGTTTTATAGAAATTCCTGTATTTTATGCAAACTATGTAGACCTGATCAGACGCCACGTTTTGCGGCGTCTGATCTGGATCTACGCTGTTTGCCAATGTCCCTTTTATGGGACGCTAGGCTTAAATAGGTTAAAGAAAACCACTGGTCGAACCACTGAAAGCCTGAGCCGAATCGCTACATCAGGCATCAGTTTCTAATGATAGGCATACATACATACATACAAATCTAATAACAATAGTTGGGATGCAGCCGGAGTTAATAGTCTTGTATGTATAAGCGCAACAGTGCCGGGAGAGTTCTTTAGAAATTCTCCTTTTTCGTAACAAAGGGGGTCATAAACACAAATAAAATACAAATTCAATAAGTATGAAAACATACAATATCTACGAGAAAAAAAAACAAGTATGGCAATCATACGAATCAAGTATTAGCTTTCACAGAAAGCTTGGTCTACACTTAGAACACAAATGTGCTAAGCGTAGACCAAGCTTTTTATGAAAGTTAATACTTGGTTGTGATATAAGTAGTCCATGGAAAAGAGCACTGGTCAATAACTTTTCACAAAGTGCTTTCGAAGCAATTACAAACATTAAGATTGTCTACGCCCGTGGGCGGAGAAAAAATAAGCTGCGATGTTTACATACAAAAGACTGCCATAAGACTATTATTCCTAGACGTTATGCATTCAATATTATAGACTTTTAATGTTTCACTTAAGAACGGAAATTTCCCTCTGTGGATTAAAAAGCACGGGGATCAATACTGGTACCATGAGTTTGGAACCAGCGATAGCTATATAAATTAATAAAACTGATAATAAAAAATCGTTTTACTGATAGATACACTTACAAAATATGCAAAAATATAAGTGAAGATTTCTTAAATGCCCTTGCCCCTGGGCTATATACATGTATAAAATCGTGTAATCTTTAAACGTGTTCTCTGAAACTGCTTGACCAACGTCTTCTGTCGAAGGGGGACTGAAAGTTTATTCAAATAATTCCTCACCCATGAACAAGATGGCCGCCATGCCAATCCATGGTAAAAACAGTTAAAAGTGTTCTTCTCCAGAACCAAAAATGTATTAAATACCAATAGCTGAAACTTACAATGTATGATTAAAGTAGTAAAGCTTTTAGTTACAATCCAAACGTTGGACCACACACTTATCTGCCCTTGCCTCTGAGCTATATACATGTACAAAATCGTGTAATCTGTAAATGTCTTCTTTTCTGAAACAGCTCGTCCAATTTTCTCCAGATTTCACATGGGGCATTCTCTCGAAGGGTATTGAAAATTTGTTCAAATGGTACTACGTTAATAAACAAGATGCAGCCATGCCCATGTATGATAAAAAATAAGAATTTTCTTAAGTACCAAGAAAACTTGTATGCTGAATCTTGGTTTTAAGCATCGGGGACTCGAAGTTTGCACAGTTTGTTCAAATGATGATCCTAGAAAGACCTTTGACATTTTACGGTATGGTCAAATTTGTATCCTAGTTGCTGTGGCAATACTAAAGGAATGTTGTATGGCATCTGCAGATATGCAAATTCTGTTTTACTCCGATGAGCGAATTGTGGCACATGGGCCTCTTGTTTTTTGTTGCTGTTAAAATTATCTACAAGCTGAGCTCCACAATTGTTTGCATGTATACTACAGAATTTAGATACTCCTTCGTTGACGTCATCGATAAGTGTTGTGGGCAAGAACATGGTTGGAATATATAGAAGATATAGACTGTGCACGTTTTACTTTGATTTGAAAGGCCAAATAGCAGGCTTTAATTGTAGTTTAACTGATCTTGTGTATATAAGTGATATTTCCCAATGAAAGAAAGGTAAGAGAAAAGTCCAGGGAGTGCCACAATCACAAACCGCAGCCCTTCCCAGACATCAAGAGGAAGAGGAAACCGACAAATCCAAACAAGCACAAATCGATCAAATATACGAAAAGCACCAAGATAAGCTCTCTCTTCCCCAAGCGAGGTAATCGCAATGCTAAAAGGACTGAAAAACACAAGAACAAAATGGCACAAGGTAAGACATACAACAAATCGCCTCGCAGAATAAACCACAAAGCACCAAAGAGTAAGACTAACGCAGGGACCACCGCCTTAGAACGGTCAGTAAAGTAAACTACCGGGGGGTTTAAAGCACTTCTACAGCTAGCCAACACCCTGGGTCAGATATATTAGGGTCACTCTTGCAATTACTGTAAAATATCTGTTAATAGGATGCTGCCCAGCGATCAGCGGGTGTTTACTGTAGTGGCCATTTCGGCGATAACCAACTGGGTATATATTTATTATGTGCGTGTCTGTTTCTTTCGTTTTTATTTTATTCATTTATTTATTTCTTTTAATTTTAGACTTCCTTTTTTCTCACCGATCATTTTGTGATATATCAGCTTTAGCAGACACTCTTAAATTAAAGGTAGGCAAAATATAGGTTCTTTCATTGAAATTCTAACAAAAGTAAAGAGCAAATAAAGTTCTAATTTCACATTTACCATGCTTTATTGTTTTCTTTATTGCTGTATCATTTGGAGTCTCAGAAATGCTTACCATCAGGCCTGATTTTTTTTCAGTGTTTTATAAACAGAAAACATCTGTCTTAATACACGTAGTTGCTTCATTGTTACTTGTTGAAATCATTTATTAAACGTAAGCTTTCAGGCAGACAATTTTGAACATTCACCACAGCTAAAATGATTGGATGTTTGATCAAAACCACTGAGACCATTTGGTGCAGCACATCTTATAAAAAGTGTCATGACATATCAACAGCAGCTGTTCAAAGCTACCAGTATTTTAAATTATGAAAAAGCCATTTCATTAATATAGCTTGGCACTTGAACATCATACAAAGAGTTTGATACTTTGCATTAAACCCATTTTTAAATAAATTTAACAACTTTTTTACTTAAAAACTTTCTTAAGCTAGCGATACTTTGAACAACTGGACACAGAAAGCAACACAGCAGTATTAACTTATCAAGCATCTAAAAAGCCATTTGCTGTCATAGAATTTAAATTTAACAGATGAGAAACAAAATTTAAAACAGAACAAGTTCAGATCAAAGCAGCCTTAATCAAATTAGAATTATATGCAAATAAATCATACTCATACATGCATTAGCCTATATTCAAAAGCAAAAGCTGCAGATAAATGTTGACTAATTATGCAGTCTTACAGAACTAAAACAGCAATACCTCTGATAAGACTTGGTCCCGGTGTTAGTCTTAGTCTTTGGTGCTTTGTGGTTTATTCTGCGAAGCGATTTGTTGTATGTCTTACCTTGTGCCGTTTTGTTCTTGTGTTTTTCAGTCCTTTTAGCATTGCGATTACCTCGCTTGGGGAAGAGAGAGCTAATGTTGGTGCTTTTCGTACGTTTGATCGATTTGTGCTTGTTTGGGTTTGTCGGTTTCCTCTTCCTCTTGCTGTCTGGGAAGGGCTGCGGTTTGTGATTGTGGCACTCCCTGGACTTTTCTCTTACCTTTTTTGAAGAAACATTTAAGATTTATTTATATTTATCTTTCAAAACTCCGTATTGAAAGAAACAGGACTTGTATCTCCTGTCAACAACAAATTATTTTATTTTCAATGAGTGAGTGTACTTGCATCAGTTGATCATGCATAAATACTGAATACTACCCAGCAAGCAAAAAAGTATAGGACCCACATGGGCATGTATATGGGTCCTATATGGGCAACCCATAAAGGACTCATGAGGGATTTGCAAAACGGTTCCATGTTGGACCCTCATGGGCAAAGCCATATGGGAACTATATGGGTCCAGTATGGGAAAAAATCAACCCACATTTATCTTTCAGAAAAAAAAAACTTTTACACATTTTTGCACAAATGATTGTAAGTCCCTATTTGATGGACTGGTAAGGTCCCAACAGAGAGAGACCTAGTACATGTGCAAGTTATTGCACATGCGTAGAATCAAGAGGCCTTAAAGATATAGGCGTCCTTTTTAATAGTTGGAAATGGTGGCCTCATGCATATTTATATATACCTCAATTTTAAAAGTAATAGGGACATACGAGTTAAAATGAAAATATGACCATGAATCAACGTCCATGTCGGGAAAATAGTCAAGATAAATTTAATAGATACTTTCATTTAGTAATGAACAAACTATTATTTTTATTTTATTATTATCATTATTATTTGCATTTATGTCAAGAACTTTACTATTTTTTTGATATTATGTTTAAATAGAGGTACAGTTGTTCCCCTTAATACCCATATTGAACCCATATGGGCCTCATATAGTAATGGGAGGTCAACATTGGAAGCATAGAGGTCGATGGAAGCCATTTGGGCCCCAATTCTGCATCTTGAAATTATCAATTCTCCAGGATTATTTCAATTTTATGTCGGGGTCCCACATATTTATTAATCGAATTTTACCAATATGGGACCTGTATGGGTTTTATATGGGCAAAAAAGCCTATATGGGGTCCATTTAGGACCCTAATGGGATAAATTCCCAGAATCTGCTCATATGGTTCCCATATATACATGTTTGTTGGCCGAATTGTACCAATATGGGACCTCTATGAGTCTTACGTGGGCAAAAAAGCCTATATGGGGCCCATGTAGGACCCGAATGCGATAAATGCCCAGATTCTGCCCATATGGGTCCCATATATACATGTTTGCTGAGATTATTCTTGCATAACTTACGATTTCAATGGCAAACTGTGACGAAAACGCCCCAAAACTCCATATAAACTCTTCCATTGCGACCGTAAAATCAAGATGACGGCTAGTTTAGAACGATGCAAAAACGTTCTTACGTATTCATAAAACTTTACAATGCTACGTTCAGGTCGATAGCGTTACGTCGCTCAAATTAACGTGAACAAAGCAAGGCTCCTCTTGTGATTTCAAAAGATCGAAACCCATGTTCAAACGGCATGTGAATTTCATGATTTGAACCTGGGTTTTGTTGTTTGAACACGACTTCTAGCCCATTTCTCGTAAGCAAAGCTTCAAACAGCTATGTTCATATAAATTTATGCAAAAATAATTGAATTTCTCTTATCCCTGCGTGCGTAAGAATTTTACACAACGTCGCATGCAACGTTCTGCAACGTTGTCTTAATGTTGCGTGCCAGCTGGGTAGTGGTATGCCGTTTAATAGTGTTAATCTTAGAATTGTCTTTCCTTTTTTATATTTTTCAAGACTTTCAGTGATTTTCCTCCTTTTTTTTTCAATCAGTTCATGCAGGTCCTTATGTGCACTTTGCTACTTACAGGCAGCAACTTCCTGCAACCGATGGGCAATGTCAATGTTTGTCATATCTGTCTTTTTAATGGCTAAGGTCATCCTCTTGTTTGCCTCCTTTGTTAGAGTATCCAGTCTCTGCAGCTGCTCCTCTACTTCTTTGATTCTCGAACCAGACTCTTTGGCTTGTTCACTTATTTTTTTTCAACCTTAGTTTCTCCTCTTCTACAACCCATCTTTTTCTTTCTACCTCTTGATATTTTTTTCTTTTTCTTTCTCTTTCTTTTCTTCTAAATATTTCTTAAATTTACTATGTGCCAGCTTACACTGGCCAAGAAAGTGTTTGCCATCTGTTGGCTGTCCACCAGCACATCTGACTCCATCCCTTATGCCTATGAAGGTACTCTGATTTATGTTTGTCCTCTCTTTCGTAATTATTCTTATTTACTGATAAACTTCTTTCAGTATCTGCATTCCCATGGACTAAAGTCATGGTATGTTTAATTACTTTTGAAAAGCTTTGAATCTTTGGTTTCCAGCAGCATTTTCCAGATTTAGAACATTTTCCCAGTACTTATCTACTCTAGCAGACTTCTTACTTCCATATTTCATGGTTTTCTCTGTCCAAACTTTAGGTATTTAAATATCCTTATAAATTTGCCACTCATCTAGAACTAGTGGAACCTTTTCCTCAATGCAGCAGGGTAAAAGGGTAGCTACTACAACAATCTGTCTTTCACATTAACCTTTTTCTCTTAAGTAAGGATGCATAGTAACGCTTTCAACAGTATATTCTTGTATGGTAGATTGTCCTGTAAATAAATGGTAGCTTTGGAGAAAACAAAAACAACTCCAGATGCCCATCAGACACTCTCCTTGACGTAAAGTCGACAGTTTCTGTAGATGTGCTCATGTTCGGGAATCGAGATTAAGACTACCATCTGGTAACTGACTGTCCCTTTGCTACATCTATTTGAGCTCAGACCCACTTTTAGCATGTATTTGATAAACCTGCTCATTAATCATTGTAACCTGTCAAGAAGTGATGGATAGAGAACGTGGATCAGTGGACCCTCAGCCTAGAAAGCTGCGAAAAACTCATCAAACAGCGGTTTGACAGATTCAAGGAGACACATTTCTACCAAAATTAGGCTTTCTTCTTTTTTCAATGTTTCATGAATATATTTAAATTTCTGAACATTAGTTAATCTCTCCTCCTTAGTTGGAATGAATTCTAAGAAGTACTTCTACACAGCTGGAAGTTGTTTGTGTATCCTTTTAGCTGCTGGTAACAATGATAACCACTGTGAATCACAATGCCTGAGGAACTTCAGATTTTCTAGACTCTCATCTTTTTTCATCAGCTGCTAATCCTCCTGTCTAACAGGATACATGTGGAACCATGTGAAATCATTAATGACAAAGTCCAGGACTTTAAGACTAAAAGAATTATTTTGCAGCTTTAAAGACATTGTCCACTTTATGGATTAAATTAAATCCCATATCTTCCAGTCCAGGTGCCCCTGCTTCTTTCACAGCTGAATCCATTGTAGTTTTTATGCTTTTATTTACATTTGGTCCATCTGCCGACAAATTGAGAAGTTTTTTCAAAGGTAACTTTCCGTCTGGAAGACAAGCCAACATATTTTTGTATACTACTTTGGTAAAGGCAAAGAACAGGAAGCAGGGGTATCGCACCTGCACACATACAGAATTCTCAGAAAAGTATCTTATTAAAACATCCATCTGTTTTTTGTGTGTTTTTTTGTGTTTTTTTTTTTTTTTTTTTTTTTTTGTTGTTGTTGTTTTTTTTTTTTTTTTTGTTTTTTTTTTTGACAGTTTTGATACTGGCAAATCAAAGTGAATTATAACATAATCCAGATGAAAAGATTTCATCAACTGTAGTTTTCTGAAAGTATGGATCTATGCCATGAGAGACAAGGTATGATACTTTCTGGTGACTCGTTGTGAACTGTTTTGCTATCATTGAATCTGGAAGCATATCTTAAAATAATTTGCTAGTGCCATCGCTTGAGCTGAAGTTATAATTAGAAGAGGCTGTTTTCATGGCCCACAATGCCTCAGCTTTGGCAAAACTATCTGCCACATTCATTCATGTCACAACAGAGTAATCTTTCTTGTTCACTTGCTGGAGAATGGGAGGAGATGGTGGAATTGATAACTTTGGAGTTTCACTTTCAGTCTTGATAATGAAATTACTGTATTCGAAATTGCATTTGTACTAAGCTCTGAACTAGCTGATTGTTTCTCTTCTACTTTTGCTACAAATGACGATAATAGTTTTTGCTCCAAAACTTGCGGTTTTCCTTTAACAGCGAACAAACTTTTAGCAGCTTGCTGATATTTTTAACTAATGAATGCTGCTTTAATGAAGCCAAACCATTGTTTGCAACATTGATAACTGCATTCTGGCATAAATACACCTAGCCTCGTAAACGGATTCAGTGAAGCTCATGCACCACAGTTTATAATATTGTCCATTTCCATAAAACCGATCCAGCCATTTCGGCTGAAATGTTGTATTAGAATGTGATATGGCCGGCCGCGGTGGCTCAGTTGGATGCGCGTCCGACTGGAGACCAGGTCGCGGGTTCGACCCCCGCCGAGGTCGGCAATATTCTTTCGTGGAGATTGATCATGAAATATTTTCTACGGTCATTCTCTCCCTTCCGCTGATTCAAGAAGGGCAGTTGTCAGTTTCTGACGAAAGAATGTGCACAATACTGGTTAACCACTTAGAGGACTAAGTCTGCCCAGCAAACGTGTGGTTAGGTAAACTGACCGTGCTCGACATGACCCCACTGGGTTGACTGGGCCGTAAAACCTCAACACAGACAAACAAAGAATGTGACATGACTTGTAAGTTCAAACAGTAATTGTTATTATTTAGTATTGTTTTTTTTTGTTATAATATGTTAGTAAATACTTGCTCATAAAACTGACATACACCAACCACCTGAAAATATATAACGAAGCATGCATATCTAACTGGTAAAGCTAACTAAACAGTCCAACAAGCCTATAAAACGTTTCTTTTGCATTGAAAATCATTTTTCAGTCAATGTTTGAAAGACAGTGTAACTATATTTTGTATTAAAATGAGATAAGAATCTAAGTATTTCCATATAGACCTTCTTGTTACTGGCATATTAAATGACTCCACAATAATGACATGAATTCCACAGAAGGTGGTGTTGCGCCTCCTCGATCAAAATCAGTGAAACTTTAAAAATAGGTCAAGTCAAATATGGATACCCACATTTAAGGGGTCATCCCTAGATGAAAGTCAGAACCAAGTATCATTATTCTAGCTCTAGTTCTTGAGAAATGGACTTGAACATTAGGGCTAACGCAAGGGTTGACGCTAATGTTGACGGCCTGACAAACCAACAAACGAACGGACGAACAGACAGAATTCGGAAACTTTTATTGCACCATGCTAATGCAGGAGCGACAAGAATGTGTGCGTCTAAGATAAGCTTTATAGAGCACAGCTCTGTGTTAATGTGTTTTATTAATAAATATATGTGCTTCTGCCGGCCTCGGTGGCTCAGTTGGATGCGCCGTCCGACTGGAGAACAGGAGGTCGCGGGTTCGACCCCCGCCGATGTCGGCAACATTCTTTCGTGGAGATTGATCATGAAATATTTTCTACGGTCATTCTCTCCCTTCCGCTGAATCAAGAAGGGCAGTTGTCAGTTTCTGGCGAAAGAATGTGCACAATACTGGTTAACTGCTTAGAGGACTAAGCCTGCCAAGCAAAAGTGTGGTTAGGTAAACTGACCGCGCTCGACATGACCCCATTGGGTTGACTGGGCCGTAAAACCTCAACACAAACAAACAAACAATATGCTTCTACCGGAAATGCAAACCCAGGAGCATGATGGAAAAGCCCTCAGATAACTTCATTGGGCAGTCAGAGCCTTATGAAACTCACCACTATAGATTCCACTCAATTAACAAACCTTCACCCTTATGCAAGAGTTCATAACAGTAGGTGGTTTGCTCTACCGACCGTTCTAAGGCGGTGGTCCCGGTGTTAGTCTTACTCCTTGTTGCTTTGTGATTTATTCTACGAGGCGATTTGTTGTATGTCTTTCCGTGTGTCATTTTGTTCTTGTGTTTTTCAATCCTTTTAGTATTGCGATTACCTCGATTGGGGAAGAGAGAGCTAATCTTAGTGCTTTTCGTAGGTTTGTTCGGTTTGTGCTTGTTTAGATTTGTCGGTTTCCTCTTCCTCTTGGGGTCTGGGAAGGGCTGCGGTTTGTGATTGTGGCACTCCCTGGACTTTTCTCTTACTTTTTTTTTTCAGTAGATATCTACAATGGTCTGAGGAAGGATACAGCAATCTGAAAAACTGAAGATGTCACAGACATTACTTGTGTGAACACAGTCATGGTCTTCTCATAAACACAACAATTTATTTTGCAAAAACACTCTACGTATATTTCATTCATTAATTTTTACATCAAACTAAATGACAAAACATGTTAGAGGACCAATTTTAGCGTGTCGATAAATATAAATATCAAAAGCAATAGAAAATATCTATTTTCTTAGCAAACAAAACGTATGAAAGCTTTTGTCTTGTCATTAATATTGTGTATTTCAATAACGATTTTTGCCAACCACTTGAGAAACCCATCGATTTTCTTATCAGTGACGCCATGCCTTTATCTCCTATATATTAAGAAAAACAATTCAAATACAATGTATACCCTCATTTGTTGATTTACTTGATCACTTTACACACGGGACCAGTTTTACAATCATTACGTTATATTGTTATTTTATTTCTTGCATAACGCAGTGAAACGATTCTTTTAAAGATTAATATTGGACACCACTGCTTGACTTTTTTGCATATTCCGAAATCTAACCCGAATAAAGCAAAACAGATAAGAAAAGTAATTGTATTCCTTTGAATGACAACGTCCTGTTTGGTGTTGAAATAATTGAAATTCTAAAATTGATACGCAACAGTTCATCACGAAAACATGCCTATATAATATTGACCCCCTTAAACCCCACTTTTATATAGTAAAACTGGGGTTTACAGGGGTATACATTATTTTTCTTATTTCTGCTCAAATACATAGATTGTGGTACTCGTTAGAACCGCCTCACCGAGGCGGTTCTAACGAGTACCTACAATGTATGTTTTGACCAGAAGTATGAGAAATATCCGAATTTTTATCTGAAATTTTTCATTTTTTGGTGGTTAAACTGTTCAGTATATTTGAATAGGCATGTTTTCGTAATGTAACCCAATTAGTCTGAAGACTATTTCAGTATGTATCGAAACATTTTGCTTTGTTCAGAATTCAGCTTTAGTAAGGCTTCACATTAGTTTTCCTAGTTCCAAGGGGGTTCTTCTATTGCAGTTCGTCTTTGTACGTCTGTGGTTTCATATGTGGCGTTTAGTTTCATTACGAAAACACGCCTATACAAATATATCGGAAATTTCACCACCAAAAAACTCAAGATTTTTCCGATAAAAATTCAGATATTTTTCACATTTCTGCTCAAAACATAGATTGTGGGTACTCGTTAGAACCGCCTCGCCGAGGCGGTTCTAACGGGTACCAACAATCTTTGTTTTGAGCAGAAATAAGAAAAATAATGTATACCCCTGTAAACCCCTGTTTTACTATATAAAGGTGGGGTTTAAGGGGGTCAAAATTATATAGGTATGTTTTCGTGATGGGTCTGTTTGCTGCTTAACTCTCCTTTTGGTGTATCGGCAGGGCTGTGCTTCGTGTGTGTGTGGCTTTTCCTGGGTATTTTTACATATATTTTTGATAGATAATTCAAAAAAGACCCTTCTCAATTTCCCGAAGATCTTGGAACATGTACATTTTTAAACTGCCAATATACTTGTTAGAAATCTTGTTTCATGTATATATCGTGCTATATTGTAGAACACTGACCAGCCGTTTTGACGTTAAGCCGTCAGTATGCATACAAGAATAACATGAGTCGGGCCAATTGAAAAAAGTGTCTTTGAACATGCTCAAAAGGCGCGGATTCAGATCATCCTGTGCATGCGCAAAGTATCATCCGGGTCTCTGCTCTTCAGACATATATTCTGTAGTATCCAGAATTTCTTAGCGGACAGTGAAGGCCCTTATAAGACTACACGGATGCGCAGACTGACCCGGGCCGTCGCTGTCACATATGCCGAAGTCACGTTTTCGCTTGGCGGGCCCAATCGTTCTATCCTGATATGTTGTATATACAATACAAACTGACCAGCCGTTTTTGACATTGTTCAAGCCGTCAATATGCCCAGAAGAATAATTAATTTCAAATATGTGGACTTCCAGACGGAAAGTAAAGATGCAATCGTACGGTTGTCAGAAATGGATGAATGCGTCGTATTTAGAGGATCAGACAGCGTAATGCAATGCTCTATAATTTCGATGTAGTCGGGACCAATTAATTCCTCGTCAATTTATTATATAAACCGCAATGTGAGGAAATGTATCTTTTGTCATGTGCGCTCAGCGAAGACTCAGATCAGCCTGCGCATCCGCGCAATCTGATCAGAGTTTTCGTTGTCCGCATGAAGACACTTTGTACATTAGGCTATCCAAATGAATGCGTAGACTGATCTGAATCTGTGCTCTGCACGCATGTTCGAAGGTGCGCTTTCTGGCGTTGCGCCTCATTTGACTACATTGGTGTCATCTAATGCTGTGTCCTCTGTTGTAGGTTATTCAACTGTTCTATTTATATAAAGATGGCAATAGTATAAACATAACTAGAGGAACAGAATGTATTGAACTACAGTCGAATCTCAGTAGCTGCCACAGATGATGCGTTTATCTTGGCTAATTCGAACTCGTTTTTGAGTCCCTATGAAATTTTTCCGATAGCTCATTAACAAAAATATTAAGAGAAATGTTCTCATTCAACATGAAATTGTATGCTGTGTGTACTCATTGGAATCGGTTCATCGAGGCGATTCAAATGCGTACACACAACGTACAATTAGTGTGCAGAGTGCAGAAATCGGAAATAATTCACTAAATTATCGGTATTTTCTTCCTGACCTGGCACCATGATTAACCATCAGTGTCTCGAACTACCTATCTCGAACAAATCTCAATGGTCCTAAAGATGCACGAGCCATTGAGGTTCGACTGTATATGATAAAAAAAAGCGTGGGCAGAGATCAAATAATTGAGTTTAATAACAAAACGAAGACGTTCCTAGAAAGATTTCTCACGTTGAGTTGATACCTGATTTCAAGAGGAACGGTTCGGAGTAAAGGAAAACAAACCAGACAAACAAGACAAGACTAGCCAGGGGCCTGGTTCTTACTTTGCGTCTTAAAACCGTTCCTCAGAACAATGCATTGTCTGGCTATTAACAAAAAAAGGTAAGAGAAAAGTCCAGGGAGTGCCACAATCACTAACCGCAGCCCTTCCCAGACCCCAAGAGGAAGAGGAAACCGACAAATCTAAACAAGCACAAACCGAACAAACGTACGAAAAGCACTAAGATTAGCTCTCTCTTCCCCAAGCGAGGTACATGTAATCGCAATACTAAAAGGACTGAAAAACACAAGAACAAAATGACACACGGAAAGGCATACAACAAATCGCCTCGTAGAATAAACCACAAAGCAACAAAGAGTAAGACTAACACCGGGACCACCGCCTTAGAACGGTCGGTAGAGCAAACCACCGGGGGGTTTAAAGCACTTTTTCAGCTAACTAACTTCACCCTGGGTCCCGATGCTGCTCTTAATACAGAAATACATAAAATTTCGGTTCGCATAAAGGCTCTCAACTCAGTCAAAGTTTGAAAGGCCTTATTTGGTTTATTGTCGAGAAAACTGACATACAATTTTATTATAGAAAAGATTGAGAGAAATAGTGATGGACAAATTGAGCAGCAACGCGAGAAGAGGGACACTTCTAATAAGTACCCACAATATGTGTTTTTGTGGAGAAGAAAGAAAACTAATTGGATGGACATTGTCTCTAACTCAAGACAGCCATGACATTTTCATTACATCATATGGAGAAAGCAGGAAAATATGGTTATCGGGTAGGTACCCAGTAGACATATGACGTTTATACAAGGTCGTATCAACGTCGATACAACGCCATGGCGTTGTATCGACGTTGAGACGACCTTGTATAGACGTCATGACGTTGCATCGACGTTGAGACTACACTGTATAAAATGCATGTGCCCGCTAGGTAAGGACAATATAAAAGATTGACAGAAATAACAAATACATGTAGATTTAAATCATGTTAAAAGAACTGAAATAAAAGACTTGCTTTATAATGGACGAGTATATCCCTGCATACCCCGAGTTCCACTATATATATAAGGGTATATACATTACAAAGGCTTAGATGTGGGCCTCGGTGGCTCAGTCGGATGCGCATTCGACTGGTGATCAGGAGGTCGCGGGTTCGATCCCCGCCGGGTCCGACAACATTTTTTCGTTGAGACTGATCATGAAATATTCTCTCTTTTACGCTGATCGAAAAGGGTAGTTTTTGGTAAGAGAATGTGCACAAGTACTGGTGAACCGATTCGAGGACTAAGCTTTCCCAGGAAAAAGTGTGGTTAGATAAACTCAGCTAAAACCTCACCACAACACAAACAAACATACACTTACCAATGTAATGCGAACTAAGCAAAAATTAGGGTTCACATGTATGTCACGATCGCATTCACTGTTTTGGGCTTTCGTTATTATGACCTGTTTAATGAAGATCTGAGTAAATGACGTCAGAAGACTTACCCTAAGAAAACGTACCTGCGCATTCGCGCAGTCTGATCAGAATCTTCACTGGACGCATTTTGGATAGCAGAGGATGCAAAGTTTCTTTTTGTGGACAATAATAATCCCACTCAAATTGCGCGGATGCACAGATTGATTTGGGTCTTCGTTGGGCGCACATGTTATAAGGTATGTTTACTCACGTTGTGGCTTAAATTAATCATGTTTACATCTCGTTCCAAAAAAACATCAATCTTCGTCCGAACTGAAAGCCAGTCTGGCTGAGGTAAATATCAATAACTAACGCCTTTGTCATTCATAAGCCGAAACGTCCGAAAACGTATCTTTTAACATGTGCGCCCAACGAAGATTCAAATCAGCCAGTTCATCCGCACAGTCTGATCAGTCTTCGTTGTCCACAAGAAGAAACTTTGCATCCCTGGCTATCAAAAATGCGTCCAGTGAAGATTCTGATCAGACTGCGCGAATGCGCAGGCTGATCTGAATCTTCGCTGGGCGCGCATATCCGAAAATACATTTTTTGACGATTCGGTTTAGTTATTCTGAAGATGTATGTCATCTTAGAACTATAGTTTTTCTGTTCTAAACTGTAGACAAACGTCTGGACGCTATCTAAATAATATTTAGCACAGAGATAGCTTCTATATTATTTTGCAATAAGTCATGACCTTACTTTTGGCATCACTGAAAAGCGGCGAAATCTCTGAGGGCGAAATAAAGTATTTAATTCGTATTAGTTTTTCTTTTTCGAATACTGCCTTATGATCTCGCAGACATTTCAGACAGGTTCTTGCTGAAAGAAGAAAAGGTCAATAGATGATAATAAAATAACTGCGATAATGAGAAGATAGACGGTGATCAGAATTAAAATGATTAGTGAAATGAGAGGTTATAAACAAAAATTTAAAACGTCACACTCGGGACCTAAAGGCTGGAGTGGCGCGTATTGCCAACTTCTTCCTTGAATGAATCAAGAGTTGGCAAACATACAGCCGAGCCGAGTGGAAAGAAAGAATATTTATATATAGTTCCTGTGTGGCAATTTGGATGGCCATGTTTTTGGTTGGATATATTGTTCTGTGTGTGTGTGTGTGTGTGTGTGTGTGTGTGTGTGTGTGTGTGTGTGTGTGTGTGTGTGTGTGTGTGTGTGTGTTGGTGTGTGTGTGTGTGTGTGTTGCCACAAGTCCATATACAGTCCAGTAGATCATACACACATGCGAGCATATTACTTCCTCCAGGGTCCTCCAGCCTAGATGTTCCGACATTGCTGTAATACTGGACCTAGTGTCGTAATTACTAGTGGTCCGTCGAGCGGCTGGACATATTTTCTCTATCTAAAGTATATATTCTTGGTAAAGAGTCCCATATTTGAGGTTTGGTTCAGGTTTGGGGAGTACTAATACATGTTGTAGTCAGTGTTTTCTCCTTCAGGGAGTTCCATTTTTATGTTCCTTCAAGGAAGCCCAGTGTGCCGCCTCATGGAGATCATCATTCCCACCACTTGGCATTTAGAGGGTTGAAATCCATGTCTCATCTGGCCCCACACAGAAAGACGGTCTAGATCACTTTGCAGCACTTGGCCATCATTCGGGCACTCACAAAAGTAACTTTTTTCTCGGTATCTTTACTGGTGACGTGACGTCAATTTATTCGCATGAGACTACATGAAAGTTAAATACGCTACTATTCGTCTACATATCTCTTCACGGTATTTCTATATAGATATTCCATTTTGGTAACCTTGTAAGTGGTATACATATTTGTTAAAAGGAAAAGCAATGTTAGTGCAGACTGTATCTACAAAGCAAGGTCTTTACAAACCGTGCATTTTGATTCGGGGAGTGCCATTTTTATGTTCCGTTAAGGGAGCCCAGTGTGTCGCCTCATGGAGGTTATCACTCTCACCACTTGGCATTTAGAGGATTGAAATCCATGTCCTATCTTGCCCACACAGATAGACTGTCTAGATCATTTGTAGCACTTGGTTATCTTTCGGGAACTCACAAAAGTAGCTTTTTCTTGGTATCTTAACTGGTGACGTGACGTCAGTTTATTCGCATGAGAATACATGTAAATTATGTACCTACTATTCCTCTACATATTTCTTCACGGTATTTCTGTATTGATATTTCCTTTGGTAACCTTGTAAATGGTAGAGAATGTACCTATTTGTTAAAAGGAAAAACAATGTTAATACAGACCGTATCTATGAACCATGGTCTTTATAAACCGTGCATTTTAATGCAAATTTGATCAAAATCGGACGATACCAAAACTGCTGTTATGCGCACTGTCATTTGACGCTTTATGGCGTCCTAAAGCCTTAATCATAAGATTTGCAACAATATTCAACTTCTGTATTTGTATATCTTCTGCATCACGAAAACATACTTGTATAATTTTGACCCCTTAAACCCCACTTTTATAAAGTTTAACTGGGGTTTATAGGGTTTATAGTGTTATACATTATTTTTCTCATTTCTGCTCAAGAAAATAGATTGTGGGTACTCGTTAGAACCGCCTCGTCCACAGCTTCTTGTGCACAGTACGTGTACTGCAAAAGGGTCGTTTAGTTACACTGATTCGTGTTTTTATTAGTATTTCACAAGTTGTACTTTAACACACCGTCTTACATTACGAAAACACGCCTATTCAAATATATTGAGAATTTACAACCAAAAAAAGGAAATTTTTCAGATAAAAAATTCTGATATTTTTCATATTTTTGCTCAAAACATAGATTGTGGGTTTACAGGGGTATACATTATTTTTTCTTATTTCTGCTCAATACATAGATTGTGGATACTCGTTAGAACCGCCTCGACGAGGCGGTTCTAACGAGTACCCACAATCTATGATTTTAAGCAAAATAAGAAAAATAATGTATACCCCTGTAAACCCCAATTTTACTATATAAAAGTTGGGTTTAAGGGGG
Organism: Anodontia alba; assembly: GCA_964016985.1. Taxonomy (NCBI): domain Eukaryota; kingdom Metazoa; phylum Mollusca; class Bivalvia; order Lucinida; family Lucinidae; genus Anodontia; species Anodontia alba. The sequence continues at coordinate 32,467,841 of OZ024826.1, read as the reverse complement.
TCAAAATTATATAGGCATGTTTTCGTGATGGGTCAACAGTATTCAAAGTGAAACAAATACTATTCAAAACCCACCTTCTCGTCTTTAAGGGTAAACTGAATTTGTGAAATACGTTTGCACAGAACTAAACAGACTGTGAGTGTAATAGGGGAGAAAATTAAAAACGCATACTAAATAAGACTTGCTACATACTATGTATGTTAAAGCAGCACATTAACATACTTGTTACAACATCATAATACGCCAACAGTATTGAAAAGTCTAACATTCATCACTATACTTTTAGTTTAGTTTGTTTAGTTAGTTTGTTGTTGATTTTTCTTTCAATTCTTAAATCTTTAGAAATCCCCAAATTGGCGATTTGTAAAACATTTTCTGAGAAAATTGCGATTATTACTTGTACTGCCAAGAAACGGTTTTCAGACTTTCACTAAATACATAATAAAAGCCATGCAACAAGCTTCGGAACTTATTTACTGTTTTACGGCATCATTTTAAATTGTATATCAAAACTGGCTATACTGTTTATAATGGCCGTAATTCCAGTATCCGTAATGGTTAATTTTTACAGCGCGAAACAATAATATTTTTAAATTGTCAGAAAACGTACCTTGGGACATGTGCACCCCGCGAGGATGCAGATCAGCCTGCACATTCGGGCAGTCGGATCAGAATCTTCACTAGGCTTAGTCTGGATAGCCAAGGATGCAACGTTTCTTCATTCGGACAACTTTAATCAGACTGTGTGGGTATGCAGGCTGATTTGAGTCTTCGTTGGCCGCATATGTCAGAAGGTATGTTTTCTGACGTTGCGGATCATGTATGTCATCATCACGAAAACATGCCTATATAATTTTGACCCCATAAACCCCACTTTTATGTAGTAAAACTGGGGTTTACAGGGGTATACATTATTTATGTTATTTCTGCTCAAAAACATAGATTGTGGGTACTCGTTAGAACCGCCTCGATGAGGCGGTTCTAACGAGTACCCACAATCTATGTTTTTAGCAGAAATATGAAAAATATCAGAATATTTTATCTGAAAATTTGTCATTTTTTGGTGGTAAAATTTTCAGTGTATTTGAATAGGCGTGTTTTCGTAATGATGTTGCCTAAAAGTACCATATAATGTCACGCATATTTTCAGATGAACTTTATCTGAACTTTCTTTTAGCATGTTTTGTGTTCTTGCATGCTATTAAATCAGCCCTGTACAATAATCACTGCCTTATTGGCAAGCACTGACAAGATAATAACCATTTCCTCAAGTTAATTATTTACTTGTAGCGGTATGATTGTAATTTGGATGTTCTGATATTGTGAAAAAGCGCAATGTAACGTAAATTCGCAACGTCGTAGCAACGTCATTTAGACGGTGTTATAATGTCATAACGTCGCGGCGACGTCGACACGACAGTGTATATTTGCTGGGTAGTTCGTTTATGTACAAAACTGCACAGCAATCAAAATAACTCCTAAAATAGTAACTTCTATACCAAGTCGATTACTTACCAAACTTGATGTAGCTAATGATGACCTTGAAATTAACAGCTTCGGATACTAAAGGATACCATTCTTCAGAATGTTTTGAGATGGTGAATTAGTTTCAATCGTCCATACATCTGAGGAGCACACCTGAAACCTTTACAATTACCATTCGTCTTAGGATATACGAGAATACACACACGCACAAGCGTGCGCATACACAGTCCTGTCTCAGTTTGTACTGACATGTGTGTTTCGAAATTGCCTTTCAAACGTTCGGTTTGTTTCCTTCATTTTTCCCACTTGCCTCTCATGCAACTATGCCAGATTACAGTAAATGGCAGCGTCTTCAAACCTATCTTTATATATAACAGAGCAGAAATTGGAAATATGCACTCTTTGCAAGCGTTTCCTTATAGCCTCCTATCCCTATAGCTTGCAAGATCTAACTAGTGACTAGAATATGTCTAAATACGTACCTCTTCCCAACACTTCTGTTCTGTAGACTATTCTAAGACGGCTCCTTGTGTGTTGTTATATGTCGGTTATTACAACTGCGACATTGTGTTTTTTCATTGTTTTTCCTCATTTATTCTTCTTTTGGAGCCTCAGGACGACTGTGCTTCTATTGCAGTTCTCCTTTGTCCGTGCGTCTGTGGTTTCATATGTGGCATCTGCTTTGCTTTTGTTTGTTCCTCATCTCTCCTTCTGTTGGTGGCTCAAGAAGGCTGTGCTTATTTGATTGTTGCATTTACGGGATATCTTCACTTATATTTTATGGGATCTCGTTCATATGTTTGGCTGCCGATGAGTATTACTGGCCTTTTGGATAGCGTAGTTAGCTTCAGGCTTTTCAGCCAAATAATATACATGTATCTATAAAGGGATACTCACGAATGGCCATAGTCACAATCACGAGAACATGCCTATATAATTTTGACCCCCGTAAACCTCACTTTTATATAAAAAAAAAAAACTGGGGATTACAGGGGTATACATTATTTTTTCTTATTTCTGTTCAATACATAGATTGTGGATACTCGTTAGAACCGCCTCGACGAGGCGGTTCTAACGAGTACCCACAATCTATGTTTTAAACAAGAAACATGAAAAATATCAGAATTTTTATCTGAAAATTTTCATTTTTTGGTGTTAAAATTTTCAGTATGTTTGAATAGGCCTGTTTTTCGTAATGCGGACCACAACCCTCCCAAGGCACCGAGTAAGATTAGAATGACACGAATCGACATCTCAGAACAACACACTAACGAAAGCAGAACGGACAAAATGAAGAGGGTTTGCAAAAAAAAAAAAAAAAAAAAAAAAAAAAAAAACAATACCGCCTTGTAATGGCCAACAGTAAATATGTTGGGCAGCTTGAAACCTGTTTTTCCAAGAGCTCAACCCTCGACCTTATTCCTGATACAGTTTTAGCAACATACAATGGTTCGGTCCGCTCGCTAGGGTTTCCCTTACTCACCAGTGGATCAACACAGAAGGCATATAAACAACCTCTCGACACTAGGATGAAACAGAAACGAGGGCTCGACTTCAAATTGAAAGTGCTTAAGAAAACCACAAGTGGAACCACGGTGAGCCCGACCACAGACGAGTAAAGTCAAGCATAAACCATCTATAAATAAGCCGCGTCAAGGGAAAAGTGCCTTCGAGCATGCGCAAAATGTGCGGATTCGCATCATCCTGTGCATGCGCACAGTCTCATCCGGGCATTTGCTTTCTATTGAAACATTTTATAGTATCCAATGATTCGGTTTGCGAATAGCGAAGGCCATCAGACTGCGCGGATACACAGACTGATCTGGACATTCGCTGTCCGTATATGCCCGAAGGCATGTTTCCAAATGATTTATAATCATGCATCCGTCTTGTTTACCCCACTGACAGGTTTACTGGCTGGCTGTTAAATATATCTGTAAAATATCTTCATCTTGAATATCAACATTTCTTTTTTTTTTTTTTTTTGCTACAATGAAGGCCACGAATCGTGTACATTCAATTCGCATGCTTTTTATTATAATTATTATTGCGGGTCGCCCTGGCAAGCCGCATATGACAGAAGTTGTGCTAATCACACAATAAATACGGGAATTATACTAAACCGGAAGCGAAAGTAATTATCAAGTTGATAAAGAATAGAATAAAACGTTTTATTTTTTCAGATATGAAAGCATTTATGCCTAGCGTCCCATAAAAGCAACAGTGGCAAACAGTATAGACCAGATGAGACGCCGCAAAACCTTAGGTCTACACTGTATTAGGTATAGAGGTCTGCACTGTATTAGGTACAGAAAACTGTATAATAGATGATAATACAAAAAAAAAAAAAAAAAAAAAAATCAGACACCCTTTAACTCTAAAATGACTCACAAGAGTATCTTCATTGGTATTAAAATGAAAGCATTCCCAATTAGCTAATACTAGCCCAGGACTCCCCCATCTAGTGATCCGCTATAGTTAAAATGTTGAAAAACTCACAGGGTAACAGTAACTGTCAAGAAACGAAGTCCGTGACACATATTACCTGTGTGCACGTCAGGGGTAAATTTGGATGTTCAGAAAGAACCTAAACTCGGAAAGAAACAGGAAGAAGAACAAAACACACCAGGTTTACTTTTATCTCGGGCCTAATAATACCCGGACTTAGTTGTCACTAACTGAACTGTCAAAATATGTTGTCTTAGCTTGATTTTACAGCACTAAAGTCATTAAAAATGGTTTTGAATAATAAAATTGTAAGTTGTAATAAATTGTTTTTAATAGGTTTGGTTGAAAATGTTAACTAAAAGTCAAAAAGGATTGCCAGTCACAATTTATAAAATTGAAGTTATACCATCATTTTGGGTGAATTTCTGGTGATTTTCTGCTGAAAGGGCCGAATACAGCTAAAATGCGTACCTAGGTTTCTTGTTGATGTTTACAAAAAATGTTTGATTTTCCTTAAACAGTGTGGGGAATCCACGTGACCAAATGACTAAGTGCACGGAGTTTGTTGCTATTTTTAGCCCCGCATCAGGAAGATTTTTTTAGAATATCTCGATTTATACCTGATGGAATTTGTTTAATTTAAGCCCAGAGTACGCGGAAAATAAAGCTCTTTCTGGTAGTGTAAGCGCTATTCTGCAATCTTGTCTGTTTTTCCGTCAAAATTCATGTACTGTGTCCCGGTAGCCCAGATTGAAAGCAAAAACATTCTTCGAATGTTCTCGAGAATTAGACCAGATCGCAGAATAGCGCTTACACCACCAGAAAGAACTTGATTTTCCGCATACTCTGCGTTTTATTTGAACAAATTCCATTTTGTATGAATAGAGATATTCTAAAACAAACCCTACCTAATGCGAAGCTAAAAATAGTAACAAACTCCGTGTACCTAGTCATTTGGTCACGTGGCTTCCCCACACTGTTAACTATAATGCTGCAGTCTTAAAGGTAATATACTGAACTATTGCTTTTTGAAAACAAATCTCAGATATTTGGATAAATAAATGAAATATGAGCATTTAAACTTCATCATACAAAATTATGAAAACTCAGCCACGACAACATATTTCCAATAAATACAATACCTGTACCATAGTTACTAGTCCAGTGTATATTGGGTCCAAGCTTTCATTAATAGATTTTGAAAATGCCTTCGATTCTGTCTCATGGACATTTATATTTAAAACTTTGAATTACTGTGGTTTTGTCACATCAATTATCTAACGATAGAGCTCTTCTTTTTCCTTTTTTTTTTTTTTTTTTTTTTTTAATGAAAAAAAAAAACATGTAAATCAAGGAGGCAATCTTTCTGATTTTTATTACATAGGCTGTCGACAGGGAATCCTGTATCTACATGTTTATTTGTACTTGCAATTAAAATAAAAATTAACAAAAAATATCAAGGGAATAAAGTTCTATCAATAATGTCGGATACAAGTCGCCACAATATGATATGCATATAATACAGCTGCAATATTATATGGTTCATCCACCGCACTAAATGAAACACTAAATGCACTATCTAGCTATACATGTATGCAAAATATTCATGTCTTAAAATAAATTTTGATAAAACCAGTGTAATTGGATTGGAAAGAAAAAAAAATCAGTACTGACACCATTAAAACAAGATGGGAACTATCATGGGGTAAAAGTAACTTTAAATTATTAGGAATACACTTTAATGTTGAAATACACACAAAAGAAGGTAAGAGAAAAGTCCAGGGAGTGCCACAATCACAAACCGCAGCCCTTCCCAGACACCAAGAGGAAGAAGAAACAGATAAAACCAAACAAGCGCAAATCGAACAAACGTACAACAGTGTTAGCGTTAACTTGAATTATAAAGAAAAACTAAGTAAAATGAAAAACCTTATTCAAATTTGGAAACGTAGATATATTACCCCAATAGGCAAAATAACAGTTATTAAATCTGTCTTGATATCATTATAAGCTTATCTTTTTTATATCTTTACCAAACCCAACCAGTAGCATAATAAAACAACTAAAAGGAATATGCTATTAGATTTCCTGTGTGAAGGACCTCCAAAAATAAAACAAAATGTACTTGTAAAAGAATATTCAGAGGGAGGGGGTTAAAATGATAATTATTGATGCATTTATTAAATGATTTCAAGCTACTTGGATTAGACGATTAATAATTAGTAATAGTAAGTGGCAATATATTATAAAACAAACTTTAAACATCAAAAAATGATAAATTTTGGAAAATTATTCTCTGGTTCTTTGATAAAACAAATTATAATCCTTTTTATCAGATGTTATAAAATCCTGTTCCGCATATAACTTAAAGAATATGCCTCCACCGTGTTGAATATGCCTCCACCGTGTGGAGCCCTTATACCAAGAAAAATATAGACCAAATAGAAATGGTGCAAAGGAGGGCAGCACGGTGGGTTACAAACAGGTACTTCTCCTATGATAGTGTTTCTGCGATGCTGGGCAACCTCAGCGCTTCCTTGAAAACCGTTGCTATGACTTGCGCCTCGCAATGTTTTACAAAATACTGTATGGCCTTGTTGCAGTGCCGATGCCTTCATATTTTGAGCGGCCCAAGAAGATCACTCGCAACAGCCTTAATAATCCCCTTAGTTTCCGCCAGGTATATGCCTCTGCAGATTACTACAGGTTTTCGTTCTTTCCCATGACTGTTGTTTTATGGAATAGGCTCCCTGTAGACATTGTATTTTTAAACGATTTTGACTCCTTCGAGATAGAAGTGAGCAAGATCAATCACTTAAGGCCATAGAAAGTAATATTGTTGTTAATCTGCTTTTAAATCTCATCCATACTAACACTCAACACTATCATCTTTTTTCATTATTCACTATCACTCTTTTAGCCCTCACTTTAATTTTTTTACTTTTATTCTCACGCACGCATCCCTGCGCATAATACTCAGTAATGAGGGTGACGCAGTATCGATAGACAGAAGAAAAGTATATACAAATGAATACTTTCTTTCGAATCCAATTATTTCATAACCCAGGCATACTAAAAGTGTAAAAAAACAATCTTCTATCATCAGTGGTACAACAATTGAATTTGCTATATGAATGATATGCTCTAAGAAAATGGGGATTCTATACTAAGTTAGAGTTTATATATAAATATAATATAGACCAATTTTCTCCAGTTTATAATGGTTTAAAAGCAGCCATAAAAGTGTTAGCTAAAAAATTAAAACTTGATCCTTTTAAGAACAAATTAAGTAACCAAATACTACCAAAAGACATGATAGAGATTTAACATCTCTGTTTTTCTTAAATGAATTAAAGGCGGTAAATATCTATGCAACATTCTAAATCAAAACAGTTACGGTCCGACTTCAAAGGGAAAATGGCAAGAAATCTATGACATTGAGAAAAAACTTGGAAAGATATTTATAGTTTCAAGTTAGTGTAATCCATAGATTACTTCCAACCAAAAAAATACTTACATGATATCAAGCAGTGATAGCAATGGATTCTCCTAAATGTTACTTTTGCCACCAGAAAGAAACAATATCACATATGCTGTGGTTCTGTCCTGAAACCTGAATAATAACTGATAGATAGATAGATAGATAGATAGATAGATAGATAGATAGATAGATAGATGGATGGATGGATGGATGGATGGATGGATGGATGGGTGGGTGGGCGGGCGGGCGGACGGACGGACGGATAGATAGATAGATAGATAGATAGATAGATGTCCGAGGACATTCAGGAATATTGCTCCGTGGAGCAAATGGTTACAGGGAGACAAGCACTTTAACTTTAAAGTAAGTCAGAGTAATAACTTTCCAGAAGAAGATGTGCCTTCATGGGCAGAATTTGTAGGTACCCAGATAGCATTCTTTATAAATCTACAGCGGGCCGTTATCGGCCCGTCAGCTACCTTGACGGGCCGATAACGGCCCGCTATAGATTTATAAAGAATGCTTACTGGGTATGTTGAAGAGTTTTATGTCGATTTCGATTTATTTCGACCCGATACGAGTTTTTCTCCTTATCATTTCCGGTTGGTCGAGATGTAAACAATCGAGTTTTGTCACTGTTTGTAAAAGTTTGCTACTCAATTCTAATTCGCATTCGCCGTGCTTTTTACCGAAAATAATGAAAACGCATGAAGTGATGAATGTATTAATTATCTGAAGGAGAACCAAACCAGTATTGACTGGCTGTGGGCGAAAACACTGTTCTCGGATGACTGGAAAGAAACCATCGTAAGACGAGGAGCACCCGTTTCCAAGATGAACGATTCACAGTTTTCACAGACTTATGTCCAAAATCTTTTGCAGACATTAAAGTCGTCAAAAATATATACAGATTTACAGAATGCTGCTCAGGTATATAATATGAAAATAGGCTTAGCCTAGATGCGAGCACGGCACAGACCTATCTGTAGTCTCTTCAAAAGTCCTTCACAGCATCATTAAAGAAAGAATATCAGTATATAAAAATATATGTAAATCAATTATAAATGATAAAAATAATCAGCAAAATATGTGACACTTATTGACACTCGTTTCTTGTCACTTCGTGATGCTTATTAGTGAGACCCAAATTTTGTGAGTAGCGGTATCCAGTCAGTTCTGCCAACTTCCATTGACATCTTCCGGGAAGAAAAAGGAAGAAAATTGGTCAGAGCAATTTCTGCTGAAAGTATATATCGTTGTATGTTACTTTTCCTTGATCATATTCTCTACCGTAGAGCTCACTTTGTTCGCGATGAGCTTCGCGCGTCACGAGCTGTGCTCGCTATAAGACAGGGCACTTCATTTCCTACAAAATTGCATGTAGCCCAGCAAAGGATTAGATCAGCCTGGACAGGTGAATGTGGCCCAGGTGAATCTATTGATTTATCAGCAGTAAAATATGATTCTTCCGTACATGGCCAAATCTGGATCATTGTCATATTTGACCATTCTTCACAGAGTTTTCTTTGCATAGCCAAGGAACTAGGGCATCTTCAGATGGACAGCAATGATCCTGATCAGCATGCTACATTCTTATGAAATGCTGTGCTCTTGGGTCGGATATGAAACCCATGGCTAAGGGGTCAGTAGAAAGACTAAAAAACACCTAATGACCAAAAAACACCGAAAAACACTAAAATTCTGCATAAAAACACGTTATTGTTTCGGGGCGGGGCTGGGGTGTAGAGAAGGTGGGTATGTTAATATAAAAGTGGGGTTTGGCCGGTATAAACTCCATGAGGTTATCATTATTAACATGATTGGCAAAAATGTAGCGACTGAATGTTCGTTGTTTGCATATGCGATACCATTATCCTATGTGCCGGCTCCATTAAACATGGTGGCACAAATACCCCAAAACATCTTAATTAAAAAAAAATATCAATCAGCTTCGACTATTTTGATATGATTAACAGCAGACAGCAAATTGTTTATGTTTTTCCCAGGAAATAGGATCTGACATTTCATGCACTTTGTTTCCATCGGAGACAATTTGCATGAACTGTCAAATCTTGTTCCCTGTGATCATAAGAAAAATATTTCAAAATGTCATGTGGTAAAAAAAATTGACACAGAGTGCTAAGCATTAATAACTTAATAGATATGAAAAACACACATGAGAAACTGCACATCCACACAGACTAACCAGAGCCTTTGGCACAAGCGGCAAAAACAACTATGTAACACGTACCTCTTGAGAGCAGCTGAAGAATTGTACTCGGATCCATTGGATGTGCACCTACCATTATATACCCCAAGCAACCATACCCCCTCGCCACATCCTTTCCTCCCACGGTCGGGTGGTGCGAAGGTGTCATGTATCTTATGTCACCGGGGCGTCCAACTGATATTGGCTTACAGTTGGGCAAGGCCTGCTATCCTTGTAGCAGGTAAGGGTTGAGGGGGAATGTTTTTTATTTCTTCTGTTTCTTCACTTTCATTCCTGTTCCTCTTTCTTCCCTGTTCCTCTCTTTCATCTCTTCGACTATCTCTTCTATCACTCTTCTCCCTTTCTCTGGGAGACGACACAAAATGACCCACAAGGGTTGACGTGTCGTTAAACCCCAACACAATCAATCAATTCCTCCCACGAATCCGCTTTGTATGTATTTCTGTTATATTTTTGGTGTTTTTCGGCATTTTTTTGGTCATTAGGTGTTTTTCGGTCTTTCTAGTAACCGATGGCTGAGCTGCCAAGCCGAGCCTGATACATTGTTTTCTTTTATTTGTTCAAACAAGTTCAAGATACTTGTTTGTTGTAATCTTATATTACAATATATGTAAAATGCTGTATTCACAATTAAATTTGTATAATTACTTGTGGTATTAAAGCCACAGCCGAGAAAGGGATATGTTTTGACCAGTTTGTGAAAAAATGGCTATATTTTTAAATCTGAATATTTGACAGAGGTTGCAAACAGATATTAAAAATTACTTTGAATCATTGCAACATGCAGAAACTGTTTATGTTTCCCATTATTCTTCTTTCTCATCCAAATAACAACGATTGGCAGAATCTAAAAATAGGATAGACATAAACTAAATGAAAATAACTGAAATGGAAAGCAAAAGCACTGAATTGAAAGGGTCTAAACTTAACAATTACACATGTTCATCTAATACCAATATGATGGCCAGCATTAATAGGGAAAGCTATCAAATTAGTTATAGATGTGGAGACATAAATGACTCTATTATTAGCTCACCTGAGCCTTTAGGCCCTTTCAGCCATTTCGGTTTAGTTTATGTCTATTCTACTTTTAGATTCTGCCATTCCACTTTATTTGGATGAAATTCTGCTGAATGGCTTTCTTGGCTTGGCTCGGCAGCTTGACCATGGCTTTCATACTGGACCATGCTCTGGTTCTATATGGTCCATCAAAATATTTTTTCTATGGCTTAAATTCAAATTTAGCAACTTGCTCATGTAATGATCAAAACTGATTGTCTGTTGCTAGTACTGAGAGATTAGATATGACAAACCTTTGAACCATATTTGGGGATGCTGTAAAGACAGTAATGGGAGCACAGTAACTAGTAATGTAGTAAGGCACTACTTTTTTCTAATTTTGTGTCTGAGGACCCTGTCTTAAGGGATCTGTGTATTTCTTTATACCCAGTCAGCAACTCACTGACCAGTCAAAGCACAGAGGCAATATATATATATATATATATATATATATATATATATATATATATATATATATATATATATATATATATATATATATATATATATATATAGGCAACTGAAGTTTAAAATATAGTTGCTTTACTGCTTTCACAAATAGGCTCATGGAATATTACAGCCAATATAATTTGTATAGGGCAGTATTTGAAAATAGATAGGATAGACAGACAGAGATGGATTTGTCTCAAAGTACATATTACAATTAAGAATAGCCAGTCTGAATGCTAAGATAGATACAGAAAATTTATTTAGAGTCATAGATCTATTATATATAGAGCACTATGTCAAATTAAATAATTAAATGATAAAACATTTTTTTTCCTTTTGCAAACAATGGTAAATAATCATGCATTCATATGCAAGCTTTAAAAACTGTTATAAACAAGACAAGCATCCCAAGAAGAGTAAATACTATCTCAGTCTGTACTAAATTTGACAAAGTGTAAACAATTATAATATTGTTGTCGACACTAACTTAAAAACACTTTATAGCACTTTTTCCATCCCAACATGTTTTGCTATATATGTCTTTATCAAGGCTTAGTCTTCAAAACTTGATTATCATCACGAAAACGTGCGTGTATAATTTTCACCCCCTTAAACCCCACTTTTATCATCATGGAAACATACCTATATAATTTTGACCCCTTAAACCCCACTTTTATATAGTAAAACTGGGGTTTACAGGGGTATACATTATTTTTCTTATTTCTGCTCAAAAACATAGAATGTGGTACTCGTTAGAACTGCCTTGGTGAGGCAGTTCTAATGAGTACCCACAATCTATGTTTTGAGCAGAAATATGAAAAATATCAGAATTTTTATCTGAAAACTTTCAGTTTTTGGTGATGAAATTTTCAATATATTTGAATAGGCGTGTTTTCGTAATGTATAGTAAAACTGGGGTTTACAGGGGTATACATTATTTTTCTTATTTCTGCTCAAAAACATAGATTGTGGGTACTTGTTAGAAGTGCCTCATTGAGGCAGTTCTAACGAGTACCCACAATCTATGTTTTGAGCAGAAATATGAAAAAATATCAGAGTTTTTTATCTTAAAATTTTCAGTTTTTGGAGGTGAAATTTTCTATATATTTGAATAGGCGTGTTTCCGTAATGGATGTCAACAATAAACATAATAAAACAGCACCAGATTTAGTACTTAAGAATTTTAGCTGAAAAATCATGTCTTGTAAAGGAATGTTTGTATAATGTTTAACAAGCCACAGCAAAAAGTCATCTGTTAGCCATGTAGACCCTGATTAGTCTTAACCAGCACAATCTTGTTAGGGCTGCTATCTGTCATATGAGGTCAGTAGCATTGGCTGCACCCCAATGTAGAACTTTTTTATTATGTGACATAATGCATGATACAGATAACAAATCATGTCTAGGCCAGCCCACATGCCTGCAAAGTCTGACCAGGCCCCACCACAGTCCACCTATAAAGACATTATACTACAGAACAATATACACATATTTTAGAACAAAAAAAAAGTGATGAAGATGAGACCAGATTCAATATGAATGCCAATCCCAATGCACCCGGTAGGATTGTACCCTGCTCCTTTCCTTGCACATATATCATACATGTAGCTTGGTTGTTGGAATAGCTATTTCACCGTAACCACTCCATGGGCATATTCAGCAGATGACACATTGATAATATTTTTTCTTATTTTTTTCAAGACAATAGGCATTGACATTTCATGCAAACTGTCTCCTTTGGAGACAGTTTGCATGAAATGTCAAAGTCTACTTTCTGGGAAAGTTAAGAAAAATATTTCAAAATGTCTTCTATTGAATGCTTTAAAGAGTGCTAAGCATTAAACTCACCTGCTTATTGATTTTGTTTTACAGACTGAAATAGCAAAGACGAACATACGAGTTTCAGAACTGAGGAAAGGAGTTCAAACTGGGCTTAATAGTTCAGGTAGGAATTATGGATGCAGGCAGTCAAAGTATGCTCCTAGTAATACATGTATGTAGTTTTTGGCGATAATTCTAGTGTTTTTGTTTTTGCTGTTTTTCTTTTTTTTTTTTTTTTTTTTTTTTTGTTATTTCTTCATAAAACATACTTAATGGGTACTTGGTAGATTTGCCTTGCTGAGATGATTCTAATGAGAACCCACAATATATGTTGTTGTTTTTTTGTTTGTTTGTTTTTTTTGTGGAAAACTGGAGAGAAATCATCCAAAATTATCATCAAATGCACCTGCTTACTTGAAGTCATCTGATTCTCCATGAAAGTCTCCATTGTGGAGTCACATAACATAGCTACAGATAAGAAAGGTATTAGGACACATATTTCTCACATTTGGGTTTCTTTTGATCATGAAAAAGTGGATCCTCCATGAATGTTCATCATTTCACATCAACAACCTCCCAATAACACACCTGGTAATCTTGTAAGGGGTAGCTGGTGGTTATGCACTCAAAATCTTTATGCCAACTTCTGGCAATGACTTACGAGACCTCCAAATGTCAACAAGCGGGTAAGTTCTCCTGATTTATTGAATTTTAGTCTATTTCATAGACAGATTTTGAGAAATCGGACAATGCTATTCCCAACAACTTTCATTTCTGCGTCAAAAAGGATAGGTGTAAGCTTGAAAAAACAAACTGCCATTTTTTAATTTAATTTCACACGGAGAAGGGTAGTTCAGTATTCCTGTTTTTACTTTTTTTCCAGTGCAAATTGAAGGTATTTTTAGACATCTGGGCTTTGAATTACTTATTTAACATATCAAATGAGATGGGCTGCAACCTATGGCTACGTTGAAATACATAAGATGCTAAATTTCCCAAGCATTTGTTCCGGGGACTGAAATATTTGTGCCGAATATGACTTATGAGGCAGATTACCCCTTAGGGCAGCATTAACCCTTACGGGGACCAGAAAGCCAACTGTCAGGTGTCTGATTACAAGGCCTGAATATCCCTTATTACCAGGCCTGATTATCTCTTATGGGAACATTAGCCGTAATCAGAATGCCTCGCATTTAAAAAAAACATGCAGATTTTAGACCAAACCCATTTCAAAATATTCCATTTTATGGTTTACATAAATAAACAATCGAACACCATGAAAGGTTTTGCAGATGTGTCAGTAGGGGTCTGATATGGTACATTTGCATATATTTGAAGCTCTCGAGAAAATTTGTATAGAAGTTTCTTTTTACTGCCCTAAAAATCGCTTTGTGATGTATAGGCTTTCTTGTCCCCACAAGGGTTAATGCTCCCGGAAGGGGTAATTGGCCTTGTAAGTCATATTCGGCACAAGTATCTCAGTCGCCGGAACAAATATCTTGGGAAATTTAGCATCTTATGTATTTCAGTGTTGACGTAGGTTGCAGTACATCTTATTTGATATGTTAAAGAAGTATTTCATAGCCCAGATGGCTGAAAATACCTTCATTTTGCACTGGAAAAAACATCTAAACAGGAATATCGGACATACCCTTCTCCGAGTGAAATTAATTTAAAAAATCAGCAGCTTGCTTTTTCAAGCCCACACCTATCTTTTCCGGTGCAGAAATGAAAGTTGTTGGGAATAGCATTGTCCGAGTTTTCAAAATATGTCTATGAAATTGACTAAAAATCAATAAATCAGGAGAACTTACCTGTTTGTTGACATTTGGAGGTCTCGTAAGTCATGGCCGGAAGTTCACATAAAGATTTTGAGTGCATAACTACTGGCTACCCCTTACAAGATTACCAGGTGTGCTATAAGAGCCATTTTTCTGATTCATAATGAAAACATGCCTATATAATTTTGACCCCCTTGAACCCCTTTTTTATATAGTAAAACTGGGGTTTACAGGGGTATACATTATTTTTCTTATTTCTGCTCTAAAACATAGATTGTGGATACTCATTAGAACTGCTTCGATGAGGCAGTTCTAGCGAGTACTCACAATCTATGTTTTGAGCAGAAATAAGAAAATATCAGAATTTTTTTCTGAAAACTTTAATTTTTGGTGGTGAAATTTTCAATATATTTGAATAGGCATGTTTTCGTAATGTTCCCAATGATGTTTTACAATGTATTTAACTTCTCTGCACCAGCAAGTTTTGTTTTGCACTTGTCAGTGGAGAAGTATAACTTTAAAATTTATTTAGAAATTTTATGCAACAATTTGCTACAATCACTGGCCTGTATAAGACAGTAATCCCGATGATAGTGTTTGCTAATTCTACACAAAGCTATATGTTGCTTTAAATAAATCAGTTGGTTTTCACTCACATTTCAGTAAAATTACTGCTAGTATGTTTATTAAATGTGTTACCATCCGAAATTAAAATCCTGCTATTTTTCTTCTTTTTATTATTATTATTATTATTATCATTGTTATTATTATTATTATTACTTTTATTATTATTGTCAATGCTATTTGTCATTATCATTTTAAAAATGTTCTTTTCTTCTAAAAAGGCTGGGACAAGAAACTGAGGAATGTAATATACCAGTTTTTACAAACTCATCCAGTGTCACCCCACCCACCATCTGCCCCAGCTGATCATCTTAAGGAGCCTTTAGCATATATACGAAAAGCACAGGTAAGACAGTCTCATAACTCCAGATAAGGCACTTTCATCTAACATACATTGATATCATATTCAACCTAATTTCTGCTTTGTGTGTGATTTTCTTTTTTTTTTTTTTTTTCACAGAATTACTGGAATAAAAATTGTAATAAAATTTTCACATAATATGCACACATTTTTAAAAACAGAGGACTTCATAAGAAAGCAGAGGACTTCATAAGGGATGTATTTAATGATGCTTATGCAGTTGTTTTTTGGGTTATTTTCTCTCTGATTTTCTTTACAAAAGCATATGTTGTTGGCATTCATTTGAATTTCCTCAACTTGTTGAAACAATTCACATGATTACCAAAAATACATGCTTTTTTAAAGAACATTACGAAAACATGCCTATTCAATTTTACTGAAAAGTTAATCACCGAAAAATTGAAAATTTTCAGACAAAAAATTCAAATATTTTTCATATTTCTGCTCAAAATATAGATTGTGGGTACTCATTAGAACCGCTCGCAGAGGCGGTTCTAATGAATACCCACAATCTATGTTTTTGAGCAGAAATAAGAAAAATAATGTATACCCCTGTAAACCCCAGTTTTACTATATAAAAGTGGGGTTGAAGGGGGTCAGAATTATATAGGCGTGTTTTTGTGATGAGATAAATGTACATAGGCTGTAATCTGAAGAGTAAAAAATAGCTCGACTGTGCACTTATAATGGTGTGTGCAGTAATTAGGTTGAATACAGCATTTTTTTTTTCTCCACAAAAACACATGTGGGTACTCATTAAAAACACCTCAGAGGGACACATATCTAATGAGTACACACAACTTATATTTTTATGGAGAAATAAGAAAAATATTTACCTGATACCCTCTCTTAGCTAGAGCTATGGCTTCTGTGGTCCAGAGAGATATACATAGCTACAGATAAGAGGGGGTATCCACATAATATTTTTTCTTATTTCTCGATAAAAACCTATGTTGTGGGTACTCATTAGAAGCGCCTTGCTGTGGGGCTTCTGATGAGGACCCACATATGTTTTTGTTGAGAAATAAGAAAGATATCAGCATTTTTAGGATGAAAAAAGTGCCTTATCTGTTGCTATGATTATGAGAGTTACAGTAAAAATAAAGTTGCTTTACTTATTACTCCTTGATCTGGGCTCCACAGCAGTTGGTAGCATGTCTGACTGCAGATCCAGAGGTCGCAAGTTTGAATCCCAGAGCAAGATTGATCATGGAATAATTTCTACGATCATTCTCCCTACTTCCACTGATTCAAAAAGGGCAGTTGTCAGTTACTGGTAAAAGTATGTGCACAAGTAACAGCTAATTGCCTAGAGGACTAAGTCTGCCCAGGAAAAGTGAGAGTAGTTAACGGACAGGGCCCAGTTGTTCAAAGCTAACGACATCGTTAGTTAACGATTCGTTAAAATTTACATCGAGTGATACGCAAATATGCTGAAATTTTTTGCTGAAAAAATGTGAGTAGCTTTTGCAATGCAAAAGCTACTCACATTTTTTCAGCAAAAAATATCAGAATATTGTGTATTGAATCTGCTAAAACAGTTAACGAAATGACCCTTAACGAGCTCCTTAAGCTAACGATGCTTTGAACAACTGGGCCCTGGCTTGACATGACCTTAATAGTGTTGACTGGAGCTACAACTTTGATTCATTGACAACTTCTCAGATAAATGATCATCAGGGCATACTTAAAGTATATATAAAACAACAACAAAAGTGGTAGGTAGGAAACAAAGAAGTGCAAACTTGTCAAATTAGCCTGGAAAACTTTTTTTTAGGAAAATGGTCACCCTTAAAATAATGCCTATTATTTTCTGAGCCTGTTCGATGTTCAGAGACAAATTGTGCACTTTTATTGTGCACTTTTATTAATGATATTGTGCACTTTTATTAATTATCTACTAGTGGATGAATTTTTGCTCACAGCTGATTTTTAAATTTCAGCAAGCATGGGAAAAGCGTATTCTGAAGAGTTTGAACAGTATGTGTACAGAGCTGAACATTCCTCTAGCAAGAAAGGTAAAAAAATCTATCTTGAACCTAATACATATGCAATTGTTAACATAGTTAACATAGTTTTTTTTTTCAAATTCATTTTTTTTAATATCAGGATTTGTTTTTATTATTTAAAACATTGTATTCTGGATATTGCTAAAAGGTAATTGGCAAACAGTGCAGACCCAGATCAGTCGCCACTGAACACGGCGCCAGATCAGGGTCTCCACTGTTTGCAAATAGGTTGGCCTTTTTCTCTAGAAATATTTACATTATATAGCCTGTAATATAGACTGGCTCCCGTCTAACTGATACACAAATCAACATAAAAACTCTTTATATTTTACAAAAATCCAGTCTTTTGGAATGTCCTTCTTTCTGATTTGGCTGATCAGTTTCTGACTGGTAAGGGAGATGATATGTGTAGAAAAATAGTCTAGGAGGAATATTTTACCTTTGTCAGATTAGAAATTTAAAACTCATAGTGTAGTGCCAGGCTACCTGACATACCTATGAAATTGGATCTCTTCCAATATATAGTGTGGGAGAGTCTGTTCAGAATAAAATGAGTTAAAAGAATGAGACACAAAATCTGTCGGCCATGAACAAAAGTTTTAGAGGGAGACAATAGCTCCTGATATAAATTGTTTTTATTTCTCTACCTCCCAAAGAATGTTTCAAGAAAATAAAATCAGAGGAGTAATCATTTCTGGATCACTGATTTGATTTATGATGCAAGGAAAGGACTCTTATGCCATAGATGTGTGATTAAGGTCTAGATAAGCCTCAAGTCTGCCATAGACATGTGATTAGACTCTTCCAATATATAGTGTGGGAGAATCTATTCAGTATACAATGGGTTAAGGCCCAGATAAGCCTCCAGTCAGAGCATTTTGCCTGCTTGCAGAACTGTTTGTTGAAAAGCAAATGCCTCAGTCTAACAGCATGAATCATAAGCTGTTCTGGGACATAGCCATTCACATATGTGTTACATCAAGCAAAAAATTTCTTCCAGAATGTGTAAAATGAACATATTCAGATCATCCTGTGCTTTCATAAGTACCATCCAGGCTTTTGCTCTTAGTTCATACATTCTGTTGTATCCAAAGATTATGTTAGCTGACAGTGAAGGCCCAGTTGTTCAAAGTGTCGTTAGCTTAACGAGCTCATTAAGGGTCGCCGGCCTCGGTGGCTCAGTTGGATGCGCCGTCTGGCGGGAGACCAGGAGGTCGCGGGTTCAACCCCCGCCGAGGTTGGCAACATTCTTTCGTGGAGATTGATCATGAAATATTTTCTACGGTCATTCTCTCCCTTCCGCTGATTCAAGAAGGACAGTTGTCAGTTTCTGGCGAAAGAATGTGCACAATACTGGTTAACCACTTGGAGGACTAAGCCTGCCCAGTAAACGTGTGGTTAGGTAAACTGACCGCGCTCGACATGACCCCATTGGGTTGACTGGGCCGTAAAACCTCAACACAAACAAACAAAATCATTAAGGGTCATTTTGTTAACTGTTTTAGCAGATTCAATATACAATATTATGATATTTTTTGCTGAAGAAATGTGAGTAGCTTTTGCAATGCAAAAGCTACTCACATTTTTTCAGCAAAGAATTTCAGCATATACGCGTATCACTTGATCTAAATTTTAACGAATCGTTAACTAACCACTTCGTTAGCTTTGAACAACTGGGCCCAGACTGTGTGGATGCCAGGCTGATTTTGGTCTTCCTTGTCCGTATATACTCAAAGACACATTTTCATGCATCACAGCCCATATGACATAGAGCCCCTTTCTCCCATCACACATCATTTGTTTTGTTTTACAGAGGCCAGAGAAAGAGCAGAAGGACTTACTAGCAAGATGGACAGAGCTGGGGATTGATGGCCCTGGTAGGTTCACTGCAATATTAGCATGATTTGGGCCGTATCAAGCTAAAAGGTGTCTTCAAACGTGCACAATACACAGATTCAGATTATCCTGCACATGTGTATCATCAGGCTTTGGTCTCCGTTGATATGTTCTCTTGTGTCCAATGATTCTGTTAGAGGTCAGTGAAGGCCCTTATCACTGTTGATACCCGGAGACATGTTTTCCCATGGTGCGGCCCATTTGTCAGTAGAGTTGACTCTCATTATCTCGACCTTGCTTATCTCGAATAACAGCTTATCTCAAAGTGAAAATCTGGTCCCTGTCTAAACATGAAAATCTAATAACAGGTAACAAAATATTGTGGAAAAGAGGAGAAATTGCTCCTAAGGAGCAATTTCTCCTCTTTTCCACAATATTTTCAACATATCTCTGACTTCAAGAGTTCAATTACATATACATTTATTAAATGCGGTTGTTCGATTTATTTTTTCCTTAAGTCTGCAAAACTGATATGTCGAAGTACAGATATCTCGAAGTATTTTAGAGAGTCCCTTGGAATTCGAGATAAAGAGAGTCGACTGTACTTTATAACCATGAGTGGAGGACTAGTTAAGGAAGAGTATCTGATGATGATTCTGGGGTAATTTTCTCCAGTTCTCTATAAAAACATACATTGTGGCTACTCATTAAAACTACCTCACTAAGGCAGTTTTAGTGAGTTTTCACAGTATATGTTTTATGGGTGAGGTTATTCAAATGCATACCCACAATGTATGTCTTTATGAAGAAACAATAAAATTTATCCCAGAATTATTACCAAACACATGTGCTCCTCCTTCTGAATTTATCTGCATAAGTGAGCTATAGGCAAGAAATGTTCAGTTGATCATATTTACCCTAGATATTTGAACACCTTATTATCTTACCATACTTATTTTAACCCTTGTCCTACTGAATAAATTAAGAAGCCACAACCACTTCTAATTTTCAGCCAATCAGATTACTTGATCCGGATTGTTGCTATAAATTCACATACTTAATGGCAAACAGTGCAGATCCAGATCAGTTGGCTTCTTCAGAAGCCAACTGATCTGGATCTACACTGTTTGCAAAGGCAGGGTATATCCGGGTTCAGCAGGACAAGGGTTAAAAGTTTTACAAGCTTTCTGATGTATTAGACATGCAGGGTGAGTAGCGACCATTGTAGACCCTGACCTGTTGTCAGACTCTGCGGCAATAGGTCTCTGTCTACTCTTAACAGTTTGTTGGAGCCTACATGCCTGAATTCTTATGGTGAATATAGTGCAATGGAAATTGTTCTAGTAGTTTTGTAATCATTAAGCTGTAAAATTGAAATATGTTCAGCCAATTTCCCTGTATATGAAACCTTTTCAGTTAGAGGTCTTGTTAAGGAGGAGTATTTAATGATTATTCTGGGATATTTTTTCTTATTTCTCCATAAAAACGTGTTATGCTATAGGTACTCTTTAGAAGTGCCTTGCAGAGGCACTTCAAATGAGTACCCACAACATGTTTATATGGAGAAATAAGAAAAAATGTCCCAGAATTGTCACCAAACACTTCTGCTTAACCAAATACTCAAACTTTATAACAAGTCCACTAGCGCCAACTTGACAATCTGCAGCACTTATGCCATATGCGAACTGTGAAGCTGCATATCAGTCTGTGCATACATGCAAACTGACCAGGGCCCATTGGTTCAAAGCATCGTTTGCTTAACAAGCTCGTTAGTGGTCAAAATGTAAACTGTCCTAGTAAGAATAATATCTAATTCACAGGTATTTTTGCTGAAAAAATGTGAGTAGGTTTTGCAAATGCTCAAGCTACTCATATTTTTTCAGCAAAAATATTAGCGTATATGCCACATTTAATGATCAGTTTTAACGATACTTCAGTTTTAACGATACTTTAATTAACAACATTGTTAGTTTTGAACAACTGGGCCCAGGGTTTTCTCTGTTAATTGATATATTCTGCAATATCTGTTGAGTCTATATATGAGCCATAGCTCTAGATAAGAGGATTGTTTTCAACCTAAGCATTTGGATATGTTTCTTATTTGTCCGTGAAAATGTATGCTGTGGGTACTCATTAGAAGTGCTTCACCAAAGGGAGCTAATTCTTTCCATTTAGAAAGTAAATATTTTTAAAATAGTTATCTCCCATAAAAAGGTATCAATACCCCTTAAGTAGAGCTACCATTGATGGGAATATTTTCATATCGATTCATTGATGTTACGGCTAAATAATAGGTACCTGTCATGTTGAAATCCCACAATTATGTTAACTAAACAAATTTAAAGAAATGACTAAAAAGTATTTGAGCCTCAAAAGTTTTCTCATAGTTTTTCTATTTATTTTCATTAATCAATAGATAAGGAAAAATGTTTCGCAAATAATTAGCTGTGTATACTCTGATGCTCTTTGAACACTGGAGAAGTTAGTAAAATTACTGCTTTTTTATATTTGGGGCATAATATCTGAGTAACAAAAGAAAAGAATATTATTGATACAGCTTTAGTATTCCTTTTGTTCGATGACAGTGTAATCTAAGTTTTTAAATGATTTATATAGTCGGTGAGAGATTGTGAACTGCTAAGCAAACACACTGAAGGTGACATGTCCAGGAATATAGTTATACTGTTATGCTGTCTAATTAGGTATATGAGAACATATTAGATTTCAGTTATATATGCCTGGATGTTCAGATGAACAAATATAAAAACCTGCACTGCAAGTCTGCCATATTATTTTGTCAATTTTATGGTATCGAAGTTAATGTCTGCACCGAAATAATTTTTAATGTAAACTGTTGATACATCTAGATTGTGCATCCATACAGTATTGATGGACTAAAAATATCGATAAATCAATATCATGATATTCAATGACAGCTCTACCCTTAAGTGCTTTAGAATACTAGGGTGAGTCAATGAACCCAAGTCTCATCTACAGTCGCCAGACGCAAAAGAAATCATGTTTTGACCTAAAACGCTTCAACAAGGTGCTGCATACTGATGCTCTGGTTGCCATTTGCTCATTGCTAAGGGATTTGGGGACCCAACGGGCTGTTAGCTTGCGCATACCTCAACGATCATGTAAGATTGTTGAAACGCTACCATGTGAAATGCCTAATGCCTGCGCTATTTCTTCCACCTGAATTCGCCTATCAGAGTATACCAGATCCCGAACTTTCTTACCCATTTCTTCGTTGGTGGCATCCAGTGGGTGTCCAGACCTAGCTTCATCTTCTAAAGACATTCTACCGCATTTGAATTCCCCTGCCCAGAATTTAACCTGAGCATATGATGGTGCAGAAGACCCATAAACATCTGCTAACTTGCCGTATATTTCCTTGTCTTTTTAACCTTTTAAATACAAGTACCGAATTACAGCACGGTACTCAACTTTAGATGAAAAGCATGCCTTTGCATCACTAGCCATGTTTGACATTCAATATCTTATTCAAGAATGACTTGATACGTGTGGAATTTTGTACCCAAGTATAAAACATATATTGAAACAAAGCATGAAAATCGTGACCGTCTCGTTCCATCGGAAATAAGTTAGGCCGGTTACTTATTGACTCACCCTCGTAGTTTTATGAAAACCAAAGTTCTGCTTGGGTACCCAGTCAGAGCTGGACCTTAGGCTTTTGCACTTATGTTAACCTTTTCAGCTCTACAGACCAGCAAAAAGTTTTTTCAAACAGCGTAGATCCAGGTAAGAGCTAGTCACATCAGGATCTACACAGCAACTTTTTATGTCCTCCCTCCTACAGGGAGGGGAATGTACAAATGTATTGGTTTTTGTGTGGATCTCATTGGCATTGACATCAATACTTTTTCACTTTCTTGTTTGCACAGTGGTTGGATTCTTGCCAGGTTTTCTTGGGCATAACAAAAATAACTGATTACATTTTGGTAACCTTGACCTAATTTTCAAGATCACAGCAATAGAGAAACTGAAAATTCAAGGTGTAGGGACATCTGTTTTCTCTGAAAACACTGTTCCAAGTCATATTTTGTCACTATACTGTCATTTTTTTTATTTTCGTCTATTTGACACCCCTTAGTTAGATAATAGACACATTCAGTTTTTTAGTGTCTTCTTCAGAAACTCAGGGGTGAAAGGGTTAAACACCATTTTTCCTTGGCTTTGTTCTTTCTTTCCAGATCTGAGCCAAATAAGACCAGTATATGCTCCAAAAGATTTCCTGGAGGTCATTATGAGTTTACAGAATCCAAATTACATCAATGCAGAAGCTCATGGGTAAGACTGATATGTATTTTAAATGTCCTAAAATTTCAAATGCTTTATTCTGTACGTTTTAGCTCACCTGACACAAAGTGCCAAGGTGAACTTTTGTGATCACATTTTGTCCATTGTGTGGGCGTCCATCCGTCCTTGCATCCATCTGTGTGTCTGTCCGTAAACAACTTCTTCAAACGACATCTCCTCCTAAACCACTGATTGGATTTTGTCCAAACTTCACAGGAATGATCCTTGGTTGGTCCTCTTTCAAAATTGTTCAAATGGTTCCGGTCCATTGCACATCTAGGTCACAGGAGCTGAAAATAGACTTTCTAACTGAAAAAAATCTTCTTGTCTGAAACCAGAAGGCCTAGGTCTTTGATATTTGGTATGTAGCTTCATCTAGTGGACCAGTACCAAAGTTGTTCAAATTATAGCACTGGGTCAAAAATGGCCCTGTGCTAGGGGTCACTTGTTTTATATAGCCCTATATAGGGAAAAAACTTTAAAAATCTTCTTGTCTGAAAGCAGAAGGCTCAGGTCTTTGATATTTGATAAATAGCTTCACCTAAGGACCAAGATTGTTCAAGTTATTTCCCTGGGGCCAAATATGGCCTCGCCACGGGGCCGACATGTTTTAGATAAATGTATATAGAGAAAAACCTTTAAAAATCTTCTTTTCTGAAACCAGAAGGCCCTAGCCTTTGATATTTGGTACATAGCTTCACCTAGTGGACCTCTGCCACATTTGTTCAGATTATAGCCCAGGGGCCAAACATGGATCCTTCCCGGGGCCGACATGTTTTGCATAGACTTATATAGGAAAAACAACTTAAAAAATCTTCGTGTCTGAAAGTGGAAGGCCTAGGCCTTTGAAATTTGGTACCTAGTGGTCCTCTGACAAGAGTGTTCAAATTATGTTCCTGAGTGAAAAGAGGCCTCACCCAGAGGTGGGTGGGGGGGGGTCACTAGTTTTACATAGAGCAAAAGCCATCAGCAACGATTAGGCCTAGGACTATCAAAATAATATGGAGGATGAGCCAGAAGAGTAGATGACCTTCAAGTCAAAGATCAAGGTCACCAAAAGCTTATAATTCTGCAATGCTTATGAACAGTAAAGATGTTGGTCCTAACCAGTAGATCCTGAGGGCAGAGGTCAAGGTATCCAGGACATTTAGTACTAAAAAGTTTGATAACTTGGCAAGGCTTAGGCCTAGGACCTTCAAACTTAGAAGGGCTGTTGGTCCTCACCAGTAGATGACACTGAGGGCAAAGGTCATGGTCAAGGTGAAGGTCAAGGACCTTTAGTTCTAAAAAGCTTATTTGGCAGTGTTGGGGCTAGAACCCTTGAACTTAGATGGAATGTTGGTCTTCACCAGTAGATGACCCTAATGGCAATGGTCAAGGTCACAGTGACCTCTAATACAAAACAAGCTAATAACTCGGCAATGCTAGGACCTTCAAATGTAGTAGAGATGTTTCGTTTGACTAGAAGATGGCCCTGATGGCAAAAGTCATGGTCAAGGTCACCATGACCTTTAGAACTGCCTTGTCCAGTGGACCTCTTTTTTAAGGTTGTTAAAGTCATAATCTCAGAATTGAAATTGGCCTTCCCTGGGAGTCACATGGCTTTACATAGACTTACTTTACAAGAAACTTTAAAAAACTTCTCTGATATCAGAATGTTTTAAATCACTTTAGTGAAGATTGAACCATTTAAAGAGACTTTTACATGATTTACCTTCATTGAAAATCTTCAAAGCTTAAAGCGCTTTGATATATGCATGACATGATTCAGTTGAGCATTATAAGGCCATCATAGCCCTCTTGTTTTGCTTAATTTTGCTTTTTATGCAGTTGTTTCGTAAAGTGCTTAGTGGAATGGCAAACAGTGTAGACTCTGATCAGACTGCTTCTGAAGAAATTATGGTTATGACATTTACCGTACACCTTATTTATATTGCTCAAAATAACCTGTCCAACCTGTTAGTTCAGATAAAAAGGTATTTGGGAGACACCATATTTATTCTAACTATTGGGACAGCCTAACTTCTCCCCATACTTGTCATAGAAGTTCAGCAAGTCCATTTGACTATTTATTAATATGTCTAAAAACTGTCAGATGAATACCAAACAGTATAGATCCTGATCAGATGATGTATTTTGCAGCATCTGATGTGGGTCTTCACTGTTTGCTCAGTCCTGTCTCTCCCCAAAATTTAGGGTCATTACAGTATTATCTCATTGCTTTATTTGCTAGATGAGTAGATGAGTGCAAACAGTCTAGACACTGATCAGATGGCTTCTGATCTGCATTGAAATGTTTACTAAGGCTTGTCTGTCCAAATACTTAGGCTAAGTATGATAACTCAAACTGTGGTTAACCCTTGTCCTGCTGAATAAATTAAGATGCCACGCCCACTTCTAATTTTCAGCCAGTCAGGTTACCTGATCCAGATTGTTGCTATAAATTTGCATACTTGATGGCAAACAGTGCAGATCCAGATCAGTTGACTTCTTCAGAAGCCAACTGATCTGGATCTACACTATTTGCAGAGCCGGCCTTGGTGGCTCAGTTGGATGCGCCGTCCAACTGGAGACCAGGAGGTTGCAGGTTCAACCCCCGCCGAAGTCGACAACATTCTTTCATGGAGATTGATCATGAAATATTTTTTATGGTCATTCTCTCCCTTCCGCTGATTCAAGAATGGCAGTTGTCAGTTTCTGGCGAAAGAATGTGCACAATACTGGTTAACCGCTTAGAGGACTAAGCCTGCCCAGTAAACGTGTGGTTAGGTAAACTGACCACGCTCGACATGACCCCATTGGGTTGACTGGGCCGTAAAACCTCAACACAAACAGACAAACAAACGCTGTTTGCAAAATAGAGTATATCCGGGTTCAGCAGGACATGGGTTAAGTAAAGTTCTTCTGTCACAGACTCAGAGGCTCAATATAGCTACTACCACCTTTTCTTTTTCTCCAGGGCAACTTCTTACTGGGGAATTGTTCAGCTACCACTGATGGTGGATAATGTTGATAAATTGGTGAGTAAATTTGATTCATAATACAGTCGACTCTTGTTATCTTGAAGTCCAAGGGACTCTCTAAAACATTTCGAGATATCCATACCTTGACATATCAGATTTGCAAAATTGAGGAAAACAATAGATCGAACAACCACATTTAACAAATGAATATGTAATTTGACTCCTTAAGTTAGAGATGTAATGAAAATATTGTGAAAAAAGAGGAGAAATTGCTCAATTTCTCCTCTTTTCCACAATATTTTGTTTAAATTAGGAGCAATTTCTCCTCAATATTTTGTTACCTGTTGTTAAATTTCAGTGTTAAAACAGGGACTAGATTTTCACTTCGAGATAAGCGATTATTCGAGATAAGCGAGGTTGAGATAACAAGATTTCACTGTATTTATTATAGCTCTTGATAAGGCATTTATTTCAGTCAACTGATAGCTATGTTTTATTAGCTCATCAGAGCGAAAGGCTAGTGAGGTGAGCTTATAGGACAGGCTCGATCCGTCCTCCATCGTTCACATTTTCAAACAAAAATATCTCTAAGACCAGTAGACCAATCTGAATCAAACTTGAAATTAAACGTTGAGATGGGGAATTTATTGCATATGGGTTTGAGGCAGGTCCTTCTAAAACTGTGGTACAGTGGTAGCTATGGCAGCCAAAAGGTCCTGTTGACTTATAACTTCTAAATTTTCTCAGCCATTTTTGATTCAAACTTGCAGGTAGGAGATGCATGAAGTCTGGAATGAGTTTCAGCCAGATCAGATTACTCACTTCAGAGTTATGTGCCCTTGAGTTCCCCATATGGTTATATTGGGAGAAACACTGACTCCTTCACAACTTCATAGTAACTTGAGGCAAAGAGTCTCCACAAAGAGTTATAAATTCAGCCATATAGAGCAATTCATGTTGGTGTTATTTGGTCTTGAGTAATATATTTGCAACTTTTAAGTCTCCACACTTTGACCATCAGACAATGCACATGTGATAGGAAAATAGGGGCAGAAAGGTCAGTATTACAAGAGTTATGCCTCTTTGTAATTCTTTAAATTTAGAAAATGTTTGTATTATGACTGACAGTGCATATTTTGTGAAATCATCTCCTCATGTAGCTTTCATTGGATCTTTCCAAACCTTTGCACATATATTGCAGACATAGTGAAACCGTGCATGTGGGAATTTGATGCTGACAAAATACTTTTTGACAAAATGGCAGGGTTTTTAACTTTGCACCTACTGTGCTTTTGACATCTTTCAGAAAGTCATTCTTTGCTTGGGGCTTTACACAGAAGAAGTGAATTTGCAAACTTTTGTCATTATTTAATACAAAACCATCTGTCGTAACTACTCATGCACAAAAACTTTTATTGTAGTCATTTGTTTTTAAAAAATCAAATATTTTCACTTTTTCTCATAGTAAAAATGAATGCAAAGTATGCATAAATCTATAGGTTAGGTAACTTGAAGACAGATTTTCGACAAGTTCCGCTTGTTCAATTTTTCTAAAATTTCTACAGTATTGTTGTGAAACATCAATTATTCAAATTCAGCAAAGAAAAGTAAAAAATATTTTCTTAGACAAAAATTAAAAAAAATCACTTCACTATAGAAATTACATAGGTCAGACCAATTTTTTGCTGTAAATCTAATTTTAAGGTAAATATTTGAGAACAAAACACAGAAACAGAAAAGACAAATGGTTTCTGATAAGATATGGTCAACCAGAAAAAAATGTTTTTATTTAAAACGCCACGCAAAAAATGCCTTTTGGAGTGATGTCGTAAGGATAGTAGTCAATGTACTCCTCTTAGAACTTTGGTTGGAACTTTTCAAAACTTTACACATACATTACAGACATATGTGCATGTAAAACTATGATGCTGAAACATATTTCTCTACAAAATGACAGTGTTTTTAACTTAGTCATTTTATAACAATTGCACTTAGTCAATGAGGGTAAGAGTGTATACTTTGTGAAATAAGTTCCTCATACTTTCATTGGAGCTTTTTTAAACATTGCATATATGTTACAGACATATTGAAGATGTGCTTGTGAAACTTGATGCTGAACAAATATTTCTTCGTAAAATGACAGTGTTTTCCTAGTGAATGTTGTTTAATAGTGCATTCAATTTGAAATCAATTCCTCTTACAACTTTGTTTGGATCTTTCAAAACTTTACACATACATAATAAACATATCATTATGAAAACACGCCTATTCAAATATATAGAAAATTTCATCTCCAAAAACTGTAAATTTTCAGGTAAAAAATTCTGATATTTTTCTTATTTCTGCTCAAAATATAGATTGTGGGTACTCGTTAGAACCGCCTCGACGAGGCGGTTCTAACGAGTACCCACAATCGATGTTTTTTGAGCAGAAATAAGAAAAATAATGTATACCCCTGTAAACCCCAGTTTTACTATACAAAAGTGGGGTTTAAGGGGGTCAAAATCATATAGGTATGTTTTTGTGATGTTGAAGATGTGCATGTGAAACTTTATGCTGAACAAATATTTCTTCAAAAAATGACATTGTTTTTAACTTAGTCATTTGAGGACAACTGCACATAGTCAGTGATGGTTTATAGTGTATACTTTGTGAAATCAACTCCTCTTACACCTTTAGTTGGATCTTTCCAAAACATTGAAGATATTTTACACAGTTACAGAAATATTAAAGAAGTACATGTGCAAGTTTGATGCTGAAAAATTAACACATTGTAGTCTTGAGACCCTTAAAAGAGTAATTGGCAAACAGTGCAGACCGGGATCAGATGCCGCAGAATGCGGCATCTGATCAGGGTCTTCACTGTTTGCAAATAGTTCAATCATTTTTCTCTATAAATATCTAAATCACATAGCCGGATGTACCTACAGCAGAATGCAGCATCCAATCAGGTTCTACGCTGTATGAACTAATGACAGGAATTTTTATAAAACAAAGTAATAATAATAACTAACCAGACACCCTGCTGTTGGAAATAGACCAGCTCAAAGAGTTGTGGTAGGAGAGTCTGCTCAAAATAAATGAGTTAAACCAAGCTGGTACTGGTAGGATATTTTATAAGGTGTACAAGATTTCAATATAGGTAACCAAAAAAAAAATCAGAAATATTTCTATACTCATGAATTGCCCAACAAGTATACCAGCAGGGCTTTAGATGACTGGTCATATGGAAGCATGCCTGCTTGGATGGACCCAACAGATGGATGAAAAGAGCAAGTATAGTTTATGGATTAAATTTTGCCCTTTTCACCAAGCTATTTTGAGTATTTAGCTGCATGGATTGTTTAGGCTTGTACAATTAAATGGCTCATAAAATTATGATAAACCCATTTTAGTCTGGAAGCCCCAAAAAAGGGTAATTGGCAAAGAGTTCAAACGCAGATCAGATGCTGCAAAATACAGCATCTCTGTTTGCATTAAATACAGGAATTTCTTTAAAATATAGTAACAATAAAAACTAACCAGACACCCCGCTATTGGAAACAGACCAATCCAAAGACTTATGATAGAAGAGTCCACTAGATGTAAATGGGATAAATAAAGAAAGAATATATTTCAGAAACTGGCTGTGTGGAATCAGGTTTAGATTTTTTTGTTTGGAAGTCCATAACTGATACTTGCATTTATAAAAAGGCACTATTTTTCTTGAAAGTGGCTGAACATAATTATGTCAGTTTCAAATCAAAAGATAGGAGTTGGGCAATTAATAGAGCAGGGACATTTACTAAACATTTTATTGCATCTGATATATAACCATCATGCCAGTTGGAATCTAAAGCCTTTTGCATCAAGTGGCCTCTTTTACCACAACTCTTTGGACTGGTCTGTTTCCAAAGTAGAGTGTCTGGTTAGTTTTTATTATTACTACCGTATTCAACCTAATTACCGCACCGTGCGTTTAGGTTTTTCAAAACTACTGGAAAAAACTTTTAAAATATGTACCCACCTATATTAAGGGTACACTAAAAAAGAGATCAGCGAAAGACTTGTCTAATTATACTTATTCGATTTTATTTCTGATTTTCTTTATAAAAGCATATGTTGTGGGTACTCATTTGAATTGCATCGACAAGTCGATGCAATTCAAATGAGTACCAACAACATATGCCTTTGTAGAGAAGTAGAGAGAGAATATACTTGCTGTAATATTGCTTGACTGTGCGCTTATAGGGGTATATGCGGTAATTAGGTCGAATACGGTATGTTTTTTTTTAGAAATTCCTGTATTAAAGAAGGGCAATTAACAGTTTCTGACAAAAGAATGTGCACATGTACTGGTTAACTGACTAAGCCTATGCAGGAAAAATGTGGTTAGGTAAACTGACCGGCTTGACATGACCATGATGGGTTGATTGGGCTGCAAAACCTCAACTTACTGTGCTTTCGACATCTTTCAGAAAGTCGTTTTTTTGCTTGACGATTTACACAGAAGGAGTAAATCTGCAAATTTTTGTCATGGTATGATGCAAAACCGTTTGTCATAACTACCTATATACAAAAAATTTTATTCTAGTCATTGATTTTTAAAAAATCAAATATTTTCACTTTTTTCCATAATAAAAATGAAGCCAAATCATGCAGAAATCTATAGGGTAGGTAACTTGGAGCCAAATTTTCAACAAGTTCCACTTGTTCAATTTTTCTGAAATTTTCACAGTATTGTTGTAAAACATCAATAATTCAAATTCAGCAAAAAAAAAGTAAAAAATATTTTCTTAGACAAAAATTCCAAAAAATCACTTTACTATAGAAATTGCAAAGGTCAGACCAACTTTTGGCCGTAACTTTAGTTTTTGTGTAAATATTTGAGAACAAAACACAGAAACATAAAAGACAAATGGTTTCTGATAAGATATGGTCAAACAGAACAAAATATTTTCATTTAAAGTAAAACGCCAAGCAAAAAACGTCTTTCCAAGAGATGTCGAAAGGACAGTAGTCATTTCTGTATTTAATACAAAAATGTAGATGCTGATCAGACACCACTTTCTGTGGCATCTGATCTGGGTCTGCACTGTTTGCCATTTTCCCATTTGGGGGTTCTCCAACTGAAAAGAGTTAATATTTACAATATTTGTAGAGGTTTGCCTTCAGTGAGATGTCTATTAACCAGTGTCAAACAGGCATTGATGATAACAGTGAAATACCACCAGAGATGTTTGACACAGAGAGGGTCAGGATTGGTCGAAAAGGTATGTCACATTTGCCACGTTTCTAGAGAAGACAATTTTTCAGTTATCAAGATAGAGAATTTTCTTATTTCTGCATAAAGTCATATCCTGTGATTACTTACTGTTATGGTCTTAGAGAGGTATGTATGTGTTTTGATAGGGAAGTTAGAAAAATATATATCTAGTACTATTATCTAGAGCCATTATTTTAGCCATGCCTTGAAAACATGTCTCCTTATATTAAAGATATAATCAAAGGACTGATAGTCCTAAGAGTCTGCTAGCTTTTAAAGTATTGATGGAGTGCTGTGTATCTTCTATGCAAACACAATACATGCACAGAAGATAGGTGGCATTCCAATGCTACCAATACTACAGCATAAGATGGAGCTCTATGGAATATATCAAGCATCTGGGCATCGTACTTCCTGAAAAGAAGGCTTTCTTTAAAAACTATTAAATGTACGTCAAGCAAAGACTGCATATGGGTTGAATGAGAAAGGCATAGCGAGTGTTGTCTCTAAATCAAGGAAAGGATACTTTACTGAGGATATGATATTTTTTTTCACTTTCCAGTGATAATGCTGGTTGTCAAGTGAAAAATAAGATGGCAAATCACATGGCTCTAAATAGTCATGATATGTCTTTGAATTCTTTTTTGCATACTTGTATAATTTATCTCCTGCAAACAGAATTTCATTCAGGTTGTTAACATTCCACATGTTGGTACAGATCCTTTTCTGTACAGCTTTCACCAAAAATACTAAACAACTCGGCAGGCATTGACGCCCTCTTGAATCAGGACTAAGTATCTCATCTCCTTGATGGATACTTCCTTGCAATAATACAGATGCATCTTCTTGTAGATTTATATGATTTGATGGACCTGGATTTTGCTCTATATCCATATTTTTACACTTGCTTACAACCAGTGGCTTCATCCAATATTAAATTTACATTCAGAGACAAGGCTTTGTGAGAACATTTACTATTCCTTGAAAAACAACCAACATGAACACTCTGTACTACGTGCTTCCACTATCAATTTCTCAAAATCAGTCAGATGGAAATGTATTCTACTTGTTTTAATGTATAAATAAGAATGGGTCTTTACTGAGGCATCTATGTGAAACAGATATACATAAATAATCTAACCATGTACTAAAAAACTAAATACAATTATTTCTCTTCTGTTTTGTTTCTTTCTTCACAAAAAAATCCATTTTATTATCTGCATATATAGGCCAATGCAGTGATTGGAGTAATCCTAGCAGGCACATGACGTGCCTGCCGGGATGAACCTCTTTATTTTCCAATGAAGTTTATCACCTGATTATTCCAAATGAGTGTATCTCCAGCAGCAATTGCCAATTTCTAGAATTATTAAAGTTCAACTCTAGATATGCTCCAGTTCATACAAATTCAACACCTGATGTAGCTCCACGATTATTCTAGTGCAATTTTATAAATTTTCTCTATCTTTATCAACTTGTTATTAAAACAAAAGCAGATTAAATAAATTTGAAATGACTATGTTCAGTCCAGATTAGCTGTAATAACTGATTGTCATTTGCTAGTGCTGAACTTGAATATAAAATGTAATTTTAAGTTAAAACTTATTTTTGATAGACTATCAACTTACACCATTGGTCTCTTTGCTATATTTTAGCGTCAATTTGAATCTTGGTGTTTAGGCGCCCCGAGATAACCGCTTGAAGTAAGGTTAATGTCTTAAACTATCACAAAAACAAATTTGGATACATAAAAAACTACTACCCTGGTGCAATTTCAGCATTCAGTTAATAAATACAATGAAATAATTTAGTGCCGTGGAGTGCATTGGGATGCCGTGGGGTGTCATGGGGTGATTAGTAGGACCCCATGCCGAGTAAAGCGTGTGTATTATTACACCGAATTTTGAAGTCTGTGTTTCAAATTGCATTATCTAAATCGATTTCAGTTACAGTTATGTTAGCGAAATAAAAAAGCCATACAAAATTCCGCTGCTTCACATTCAGTTCACCGTAATAGTGCCGCATTGCGTCTGATTAAGAAGTAGTGCGCGTATAAATATACGCATAAATAGCTGTGATGAGAATTCGCTCAAAAAAACCCCATGCGATTGCAAAGAGCCTGCTAGCTTCGCTAGCAGACTCAAAAATGACTCGGTCATTAGTCTTATCACTGACAAGAACTGGGCGAAACAAAATCTAGTATGCTGTCAGTAAATTATAAACAGGTAGAGGCCCCATAGAGGAATTTAGTACTTGCTTATTCGACTGATCCAGGGAATATCCCCTCCATAAATTTTATTCCTCAGCATAAATAGGTTTATATAATGTATTAGGTATATGCCAGTTAGAAACATTTACTTCCTCATTGGGGGCTGTATCTAAAGGAAAGAATTTGCCCCCTTCAGGAGCCTAGTCTTTCCTTTAGAAAAAAGGCCCTTTTGTGGTAACAGCCACCTTAGAAAGCAGGTGTGACATAGGGATCACTTTCCGGCAGCTGCGTTGTTGTTGTTGTCAGTTTCAACAATGTTGAGTCTGTGTGTTTAGGTCTGTTTCTCTAAGACCAAGGCTTCTAGGCCAATGAAACTTCATACACACATCTGCCACAATGCACAATACACACATCTGCCACATCTGCCCACAGTCTTTGACCGTTTCTAACCTTTGTTTCATGGTTGGCTGAACAATGTTTATTCTGCAGTTAGCTCCATTTCTGGATCACCACCAGCAGTCACTGGTGAATTTGGCAAATTTTTTGTGGGAATGTTTCAGATATCAGGGAAGTGACTTCCTCTCTGCAGAAGGTGTCTCCATTTGCAAAAAGGTGGCATAATTTGACATATGAGCCAGGGCAAGATGAAAGCTATAAAATGGCATGTGTGCCCAGAGAAGACTCAGATCAGCCTGGGCATCGACCCAGTCTGATCAGTCTTCACCTTCCGCATGAAGAAAGCTTGGGTCTTTAGCTACCCTTTGAGAGCACAGTGAGGACTCTGATCAGACTGGGCAGATGCCAAGGCTGATCTGTCTTCGCTGGGCACACACCATTTTGTTGGTTTTGTCATGCGCTGGCTCATGTATCCGTTATTTACATGTACATATATTGATTTTACAGTATTGACAGCTAATCATGCTCCTCTATCACAAGAATATGCAAAAAAAGGATGTCCTGTCAGTCTCAGGGCAGAGCTTTGGTGTCAGATACTTGGTGTAGATTTGGATGAATTTGTAAGTAAACAGTTTATTACCATACCTGCCCAAAATATTCAGACAGATAAGAGCAAAGAGTGTAGATGAGTTTGCAGTTCATCAAACTTTTTCAAAACACATCACCAGCTAGTCAGATGGACATCAGTCAGATTTTAGGAAAAGTATAATCAGATGTCAACACACATTACAGGAGCTGTAGACTACTCCTTTGTTATGCCCCCAACTTCGAAGTTGAAGGGGCATATTGCTTCTGGAACATTCGACCATCCGTCCCTTTGTCCATCTGTCCCTTCGTCATGCTTTTTGATGCATTGCATAACTTTAGACATGTGCATGCTACTGTTTTGAAATTTCTTATATGAATTTCTCATGAAAAAATTGCTGAAACTTATTTTTTTTCTCGGCAAGATTATGACCCTTTCCTAAGTTACTGCCCTTTGAAAAAATATGGATGCAATCTTGTCAGCAAAATATCTCAAAAACTATTGAAGCTAGAGCCTTGAAACTTGATGAATAGACTTGTAGTGATGGGTAGATGACATGATTAACTTTTGAATAAATTTTTTGAAAAATACTTCATGAGTTATGGCCATTTGTAATTTTGGGCATTTTTACCTTGTCAGCAAAATATCTCAAAAACTGTTGGAGCTAGAGCCTTGAAACTTGGTGAATTGATTGGTAATGATAAGTAGATGACCTTGTTAACTTTTGAATAAATTCTGAAAATATTTCATGAGTAATGGCCCTTTGTAAATTTAGGCATTTTCCCTTGTTAGCAAAATATCTCAAAAACTATTGAAGCTAGAGCCTTGAAACATGATGAATAGATTGGTAGTGATGAGTAGATGACCTTATTAACTTTTGAATAACTTCTGAAAAAATACTTCGTGTGGTATGGCCCTTTGAAATTTTGGGCATTTTACCTTGTCAGCAAAATATCTCAAAAACTGTTGGAGCTAGAGCCTTGAATTGGTTGGTAATGATGAGTAGATGACCTGATTAACTATTTCTGAACACATATTTCAAGTAATGGCCCTTTGTAAATTTGGGCATTTTTCTCTTGTCAGCAGAATATCTCCAATACTGTTAGAGCTAAAAGCCTCATAACTTGATAAATAGATTGGTAGTGATGAGAAGGAAGTTGGAGAGGCCTATTGCTTCTGAGCATGAGTAATGTCCCTTTGGAAATTTGAGCATTTTCCCTTGTCAACAAAATATTTCAAAAATGTTGGAGCTAGAGCCTCGTAACTTCAATAAATTGGTAGTGATGAGAAGATGACCAGATTAACTTTTGAATAAGTTCTGAAAAATATTTCAGGAGTTATGGCCCTTTGTAGATAAGGCCATTTTTACCTTGTTTTATCTTTAGAGGGAAGCATATGGTTGGGGGCAGTGTTTTACAAACACAGTTTCTAGTTAGGATATGTATTGCATTACAACAAGAGCTGCAGCTGATTGTAGGTAAAAAATAATGCATGAAAGCTTAGAGAAGCAGTATATAGAAAGTGTTATATGGGAACAATGAAGATACAGAATGAACCTGTACATCTAACCAGGGCTATCACTGTTGTCATGTAAAATATTTTCCATTGCCATGCTGAAAAAAATAAGAAGCCACACCCACTCCTACTTGTCAGCCAGTCAGATTACTGCCTGGAGTGTCCTTTATATCTGCATTAGATGATTTAACTTGCCTGAGTAAATTTCCCCTTATGCTCATCTTATCTAGAGCCTTCACATGGGCCGCGACATATGAAAATGTGTGTTTGGGCCTATGTGGTCAGCAAAGACCCAGATCAGCCTGCACATATATGCAGTCTCATCGGGGCCTTTGATGTGTGCTAACAGAATCAGTTGACACTACAGAATGTATGAATGGAGAGCAAAGGCCCAGATAATACTAAGTGTATGCACAGGATGATCTAAATCTGAATGTTTTGCACATGTTTGAAGGCACTTTTTCACTAGATCGGGCCCATATGGAAACAAAGATACACTACAACTTCTTTATAACACGGTTCCTTATAACATGGTTTTGGATATAACATGGTTCAAAGATGGATCCCAAAATATATAGTTTATATTGAAAAATGAATGGTCATTTTTCAATATAATCTATACATTTTTGTTTGGATATAACATGGTTGTTTAACTAACACAGTTTATGCTATGCACCCCAGCAATAGTGTTATAAAGAGGTTCTGGGCCCAGTTGTTCAAAGCTAACGACGTCGTTAGTTAACGACTCGTTAAAATTTACATCGAGTGATACGCAAATATGCTAAAATTTTTTGCTGAAAAAATGTGAGTAGCTTTTGCAATGCAAAAGCTACTCACATTTTTTCAGCAAAAAATATCAGAATATTTTGTATTGAATCAGCTAAAACAGTTAACGAAATGACTCTTAACAAGCTCGTTAAGCTAACAACGCTTTGAACAACTGGGCCCTGGTGTATTTGTTTATTTACTTTCAGGATACATTATATTATGAGCAATTAAAAGCCAATGTGATAGCTCATGACTTGTTGGTGGACAGCTTACTATATAAGGTACAGTATTTACCCTAATTATTGAGACACTATAACTTCTTACCATCATGTAAACATGCCTATATAATTTTGACCCCCTTAAACCCCACTTTTATATAGTAAAACTGGGGTTTACAGGGGGGTATACATTATTTTTCTTATTTCTGCTCAAAACATAGTTTGTGGGTACTCGTT
Source organism: Anodontia alba (assembly GCA_964016985.1). Lineage (NCBI taxonomy): Eukaryota > Metazoa > Mollusca > Bivalvia > Lucinida > Lucinidae > Anodontia > Anodontia alba. The sequence goes on along the minus strand of OZ024826.1, from coordinate 32,429,796 downwards.
AGAATTGCCTCGCCGAGGCGGTTCTAACGAGTACCCACAATCTATGTTTTGAGCAGAAATATGAAAAATATCTGAGATTTTTATCCGAAAATTTTCTGTTTTTTTTTTAGATAAAATTTTCAATATATTTGAATAGGTGTGTTTTCGTAATGCCATACTTGTCTTAAACTTTGAAAGAGCCCATTTTACAATCTCTTGATGTATCTAAAATATTGCTGGATGAATGGTAAACAGTTCCCATTTGGTATTAAATGTATAAGATGCTCAGTAGTTGATATTGTTTGGTCAGTAGATTTTATGATCTGTAAGTACAGTTCTCTGGAATCTGAGTACTGTGTCCTGGGGCAATGCCTGTCTGATACCTAAAATTGTTTTAAACTCAGAATGCCAATATTTCAAATGTACAAATATGGAGTGAGTTGTACTTTGTTAAATTTAAAAAATAGTTATAGTCTAGTGTATTGTTTATCTTAAACATCTACAAATGTATTTTTTCTCTGGTGGAAAAAAATAACAGTATTGTTTCCTATTTCTGTAGCTATATCTTACACTCATAAATATGTATTTCAATAATTTGTCACTATAAAATGCTTAGTTTCTTGAAATCCACTTAAAGAATATATCTTATTAATATATTTACTAGGATGTGAAACTGACAGCTACAAATGATGACCAATACTTTGTGTTTGAAGATTTTTTGTATCAGGTAAAAATTTTATACCTTTCAAAACTCTTTATTTGGGAAATATAATCTTAGTTGAAAGATGGTGACAACTCAAAACTTCAGAAGTTGCTAGTTCATGGTCATAATGGAGCCCCAAGCTAGACAGGCTAAAATACCTGTCCAGCTGACCAATGAACTGATTATCAAAATGAATTGATGTTCTATATGCCTAATGAAATCAATATAATTACAACTAAATACATTAACAGAGCAATTTGACTGGTTGAGAGCAAGTTCATTACGGCATTTATACTTTGATAAAAACATTGAGAAATTTTGAAATTGTTTTTGTTGTGTAAATTTCTAAAATGGCTATTTAACCCACATTTCAAGGTAAATATGACCCAGTTGGAATTATAAGAAATTAACCCATTTAATCTTAGCGTCCTATAAAAAGGACATTGGCAAACTGTGTAGACCCAGATCAGACACCACAGAAGGTAGCGTCTGATCAGGTTCTGCAGTGCTTGCATTGAATATAGAGATTTCTACGAAAGATGGTATAATGAAAACTTACCAGACACTCTATATATAGGAAATGGACCTGTCCAAAGAGTTAAGGTAGAAGAGTTCTCTCAGCATAAATGGGATAATTTTTTTTTTTTGATTCCATTAATGTATAACTGCTCATAAATCACTCACAAATATAATATAATTAAAGCCCTTTCGGTTTTATTCTGTTAGAGAATGATTCACATCATTTAAACATTAACCCTTTTATGCCTAGCATCCCATAAATGGGACATTGGCAAACAGTGTAGACCCAGATCAGACACCACACTGTTTGCATTAAGTTTAGATCTTTCTACAAAACATGACAATAATAGTAACTAACCAGATGCCCCATATATAGAAAATGAACCTGTCCAAAGAGTTAAAGTAGAAGAATCCACTTGGCATAAATAGGTTAATAAAATCCAGTCAAAAATTTAATCATTCCTACATTCTCCACAGCAAAGAAATATGATAGCAACCTTTTCTCAGGTGAAGTTTATTTGGTCATTTAAGTAAAAGATGCCTTGTGAAATTCATCCTGCTGGCACACGGTACAGAATTAGCCTTGGATCAATGTCTCAGACATTTTTCCCACTTGTCCATTATCATGCAGGGTTCGCGTTACCGATCGCCATTGTCGCCATTTGCGCAGAAAAATAAAATTTGGCACAAAAAATCATAAATTGGCGAAAACAAGTGGCAAAAAAAATATCACCTGAATTACCCACTACTGAGTCATATAATTGTCGCGCGTGTCTATCGCACCATCCTTGATTGTATAATTCGCCAATTAGCAACTCAATTATCGATCAGAAAACGGTAGCTGATCAAATTAACCTGAATTTGATGAAAGCGATATAAGGTCACGTGCCGTGATGCGCAGTTTGACAGTAGCACCACCCACTTCCCACGCCTTTCATCCTAAATATTCATGACGCTCTGCCAAAACTACCAATCAGGAATTAATGTCAGAGTCGCATCGCCTACGTCACGGAAATTTACCCAGAATGTAATCATGTGGAACCCTATGTCAAACACAAAGATGGAAAACAAATTGATTACACGAGAAATAATTATTGTCATTAATCGGTTCGGCTTATTAAAGCGGTAAGTACACTTTGACAGTGCCGACTTTAATTAAGCATGTTTCAGTACCTTCTTATGAGCCTTAATTTTATTTGGCGATCAACGAACATCGTCCCAAAAAAAACACAAAAAAAAAACACGAATAATGCCTCGGAGACGAACACATTAGTCTCCGATGGTCCGGATCGCGCATTCGATCCCCACAGATTGTAGCGATTTATTATGAAACACATAAATTTGCTACGGTCATTCACTCCTTCCACTGCTTCAAGACTGGCAGTTACAAGTTTCTTGCGGAAGGGTGTTCAATGTACTGGTTAACCGCTTATTGTATAAGCATGCCCCCTCTTTTTTATTGGCGCGATTCATAAAAAAATGCTGTTCCCCATTCCATTTCGCATAGACCAGACTCGTAAAGCAATTGCAGTAAACTCCCTTTTAAGTCAGTTGCAGTTAGCTCCCTTTAAACAGTAAAACCTGCTGTGTTAGAAACTTACCCTGCATTTATCAGGGTACAAATGAATATTGTTACGTTATTCTCTTATAGTATAATACATTAATAACATTATATTTATTGGCTTATACAGTACTTTTCAGAACTTTCGTTTCCATGTAAAGTGTTCCATTTTTGTGTCCAACATTCGATATGCAAAACAAAGACTTATTATTAATTCATGACATTGTAATTAATTAATTACAGCAAAAGTTTTAAAAATCAGTGCAAGAATTACTTTCAAGTCCCCCACATATTTCACATTATACTGACTCTTGAATCTATCGCTGCAATTAAAGGAATCAGTAAATGAACACCTTTTTTCTGACAAGATAATTCTTTGGCGAAAAATGGCCAAAATTTGGCTCAAAATCTGGCTCAAAGTTAAAGAAAATGGCACAAAAAATATCAAATTGGCGAAAATGGTGGCGAAAGAAAAAGAAATCCTAGTGCGAACTCTGATCATGTGCCTTCTGAGCAGTTTAATTCATGGTGGTGGATACTTTCAGGGGAAGCAATTGTTATATATATAAGGTGTTTAATTATTTTAAGCATCGTGTTTACTGTGTTTCCATTAATAACTTTATTTACTATGTTTCCATCAATAACTTTCTGGAACAACATGTTTACAATAATATGTTGTTTATGTCCTTGATTCTGGCCTGAGTTATTTTTGGCATATCATAGAAAATTTAGAAGTTTCTTGACTGGATCTAGAAAATAAGAGATGCCTGTAGGTTTTTTATTCTTTTTCTAGAAGGTTCTTTGATATTATATAAGGAGAAAAGATTTTCATCTGGGGATCTTTGTATACTTTCATCGACAATTATTCTGTACTGGATTACTTTAATATTTTATTCATTCTGGACTTAAATTCTGAATTCAGGAACTTTAAATTGTGGGATCAGAAACTGTTATTCAAAGGATTTGTTTTATAAATTCTTGTGGATTATTTTCAAGGGACTTTGTGACATAAACTTGAAAAGTACTGTTTACTTACATTATTTTGTTTTGAATCTTGTCTCATTTTTTTTTTTTTTTTTGTGAATAAATATTGTTAATAATTTAAAGCTTGTTGCTGGTTTCACTTTTATTTCTTTCTCTTTACACCTGGTTCATAAAACAATGCTATAAAAATCATTTTGCTTCCCTTTTGGAAAGGGATCTTCTCTGCAAGTGAAGAATTTGCCTCCTTTGGGAGCAAGTTCTTTCCTTGTAGAGTAGACCCCTTTTAAGAAGGAAATTGATATACAGGAAGCCAAAGAAGTTGTCACTGTTGTAAAAAGTGGCAAATAATCTGCTGAATGTATCCAATCCACCTAAACTAAGAAGAATTCATTATCACTAAAGAATGTAGGTGCAGTAACTCAGCTCAGCTGAGCATGAAATTTTCTCTCCTCATAAAATATGAAAATTTCTCTGCTCATAAATATGAAAATGCCAACAAAAGTTGGCATTTTCATATTTATTAGCAGAGAAATTTTCATGCTCAGTTATGTTTTGCATGCTCAGTTATGTTTATGTTAAATTTTCATGCTCAGTTATGTTTTGCAAGAAAGAATTTGCACTTGTTAGTAATTTAAGATTTATTAGCAGGAAAAATTTCATACTCAGCTGAGTTGAGCATGAAAAACCTTGAGGCCAGATTCCACAGAATGTCGAATTTGATCATGGTCTAAACTGTTTGCTAACCATCAAGCAATGTTCAGCCACTTAGAATAAGTAGTAAAATGGACATATTCAGTTTTTAGGAGAAGTATGGTAAAGAGTTAACATGTCCAAATATTTATGATAAATATTGCATCCAAAATATCCCCAGTTTATTCAAAATTTCCCATGCAATATAAAATACAACCGCAAAAATAGAATGTTAGCAATAACAGTATTCCCAACGTCTCTTTTGGTGATGGAAGTGTCAAAATTCAAAGACATATGGCAGGACATTTCCCACCCATTTCAACTTGAACTTGACTGACTCCTGGCATATAGCAAAACTCGCCGGCCTCGGTGGATCAGTTGGATGTGCGTCCGACTGGTGATCAGGAGATTGCGGGTTCGATCCCCGCCAGGCCAGCAACATAGAGATTGATTATGAAATATTTTCTACAGTCATTCTCTCACTTCTGTTGATTCAAGAAAGGCAGTTTTCAGTTTCTGGTGAAAGAATGTGCACAATAATGGTTAACCACTAAGAGGACTAAGCCTGCCCAGTAAAAGTGTGGTTAGGAAACTGACCACTCGACATGACCCCAATGGGCTGACTGGGCCGTAAAACCTCAACACAAACACAAAGGCATGTCCACTAAGCCTTATCTTATCATTATTGGTTGGTTGAAATTTCAGACGCATACCCACTGTATGTATGCTATGGTTGACAACCATGCCATTAATTATTTTCAGACTGTCCTATTGATAATGTAGCATTTTAGGTTATCACCAAAAATTTTAAATTTAAGGAGATTAAATCAGGGAATGATACATTTGACATTTAAGTTCATTATCAGTATCACTTGTACATAGGTCTAGATAAGGGAGGGTACCCGAAAAATATTTTTCTTATTTCTCCACAAAAACATACGTTGTGGGTACTCATTAGAAGCGCCTCAGTGAGGCACTTCTAATGAGTACCCACAACATATGTTTTCGTGGAGAAATAAGAAAAATATCAATACGTTTGGATTGAAAAAGCGCCTTAACTAGTGCTATGCTTGTAAAAGAAAGATGTGGATGTGGAGACATAATGTTCAGTTCTCTCTCTGGGAGGGATTACTGTTCCTTCGTGTCATTCCTCAAGGTGAAATTCCACAGTTGATGTGCTTGGATACCTTAAGGATATGTTTCTAAGAAATTACTACTCTTTCCCCCCTTTGAACCTACAGAGGGAGTCATAGCAACAGATAAGGTGCTTTCTACATCCAAAAAATGCTGATATCTTTCTTATTTCTCAAAAAAACATATGTTGTGGGTATTCATTGGAAGCACCTCGGCGAGGCACTTCTAATGAGTACCCACAACATATGTTTTCATCAAGAAATAAGAAAAATATTATGTGGATACTCCCTCTTATCTGTAGTTATGGGAGTCATACCCTGCATTTATTGGTATTATTAATAATGATGCTCTTTTTACATAATATAAATTCAGAATATTATAATTATTGGCTTACAATGGAATCATCAGAATTGTCATTTTTCATATGAAGTGTTCTGTGTTTTGTGTCTTAAGCATTCTGTGTACTAAACCACGGTTGTAACTTGGACTCAAAGGAGGATTTGACAGAACCCCCACAAAGCCCCTCCAGATCTGCCTCTGTATTATTAAAATTATTACTGTATCTGGACCTGTTATTTCATTTTTGCTTCATGAAATTTCTTCTTTTGTAGATATTACTTCCATTCACCAGAGACACAGTGGTATTGAAACACTTTTCTCAGAACAGTGCCTCTCCCCCTAGGTCATACATACGGGGTAAACTTGGAGTAGAAGAATTTGCTGTGATATACCCACCTAATGGTGTCATACCTTTCCATGGCTTTGCTATGTATGGTAAGTTGTAGTAGCTTGATGTTTCTCCTACGTATGAGAAATGAGCTGATTAAAAAAAAAGGTAAGAGAAAAGTCCAGGGAGTGCCACAATCACAAACCGCAGCCCTTCCCATACCCCAAGAGGAAGAGGAAACTGACAAATCCAAACAAGCACAAATCGAACTAACATATGAAAAGCACTAAGATTAGCTCTCTCTTCCTCAAGCAAGGTAATCGCAATACTAAAAGGACTGAAAAATACAAGAACAAAATGACACATGGAAAGACATACAACAAATCACCTCATAGAATAAACTACAAAGCAACAAAGAGTAAGACTAAAACCAGGACCACCGCCTTAGAATGGTCAGTAGAGTAAACCACCGGGGAGTTTAAAGCACTTTTACAGCAAGCCAACTTCACCCTGGGTCCCGAAATCACTCTTAATTACAAATAGAAAAACAGAAAGCTTAACCTTAGTCCTGCTGAACTCAGATATACCATGCTGTTACAGTGTAGATCCAGATCAGTTGGCTTCTGCACTGTTTGTCATTAAGGATGTAATTTTGTATCACAACCTAGATCAAGTAATCTGACTGGTTGACAATCAGAAGCAGGCATGGCATCTTAATTTATTCGGCATGTCAAGGATTAAGCCAAATATTCACTCAAGCATACAGCATATCTCCAGATAAAAGACTTTTTTTTGTAATTAATAAGTACTGATATTTTTCTTATTTCTCAATTAAAGCTTAATATATAGTGGGTAGTTATTGGAAGCACCTTGGCAAGGCAGTTCTAATGAGTACCCATAAATATGTGCATATATGTTTTAACTTCGTAATACATTAACCTATAGATAATGTGCTATTCTATTCTGTTTTCACACCTTCCACAGAAAAACGACCTTTCAGTCATCAATTAAAGTCTTAAACCAGAAGGTCCCTTAGGCAGTTACCTGTGTGACGTAACTCCTCCCGCTCAATTGATCACATGTCAGTTACTTTTCTGTGGACAAAGAAAATCAACAAGGAATTTTTACCTGCGAAAGAAATTCAGATTATTTCTTTTCCCCACTGTTAAATTTCTGTATCCTTGTGTTTCTTTGTTTTCTTATCACTCCTTTCACTATCTATGTTATTTTTTGAAAATTTTGATTTTCGATTTCATGTATTTATTGACTGGCTTTTCTTGACATGCGCTTTCGCGACTCTCGCTGTTCGGCACAACACTCGTGTGCGGTCGGTTCGGAAGTTGTGTTTATATATTCAGAATATATACTTGTTCTTTTCGTTCCAGGTGCTTCAGTGATTACGATATAATATACCTGGACTTTTATTGGATATCTTCCAGAGATCTTCGAGTTGGCTGAATATTTCCAAGGTGGATAAGCTGATTGTAAAGAACTTGTCAACCCTTGATGGGTTATATGACAGTTCTTTACTGATGGGAGCCCCACCCCATATGGCTATACTGCCGGGGTAACACCCATCAAGGTGGCCTCTTGGGTACTTAGTATCCGAAAAAGTCTAAGTCTACCAGTCATCAGTCACCGGTCATTAATCACCAGTCATCCAGTCACCGGTCAACTAATCACCGGTCATCCAGTCACCGGTCAGCGGTCACCTGTCATCCAGTCACCGGTCAACCAGGTGCCATTCAATCAGCTTCACCAGTCATCACCAAGCACCAGTCAACCAGTCACCAGTCAACTAGTCTTCAGTCAATAATCCATTATTCAATTATTTTCTGGAAAAACTTAGCATTTTCTGACATATTTCACCGGGCAAAATAGTCACGAATACTAAATTCCGGTCATTATGTCTAATTATTAATAATTTTCACCGAGCAAATAGTATCGATACTTATGCCCGGTCATTTTATCATATTATTTATGATTTTTCACTGGGCAAGATTTACCAGATAGTGTCTGGTAAATTTTTGCCTAATAATTATTTTCTCACTGGGAAAAAGTTTTGAATACTTGTGCTCGGTCAATTTCTCATATAATATCTGTTTTATTCATCAGACCGGAATTACGAATATTGCTGTTCGATCAGTTTGTCAAATTATTAATAACTTACCAGGCAACAGTTGTGACTACTAGTGTCCGATCATTATGTCGGGTAACTAGTGTCAGAATAGTAGTCACTAATTCCCAAACAATCTATTATTGTTTATAGAGCTTTATACACAAGTAAAGTCAATGAATATAGGTTATAAAATAAATTACATAGTAACCTCTCATATAATAAATTCTGTTCAGTCTTTCCCGAATCAGACTAGAACTCTAAATATTTCATTGACTTATTATAGGAGTGTAATTCTATCAATATTTTAAATTAACTTATGTTTTCTCTCTTTCATTTGCTAGAAAGAGGTTAACTTCCGATTCTAACGAATTTCCACCGGTCAGTAGTTTCGTAGACTAGTGCCAGGTCATTATGTTGGATTATTAGTGACAGAGTAGTAGTTACTAGTCCTCGAACAATCTATTATTATTCATTGACCACCATAGACATGTCTAGTCTTGGGTTATAGGTTATAGAATGACAGCGATGGGTTCTAATACCTAGTAGCCCTTTATATAGTTGAATTCTGTCCAGTCTTTTTTGAACTAGGCTTAAAATTCTATATATATTTATTCTTAGAAAATGAATTAAGAATTATCGGTTACGATCAAATTCACAATTCATTGACTAAGTATAGAAGATACCTCCATCTATAATCAAAATAACATATCTCTCTTTACTCGCTACAAAAAGAGATTAACTTCTTAGATATTCACCTTTTTCGGCTCCAAGGCAAAGGTGAATTCTATAAAATTATTGTTATTTCAAAGAAGAAAAATATACATGGAATCAAAACTTTTTCTTCTTTCATTCACTTTTCATACATGCTCCCGATATGTATCAGCATGTAATCTAGGGAGCAAGTTAGACAAGAAAGTAGCAATCGATTATCTCTACTTTCTATTAATATTACATTCATAAGGTATCAGAAATCTACACAAATTAGATTACTGATTTAATACTTTATATGCTACCTATCTAGATTACAACGATTTGAAACTCTAGTTGAGGTACATATTTCCTTTTGTTTTTTGTACATGGAAAATAGCTATCCGTTATGCTATGATTCCATGTTATACTATCTATTGTTTAATTACATAAGAGTCTAGGTCAGTCGTGATCTGTCTATATTCTGCTATAAAATAATAAATAAGAAGAAATCTTATTTTTAGGCATATATAATTCGATATGTTCTTTACAGTGCCTTTTTTATTTTTCTTCTGGATCATTTAAGACTACGACAGTAATGTTCCAGATAATTTTGTCTCAGTTAGAATCTATTACACTGAAGATCCTTCGTATGGGAATAATAATTTTACTATGATTACGATTGGAAATTATTTCGGAAGGTTTAAACTTATGATCAACTAGACCCAATCAATCTACATATATTATAGGTCTACATTATTTTTATTGAGGAATAGTTTTGCTTTGACTAGCTCTATACCTCTACTATTTCACTTATAACTAGACTCCATGTCAACCGAAATTTTCTCACACTTTTGGTATAGACAATGGATACATATTAAGTAAAGGCATTAATTTATTCAGTATGTGACTGATTATTATTGCCTAAATTACATATTATATACAATACTTCCCATTTGATTATTTATTGGCTTTGTAAATATTCAGAAACTGCCAAAGTCAATCATTTCCTTCCTCTCAACTTTCCGAAGCCTTAGATTATGTTTATATATATGTTTTTAATAAAATACTTGGAGGTTAATTAACAAAAGTTTACCTCATAATAGCAGATATTATTATATTCATATTAATCATCCCTTGTTCTACTCCGTACGTTCTAGGTTTAGACAAGAGGGAAAACATCCGAAATTACAAGTCGGTAAAGAAATAAGATACATTTCTTTATCTCTTTACCCTTTTTTATGTTTACATTCGTTAAAGGGATCAATAATTCTTCTCGCTAAGAGTTCAAGTTCAGTTTGCGAGTAATGGAAAGATTAATATCTTGATTTCCAGTTTGCATCAAGAATGGTCCATATATATATTATATCTTTTCCGAAACTGGATATTTATTCTTTACACACAATAAGTCATTTCAAGATGTTTTGATGATTTTGAAATGCACTATCTCAATTCATAATATAGAATTTGTATATAAACTTCATAACATAGTAAGTGCCGCACCTATGTTTCCAGTCAGATCTTACTTTTGTGATACGTTTTAGAACATACTGAAAATTTTCCGATTATACATTCGGTAAATAAATTTTCGAGTAGCATTTACGCTTTAAAACTTTCAGATTATTTGATAATATTTGGAGATAATATATTATACTGATATTTATATATCTATCTTCATTATTTATCTTTTTCAACTTGTTTTTAAGTTAGACTGACTTTCTCCCTACGTTCCAGGCCTAAATCTAACTAACATTATGGACCCGTCACTTTTTTGTTACAGATAAAATATTTCTTAAACAATATTTTAACAGTTTTTCTTAGTATTCAGAGCGTAACGACTTCATGAATACTTGGAAATAATTCCATTCTGCGCTTGTTAAACTAAGCCTAAAACAAGCTCTAGTTTTTTGAATGGATATTATTCTTCAATTCAGTTCAAGGAGACACATCCAGTTAGATCTCATTATCTCTATTTCAGTCGTACAAAAGTTCTCATGACTAAGAACTCATTTTCTACCTACGAATACAGAATAATGAGTCACTGTTGTTGCATATTGGTTAAAGATTGAACAAATTTTATCTTAAACCTATATGACATTAAATTAATTATTACCTATATTATTTCAAATTTATACATGTTTTTACCCTTGCGTCAGGGATCGTGGTAATAAATTATTTTATTACTCTCTATGGTTTACGCATAGATCTTGAGAGTATATATATATATATATATATTTTTTCTTCCTGAATTCATTTGCGAGTACGAAATTTGATATTTCAGGAATTACCAATTATTCAGAAATAGATTCTTATTTCATTAATATTCAATTCTAAAATTTAATTGAATATTTATCTATAAAATTCCAGGCAGTAATTTTAAAACAAGTTATATGTTTAATAATTCCTTGCTTAATAAATAGTTACGCTTAACCTTTTATTCATAGCAGGAATTTGTCCCGTAGTATAAGTTTAATTTAGTATTCATATGTCTTCTTGCTATTCTTAAATATGCGTATAGAATAGCAATACTATCTCTTAACTTTACGTGTTTTAGAGATTATTCATCAGTACTAATGTATAATCTTTCTTCAGAGATTATCACACTATTACATTTTTCTCTGAGTCCTTCTCTTTTCTGAACATTTTGATTCGTCATTACAAAGTGGACTTTTTAAAATTTTCTTGATTTCCATGATTATTTACTCAGGAGTACTTTTCATGGCAATCTTCTGGTATAGAAAGATTCTATCCAGTTATTCCCTATTGCTTAATCTTAGCAATACGGTAAGATTTAGCCAAAATATGACTGTCTTACAGCTAGCTGCGGTCAGCCTTATTCTTATATCTCTTATTGTCTGTCAAACTCTACGTTATTATGTTGGCAGTCTCTTCTTTAGTATTTTGTCCAGGACAACAAATGCTTTTATATGTCCATGACAAAAGTATTTATCAATGATTTAGGTTGCTTTTCCTCCCAGCAGTCTTAGGCAACCTCTGTATTATTTTATTGCTTGACTAAAAAATTTGTTAATACAATTAGTCTAGCAATAGTTTAAACCATTATTTTTGTGTATACCTTTCCCTCTGATGGATAACTTAGTTACAGTTGTTAACTCCATCTACTTATTATTATCTCCCCTTCTTTTAATTTGATCAAAGGGGAGTAATTATACAACATTATGGTTATTTCAAGTCTGTGTCTGTTTATCGGCAACCGTCCTATCACTCCAATTAACAGACTCTAATTAGTTTATAATTCTAATAGCTTAGACTATTACAATTAGATAGCTTCACATATCTGGAATTTTATCCAAAATATCTACATATGTCAGTTATCTATAGGAAACTCCACCGAGTAGACATTTCCTTATTTAAATCTAGACCCTAGATAGACTACTTATGGTCTTGGCTTTTGTTTTACAAATTTTGTTTTGAAAATATTATCTCTATATTCCTAGCTTACATTGCAATGGAATATTCAGGTTATGTCTCAATGACTCCTTTTTCATTTTGGAGCCAATTGTTGTTTCCCAAAAAGAAAAAAAGGTGGGGGGTGGGGGGGGGGGGGGGCGGGGGGCCAATGTTAGGTCTCTGAAGCTTAAGAACTGGCTTCCTCTAGAGTCTACTATTATGTATAAGGTTGTAAGATCATAACACCTTAAAGATTTGTTATATTGTGAATCTAGATCATTCTTTCTATTAAATATAGAATTAGAATATATCTGATTCCTTAGAGTTTCCTGAGTCTTTAACCAGAAGTGGTGAGATATTATTTATTGGTGTTAGAATTAGGAGAGTTCCTCCCTCCTATTCTGCAAATTCTAGCACATTATCTATAGGTTAATGTATTACGAAGTTAAAATGAAGTTTTTTAAAAGTAAAACGTATTTTAACGAGTAATACTTAACCTATAGATAATCAATTATCTCCCTCCTCCCACCCTCGCTTATCTCTCCTAATTGTGTCTATTGTTTTACACATTAAAGAAACTGACACGTGATCAGTTGAGTGGGAGGAGTTACATCACACAGGTAACTGCCTAAGGGACCTTCTGGTTTAAGACTTTAACTGATGACTGAAAGGACTGGAGACCAGGAGGTCGCGGGTTCAACCCCCACTGAGGTCGGCAGCATTCTTTCGTGGAGATTGATCATGAAATATTTTCTACGGTCATTCTCCCCTTTCCGCTGATACAAGAAGGGCAGTTGTCAGTTTCCGGCGAAAGAATGTGCACAATACTGGTTAACCGCTAAGAGGACTAAGGCTGCCCAGTAAACATGTGGTTAGGCAAACTGACCGCACTCGACATGACCCCATTGGGTTGACTGGGCCGTAAAACCTCTACACAAACAAACAAACTGAAAGGTCGTTTTTCTGTGGAAGGTGTGAAAACAGAATAGAATAGCACATTATCTATAGGTTAAGTATTACTCGTTAAAATACGTTTTACTTTTAAAAAAACTTCATTTTCATGAGGAAATTAGCAAACTTTTAACTGGATACCTCCTCATATCTAGAGCTGCGTGCAAAACTAGTTTCATTCAGCCATTTTTATACTGGACTGAGCAGATGGCTCTTCTGATGAGTACCCACAACATATATTTTCATGGAGAAATAAAAATAAAAATATCAGTAATTTTTGGTTGGAAAAAGTACCTTGTCTGTAGCTCTGACTGTTGGTACCTAAATTTTAGTTTTTATGCCCCCAACTTCAAAGAAGTTGGTAGGGAATATTTTGTTGGGCTTGTACATCTGTCCATCAGTATGGTACACTTTTAGACCTCTCATATCTTGGAACCATGTATGCTAGGATTTTGAAATTTCATATATGCTTTTCTAATGAAAAATTAGCTGACCCATATCTTTTTTCTGTTCTGTCAGATTTTCATGGTGGAATTAAGCTCCTTTTCCGACTTAAGCAAGTGAAAACCTTGTAAAATATCTAAGGAACCACTTGAGTTCGACTTAAGGGAGTGAAAACCTTGTAAAATATCTAAGGAACCGCTTGAGTTAGGCTCTTGTTTTGCCAGCACTTTGAAACCAATGTGTAGATGACCTGATTAAATTTTAGCGAATTTTGGATAACTTTTGTTAGAGTAATGGCCCATTTCAGCTTTGGCATTTTGTATTGACAAGCATAAAGTTGGGGCCATAGTGTTTGTAAAACACATTTCTAGTTTGAGCATATTATCTTCACTCTGGGATATTGTAGTGTAAAGTAAATTAAGCCCCTAGTTTGGAGAGATTACATAGTGGTAGATAAGAAAGTTATCTAAATAAAAATTATTCTTTATATTCAATAAAAAAATATATGTTTTGGATTCTTCTTAGAATTATCTTCCTCGTACAATTCCTATGACCGTCCACAATGTCTATCGTCTTGTAGAAATGGGAATGTTGTTATTAAATTTCCCTGTTTATTATGGTTTTTGATGATTTTTTGTTGTTGTTTTTTTGTTTTTTCAGTTGCACCCCTGTGTTTCCTGTATAAGGAGCCTGTCACATTGTATTATGTGTTCAGAGAGATGTACACTAGATACTTCTTCCGACTTCACAGTATATCATCACACCCTCAGGTATCACAGACTTGTGTAGAAATGTGCATAAGGGAAATATAGGGAAATATTTGTCCGGGGAACAACTATGACATGAAAATATTTGCCTCCCTTGTTCTTGTTTGCTACACTTAACCCATTGAAGACTGAAGACCCCTACAAGGGTAACTGGCAATCAATGCAGACCCAGATCAGATGCCACAGAATGCAGTGTCTGATCAGGGTCTCCTGTGTTTGCAAATAGTTCAACCTTTTTCTTTAGTTTATTCAGTCTTTAATGGGTAAAGGAATGAATTTGCCCCCTGTGGAAGAGTAGCCACCATATTTATACCTCGACACATGATAGTGGTGGGAATTATGATTTCCCATTCAAGTGTCTGTCTGTCTGTCTGTCTGTCTGTCTGTCTGTCCACCTGCCTGACCATCCATCAGTGCTTGGTCTCTGCTCTCTAACTTGAATAGTTTTTGATGGCTTTTATTCAAATTTTGCATACTTATGTATATCAGAGTTGTCAGAGTGGTTTTTGATTGTTAATGGGCAAATTTCATCAATTTTTTGACACAGTTATCAGCCCACCACACATCCATATTTTAGTTTCTGGATAATAACTTGAGTAAATATTAATTGATTTTTACCAAACTTGGTATGTACATTGATATTATGGAGAGCTGGTTTTGGATTGTTAATGGGCAAGTTTCATCAATTTTTGACAGAGACATCTCCCCCACCTAATAGAGGCATAGTATTAGCATTTCACGTTTTTATTTAAGGTTTCAAGTATGAGGGAGACAATTTCATGTCTACAAACTATTTCCCTCACAAAATAATAGCAAAATCTTTGAGGTGTATTTATCCATTTGCCTTAACGTTTAGCATGCTTTGAAAAAAATGTCAGCAGACAACATACTGAAACATTTTTCTTATTTATTCCCAGAAAACTAGTTTTGACATTTTAAGGTTAAAGAGATTTTAGCTAAAATGCAAACAGCAAACTCTCATTTCATATGGACAGTTTGAATGAGGCCTTTACGTTTCATTTGCAGAAAGTGTAAACACAGTAGAAACTTCTGACAAAAAGTGGCAACCCTGATCAGACTGCAACTGTGTACATTGATCAAGGTCTTTACTGTTTTTATTTATGCCAATACTTCTTTATAGATGTTACTGTTCAGGGCCCAGTTAGTCAAAACTAACAGTGTTGTTAGTTAACATATCATTAAAACTTTGATCACTAAATACAGCATATGCCCTATTATTTTTGCTGAAAAATTGTGAGTAGCTTTTGCATTTGCAAAGCTACTCATATTTTTTTCAGCAAAACTATCTGTGAATTAGATATTGTACTTACTAGAACAGCTAACATTTTGACCACTAACGAGCTTGTTAAGCTAACAATGCTTTGAACAACTGGGTTCTGGTTGAAAAGTCTAACAGCACAATAAGGATACAGTGAATATAAATGAGCAGTAACACAAGAAAAGGGATCTAATGGTTTTCTGTTTGTTCTTCAAAAATGTGCAAGCACAGTCCCCTTTTTGGGCTACAGACATGTTTTTGTCTGAATCTTCCTCAAGGTCGCTACTACATGTCTGCCAACAGCAAGGACTCTGGTGAGTCTGTGCATATGTACAAGCTTGCCTGAACCTTTGCTGGGCCCAGTTGTTCAAAGCTAACGACGTCGTTAGTTAACGATTCGTTAAAATTTACATCGAGTGATACGCAAATATGCTGAAATTTTTTGCTGAAAAAATGTGAGTAGCTTTTGCAATGCAAAGCTACTCACATTTTTTCAGCAAAAAATATCAGAATATTGTATATTGACTCCACTAACGAAATGACCCTTAACTAGCTTGTTAAGCTAACGACGCTTTGAACAACTGGGCCCAGGTTGCTTATGTGATAAGTACTCTTTTCTGATGAGCTGGCTGATATCCTCTAAAGTATCAAGTTTACCCTATGTATTTGGGTAAATGCTTGAGCAGGCAGTGTATAGACCCAGATCAGACTTCTTTTCTAAGAGCAGTTTAGCTGAGGTTTGTACTGTTTACCACTCCATTAGACCATTTTATAAACATAGACAGGTTAAAAATGTCCATTCAAAGATCATGGGATAAGTACAGAAAATGACATTGGGTCAGAGACTATCCTAGTAGCTAACACAATTTATGGACTTTTGTTATCCAGCAGTGTAGATCCTGATCAGACTACAGAGATGTGCATGCTGATCTGGGTCTTCACTGTTAGCATATGTCATAAGGTTGACAAATGTGCTAAGGCACATTTATGTATGGCAAGGATTATTTATATATTAACCCTTAAAGCGCCAATCACAACATTTGTCGTCTGCTTTGTCTTCTGCTTGTGATTTTAAAAGTCATTTCTGCAAACTGTGTGGACCCAGATCAGACTGCTCCTTTAGGAGCAGTCTGATCTGGATCCACACTGTTTGCCAGTTTGAGAAGTTTGCAAGAATATTCAGCAGACGACATAAACAGACAACATTTTCAGATGCAATTTTTCTTGGCGCTTTAAGGGTTAAAGTGCCTAGGTGACTGCAGTTTATAAGATTTGAATCATGCTGGAATGGAAACCAGTTCATGGCTCTACAGCACTTTATTGCACATCTTCCATTGTTTTGATATGTTTTAAATAATGTTCAAAGGTATGTAAAACACCAGAATATCAGCATTATTGTTTTTAGTTTTCGTGTCAGAATGCCCACAATACAACTAAATAAAATAGCTTTTGTGGATAACCTTTTGAACTACTATGCTAAGATGATATTACTGTACTGAGTACCTCAGTGTTAGGAAAATACAACAAATTGTCATCTAAATCAACGTTTAGTAGAGATAAACAGCCTACATTGTACACATGCCATTTTTAGTTTCATATATTTACTTTTTATACATTGAATGTGAAAAATGATCAACATATTCCTGAGGGTTCAAGAGTTAAAGGCATTTTCACTTACTGACTAAGGAAAAGAATTTTGACCCTGGCTTTATTAAAGAAAAATGGAGTTTGGCAATCCCTTCCTTTATATATTGTCAGTATTGATTTGTTTACAAAAATATAATAAAATATCCCATAAGATTTCAGGCTTATGGCTATTTTCACATTTTAGGACTCACCCGATGATAGCCTCCAATAATGCAAAAATAGCATTTGGCAAGCCCGTTGGCTAGATTTTGATGGTATCTGTCTGTTCAGAAAAAGTTATCAAAGTATTTCTTAAGGTTCAGTGTTGTGGCAAGGTTTATAAACTGACCATGGATGGAAAGACAGATAAATGTACTCACAAGTCCACTTTAGGGTGCACTCAGAAAGTTGATCTTACTGTTTGTCGGTCAATTTTTTAGCAGGTTGTGCAATTTATGCCCCATTTTTCTGGAGGCTTTCTCATGTTTGATTTATTTCAGGGAATTGTGTGTTTAAGCTTGCTGTTTGAAACACTACTACAAACAGATGAGGCAGAGCTTTTCTTTCACCTCAAGTCTGTTGGTTGTCAGCCGTAAGTTCTTTATTTGATCAATATATAGAGGACAAATGTTTGTCGTGAATATGACTTTTATTTCATCGAGTGAAGTGAAAAAATGTATATTTCATACATTTTTTCACTTCACTCAATGAAATAAAAGTCATATTCACGACAAACATTTGAATTTTCTTTTTATTATATACATCACTTTCGATAGAAGAGATGCAAATCTTACATTTGCAAGGGGAAGTCTGACACGCAGTTTTGTCCCTTGGCGGTGACATATAAGAACCGCATAACAGCAAGAAACCTACTTTCGAAAGAAAATAGTCCCCGAAATATTTCAGCCTAAAAGCGTCTTTTTTAGGGATATGAGCAATAAAATCCATTTAGTAGTTGTTTCCCTTATAAGATTAAGCACTTTGACTCAAAATATGAGTTGCTTCCCTTTGACCATTAATGTAAATAAGAAAAAAAGTAGTTCCAGATCTTATATTTTTCATTGCTCAGAGGAGTGAAAATATAAGTTTTTTCAAAATATGCATTTTATTTCATTAATAATTCTCTATATTTCATTACTTTGTATATAATAAACACTGTGATCTGTCTACACAAGCAATTTCTAATTCATTGCTGAAACCTGTGTTATGGTAAATAAATGGAGTCCTGGACCTTCAGGAACTTGCGAGTGACTGTTTTTTATTGCCATAAAGTTTATTTTGAATACATAATATTATTCATGCAATAGTTTATATTGAATAATAAGTTTTACATTTTATCAGCTTATTAGGGAGAATTCATTATTTTGGTTTCTTCAGGAAGCAAGAATGATACATGACCAAATCAGAATTAGCAATTCCTTGCATACTGGGTTGGCAATATTCTTTTGTGGAGATTGATCATGAAATACCTTCTACGGTCATTCTCTCCTGATTCAAGAAGGGCAGTTGTCAGTTCCTGGCAAAAGAATGTGCACAATACTGGTTAACTGCTGAGATGACTAAGCCTGCCCAGTAAATGTGTGGTTGGTAAACTGACCACACTCTACATGACCCTATTGGGTTGATGGCCGTGAAACCTCAACACAAACACACAAACAATTCCTGGCCTAAATATAGCAATTTTAGTAGAATGCCTTCTTCAAAATATGACCTGAAAATTTCACAATAAAAATATCCATGTTATGAGCTAAATCATGTTTCCTTACCCACTTGTCATTATGAAGATTTTACCTCAACACCTTTTTCAGAGACCAAACAGAAATTGCTGGTGTAGATAGAATAAAGTGATATAAGGAAGAAGGATGTCCCGTTACATGTACAAACTTTGTAGATGTAGACTTCTTTGTGGATTTGTACAGTCCTATCAAGCTCTGTGTCTTTTGTGCAATAGATATTGCAAGACCAAAACTGTTACTGGCCAAAATTCATAGGTCATTTCATAGCTCTGTTTAAACGGGGTATCCTAATAAACATTGTTCTTATTTTTTGGACCAAACATATTTTATTGGTACTCATTAAAAGCACATTAGTGATGTGCTTCTAATGAGTACTCACACAATATGTTGCTATGAGAAGTAAGAAAAATATCAATACATGTGGGTTGACAAAAAGTACCTTTTCTAGACCTATATATAATCATGATCAGTTCGCACAGATGTATACACACTGATCCTGATGATAAATAAGGCTTCACATTTGATGTGAATCATCTGCCTAGTAGATGAGTTGCATGAATTGTCAAGCCTTTTATTTCTCTGAAAAATAAAATTAAATATTTCAAAGTGTCGTCTGCTGTATTTGTGATAAAATCTTTAACATTTACATCTCTCTCAGCATATTCAGCAGATGACAAATCGAGCATACGAGGGATGTTCGAAATGAATTGCTTATTGTCCTCTAGCTGGATATCCACTTGGGGCACGACAAAAACCAATACATACCTGTATAGGGCTATTCAATATCTACACAATGGTATATAAATGTACATGTTAGACTAAGTGTAAGACAAAAAATTTGCCATTTGAATACACGCAGTCATTGACCACTGCAGTAAAAATGGTTGGTAGAAGCGTCGACAAAAAAGATGAAATACGGGCTTACATCAAAGCTCGCTCAAAACTTGGTTGTTCTTTGAAGAAGCTGATGACTGAAATTTCTACTGCTTTTGGACCTTCTTGTGTGTCTTATGACACAGTTCGGCGGTGGAAAAAGAAATTTGAGTCTGGTGTAGAGTCCATCAAAAATGCACCGAAATCAGGTAGGCCAAAATCTGCATCTCGTAAAGAAATCGTTTCCAAAATAAAGGAAATCATTGAAGGAGATGCCAGATTTACAGTTCGTGATATTGCACGAAAGGTAGGCATATCACTATCAACGGTTCACCTTATTTTGAAGAAGCATTTGCAAGTCAGAAAGATTTCTGCTAGATGGATGCCACATCTGTTGACTGACGAGCAAAAGAGGCAACGGGTTAAAGTGGCCAAAAAGCTGCTTCAAATGTTTCCAAAATATGACAAAAAGCAGTTTGCCAATGGCGTCACAGGTGATGAAACCTGGGTCCATTATTTTGAGCCCGTCAGAAAGGTTAGCAATACGATCTGGGCCACTAAACACAGCAAACGCCCAATAATTGCCAAACGTTCTTTGAGTACAAAGAAGGTTTTGTATGCAATCTTCTTCTCTGGTGGAGGAGTCGCAATAAAAGTGCCAGTGAAAAAGGGCAAAAACATCACCGGAATGTACTACAAAGACGTAGTACTGAAGAAACTGAAAAAGTATTATCAGAAACGACGCCCTGCCACTGGTTTTAAACATGTCCGTCTTCTACATGACAATGCCCCAGCTCATACCTCCGCAATAGTTACGGCGTTTTTGAAGAAAGAAAAAGTAACTGTTTTGCCTCACCCCCTGTATTCCCCAGACCTTGCCCCATGTGATTTCTTTTTTTTTCCGAAATTGAAAGCATTCCTTGCTGGGCGGAAATACCAGTCCCGACAGGCACTTGGATCTGCCATTCATCAGTATCTTATTACTGTACCAAAATCAGCGTACCGTGACGCCTTCAAGAAGTGGATACATCGGCTGAAACTTTGCATTTCTAGCCACGGGGAGTACTTCGAGGGCATGAAATGAGTACTTTTGGGCTAACTTGAAATTTGAAGTCTCCAGATAGAAATAAGCATTTCATTTCGAACATCCCTCGTATGTTTCTTATTTTTCCCAGAAAACAGGATTTGACATTTCCTGCAAATTAACTCCAATGGAGACAATTTGCATGAAATGCCAAATCCTGTTTCCTGGGTAAAATAAAAAAAAAAAAAAATTCAAAATGTCTTCTGCTGAAAAGTTTTCCCAGAGTGCTGAGTGTTAAGAGTCAAAGCAAAATTTTGATTACAGCAACTTCCCTTGCTGTTAAGGTATATAATAGCTTTTGAGTTACCTCCCTTATCATAAAGTGACGCAAAAAAAGTTTTGGATTTGATTTGCAAGGGGGATAATTCTTTCACAAAATTTTGAAGCTGTCTTCATGTATGAGTTTAAGAGTTTTGAGTTTCATTTAATAGTTTTTTGTCTGTGGATGAACACTTGAATTATTCTGTTCTTTAAAGGTATGAAGGTACTTCTATTCTCTAATCTTCTTCAGTATATAACATGTTGAAGTATTTTTTTTTTTTTTTTTTTTCATTTTTTTTTTCATTTTTTTTTTCTTTTTTTTTTACTAGAAAAAAGATGCAATTTCGTGTAAATTACTTCAACAGTTTACATGATATGTTAAATCCTGTTGTTTTTTTTTTTTTTTTTTGTTTTTTTTTTTTTTTTTTTTTTTGTCTTTTTTTTTGTTTTTTATAGCTCCAGATAAGAGGGAGTTTCCACAAAATATTCTTCTCATTTCTCAAAGAAAACATACGTTTTGGGTACTCATTAGAAGCACCTTGGCAAGGCACTACTAATGAGTACCCACAACATGTTTCACAGAGAACTAAGAAAAAAGTTAATCTTTTGGGTTGTGAAAAGCACTTTACCTGGAGCTATGTTTCTTGGAAAATAAAAATAACATTTAACCCTAGTCCTGCTGGTCCTGGATATATCCTGCCTTTGCAAACAGTGTAGATCCAGATCAGTTGGCTTCTGAAGAAACCAACTGATCCGGATCTGCACTGTAGGCCATTGAGTATGTGAATTTATATCAACAATCTGGATCAAGGAATCTTATTTGCTGAATGTCAGAAATAGGTGTGGCATCTTAATTAATTCAGTATGACACGTGTCAAGTTTTTTCCTTCTGCTGAATGTAGCCCAGAAAGTGCTGAATGTTAAAAAATTTAACTGCTTCTTTACAGATTGAAAATAGCCTTCAAATGGTTGGTAAGGGCTTTCTCGGGTTATCTCTCCAGTGATCAGGTGTTACTGCTGTGGGACAGAATTCTTGCTTACAATTCTCTTGATCTCCTACCAGGTATAGTATAGAGTTGGGGAAATAAAAATGACAAAAAAATGTGGGGAAAAAATCTGTTGTCTGGTAGTCTTCTTTGTCCATAGTGTGCTAAGGATTACAGACCTTTTTCCTCATGGCATGGTATTTTTTTTATTTTTTTTTTTTTTTTGTAATGATATGAGGATGGAATTTACTTTTGTGGAAAGCTAACAAAAGTTGTGCTGGTGCATGTATAAAGGTCTGATTGAATATCTCCAGACTAAGGCAATCTTTTGTTATATAACAGGGTGTTCAATTGTTTTAAACAACATGTTTACTATGTTTCCATAAATAGCTTTATTTACTATGTTTCCAAAAATAACTTTCTGGAATGTTCAACATGTTTACAATAACATGATGTTTACGTCCTTGATTCTGGACTGAGTTCTTTTTGGAATGTCATGGAAGATTTAGAAGTTTCTTGATTGGAACTGGAAAATAAGAGATGCTTGTAGTAAATTATTTTTCTAGAACCTTCTTTGATATTATATAAGGAGAAAAGATTTTCATCTGGGCATCTTTGTATACTTTCACTGGAAATTATTCTATACTGGATTACTTTACTATTTTATTCATTCTGGACTTAAATTCTGAATTCAGGAACATTAAATTGTGGGATCAGAAACTGATATTCAAAGGATTTGTTTTATAAATTCTCATGGATTATTTCAGAGGGACTTTGTGACATAAACTTGAAAGGTACTGTTTACTTACATTATTTTGTTTTGAATCTTGTCTTATTTTTTTGTGAATAAATATTGTTAATAATTTAAAGCTTGTTGCTGGTTTCACTTTCATGTCTTTCTCCTTACGCCTGGCTCGTAACACTTTTCAAACAAAACTACTGAGAGTTTTCTTATTTCACCAAGAAAACATATGTTGTGGTACTCATTAGAAGTGCCTGTTTGAGGCACTTCTAATGAGTACCAACAAATTATGTTTTTATGGAGAAATAAGAAACAAACATTATATGGATATCCCTCTTATCTGGAGCTATATAGATGTAAGTGCCAGCAATGATTGCCTATAGTTATGTAAATAATGGCTCCAACCCCATTCTGATTGCATACAGGTATGTACAGGTGGTCAGGATTGCTGCTGTCTGTCCCAAAGGCACATTTCACAAGGTGCATTGATTTTAGTGAGCACCCACATCTTTTCATGGAGAAATGAGAAATTATTAATACCTTTTGGTTGAAAAAGCCCTTATTTAGAGCTACAGTGAAAATGACATACAGTCAAACCTGTGTTAAGCAAGCGCCTAAGTGAAAGCCAAAACTTAATTGCTTAAGACAGGTGCTTGCTTAATACAGGTAAATTTACCTCTTTTTTTTCCTTCTTTGGGACCTTGAAAATTGGCCTTTAAATACAGGTGATTGCTTAATACAGGTGGCCTTTAAGACAGGGTTGACTGTGTATTGTGTCATTTAATGCCTAGTGTATTGAGCAAATCTTTCAGCAGGTCATTTAAAAATATTTTTTCTCATTTTTCCTGAAAATAGGTTTTGACATTTCATGCAGATTGTCTCATAAGGAGACAATTTGCATGAAATGTCAAAGCATATTTTCTGGTAAAAAAAATAAGAAAAATATCATCCCTTTGTCTTTACTGAATTAGCCCCAGTATGTGGTAAAGGTAAATTGCAGAGTGTAATGCAGTTACATGTAGTATAAATCTTTCTGATTTAATATCTTGAATTGTACACTCTTTCTGCAAAAAGCACCCTACAGAAGGCATAAAAGTGAATGTTTTTGGGAACAGAATGTTTTCAGATGTTTTGTACAAGTAAATGGAGTTTTGGAATCAGAAAAGTGCAGAGTGTTGCTTAAGCCCCATTTACATTTGGCCTTCAATGGGTTTTTGGATCCCGTATCCTGCCTTTATTTTTCTTTAAGTGCTGCCTCCATGTGGAGACAGGGGGCGGCTGTGAGATTTTCTTATAGATTCCCAGTCAGCATTCTATGTAAATCTATATCGGGCCATCATCGGCCCATCAGGGTAGCTGACGGGCCGATGACGGCCCGATGTAGATTTACGTAGAATGCTGACTGGGAATCTATAAGAAAATCCTGTTAGCTGGGTTAACAGGCTCCTTCGAAAATTGATAAGACCATAGCCTAAAGGCATGCCATAGGTGGGATCACACAATCCCCACACAGTCACCAGGTGGAGGAGGCGCACTGAGTGTGCAGCAAAAACACAATTTCTGTTGACAAAAAAAAAATTGTATAGAGATTGTAGACTTATAGGACATTTGTATGGGCCTCACAAAGCTATCACAAGGTTGCTGCTTGCTGCCAAGCAGTTCCCCAGAAATTGCTTAGCTATTAAGCAGTCAACCCTCAGCAATGCTATACTGGCAGCATCATGATTATGAGGTGGCCTTGGGAAGGGCCTGACATTTATCAGACGGATATATATATTGGCTATCTCAAGCAGTTTTAATCATTCATCTATGTTCTTTTAGAGTCAGAGAGATTAATGATTTGAAAATAATGGTGATAACACCAGGTTTAGAATGCAGTGGCTTCATATGCAGTTGAGGCAGTTAAGAAGAAGGGACCAGGTGGTCATTGCATCCCTGGCCATCCTGGAAGACCAGCAGGTCTGACAGCAGGGGATGCAGGGAGAGACAGGTCACACAGTCATTGAACCATCTCCAGGCAGACTGCATGGAAGCTGTTAATTAGATTTCCTTGCAGAGACCACTGCAGCTGCACAATTTCTGTACAAGTTCTGCACAGTTTCTGTACTGATTTGTCTCTGCCTGCCACCCAAGAGCCTGTACAGTGCCAGTAGACAATGTAAACAAATGCGCCATAGTCAGAAGCCACCTACAGTGCCCTAAAAATTGCATCAAAAATCATAAGCCAATTATTTGCACATGGCCTATAGCATTTGTAAACAAGAGCACCGCATGCGGGTGCCAATGCTCGGCTGCAGTTTCTTTTAGAAATATATAGGGTATGTTTGATTATAAGCAGCAGAAGTACTTAAATACATTAAATTGGAAGTGGCATAATTATGTAATACCAAACATGATCAGAATTCATCCATCAGTTCTTGAGAAATCGCAGTGAAACCATTTTTCAACAAAAATTCTAAGTCGAAAAAGGGGCATAACTGTGCCAAAAATATTTTGAGGGTTACTTTCCTTATTGGTATGAGTTTCCCTTTTCATAATGAACAACTAGTCTGAGTTTCAAGTAAATATCTTCAGTAATGACAGAGATATTACAAAATGTCCAAGTTTTTGCACCACGACGACGCAGACAACGCCAGAGCTATGACAATACCACGTCGTTTTCTTCGAAAACAGCCGAGCTAACTAGGCATTAGCATTGATGGTTACCTTTATAGTAGAGGTTCCACTCTACTCTCCTTTCAACTGCTAGGGGAAAGTCGGTTTTTGCTAGGCGCTTTACTCAGGAGAAGTAAATTAGCAATATTTTGTTATGATTCAATGCAAAAACGTTTGTCATAACTATCTATTCACAAATGTTTTATTTTAGTCAGTGTTTTTTGTTTGTTTTTTAAATATTTGAAAATTTCCATTTTCCTTTAGTTAAAATGGCTGCAAATTATGCAAAAAATCGATAGGTAGGTAACTTAGATGCAGGTTTTCAACACTTTCCACTTGTCTAAAATTTCTGAAATATTTACAGTATAGTAATGGAATATGAATAGTTTAAAATCAGTGAAGAAAAGCAATTTATAATCTCTAATAAAATTTTAAAAAAATCCAATGTACAATAAAAATTGCATAAGTCAGACCCCATTGTAGGCAGTAAAATTAATGATTTGAAAACAAAGTGCAGAAAAGACAAATGGTTTTGGATAAAACATGGTCAATCAAAACAAGATATTTTCATTTAGAACAAAACACGATTGAAGCAAAAAATGTCATGTCAAAGGATGTCACAAGGATTGTAGCTTTTGTTTTTCTTTTTCAGTGT
This sequence comes from Anodontia alba, assembly GCA_964016985.1. Taxonomy (NCBI): domain Eukaryota; kingdom Metazoa; phylum Mollusca; class Bivalvia; order Lucinida; family Lucinidae; genus Anodontia; species Anodontia alba. Next base: position 32,403,283 of record OZ024826.1, on the reverse strand, counting down.
TGGCAGTGGCAATATTTTCATTCAGGAAAACTAACCTCATGAAAGTACAGTCTTACAATGCGGCTGAGGTATGTGAAATATTATTATTTCAATAAAATTGTGTCTTCTTTAATTTATATACCGTATTAAACTCTAAAGTATTAGCCTAAGGACACCTTAACTTCTCACCATACTTGTCCTAAAACATGAAAAAAAAATCTATATTATTGCCGATTGTTGTGTCTAACATATTGCTGGATGAATGGCAAACAGTGTAGCGACTGATCAGATGCTGCATTCTGCAGCATCTGATCTGGATCTGCACTGTTTGCTCAGGCCGGTCTGTCTCAATATTTAGGGTTATTACAGTAGTATTCATATCTTTAGGACTATAGTTACAAAATTAGCAGCATCGTCAGAAAATGTACATTCAGACATGTGCACACAGGGGAAGATTCCAATCAGCCTGTGCATTTGTGCAGTCTGATCAGAATCATCACTGAGCACAGTTTGGATAAGCAAGGATGCAAAGTTTTGTCATGTCGATAACAAAGACTCTGATCAGGGCCCAGTTGTTCAAAACTAACGACATCGTTTGTTAACGATTCGTTAAAATTTACATCGAGTGATAAGCAAATATGCTGAAATTTTTTGCTGAAAAAATGTGAGTAGCTTTTGCAGTGCAAAAGCTACTCACATTTTTCAGCAAAAAATATCAGAATATTGTATATTGACTCCACTAAAACAATTAACAAAATGACCCTTAACGAGCTTGTTAAGCTAACGACGCTTTGAACAACTGGGCCCTGAATGTTTTGATGTGTAGGCTGCCTTGTGTCTTCATTGGGTGCACATGTCAGAAGGTACATTTTCTCTCAGTATGGCTCAGATACAGTCGACTCTCATCTCGAATTCCAAGGGACTCTCTGAAATACTTCGAGATATCCGTACTTCGACATATCAGATTTACAGAATTGGGGGAAAAACTAATTTGATTAACCACATTTAACACAAATATAGGTTTAATTGGACTCTTGAAGTTAGAGATACACTGAAAATATTGTGGAAAAGAGGAGAAATTGCTCCTGAGGAGCAATTTCTCCTCTTTTCCACAATATTTTTTTACCTGTTGTTAGATTTTCATGTTTAAGCAGGGACAAGATTTTCACTTCGAGATAAGCGGTTATTCGAGATAAGCGAGTTTGAGATAGCGAGAGTCAACTGTAATTCATATTTTACTTGTAGCTGATGATTAATTAAGTTTTTATTGTAGATGTCCTAAAGTTTCAAGCACTTTATTCCATAGTATTTTGGGCTAAATTTTGCTGTTTAATGCATCTGTTTCTTAAAGTACCTAGCGGAATGGCAAACAGTGCAGACCTAGTTCAGACTGCTCCTTGTCAGTCATTTTGGTGTTCAAAGTTTTAGGACATTTACTGTACCATGTTATCATAGCAATTCTGGTCCTAAATGCAAATTGTATAGACCCTGATCAGGTGACACATTCTGCAGCACCTGACCTGGGACTACACTGTTTGCCAGTGTCCATTTTATGGGACGCTGAGCGTAAATGGGTTAAAGACCTCAATTAGCACATTTTGTAGTGATATAATTTAAATATGTTTATCATGATTTATCATCCTCTATCATTTTGTTCCTTGGTTTAAAAATTTAATGAATGTTTGATTTTTCACATTGTACAAAATGATGTAAGTTATCAAGAAATAAATAGATTTGATAGTGTGAGTCAGGTTTTCAACAAGTTCCACTTTCTTCTAAATTTCCTTGGTTTAAAAATTTAATGACTGTTTGATTTTTCAATCAAAATCAGCAGTTTGGATAAAACTCATATGTAACTTAGGGGACTACTCAAGGAACATTTCTGTAAAACTTTGTCAGAATATCTCTATATAAGCCTATGGAAATTTCAAGTTGCCATAGCAACAGAAGCACAGGAGCAAAGACAATAAAAAACTATTTTTGTAGAAGCTACTTTTACGAACATTTCTGTAAGCTGTCAGCTTCATCCTCTTTATGGCTTATGAGGAGAAGGTTATTGAACAATTTTTTGACAATTTAACTTTTTCTTGCCATGGCAACAAATCAAATTCTGTGGTTCAAAATTCATGTTTAATGTAGAGGACTACTCAAAAACATTTCTGTAAAACTTTTTATTTCAAGACGGTTAAAATAAGAACAAAGAATATGTTGAAATAACCTTTATCAACTCTTCCTGAGTGTTTTAACAAAGTAATAACTATTCACAGTGTTTAACCTACACATAAAATAATTTGTGGCGTAAAGGTTGCAGATCAGTGGTTGGAAATTCGAAGAGATGCAATCAATAAGGAGATGCTTTCTCATCTTTTTATCCCACTGGTTTCTACATAGAAACCACCGCAAAGCAACACGGTGTATACACATGATGCTTGCTAAACAACATGGTACATACACATGCTGTTCTATTAAACAGCACACCGCAAAGTATCACGGTACAGACACATGATAACTCCGCAAAGCATTCTGGTATGTACACAGAATGCCCGCTAAATCATATACACCACCGCTGAGTAAATGGTACATACACATCTACCAGCAAACTGTTGGATGAGAAAGCAGCTCCCAAATATATAACAAGATTTCAGTCAGAATCACATCCCTTCGGAATTTTCCGCCACACAAACCAATAATTTGGTTTGCCCCAAAATTCCACCGCAAACAAAACTGGTGTTCACAACTGATCCTGCAGAGCCTCCCGAATGTCTAACATTAAAATATCAGAACCAATATCAGATAGATGTACGCCATCTGGTTTATATAAGCCCGGTGTGTCAGATGTAATTTCTGGATGATCAATAAAGACCCCTCTACCATTGTATTTTATAAAGCGACGAATCACTCTATTAATGAATTTTCGTTTGGATTCCATTTTGTCTGGAACCTGTGTTCCTGACCATACAATACGAGGCAACATAGCAGAAACGAAAATGGCACTGCTAGTGAATGTTTGAACTAGATTACTTAAGTCATCCTTCATATTATGGATCAAGACCACCCCTTTCTGATAAGCTAAGTCATTGGAACCAACATGAACCACTATTGCCTTTGGAGCAGCATTATGGAGAGCAGCATACTGAATCTTTGGTAGAAGCTGTTGCCATTTCATGCCGCCCTGACCCATCCACTTGACTTTCTGAACTTTGGAAGAGCCAACCGTACTTTCAAGCTGCCTGGTTCTGGCTCGGGCTGCTAATCTATTTATGTAGGAGTCCCCTACCAACCATACATCTGGAAATCAAAATTTATGATGCAAATTATCAATAGGGCTAAGGAGCAATGAGCAAGTCCGCTTTATAGTCTTATGTACTTGAGAAATGAATTGGACTGCCATCTGCCCATTTTCTTGATAGTCTCATACGATACGCCTTTGCTGGCTAACCACGAAGCGGCCCCAATACGGAAGGAATGCGTTCTGAAATGTGTTGTTGGTAGATTCAGAGCAGTTATAGCTTTATTTAAAACTGCCCCAAATTGATATCTTGTAAGAGGTTGCCCATTAATATGACAAAAAAGATATACTGATTTGTGAGGTCTAATTTTGAGAAACGCTTCCATGGCCAATAATGGACATTCTGTAGATTCAATAGCTGGAATGTCAATTATATATGGTTTTCCTGTTTGATTGCATTTGGCCTTACGCTGGCGGATTCGTAAAATATTTTGCCCAGCTTTGGTGGTACATAATACATCAGATACTTGCAATGGTTGATCAGGTTGCTGTGACGATGTAAATACCAACTCACTAACACGGAACAAACCAAAAAATGCCAAACGGTAAGCTGCTCTAAATAAAAGTGTTTCATACTCAGAAATGCAGATATTCCCCAAAATTTTACAAATAGCAACCAGAGTATTTATTATACATAATTGGCATACGGTTATCAGGATTGGCTCTAAGACGCTTGTAGCCTTCAAGCATTTTTGAAATGGCAAAAGTGGAAGTGTTATCAAAATTATGGTTAATTTTATGTTGAAAGCTAATAGCAGATATGTGCATGGCAGCTGTTGATTGGGCATAACCATTGTGGAAAAGATAAGTAATATAAGCATGAATATGAGTTTCAGGTACTGGCCACTGCAAAGGGAGAGCATAATTAGATCTAAAAGTTGAAAAGTTTGCCAATGCAGTAGCATATGCATGACGGGTATTAACTGACAAACTTGCAGTCACAAGCTGGTGGGCTCCTGATTGAAGACGCTCCAAAGATGGTCTGGAACAGGCTCTGGCTCTGGTTCGGCTTCTGGGGCCAACTGTCTAAAGCGATTCATCTGCAATCGAGATAAACTGTCCGTCACGGCATTCCGAGAAGTTGATAAATGTTCCGCTTTGAGAACAACATTCAGCTGCAAACATTTTAATGTAATGATTCTGACCAAGACCATGACATACTCTGCCTTTGACGTTTGCGAATTCAAGATATGAACAACTGCCTGATTGTCACATTTGAATAGAATCTTTTTGTTGCTGAGATGCTGACCCCAGATTTCAAGAGCAACAAAAATGGGGAACAATTCAAGTACTGTAATGTCATCAGTAATACCGCGGTGAAACCATTCAGCAGGCCACAGACCATATGTCCATTTTCCCTGAAAATAAGCTCCAAAGCCTTTACCATAACTTGCTGAACTGTCCGTAAACAAACTTAAGTCAGCATTTGACAGCCAAAACCTGTCATGAAAGACAGAGACACCATTAAACGATTTGAAAAATGTCAGCCATGTTTGCAAATCTAACCTCATTGCCTTGGAAATCCGAATATGATGATAAGGCTTTGTAATACCCCTTGTAGCATTTATCAGCCGGCGGCAAAAAGGACGACCAGGAACGATAGCCCGGCACATGAAATTCAGTGAGCCAAGAAGAGACTGCATAACCTCCAGTGTAATACTGGACTTATGTAATATTTCTTCAATAAGACTTTGTAGTTTCATAATTTTGTCCTTTGGAATTCGTACCTCCATAAGAATTGAATCAAGTTCAAATCCCAAGAAAATGATGATTGTTTGAGGCCCTTCTGTCTTTTCATCTGCAACAGGCACGCCCATTTTTCCACAAGTCTTGAAAAAGGGAAGTCATAATTTCTTGACAGTCAGTTGTGCCAGCTTCACCCCCAAACAAAAAATCATCCAAGTAATGTTCAAGTTCACCCACTGTGCATGATTCTCTTACAGCATAATGTAAGAAATGGGCAAATTTCTCCCATAATGCACATGAATATGAAAGTCCAAAAGGTAAGCAACGGTCAAAGAAGTATTGACCATCAAACATAAAACCTAACAGGGGAAAATCATCTGGGGAGATAATCATTAGGCGAAATGCATTTTTTATATCAGCCTTGCCTAGCAGAGCACCTTTTCCCAATTTCTGAATCATTTTAACAGCTTGATCAAATCTAGTATATTGGACACTGCAAAATTCAGGGTCAATATAGTCATTGATTGAATCCCCCTCTGGATATGATAGATGGTGTATTAAACGATATTCACCTGGCTGTTTTTTGGGTACCAAACCCAGAGGAGAAACCCTAAAATCAGTGAAAGGTACAGTTTGAAAAGGGCCAGCAACTCTTCCTGCTTCCAATTCTTTCGTGATTTTTTGCCTGACAATATCAGGGGCTTTATTTGTTGAAGGTAAATTTTTTGATATGACCAATTTTCGAGGACCTTCAAAGTTAATGTGAAAGCCATTTTTAAACCCATTTTTCAACTCTTCCGCTGTTTGTCTGTCTGGATATTCTTGCAATTCCTTCTCAAAGGCAGATAAATCTACAGGAGTGGAGCCGAGCTCAAATTTATTTCCGTTTGAATGGACCACGAAAGGAGGACCTTTGAGTGTGATCTATTTCAGTGTTCTTATTTGCAGTGAATGCATTCTGTTGTAAATTTTGACTGTGTCTGGGACATTGGTTTTCAGAATGGTCCCCCTTACATGCCAAACAAACATGAGAAAATCTACAATTTTTGAAATAGCATTTGCCTTTGTTATAATCAAAACATACGCCAAGTGCAAGACGAGACTGATTTGAGTGGCCAGCAAAGCTAGGCTTAGATTGAAAGGTAGTTGTTTCTAGCTTGTTTGTGTTTGTCATTAATTTAAGCCACAAATCTGAATAAATTTTATTCCACGGCTCCTGTTTTAAAGCTTGCCTTGTCCTAAATTCAGCATCATATTCTCGCCATGCTAAATTTTGACACCTGCTTTCAGCCTCTCTGATGGTGCTCAGGTACTGAATTAATTCAAAAACTTTATCCTGATACTTTTTCAAATATATAGTCATGAATATTAAAAAAACATCTGTCCACTCCCTGATATTGGTTATTTCTTTTAATACTTTAGGGCGTGTTTGAATTTGGCCATGTTCATTTATAAATAAATTACCAGATTCCTCCCCACGCCTTTTTTGATTTTTCTTTAACAGAGAAGCCAAATTTATATATTCATTTTTCCATTATCTTAATACAAATATCTTGCGGAACATGCATCGCAATATCATCATCAGCACAACGTACATCCGGCATCTGAAAGTCAGACTGAGTGTTTTGTGCAATTGTTTGTGCTAGAGGGGTCCCCTAAACCCCCAAAGCACTAGTCCAAGTATTTAACATACTGGACCCTGTAGCATTAATCTCAGGTGAGTATGACACTTGGTTACCTGACTGTTGAACCCCGCCATCACCACATAACCTTACAATTTCTGGTGTTCCTGTTGCCCCCGGTTGAGGGCATGGCTCATTTGCTGCTGTTTGTTGCTGATTTTGTTTTGCTTGGCCCCTAGCCTGACCCTTCCTAGCCCTCTTTCTAGGTGGCATGATTATGGAGGCACCAAGATAATCTCAAAATTGGGCTTGAAATGTTCAAAAAGTTGAAAAATTTGCCAAAAAACTGGACTGAAAACTGTTGAAATAACCTTCATCAACTCTTCCTGAGTGTTTTAACAAAGTAATAACTATTCACAGTGTTTAACCTACACATAAAATAATTTGTGGCGTAAAGGTTGCAGATCAGTGGTTGGAAATTCGAAGAGATGCAATCAATAAGGAGATGCTTTCTCATCTTTTTATCCCACTGGTTTCTACATAGAAACCACCGCAAAGCAACACGGTGTATACACATGATGCTTGCTAAACAACATGGTACATACACATGCTGTTCTATTAAACAGCACACCGCAAAGTATCACGGTACAGACACATGATACCCGCCAAAACAAAACTCCGCAAAGCATTCTGGTATGTACACAGAATGCCCGCTAAATCATATACACCACCGCTGAGTAAATGGTACATACACATCTACCAGCAAACTGTTGGATGAGAAAGCAGCTCCCAAATATATAACAAGATTTCAGTCAGAATCACATCCCTTCGGAATTTTCCGCCACCCCCAATCAGCAACAGCTAGATTGCATACTAGACTGGAATGTTCCTGCCCATGAGTTATCCAAATAATCCACAGATTTAAAAACAGCTTAGTCTTTCTGATATTGCAATTTATACTTAATACTCATGTATCTGATGATACACTGTAGAACATTAAAGCAGCATAACTGTCTTTCACCAAAATATAACACCATTACTTAATCCACCAGGCAGGAGAATGAAAGGACATGGATGACTGTTCTTTCTGAAATTATAAAAGAAACTGGGCGGCAGTATCCTACCACAAAATAATGACAAACATTGACATAATTATTTATTTTAACCATCTGAAATAATACATAGAGCTACTGTTCTTTAGCTGCAATACTAAATGGTTATTAGTGAATTAAGATTAAAAATTGGGAGGGAGGGCGGGAAAACTTTTTCCTTGCTGCAGCAATCAGCTGTCATCAGAAAGAGGCTGTTGCACTGGGACCCAGCTGTGCAAAACACTTTCAGTATGTCTACATATAAGCCTGGAACCAATCCTTTACAGTGCTCAAAGGACATGTGTACTGAAATGACCTTACAAGTTGGTACAGTAATCAAAGTACTGAAACAACCCAAATTACCAAAAATGCGAACTGGACTTACTATTTTAATGCTGAAATAAATGGAGCCTATTGTAGATCAATATGCTGTATTATCATAATATCTGCAGTGAGACAGCAATAAATGACATTTTCTCTGTTTCCCATTGTACATCAATGGCAATAATAATGCTATCAAAGCAACCAGAATTGTTTTCTGATTGAAACAAAAACACAACTATTTTTTTCCCCTTCCTATAGATGTTATACGTGAAATATGGTAAGAATCAGCCCAATGGCTTCAGAGGAAGAGTTGTTTGAAAAAGTTAACAGACGGATGGACGACAGACAGACAGATAACATATACATGCCTACACTATAAGCTTGCCTATGAGCCTAAATGGCTCAGGTGGGCTAAAAATGTGAAAAATTTATTGGACAGGTTTTTTAAAAAAATCCATCCTTTAAAATAGCAATGTCCGTGTGGGTGGGCGGGCGTCTGGTGTCGGGCATCATCCCAGGTTAACCTTTTGGTTAAACTTTTTTCAAAGTTACATGTATTTGTAACCTTTAATCTTCAGTAGATTGCTTTCATATTTGATAGGGATGAAGAGGAGGACCAGTAGGTGTTTCACATGCAAAAGAGACAACTCTCACTTTCTTCTTTATTAAAAAACCCATCCATAATGCTGTTAGGTCTTTTTCTTGTTTTTCTTTTGTTTTACTGTTTTTGAGAACCTTAAGAAAATGATCTTATATTAGTTCTACATAAAATGATTTTTCATACCTATTTAATTTCAGGTAACTCTTTGAGAATGAACCACAGAAGACAAATGGCTTATGAAAATAATTTATAATTTTTCATTTCTTTTTCAGGCAGTCTTAGCAGATCTAACAACACTTCAAGTTATTCCACTGATCCAGCTCAGTCTGTTCTCAAAATAAACAATAAAAGACCCAGTACAGGAAAGCACAGCATGAATACATTCCTATATAATTTTGACCCCCATGAATGCATTCCTATATAATTTGACCCCCTTAAAGCCCACTTTTATATTGTAGAACTGGGGTTTACAGGGGTATACATTATTTTTCTTATTTCTGCTCAAAAACATAAATTGTGGTATTCATTAGAACCACCTCACCATGGCAGTTCTAATGAGTACCCACAATCTATCTTTTGAGCAGGAATATGAAAAATATCAATTTTTTTATCTGAAAATTTTCATTTTTTGGGTGATAAAATTTTAAGTATATTTGAATAGGCATATTTTCATAATGAATAAATAGCCAGCAGTCTATCAAGTGCATCAAGTTTCATTAAGACAAATCCATGGCAAAGTAGGTGTCTTGTCTTAATAGCTTTTACTTGTCTTTTAAATATACAGTCAAATGTCAATGTCTTTCAAAAACATGCTTATTCAAATATATTGAAAATTTCACCACTAAACACTGAAAGTTTTTACATAAAAAAGTTATTCATATTTCTGCTCAAAATAAAGACTGTGGGTACTTTTAAGAACTGCCTTGGTGAGGCAGTTCTAATGAGTACTCACAATCTATGTTTTTGAGCAGAAATAAAAAAATAATGCATACCCCTGTGAACCCCAGTTTTACTATATAAAAGTGGGGTTTAAGGGGGTCAAAATTATATAGGTATGTTTTCCTGTTGTATATCTTTAGGACCATTATATAAATTTGTTCTAGACAAGGGTAGTTTTAGCCACTGAGGCTTAATCATAGTGCCAGTTGAGGAGGCAGATGAGGATAATTTTTGGGTGTCTTTTTGATCAATAAAATAATGGTATGTTGTGTTCTCAGTAGAATTGTCTCAGTGGTGATTTTAATGAGTAAACACAACATATATTTTCTCAGTTTAAACAATATTTTTTTTTTTCTTTTTTTTTTTTTTTATGAAAATACAAATATATATTCATAATTGATGACTAGTTCTAAAAAGAGGATCTGGATAAAAGCTGTATATGGGTTGGTGGTGTATAAGTCATTGAAGTTTATCTGTAAATGAATGACGTCACAGAAGTGTAAAGTAAATGCACCACATTTTTGTGGCACTGTTTCAAAAAGACCATCAGGAAAACTTACCTATATAATTTTGACCCCCATAAACCCCACTTTTATATAGAAAAACTGGGGTTTACAGGGGTATACATTATTTTTCTTATTTCTGCTCAAAACATAGATTGTGGATACTCGTTAGAATTGCCTCGATGAGGCAGTTCTAACGAATACCCACAATCTACGTTTTGAGCAGAAATATGAAACATATCAGAGTTTTTTTATCTGAAAATTTTCATTTTTCGGTGGTAAAGTTTTCAGTATATTTGAATAGGCATGTTTCCGTAATGAGTGACATTGCAAAAACCTTTTACTTGATGATCAAGCTGAATTGTATACAAGTGTTTGTAGCTTTTATGAGTATCAGAACAGAGATCAATTGATAGTTGATAAACGAAGTTTGTGAGGGATTATGCAGTTGTTCATTATCCCTCATAAACAGACTCATTAACCTTCACCTGTCTGTGAGCAAATTCAGCAGACAACAAAGTGATGATATTATTTTTCTTATTTATACCAAGAAACAGGATTTGACATTTCCTGCAAATAGTCTCCATTGGAGACAATTTGCGTGAAAAGTTAAATCCTGTTTCCTGGGAACAATAAAAAAAAAATGTTTTTATACTGAAATTTTTACCAAGAGTGCTAAGAGTTCAAACTGAGTGTGCTGGTTTTGACATTCTGTTTTTTAATGTATTTCCAAAGCATTCCCCTTTCAGATCAACCTGCAGTCACAGCAGCTATTTTATGTTCTTGTATGGAGGTCATAAAATGTCACCCCAATATCTTAATATACAATGTAATGCTGATGTTATTGAATGTTTAGTCCTTTTGGACTGCTTAGCTCATGCATGATATGGACCATGCTGTGCAAAAACATGTCTATGGGCGTATGCTAACAGAAAAGGCCCAGATCAGCTTGTGCATCTATGCAGTCTGATCAGGGCCTTCACCATCCACTAACAGAATTATTGGATACTACAGGATGCATGAATAGAGAGGAAATGCTCGGATGTTAAAATAGCCCAGGCTAATCTGAATCTATGCATTTTGCGCATGTTCCAAGGCACTTTTTTGCGTGATACTGCCCATATGTGAAAATACAGTTTTTGCTTAAAGGGGAACGCAACCTTAAAAGCAATGTGCTTTAAAGTAAAGAAATTTACAAACAGTGAATTTTGACACAAATTTGATCAAAATCGGTGGAAATAAGTAAGTTATAGACAATTGAATATTCTAACATTGGTGGAATGGGTGCTGCCATTTTGAATATTTAATCAGGTTTCATAAAAATTAAAATTTGTTTCATAAAGGTAGTTAGTTATTCTGATAAAGGTTTGTTTATTTTGGGGAAAATGATTGCATGTCACTAAAATTAAAAGATTATAAAAACAGCTGTAGCAAAATTATTCTTAAAAACCCTTTTTAATTTGGTTTTGCATATTTAATTTGGGCTTTGTGATGTCACAAAGCCTACAGTATGGCAGCATCCATGAAAGCCAAATTAAAATATATTCAAACCACCATAACTTCCTTATTTCTAGGCTGATTTTGAAAGCTCTTACATAAAATAAATGGCTTGTTAAGCACTTTACGCAGAGATATACTTACAACTTATATTGCGTTCCCCTTTAAAGTGCTTCTAGCCGGCATAAGGAATACTTCATTTTATCATTATTCATCATAAACCATGAACAGTTCGAAATGAAATTTCTCAAGTCTTACTTTTTTTGTTAAAAATTTAAGAAAGCACACCAATTTTTGTCTAATGATTTATCATACAGAATGCTGAAGTTTAAAATGTATGTAAGATGGAACCTGTCTACTTTAACCTTTTTACCACTCAAGGCAATTGAGCAGACAAAAAGTTATATATTTTTTATTTTTCTCCAGAAAACAGGATTTGATATTTCATGCAAATTGTCTCCACTGGAGACAATTTGCATGAAATATCTAATCCTGTTTCCTGGGAAAAATAAGAAAAATATTTCAAAATGTTGTCTGCTGAAAAGTTTACCAGGAGTGCTTAGCATTAAGACAAATAAATAAAAATCAGAATAAGAAGACCAGCGGTATAACCCAAGTATTACAACTATCAGAATATTTTATGTTTGTGTGTAGGCTAGTCCAGTGTGTGTTCTTGGGCCTGACTATTGTAATAATAATTGTATGGAAATAGATCTGTGAAGATGTGTCCTATATGAATATGTACTGACCTCAAAATAAATTCAAGAATATGTATTGATTATTTGTTGTTTTTAGACTTATCTGAATGGCAAAATAAACCTTTACAACCAACATACCAACCCATGCAAATTGTTGATCCTTGATCCGAATGAGGATCCTAATAAGTGCATTGACCATTGAAGATTCTAATCAGACTTTGCAGATGCAGAGACTAATAAGGTCTCTGCTGGTCCTATATGGACCAGGCCATGTGAAAATGTGTCTTTGGACATATGTGGACAGTGAAGGCCCAGGTCAGCCTGCGCATCCTTGCAATCTGATCAGGCCTTCACTATTCGCTAACAGACATCACAAAAACATGCCTATATAATTTTGACCCCTTAAACCCCACTTTTATATACACATTATTATCTTATTTCTGCTCAAAAACATAGATTGTGGGTACTCATTAGAACTGTCTCGTTGAGGCAGTTCTAACGAGTACCCACAATCTATATTATGAGCAGAAATATGAAAAAAATGTTAGAATTTTTTTATCTGAAAATTTTCTTTTATTGGTGGTAAAATTTTCAATATATTTGAATAGACATGTTTTTGTAATGATCATTGGATATTTAAAAATGTTTGAATGAACTTTGCTCATGCACAGGATGATCTGAATCCGAGCATTTTGCGCATGTTCAAAGACACTTTTTCCATTAATGCTGCCCATATGTCAGAAGGTCAATATCTGTTTGGAGAAGTTCATATTCAAAGCTATGCAGACGCACAGTATCATGACAAAATGTACCCTAAGACACTGTTTTGCCTGATGCTACATGATTGTATTCTTTTGATGTTATCATTATCTAACAGCAGCTTTGCAATTTGATCTTACATCATGAGGTACATTTGGTAAGATCAATGTGGTATCTCCCCAGTAAATGATTGGCAGCATGGGAAAAGAGCATTTATGACATATGCAAGCTGTGCTGGCCTTTTCTGTTTGCTGTCCTATACTACAACAGACAAACTGTCAGTAAGTAGGCAATGAAAATTCTGAGCAAATTGCATGAGGACACAGGCTGATTTTGGCATTCATTCCCTGAGTATATGTACAAAAGGTTTTTTCCTATAGGGGGTATGATCCGGCACAAATTTTGTATGTACATTAACATGTCCAAGTCTGTGGATTTGTGGGCGCTTGGCATTTTTGACGGGTTTTCACAGAAAAATTCCGTCCTTTAATTGGCGTCGTTCGAGGTTTATCTTTTGATTCACTTTTTCTTCAAAGTGACTCTTCAGTAGAAAACCCTGTCTTTAATGCCATTAGGCATTTTTCTTCTTTTTTCCTCACAAGGTATGAAATCAAAGTGTAGGTAAAAAAAGGTAAGAGAAAAGCCCAGGGAGTGCCACAATCACAAACCGCAGCCCCTCCCTGACACCAAGAGGAAGAGGAAACCGACAAATCCAAACAAGCACAAATCGAACAAACGCACGAAAAGCACCAAGATTAGCTCTCTCTTCCCCAAGCGAGGTAATCGCAATACTAAAAGGACTGAAAAACACAAGAACAAAATGACACATGGTAAGACACAACAAATCACCTCGTAGAATAAACCACAAAGCAACAAAGAGTAAGACTAACACCCGGGACCATCGCCCCAGAACGGTCAGCAGAGCAAACCACCGGGGGGTTTAAAGCACTTTTACAGCTAGCTAACTTCACCCTGGGTCCCGATGCTAATCTTAATACAGAAATACATAAAAATTCGGTTCGCATAAAGGCTCCCAACTCATTCAATGCATCAAAGCGAAAACATAAAAATCAAATTAATCACGAGTAGTGGCTAATTCTATTGTATGCCAGAGTAAATGAAAACCAATAGTTGAACCACGGCGGGCCAAACCATAGACATATCGTCAAGCCCCAACCCACTGGTTAAAGTTTTACGAAGAGGCCGTCATTGAGTCTGAGGCCCGAACCGCCGTCGTGCAATTAAAGAGTGAAGCATAGCCATCAACAATGATTGGGTTGACAACTAGGCATGTAGTCTGCCGCATAATATCCATGCTATAGCCAATTCTTTTATAACGGTTAATAAGTTTTCTGAATTGCTCCGAAAAGTTAGATTTACCTACAATTTTTCTTCACTCAGCAGACCGGTGCAGACCAGTCAGTATTTGGCTTGTTCTGCTGTTTGGTACCCACTGATAAAATCCAGTACAAATATATTTACTGGTTTTATAGTAAGAAAATAAACCTCATGTTTCATCGCTTACTTTTTCAGCTATGTTATTAAAAGATGAGCACAATTACTCCTTTAAACATATCTGCACTTTAAGTTGATACTACATTGTGACGAGTCAGGCGTAACGAGAAAGGAATGAAAGTGAAACCAGCAACAAGCTTTAAATTTATTTACAATATTTACTTAACAACAAAAAATAAGATAATGTGCAAAACAGAAAATAATACAAGTAAATCGTACCTTTCAAATTTAATTGTCACAAAATCCCTCAGAAATATTCCACAAGATTTTCTAAAACTAATTCTTTTAATAACAGTTTCTGATCCCACAATTTGAAGTCCCAGAATTCAGAGTTTAACTCCAGAATAAATAAAGTATTAATCAAGTATAGATTAATTTCCAATGAAAGTATACAAAGACGCCACATGTAAACGTGTTTCCCTTATATATTACGAAAGAACATTCTAGAGGAGGAAACTGCCAGAGACATCACTCGTTCTAGTTTTAGTCAAGAATATTCTAAATGTTTTATGACGTGCCAAAATAGCTCAATTCAGAAAGTTCCATAAACTTCTTAAATTTCTCAAAGCTTGGGAAACGATTCTCGTAGTTTCACAGAAACAACCGATACCGATTTTGGAAATTCCTCGCAGACTTGCATCTAGAAATCACGACCATAGTTATATATAAATTAATAGGAAAGTTCTATGAAATTGATTGGAATAAAATTTTAGAATACGACAAAAAATCAGGATTTTTTCTTCTTTTATTAAGATAGAATTTGATGTAAAAGTTGTAAACATAAATTGATTACTTAATGTTTTCCATTTTACTTTGGATTGTGGTATGTTGTTTAGCTTTTTTTATCCTACAAACATTTTGCCAAAATGCTTCTGAATCTACATATTAATGCTAATTAAAAATATTACTTTCCCATTGGTACTTTTATAAGTTATAACCAGAAAGAAAATTTCTCAAAGTTTGCAATGATGTATACTTTTCTATAATAATTACAAAAATAGTTCTTCCATTTTGGTTTAAAAGTAAAGAAGTCAGCATTTCGGCACTCGCACATTCTCTCTTGAAAATGCCTTAAGTCCACGAGCGCCTGCAGGATAAGATAATGGTATAAACTAACTTGAGCTCAGTGTCAAAATTTTGAATAATGATTATGTAACTCATTGATATTTATTTATTTATTTATTTATTTACTCCTTTAATTTAATTTATTTATGTATGTATTTAGAAGAAATAATACAGGTAGTTGCATGATAATATATGGCATAACACTGTAAAACTTAAACAGACAAATGAATGAATGAATGAACAAACTTCTACTCTTCTTAATTTCTTGCTAATACATGGCATTATGACAATTATAAAATATGACTAACTAACTGAGAGTACTGGTTAACCGCTTAGAGGACTAAGCCTGCCCAGTAAACGTGTGGTTAGGTAAACTGACCGCGCTCGACATGACCCCATTGGGTTGACTGGGCCGTAAAACCTCAACACAAACAAACGAACTGAGAGACGGACGGACGGAAAGAAAGAAGGCAGGAACGAACGAATAAAAGAAAATAAGTAACTTAGGTACATTGCATTTCGATTTACCGGCAAAAATATCAAATGACTGATCACAATACATCAAAAAGCTACACCTGGCTATCACCATGTACTATTCAAATAAAAACGCGTTAGGAAAATTTAATAATTAGAATATTGTCCGCAATCTGTGCAAACGGTTTTTATTGCAATCCATTTGAGTAGACATTCACTCGTTTGTCACAGAGAGTCGAAATTTGTTTGCTTTGCCCAGAAGGCCTTATCACATGGAGGACGTCGTTAATTGACTCGTTAATAGACAGTTTCGCTCTTTAAAATCTGTTGACTGAATTTGCAGATATATCTCATTCAAAGTCTTTAAGACCTAGAAAATCAGTCGACTTTAAAAGACTGAATAATGGTAAGGATCTATATTAATAATCCTTTAAGAACAACTGAATCTTAAACCGTGATCGCAGGATTAATGGGCTTTTGCAATAACCTTCTTCGGTACACGTCATAACTGGCCGCCACTGAATGACAGATTTCGTACAGATAAGAGAATCCGATAAAAGAGCCAAGTGACTCTAAGGGAAATAACTTAACTTTCGCCAACGACTTAGCAAACAAGTATTTCCCTTACTAACCTAATGAATATAGTTCCAGTTGGTATAAATATTCCAGAATGTTCTAGGACTTTACAGAATATTCTACAGGCTTCCATGACCTTCTTTTATACAAGTTTCTTCAAGTTTCAAGAATATTCATGAACATTCCATTCTCTCTAGAAAGTTCTAAAAGGAATAAAAACAACTTGTTGTAAACATGATTTTCCAGAAAGTTCCATAGAAACTTGTATACGACATAAAAATAATGATAATAAGGTAAAAACGAAATAAATCACCTGACTCGTTTTGCACAATGCTGAACTATGACACCACTACAAGCAGAAATAAGTTGTTGGAATACATTAAAAATGTCCAGGAAGTGCCACAATCACAGAAAATAACCTGCCTGTGACATCAAAAGGAAGAATAAACAAACTACGATAGACAGCAAAAAATAAAAAAAAAAAAAAAAAAAAAAAAAAAAAAAAAAAAACCGCTACAAACCAAATGAAAGCAAAGAAACCAGCTATCCATTTCCCAACGAGATTATAACAATACTAGCTAGATTCACTTTGTTGGAGAAGAGAGAACTGTTTGCTTTTGTTTTCTTTTTTATTTGTTTATTCTTTGGTTTGTGTTTCGAGTATGGTTTGTTTCGGTTTGTTCGCTCTTCCTTTTTGTGTCATTGGTAGGGGATGTTGTGTGATTGCGACTCTTCCTGGACATTTTCTCCTCTATACTATCTACTAAATATAACAATAAGACAAAACACAAAATCAAAGCGCTGACAGTACTGGTGGATCCATTGTTTCTGAGTGTAGGCTGAATTGGGAATAAAGACTGTTTCATTTAACCCAACTTCCTGTAATTTATGCAAACAATGCAGATCCTGATCAGACGCCACGTTCTGCGGCGTCTGATCTGGGTCTGCACTGTTTGCTAATGTCCCAAATGTCCCAGTCCAGGTTCTACAGATGACCTGTATCAACAGCACGCTGACGTCACAGCGACAAAAATTGCTTGGCTATAAATAACCGTTACCTGGATTTCGTCTTACGCGCGGCTTGATAACATTTGTCAATGATAATCACGTGGACAGCTACCTTAAGGAAATTTTGGCGTTTGTATACTATGACTCGGTTGTAAACAATCAATCCAAGCAGCCACAAGGCCCCACAAAATACAAACACGGCTAGAAGCACCATTGTGCAATAACAAATGCATAGTGTTAACCTTACTAGTTTCGATCTTCATTGTTTAACTTGTTCGCTTCGGGTTTTTTTGTTTTTTTTCCTTTTCTTAGTCTTTCCCACCCCCTCATCATTTTTATGCCAGGGTAACTCCAAGACAGGGTTTGAAGCAGTGTTCTTCCAAATAATATGGAGTATGGATATATTTCAAAAGCTGCATCATAAAGCTGTATCATCGTAGTACATTTGATAGTTCATGCTCATCAAGATAATCATTCATGTTAGAGCATTGTTTTAGCTCTAAAGAATACGAAAAGTGAAACCGAAAAAAGAGCGAAGGTCCCTAACTCTTCGAGAATTTCAACCCTGTTTAAGGATTGTTGGGACAGACCTGCGAACACACTGGACCAAGTTTCAGATCAAGCTCTTTTAGGACTCACAGATGAATTAAAAAAGTATTGTAGGGTATGGCAGGGCTTAGAGCATATAAATCCTGCCTACATGTACAAAGAAAAATGCAACTGAAAAGCTGATTAATAAAAATATCTTGAAATGGATGATTTCATATTGGCCCTATTACAAGTCCTCGGCCAGTCAGTCATATTGGCTTATGAAAACACCCGTTTAATAACATTATATCATTATCTACACAAACGAAGGATTGAAAGCTTGTATAATTTCAATATGTACTATATTTATTCACTTCCTATTAAAGTTTACCAGTCGGCCATAAAGCGCGAATCACAACTTTAGCAGACGGCGTTTTTATTGATTTTATTTTTTTTTTGCGGGGTGGTGGTATTTTTCAGAGAATGGTTTAGTATTTCATGATAATCGTTTGCAGATTCACATAAAATACCAAATCCCATTTTCTCAAAAAAAAAAAAAAAATAATAATAATAATAATAATAAATTAGAATGCTACAATTTTACTCAGCGTTTTAAGGTTTATTTTTATGGACAAAAAAGGACTTTGTTTTCTACTGTTCGTCAGATAATATTATATATCTGGAACAGGAAGAAAAAATAAGATAAGTGGGCAATAGTTTAAGGTGGGCTGGGTAACATGGCAGACTTTCCGAATTTTTATGCCCCCAACTTCGAAGAAGTTGGTGGGGCATATTGCTTCTGGGGCGTTCGTCCGTCCGTTCTTACGCTTTTTGATGCATGGCACGACTTTAGACACGTGCATGCTACTTTTTTGAAATTTCTTATATGGATTCCTCGTGAAAAAAAAAAAAAAAAGCCGACATGTACTTTTTTTTTCTCGACAGGATTATGACCCTTTCCTGAGTTATTGCCCTTTGAAAAAATAAGGATGCAATCTTGTCAGCAAAATATCTAAAAATACTATTAAAGCCAGAATAGATTGGTAATGATAAGTACATGACCTGGTTAGTTTTTAAATAAATTTTAAAAAATACTTCATGAGTTAAGGTCCTTTGTAATTTTGGGCAGTTTTACCTTGTCAGCATATATCTCAAAAACTGTTAGAGATAGAGGCTTGAAACTTAGTAAATTGATTAGTAATGATCAGTAGATGACCTGATTAATAAATTCTGAAAAATATTTCATGAGTAATGGCTCTTTTTAAATTTGGGCATTTTTTCCCTTTTCAGCAAAATATCTAAAAACTATTAAAACTAGAGCCTTGAAACTTGATGAATAGATTGGTAATGTTAAGTAGATAATCTCATCAACTTTTGACAAAATACTAAAAAATACTTCATGAGTTATGGCCTCTTGTAAGTTTAGACATTTTAACCTTTCAGCAACATATCTCAAAAATTGTTGGAGCTAGAGCCGTAAAACTTGGTGAACTGATTGATAATGATGAATAAATGACCTGGTTTACTTCTGAATAAATTCTGAAAAATATTTCAAGAGTAATGACCTTATGTAAATTTGGGCATTTTTTCTTCTCAGCAAAATATCTCAAATACTGTTGTGCTAGAGTCTCATAACTTGATAAATAGATTGGTAGTGATAAGAAGAAGTTGGAGGGTCTACTGCTTCTGGGCATGAGTAATATCCCTTTGTAAATTTGGGCATTTTCCCTTGTCAATAAAATATCTCAAACACTGTTGGAGCTAGAGCCTTATAACTTGATGAATAGATTGGTAGCGATAAGGAAAATGGCCCGATTAACTTTTGAATAAATTCTGAAAAACATTTCAGGAGTTATGGCCCTTTGTAAATTGGGCCATTATTACCTTGTATTATCTTAAGAAGCAAGCATTTTGGTTGGGATTTAGTGTTTTATAAACACAATTTCTAATTTTACAAGGGACACACCTTTGTGAATTCTTGTTGGCTTTTTTTTTGCACACCGATTTCCTTCTTAAAAGAGATATTCTCCAAAAAGAAAGAATTTACACCTAAGGATAGCATGTTTTTTCCTTTTAGATTAGATTCCTTTTTAGACGGGAGCCAAATCAGTTTGAGTTTTCTCCCCTGAATGTCTTTCCATACTGTTAGATACAGATCAGATTGAAATTATTGCACAAATGTTTAGGACGCAAGGGCCCTTTTTTAAAGCTGAAGTACATTTTATACCTCACGATACAAGTGTTGATTTTTATACTCTAAATCTTTGTACATCACGAAAAGATACCTATATACTTTTGACCCCCTTAAACCCACTTTTAAATAAGTAAAACTGGGGTTTACAGGGGTATACATTATTCTTCTACTTTCTGCTCAAAAACGTAAATTTTGGGTACTCTTTAGAACCGCCTTGGCCAAAAATCTATCTTTTGAGCAGGAATATGAAAAATATTAAAAACAATTATGTGAACATTTTCCTTTCTTGGTTATAAAATTCTTAATATATTTGAATGGGCTTGTTTTCGTAATGATTTTCAGTATAGGCCCTCTTTTAAAGCCTGGGCCAAAAAAAGGTATAGAAATCATGAAGAGACTTAATAAAAACGAGTTTCTAGTTGCATTGTTCTTTTGTGTGTTCTTTGTTCTTTAAATCTTTAAAGCTAACCTTGTAGGTTTTTACTAATTATTTGTTATAAATATTCTCCTTTTGTAAATTGGAAAAAAATATGAATCCAGACGTACGAGAACATGTTCAGCTATCGCGCGGATATTTCAGTATCTTATTATGTAGTGAAAATTGTTCAGTTATCCTTTTTTTTGTTTACGGAGTAAATGCAAGCACTTCAACTGAAATTTTATTCAGTATAAATTTTTCTGTCTGTTCGGATTCGGCAACGGAAGAACTTCTAACGTTATATTTGCAGATACAGTAGGTGCAGTTTCAACCAGCAATGGCTTAAGCAGTATCATAATGAACTCTAAAAGGTTGCATTTGGAAACAAAGAACATACAAACGAACGAAAATCGGAGTATCGGTTTTATTAAGTCTCTTCATTTACATATATGTAGTTGCGAGGCTGTATACACCCCTATTAAAACATCAAAAAAGTCAATAAGAACAGCTCCTGGAGGGTTTCTTGAGGTCAATAAATGTTCTATGAAACTTATTTAACGTCCCCTAGACATAAGTACTTTTGATAGTGATATGTTTATGACCATCGACGACTTGCATTTGCGCGGTTGTGGTGTAAACCAGGTGCAGAATAGCATGTCATCATGTATATTCAACAGTCATAAAGTAAATCTTTTATGTTTTAAACAGACAATTTCATTCTATAAAATGAAATGGATCCATTTGGTGAATACAGCATAAACTCTGTAACAAAAGCGGAAAAATAAAAGGAAGAGAAATCGACGAGACCTGAGATAAACTTAATTTCATACATGTAGGTCTCACTTTCATTCGCGAAGGGCAATACAAGTGTTAGTAATTGTTAATCATAGAGAGACGCTTCTAGTTTTCTTGTTTATTTCTTTAAGACTAAACTATGACTAGGGTATATATATGGATAACAAGACTCAGAAAAGCCATTACTTATATGGCAGACAAGACTAGATCACCTGGTCTGTCCGATGTGCTTGTTTGATTTTATGATGTTGTAAATTAGAATATGCCACAAATGAACAGAGGTTTACCTGAATCCGTATACAGTCGGATATAATATTAGCCGCGACGTGTGGAAAAGTTCTGTCTGACATGTTCGCCAAACGAAGACTTAAATCATCCTGCTCTTCCGCGCAGTCTGATCAGAGTCTTTGTTGTCTGAATGCAGAAACGTTGTATCCCGAGTTGTACCAAATGCACTCAGTGGAGAATCTGATCAGACTGCGCGAACTGTGCAGTCTGATCAGAAACTTCATTGGGCGCACGTCCGAAGGTACGTTTACTACACTTGCGGATCATACGAAAACATTATCACAGACTGTCGTCAAATGCTATGTATAAGACACAAGGTGAATAAATACATTTGGAGCTTGCATGGAATAAATAATAATTATGCCATTATGACTTTTTGTGAAAAAGTAATACGTGTCGGCGGAAAATCCTAATATACTAGCATTATGTTCAAACATATACAATAAGAACTACATAATAAGTGTAATTGGAATTCCATATCAAATTTCACACTTAGACAAAGATCTGCCAGTAACTGCTTGTGAATAAGAACAAACCGTATACAGTATATGACAGGCCAATTATATAGTCTCTATTAGAATATCAAAAAGATTTATAACAGATAACCCGACCCTGTTATTGGTTCCTAGTTGTATTACCTTAAACAAAAAATCGTAACAAGAAGTCTCATTTGACGAATAGGGTAAAATTCATAAATATATCGGCTGTGCGTTCAAGACAATTTTTAATTTTTAGTGTGTCGTGGACTTGTTTGACTCCTTGTATAACGGAACTTTTAGGGACTTTTGTAAATCATCCTTGAAAAAAATGAATTAGACAGTGTGATTCACATTATTGTAACTTAGTAACTTGTACTAACTCAGAAAAAAAAAGAGTAGAAATATGGAATTTGTATTTTACCTGGAGAAAATATCAATCTATATTCTTATACCTAGTTTCGGTGCGCGGAGAAGATCGGTTTATGATTTAATTTCGGTAACATTAAATCTGGCTATGAAAACTGCGGTAACCGTTATCTTTTTCACTACTGGTACATTTTTATCTTGGTATACAGATTACACAAAACAAGACCATGACAATTGTTTGTTACTCCTACATTGGCTTAAAATTTCACTTAAAGGACTGAATACAATTTCAAGCGCTGTAACTCTGTCAAATTTGTTTTGCCTTGCTTTTGAAGAGGAAGTAAAAGGAAAACATTTCCCAAGGCGAACAAATTGTTTCCTCTTCGATTAAATCCTTATTAGAAGATTAAACCCCTTATCAGGAGCGGTTTTGTGTGCAGGAATGCAAACAGAAAGTAACGAAAGTTGTCTCCTTCAGCATACAGTTTTCCATGTTAATTAAATGCTTTTAAGAGGATACTTGTAGACGTTCCTCTTTTTGTTCCGAGAGAGACAACTTGTGATTTAGATTAGCTTTCCGTCACACCAATGCCATTCTGAAAGGGTTCTACTGTAAAACGAAAGAATTTGTTCCGCTCTTGTGCAGATTTTCTCTTTCAGAAGTGAGATAAACCAGTTGCCTCCCATGAAAGGGTATCCATTTCTCTTAAGGTTTAACCTTCACCCAAAACAGCCTTTGGACTGACTGAGCTCACTTGGAGTTATTTGACAATATATAGAATATTACTCAGCTATGGGCTAGGAGTCGTGAGCAGTGCAGCACGTTACATTCCTGTTTGGTTTTCTACCGATGTCATGACCTTTCACCTGAGATGTCCTGGAAAACACTGATGAATCAAGCTAACTGTATGCTAGGTTACCACATATATTGGGAGCATTCCGAGTTGGACTTGGTACACTATCGCTTTCAGTCTACCAAATGAATACATGAAGAAGTGAAGTACCTTCGCATGTCGGAGAAGTAATATATTTAGATACCACAGAGAACACATTCGCCAGTTAATTACTGGCAATTACTCGACAGCGGCTGAGTAAATTCTTGTGAAGTGCGATAAAAAGAATTAAAAATATCCACTGAATACTATGGTTGAGGAAACATATGGGTGACCATCCGTTTATCTTGTTTACGAACAGTGTGAACAACTATTGACTGACACCGAATCACAATTAATTTTCTGTAGCTTCTATACAAGCATGTGAGTAATGTGATCATCTTACGATAATCTTCAAATGGGCGGACGAACTGAAATTGAAATATTTGAAACTTTTAAGGCGTAAAGCCTTCAACAGAACCAACACTTATGGCTACATATAGAGCGCTGCTCAATATCGCCTATCAGCGAACGACGACGAATGCGATAGATTTCTTATTTAACAGTTCAACAGTTGAAGGCTCTGGGACGTTTAGAACCGGAAAATACTCAGCGATAGGTCTGTACAAATTATTATTCCAGAATGAATGTATTTTTCATTTTAACTTCATAATACATTAACCTATGGACAATGAGCTATTCTCTTCTATAATTAAGCCTTCCACAGAAAAAAGAGCTTACGTCTTAATTCAGAAGGTCCCTTTAATACCTGTGTGGGCGTCACTTTTCCCGCTATTTTGATTACGTGTTTGATTACGTGTTCAGTGGCTCTTCTGTGGACAAAATCCCGGGATTTTTTTTTCAGGTGAAAACGTCTTAGTATTTCTTTCCTTCTTTCTCTAGGATGTTTTAATGTTTTTCTGATATTTTTATGTTCCTTTCTTATTCATTTCACAGATCGCTTTTTATTTTTCATTTTTCAGTTTTATATCTTGTTATATTATTGACTCGTCGCCGATGTTATACATATTCGCGACTGTTTATGCCGATCATTAGAGTGACTGTGGTCATAGTCAAGCATCGTTGGACAGTCATATTAATCGCTTATCTTATTATATTTGCTCTAGGTTTGCTGCGTGTAAGGCTTGTAGAATTGGTCTGGTTCTACGTTGGACACGACAGACAAGAACAAACACAGCACCAGACATACGACCATGGCAAAGACGAAAACTACTTCGTCAATGAAGAAGGATACTGTCCACTCAGAGCCTTTACAAGGCATTTCTTCAGGGAATAATGTGATCACCACCATGCATGGCTATACTGCCGGGCGTAAAACTCATTAAGGTGGCAACTCCACGAATGAGCGAAACATTCATAACATATCCACCAGTCACCGGTCACCAGTCACCAGGCAGTCAACTTCACCAATCACCGGTCACCAGTCGCCGGGCACCAGTCACCAGGCACTAGGCACCTTGCACCAGTCACCAGGTTGTCTACTTCACTAGGCACCGGTCACCAGGCACTGGTCACAAAACATATATCACACCAGGCACTGGTAATCAAGTACCGATCACCAGTCACCGGGCATTGGTCATTTTTGAGTATGGGTCTTCAGACTCTAGGCACCGGTCACCAGTCACCATGCAGTTGACTTTTCTGCCAGTCACCAGTCACCAGGCTCCAGTCATCGATCACCAATCAATAGTCACTGGTCAACAGGTACCGGGCATCAATCGTTAGACACCGGGTATAGGGTAGATACCTCCAGACATTCTTTGAGCTCAGAGCAATCATTCACTACTAAACCTCAGGGCTCATTAAACAAGTAGAGACTTCAATTACTTTTAGAACCATATTTCAATACTATTTCTGATCCAAGTATTATTATGCAACCTCCTAGAATTTTTTGGGACTCTTGCAGATCTACTCATAAACGTTCCAGTAGAAGAGATCTCTCAAAATCAAAACACAGAAAGAGAAGAAGATATAGTTCCATTACTATGAAATATGTAGTAGGTACCTTGTGAGCGCAACTCCTCCTACAGTTTTGGACCGACCTTTTGAAACTTTACAGACGTTTTAATCATAGTCTGAAGACATGCATGTAGTTTTACAGAATCCTTAAGTTATTTTTTTTTCACTTCTTTTTACATTTTTAACTTAGACTTTTTTTGCATGGTTCCGAGTTTGTAGTGGGAACCTTGTGAGCGCAACTCCTCCTGAAGGTTTATACCGATCCTTCTAAAACCTCACAGGTATCTTAATCATGGTCTGAAGATATGCATGTGCTTTTTACAGAATCTTGAAATATTTTTTATTTCTCAATTTTTTCACTTTTTTAACTTAGACTTTTTTTCATGCTTCAATACTATGAAAGTGTACTTGTAGTAGGTACCTTGTGAGTGCAACTCCTCCTACAGTTTTATACCATTCCCACTGAAACTATACAGATGTTTTAACCATAGTCTGATATGCTTTTCACAGAATCTTGAAATTACCTTCTTTTTTTTTTTTTTTTTTTTTTACTTTTTTTCACATTTTTAACTTTTAACATAGACTTTTTTCATGTCAATACTATGAAAGTGCATATAGTGGTATGTACCTTTTGAGCACAACACCTCCTACATTTTTTTTTTTTTTTTTTTTTTTTTTTTTTTTTTTTTTTTTGTACATTTTACAGGCTTTCAAATGGATCTTTAGTCCTTTGTCATTGGGCCCTCTGATGCCCAAGCCACCAGCGTCTACAGCGCTTTGATTGCAATAATAAGCTTGTCTGTAGCATATCTCTTAAAGTATTTTACTCTTTCACTAACATAACCCTCCCACTTCTGCGAATCTTCGAGCAGCATTCTTCGGTTTCACCGATGCTCTTGTTTGGAAGATATTTAATAGGCTGGGTACATAAATTCTCTAAATTTGCTTGTTTCCCCTCTACATTCTGACGCTTCGCAAATAGATATTTCTATTAGGGGTAAATATTCTGTTCCTAGTAAGAATAGGAAATATGGGAAAGAAGGACTCGTAGTCTAGTCTAATTCCCATGATAATCTTATACGGTCTAACTATGTCTACACCAAGTGCTTTGTCCTGACTCTTAGAAGAGGTTGCCAAGTTTATCAGTCACGCTACGGCTGTGTCCACAATTTTGGCCACAGAGTTATTTCAGGCTCGACGCAATACAGCTATAGCTTCGTCATAAATTCAGTTGGATTATTCCAGTCATGAACTGAGAAATGCTCTGACTAATTTCCAAACTTTGATAATAAGAGTAAGGAAGTGGCGAAATCTAAATGGAAACATAACATAGATTCTTGGCCTTTTCCACCAAATATCCGTCTACATCAGAAACCTCAGCAACCTCAGAAACCATCTTATTAGGCTACAGTTTTTGTTGTTGTTGTTTTTTTCAGGATACCTACTCAGCCTACTAAGTCTTTTAGGCCTAAACAGAATCAACAATATAGGCCTAAGAATCATTCACAGTACTATACGTCTAATACTAGAAAGGACTTTTTAAGAGGAGCAGTAATGTTTGACATTTCCCCTCTTCTGAACCTGCCCCGTCTTCCACAAAGTTCTGAAAGCCACTGTCTAACTCACCACGTCCAGACATTCCAGTGGGAGGAGGATTGGTCCTCTTTGTGGAACATTGGGGACAATTAAATCAAAATAAATGGGTCCTCTCTAAAGTCCAAACTTTTCAGGATTCCGTTCGATTCTACGCCCCCCGCCCCTCCCCCCCCCCCCCCCCCCCGCTTCTCTCTACAGTTACGATAATTCTGAGTCAGTCTTCCTCCCCGTTATTGGGAGAATAAATAAAACGGAACTTCTCCAGAAACGGGTAATGAAAAGGGTACCGACCCAGGAACTCACGATTGTTACTCCCGCCTAATTCTTGTTCCCAAAAAGAACGGAAAGTTACGTCCAGTGATAGATTTTTCCAACTTAAGTACATATATACGACCACAAAGTTTCAAGATGGAGACAACCAAGTCAGTTCGTCAATCCGTCAACGACTGGAGCGTCTCCATAGATCTAACCGATAACTATCTGCATCTGAAATTCTTCCGCAGTCAAGATAGTACCTTAGCTTGTTTTTCGGCAATCAGGTCTTCCAAGTCAGGGCTCTACCTTTTGGGAATGTCCCTAAGTCCCTCGATTTTCAACAACTGATGGAAATAATCGCTTCTCATATGCGTCAACGTGCCATCTCAACTTTTCCTTACCTAGACGAGTAGCTTATAAGAGATCTTATACACGTCAGGCTAATATCTCTCACAATATATTGTCTCCAAAATATGCGAAGCCCAGGATTCATTCTAAATCTATAACACACAGAAGTAGTTGCGGTCATGGTACCTAAGCCGTAATCCAAACTCATAAATCCATAAACGAATGACGAATCAAAATGTTCAGACCAACAGACATGGACCACAGAATAAAGGGTGTAATCAGGCGTCCGCGGATAGTAAGCATTACTTGGTAAGCAAGCTTCGCCCACCATGCCCATAGGCCTGAACGAATGAAATATAGGTAGAAGCGTACGCCCGGGATTTGGGAAGTCTACTTATGGCGCGTCACTGGCAAAAACATCAGAAACTATTCTGAAAACGGCCACATTGTAGGGACTGACCAGATCATGATGTCTCCCATAGAACTTCTTAAGCTTTGCTACCAGTTTGGTTTTTTGATACCCCTGGCTCAACAACTTTGTAGTGAGCACTTTCCCACGCCCCATGAAGTCCTGATAATTTGCACAGGTTCTGGCATAACGGATTAACTGTGAAACTTAAACGCTGATCTGAAACCAGCGCAGCAACTCACCTTTGTAGGTATGGAATTCCTGACATAACACAATACAGTCAGACTACCACTAGATCGTATCAATCCCTACTCTTGACAATCAAACCATTTCTAACTCGAGCTCAAGTTTCGGCTCGAATTTTCCTTCCTCTTTTGGGGAGACTCAATGCTGCAGCAGAATTAGTAGTTCTAGGCAGGCTCGAATTTCGCCTGCTTCAGATGTGCTTGCTGTCAGTTTGGAGATTCGTGCACTTCTTTTGGATCATCAAATTTTGATAATGATGCGATTTCATCTGAAATGGTGACCAGATCCCAGACGCTTCGTTCAGGGAACATACATCTGTCTTCCAGACCCCAGTGCATACAGTTTTTACAAATGACAACCATTATGAATAGGGTGCTCATCTCGAACCGATGAGACTATCCTTTCATGGTCGCTGGACAAAGATAATCTTAACAACAAATCAGTATTCTAGAGACAATGGTCATTCGTTTTGCGTCGAAAAATGCCATACAGTATATACACCACTGACGACACGACAATAGTACCATATATCAACAAACAAGGAGAAACACTTTCTCCCAATCTATATAAAGAAGTATGGTAAATCCTACATTGGTACCTGGAATACAATGTAAGTCTTACGATTCGTCACTTTCCAGGGAAATTCATGAATGTGGATTTGTTTACGACTCGGTTCAATCACAAGCCCCCGATTGAATTTTTCTCCAGTTCTGGACAACAAAGTCTTTATGATAAACGTCTTATACATAAACTGGAATAATCTACATGCTTATGCATTTACTCCAACAGTTCGGATACGACCTATTCTCACCAAACATCCGTCGACCTCGGTGCAGAATAGTTCTAATTGCCCCGCTTTGATCTCAACGTCTTTGCTTCTCAGAGGTGTTACAGCTACTTGTATCAGCCCAATTCGACTTTCCAAACTTAATATCACAAGCAATGGGAAAGTTTCAACATCAAAACCTTCCAACTCTTGGCCCTCAGGCTTGGGAGTTAACAAGCAATCAATTAGAGATTGTACAAAAATCGCAAAACGTTGCAGATTTTGTCTCAAGATCAAGAAGAGCATCTACTCAGAAAGTCTATGATGCAAAACGGGTCATATACTCCACAAAATAATTTAAGGGCCACCAGTTTTATTTTTCCTTTGATTATCACTAAAATGCCTTAAGTTTTAAAATTATTTCATGGGCAAAACTGGAAGTCTCAGCCCAATTTCAATCAGCTCAACATGTTCGCAACATGTTCAGCTACAAAAGTGTCAATGGCACCAACAACGCCAGACCAAATGATTCTAAGAAAAACGGGAATTTCCAAAAAACGATTTTTTACCCCAAAATGAAGTTTTTTCACAATACCGGAAAAATTCTTTGTTTAATGAAAACAATACTCTGTCACACACAGAATTATGCAAACTCAACCTTCCTTCGAGAAAAAAACACACTGATAAGGCCAGAAAAAGAGGCCAACCCTTTGAGATGCTAAAAATGCCTCGAAAGTTCCCCATAGACAACGAATAATCTGTAGAGGGTACGTCTAGCACAATGTGCGTATCTTGATAACAAATAAGGCTTTCTCTATGATTTTTTTCACATTTGGGAGCCCAGACATCACTTTTGACGTGAAAATGACAATTTTTTATTTTTGGATAAGAAAGAGTGTTTTTTGCGAATTTTAAAATGAAAATTTTGATTTCAAAAAATTTTGTTGGAATCACTCCTTTAGGGCTTTCTGTTAAAGAAACATTCAACGATATTTTGATATCTTCTGTGGTTTTGCCCACACACCCGGTCAAAATATGTATATATGGAAATTTGCACTATGTGGCCCTTAAATTATTTTGTGGAGTATATATTCCAACTGTGTCATAGAAAGACGGCTAATCCGGTCACGGGCTCTCTTACTATCATAGCCGATTTTAATTATGTACCTCTTTTCTGAGCAAAATTTCAGACCAGTACATAAAGACTATTGATCCATGATTTCAGACCAGTACATAAAGACTATTGATCCATGATTTCAAATACATTAGATTAAAGTCTGATCTAACCTAGTCTTATCAAAATCAATTAATTTGTCTGCAAAAATCCCCATATGAACCTAACCCATCTAAGGTTCAATCAATCCGATGGTTCAGTCCCATTACCCTTACAAATTGGGTCTTCGGCAAAGAATCAGCTTCCGCCCATTTGCCCAGATTAGCTATCCATGATTTAGTTCATTGAAAACAAGGAACACTTAGATAGACTTTTATGGCTAATAAGAGCATTAAAGTTTTACCTCAAAATGACTAGTTCTTATCGTCAAGATAGAACTAGACTTTTTTTACCAATTAAAGGCAATCATGACATCTCTAAGTCTCGAGATGGAGAGCTTGCATATAGGAAACTCACCCGAAGAGACATTCCTTTAAAAAATAAGTCTCACGAAGTTAGGGCGCTGTTTTCTTCCTAGGCTTTCTTTGATAATGTTCCGTTCAATGACATTCTCAAAGCAGCAATCTGGAATCAATCTTTTATTTTTGCAAAATTTTACTTAAAGGATATGCATCAACAAGTTACCAAATTGCATCAAGTGGACCCAGTTGTTGTTGCCTAAAATGTGGTTGGGGCCAAGAAATTCAGGCCTCTGATTCGTAAGAAAATTGTCAGCCCCAGAGTCCAGTATACATATGATTAAGTTAATGATTACCTTAGAGCTATGTTCTTAGGGAATCCAGATCATTCATAGGAATGTATCACTGAATGTATGTGATTCCATAGAGTTTTCTGAGTCTTAAACCAGATGTTAAGGGAATGTAACCACTAGTGTTAGAATTTTGTGGAGCATCTCCCTCCTAATCTACAAATTCTAGCACATTGTCCATAGGTTAATGTATAATGAAATAAAAATGTTTTTTTTTAAAGTAAAAGATGTTTTAACAAGTAATACTTAACCTATGGAGATTATCCTCCCCTCTCCCCGCTTTGCTTCATTTATATTGTTTAGTGAACACGTGATCCAAATAGTGGGAAAGGTGACGTCACACAGGTATTGAAGGGACCTTCTGGATTAAGACTTAAGCTTTTTTCTGTTGAAGGTATAAGTAGAGAAGAGAATAGCACATTAGTCATTAAGGTTAAGTATTACTTGTTAAAATATGTTTTACTTTAAAAGATTCATTTTTATGTTGTATAAATTTGTTTACATGTTAATCAGTGGCCACGTGTTTATAATGCCTCCATTTTGTTTACCGATAGCAGTTCCGGGTAAGGTACATTCCACAGTTTCGCACTTGCAAACCTGGGAAAAATGTAAATAATTAGGGCTAGAAACCAGTCTGAAAATACTTGTTGCTGCACATTTTGGCAAAACTTAAATTGTATGCTTGTCAGTTAACTTTGAATACAAACAGAGACTTTTCTTGAGGTGATATGGCCTTATTAAAGGATGTTCATGTATGTAAAATACTAACTGTTGAGTGCTTTTCTTGAGTCATATTTTGAAACCGTGGCATACAGGTATTCATTTCTGTATACAAGAAATATTCTGTAGATAATCAGTCAAATTTTCAACTGTTCCAGGGCAGTGTACGGTCATGGAGTTGAGGATAAAAATGTATCGAAAATGCACTTTTTGCATAAAATTGGACGCAGTCGGGAGGGATGGGGTATTAATTTCATTAGTGTAGGTCCTAGTACATTGCAGTCAATTTGTGATGATTAAATTGTTATTTGGTATACTTGCAATTTATTGATACAGTACCTAAAGGACTTATACTGTTGTATTTGCTGTGATTGCATTTTATTTGTGTGACGGGCATGCACA
Source organism: Anodontia alba (assembly GCA_964016985.1). Classification (NCBI taxonomy): domain Eukaryota; kingdom Metazoa; phylum Mollusca; class Bivalvia; order Lucinida; family Lucinidae; genus Anodontia; species Anodontia alba. Next base: position 32,371,073 of record OZ024826.1, on the reverse strand, counting down.
AGTAAAATGGAAGTGAAAACTGTAGAATGCATTCTTAGTTTGCAAAGAATAACACGGTAACTACTTGTATTTTGCGCTATAATGCTGCCACCATTATAACATATAAGTCTGCAAAGCCTAGATATTTTTTTTTTCATAACGAAAACGTGCATAATATTATAAGATAAATAGGACATCAAGCCGGGAATATGAGCATTATTTGCCAGTTCGAGGCCCTCACTTGCGCGTTGGGAGTTAGATTATCTATTTCACAGAATCTGAGGATTACTTGTGTGTGTGTGTGTGTGTGTGTGTGTGTGTGTGTGTGTGTGTGTGTGTGTGTGGTGGGGGGAGGCAGAGGGGCTGGGAGGCAAACTTTAGTTTTGGGGCGCACTGTTTAACAATAGAATATAAGAAACAAAAAATAAATATATATTGTATTAGTAATTTCTTAAGAAACGTTTTGCTTCCAGTCTCAGTGATATCATATTTTATTGTGAATGTTTTTGTCAGTGTCAGGATCTCCATGTCAAACGTACCCAAAAGATTTTTAACCTGTATCTTCACGTTTTGATATAATAGGAAGGCCTTCAGTGTCGAGTTCGGTCTGTTAATCGAGAAGACGTCTAGGCTCATGTCCCTCAGTTGCCTCATCTTTAATGAATAGATTCTAAAAGGAATGGCCCTTGAATGCTCACAAAACTGAAAACAGCTAAAGTGTCAAGTTTCCTCGACAAGACTAGCTAAAAGCGCAAAAAAAATAAATAACTCCACTGAACAAAGTTTTCAGGAGAATCAAAAACCATTTTATCTTTTTCAACTTCTGTTTAACGTTCATTATTTAAGCAGATTTTAAATTAATTTTATATTATATCTAATGTGGAGAAGAGGAGTTGCTAGGGCCATTTCATATTAAAAGTGTAATTAAAGACAAAATTTACTTATCAGGAATGGAATGAAAATAATTTTGGTGCAAAAACTGTATAAGTGCACTTAATCTATTTTTGCGCTGATATAGTTTAATGATATATTACTGCGGCATTTTCTTTTACAAGAAGGCTCTCTACACCTGTTTTTTATTTTATTTTATTTTTTTTTTTTTTTTATTTTCATTTAGTTTTACCTGAGTGAGTTACGTAGCTGTGGTCTGAGTTTTTGATGTTAATGTTATTTCCCTTCCAGTTATTTCATTTCTTGTTTTCTTTCTTTTCCTCTACCTTTGTCTTTCACAAGCTAAGGTGAAGGTTGAGGAACTACAGATACAAAATCCCCATGATCAGAAGCTGACGAAATTATTTGCATGACACAGAGCTGACACATCTGTTACTGCAGGCCAGTGATATAATGCTGTTTTTGTCTATCAGCAGGCTAAGTCGATGGTTCTGGCACTTCAGATACAGAATCAGAGTCCTGACCAGAAGCTATACAATTACTAGCATCACAATGAGATGACTCACCTGTATTTACAACTTCTCTAGCAGTCACCTCTGCTATTGGCTGGAAAAAAATCATGCTCGAACCAATTTTCAGTATTTGAAACATTAGGAGTCTGTTATTCTGAAGCATCTGCTATACTGTCGGAACTTGAGCAATCAACATTATCAAAAATATTATCATCAAAGGAATGTTTAAAACAGCACTGGCATTTTGCTCTTCAATATTAACATCATTGGAAATTACAGCCTCACTGCAAACAGAGCTAAATGACGATAAAATAACATCAGACACGTTTTGCACCATATATATGAGGCCAGAGACAGCCATCAAATTCATTCATTTCTTTGCAAGAATCAACAAGTGCATCTAGCTGATCTAGGATCAAATAGGTAAGACGTGTTATTTTCATGAAGAATAGTGCAAGAGAAATTAGGAGTGGTCTGACCAACTGGTAAAATGGCTTTTGACCCAGGCTTATGCAGCATCTGATTGAAGGCAGGTTTTAAGCTGTGATACCTATTGTCAGCAGCCTCAGTCTTCTTCATAGGATTTGTTCCTCATCTCTACTTCCTTTGGCGCCTCGGGAGGACTGTGCTTTATTATTGTGGCATTTTCTGGGTATCTTCACCTTTATTCTGCAGGGTTGATAACGTTACAACCTCAGAAATATTCAAAATTTAGTCAATCTATCTAGCTCTTTAGGAAAATCCCTTAACATCAAGTTATTACTTGTCATTGCCTCATAAATTTCATTTTCCTGTTGCAAAATACTATCCAGAACATTAGCTGTCCAGCTGCTAGGTTTCTGGGTATAGGAGGTCAGTATAGCTGCCAAGGAATTGGCCTTACATTGTCGCTCTCTACCGTTAAACTTTGCACAACCCTGAAGACTTTTTGTTTAAACGTTCATCATTTTCATGCTCTATAAAAATAAAGACTGTGTCTTGCGTTTTGATAACACACCAAATACATAATAATGCTGTCTTTTGCTGCTCTAGGAATAAAATTTATGGGATGATAATTTGTGATCTTTTCTTATTTCTGTTCTAAACTTAGTTCCTGTCTGTTTCTTAGAATCGCATGAGCAATGAGGCGGCTCTGATCAGTATCACCATATATCTTTTGAGCAGAAACTTTCTTTTTTTCTGCTCAAAGCATGGATTTTGAATGTTTGTTAGGGGCAGTTATAATGAGTATCTACAATTTATGTTTTGAGCAGATATAAGAAAAATAATGTATGTCCCAGAAAAAAAAACCGCCAATGTTTCTTCTGTAAGGTTGTGTTAATATAACGGACATATAGGGAATTCCTTTCACTTTTAGTGAAAGATATTAAAGGAATGACAATGGAAATAAAATTGTCGAAAACGTTTGGGTTTATTTTATTTATAAAAGCAATATCAAAAAGGCCATTACCATATTTCTTCTTTGTAATTAATTTATGAGATAGACAATATCTTTTCCCAAAATAAAATCTTTTCATCAGTAATCAATGCCAAGAGGTAAGAGATCTGTGAGTCAAAATAAAGTAAAACAAAACAGCACATTTTCTCCAATAAGGGCATATACTGTATTTTACCTAAAAAATGAACACTTTTTGAACGAACATTGCTTTTTCATTGACTATTGATCGGACATCTTAGCAGCAACGGCTTTTACAGAATTTAATAAAAACATTAAAAACTATTCATTTGATGGTCCGGGCCGGAACATTTTATGTCCGTTTCTCGTGTTTAACTGGTGGTTTTCTTTTGCTCAAGTATTCCAGTGTTGTGTGATAACCAAGGGATCTCCAAGAGTCTCAATAGGTTGTTTCTGTTGGTCTCATCTTTGCTTCATTATTAGCTTTATCAGTGGTTTATTTGTTTTTCTGTAATGATTCATGTATGAGTCAGAAGACCTTTACACGGACCAAACAAAAATATGTTTTACCATAATGGAAACTGAGGGCGAGGTGCTGTTAAAAAACATTGGATTAGATACTATGATACTTTTTACGAAAGGGACGGAATTAACTATTTTTGGTCAATTAAAAATTCTAATGATGTTCTCAATAAATTTAAATCTAAAAACTTTCAGGCTTCTAAATTGTCTACATATGATTTTTCTACACTGTATACTACGTTACCTCATCATATTATAAAAGATAAACTTATTGATTTAATTAACCGAACGTTTATTCGGGAGAATACCCAAATATTGGCTTGCAACGAAGAATGTGCTTTTTTCACTTATGATGTATATAATAATAACAATTTATGGTCGTGTCAAAAAGTCTGTGATGCCCTTGTTTATCTTTTGGATAATATTTTTATTAGATTTGGAACTAAACTTTATAGGCAAACTATTGGTATTCCGATGGGAACTAATTGTGCTCCTCTTGTTGCAGATTTGTTTCTTTTTTGTTATGAGAGAGATTCAATGAAGTCTCTCTCACGTGAAAATCAGGCTGACATTATTGAGGCTTTCAATTCATCGTCAAGATACCTTGATGATTTATTAAATATTGACAATATTTACTTTGACCAAATGGTGGACCGGATATACCCTACAGAACTCCAATTAAATAGAGCAAATTCTTCCGATACAGAGGCATCGTTTTTGGATTTGAATCTATGTATATCTAATGGTACAGTTTCCACCAAAATTTATGATAAACGGGACGATTTTGATTTTGATGTAGTCAATTTCCCTTTTCTGGATAGCGATGTCCCCCGGCGTACCTCATATGGGGTATACATATCTCAACTTATTAGATTCGCCAGAGCTTCTTCAAATCTTAATGACTTTAACTACCGTAATAAAGCCCTTACTGCCAAACTTCTTAGGCAGGGCTATCGTTATTTTAAACTTCGTAAGGTGTTTTCGAAATTTTATCGCAGACACAGTGCCTTGTTAGAAAAATATAGCGCCAGTCTGAAAACACTTCTGCAACAAGGTATATCGGAACCAGAATTTTACGGTGACTTAGTATACAGATTTAGAAAAATTGTAGGTAAATCTAACTTTTCGGAGCAATTTAGAAAACTTATTAACCGTTATAAAAGAATTGGCTATAGCCTGGATATTATGTGGCAGACTGCATGCCTAGTTGTCAACCCAATCATTGTTGATGGCTATGCTTCACTCTTTAATTGCACGACGGCGGTTCGGGCCTCAGATTCAATGACGGCCTCTTCGTAAACCTTTAACCAGTGGGTTGGGGCTTGACGATATGTCTTTGGCTTGGCCCGCCGTGGTTCACTATTGGTTTTCATTTACTCTGGCATACAGTAGAATTAGCCATGAGTACTCGTCTTTGTTTATTATAGTGATTAATTTGATTTTTATGTTTTCGCTTTGATGCATTGACTGAGTTGGGAGCCTTTATGCGAACCGAATTGTTATATGTTTCTGTATTAAGAGTAGCATCGGGACCCAGGATGAAGTTAGTTAGCTGTAAAAGTGCTTTAAACCCCCCCCCCCCCCCCCCCCGGTGGTTTACTCTACTGACCGTTCTAAGGCGGTGGTCCCGGTGTTAGTCTTACTCTTTGTTGCTTTGTAGTTTATTCTACGAGGCGATTTGTTATATGTCTTTCCGTGTGTCATTTTGTTCTTGTGTTTTTCAGTCCTTTTAGTATTGCGATTACCTCGCTTGGGGAAGAGAGAGCTAATCTTAGTGCTTTTCGTAAGTTTGTTCGATTTGTGCTTGTTTGGATTTGTCGGTTTCCTCTTCCTCTTGGGGTCTGGGAAGGGGCTGCGGTTTGTGAATGTGGCACTCCCTGGACTTTTCATTTACCCTTTTTTTGGATTCTGTAAAGGTAGCTTAAACCCCTCTACCCCACTCCTTCCACCACCACCACCTACACCCACAATCCCCACCCCAGTAAATATCATTACTGACCGTTCCAAGGCCGTATTTTCATAGTGGTACTTTTTGCTTATTGTGATGTAGTGTTTCACTTTCTTAAGTTTTTTCTTTCAATAATTATGTACGTTTAAGACATATTTAGTTAAGTTGGGTTACAGTTGCCTCATTTTTTGGGAAATAGTTGACAACTCTGCTTGCCATCTGATCATTTTGTGGCTGCTTAATTGTATTTGTCTGCCTTTCCCTTTGGTGTTGCGGGGCTTAATGTGGATCTGATTATAGCCCCATCCCCCGCAAACCCAAACTGTGTTTGTCCGGAGCGGGGGGGTATACTGTTTTTAGGTTGTCCGTCCATCCGTCTGTCCGTCCGTTACGTTTCGGTTCCTGGATCCTATCTTGTTAAATGATTTAAGGAATCTTTTCAAATTTTGCATAAATGTTGGTATTGATTACATGTTGCTGTTGCACAAAAATTAGTGCCTATGGTTTGATTTCTTTAGAGTTATTTCCCTCTGTAATTTTTGAAAAAGGCATTTTGGTTTCTGCTTCTTATCTTGCAAAATAATGTCAGGAATCTTTTCATATTTTGCGTAAACGTTGATATGGATGACTTGTTGCTGTTAGACAAAAATAATGACCTAGGGGTTAATTCCTCTAGAATTATTTCCCTTTTTAACTCTTGAAAAGCCGTTTTGTTCATTATTATATTCTATTCTATTTTATTGGTTTCTACTTCTTATCTTGCTAAATAATTTCAGCAATCTTTTCATATTTTGCATAAATATTGATATTGATAAGGTGTTACTGACAGACAAAAATAAGGGCCTAGGTTTAATTCCTGTGTTTAATTGGAGTTTTTCCCTTTGTAATTTGTAATTCTTGAAAAGGATTTTTGGTTTCTGCTTCCAATATTTCTAAATAATTTCAGGATTCTTTTCATATTTCGATATTGGTGAGGTGTTGCTGTTAGACAAAAAAAAAGGGCATAAGGGTTAATTCCTTTAGAGTTATTTTCATTTGTAATTCTTGAAAAGATGTTTTGGTTTCTGTTTCTTGTTTTTGTTATCTTCCTAAATAATTTAAGGAATCTTTTCATATTTTGCATAAACATAGATATTGATAAAATGTTGCTGTTGAACCAAAGTAAGAACCTAGGTTCCTTTAGAGTTGCTTTACTTTGCAATTCTTGGAAAGGACTTTTGGTTTGTGCTTCTTATCTTGCTAAATAATTTCAGGATTCTTTTCACATTTTGCATAAAAAATAAGGGCCCAGAGATAATTCCTTTGGAGTTATTTCCCTTTGTAATGCTTAAAAAAGCATATAAGTTTCCGCTTTTCTTATCTTGCTAAACAATTTAAGGATTTTTTTTTTATTTTGCATAAATGTTAATATGGATGAGATGTTATTGTCAGTGAAAAATAAGGGCCTAAGGGATAAACTCTTTATAGTTATTACCCTTTGATTTTCTTGAAAAGCAGTTTTGATCTCTTCTTCTTATCTTGCTAAATAATTTCAGGACTCTTTTCATATTTTGCATAAACCTCGATATCGATAAGGCACTGCTGTTACAAAAAAAGACGGGCCTAGGGGTTAATTCCTTTAGAATTATTTCCCTTTGTACTTCTTGAAAATGCCTTTTGGTTTCTGCTTTTTTTATCTTGATAAACAATTTCAGGAATCTTTTAACATTTTTCATAAAGGTTAATATTGATGAGGTTTTACTTTTTGACAAATATAAGGGCCTAGAGATAATTCCTTTAGAGTTATTTCCCTTTCTAATTCTTGAAAAAAAATCATTTAAGTTTCTGCGTTTCTTGCTAAACAATTTAAGGAATGTTTTTTTATATTTTGCATAAATGTCGATATTGATGAGATGTTATTGTCAGAGAAAAATACGGGGCCGTAGGGAGAATTATTTTATACTTATTTACCTTTATCATTCGTGGTTTCTGATCCTTATCTTGCTAAATAATTCTGGATTTCTTTTCTTATTTTGCATAAATATTGATATTGATGAGATGTTTATGTTAAAGAAAAAATATGGGCTTATGGATTAGTTTCTTTAGAGTTATTTCCCTTTGTAATTCTTGAAAAAGCAATTTGGTTTCTGCTTCTTAACTTGATGAATACTTTAAGGATTCTTTTCATGTCTTGTATAAATGCTGATACTAAAGAGATGTTGCTGTAGAGAAAAATAAGACATAGGGCTTCATTCCTTTAAGGTTAATTCCCTTTATTCTTCTTGAAACACTACTTTGGCATGACAATATTGCATGCATAGTGAAATCAACTCATCTCAAAGTATTTATAGCCACCATCTTGAAAATCTTCTACTCCTGAACCAAAAGGCCAATTGACTTAGATCTTGGTAGGAAGCATCAGTGTGACTTGTAGATCAAAAATACCTAAAATCGTTCTGATCGGAAATGCAAGATGGCCGCCATGGCTGCTATCTTGAAAATCTAATTTGCTCCTCCTGAACCGAAAGACCAACTGACTTGAAACTTGGTAGGAAGCATCGGGTGTCTTGTAGAGCAAAAATAGTTAAAACCGTTCTAGTAGTTAAAACTTTCTAGTAGTTAAAACTTTGCAAAAAACAAAAAAAAACAAAAAAACAAAAAAAAAACAACAAAAAAAAAAAAAAACGTAAAATAATGATGGATGCATCTGTATATAACTGTGTGTGTATGTGTAGGTATTTGTATGTATTGTATGTATATGTATTGAGTGTATGTATGTATATATATATATATATATATATATATATATATATATATATATATATATATATATATATATATATATATATATATATATATGTATGTATGTATGTATGTATGTATGTATGTATATGTGTGTATATGTATGTGTATGATGTAGGTGTATATATGTGTATATGTATGTATATGTGTATGTATGTGTATGTGTGTATGTAAATGTGCGTAAGTAGGTAGGTACGTGTATGTATATGTTAAAGTTTTGTCAATTTAGGTTGAAAATTGCATTTCACCAAATCTGTAAAAATACCGTTTTAATCAAGCAGAGGTGAAAAATATATATACATACTTACATATGAAGAAAACAAGAATTTATAAATGTGTTAAACAAATAAATGCAGAATGTATTATCATCATTACGCCACTATTTCATTTTCTATCTTTCATTTCATCTCATCTTTAGGAGAAGCCTGCGAAAAAAAAAGTTAAAGCCGTTCCGATCCGCATTCATAGATGGCCGCCATTTTACTGAATCAGGGCACCCTTATTATTTTGTTGTTGTTGTTGTTGTTGTTACCTAATGTACAAATATAAGTGGTCTGCAAGTTATAGGAGGGTTTTGGGTAAACTGTCTTCTTTACTGTGAACTGTTCTGACAGTAATTTTGCATTGCGGCCAAAGGGAGGCAATTAAATTGATCAGGAACTCTTCAATGTTGGGAAAACACCAAAACGATGTCTTTGTGTCTTTGGCGTAAATCAATAAAAACACGAGACAGGAACATCTGTAGTGTCACCTTTTTATTTAATTGCTTTGTTTTCCCCCTCAGGTGAGTTCATAAGAAAGCCTGTCCCGCAGGACCATAAGGTTCCGTGTATAGGGTCCTGTGTTACGCAAGGTTGAATGATAGTGGAATTGAAGTGGTGGTTTAGGAAATATTCTTGTTCAAACTGATGCGAGCAAAGAGTCTTATTTCTAAACAGATTCAATTCCTGGTTTTCAATCAAGGGGTGTGCGCAGCGCTGGTTGACTGGGCCAGCCAAGCAGTGATGTGGTTGGGTAAACTGACTACGCTCGACATGGCCCCATTGGGTTGTCTGGGCCGTAAAACCTAAATCACAATCTGTCCTTAATCCCAACTGCAGTCTGTCATGTCAAACTTTTCATATTGTCATTTATGTCGCACTACTGCCATGAATGCCAATTTTAGCCTGTTCCGTCATGTTATCAAACTGTTATTTATGCCTAACTTATGCCATAAATGCCAATTTTAGCCTGTTCCGTCATGTTATCATATTGTCATTTATGCCAACATTACTGCCATAAATGCCAATTTTAGTCTGTTCGACCATGTTATCATATTGACATTTATTCCAAAATTACTGTCAGAAATGTCAAATTCATATTGTTGTGTCATGTTATCCTATTGCCATTTGTACCGAAACTACTGTCAGATATGTCAATTTCATTTTGATGTGTCATGTTATCATGCTGTCATTTATACGGAGAATACTGTCAGAAATACCAATTTCATTTCGTTGTGTCATGTTAATCATATATGTCATATTACAAGTGTAGATGCTGTTTAGAGCATATGGCACTTGTTTTGGCAATACCTTGGTCATGTATGCCAAATGGAGTTGTCATTTTCACAGCCATCTGGACAACTCGAGGGTTATCCATGGGAGGTGTCTTCTTACAGCCACGTTCTTTGTCATTTTGCCAGAATCAGTCATAAGTACTTGTTGTCTGTCATGTTTGAGTACAGTAATGAGTCCTTGTCAACCGTTGCAAAGTTCAAAATTTACATCGGCCATTAGAATTCGGTATAAATTAGAGAATTTTGCCAAAATCATTGCTTAGTTTAACTGTCCTAGTGTGGCTTTCTGAGTAAGCTTGAAAATACTGAAACTAATAAGCCGTATTGTTCCAAACTTCATTAAATTTAAGATGTTCATTCATCGATGTTTATCTCTATTATTACTGAAATGTATTATATTATCACTTCGTATTTTTTGCATTTTGCTATTTGATTTTGAAATCATTTGGTTTGAAGGACAGTCTTCGCAAGTTAAGACGTATTAAATAGCTGGGACTATTACTTGTGAGTGAGTGCATTTTCCATGGCTCCGTCTATTGGTGCTTATCTCTATGTTGTCAGAGATACTCCTGTGACTGACTAAAAGACTGGCCTGTGTCTTTGGCGTAAATCAATAAAAACACAAGGCAGGAAGATCTGCAGTGTCACGTTTTTATTTTATTTCTCTGTTTTCCCCTTCAGAGACCGGGCAACATCTTCTTCTCCTGAAACGAACAACCAATCGATTTGAAACTTGATAGGAAGCATCAGGGTGACTTGTAGATAAAAATTGCTAAAATTGTTCCGATGGGAAATCCAGGATGACCGCCATGGCCGCCATCCGAATAATCTATTTTTCGCTTCTTTTCCTGAAAATAAAGGCCACTTGACTTGAAACGACAGAAAGCATTGGGGTGATTAGTAGGTCAAAATAGCTAAAATTATTCTGATTGGAAATCCAAGATAGCCGCCGTTATGAAAATCTATTTTTTGCTTCTTTCCCATTTTTTCAAATAACTTTTTTTTCATTTACCAGATGGTAACTCATTTATTTTTTCCATCTATTGATATACAGAGGGTCGAGGAGGCCCATCCCTCTGCATACCTTACAAACTAAAGTTTTATATACATGCAGCACTAAGATATTCATTGTGTACCCACAACATAAGAAACATCATGAAGCTTTTTTTTTTTTTTCTTTTTTTTCCCTGGAATGTTGTAAAAAGTACACATATTCAAATCAGTTATAAAATGTAGGGAGTTAACAGTACTTAGATGAGAAAGTAACCACACCATCAATGCTGTCCTGGTTGTGAGTCCACATATAGCAATATGCATACCCTATATAACAGACAGAACAAACAATCCACCATCAGATAACAGAAAAAAGACATATGTAGGAACATGTGCCAGAACATGTGACTGACTGTCTCTTCCTCTTGACAGAAGCTACAGGTGGGGCTTGGTGAGAACCTAATTCTATATAGATAATGTTAGTTGGAAGAATTTGATGATTTATATTTGCTTGAAACCATTGTAACTTGGTTCCTAAATGTAGTTGAAAAGGCACAGAATAGATAGAATTCCAAGTTTCTTCCTCAATATTATAAATAGTGTTCCATTTAACCTGGTGGATGTGTTTATCTGTATTTCTATTAAGAATAGCATAAAAGTCTTTACATCCCGTCTTTGATTTAATTAGGAACAACATATTTGCAGGACGAAATGGTGTTTGTAAATGTTTAGTAAAATGTATGATTTTATATTTATTTGCAAATCATTTATTGCCTGTTTTAAAGTAAAAAAATTGGACAAAATTTGTTTTTATATTGTACATATTTTCAAATTTATCTTGTAAAACAAATTCTCCATTTTCATGAATTATGTCATTAACATACTATACACCATTTCAATACCAAATTTTAATATATACTGATTTGTTACCTATTTTTATCTCATTATTATCGAAAATGGGACTGGAAAGAACATGGTTTTCAGTATCTTGATGGTTAAGGTGTAGAATATCTGCATATGCTTTAAGTACATCGACCAAAATTTATGTTTACATTTCTTACAAGAGATATTATATTATCCTTTCCTAGAGTAAATATTTCTTGGAAATTTATTATATTTTTAAAAGTGATTGCCAATGACTATTTTATATAATTACTCCTCTTAATTATGTTAATTTCAGACTGTTAATAAATGCTTTCAGGTTAATCATTTGCAAACCTCCTTCGCAATACTGTTTTACAACTATTCTTTGTTTTATTTTTGCAGGACCTTCCCACAAGTATTCGAAAAATATGTTGTTTAATTCTTTGAGTATTTGGTCAGTTGGATTTTGTATTGATAAAAAAGGTGGTTTAAAATTGGCAGAAGTAGTAATTTTATTACAGTGATCTTACCTAATGGTGTCAAATACCACCTTTTCCATAATTTGGTTAGTACTCTGATTTTCTGTATTTTTTTCATTAAAGTTTATTCCTTGCATGTTATCGAGATCGACATGAAAATTTGAATTCAGTTTTACCCCATGACAGTTTCCATCTTGTTTTGACTGATGACGAACTATGTTTATTAATACGTATCCATACAGCATGTGTTTTTCGAAGTTTACCTTTAATCCTGAAAATTTTGAGTGTTCAAACAATACATCGAGTGTTGCGTTTAAAGAGCTACTGCTCCCATCTGAAACGAATGATGTGTCATCTGCATATTGTGATATATTTCTTGTTGTTTATAATTATACCAGTAATATTTTTATTATTTCTTATCATTATTGCTAAAAACCTCAGCACAAAGGATGAAGAGGAAGGTTGATACAGGGTCTATCTGGCGACATCCACGGCCTTTATTGAAAAAGGATGACAGATTACCACATTGATTCATACTTAGCCTTACATTATGGTTAAATAACTTTATCCAAGCGATGACAGAATAACCGAAATCAAATAATTTTATTACTTTATAAATTAATGACCAAGACACAGAGTCGAAAGCTTTCTCGAAGTCAACTAGCAGTAGTAAATCAGGTAGATGATTTTCTTCTATGAAATGCATACTATCATAGATCGGCCTAATATTTTCTTCTTTATATTGCCCTGCAATTAATCCGGTTTGGTCAGAATGTATAAGTTTCCGAAGTGTACCTTTTATTCTATGGGCAACAACTCCTGAAGCTTTTCATAGGTACAGTTAAGTAAAGAAATAGGTCTGTAGTTTTTAAATGAAGTGCCGGGGCTTGTTATCCTTTGGTATACATGTGGTTATTCCTTCCCTTTGTGTAACTGATGATTCCCCTTTAGTAAACCCAAAGTTGATGGAACCTACTATAAAATGGCCCATTTTTTTTTCTAAAATATTTTAAAACTCTCAGCTGTAAAACCATCAGATCCAGGACTACGGTTATTGGACATTGCCATAAGAATTATAAGGCTTTCTCTTACATTTTTTTTCATCATATGTAATCGGTCCTTCAATGGAATCAGGTTCATTTTTGCTTAATTTTCTTATTTCAACAGTGTCAAATAGATTGTTTAGATCTATATTGCTCAGCTGACTGTCTTTTCTGGCATACAAGCCATCATAAAATTGTTTTGTTTCAATTAAAATAACTTGATCTGTGGTAATTTTTCCGTCATTTTTTTCTAGCTTAGGTATGATTTTACTGGTAAAGTTATGTTTTTCAAGATTACAAAAGAAATTATCGGGTTTTTCATAATCTTTAATAATTTTGGCCCTTGATCTTACTAATATACTATGCATTTTATTAATTCGTATTGTGTTTATCTCTTCATTTGGATCGGAAATCCAAGAGAGCAGCCATCTTGAAAATGTATTTTTCGCTTCTTCTCCTGAACCGAAAGGCCAGCTGACTCCAATAATTTGGTAGTAAGCATCAAGTTGACTTGCAGATAAAAAAAAAGCTAAAATCGTTCCGATGAGAAATCCAAAATGACCGATATCTTGGAGATCTGTTTTGCGCTTCTTCATCTGAACGAAAGGCCATTTGATTTGAAACTTGGTAAAAGGTATCAGGGTGACTTGTAGGTCAAAATTAGCTAAACTCCTTTCGATTGGACATCCGAGATGGCCGCCATGGGCGCTACCTTAGAAATCTGTTTTGCAACTTCTTCTCCTGATCCGAAAGGCCAATTTACACGTTATTTGGCAAGAAGTATCTGGATGACTTGTAGATCAAAAATAGCTAAATTTGTTCTGATCAGAAACCCAAGGTGGCCGCCAGAAAGGTCAACTGACTGAAAAATTGATAGGAAGTATCAGGGTAACTTGTGGATCAACAATATATAGCTAAAATTATTTTGATCAGAAATCAAAGATGGTTGCCCTAGCAGCCATGTTGAAAATGTACTTTGAGCTTTTATGTCCTGAACTAAAAGTCCAGTTGACTCGATACTTCATCAGAAGTATCGAAGTGACTTGTAGATAAAAGTAGCTAAAATTATTTTGATTAGAAATCCAAGATGGCTGCCATCTTGAAAATCTATATTGAAGTTCTTCTCTTGTAAAATCGATTTAATTCCCTCACCCCCTGGTAGTTTTTACTACTGATCGTTCTAAGACGGTGTTCAGGTATTGTTTGGTCTTTGTTTGACCTTGTGCCTTTTTGTGTGTTTAGTTCTATTCGTAATCTTATTGTTGTGTATAGGGGATCCTGACTAGCATTCTGAGTACCATGCTGGGGAAGAAACAGCTGGTTGCTTTGCTTTTACTGTGATTTGTGGTTTGCGACTATCACCGTCTGTAGCTGGGCCCGTTGTGGTCCTGTTTGTGGTTTGCTTGAGTTCTGGCTTTAGATCGCCTTTGAGCCCTTTGTTTTGTTTCATGACAGTATTTTAATTAATCAAGTAAGTGTTTTACTGTGATGTGTCAGAGATAGGGTAGAGAACTCATATGTGGTCCGAATATATGTTTGAAATTTGGAGCTGCATCAGAATTAAGGTTGAAGTGTCACACGACTAAACCCAGCAGGCACATGACGTTAATACAACATCGCCTCAACGTCGATGCAACGTCATGACGTGGCATCGACGTTAAGCCGACGTTATATAAACGTCATGAGCCCGTTGGGAACTCGTTTAAGACCCGAGTGGATTTTCTACTGAGGCGGTTCCTCTGTTAGAGAGCTTCTTTGTTCGTGCATGGGTGTTTTCAAACGTGGCGTTTGTTTGGCCAATGTGTGTTCCTAGACCCCCACGCCCACCCCATCCTTCTTTTGGTGCCTCGGGAAGGCTTTGCATCGTAATTATAGCATTTCATGGATATCTGTGCTTATATTTTAATATCATCACGAAAACATATCTATATAAGTTTGATCCCCTTAAACCCCCACTTTTATATGGTAAAACTGGCATTTAAAGTGTATACATTTTTTTTATTTCTGCTCAAACACATAGATTGTGGGTACTCGTTAGAAGACGCCCCGCCGAGGCAGTTCTAACGAGTACCCACAATCAATGTTTTGAGCAGAAATATGAAAAAAAATCAGAATTTTTTATCTGAAAATTTTTGGTAATAAAATTTTCAGTGTATTTAAATAGGCATGTTTTCGTAATGGTTTTGTGTACTTTCTATCTTATTTTGTTTCTTTTGGAGCCATTTGCAGGCTGTAATTATGCTCTGGTATTATGATCTTCCTTGATATTTTCTACACTTTGTTTTAGGAAATTATAATGGGTATAGCCAGACATTTAAACTTTATTTAGTGTAAACAACTACAACGAAATATCTTCGTACATTAATAGAACATTTACTCAACAGTCATTTATTACGAAACCTTTGAAATTGAACGTAGTAAGATGAGCTGAAACGTCTGAAAAAGTCCCTTCGATTTCGCGGTCTGATCAGTATCTTCACTGAGCACATTTTGGATAGCCAAGGATGCAGTTTATGTGGACAACGAAGACCCTGATTAGATTGCTCGGATGTGCAGGTTGATTTGAGTCTTCGTTGAGCGCACGTATCAGAAGGTACGTTTTCTCACTTTGCGGCTTCTTTGTTTTTCAAGGATGGCCAACCGGAGGAATCAAAAAGAGATAGCTGATGGTTATGAGAATGTGTCACCAGACAGTCAAACCTCAGATCAATCCATGGATTTGGAATCTGCGCGTGCAGATGGCAGTTCTGCATCAACATCTCTAGGAGCAACTGCACAATCTACATCATCTGTCACCAGACCCACTATCGGTAGAAGAATACAAACAAGCGATGGGAAAGAGTACGCAGTTGATGACAAAGAGTCACTCTACGAAAAAATTGATAGGAGAGATATACCAGAGCATAATGCCTGCCTTGTCAACGTACTGCCAAACCCCGCATTACCTGGCTATGAGAATATCCCACCGGCTTCATCGAAGGTGGGAAAGTTCGTGAAGCATCCTGAATTTCGAAGTGATGACAACAGGCGTGAAAGTTACAGTGGGTATCCGCTGACAAATCCATCACCACGTGCCTTGGTCAACGCTGGCATGTTTTATTCTGGTAAGTGTTTAGAATTTATATTATTACGCAAAAAAGACACCTTAGCGCTTATATGAACTGCAGTCGACCCTCGTTATCTCGAATTCCAAAGGACTCTCTGAAACACTTCGAGATATCCA
This sequence comes from Anodontia alba, assembly GCA_964016985.1. Classification (NCBI taxonomy): domain Eukaryota; kingdom Metazoa; phylum Mollusca; class Bivalvia; order Lucinida; family Lucinidae; genus Anodontia; species Anodontia alba. The sequence goes on along the minus strand of OZ024826.1, from coordinate 32,354,887 downwards.
TACCTCGAAATATCAGAGTTGCAGAAGTGAGGAAAACAATAAATCGAACAAACACATTTAACAAATGAAAATGTAATTTGACTCCTGAAGTTAGAGACATATTGAAAAATATTGTGGAAAATAGCAGCAATTGCTCCTCTTTTCCACAATATTTTGTTACCTATTCTTAGATTTCCATGTTAAAACAGAGACTAGAATTTCATTCCGAGATAAGCGGCTATTCGAGATAAGTGAGGTCGAGATAACGAGGGTCGACTGTGCCAAGAACTGATCAGCCTGATATAGGAATAAATATTTCAGTATTTGCTTTGAGAGTCTGGACATATTAATAGAATCTTGGCGAAAATCAAAGTCCCTGATTAGTGCCTAAGCTGATCCCGCATCCGCCAAGTTATCTCTTTTACCTTTTTTAATGATGTGTTTGCTCTGTTTTGCTACCATGTTTTTACAATTATATTATTTTCTCAAAGTAAATGAATACACTTGATAAAAACTGACTCCATTTTGCAAAGGAAGACAACTTTTGCAAATAAGAAGTTTCTTCCACCGTATTTTAAGCTTTTTAATGTGGGCTTCACTTAAAGATGGGGCAAATGTTACTAATGTTACCACTGAGTGTTGATCTGATGAGTAAAGGAAGTATGTTGTTTAACCGTTCAAATGTAGCGTGAAACCGGGCTTCAATGAAGTAAAACACCGCGGTCACCCATCCAGAAACTAAGCGTGGTGTACGTTGCTTGGATTTATGAAGAAGCCAATCACTCTACCAGTGCGCCATAAAAGCCGGTTTCCATAAGTGAGATATAAACTGTTCCATTACATTCTTATAAAGTTAGCGCTTGCGCCTGAAAATTGTGTTTGGTAAAACTGATATTTTCATGTAACGTATGTCTTATTCATAAGTAACATGCTTAGTTTTATAATATTTATACAGACAAACCATTCAGTTCGTCTCATAAAAAAAACGATCTTGACACCTGCTAAACAAGAGGAGTATGAAAAAGGCTCTTGAATTAATTGAATCGAATCTTTAATTGTTTTTAACATGTTCTAACATGTACTGCAGCAAACTAGCTGTATTTTAAATCATTTTGAATTAACCCATTTACACCGAGTGGACTCTTCTACCTTAACACTTAAGACAGGTCCATTTTCTTATATAAGGGGTGTCTGTTTAGTTTTTATTATTACCATGTTTTACAGAAATTCCTGTACTTAATGCAAACAGTCTAGACCCTGATCAGACGCCGCGTTCTGCGGCGTCTGATCTGGGTCTACAATGTTTGCCATTGTCCCTTTTATGGGACGCCAGGCATAAATGGGTTAATAAAAAGATTAACCAAAGTTATAAAGAGTAGAAGTACTCTGCAACTTTTCTGTGACACGATTTATGGAGTTTCCGCCGAAAAAAAAAACAAAAAACGTCGGCTAAACATGTAAATCTGCAATATGTTAATTTGTCGTCACTGAGTTAATCTTCAGTTGAACCGCAATGTGAGAAAATGGACATGATGATATGTGCACTAATCGAAGATTAAGATCAGCCAGGGCATCCGCATAGTCTGATCAGAAGCATTGTTGGTCACCTATAGGAGCAGGAGTTCCCTGGCTGCCAAAAGAGCGCCGGACGGAGACTCTTACCAAACAATACGCGGGTGTGTAAGCTGTTCTGAGCGTTCGTGTGATAACCATGCAAATAGTTTTTGTTGTTGTTGTTGTTGTTTTTGTTGTTGTTGTTGCTGCTGTTTGTTTTTTGTTGTTATTGTTTAGCACGGTTGCTTATATTTACACGTGCAACGCCTTGTTGTGAAAAGAAAATCGTAAGGAAATCTTCCGGAGATGGTTGCGGAGAGTTAGTTTAGGTAGCACTGAAGATGGTGTCAGCTAAAATAAGGCTGAAAGTTTGGCACGATCGCCGATATCCAAAATCGGGCGCTGTAATTCAACCATTTAGTCTCCCATATAATCAGTCCGGAATTGTAGTCCTTTAAGCGAATACGGAACAAAAATCCTTTTTCTCCCGATGCAAGGGTGGTCAGATTTTGCCGTTTTTGTGACAGACAGGCATATAAAAATCCAGTTCTTGGAGAGATTACAAATCTCTGCTTAAATACATCACCGTTTCAGTGAAGGTTTAATATGTAATTGTGAGGTTCAAAAGAAAATATATTGCACTGTCTTGCCATCTCTCAAAGAACTGGAGATTAATATGCCTGTCTGTCCACAAAACGGCAAAATCTGACAACCCTCGCTTTGGGAGAAAAACGATAAGTTTTCCGTATTCGTTTAAAGAACTACAATTCCGGTCTGATCTTATGGAAGACCAAATAAGAGTTTGAATTACATCGCCCGATTTTTATATTGGCGACCGTGCAAAAATGTCAGCCTTATTATAGCCCCGCTTTGAAAAAAAAAAATGGGGCTATACTGGATTTACCTTGTCCTTCAGTCATTCCTTCCGTCCGTCATTCCTTCCTTCCTTCGTTATCTGATAAATTTTCGTCGCACTTTTCTCGAGAACTGTAAAGGCTACAAAGTTGAAACTTGGTACACACATACCCCGTGGGTTGATGTATCGTGTATACTGAATTCAGGGACAAGGGCCCATAACTCTAAGAGTTACATCCCCCTTAATTGTTTTTACTATTTACCATTAATCAAATTTTCGTTACAGATTTCTCAGGAACTATGAAAGTTTAAAAGTTGAAACTTGGTGCACACATCGAAAATGGGCTGATGCATTGTGTATACCGGTATCAGGGCCAATGGTACATAACTCTTGGAGTTACATCCTTCAATAGGTTTTACAAATTACCACTCATGAAAATTTTCGTTACAAATTTCTCGGGACCAATGAAAGCTGTAAAGATGGCATTTGGTACACATGTGGACAGTGAGCTGATGTATCATGTATACTAAATTCAGGGCCCATGGATTATAACTCTTAGAGTTACATCCCTTGGTGGGATTTGCAATTTTGCCATCATTGAAAAATGTTTGTCACAATTTTCTCAAGAACTGTATTTCTTATAGTTTAATCCCTTGATAGTTTTTACAATTTGCAATAAATGAAAAAAATTAATTACAGATTTCTAAGAAACTATGAAAGCTCTAAAGTTGAAACTTCGTACTCACATGGACAGTGAATTGATGTATAGTGTATACTAGAGTCAGGGGCAACAGCCTATAACTTTTGGAGTAATATTCCTTGGCAGGTTTTACAATTTACCATTAATGAAAATTTTTTGTTACAGCTTTCTCCGCAAGTGTGGAAGCTGTAAAGTTGAAACTTGGTACACCAATGGACAATGGGCTGATGTATCGTGTATACTGAAATCAGGGGCAAGAGCCTATAACTCTTGGAGTTACATCCCTTGATAGATTTTACAACTTATCATAAATGAAAATTTTTCGTTACAGATTTCTCAGGAACTATGATAGCTGTAATATCGAAATTTGGTACACACATGGACAATGGGATAATGTATAGTGTATATTAGAATTAGGGTCAAGGGCCTATAACTCTTGGATTTTCATCCCTTGATAGGTTTTACAATTTGCCATTAATAAAGTTGAAACCTGGTACACACATAGACAGTGGGTTGATGTATTGTGTATACCGGAATCAGGGCCAAGGGCCCATAACTTTTGGAGTTAAATCCCGTGATATGTTTTGCAGTTTACCATCAATGAAAACTTTTTGTTATAGATTTCTCAAGAACTATGAAAGCTGTAATATTTAAGAAATGAATGTAATTCATTTAACGTTCATCGAAGTATGACCAGCATCGGTTCACAAGCAAAGTAAGTGAATCCCGAAGGGGTTCATTTAAACTTTGCTCGTAACCCAATGTTGTTCATAATTCGATATACGTTAAATGAATTACATTCATTACTTATATTTACATTATTTCCCCTCAATCATATGACGAAACATTCGTGTTTAAGGGCTAAAATGAAAGAAGAAAACAAGTGCACGCAGTTTTCCTATTGACAACGGAACAGCGTCATTGGCGCCATAACGTCACCGTCATCCAATCATATTGAAAAGAACCATTGTTTATTTCGACGTCACTGACGTCGCGTTAGTCAATGTATTCATTGAAGTATGAACAACATTGCTTCCCAGTAGTTAACTATAAGGGCTTTCTATAAATGCTCTGAGAGTGTAAATATTGAAACTTAGTACACACATGGACAGTGGGCTTATGTATAGTGCATACTTATATTATTTTTAAGAACTGTAAGGGTTAAAAAGTTGAAACCTGGTACACACATGGACAGTGGGCTGATGTATTATGTATACCAGAATCAGGGCCAAGGACCCATAACATTTAGAGTTCAATCCCTGGATAGGTTTTACAATTTACCATAAAGAAAAACTTTCATTACAGATTTCTCAGGAACTATTAAAGCGCTAAAATTGAAACTTGGTATACACTTAGACAGTGGGCTGTTGTATTGTGTATACCAGAATCAGGGCCGAGGGTCTATAGGTATTGGGGTTACATCCCTTGAAGGTTTACAATTTTCCATTAATGAGCAATTTTCGTTACACTTTTCTCAAGAACTGTAAGTGGTGTAACATGGTATACATATGGAAAATGAGTTGATGTATCGTTTATACCGGAATCAGGGCCAAGTGCTCTTAAGTCATGGAGTTTAAATCCCTTGATAGGTTTTACGTTGCCATGTTACCATGTCCTACAGTGATGTTATCTGATCAGCATGAATTAACCAGAATGCCGCGGAAGGCGGCGTCGCACCTGCTGGGTCAAAGTTACAGGACGTGGTTATTAAATAAGTTTATTTCATTCTTAGCAGTGCTTAGTTGGAAAAGTGACAAAAATTGAAGAAAAGGATTATATGAATATAGGAATTTCATTGAAAGCGTATGAATTTTCTCATATGATGCATGAGAAATTGGGCTCAAAAAATACCCAAAATCTGTACAATTTCCTACAATCTGAGGTTCAGAAAATGACAATGTTAAAGTGGAAAAAGTGACAAAAATAAATTTAAAAATCATATCCAAACCACGTGCACTTCTGCAGACACAGGAGAAAACATGTGCAAAGTTTCAAAAAGACCGGTTTAAAATTGTATAAAAAGTTGCAATCACAAGGTACCCACTGTCTATACATCTGAGGTCAGAAAATGACAAAGTTCAAAAAGTACAAAAAAGTGAAAAAAAAAAATACGGCAAGGATTATATGAAAAGCACATGCACATCTTCAGACTATGCAGAAAACATGTGCAAAGTTGCAAAAAGATTAGTATAAAATTGTATGAGGATTTGTGCTCACGAGGTAGCCACTGTCCATATATTGAGGGTGAAAAATGACTAAGTTCACAATGGGGAAAAAAGTTAAAAAAAATATATAATTCAACAATTGCATCCCAATCACATGCACATTCTCATACCATGAAGAAAACGCATGAAAAGTTTCATAATAATCGGTACAAAACTGTAAGAGGAGTTGCGCTCACAAGAGGTACCAACTGTTTATATACAAAGGGTGAAAAATGACTAAGTTCACAATGTGGAAAAAGTGACAAAAAATAATCTAACAATTATATCTATGCACATCCTCACACCATGAAGGAAACATATGCAAAGTTTCAAAACGAATGGTAGAAAACTGTAAGAGGAGTTGCGCTCACAAGAGGTACCCACTGTCTATATACTGAGGGTAAAAAATGACTAAGTTCACAATGTAGAAATAGTAACAAAACATGTTTTAACAATTATCCCCAAACCACATGCAGATCCTCATACCATGCAGAAAACATATGCAAAGTTTCAAAACGATCGGTACAAAACTGTAAGAGGAGTTGCGCTCACAAGAGGTACCCACTGTCTATATACTGAGGGTAAAAATGACTAAGTTCACAATGTGGAAATAGTTATAAAAAATGTTCAAACAATTATACCCAAATCACATGCACATCCTCATACCATAAAGAAAACACATGCAAAGTTTCAAAACAATCAGTATAAAACTGTAAGAGGAGTAGCGCTCACAAGAGGTACCCACTGCCAATATACTGAGGGTGAAAAATGACTAAGTTCACAATGTGGAAAAAGTGATAAAAATATCCTAACAATTATACCCAAACCACATGCACATCCTCATACCATGAAGAAAACATATGCAAAGTTTCAAAACGATCGGTACAAAACTTTAAGAGGAGTTGCGCTCACAAGAGGTACCTACTGTCTATATACTGAGGGTGAAAAATGACTAAGTTTACAATATGGAAAACGTGATAAAAAATGTTCAAACAATAAACCCAAACCACATGCACATCTTCATACCATGAAGAAAACACATGCAAAGTTTCAAAACAATCAGTATAAAACTGTAAGAGGAGTTGCGCTCACAAGAGGTACCCACTATCTAAATATTGAGGTGAAAAAATGACTAAGATCACAATGTGGAAAAAGTAACAAACAATAATCTAACAATTATACGCAAACCACATGCACATCTTCATACCATGTAGAAAAAAAAATATGCAAAGGTTCAAAATGATCGGTACAAAACTGTAGGAGGAGTTGTGCTCACAAGACACCCATGGTAAATGTTGACAGAAAGACGAACGGACGGACGAGCGGACGGAAACTTGCACGCCTAAGTCGCCCATGCTAAAGCAGGTGCGACAAAAATATTTCAACACTAGGAGTATTTTCCTCTGATAGCGCTGCAGCAGGATTATAGTCAGATCTTCTGATAGCTCTAGTTTTAACTGACACCCACCTCCAATGCTACCTACACTGATTCTCCGCAACTACCTCCGGAAGATATCCTCACGGTTTTCTTTTCACAACACGGTGTTGCGCATGTGGAGATAAACAGCCGTGAACAGAAAACCATTGCTCACTTTTCATAAGGGCCTTGATGAGCAGTAATACAAACATGAAGTTGAAAAATTTATCTCCTTTTTTAGAACTGAAAAAAAAAAACAGGTGTATTCAATCCCTTCCCAGCAGGCAGACAACGTTGAAACAACATCGATTCATCGTTCATTTAACATCAAAACGTTGAATCACGTCGAAAGGACGTTGTTTCAATGCTGTGAGCCCGCTTGGTTGATTAGATTTTATAACAAGCATATTCGTCTAAGTGTGTTTGTATTTTCAAACGTCAACAGGTATAGTGATGGACAATGATAATGCAGTCACAGATCAGGTCACATGTTATAAATGTGGCGGCACACATAGATCCAAGGACATGAATGACGATCCCTTGACAGAACACAAGCAAATATATCCGCAGTGCTTTAAGGTAGGAAGCACACTTTTTCAGGCTTATTAAATATTTTAGAATACAACATCGTGATTAATCGATAATGATACCGATCCTAATGCGTAGTTATCTTGGTTTTATTCCCTACTTAACCCTTCTCTTGCTGAATACGACATGCCCTGTCTTAGCAAACAGTGCAGATCCAGATCAGTTGGCTTCTGAAGAAGCCAACTGATCTGGATCTACACTGTTTGTCATTAAATATGTGAATTTCTATCAAAAACCCGGATCAAGTAATCGGATTGGTTGGATATTAGAAGTTGATCTGGATCTACACTGTTTGTCATTAAATATGTGAATTTCTATCAAAAACCCGGATCAAGTAATCGGATTGGTTGGATATTAGAAGTGGGCGTGGCATCTTTATTTATTCGGCATGACACGGGTTAAGAGACATTGTGGAGGCTCAAATCGCCATGTCCGTCCGTAACCCTTTGGGTATGTCTCATAACTAAAGAATCGTATATGCTATCGTCTAGTGCTTTCTAATACTGAGTGTGAAATATCATGATCTCTTTCTGTCATGTGTCCGCCATCCGTACGTCCGTCTTCCGTTCACATTTTAAGCGACTTCCCTCCTGATTCCACAGGGCAAATGTTTATCCTACTTCCTGTTGAGCCTCCTTGGGGCCGGAGAGCGTAATAACACTAACGTGATTCAAAGACTAAGATGGTCGCCAGGTCCTTAGACGGTAAAACTCTTTAGAGCAATGAACAGCTAAAGTGTCAAGTACCATACTAGCTAGTTTTCGGCCAGTTAGGCCTCACCGAGGCGGTTCTAACGAGTACCCACAATCTATGTTTTGAGCAGAAATAAGAAAAATAATGTATACCCCTGTAAACCCCAGTTTTACTATATAAAAGTGGGGTTTAAGGGGGTCACAACTACATAGGTATGTTTTCGTGATGTTTTCAAAAAAAAAAAACAAACCAGGAAATGGCTCAGTTGTCACAAAGGACCAGAAAATCGACTAAATGAACTATCCTTATAATATATATTGGAAAAGTCTAATTTCAATTTAAGGTATGCCAGGTCATGTGATTTAGATATTTCCAGAGAAAAATGGCTAAACTATTTACAAACAGTGCAAACCTTAATCAGACTGTATAACGATTGATCACTTTCGTAGATGCCGCATGTGAAAACGTATCGGATTGACGTTGTAGGAGAATGAATCGGTATAAGAGTAAGGAATCTGAACGTTGATGTTTTAAAGATAATTGAACAAATCAATCTGTAGTAATTTTCAAGGTATTAGTGATAAGGTGACTAACCATAACATAAGACAAGTTTTGAGTTCGAAGTCCCCACTGGTACTTGAGCTTCAAAATTGTTTCAGATACCCAATCAGTGCGGCCGAAACTCAAAATACATAGAAGCAGTGAAAGCCTCTCTCCCTCTCTCTCTCTCTCTCTCTCTCTCTCTCTCTCTCACACACACACACACACACACACACACACACACACACACACATACACACACACAAATATATATATATATATATATATATATATATATATATAACAAAGTCACAGTATTCCCGTTAGTCATTTTTTTTAAATCCTGAAGCGCTTTCACATAAATGATCTTCAGCAGGATGTCCAAATTGAATGACGTTATTAAGAACTGTACAACAAGCTAACGTCATGAAATTCCGGGAAATACTGACATTGAAAATGACGTCTCGCCCAAACGTCAATGATTCACAATTTAAATGTAAAAAAAATAGGTGCTAGGCCACCACGATCCCTACAAAACAACATAAGTGTATAAAACGGCTCTGATCAGACTGCGCATCCGCGCAACCTAATCAGACCTATTCCCGCCGGGTCCCCAGTAACATATAGAGCTTCCAGCGAAGACATCGATCAGGCCGCACGCATGCACAGTCAGATCTGAGTGTTGGCTGGACACATCCCGTGGAATCTCATAACAAAGACTCCTATCAGCCCTCGGATCCGCGTAGCCCAGTCAGAGACCTAACCCCAACCCTGGGTCTCCAGTAATCGATGCAAAGCATGACGAACACACCGATCGGGATTCGCGGATGCGCAAGCTGATCCGAGTGCTCGCCGGACGCACACCAAGAAACATACAGGAATCGCAGGGCCTCGGACGATATGAGCCACATCATATGATTTCCACATATATACTTTGTCATGACTGACCATGCCAGCAGGTGTGGTGTGTGACACACAGGTTACACACATCCCAGTCATCATTCTACGTAAGTCTATATCGGGCCGTCATCGGCCCGTCAGGGTAGCTGACGGGCCGATGACGACCCGATGTAGATTTACGTAGAATGCTAGCTGGGATACACAAAAAGTAACAACATTAGAAAAAGGACTTGTTAAAAAAGTCACTAGGAGTTAAAAAAATAACAGAAGTCCTCAGCAGAACCTGCCAAGTCTCCTCCCAGCCCACGGGTGCTATATTTCGGATGTAAACCCATGAGTTGTCACCAAAGAGACAGCCTCGGTTGAACATCCAGTCCAAGTTGCTATTGTCCATGGAACTAAGACGATCTTGTAACTTTTTTACCTCGTTTGGGTCAGTAGAAATATTCCCTGTACCTGGGTATGGACTTGGTCCTTAAGAGAAGGGATCATGTGTGTGTGTGTGTGTGTGTGTGTTATTTAGATAAACATATATTAATATGCATACTGATTGCAGCATTAGAAATTATGTTTAAATTTTCACACACACACACACGTCCTGCACGCCTGTTTTTGTACATATAGCATATGCGATCATACTTGAGCCGCACCGGAGAAAACGTACCGTCTGACATGTGCCGGCAACGAAGACTCGCATAAACCTGCGCATCCACGAAGTCTGATCAATCTTCATTTGCTACATGAAGAAATTTTGCATCCTGTCTATCCAAAATGCACCCAGTAAACATTCTAATCAGACTGCGTGAATGCGCAGACTCATCTGGATCTTCGCTGGACGCCATGTCCAACGGCACAATTCCTGACGACGGGCTTATTTGAATACTTATTTATTTTACTTTCATTGTAGGAGAAATGGATAGTCCAGATGTATTCGTACTGATGATGGAAAGCCGGCAGTAAGCATAAAGGGTTTACTGTATAGTCGGAATTTTACCAGAAAGTCGCATTTGACCGCTGTATTTTACTGCAGAGATATATAGAAAAAAGTAGATCCAGATCTTATATTTTTCACTGCTTAGAGGAGTGAAAATATAAGTTTTATATTTTCACTAGTGAAAATATAAAACTTATATTTCACTAGTATATATATATATATTTTCATTTTCTGTACAGTTGTGACTACTGTGAGATTACGAAACGCGCCTATTCAAATATATAGAAAAGTTCACCTCTCTAAAAAAAAGAATATTTTCAGATAAAAAAGAAACTCTGATATTTTCATATTTCTGCTCAAAAACAAAGATTGTGCTACTCGTTAGAACCGCCTCGCCGAGGCGGTTCTAACGAGTAGCCACAATCTTTGTTTTTGAGCAGAAATAAGAAAAAAAATGTATACTCCTGTAAACCCCAGTTTTCTAGATAAAAGTAGGGTTTAAAAGGGTCAAAATTATATAGGCATGTTTTCGTGATGAGAAATTGTTTAGACAGTATAGACGACTTGATACACTGGTACAGCTTCTGCCATTCTTCTATGCAATATGCCCCTTCTGAAATGCGGTCTATCTTAAAAGAGTTTCATCCCCGCCCTTGCATATGTATTGATACTCCTTAAAATGTTAGAATAAGCACAAGCAAACTAAATCTGATTCCTTTGCATATTACCGTATTCGACCTAATAATGCGCATAGTGAAGCAATTCCGTACTCTTCAGATTAGAGCAAGAATACTTTTTGCCAGCTTCTTGATAAAGGCATATGCTGTGGATACCCGTTTGAATTACAATTCAAATAACTTCCCGCAACATATGCTTTTATAAAGAAAATAAAAAAACGGGTGTGGTGGGGTCGGTTCTGAAATAAAATGATAATAGATAATACCAACTAGTCTCTGAACAAGTTTGTTCAAGGCGAATAACTCTGTTTTTATCTCTTTTGGAATAGTAAGTATATAGGAAGGAGAGGGAGGGGGAAGGGGCGGATGTAATTTGGGGATAATTATGGTACGGGTGTGCGAGCCAGTATTTCGAAACCTACCCCATTTATATATCTGGCCTTTGGATAAACAGGCCCATTCATATACTAGATCATCTGAAATGTTCACCAATTCATATACTGCCCTTTGATTTTTTTTTTTTTTTTTTTTTTTTTTTTTTATGTACCCATTTATTGCTGGTAGTTATACAAATATCGCAGTCTTTTCATTGAATTCCAAGATAACAGGCACGCTCGAAAGATCTCTGAGCGAAAAATATGTGCATATACCGGAATGTCAGACTAGTGGGACCTTTCATATGCCAATCAAGAAAAATCGGGTCAGTCATATACTTTTTTTTGTTGAAAAAAGGGGGATAATAAAATATACGTAGCAGCGCTGAAAAAGGGGGCCATTCGGCATGCACATCCATACTATGCCATGTATAGGCAGTTATCCGCCCCTCTCTCTCTCTCCCACCCCACCCCCCACCCCCACCACAGAGAGAGAGAGAGAGAGAGAGAGAGAGAGAGAGAGAGAGAGTTTTGGTTGAATTTTACTTCAAAATGCGTTGTGTTTTAAGATGCGAAAGAACATCTTCGTAGATCTATTAACACACACAAAGGGAGCCAATTTTATTTCTTTTTTAGGGTAGACTATTTATTTACAGAAGGGAGGCAGTTATTCACCTTATTTTCCTTTTGGTAGAGGTTCTTTTTCATTTAATGATATTATTTATGCTTGTATTATGTGAGCGTCAAGATCAGAGAACGTACCTTTCGGACATGTGCGCACATTTTGCATTACGAAAACACGCCTATTCAAATATATTGAAAATTTTACCACCAAAAAAATGAAAATTTTCAGATGAAAAATTCTGGTAGTTTTATTTATTTCTGGTCAAAACATAGATTGTGGGAACTCGTTAGAACCGCCTCGTCGAGGCGGTTCTAACGAGTACCCACAATCTATGTTTCTGAGCAGAAATATGAAAACTGTTGTAAATGTATACCCCTGTAAACCCCAGTTTTACTGTATAAAAGTTTGGTTTAAGGGGGTCAAAACTATATAGGCGTGTTTTCGTGATGGATAGCCAAGAATGCAGATTTTCTTCGTGTGGACAACTAAGACTTAGATCAGGCTGATTTGAGTCTTAGTTGAGCGCACATGTCAGAAGGTACGTTTTCTCACGTTCCGGCTCATATATCAAAGGAGGGAACAGGGTACGGAGGAACAAGATGATATAACGATCTGATTCAGCACATTCCGCTCATACTTGTAAACATTCAGCTTAAGGGAACTTGATAAGATTTAACTCATCATGAAAGACAGTATGTGGAGACGACAGATTAGCAATTATATCAACCTGATCACGGTTCTTACAGCATGTTGGAGTAGAACAGAACAGAATTGGCGTTTTAATACGCAGTCATAATATGCGATAAAACTTCCTTGCCATTACGAAAACTTGCCTAATCAAATACATTGAATATTTTACCACCAAAAAATGAAAATTTTCAGATAAAAATTCTAATACAGTTGACTCTCGCTATCTCGACCTCGCTTATTTCGAATAACCGCTTATCTCGAAGTGAAAATCTGGTCCCTGCCTAAACATGAAAATCTAACAACATGTAAAAAATATTGTGGAAAAGAGGAGAAATTGCTCCTCAGGAGCAATTTCTCCTCTTTTCCACAATATTTTCAATATATCTCTAGCTTCAAGAGTCCAATTACACATATATTTGTTTAATGTGGTTAATCGAATTAGTTTTTCCTCAATTCTGCAAGTCTGATATGTCGAAGTACGGATATCTCGAAGTATTTCAGAGAGTCCCTTGGAATTCCAGATAACGAGAGTCGACTGTATATACATTTTTCTTCTTTATATTTCTGCTCAAAACATAGATATTGCCTGGACGAGGCGGTTCTAACAAGTATCCACAATTTAAGTTTTTGAACTGAAATAAGTAAATAATGTAAATAATGTAAATCCCTGTAAACCCCAGTTTTACTATATAAAAGTGGTGTTTAAGGGGATCAAAATTTTATAGGCATGTTTTCGTGATGCAAACATTAGTTTTCCTAACGTTACGACCAGGTTACTGTGACGTTGCTTTAGAAATGCTTTGGAAATTATTTTACATGAAACTGCTTAGCTTATTCTAATATATACTAGTGGATTCGACATTCTGTTGTGTGTGTGTGTGTGTGTTTTTTTGTTTGTTTTTTTGTTGTTTCTTTTTTTCTTTGTTTTTGTTTTTTTTTTTTTTTTTTTTTTCGGAATTAAAGGCTCCATATTCCACAAAAACAGACATTTTGTTATCCAAGAAAGGAGGAAAAATCGATATATGGTATTATTACATTCATAAAATGTGGCACCTTACAGCCTGTAAAATTTCAGTTAGTCTCTCGTTGTTGAACTGGATCAAAATGAAATGATTTTTTATCTTACCTCTGAATTAATGTTGCCAAGATTAATTCAGAAATACGATAAAAAAAATCATTTCATTTCTGATCCAGTTCAACAACGAGAGACTAGCTGATATTTTACAGGCTGCCAGGTACCACATTTTATGATCATGTGATCATATTAATACCATATATCAATTTATTAAACCTTTTTCGGATAAAACATGTTTATTTTTGTGGAATATGGAGCCTTTAAACCTGCATTGTGGAGAACTTTCGAGATTTTGAACACAACCAAAATGATATGCTTTATATATTTAGAATCCAGACGCTCGTAATGCTGTATCCTTCAATTTCACCACACTGTATAGCAAAACTCGCCGGGTTCGATGGCCCAGTTGTATACGCGTCCGACTGGAGATCAGTAGGTTGTAGGTTCGACTTCGGCATGGTCGGCAACATTCTTTCGTGGAGATTGATCATGAGATTGATTGGTCATTCTTTCCCCTCCGGTGATTCAAGAAGGGTAGTTGTTAGTTTCTGGCGAAAGAACGTGCACAATACAGGTTAAATGCTTAGAGTACTAAGCCTGCCAGTAAAAGTGTGGGTAAGTAAACTGACCGCGCTCGACATGATCTCACTGGGTTGACTGGGCCGTAAAACCTCAACACAAACACGAACATTTAGCAAAACCCGGGGATCAGTAGCGTCATCAATTATGAGAATGATTATGAATTATGAGAATGATCACATTTTGGACATCTTTTCGCTCGACACGGCCCAAGTACTGATCTCAAATAGGGTGTCTCGGTGATATATAGCTCCAGTCCCTAAGGAGTAAATTTATCGCTTTTTTATAATTGTCTTTGGTACAGAAACTTAAATAAAACCAAGACAATTAAAACGGCTAAGATTATGAAGCACTGGTCTCTCCTAGTGACCAGTGCTTCAAAATTTTAGCATGTTAGCATACTACTTAGGAAACATGCATTTGCTTAAACGAAACACGTGAAGTTCAAAATACGAGATGCCTAGAAAAGGACGAATTACCGCAATAGGAGATACTTTTATTCTGACCCAACATAGCTACCTTTTTTTTTTTTTTTACCATCAACAGCCCCAAACTGTTCCAGTGACAATAATATTGATTACTGCAAGGGAGATAATCCATGCTTTTTTTACCTGGTCTCGTTCACTCTGTAACGAAATTATCCTTCTTACCTTAATCTGTTTACCTTCCGGGTTTAGCGCTTTGCGCATTTCAACAGACGACACTTTGACATATTGTCTTTATTTTTCCAGAAAATATGCTACGGTATTCCCTGCAAATTGTTTCCCCACGAGACAGTTTGCTGAACTGCTAAATCCTATTTTCTGGGCAAAATGAGAAAAATATCACCAATCTGTTGTCTACTGAATCTGCCCAGAGATTAATGAAGGCTAATCTAATTTTAGTAAATTTTCTGAAAATGGAGACGATTCTTAGTATTATTGATATAACTATTCGAACTTCATTTCTGGCTCAAATATCTTTGGGACCATGGACATTTGTTCTAGACATGGGTAGTTCGATCCAATTAGGATTAATCATAACGCCAGGTCAGGAGACAATTTGAGATAATTAACCCTTAAAGCGCCAATCACAACAATTGTCGTCTGCTTTGTCTTCTGCTTGTGATTTTAAAAGTCATTTCTGCAAACAGTGTGGACCCAGATCAGACTGATCTGGGTCCACACTGTTTGCCGGTATGCAAAAAATAGCTTTGAGAAGTTTGCAAGAATATTCAGCAGACGACATAAACAGACGACATTTTCAGATGCAGTTTTCTTGGCGCTTTAAGGGTTAAGACATGCCTTTTCGATCTTCTAGGCAACAATGGTATGTCGAGTGTACTCTTTGAATCACATCGATGAGGCGATTCTAATGAGTGCACACAACATACTTTTTTATGAAACATAAAATACAATTCCCCTTAAATATCCCTAAATATTTGTATGCTTGAGTTATCGGAAGAATTACATAGGGACAAAAACGCTCGGGAGTAACTTGGGGATAATTTTGGTATGGGTGTGCGAGCCAGTACCTACCCCATTCATATACCTGGTCTTTGGAAAAAAACGGACCCATTCATATACTAGATCGATGAAACGTTGATCCATTCATATTGTTACGAGCCAGGCGTAACGAGAAAGAAATGAAAGTGAAACCAGCAACAAGCTTTAAATTATTAACAATATTTATTCACAAAAAAAAAAAAAGATTCAAAACAAAAGAATGTAAGTAAACAGTACCTTCAAGTTTATGCGACAAAGTCCCTCAGAAATAATCCACAAGAATTTATTAAACAAATCCTTTGAATAACAGTTTCTGATCCCACAATTTTAAGTTCCTGAATTCAGAATTTAAGTCCAGAATGAATAAAATATTAAAGTTATCCAGTATAGAATAATTTCCGATGAAAGTATACAAAGATGCCCATATGGAAATCTTTCCTCCTTATATAACATCAAAGAACATTCTAGAAAAAGAATTTACTACAGGCACCTCTTTTTCTCCAGGTTCAGTCAAGAAACTTCCAAATATTCTATGATATGCCAAAAATAACTTAGCCCAGAATCAAGGACATCAACAACATGTTATTGTAAACATGTTGTTCCAGAAAGTTATGTATGGAAACATAGTAAATAAAGTTATTAATGGAAACATAGTAAACATGATGCTTAAAATAATTGAAAACCTTATATATAACACTTCCCCTCTTCAAGGAAAAAAAAAAAAGATTTATATAATAAAGCTTTCTTTTGCCATAAAAGTATCATACAATAAAATACTGATAAAGGCAAGTATTATCTTATATACAGCAAGTTACAGGAAACCACGGATCAAGACACCATGCTCTAGACAAGGCATCAGGAATAATATTATCTTTTCCTTTGATATGCCTGATGTCAAGATTGTCTTCCTGTAATAACAGGCTCCATCTGAGCAACCCCTGATTCTTGTTTTTCATCTGATGGATGAAAGTCAGCGGATTGTGATCGCTGAAAACAACAATAGGTGAAGATGAAGAAGTTAGATAAACTTCAAAATGTTGAAGAGCAAGAATGAGAAACAAACATTCTTTCTCTACTGTATAATAATTCTTTTGATGTTTGTTAAACTTTTTGGAAGAGTAACAAACTGGATGATCCACACCCTTGTCATCCTCTTGCAGCAATACACCACCTACACCAACATCACTTGCATCTATAGCTGGCTTAAATTCTTTATAAAAAATTGGTGCCAAGAGAACTGGCTCACTCCTCAGTATAGTTTTAGTTTATCAAAGGCATTCTGACAATCATTGGTCCACTTAAACCTCGTTCTTTTACTAAGTAAATCAGTCAGTGGCTTAGCAATGACAGAAAAATTATTACAGAATTTTCTGTAATAACCGGCCATTACAGGAAATCTCATCAGTTGTCTTTTGCATGTGGGCGCCGGAAAATCTGAAATAGCTTCAACTTTAGCTTCTGTAGGTTTAACCTGACTTTGACCCACAACATGTCCTAGAAATGTTAAAGTTGCATGACAGAATTCACTTTTAGCAAGGTTTATTGTCAGTTTTGCTTCTCTTAGTTTATCAAAGAATGCTTTGATAGTTCCGAGATGGTGATTCCATTCATCATTGTATATGATGGCATCATCGATGTAAGCCTCGCAATGCTCGATTCTAGCTATTATAGTGTTGATTAAACGTTTAAATGTTGCTGGAGATCATTCCGAAAGGCATTACTTTATAGTGATATAATCCATCAGGAGTAACAAATGCTGAGATCTCTTTGGTTCTTTCTGTAAGAGGAATTTGCGAAAATCCTTTCAGAAGGTCAAATTTAGGTATATATTTTGAATTTCCAATTTTGTCAATACAGTCATCCATTCTTGGTATGGGAAAAGTGTCTGTTTAACTCAAATTATTGACCTTCCTGTAATCGGTAGACATCCGATATGATCCTTCCGGTTTTGGTACAAGAATACAAGGTGAACTCCACTCACTTTGGCTTGGTTCAATGAAATCATTGTCCAGCAAATACTGAATTTCCTCCTTAAGATATTTTGTTTTGTTGGGTTCATTCTATATGGATGTTGTTTGACAGGTTGTGAGTCCTCAACATTCACATCATGATAAATTGTGTCAATCCTTGTTGGAATATCCGGAAATAAGTGTTCATATTCATGAATTAAGTGTTTCAGTTCCTTTATTTAGACTGGATTTAGGTGTTTCTGGTCGAGATCCTTTAGAATGTCAGAATTCTGGAGTTTTGATGAAGCAGGGTCAGATTTGATCAAGTTCATATCTTCAGAGTTCATTTCACTTTGTTCCTGAGGGACTGAACTAACAACATTTATTGGTGTAACAGAAGAGCTATCCCTATCTATGTGTTGTTTAAGCATGTTAACATGACATAATTGTTTTTGTTTGCGTCTCCCAGGAGTGTTAACAGTGTAATTTACATCATTAATCTTTTTATCTACAGTGTAAGGGCCGTAAATCTGGCTTGCAATGGTTTTCCAAGAATAGGCAAAAAAGTAAGTACCCTGTCTCCAGGCGTGAATGTTCTTTCTTTTGCATTTTCATCATACCAATGTTTCATTTTCCTTTGTGCTGACTTAAGATTGGTCCGAGCAGCTTCACAAGCTTTAGACAGCCGGTCTTTAAAATCTGATACATACTGAAGTAAGTTCAAAGAACTTTCATCATTTGAGAGAAATCTCTCTTTCAAAAATTTCAAAGGTCCACGCACAGTGTGGCCAAATACCAGCTCAAATGGACTGAAACCAAGAGATTCCTGAACAGATTCTCTAACGGTAAAAAACAATAAATGAATGCCTTCATCCCAATCTTTTTCAGTGTCAAAGCAGTATGATCTGATCATATTTTTTAGTGTCTGATGAAATCTTTCAAGGGCACCTTGACTTTCAGGATGATAAGGTGACGATTTATATTGAGTAATGCCCAACTCATGCATGACCTGTTGAAAAATTCCAGACATAAAATTTGAGCCCTGATCCGACTGAACAGATTTTGAGAGGCCTACAAATGTGAAAAACTTTACCAAAGCCTTAACAATATTCTTTGTTTTAATATTCCTAAGTGGAATGGCTTCTGGGAAACATTATAGTGAGAAGATACTCATGAACTGACTTGGTTTTGGGCTAGGGACCAACACAGTCAATAATTATCCTGCTAAAAGGTTCATCAAAAGCAGGTACAGGCTGTAAATGAGCTTTTGATATTGTCTAGATGGGTTGTTCTACCATCTGACAAGTATGGCAAGATTTGCAAAACTGAGAAACATCAGATTTTAACCCTGGCATTAAAAATGGTTAAAAATTTTGTGGTAGGTCTTATTTTTACCTAAATGACCTGACATGGGAGTTTCATGGGCCCGGTTTAAAATTTAAGGGCGATTAACCCTTGGAACCACTATTTAATGGTTAACAGCCACTTGTCTTCTGCTGAGACATCAGGACGACGCCATTTTCTCATTAAAATGCCATTTTTGACATAGAAACAGACTGGAACTTGATCTATTTCTTTCTCATCAAAAGCCCTTTCAAGTAAAGGCAAAACTTCAGGGTCATTATGCTGTTCCTTGCAGTTGTGACTTTGACACCAAGTCATGACCTTGACCTCGGTCATTGAATAGTGAAGAGTAATGACTGGACTCTGACTTGTCACTTAAGCCTGTCTGCTTGTCAGACAGCCTGGATGAAAGGAAATTTGTAATCTCATGTTTAAAAGACTGACCCAAAAAGGTATCAGTAAAATCTATGTCCCCATCATTCTGTTATGCTTTCTTAGCCATGGCCCTTGTAACGGCACAAGATGGGTAAAGATCAGGGATTTCCTGTTCAATGGGATCAGGTGGCTGATCAATACAAGGTATGTAAGTCAAAAGTGGGTTTACCACAACCTTATCTCCCGCCAAGTCATTGCCTAACAATAGTGAACACCTTTAAAAGGTAAAGAAGGTCGAATACCAACAGCCACTAAACCAGTCACCAAGTCTGAGGATAAATAAATGTTATGAAGAGGAACATTAACAAATCCACACTCCACACCCTGAATAAGGACACTTGTCCCAGAAGAAGTCTTCTCGGAAAAAGGCAGAGTATCTGCTAAAATAAGGCATTGAGAAGCACCAGTATCTCGTAAGATTTTAATTGGGGTAGAATGGGCATAGTCACTATTAAAAACACAAAACCATCTGATAAGAATGGTTCATAAATCTCCATAACATAATCAGTCTCAGACCTTTCGGTCTGGGTAGGATCTCCCTCCTTAACACATGACTGTGGTTTTGACCGTAAAGAGGTAAGGCCTGTAGGTTTAAGCCCCTCTTTGTTTTTTTTTTTCTTTTCAAATGTAAGCACTCAGAAATAATATGACCTGTCTTTTTGAAATAATTGCAAATTGGTTGAGATAAGGGATTTTAATCCTTGTTTTCACCAGAAGATTTGGGTTTAGGAGTAAATGTTTGGCTATAACTGCCAGGTGGATTACTAGACTATGTTTGGATCCTGATTGTGGTTAAAATGGTCTTCTAGAGAGATTTGACTTATTAATAAAGGAAACTTTATGTGTTAAAGTATAATCGTCTGCAAGTCGAACTGTAGCTTCTAAAGTTTCAACTTGTTTTTCATCTAAAAAGGACTTAATGTCTGAATTTATGCACCTTTTGAACTCCTCTACAAGCATGAGCTGCCTAAGTTTTTCATGGTCAGAGCCTATTTTCTTCGAAGAGCACCACCTATCAAATAGCTGTTCTTTAGTTCTGCCAAATTCTACATCAGTCTGCTCATTTTCTTTCTTACAGTTCCTAAAGTTTTGCCTGTAAGCCTAAGGGACCAACTCATAAGCCTTAAGAATTAATTTCTTTACAGTATCATAACTGGAGCTCTGCTCGACAGTCAGCTGAGTATAAATTTCTCGAGCCTTCCCAATTATTACGCTTTGCAAAAGCAAGGTCCAATGCTCCTTTGACCATTTTAAATTTTCTTCTATTTTTTTCCAAATGAAGGAAATATTTGTCAACTTCTTTTTCTTGAAATGGAGGAACTAATCTGATGTGTTTCGTAACATCAAAATGAATGCCAAAGTCTAAAGGTTGCAGTTTTACCATCTTGTTTTGCATTTCTAATTCTTTCATTCTAAGTTATATTGTCTCTCTCTTTCCTTTTCTTCCTTTTCTATTATAAGTTTTTCTTGTTCTACTCTTAATTTTTCAAACTCGATTTTCTTCTGAATCTCATGCTCTCGCATCTGCAAACCTGTCTGTGTAATGAGAATAAGAGACAAAGCAGAAGAATCAAGTATTTCCTTATCTACCATAAATTGTACCAGGATATTTTTTATTTACTGTTTTAGCATGGACTTGTTGACAGTAGTCAATTCATAGTAAGCAGCAATATCCAACAAATCTGACTTCTTGGCCAAATTTAACAGCTCCTGCTAAGGCGCAGCAATAAAAGCTTGAAAAGGAATAGAAGCAACATTTACAAAAAAACAATTATTCTGGACCAGTTGTTCAAAGCATCGTTAGCTTTACGAGCTCGTTAGTGGTCAAAATGTTAATTGTTCTAGTAAATACAAAATCTTATTCACAGGTACTTTTGCTGAAAACATGCGAGTAGCTTTTGCAAATGCAAAAGCTGCTGACATTTTTTCAGCAAAACTATATGTGTATATGCTATATTTAATGATCAAAGTTTTAACGATACGTTAACTAAAGACATTGTTGGTTTTGAACAACTGGGCCCTGATTAATAAAAAATGGTAAAGTTGTCCAGGAAGAGCTACATTCTCAAAACATAAAGTCCCATTTCTTGCGCTTATTACTTCGTGGTAATGTGAAGTGCTTTCCTTCCGAGGCTCAAATGTTTACCGAGTTCATGATAATAAGATATTTTCTGGTCTTTTGGGACGTTTTTCTCTCATATGTGAAATTGAGTTCAACAAAGCAGCAAAAAAACTTTGGGAATGAGGGTTGTTGTATAATTGCATTTTTATTTATAATGTTTTTTTTCATCGCAGCACATGAACAAATTCAATCTAAATAATAAAAGAAATGTCAAGGAAGAGCCACATCACAGAACACAGCCTCATTACTGCATATGAAGGGTCTCAATAAAACTGAGACTCCCATTTTCTTATCTGTAGTGTGTTCTTTGTTTCCAAAAGCAATCTTTTTTACGTTTATTTTACTACACTGCAGCTGGTATTAGTGCCGTGGGGCGGCGGTAGAACGTCTCCCCGTACTTTACCATGGTGCAGATTATATTTCATTTCCTTTGGGATCATTGGGCTCATTGTGGAATCTTTGAAAATGGAGTTCTGCTCATGTATACGCTAGAGGGCGTAAGCAGTGTTGGAAACTTCATTACTGCTTATGAAGAGTCTCAATAAAACCGAGACTCCCATTTTCCTATCTGCAGTGTGTTCTTTGTTTCCAAATGCAATCTTTTTGACGTTTATTTTACTAGTGACAACAATAGGGGGAGTAGTCAAACTGTGACGAACAGCACATTCGTTACAAACCAATAGAAAGCAAAGCAACTAACTCTCCATTTTCCCAATGAGGTGATCACAATGCCAGACAGGACCTACGAAACATAACAATGATAACAAACAGCAAAAGCACGAATAAAGCTATGCGCCGAGTTTGCTATTTTCCGTGTTTGCTTTGTTCTGTATGCCCTAAGGATGTCTACTTCGGAAACATTTTTGATCTAGCAACTGGCGTAACATGGCTGTGTGGAGGCCGTGCAAAGAAGCCGCCCAGCTAGCATTCTTTATAAATCTATAGCTGGCCGTTATCGGCCCGTCAGGTTGGCTGACGGGCCGATCACGGCCCGCTATAGATTTATAAAGAATGCTAGCTGGGCGAGTACTTCAATATAGAGCTGATATTATTAAAGTGTCTTGGCATTTGTATTGACAACTGGCGCAAGCATTATCGGTAAGAAAGGAATTGCGCACAAAGCCGTTTGAGGGCATGAGGAATATTGTGCTTGCGTTTTCGAAATTCCTCATGAACAGATTTAACCCTTTTACCCCTGAGTGTTTGAAGAAAACTCTTCCATTCTTGTCCACTGATGCAAACAGGGGGTTCAATCTAAAATCAAAAAGAATGGAAAACTGTGTAGATCCTGATGAGACGGCTCTCATCTGGATCTACACTGTTTGCACAGGTACTGGTTTTGGTCTACCGGACTGAAAGTGTCTGCTAGTTTCTATATTTGATTCGTTTGTTGTTGTTTTTGTTTTCTTTCTCTTTTTTTTTCTCCGACGGATCTCTGTATCGGATTATCTTTTAATCTGCGGATACAATGCGGATGTTACTAGCAATGCGCTAATTATTCCGCGAGCATCTGGCCTCAGTTTTGGTAATGTAAGAGTTATTATTGACACAGTTTTTGACTTACCGATTTCCACGGGCAGTAATCTCGTCACTCATGGCCAATTGTTATGCAAAGAAATAAGTGACGTGAATATCCGGATATGAGTAGCGCGAGCTTAAAATTTCAGGTGGGTTGTCGACAATCTGGGGCTTTTGTGGTCTAGGAAGGCGTTATTTTAAAAGTCGGAGAATTCTATACTGCGCGGAATTAAATTTCATACAATCTAGCACCAAACTTTACGTCAAGTTATAGCTACGGTGCCTGGAATTCGTTTCATTCTGGCGACAATTGATCTGAACTCGGTGCCATTTTGGACGATTTACCCATTACAATTAATGTGTTCAGCCATATCTGCATCTTGCGTAACGACTTGAATTGGACAGAGGCCGTCGTTTGGCATACGTATTACAATAATAAGAAATGCAAACCAACAATGCAACCAACAAAACCAAAATTAAAGGACAGAATGAGTAGCGCTAGTGGATGTGAATGACGAGATATTTTATGAGTGACGAGAGTAGCGAAATTGGTAATAGCTGGTAAAACAAATGTTTGTTTAAAAAATATTTTAAAAAGTAAGTCCTTATCTTGGCATAAAATACCCCTACATGTGCAGATCCAGGAGGATGTCCGAAGTGGTTCGATTTAATCATATTACCGCACATACTCTACGTATTCAGACAGACAGGCCTGAGCCCAGATAAACCCAGATAAGACGCCGCAGAACACGGTTTGCCACTCACCCAGCAATTTTACAAACATTTACAGATAGTAAAATGTGTTGACTTTTTGAAGAGAAGTAGAAAGAAAAGTGTCCGATATCTATCAGATTCATCCAAACTTTCCAATGTAAATGGAATTTCGAGTCAAAAGGAGATTCGACCGAACCCTCCGACCACCCCCACCCCTTTGAATCCGCCACTGCACTCTATCCACAGACAATGTCCTCAGCTATACTTAGTCTTGTTATATTTTTTTATTCATCCCAAATGAAAGCTGAGCTGAAGTTTCCGTTCTGAAGGGTTGTGCTTTTGCTTATTTTAAAATTGCCTCCCTTACACAAACGTAGTGTATACGCACCCCAATTATAAGGAAACAAGTAGATGGGTAGTGCACCAATCAGTTTTAAGGCAAATCATGTACGCTAAAGGGACTGTGCACGTGCGCCCATGCATCGTTACGTCACAGTCCCTTTAGCTAGTATGTCCTCTTTGCTTAATTTTAACGGTATTTCCCCTACTCAAATGCATACTAATTCGTGGGGGTTATGTTAAACAGAAGAGCTATAGCTGAGGACATTGCCTGTGGGTAGAGTGCAGTGGCGGATTCAAAGCGGGGTCGGAGGGTTCGGTCGAATCTCCCTTTGACTCGAAATTTCATTTACATTTTAAATTTTGGATAAATCTGATAGAATTCGGACACTTTTCCTTCTACTTCTCTTCAAAAAGTCAACAAATTTTACTACCTATAAATGTTTGTAAAATTGCTGTGTGAGTGGCAAACAGTGTTCTGTGGCGTCTTATCTGGGTCTACACTGTTTGCTCAGGCCTGTCTGTCCGAATACGTTGATAATATGATAAAATCGACCCCCTCGGAAATCTCCTGGATCCGCACCTGTAGGGGCAGTAATTGCCAAGATAAGGACTTACTTTTTAAAATATTTTTGAAATAAGCATTTGTTTTGCCAGCTGAAACATACATTTTTTACCAATTTCGCTGCTCTCGTCACTCATAAAACATCTCGTCACTCATATCCACTAACGCTACTCATTCTGTCCTATAATTTTAGCATTTTTCCGTTTTTGTTGGTTGCATTGATGGTTTGCATTGTTATGGTTGTAATACGTTTGCCAAATGACGGCGTCTGTCCAATGCAGGTCGTTACGCAAGATGCAAATATGGCTGCAAACATTAATTTTAATGAGTAAATCGTCCCATTGGCACCGAATTCGGAGGGATTGTTGCCAGAATGAAACAAATTCCAGGAACCGTAGCTATATTTTGACGTAAATTTTGGTGCTGGGTTGGATGGAATTTAATTCCGCGCAGTATAGCATTCTCCAATTTTTAAAATAACGCCCTCCTAGATGACAAAAGCCCACCTGTCGACACCCCACTTGAAACAGCCACCTTTTTAGCTCGCGCTACTCATGTCCGGATATTCACTTCACTTATTTCTTTGCATAACAATTGGCCATGAGTGACGAGATTACTGCCCGTGATTTTGCCTTACTGGTTTTTATAATTTATTCAAACTGTTTGCTTGGTTTCTCACTTGACGTTATTATTATTTATCACAAGGGTGCCCTGCGTTCATATTTTGAGCTGCTGAGTATCAAGCAAACATAAATAATAATAATAATAATAATAACCCAGGGGGCACATGGCGTTTATACAACGTCGCATTAACGTCGATGCAACGTCATGACGCTGCGTCGACGTAAATACGAAGTTGTATAAACGCCATGTGCCCGATGGTAAGAACAATAATAATAACTATGCGGGAAGATACTTTTTGATGGGCCCTTGTTCGAACACCAATCTACGTCATCGGAAACAAAGTTTTAATATCGAAAGTTAAGAATCTAAAATCGCACACGTGATGGCAGTTGATCGAACAAAAATGGATAAAATTATAATGAAAGAATCCTCCGATGACGAAAATCGTCAAATACTTCCGACTGGTGGCAAGTATACAGCAGTGTATCCACCGAGTCAGACGAATCGTCAACAATATACAAGTCTGTCGACGGAAAAAAGGACCCATGTAGGTGAAGATGACAGCAATGTGTCGATGGATTTCATGTCTTTGAGTGTATCCGATGATCACCTGAGGGACCATCATGGAAATATCCTTACCAGTGCCAGTAAAAGAGACATTGACATCAAACACTTTAATAAATGGGTACAGCCAGCCAATGCAGAAGGTCAGCTGAATTATCAATCTCCACATGTCAATCCTCAGATGTCACACACCGCCTATATTAAAAGGCCCCAGGTGCATGGGCAAGACACAAGTCCGCACACAAGTTTTGAAGAGGGCAACAGTACTTGCTGGGGACCATCAACTTCTACCAGTGAAACACAAGGCAGATACAGAAGACCAATGGATTACGCTGTACCAGAAATGGCTGATTACCATCGCAGACTGCAAACGTTTGACCATCCTAATTGGCCACATAAGCATCCTAGAAAGGAAGAGTTTGCAAAAGCAGGCCTTTTCTATCAGGGTGAGTGCTATCATTTTAACCATTAGAAAAAAGATTTCATAACACAAAAAGCTCATCAATACAACTTCTTTCCATGTTTTCTTTTGATCTCTCTCTCTCTCCCTCTCCCCCTCCCCTCTCTCTCTCTCTCTCTCTCTCTCTCTCTATCAAATTTGTTGTTTTTTGCCCCATTCCCTTCTGAAAAAAGTGTCTATTTTTAAAAGGAATGAATGTGTGGTCCTTTAAGAATAGACCCTTTTTTCTGAAGGAGATTGGTTGACACTGAAGCAAACAAGGAGACACAAAAGTTGTCTCTTTTGGCCAATAAGGAAAATGCGCCTATATAGTTTTGACCCCCTTAAACCCCACTTTTAAACAGTAAAACTTGGGTTTACAGGGGTATACATTATTTTTCTTACTTTGCTAAAAACATAGATTGTAGGTACTCGTTAGAACCGCCTCGCCGAGGCGGTTCTATTGAGTATCCACAATCTATGTTTTGAGCAGGAATATGAAAAATATCAGATTTTTTTTTTTCTGAAAATTTTCCTTTTTTGCTTGTAATGTTTTCAATATATTTGAATAGGCGTGTTTTCATAATGAGAAATGGGGACACTCTACCAAGTGTATCCAGTCCCCTGTCTCACTTTAGGCAATGAATGCAAGCAATCTAGAGTTTAGTCCTTCAAGTAATAAAAATTGGACGTACCGAGGCGATCTGGCCTTTTCAAATATATTGAAAATTTCACCACCAAAAACTTAAAGTTTTCAGATAAAAATTCTGATATTTTTCATATTTCTGCTCAAAACTTTGATTGTTGTTACTCGTTAACTTCTAACGAGTACCCACAATCGATGTTTTTGAGCAGAAATTTGAAAAATAATGTGTACCCCTGTAAACCCCAGTTTTACTATATAAAAGTGGGGTTTAAGGGGGTCAAAATTACGTATATAGGTATGCTCTCGTGATGAGAAAAACGGGAGCTTCAGAGGGGGTTCAGCTGAACATTGAATTGGCTCAAAAGTTTCATTTTCATGGGATAACATAGATGCCCTAAATATTTACTCCCCTTTTTACCTTATAGGTCTTTTCCACAAGTCCATTTAACTGCCTGTGAATGTGTGTGAAATCGCTGGATGAGTGGTAAACAGTGTAGACCCTGATCAGACGCCGCGTTCTGCGGCATCTGATTAGCGTTACACTATTTTCTCGTCTGCGAAAAGTTGTAGCGGGCGACTTCTGCAAACTTCTCCAAAAGGTCCCAGCTTCCTACATTTCACAAGCATTGCCCCAATTAAAAGTATCACAATAAGACCCGTCTTTACATGTTACGTCGCACAAGCAGATATGAGGGTTGATAAAAATGTGTACAAACTCTGATTAGCATTCGTCTTTTTATCTTTATACCGTTAAACCGATTTTATTTATTTATCTATTTATTTATTTATTTATTTATTTATTTATTTATTTATCTGAGTTACACAATAACGGTAAGTATCCAGATCAGCCCGTGAAGTCGTATAATCTTACAGCGGACTTTCTCATCCCAACTAACATTCTTTATGAATCTATAGCGGGCCGTTATCGGCCCGTCAGCTACCCTGACGGCCGATAACGGCCCGCTATAGATTTATAAAGAATGCTTACTGGGATATACATAGATATATTCTACATATGTAAACGTATAGCAAAGTCCCTGATCTGACTGTGCGGAAGCGCAGACTGATCTGGGCATTTGCTTTGTTTTGATTCTTTTGAGGAGTTTTAACGCCACTGCCATGTGACGTGGTCTTGAATTATTGCATAAAAAGCAGTGTCGCACGTTATTAACAGCCGTGCATTAACCGGCGAAAAGCCATGTATAAACAAGGCAATTCACGCGTTGTTAATGCACGGCTATGCAACTTTCAATATGTTCGTAACGGGGCCACAGATTTGCTGCCGTTACGTGATGTGTACTTCCCGGCCCTAGAAGGAGCATAGTCAGTGGAAATTTCGTTCGCGAGACATCGGTGAAAAGGCGAAATAAAATAGTGCAAGAAATAACGCGAAATGTAGCAAATGTTTTCAGTTTTTATGCAATAATAGCGATCGAACATGGTTTTTCAATGCATAAACATTCGCCAGGTCCCTAGGGAGGCGTTGAAAACCGCGGTCTTCGGCCTCGGTTTTCAACACCTCCCTCGGGACCTGGTGAATGTCAATGCACGAAAAACCATGTTTGATCCCTATAGTGATGATAAGAAATTGCCATTTTATTGTGTGTCACCATATACCCCAGACACACTGACTACTACCAATTTCATAATACTGACACTAGAGTGACCAATCCTGGCTCTTCTTCTTAATGCTGAACGCCAAGAGAAAGGGTTACTTTAGTACCAATTCTAAAGTCTTAAGTATGACCCGGCTGGGGATCAAACCAGAAACCTCCCGAACCGCTGGGTGGCTCGGACCGGTCACGGGGCTTTGCTGTCCGCATATACCCGAAAACAATAATTGCAGTCGGTTCATTTATTTTAAATACCATTCAGCTACTGTCGAATGAATGTACAGATCTGGTATAGCTGCAACAATTCAATTCTCTACTTAATTTGATATGACTGAAGATTTGCATGAAAGTGGAAAATCGGGAAACAGAGGTGTGTAGGTTTGATTGTGTTGGGGTGTATACAAACGTTAACCCTTGTGGGTCATTTTGTGTCGTCTTCCAAAGAAAGGGAGAAAAGAGATAGAAGAGATGGTAGAAGAGATGAAAGAAAGGAACAGGGAAGAAAGAGGAACAAGAATGAAAGTGAAGAAACAGAAGAAATAAAAACATTACCCCTCTACCCTTACCTGCTACAAGGATAGCAGGCCTTGCCCAACTGTAAGCCAATATCAGTTGGACGCCCCGGTGATGTAAGATACACGACACCTTCACACCACCCGACCACCTCAGAGGTGTGTAGGTATGATCCTTTCAGGCTCCACCCCATCGTGTTTGACCCTAAATTTCAGTAACCGGTCAGGAAATCACTTACCCTAATAAAACAAGAAAACGTCATCCTTCTTTGTTGAATGGCATGTGAACGGCATTCTTACCCTCTCTGCTTACGCTGTATGGAACATTAGATCTTGTAAAATTAAGATGTCGTCATCTACTCAGCGGAAAGTCTAAAATGATTTGAAGCTGGAACCTTTTGGAGAAGTTTGCGGAGGTTGCCCACTGCAATTTGTCGCTGAACATTTTTTTGCTTTAATCAAAAATAAAAGAAAATGTTATTGGGAAGAAAAATATAAAAAATGGAGTTGATATATATGTATATATATATATATATATATATATATATATATATATATATATATATATATATATATATATATATATATATATATATATATATATGGTGATCGCTCGATATTACCGTAATATCTCTAAGTACTGGGACAGACAGTCATGAGCAAACATTGTTGTCCATATCAGACGCCGCTGAATGCACTTGTCCAGCAATATTCTAAACGCATCAACAGATAGTGGAACAGACTTTACAAATTATAGGACAAGTATGGTAAGGAGTTAAGGTATCCCAATATTTAGAGTAAATAGTTTAAAACATCTTCTTCATTATTACATACGAGCTTATAACTCAAAAGGGTTGAATTCTTATTCACTTTCAGTTGTTTGAAATCTCATTCGCAGTTCGACAAGACGGTGCACTGTGTAAATTTTAATACATGAACTTCATTGAGCTTAGTCTGCGCATGTGCTGCTCACATTTGCCCGACGACAGGTCTAACTATGTTTAACCTGTTGTTAAATGCATAATGACCCAAGACTTGTACTTTAAAGTACTTATACTTGTCTCCTGTTCACTTGTTTTCAGGAATTATATGCGAGATCCTTGACCAAGTGGTGTGTTTTAAATGTAATGGTTCTATGTATGGTTGGACGTCTACTAATGACCCCGCCAAAGAACACACTCGGATATGTCACGAATGTTGCATGGTAATAATTTTCGATTTTCTTATGTACATAGTAGTTTAAAAGCAGCATAATATAGGGATCAAACATGGTTTATCATGCATTAACATTCGCCAGGTCCCGAGGGAGGTGTTGAAAACCGAGGCCGTAGACCTCCCAAGGGACCTGGCGAATGTTTATGTATTGAAAAATCATGTTCGATCGCATCGCTTTTATTGCATAAAAAACTGAAAACATTTGCTACTTTTCGCGTTATTTCTTGCACTATTTTGTTTCGCCTTTTCACCGATGTCGCGCGAACGCTATTTCCACGGATTATGCTCGTTCTGGGGCAGGGCAGTACACATCTCGTGACGGCAGCAATTCTGTGGCCCCGGTACGAGCATATTGACAGTTCCGTAGCCGTGCATTAACAGCGCGAGCCGTGCATTAACAGCGCGTGAATTGCCTTGTTAATACACGGCTTTTCGCCGGTTAATGCACGGCTGTTAATAAAGTGCGGCACTACTTTTTATGCAATAATAGCTATTCAGCGTATCAGCAAAATAATGAAAAATGTTTCTACAAAGACGGAATCACACCAAAGAAATGAAAATGGCAGACTCGATTTCATTGAGTGTGTTCCTGAATGGTACTGTAACCTGCAACGCTCTTCACATCTCCTAACCCAAGGTTGATCCATATTTTATTTGCAACCTTATCTAGTTGAGGCAAGCTATCCCAAACAAACATAACTTATTCTATACTGAAGTACAGGGAGACGATTTACTGCCGCCATACAGCACATACACCAACTATAATAAGTTTATTCAATCGAGTCTGGAAAGCGTGAATCCGCAGAAAAAAAGAACGTGTTTTTATCTGAACTCTTTAAGACATATAAATAAGATTTTTCTCAGTCATTAGTCACCTGGGTTGCGTTCAGCTCACCGAAACGTTCGCGGCTACTCGCAAAACGAAAGCAAACTTCCCGTTCATTTGTGACAATTTTCGACGGAGAGTAGCGAACATCCCCAAACTATCCTCAAGCTGTTTTTTTGCACCACCAAGGTGGCGGTCTATGCGCATTAAAGTCTCGTACACGAGAATAACGGCTACTCTCTTATTGGAGGTCACATGAGACGGCTCTACAATAATCGTTCAGAAGATGCAAAATAGTTTTTGAAAAAGAAAATTGCCAGTGTTTCACTTTACTGAACGCAGCCTTGGAATAATGTTAATAAACGATAGATAGGTAGAGGCCCAATAGGGGAATTTATTACTGGCTTATTTATCTGATCCATGATCCATAGGTACTATCCCATCCAAAATATTTATTCATTACGAAAACACCCCTATTCAAATATATAGAAAATTTTATCTCCAAAAACTGAAAATTTTTCAGATAAAAAACTCAAATATTTTTCATATTTCTGCACAAAACATAGATTGTGGGTACTCGTTAGAACCGCCTCGCCGAGGCGGTTCTAACGAGTACCCACAATCTATGTTTTGAGCAGAAATAAGAAAAATAATGTATACCCCTGTACACCCCAGTTGTACTATATTAAAGTAGGGTTTAAGGGGGTCAAAATTATATTGGTATGTTTTCGTGATGACCCTTCAATAGGCCTCTATACCACACCACACATCCTGCTGGGACCCCATCATCACCTCTTTATGACATGCCTTTGACCTCTCTTGTCTAGACATGCCTATATAATTTGACCCCCTTAAACCCCACTTTTATGTAGTAAAACTGGGGTTTACAGGGGTATACATTTTCTTTCTTATTCAAAAACATAAATTGTGGGTACTCGTTAGAACCGCCTTGGCGATGCGGTTCTAACGAGTACCTACAATCTATGTTTGCGAGGCGGTTCTAACGAGTACCCCCACAATCTATGTTACTGAGCAGAAATATGAAAAATATCGGTGGTTTTTTATCTGAAATTTTTCAGTGTTTGGTGGTGAAATTTTCTATATACTTGAATAGGCGTATTTTTGTAATGATTAGTGAGTGGTAACACTTTTAGCCTCATATAGCTACGTCTTTAAAGCAAAGTTTGTAGCAGACAACATTCTATTTTTTTTTACATAGAAAATACGTATTGAAATTTCATGTGAATCGTCCGCAAAGTAGACAATTCATATGAAATGTCGAGACTTATTGTCTATGAAAATAAAAAATATATACATATATTTAAAATGTGTCGTCTGCTGAAGTTGTGATTTGTGCTTTAAGGCCTAAATTTTGAAGAAAGAATAAGTACGTGTACGAAAAAGTGATAACGTGAACTTTGTTTCTTTGTATTTGGGTGTTATCCTTGACATTCAAGAAACAAAGGCAGAAACTAATTGAAGTATTTCATTTCATTTACTTTTGTTTTCAATTTTGCATGTTTGTAAAACAATATCCGAATATCAAGGGTAAATTTTTATACGGTGTGCGACACAGTATAGAAGTTTCTTTCTTGCTATGAATACAATTATTGGCAAAAATTGACCCGTCTTACCTGTTGCGATTGAAAAGACGCATGAATTATCTCTTGTTGCAACATAGCTATTCAAAACTAAGCTTGTGATTATCTAACCATAGCAATCAATACCTGTATTATGGAAAGGCTTATGTAAACATCGAAACATGTTTTTCTTATGTAATAATTAATCGAAATTCTACTGCTTGACATGTACTTTGTTATTTTGATAAGATAGTA
This sequence comes from Anodontia alba, assembly GCA_964016985.1. Taxonomy (NCBI): domain Eukaryota; kingdom Metazoa; phylum Mollusca; class Bivalvia; order Lucinida; family Lucinidae; genus Anodontia; species Anodontia alba. The sequence continues at coordinate 32,321,758 of OZ024826.1, read as the reverse complement.
ACTCTATTTTTTAACAGATTATTTCGCCATTGCTATTTAAAATCAGTTTTAATAAAAGAAAACAAGTCTGGAATAAACTTTGTAGTGGGGGATAACCCCGGACATCTCAGAGATGTTTCTGGCTTCAAAAATGTGTAGTTTTCACTGTAATGTGATAAAGCTTTTTCAAGTTTCCGAAGTTTTATAGAATGTTTAACCCTGGTCCTGCTGAACCAGGATATGCCCTGCCTTTGAAAACAGTGTAGATCCAAATCAGGTGGCTTCTGAAGAATTTATATCTACATCCTGTAATAAGTACTCCGATAATCTGAAATGGGCGTGACAAAGGTTAAGTTAAAGAATATAGGAAAGAAAGCCAGAGAAAAGAGTCACGGGAAAAAAAGTCACAGATTTGGGTAGGAAAAAATCACGGGAGAAAAGTCACAGAACTGGTTTAAATCTTTTAATTTTGTTTTCCTTAGGGTAACTGATTTATATGAATGATTCAAAAGTATTGATAATAACGCATGACGCAAGACAACGTAGATTTCCATCCTTTTAGATCCCTTAGAGCCTTCGATACTATCGTTTTGCACAAAAAAAAAAAAAAGAAAAAAAAAAAAAAAAGATGGTGTATGAGTTTTCACATGCTTATTTTGAAAATAAAGTTCACATGCAAATAACAGAACCTCATCAATGACAGTTTGTTTTCAATATTAGCATGGACATTACCTTCTTTTGATTGACAATTGTCTTCCGTAATAGGCAGACAGCACTAATCTTCACACCTTTGAGCCAGTTATAAACACTAAACTACTGACATTACAAAATCTGTAAACTGTATTGCACCACAATCTTTACGTAACAAAAGTGTGCAATTATTCACACCTGTAAATCAGGTACATACGTGAGGAAAATTGACAATATCCCAAATTTATTGACAACAGCCTTTTTGACTGAAAGATTTCTATATTTTTAATTTGTGACTTTTCCCGTGACCTTTTTTTTCCTGTGACTTTCTTTCCGATTACCTGTTGAAAAGCCCCACATCTCTACACCGCAATAGTTACCAGAATCCTAGATAAATCTTTTGATTTACAAATAAAGTATTTATGCGTTTTGTTATTTTCTTCATAATAACACGTGTTCTTGAATAACAATGTAATAGTACAAGCGGAACAACTCCAAAGGGGTCATAAAACACATTTTCTTGAAGAATAACCTTTGTCATGCGGAATAAATTAATATGCCACAGCCACTTCTAATTGTCAGCCAATCAGATTACTTAATGCAGAGTGTTGATATACATTCACATACTGAATGGCAAACTGCAGATCCAGGTCGGATGGCAGAAGCCAACTGACCTGGATCTACAATGTTTGCAAAGGCGGGACATATCCGGGTTCAGCAAGACAAGGGATAAAAAAAAAAAAAAAAAAAAAAAAAAAAAACACACACACACACAGCTAAATAAACTGTTTGTCTAAGCCTAACGCCAGCCTATGACATTATAACTATTCGTAAATACAGTAAAACTTCAATGACTCAAACGCCGATAGCTCGTTTACCGTGGCTGATACGAACTTGGTTTTGAGACCCAAGGAGCTCAAGAAAACAAATATTTTTATTTAAGGGAAATGTTCTTATTTTATCATGACAATATATGTTGTGTGTACTCATTAGGAATGGTCTCCTCAAGGCGATTCTAATGAGTCCATTCAACGAGTGTAGGACAATAGCCCACTAGGACAATAGCCCACTGGAAAATAGCCCACTGGGACAATAGCCCATTAGGACAATAGCCCATTGTTATGCATAATTTTGCATTTAATTAAGAAATTGAGTATGTAATGAGTTTAAAATATAAGTATTCATAAGTCAACAGTATAGAATTTTTTTTTTAATTCTGAAATTTCTGTTTAAACAAACAGCAGATCCAGATCGGATGGATTTTTTCCGGCTCTGTACTTTTACTCATGTTTTATTTGGTAGACACAGAGTATAAATGAGTAAAAACACACTCTATAGGCAGACAAAGGATTGGATTTATATTTAAAATATACAGATGTAAATATTAAAACAATTAAATACCTAGAAGATACTGGCAAATTTCATATTAATTTTGTACTCGTACAAAAGTAAAGAGCCGGAAACAATCCATCGGATTTGGATCTGCTGTTTGTTTAAACAGAAATTTCAGAATTAAAAAAAAAGTCTATGAGTATTTATAGCCAGAAGATTGTATTTTGCATGGGAATTTCATTTGCACTTACAACATTATGGCTTTTAACCTACAAAATTTGTTATGATGCATGTAGAAATTCCAGGATTAAGCATCTTGAAGAAATAGACAATTTTCATATCAAATCAGCTTGGGAAGCATGATTATTACATCAGTTATCAATTTTAGTTTTCTAAAATGATCATACAGTGCATCCTAAAATCAAAACCGCTTAGGTAATATTAAAGGGGACTCAGATTAAAGGCGTGAAAATTAACAACTATCAAAACAAGTAATCATTGTCAATGTTAAAGAATTATAATGCCATTGAATTATATATCCAAACAATATTGATTAATTACAAAAATTTAAAAGTTTGATAACTATTAAATACAGTTTAATTTTGTAGTGCGATAAAATAAAATCAAGACAATTCTAAATTCAACATAAGATTTGTATTAAATTCTTATCAAAAACAAAAACAATGAAATTTGACAGATGTCTCATTCTATATTTAATGTGCTCAAGAAAATATTATTGCTACCTTCATTCAACAATAAATATGTATAAAAGATAGATAAGTTTATTTCAAAATTCCAGAAGGCTACAAAGCCCACGAGGATACAATATATGCATGCATGATGGCAAAGACAGTACAATTATACATGACATAGCAAATTCTACTACATATTCTTCCAGACACACTACAAATTTTGACACGTAATAACACTGAGTTGCGGAGAAGGTGCATGATTTATATACACATATACACACATATATACGTATACATACATACACACATACATATATATGCATATATCCACGCATGTACAGGCATATAAATGCATAAACATAACTACATATTCATATATACATATACACATACACACATATATATACATACATATATACATTTATATACATACACATACACACATACATACATATACACACACAGATACCTACATATATACACACATATACATATACATACATATACATACACATACACTTACATACACCCACACATTACATATATACATACATACACATACATATATACACACACAGATATATATATATATATATATATATATATACATATATATTCACACATACAGACACACACACACACACACACACATATATATATATATATATATATATATATATATATATATATATATATATATATATATATATATATATATATATATATATTGTCCAAATCCAATATCTTACCGAAACGAAATATAAGACAAAGGATTCTCTAGACATATGAGTGAATTTGTACTCTCTCTTTCCTCTCTCTCTCTCTCTGCCTGTCTTTATCTCTGTCTCTGTCTGTCTCTCTCTCTCTCTCTCTCTCTCTGCCTATTTATCATCAATGCATCTCATTTCTGAATTTCAATTTACTACTTTTCTGTATATATGCCATGGAGAAAATGCACTGACTAGCATGCGATACGGACTATCCACAAATGCCTGCTATGCGATGTGTCAGCCCATGTTCTCTAGACTTAGCAATGCACATTTGAAACATATATCTACAAATCCCATTAAATTATTAAATAGTTAATTACGTAATGGATTTCTATACAACTTGTCTGTTCGTAATTTGAATGCATAAAAAATATAAACACACAATATACGTAAATAATTACGGTTCGTTGTATTAAGTAATTCAGTAAACTTGAACATGTTTGGTTTTTTCCAGAAACGGTGATATATATGTTTTCCTTAATTCTACATACATTTGTCATTCTAATACAAAATGGTATTAATCTTCTAATCTAAGACAAACTGAAAATTCCTTATTTTCTAGTGGGATGCTGTTTGGCTTTACCCACCTACCGGCCTCTATTTCTAAACGACTTGATGACATTCTCAATTCGCTAAACGCTTGACTAAATTTTAAAACATTTGTATTAACTAAATATGGCTGCATTTGAAAGACAGCAATATGTTTATATAAGTTTGCCCGTAAGGAATCCTCCAATCTTGCCCGCCAATAATAGATATGTACTTTTTTAGGTAAACATATCTAGATTTGATATTTACTAGTAGAATATTTTCTTATATTTATTTCTTTAAAAAAAAAAAAAAACTATGAAATTTGACAAATATCTCATTCTATATTTAATGTGCTCAAGAACATGTTACTGCTAAAACTTTCATTCGACATTAAATATGTATAAAAGATATGTACTTTTTAGATAAATCTATCTCATATTTCATCAGATTTGACATTATTTAGATTGTGAAAACACCAGTCATTTTCACATATAAATTAATTTTCATGATGAAAAACGCATAAGCAATACTCAATTATTATATTTTTCATAATAATGTAAAACATATGCATCTAAAGTACTTTGAACACTTCATGTATAGTAGGACAAAAGCCCACTGCTCCAATTCAGATAGGCAGAAATTTTATTTTTTTTCATAATAGGACCTAATTTTAACCATGCCCTAACTACTAATGACATGTACTAAAAGTCACCTTAAAGGTAAAAATAGTAAGATATTGGTTGTATTTTAAATCCCAAGTGGGTACTTTCTCACGAAAAAGTTCAAAATATTATTTTTGAACCCTTTTTGACAAGCAGTGGGCTACTGTCCTCCCTGCCAAATTTAGCAGTGGGCTATTTCCAGTGGAATATTGTCCAGTGGGCTATTGTCCTAGTGGGCTATTGTCCCAGTGGGCTATTTCCGTTCCCCACATTCAACATATAATTGGTTTATAGAAGATCGAAAAGACATCCCTAAATTATCTCCATTTGCCTTTTGACCCGGTGCTAGGATTAACATTCAGAGGCTCGAACTACCTGTATATATAAAGAACAAATTACCATGCTCCCCATTACAAAAACGCCTATTCAAATATATTGAAAATTTTACGACCAGAAAAGGAAACTTTTTCATATTCCTGCTCAAAACACAGATTGTGGGTACTCGTTAGAACCGCCTCGGCCAGACGGGTCTGACGAGTACCCACAATCTATGTATTTTTAGCAAAAGAAGTTAAATAATGTATACCCATATAAACCCCAGTTTTACTATTAAAGAGTGGGGTTTAAGGGGGTCAAAATTATATAGGCGTGTTTTCGTGATGCAAAGATGTGAGAGCCGTTGAAGAGCCACTATAGTTAAAAATTACCACGCATTCTGCGATGATTGGCTGTCTATAGTAGACCTATACAATGCTTGTAAAGTTCATTCTTTGTCAATCAAGGACGATTTTTTTTTTCATTTAAAAAAAAAATGAACATCTCCATCAGTATACAGCAAAACTGTTGAATGTTATATCAGTGGGTTGGTACCTATCTTCCACCACAACTTTTATCCTGGACAGATTTTTATAGGAAAAGCTATCGCGAAAACTCAGATAAAAACTGTATTTCAGTAGATAAATAAACAGAAAGGTGATTTTGAATATAATCCAGCAAGCTAATCATCTTTATACTGTTTGTTTGTTATATCTGTTGTGTGTGTATTTGTCATTACGAAAACACGCTTATTCAAATATATATATAGAAAATTTCACTTCCAAAAATTGAAAATTTTCAGATAAAAAACTCTGATATTTTTCCTATTCCAGATCAAAACATAGATTGTAGGTACTCGTTAGGCGGTTCTAACGAGTACCCACAATCTTTATTTTCTAGTAAAAATAAGAAAAATAATGTATACCCCTGTAAACCCCAGTTTTACTATATAAAAGTGGAGTTTAAGGGGGTCAAAATTATATAGGTATGTTTTCGTGATGTTGAATGTTTCAGACGAAATACTTTCAAGAAATGTGACTGCTCAGACGATATGTAAAAAGGAAGAGAATGAGATCATCTTTAAGATGTGATTTCCTGCTTGAATGAAGTCGATCACTTGTTTCACTAGGTGATGATCTTTTTAAACTTTCATTGTTTTTGCTCGCCATTCTTAACTGGCGAGCTTTAGATTGGACTGTGATTTTATTGGTAAAGCGCAACCCAGTCAACTTACATTGTACAGCAACAGCTCTTAATATAAAATATCCTAGAATTCGCACGCTTGAGAAAAAAAATGCAGTAATGATTCAAAAATTTGAAAAGTGTGGTCTCACCATACACAACTGAGACCTGTGTTCAAAAGATGCCAACAGAGTAGCAAACAGTGTAGACCCCGATCAGACTGCGACTGTTCAGTCTGATTTGGGTCCGCACTGTTTGCCTCGGCTTGTCTGTCCAAAACCTTAGAATCATTAGGGTGTTTCTTCTCCAAACTGCTTCAGTATATTACATGTACGTACATAGATTAGTATTAATTCCTACTTGAAAAAAAGTGGCACAATGGGCAAAAAAAAAATGCCGGTATCTTTTAAAATCTGAGTCTCTTTAAATATCACGGAAGGCAAACAAAAGAAATCCACCTCCTATCAGTATGTCAGAACAAACAATATAAGTAATTACTCATTCACATCTGGGCATTGTTATCAAACTATGGTACGTGGCATACGCTCGTAAACTTACTGATTATAGAAAACAGGACCAGAATAAACATTATGCGCAAGACTAAATTTCAACGTGACCGTAGATCTCTCGAAATCATATACACCAGATTTATAAGAGTAATCCTTGAATACGAAAATTAAATTTGGTATAATTGTACCCAGCACAATCTGAAGAAACAGAAAAAACAAATTCAAAATGAGGCTGCAAGAATTGCCACGGGAACAACAAAATTTATATCTTTTGAAAAAAATTATTCGGAAAGAGGATGGGAAACCTTAGATTCAAGAAGAAGAAAGCAAATATTGTCTCTTTTTCTACAAAATGTATTCTACTATAAGTCCTAGTTATCTTTCCATCCCTTGTACTACCTTTTATTAGCTAGATTTCTTCATATAATTTAAGAAATGCAAAGATCTTACAAACAATTGAAACAGGAACACGTCAGTATTATTTTTTTCTCCCTTCTGTGATAAGAGAATGGAATAACTGGTCTGACGAAACAAGAAACGCTAGTTCAGTCAGTGCCTTCAAATCACGCCCTGTCCAAAATATAATTGTTGCAGAAATACCAAAATACTTTCGTATTGGCGACAGGCGCCTGCAGATGTTGCACATACGTCTTCGAACAAACTGTACTTCCTTAAATCATGATATTTATCTTAAAAATATTTCGGTTACTTTCAAGCGAACCTGTGGCAGTACGGAAACCGCTGATCACCTTCTACTAGCATGTACCATTTACTTGGGCAAAGAAATGAAGTTTTTGGGACAATTTTACTTATTTGCCCTATTTGTGCTAATGTTTTCTTGTTTGGCAACAGCACTGTATCATTTCGAGGCAGCTCATAATTAATTAATTATATCAAAAATGTAAGCGTTTTTAATCTCGTTTCATCGCATAGTTTTACGCATAAGCTACATTTTTGTGTTGAATTCTATCCGCTCTTATTACTTGAGTATTATGATACCGATGAGATAGATAAAAGGAAGCACAAACATTTTTGACAACAAGTAGGACAACAGGTTAGTGTATTTGGCCTTTTTCTGTTATCGCAGTGCAGATGGCGATCCCTATTCATCAGACACTATTTGGTTATTATTGATCATTTTTATTTGCCCCTTCGCGCCACCTTATGACATTTCTTTCCTTTTTTTTTTTTTTTTTTTTTTTTGTTGTTGTTGTTGTTGTTATTGTTGTTTTCTTATCATTGCATAGTTGGTTATTATGTTGTTGTTTTTTTTTGCTGTTTTATTTGTTTGTTTTTTTTATGTTTGAGCATATAATGTTCTATTTCGCTACAGTATAACCTCAATGGCTCGAACCCGGATGGCTCGTTTACCATGGATAATTCGAACTCTTTTTTTAGTCCCTACAAAATCCTTCTAATAGCTCAAGAAACAAAGATTTAGGGATGTTTTCTTATTTTATCATGGAATTGTATGTTGTGTGTACTCATTAGAATCGCCTCATCAAGGCGATTCTAATGAGTACACTCAACATACAATCATTGTGTAGAAAATCGAAAATATTTCCCTAAGTTATCGGTATTTGCTTCCTGAACTGGTGCCATGATTAACCCTCAGTGGCTCGAACTACTCATGTCTCGAACGAATTTTCATGGTCCCAAAGATGTTTGAGCCATTGAGTTTCGACTGTATATAGTAATCTGATGTTAAAATTAACAAATATTGGTAGATATGTCAGAAGAATGCATTCACATATGTAACGTGCCGAGGGTTTAAGGACATTAGTTGACTCGATATGGTTTGACTGCTGCTGTCGACTGACAGAAAGCCTGGCGACTGACAGAAGAGTGGTAGCGTGAATTGTCAATCACTAGCAGGCGGCCTGTCGACAGAATATAGCATCGACAGACAAGGAGTTGGCTAGATCTAATGTATGCTCTCAGTCTGTCTGCCGAATTATAAACTAAATTCCAGATGATGGCCACTGACAGACATCAGACAGCCTGTATCTATTTTATATGTATCACTAGTCTACTTATAGTAGTAGACTGGACTTCACCATGATAGAATAAATTTTGGTTGTTGGATCACTTTGGGTTGCAAAGGAAGGAATGGAAATCAAAACTTAAGATGCAGGTGCAGTTCAATGATTTATTTGGTGAGATCAAGAATATTGGTAATTTAGAACCTTGCTTTAACTGACCGGCTGAGCTCCCAAACAGATCTTAAGATATTATCTATTAACTATCTCAAACACATCAGTATTCTTGGATTCTAATATTTAGCACCTTTCAAGAAACATATGAACAAAAAAAAAAAAAAAAATACATGGCAAAGATGACTACTACTGATGAAATGATAATAAAAAAAATCAGATTTAAATGCTTGTTAAAGGAGAAGAAGGGGGGGAAAATAAAATAAATAAATAAATAAATAAATAAAATTACTAAAACAAAAAATGGAAATTTAGACAGGCAGATGCATAAAAAAATCTATTCTTAATTAAATGTTTCATTTACTCCCAACTAATTTGGACCCCAGTAATATTTGAAATAAAATTTAATAAATAAATAATAACCTTAAAACTGAAGTGAACCCTATGGTGTCAAATGTGAAGTCCCCCACACAGCTCCGTTGGAAGCTATTTATATCCCACAGCTTTTTCCATCCCACACATCCCCATTTTCCCACAGAAATACCCCACAAGCCTCTCCCCACATGATCCCACGACAGGCTCCCGCAATGATTCTTGTGGGAAAATGCTCTGAAGAACACTCTCCAACCACTTTAAACTTGTAAAACTCTGAAAAGTTGAATGGCTTCCAACATTAAAACCAAAGAAAAAAATTCTAAAAACATCTTTCTTTCTAACCTGGAAAAAGTTTTGAAAACAAGCTCGTAATTTTAGAGTTATTTATGTTGAAAGATGAAAGTGAATTCTTCCGTATTGATAGTCTGCTGAATGACCTCAGATGACCTATATATACAGTGCAACTAGGCTATTTTTATACCATAACACCGAAAGTTTTAGAGTAATTACAGCAAAAATGGAGGATCAATACATAAAACTGAAAGTAAAGCAACCAAAACAGTACAGGATTACTTGTAAATTTAACATGACAAGATGAGAATCACAGACAGTTCAACTCCTCACAAGCTATTTTCTGAATTAGGTAGGTGCTAAACAGCAGAATGCATGATAAATAAGGAACTTCTTCAATGAATCTGAGGCATTGCAGCAAGCACATGTTCTCCGTATACAAATAAGATTGGTATTTTTGCTTTCCAGAGTCCCAGAAAGAACACTAATCAATTCAAACAGAATTTCTCCCCCCACCCCCTTCAAGCTCTCTTCCTTTCCCCCCAAGCCCACACAAGTTCATTTCTAAGACATCCCTGCTTTAGAAAAAAAATAATGATAATGATAAATAAAAGAAATGAATATCCTATTTAATTCTGAGCCCATCAAAGACTGCAATATCACAGATTCATTCTGAATTTCAACAGCAACAACAACTATGAAAAAAAATATACATATATGGCACAGAACAACTAGGTCTTGGCACAAATATTGTAATCGGGGTCCCAAACCTTCCATCCCACCCTCCTTCTTGTGTTAAGCTCCCGCTAACACAATACATGCATGACTGTTGTGTTAAAGGCCTATCAACACATACAGGTAACCATGGTAAAATTATAAACTCCTGGCAATCCTTCAGGCAAAGCAGGCTTGCACCACGGCATATGTCATCCAAAATTGCATGTTTATTATGCATGTGATGGAAGACTTTGTAAATGCAAATTATAAATTATCTCTAGCTATAGAAATATAATCAACGGCAGCTGAACAATTTTCTAACCAACTCCCCCTAAAAGCACCCCCAGAGCAGCACCTCTCATGATCTGAGACCCACTAGCACTGGAAGGTACTGAGAAGGGTCAAAATCAACGAGACTGTCACATCATGCCCTATGCCTGAATTAGACACACAACAAGAAAGCACAGTCCAGAAAAAAATACACAATCAGCAGCCACTGATTTATTTGGTTTTAACAAAATTAAGATTTTTCTTCGCTGAACCTAGCCAGGTGCAGTTTCAAACATCATCTATGGTTTTATTGGTTTATATGCTGTGGCTCCTACTGAATTGCACAGACCCTCTGGCCAACATTTGGCTGAAGGTGATCACTATCTTAGAAAGTTTCAGACCTGTCAAGCTTCAGCGATTTCTGGGGATTTCTCTGAGATTGGTCTCAGTAAAAGAAAACAGAAGACATATATACATACATACATACATACATATACATACATATATATATATGTATGCACATATACATATATATACATACACTTTTCCGTCCTCTCTCTATTCCTCAACTCGTTCGATATAACAGTTGAAATCTTCCCGTAATCAACACCGGACAAAACAGAAAATTGTTTAAGCACAAACTTTGGATGGAATCCCTGATGCAGAGCAATCTGTATACCCTTGAACAGCAAATATGTTAAGCATGAATTACTATGCAGCAGAATTTCAACACTTTGATTCTTATAACTCAAGGTAGATTGCAGGACCCCCAAAAAAAATTGAAGGCATTGAATAGTGGAAGTTCCACTGTATAACTTTCCATCATAAGATAATAGAGACTCGATCTATTTTAATATCTACCACTGTATGCTCTCTTCAATACTGGTATTTCTGACAGTTCAGGTTTTACAACCTTTAAAATCATATCACACATAGATTGGACTGGCATTCTCCAGAGGTGAGCAAAACTGGAGTGTCAGGAGGAAAAACAAAACAAAAACAAAAATAAATAAAAAATTAAAAAAAAACACCTGACTTTCTGAAAGCAGAACTTGGCCTACATACATGCTAACTCAAACCCAAAGTGGTGAAAGGCACATTAATCAAAAATCAGCACTTTTAATGACTAGATCATGGATTCCAGATCAACCAGGATTGATGAAGTGCATACATTAGAAAAGTTGAAACCTCCATTTTATTAATTTATAATCAAGGATGCCCAAAGAAAATAAACAGACTTTTCAAAAGATATCCTTGTCACAGAATGGAGCTTTCAACTGTTTAGCTGATAAACATATGAAGCAATACAGTTTCTTATGGAATGTATGTGAATAATTCAGTTCAATTTTTATTTTCTGAATTGTATTCCATTAGTTATTTCTGCTTTAGGTAATTTCATTTTTGATTAATCCTTCCTTTGTTTGTATGAATTCAACATTCTAGCTTGTCTCAGTTCCAAATGAGTTCATGTTTTTTTTCAGTTATCCATCATTCCTGAGGTATCTGAATGTCACAAAATCCTGATGTAATCCAATTAATTGAATTGAGTTGAATTGAAATTGAATTTGCACTATCTCCACAGTATTTTGGAATGATTTGATTTAAAAAAATAAATGGAGCCTTTTAATGCACAGATAGGTAACTAAAGCAGTAATAAAAAAATGATCATGATTTTTTTTTAACAATTTTCGATAGGCATACGAACTTGACATAAAAAAAAAACCAAATTAGTTTTTATTCTTATATTACCCAGAAGATACCAAAGAGTTCGTACACTACATCCAGAAACCTGAATATTCCATTCCATCCACAGGATAGAAAATAATAGATTTTAGGATAGAAATATTACATACTCTAGAGCTGGAATTTAGACCTAAAAATTTTTCCATGATGAGTAAACTGTCCATGCATTATTGGGCTCAGAACATGGGATTTATTGACGATGGATTTCACACTTTTTCTTTCTTAAAAAAATGCACAAACACTATCTTGATTTCTGTTCTATTGTTGACTTCTCAAATTTAGTTCCTTTTGTTATGTGGCATGATCCTGGCCAGCACAGATTTAACTCTTGGACTACAATTTTCCTTTCTTGTGCTTGGAGTGTGATCCTTCTTTTTCTTCTGGGGTGGCTGGGTAGAGCTGTCTTTTCTTTTTCTGTCATCGGCAACCCAACAGCTGATGTCCTCTTCCCTTTCTCTCTTCCTGTCATCATCTCTTCTTTCTTGTTGTCGTCTTTCCTCTCTTGCACAGGTCCTGTAATAGTTCACAAAGCTGTTCATGGAAGCATGGATGCTTCTCAGGACCTGCGTTTGCTGCTGGAAGGCTTCTGTTTGTTGTTTAATGCTCTTCTCCAGGCAGCGGATAGCTCTACTGTTCCTTACTATTTCTTCTTTCAGCTCTTTATACCCCTTCTTGAGGTTGAAACCCAGCTCCTCCAGACCAGAGGATGTTTTGTTGGCCACCTCAGATGGTTCATTTGATGGTATTGTCTGAGGTTCTGCTGTAAATGCGCTTTCCTCATCTGTCAGGATCTGGTCCAAGAGATTTACAGTGTCTTCTTCATGGGAGGTCCGAGCTGGAGGGGCAGACAAATCTAGAGCTGCTTCATCTGGCTTATTCTTCTCGCCGGTGATGGTAAGGTCTAATGGAGCTTCATCAAAAAGGTCTAGGTCAGATGAGACAGCAGGGAATGAAATGGTAGGTCTCGTCACTGGAGTTGTGGCTTTAGATACAGAGGTTGCAGAAGAAAGATCTAAAGAACCAGTATGGTAGGAGTCAGTCTCAAGATTAGCTGGAGTGATCATGGTGTTAGATTGGCTCACAGTAATAACAGGTTGAGTAGAAATGACCTCCAATGGTGAATTGTCATATGGCATGGAAACAGCTAGAAGGACTGGAGCTTCAGATATACCAGCAGACACTCTCTGCTCTACAGGAGAAACAATTTCAGTGGGACTTGACACAGTGGACTCATCTGCTACCGTGACTGTAGCTGGCCTGTATATGGAATCGGGCAATATCACTTGGTTTGATGGTCTCTGCAACCCTCCAAGAAGATTAAGAAGGGAACCAAGAAGCTGTTTAGCCTGATCTGTCTGTACTTTAGAGTTAGAAGGGGCTGGTCCATCTTGTTGGGGTACTGGGAAAATCTCCCTAACTGCTTAATCAAGTAAGTCACTGTCACTGTTTGAAGTTTTGCGATCTGTTTGACCCTTCTGGTGGAAGTAGCTGATGGAGTCCTCATAGGAGAGCATAATATAGTCTGCCTTTCCTATCTGGTATGGTGTAGGATTCTCCTTTAAGAACTGGGGAGAATCCTCGACATTCTTCTCTTTCAGCATTTGCTTGTGCCATTTGTACTTTGAAACATGATCCTTGAGCTGGTCCTTCTCAGTGCAGCGGAACAGGCACAATGAACAGTAGAAAGGGAGCTGGTCCAGGCTGAGATGGCATTTCCTTATATGGTCTTCCAGACGGCACTTCTCCAGGATGACTTCTTTTCCTTCATTCAGGCATCTGACACATTGGTATCCCCGTCCCCGATGCTTGGCCTTCTCCATATCACCCCCACCTTGACTAATTGACCCTGGCATGCTGATGTCTAGAACCTGAAGCATATAAGCAGTTGTCATGGTCACTAGATGGGTTCGATATCAAATGAGGAGCCCAGCCATCAATTACTGTTTATGAGCACAGTGTGTTGCCTCAGGGATGAGAAAACAGAAGATAACTCAGAGTGGCTTTAACAATATCTTTATCAAATTTGTTAGTTGGTTTTACTGCAGGAATTTGTTATGTTTCTCTGCTGGTAGGGGAAAGTGTTATTGACATATATATATTCCTGCTGGTCAGGCTTACACTTGTTTTCTTGAGGAAACACGTTTCTATACCCTTTCTACCCTTCCGTTTTTGGAGATCTTTATGTTTACCTTAATTATACCATCTCTGCTGGCCAGAACGCCACAATTTGTCTGCCCTTTTGCTGGTAGAACTAAGATAAGACGGATATCCCAGCTGACTCAGGGCCCAGCTAAGTAGGTCACAAGTGGATAAATATGTTGGTTTGTTGAAATTACTAGCGGGGGTCTATTTAAGTCATCATGGTGTTCTTCTCACTAAAATGGGGATAGAGTGTAAACAGAATTTTCATAGTCTTCAGTCTGAAACCACCTCAGGCTTTAAGGTGACATCTTCAAATTGGGCAAATACGAGGTCATCCATATAGCAATTCAGCTGCGTCGATTCCAGGATTCCTTCCCTTTAACTGCCATCTCTGTTCCATCTCGTCTGACCCTATACAGCTCATCACTGACTAAAATGGCTTCCGCTGTCTTTTGATGACTCTTCTCATCAGACAACCGTTCTCACAAACTGTAACTAAAATGGCTACCGCTGTCTTTTGATGACTCTTCTCATCAGACAACAGTTCTCACAAACTGTAACTAAAATGGCTTCCACTGTCCTCTGATGACTCTTCTCATCAGACAACAGTTCTCACAAACTGTAACTAAAATGGCTTCTGCTGTCTTCTGATGACTCTTCTCATCAAACAACAGTTCTCACAAACTGTAACTAAAATGGCTTCCGCTGTATTCTGATGACTCTTCTCATCAGACAACAGTTCTCACAAACTGTAACTAAAATGGCTTCCACTATCTTTTGATGACTCTTCTCATCAAACAACAGTTCTCACAAACTGCAACTAAAATGGCTTCCGATGTCTTCTGATGACTCTTCTCATCAGACAACAGTTCTCACAAACTGTAACTAAAATGGCTTCCGCTGTCTTCTGATTACACTTCTATCAGACAACAGTTCTCACAAACTGTAACTAAAATGGCTTCCGCTGTCTTCTGATGACTCTTTCTCATCAGACAACAGTTGTATATATATATATATATATAAAAAAAAAAAAAAAAACAATTAATACATTTCTCTTTGAGGGCCAATGTACAGGGTGATAGAATGAAAGGAATAAAAAAATTGTGTGTTCCTGTCCTGGTTTTTTTGGTCAGGTAGTAATTTAACAGTGCTGATAATCCGTGTCACTGCCAATGAAAGGGTGTGGTAATAATATGTCATCAGCAGATAGCTGTGACAATTGTTAACACAAATTCAGAATTGGTTCTCTTGCACAACATAACACGACTACTGAAAATTATTCTGTATTGCTTCATTGACCCAAGAGACATGAATAGGAACAAGATGAGAACTTAAAGAAAGAAGAGCACGGTAGCTTGTATTCCAATTTCTGACAGTTACATGTTGTCCAATATTAATTGGACTGTTCATTGGTTGTCGCCAACTTACTTCTGGCTGCCCTCAGCCATTTGGGCATATTGTTCCCTTCATATGGTTTTAGTTTATTGTGGTGTAAGACTTGGTATACTCCTGTTTTTGATAACTGTATCCTGTATGTAAGGCTATCATATTTTTGTACAATAAGACATGGGCCTTTATAGATAGATTGAAGTTTGGGTGACAACCCAGGCTTAACTGCTGTGTTTTCTACCAAGACCACATCTCCAACCTTGTAGTGGTGTACGCTTAGCTTTGTATCATAGATTTCTTTTTGTCGCTTTGCACTAGTGCTCAAGTGTTTCCGCGCAATCACATGTGCTTGTTGCATTTTTGCCTTTAATTGCTGTACATATTCTCCATAGCTGTGGATCTCTCTGTTATTGTTACATTGGCCACCGTAAACCAGTTCTGAAGGTATGCGAACTTCCCTACCAAGCATGAGCAGGTTCGGACTCAACCCAGTACTCTCGTGTGGACATGCTCGATAGGCTGCCGCTAAGCAACTAAGGTTCAAGTCCCAGTTTTCTTGTTCCCCTCTCAAGTATGCTTTGATCATTCTTAAGAGACTGCGATTAAAGCGCTCAGCCTGACCATTGCAGCGAGGATTTCTGACAGATGTACGTGTCTTCTTAATTTCTAAGAGCTTACACAGTTCTATGAAAATGGAGCTTTCATAATTACGTCCTCGGTCAGTGTGAAGTGTTAATGGGCAGCCATATCTACTTATTACCTCATTCAGTAATTTGTTTGCACAGGTGACTGCTGACTGATCAGGAACAGCCATTATCTCAACCCATTTTGAGAAATGGTCTGTTGCTACTAGTATATAACGATTTCCTCGTGGGGTAAGTGGGAGGGGCCCTAGTATATCAGTGGACAATCGGTCAAGTGTTCCGCCCACCTGCATTTTTCCAAGGGGTGCTCGGGGTGTTCGGTATGTTTTTTTATTTGCAGCACAAACATCGCATCTAAGGATCTATGTGAACACATCTTCTTTAACACCAAACCAGTAAAAACGTTGGAGCAGTTTTTGTAGGGTTTTCTTTCTTCCTAAATGTCCTGATAGGATAGAGTTGTGCACTTGGTGCAAGATCTCGTCTCTTAGTGTCTTTGGTACAACTAGCTGCAAATAGGATCCTGTACCATCTTTACAGTGAAAGTGACGATGTAAGCAGCCATCCACTAATGAAAGGGAATCCCAGATACTCCAGTAGTACCTGGCTTCAGAACTTAATGATACAACTTCACTGTGCTGGGGTCTAGTTTTCAATTTGTGGGCATTTATTATAAAAGAAAGATCAGGGTCTTTGTCTTGTAAATTACAAATCTTTGACTTCTCTGTTGGTGAGGACCAGCTTTGCCCTTCAGATAAAAACCTTCCCGAGGTTTGCTGGGATTGAGACCTGGTTGTCACAGTTCTGGCAGTCTGGTTGAAACCTTCAGTTTCAGTGCTGCTTTGGCTTTGTTCAACTTTATGGCCTTGCATTTCGTTAAACCTCTTTGTGCATTTATGACAAGGGCCACATTTAAGAGATTCTAGATTGTCACTTTCTGGACACTGGCAAGCCCATGGATCATGGCACCGGGATAAGGTATCTGCATTGGCATGCTTAGTTCCACGGCGGTATTCAATGCTAAAATCATATGATAAAATTTCTATCCACCTTGCTATACGACCTTTAGGTTCTTTAAGCTTAAAGAGATATGTGAGGGCCTGATGATCGCTGCGGACTAAGAAATGCCTTCCAAGCAAATATTGACGATAATACTCAGCAAAGTGCCTTATGGCTAGCAGTTCCTTATCAGTGATGCAATAGTTTCGCTCAGCTTTGTTCAAACCTCTGCTGCCATAACTAATCACCCTCTCTTTTCCATCTTGCACTTGACTAAGAACCCCTGATATTTGTGTGTCACTGGCATCCGTGTCTAAAATATATAAGCCCTGGTCCTTGGGATAATCCATGATCTCTGAGCTTGTGAGCTTCTGCTTTAATGTCTCAAAAGAGATTTGGCATGCTTCTGTCCAAATGAAAGGCTTGTTTTTGTGTGTCAGTAAAGTTAGGAGTCTTCCAAGATCACTGTACCCCTTAATAAATCTGCGGTAGTATGAGCCAAGTCCCAGTATCTGCCGAACATGAGTAGCTGTAGTAGGAACAGGCCACTGCTTTACTTTGGCAATATTTTCAGGATTTGGAAGGATTCCTTCTGAGGAAATTTTATGCCCTAGAAAATTAACACTGGTTTGCAAAAATTGACATTTTTCAGGCTTCAATTTTAGGCCCACTTCCCTAATGCGTAGCAGAATTTGTTCAACTCTTTGCATGTGTTCATCAAAATTTGATCCAAACACTAAAACATCATCAAGGTTAATAAGACAGGTATGCCATTGTAAACCAGTTAAAACTAGTTCCATTAATCGCTGGAAAACAGCAGGACTGTTAGTCATTCCCATAGGCATTGTAAGATATTCGTATAGTCCATATTTTGTGCAAAAAGCTGTTTTAGGAATGTCGCTTTCCTTAATGGCAATTTGGTGAAACCCCGATGTGAGATCAAAAGTGCTAAAGAGCTTTGCTCCAGCAACACTGTCGAGGCAATCATTAATTCTTGGAAGTGGAAATGCATCTTTTTGGGTTATTTCATTCAAACGGCGATAATCAACACATGGTCTTATCTTCCCAGATTTCATTCTCACCAGACAGATAGGGCTTGCCCAAGGGGATGTACTTTTTCGGATTATACCCTGTTGTTCAAGTTGTTTTATAACCTTTTCCTCTTCAGAGGAAAATGCTATTGGGACCCTCCTCGGTTAGCAAAATCCCCTTGATCTTTATTATAGCATTGACCTCTATTTTGACTTTGACCTTGACCTTGAGACCCTGTGACCTGATTTTGTGTGTAACTTGTGCTACCTTGGACAGCATTCGACTTTGGGGTTTGAGAATGGTCAGTGGATATAAAGCTTTGTGGAGTAAGTGTTTTCTTGCTGACTGAGTCTGAACTTATTTGTTCCATGAAAGTTAGGATTTTCTGCAGCATCTCAGAATTATCTGCTTTTGTAGACTTAGTAAGATTTTGCTGGTTGCTTGAGCCCTTAGAGGTGTCAGTCTTTATCTTCCTGACTGTTTGCTTGTTTTTCCTCCTTTTAACAGAAGAGTTAGGGAGGGAAAGTCAGTCCCTTCATAATCCTCATCATCATTACCATTATCATCATTATCAGTATCCAAAAACTGCACAGTCTTAGAGCGATGTTTGTTGTAGCCCCGGGCTTCAGAAAGTTGTCCATGCTGGGCCTCCATATATGTTATCACATTATGTACGGCATCCTCAATGGAGTTGGGTTCCTTGAAGTACTCAACGGCAAACTTGGCTTGCATATCCCGCAATCCTGTCAAAAATTGTTGTAAGAGCAGTTGTTGTCGCATTTCACGATTTTTACAGGGGTAGGCCTTGTCATAGAGCCTTTTCAACTCAGCAGCATATTCCTCTACTGACTCACCAAAATGCTGTACCCGTTTGGCAAATTAAACCTTGTAATTCTTACAAGTTTCTACTGACTGGAATCTCAGATGTAGTTCTCTAACAAGGCCTTCATAGTTTTTAATGCTATCTGATGAAATTTCGTCGAACACAAAGTCTGCTGCTGTATCTTGTAGTCTCTGTATTAGCTCACTGAGGCGGGTCTTTTCATCCCAATGGTTCAAATCAGCCACAGTATTGAACCTGGAATACAAACCTTCCAGTTGTCCTTGGAGTTACCAGTGAAGGCAGGGAGTTTAACAAATTTATTATTTGAGCTAGTGTTGCAATCTGCCGTAGAACTAGTGTCATTGGTGCTTAACACTGGTAAAGCAGATACTGGTATACTTGAGATATGAGGTAAAGATGGTGGCTGATGACTACTGCCAAGGTGTGACGTCAATGACAAATTTGTGTGAGATACATTGGTTGTTGTGGGAAAATTGGTTGTGGCATTTACAACAGAAAAAGTAGGTGTTGAGATAAGGGAGGTAACTGCAGAAGAGTAACTATCAGTTGTGACACCAAGAGTTGCTTCCCTTGTTACTTCAGCACTGATGCCTGAATTGGTGGAAATGGCTTCAACTTTGCCACTTAAATCCTTAACCACTTGCAGTATTTGTGAACTGTTTTCTTTTATCAGATTTGCCATTCCCATCATACATTCTTTCATCATATTAGTGGCACTGATCATGCATTCACTCATTGATTCACTATTCTCTCTTACAGTGCTAGCCACACCAGACAAACACTCTCTTAATGATCTACAATATGCTTTAAGAAACTCTGGAACATAGTGCTCAAGTTGCCTAAGTTATCACTTTTCTGGACATTTGAATCATCACCAGACCCTGGAGTGGTGCTGTGATCTTGTGTTTGTGTTGGGTTTGTTGTTTGTGAACTGTGGGTAAGGTCTCTGTTATTCGTATGTGAATTGCTCTCAATGCTCACACTTTGGCATGCCATGGGGGCCTTGATTGATCTCTTTGTGCCCATCAAGAACATGAGAACTAGATTTCTCACCAGCCACTGTTTTACTTTTTGTCCCAGAAACAATGGAGCTCTCAGATTCTGAGCCTGAAGATGCCTCACCATTGTTTAGAGATATTTCAGAATCAACAAAATCTACATTTTGTCTTCTGTTTTGACGTTTTCTACCCATTTTGATAAGGTTCCACAAAAAGCAGGAGTATCCGTGTGTGTGCATGTGTGTGTGTGTGTGTGTGTGTGTGTGTGTGTGTGTGTGTTTCATTATTAAATTTGAGACGCAGAAATTCGTTTCACTGGATCATAGGATTACTACAATCCCACCGCTGTGCCAACCAAAAAATATGTAACGTGCCGAGGGTTTAAGGACATTAGTTGACTCGATATGGTTTGACTGCTGCTGTCGACTGACAGAAAGCCTGGCGACTGACAGAAGAGTGGTAGCGTGAATTGTCAATCACTAGCAGGCGGCCTGTCGACAGAATATAGCATCGACAGACAAGGAGTTGGCTAGACTTAATGTATGCCCTCAGTCTGTCTGCCGAATTATAAACTAAATTCCAGATTATGGCCACTGACAGACATCAGACAGCCTGTCTATCTATTTTATATGTATCACTAGTCTACTTATAGTAGTAGACTGGACTTCACCATGATAGAATAAATTAACAGAACTTTTGGTTGTTGGATCACTTTGGGTTGCAAAGGAAGGAATGGAAATCAAAACTTAAGATGCAGGTGCAGTTCAATGATTTATTTGGTGAGATTAAGAATATTGGTAATTTAAAACCTTGCTTTAACTGACTGGCTGAGCTCCCAAACAGATCTTAAGATATTATCTATTAACTATCTCAAACACATCAGTATTCTTGGATTCTAATATTTAGCACCTTTCAAGAAACATATGAACAAAAAACAAAAAAAAAAATACATGGCAAAGATGACTACTACTGATGAAATGATAATAAAAAAAATCAGATTTAAATGCTTGTTAAAGGAGAAGAAGGGGGGAAAATAAATAAATAAATAAATGAAATCGCTAATAAAATGGAAATTTAGACAGGCAGATGCATTAAATAATCTATTCTTAATAAAATGTTTCATTTACTCCCAACTAATTTGGACCCCAGTAATATTTGAAATAAAATTTAATAAATAAATAAACACCTTAAAACTGGAGTGAACCCTATGGTGTCAAATGTGAAGTCCCCCACACAGCTCCGTTGGAAGCTATTTATATCCCACAGCTTTTTCCATCCCACACATCCCCATTTTCCCACAGAAATACCCCCACAAGCCTCTCCCCACATGATCCCACGACAGGCTCCCGCAAGGATTCTTGTGGGAAAATGCTCTGAAGAACACCCCCCAATCACTTTAAACTTGTAAAACTCTGAAAAGTTGAATGGCTTCCAACATTAAAACCAAAGAAAAAAATTCTAAAAACATCTTTCTTTCTAACCTGGAAAAAGTTTTGAAAACAAGCTCGTAATTTTAGAGTTATTTATGTTGAAAGATGAAAGTGAATTCTTCCGTATTGATAGTCTGCTGAATGACCTCAGATGACCTATATATACAGTGCAACTAGGCTATTTTTATACCATAACACCGAAAGTTTTAGAGTAATTACAGCAAAAATGGAGGATCAATACATAAAACTGAAAGTAAAGCAACCAAAACAGTACAGGATTACTTGTAGATTTAACATGACAAGATGAGAATCACAGACAGTTCAACTCCTCACAAGCTATTTACTGAATTAGGTAGGTGCTAAACAGCAGAATGCATGATAAATAAGGAAATTCTTCAATGAATCTGAGGCATTGCAGCAAGCACATGTTCTCCGTATACAAATAAGATTGGTATTTTAGCTTTCCAGAGTCCCAGAAAGAACACTAATCAAGTCAAACAGAATTTCTCCCCCCACCCCCTTCAAGCTCTCTTCCTTTCCCCCCAAGCCCACACAAGTTCATTTCTAAGACATCCCTGCTTTAGGAAAAAAAATAATGATAATGATAAATAAAAGAAATGAATATCCTATTTAATTCTGAGCCCATCAAAGACTGCAATATCACAGATTCATTCTGAATTTCAACAGCAACAACAACTATGAAAAAAAATATACATATATGGCACAGAACAACTAGGTCTTGGCACAAATATTGTAATCGGAGTCCCAAACCTTACACATATTTACAACCGTATGCCCTTATCAGCTACATTTAATTGTTCGTCCTAGCAAAGTAGCTTAACCCTGCTCATGCTGAATAAATTAAGATACAACGGCCACTTTTTAGTTTCCAACCAATCAGATTACTTGATGCGGGTTTTTGATAGAAAGCCAACTGATCTGGATCTACACTGTTTGCTAAAACAGGCCATGTCGTGTTCAGCAAGAGAAGGGTTGAGCAAATGATGGTACGTAGCATACGCTCGTAAACTTACTGATTATAGATATAACATAACGCAAACACGCCTATCCAAATATATAGAAAATATCACCTCCAAAAGGGGAAAATTATCAGATAAAAAATCTGATATTTTTCATATTTCTGCTAAAAACATCGATTGTGGGCACTCGTTAGAACCGCCTCGACGAGGCGGTTCTAACGAGAACCCACAATCTATGTTTTGGGGCAGAAATAAAAAAAATAATGTATACCCCTGTAAACCCCAGTTTTACTTTATAAAAATGGGGTTTTGTTTGTGTTGAGGTTTTTACGGCCCAGTCAACCCAATGGGGTCATGTCGAGCGCGGTCAGTTTACCTAACCACACGTTTACTGGGCAGGCTTTGTCCTCTAAGCGGTTAACCAGTATTGTGCACATTCTTTCGCCAGAAACTGACAACTGCCCTTCTTGAATCAGCGGAAGGGAGAGAATGACCGTAGAAAATATTACATGATCAATCTCCACGAAAGAATGTTGCCGACCTCGGCGGGGGTCGAACCCGCGACCTCCTGGTCTCGAGTCGGACGCGCATCCAACTGAGCCACCGAGGCCGGCAATAAAAATGGGGTTTTAGGGGGTCAAAATTATAAAGATATGTTTTCGTGATGAAAAAACGGGACCAGAAAACAACATTATGCGCAAGACTAAGTTTCCACGTGACCGTAGATCTCTCGAAATCATATACACCACATTTATAAGAGTAATCCTTGAATACGAAAATTAAATTTGGTATAATTGTACCCAGTACAAAACGAAGAAACAGAAAAAAACAAAATCAAAATGAGGCTGCAAGAATTGCCACGGGAACAACAAAATGTGTATCTTTTGAAAAAATCTATTCGGAAATAGGATGGAAAACCTTAGATTCAAGAAGAAGAAAGCAGATATTGTCTCTTTTTTTACAAAATGTATTCTACTATGTCCTAGTTATCTTTCCTCCTGTGTACTACCTTCTATTAGCTAGGTTTCTTCATATAATTTAAGAAATGCAAAGATCTTACAAACAATTGAAACAGGAACACGTCAGTATTATTATTATTTTTTTGTTTTTGCTCCCTTCTGTGATAAGAGAATGGAATAATTGGTCTGACGACACAAGAAACGCTAGTTTAGTCAGTGCCTTCAAATCACGCCCTGTCCAAAATATAATTGTTGCAGAAATAAATACCAAAGTACTTTCGTATTGGCGACAGGCGTCTGCAGATGTTGCACACACGTCTTCGAACAAACTGTAGTTCCTTAAATCATGATATTTACCTTAAAATATTTCGGATACTTTCAAGCGAACTTGTGGCAGTACGGAAACCGCTGATCACCTACTTCTAGCATGTACCCTTTACTTGGGCAAAGAAATGAAGTTTTTGGGACAATTTTATTTATTTGCCCTATTTCTGCTAATGTTTTCTTGTTTGGCAACAGCACTGTATCATTTCGAGGCAGCTCATAATTAATTAATTATATCAAAAATGTCAGCGTTTTTAATCTCTTTTCACCGCATAGTTTTCCGCATATTAAAGCTACATTTTAGTGTTGAATTCTATCCGCTCTTATTAGTTGAGTATTATGATACCGGTGAGATAGATAAAAGGAAGCACAAACATTTTTGACAACAAGTAGGACAACAGGTTAGTGTATTTGGCCTTTTTCTGTTATCGCAGTGCAGATGGCGATCCCTTTTCATCAGACACTATTTGTTTATTATTGATCTTTTGTTTTTTGATGTTGTTGTTTTCTTATCATTGCATAAAGTTGGTTATTATGTTATTGTTTTTTTTTTTGCTGTTTTATTTGTTTTTCTTTTTCGCACTTTTGATGTTTGAACATATAATGTTCTATTTTCGCTACAGTATAACCTCAATGGCTCGAACCCGGATGGCTCGTTTACCGTGGATGATTCGAACTCTTTTTTTAGTCCCTACAAAATCCTTCTTATAGCTCAAGAAAACAAATATTTAGGGATTTTTTTTCTTATTTTATCACGGAATTGTATAATTAGAATCGCCTCATCGAGGCGATTCCAATGAGTACACTCAACATACAATCATTCCGTAGAAAATCGAAAAGACTTCCCTCAGTGGCTCGAACTACCCATGTCTCGAACGAATTTCCATGGTCCCAAAGATGTTCGAGCCATTGAGGTTCGACTGTATATAGTAATCTGATGTTAAAATTAACAAATATTGGTAGACATGTCAGAAGAATGCATTCACATATTAAGATGCAAAGTACACTATTATAAGCACACTTCTAGTTTCCAATCAATCAGATTACTTGATGCGTTTTTTTTTATAGAAAGCCAACAGATCTGGATCTACACAGTTTTGCTAAAACAGGGCATGTCGTGTTCAGCAAGAGAAGGGTTAAGCAATTTGCTTCCGTTTCAATCCTAGTATTTTGTATGTCGTTTATTATGTTGAATGTGTCATTAAATGTGAATAAACTAAGAGTTTAATGAAAAAACCTTTAGAACGGTTAAATTGTGTTTCTCCTTTTGATCACATTACAAATACATTACATATAATTATACTACAGACATACTTCATATGCTGAGGAGGTAAATAGTTGTACCCCACGCAAACTTTGTTTAAGGGGGTATACTGTTTTCACGCTGTCCGTCCGTCTGTCCGTCCGTCCGTGTGTCCGTCCGCAACGCTGTTTTTTTCCTAATATCTTGAAAACGCAGTAATGGATATTCATCAGTTTCTGAAGACACATTGATATCAATAAGATGTACCTACATAAGAGAAAGTAAGGGCTAGGGGCCAATTCTCTTGGAGTTATTGCCCTTTGTAAATTTTTTTCTTAATGCAGAAAAAAGGCAGAAAAAAGTTTGTGTGCACACTATCTCTTTAACCAATGGTTGGAATTTGACCAAACTAGCGCAGATACATCATCAGGATGGGGGGAAGAAGTGATTAGATTTTGGTGACCATGACCTTATTTTTACGGTCATTACATTATAAATACTCAAAAAGGAGCCTAAAGGATCATTGTTAATGAAGTAAAAAGTTTGTGTGCACAATATCTCTTTAACCAATAGCTGGAATTTGACCGAACTAGCACAGATACATCATAAGGATAGGTCAAAGAAGAGATTAGATTTTGGTGACCTTGACCTTATTTTCAAGGTCTCTACACTATAAATACTCAAAAAGTGAGCCTTGTTAATGCAGTAAAAAGTTTGTGTGCACATTATCTCTTTGACCAACGGATGGAATTTAACCAAACTAGCACAGACACATCATCAATATGGGGGAAAGAAGTGGTTAGATTTTGGTGATCTTGACCTTATTTTCAAGGTCACTACATTATAAATGCTCAAAAAGGAGCCTAAAGGAGTCTTGTTAATGAAGTAAAAAGTGTGTGTGCACAATATCTCTTTAACCAATGGCTGGAAATAAACCACAAAGCAACAAAGAGTAAGACTAACTCCTGTATCACCACCTTAGAACGGTAAATAGAATAAATCACCACGGGGTTTAAAGCACTTTTGTAGCCTGGGTCCTTGCCACGTAAGACAAGACACTTTTCGACGGAAATACATTTCTTATTTATCCACAAAAATATGTACTGGATATATATAACCATTAACATTTCTCTGATAGTTACTGACACCGACAACATTAATTTCTTCAACGAAACAAGAAATCGATTAATTTTTCAAGCGTATGAAGTTGGTTTAAGAAATAGATCAGCTCTAGCAGTGATTTGTTGAGTAATAAATCACTGTTTGGAGGTCAGTTGTAAAGTAGATCAAATCACGAGCGCGGAGCGCGAGTGATTTATCTTCTTACAACTGACCGACAAGCTGTGATTTATTACTCAACAAATCACGCACAAGACCTGATCTATTTCGATTCTAACACATAGAAAACGACGAAAATGTAATTGTATCCTTTAGATTTTTCAAACTTTCCGCCATCGAATAAAGAAATCCCGCCAAAAGTTTTGACTCTAACGCTGACGTTTACATGCATTTCTTACGTTGCTGAAGTGAGAAAAACGACGTTACACAGTCTAGCGTCGTAGAAACTAAGAATGACGTCAGCAGCGTGTCGAAATTACGTAGGAAAAGCGTCAGATAGCGTCGCGCGTTTCCGCCCAGTGATTTATTGCATATTCTAACATCCCTGCTCGTGTTGTTCCTTATTTGTCTTTACATTTCTAGCCGTGCTTTATCTAAGGCATTTGAGCATAGGAATTTCGTCGCGCGCTATCAACGGGAAACCGATCATATTACTGTTGAGAAAAGTTGCGTGCCTGGTAACTATGGACGCAAGCTTACAATATTTGTCGAAACATTCATATACATAATAAATAAAATTAGATCTAGTAAGAGAGAAAATGATCTACGAACATTGCAGTTCTTTGACTTTTTTTTTACCTGAAAAGTTCCTTCTACAGGTTATACCATTCAAACATATTCGTTTTACTCCTTGTTGCCATCGTTTATTTGTTGACATTATCGAAACAAAAGTGTTGCTTAACATTCATATTTTGTTGTTTTATAACTGTCCTCCATATGTCCATCGCGGCACTCCAATTTCATTCGATTTGCAATTCTTTCATGAACATAGGATACACGTTTTCATGTTTTACATCGTTTTAATATTTTACATCGTCAGCTGATTCGCATAAGTATCCGCCATTTTGAATGTTCGTCATCGAACCTTGTAACTACGTAACCGTGTGACGTAATGCTTAACGGTTGACGTCAACTACCAAATGGGGAAGTCAGGTAATAAAAATAATCATAAAAACCAATACAAATCTCATTTATGCAAAACATTCGCTCAGTGAGGGGTGTTAGAAAAGAAATAAATTATTCTGAACCGTGCTCAAATGCCGCAGATAAAGCACATTTGAGTTTGGGTTGTACCCATTTGAACACTCGCTCGCTGCGCTCGCTCGTGCTCAAATGGGTACAACCCAAACTCAACTTTGCTTTATCTTGGGCATTTGAGCACGGTTCGGAATAATTTATTTCTTAAATAATTCACTGAGTTTAACCATTGGCTATATAGGCGAGGAGTGTTAGAATTGAAGTTTGAAGTATAGATTTTGGTATTCGATTTATTCCGTAATAGTAAAGTATAGTAATGTACTGGTTATTAAGACTGGCACAATTAATCGGATAATCGATTAATTTATCGATAAATACCATAAAAATGATTAGCATTACAGATTCGCTAATAATCGATCATTTGATATCTGTGTCCGTTTATTTACCGTGTTTACCCTTAGTATACAGACACCTCAACTCCTAACCATATTTTGTCCAAAATTTGAACAAGTAGAATTTAATACCCACTTTAGATTTTAAATAGCTGGATGAGTGGCAAAGAGTGTAGACTCTAATGAGACGCCGCGTTTGCGGCGTCTCATCTGGGTCAACATTGTTTGCTCAGGCCTATCTGACCAAATGCATACAGTAAATGCATATGGTAAGAGTCATGCTCAATCAGACAGGTAAAATTATTACCAAATCTTCAGTGATTACTAATCGATTATCAATCACAATAGCAGCACTGATAATCGATTATATTTCAACTCCGATTAGCCAGCCTTACTGGTTATGATTGGTCAAAATCGATAATCTAAGTTGCGAATCCCAAGCCAACTTCACACACTCTAATATATCATCCCTTAGATAATTTTACCCTTCTTACTAAGTGGCACAGATACATGCAAACAAGCCATTCATTTTTCGAATATGCATATGAATAGGTATTCTGCCTTAGGTTCCTTTTGGTATTGTGTGTATGAAATACGTTCACGAAATATGAAATCATTTAATGTCTGGCATCAGACTATATTAGCATTGGCAAATATTATAGACACAAATCAGACGCCGCAGAACGCATCTGATCAGGGTCTAGACTCTTTGCATTTCCGACAGTGTAGTTTATTCACGTTCTCAGGTTCGCAAAAACACGCAAACAACAAGAAAGTCTTAAATACATGAACAGTCATTCAAGGCCGTAATACTTGGTTAAAACTTAACAGAAAATCCTGAAACTACATGAAACGTAAAATAGCATGCAATCAGTCAAATCAGCTATAACAGGTAAAATAGATACGTGGGCGTGTATTTTATTGTACTTCAATTTTACAGAAATAAATCAGCTAAAAATATATTGGTCATATCAGATACATTTCTTTCCGCCACCAGCCGTCGGTATACAGATTCCACTGCAGCCACCATTGTTACTCGAACAAACATTGGTTCCTTTTGGGTAAAACAAACCCGTATAAGTGCCGTGTCAAGCGAAATAGTGCCTTCAAGAATGCGCAGAATGTGCGGTTTCACATCATCCTACGCATGCGCAAGGTCTCATTCGGACATTCTTCATTAATACATTGTATTGTACCTAATGATTCTGACAGCGGACAGCGAAGGCCTTGAACAGACTGCGCATCCAAGCAGTCAGGTCTGGGTCTTCGCTGTTTTCGCTTGGCGCGGCCCATAAAACGGTGTAATTAGGCGAGATAGTCAGACGTCGTAAATACTTACCTTTCTTATCCTAGCAATTACAACGACATTTAAAACGCTAGTTTGTTAGTGTTGAGGTTTTACGGCCCAGTCAACCCAATGGGGTTATGTCGAGCGCGGTCAGTTTACCTAATCATACTTTTACTGGGCAGGCTTAGTCCTCTAAGCGGTTAACCAGTTTTGTGCACATTCTTTCGCCAGAAACTGACAACTGCCCTTGAATCAGTGGAAGGTATCAAAACGTTAATAGACGACTTTCTGATTTTAGTTCTTCGACAAAATACGGCTTGCCATTTCCTATGAATCGCATAGCAGACGATTTATATCAAACTGCAAGATTTATTTTCTCGGAAAAATTACTAAATGAACGATTCTTTCATAAAGCATAAAAGTCCGATTCGTTTGGATTGAGAAACATCGGTAGTTTATAACTATTAGCACTCAGCTGCTGATATTTTGGTCGGATGTTGAACTCTGATTTCGCAGAGAACTCTTCTCATGACAGTGGAACGGTTCCCTGTAAAGCTTTATTATGTGAGCCCCACCAAGGGTCAGGTGCGGACATCGAAGACCCATATCAGACGCTGCTTTGTGTTGTCATTTCATGTACGAAAACCGTTATGTGATGCCTTCGGAAGGCTGTGTTCCGTGACTGTGGCATTTCGGGGTCATCATTTTAACTTAAGTTTCCAAACATTCTACGTTGTTTTCACAGGTCTGTATTTGGACCGCTGATAATCATTAGCCCTTTTATGCCTGGCGTCCCTTGAAAGGGAGGTGGCTAAACATAGACAGACCCAGATCAGATGCCACGGAACACGGTGTCTGATCAGGGTCTATACTCTTTGCGTTGAATACACAAATCTCTGCCAATCATGGTAATAATAACAGGAGGTCAAAGATGGCCCTGTATCGCTCACCTGATTACCAGACAGGTTTCGAGTCAATTGGACTAGGTTCAAGAGAAGAAGTCCAATCTACATCTTCAAGATGGCGGCCATGGATGCTATCCTGGGTTTCAAATCGGAACATGTTTAGCTATTTTTAATCTACAAGTCACCTCGATACTTCAAATGAAGTTTTGAGTCATTTGGCCTTTCGGTTAAGGAGAATAAAATCAAAACAGATTTTCAACATGGCTGCCGTGGCGGTCGTCTTCGATTTCCGATCGGAATGATTTTAGCTATTTTTGATCTACAAGTGGTCGGTTCAGAAAAAAATTCAAAATAAACTTCCAACATGGAACGATTCTTTTTTTTTTTGTCTGCAAGTCACCCCGATACTTTCTATCAAGTTTCAAGTCAATTTCAAGTCAATT
The DNA here is from genome assembly GCA_964016985.1 of Anodontia alba. Lineage (NCBI taxonomy): Eukaryota > Metazoa > Mollusca > Bivalvia > Lucinida > Lucinidae > Anodontia > Anodontia alba. Next base: position 32,291,219 of record OZ024826.1, on the reverse strand, counting down.
GCCAATTCCATTCAGTTCAAAAATAGATCTTCAAGATGGCGACTGTGGCGGCCATCTTGGATTTCCGATCGGAACAATCTTATCTATTTTTGATCTACAAATCATCCCGATACTTCCTACCAAGTTTCTAGTCAACTGGTCTTTCGGTTCAGGAGAAGAAGCGCAAAATAGATTTTCAAGATGGCGGCTGTAGCGGCCATCTTGGATTTCCTATGGAAACGATTTTAGCAATTTTTCAAGATGGTGTCTGTGGCGGCCATCTTTGATTTCCGATTGGAACAACTTAAGCTATTTTTATCTACAAGTCACCCCAATACTTCCTACCAAGTTTCGAGTTAAACGGCCTTTCGGTTAGGAGAAGATGCGCTGGATATACTTTCGAGATGGTGGCCATCTTGGATTTCCGAACGGAACAATTTTAGCTATTTTTGATTTACAAGTCACTCCAATACTTCAAACCAAGTTTCGAATCAATTGAGCCAGGGGAGTAGGAGGAGTATTGATATAAAGCAAACTTATGACGCCGGACGACGGACGACGCAAAACGGGCGAAACATGACGGACATTGACCAATCGCAACAGCTCACCTTGAACACTTCGTGCTCAGGTGAGCTAAAAACTAACCAGACACCCCTTTTATAGGTAATAGATCTGTCCAAAGAGTTGAGGTAGAAATTCAAGTGGCATAAAGGTGTTGATGAGACGAAAAGGTTGTTTTGTGTAAACTGTAGAAAACAAGTGCTTACGATGCCGGCATTCAAAGAACATACCACCATACTTACATTAAACATTCTGACAGAATTAACAGCGCAATGTAGACACAGGGCAGAATGCTCCTGAGATAAGTATGAACAGCGCCTGCATTCCTTGCAATAACGCCACTGACTTTGTGACACACTTCAAACCAATCATTTAAAGTTTTAACCCTTAAACTGCCAATCACAACAATTGTCGTCTGCCTTGTCATCTGCTTGTGACTTTAAAAGTAATTTTTGCAAACAGTGTGGACCCAGATCAGGAGCAGTCTGATCTGGGTCCACACTGTTTGGCTGTATGCAAAAATAGGTTTGAAAAGTTTGCAAGAACATTCGGCAGACGACATAAACAGACGACATTTTCAGATGCAGGTTTTCTTGACGTTTTAAGGGTTAACAAATGGCTTAGGTATTTGCTCTCCATCTTTTATGGCGCCGTATGTAATCTAAATATTCGGACCGATACAACTGACCAAACAGTTCAGACACAGATCAAACTATCCTTAAGGAGGTGTGATCAGGGTTTACACTCTCTGTCATTCAGTCGTCACATTTTAGTCTCACATTATCAGCCAGTAAAACTGACTTACTAATTTTAGAATATATTTACAGAAAAACATCAATGACTTGGACACCGATGGCTCGTTTACCGTGGCTAATTCAAACTCATTTTTCAGTGCTAGGAAATTCTTCCGGTATTTCTAGAAAACAAATATTTATGGGATATTTTAAGGAAATTTTCTGAAAAAAAAAATGTATATTGCGTGAACTCACCAGAACCGCCTCACCGAGGCGATTCTTATTACATACAGCGTACTGTTCATCACGAAAACATGCCTATATAATTTTGACCCCCTTATACCCCACTTTTATATAGTAAAACTGGGGTTTACAGGGGTATACATTATTTTTCTGATTTCTGCTCAAAAACATAGATTGTGAGTACTCGAGGTGGTTCTAACGAGTTCCCACAATCTATGTTTTGAGCAGAAATATGAAAAATATCAGAATTTTTATATGAAAATTTTCATTTTATTTAGTGGTAAAATTTCCTATATATTTGAATAGGCTTGTTTTCGTTAATGTATTCTACAGAAGATCGAAAATACTTACCAATTATCTTCATTTGCCTCCTGACCTGGCGCTATGATTTACCCTTAGTGGCTTGAACTACCCATGTCTAGAAAACAATCCATAGTCCCAAAGACGCTCGAGCCATTGCAGTTCGACTGTATTAAAACTGCAGACGTACGGAGAGGGGTTAAGTTTATTCAGGACGATTACGATAACATCTTACCTAGTGGCCCACTGCCGTCTTTATGTACATGTATATCATTCAGTCGACCAAAGCCTGGCGGCCCAATCGGCTCTGCGGCTCCTCCAGATACAGGCACCTTCATGGCAGTACTACAAAATAAGTAAATACTGTTTTTAACTGAGCGGTCCATGCCTTAGTTTTAACCTCTGTCGTATGGTTTGACCTGCACTGTTGGCATTCTACTCAAATCTATACTAGGCCTCGGTGGCTCAGTTGGATGCGCCGTCCGACTAGAGATCAGGAGGTCGCGGGTTCAACCCCCGCCGAGGTCGGCAACATTCTTTCGTAGAGATTGATCATGAAATATTTTCTATGGTCATTCTCTCCCTTCCGCTTCAAGAAGGGCAGTTGTCAGTTTTTGGCGAAAGAATGTGCACAATACTGGTTAACCGCTTGGAGGACTAAGCCTGCCCAGTAAACGTGTGGTTAGGTAAACTGACCGCGCTCGACATGACCCCATTGGGTTGACTGGGCCGTAAAACCTCAACACAAACAAACTCAAATCTATAGCGGACCGTAATCAGCTAGGATTCCTGACGGGTCGATAACGGTCCGAAATAGATTTAAGTAGAACGTTAACTACTAGGCGACTCCCTAACACAAATTGGACACTATAAGCCCGCGCGTTATCGCGGTGGTTGCTTGTCTATATACACCAGAGGAGACCCTTTACAAAGCAAGTTTGGTGCTCTACAAACCACCATCTAGCGTTCTTGATTTTGAATCAAACACACAACGGATTTTGCTCACGATCATTAATCCCAGAAGGTACATCATTGCAGATGGAAGATTGTGCTGAAATGAGGAAACTGAAATGGTAGTTAGTTTGCAGACCAATTGTCAATATGTCCATCCTATTCAAAGGCCTGTAACATCAATAACTAAAGTGCAGTCCACAAGGCCAATACAAATATGTTTTATTAACCCTTAAAACGCCAAGAAAAACTACATCTGAAAATGTTGTCTATTTATGTCGTCTGCTGAATATTCTTGCAAACTTCTCAAAGCTATTTTTTGCGTACCGGCAAACAGTGTGGACCCAGATCAGACTGCTCCTATTTAGGAGCAGTCTGATTTGGGTCCACACTGTTTGCAAAAGTAACTTTTAAAGTAACCAGCAGAAGACAAAGCAGACGACAATAGTTGTGATTGGCGCTTTAAGGGTTAAAAAGCCATAAGCACGAACGCCCGAAAGATGTCTGGTAAAATTTAAAATGTATAATTTAAAACGGTGTCATAAAAATTTGCATTCAAACGTTTTCTTAGAGGTATATTTTAGCGGCCATACTGGATGAAAAATCGAACATTTGCAGTGTTAATCCATTTCTGTATACCTTTAATACATGCTACAGAAAACGCATCACGAAAACATACCTACACAACTTTGACCCCCTGAAACCCCACTTTTATATGGTAAAACTGGGGTTTACAGGGGTATACATTATTTTTCTTATTTCTGCTCAAAAGCATAGATTGTGGGTACTCGTTAGAACCGCCTCGTCGAGGCGGTTCTAACGAGTACCCACAATCTATGTTGTGTGCAGAAATATGAAAAATATCAGAATTTTTTATCTGAAAATTTTCATTTTTTGGTGGTAAAATTTTCAGTATATTTGAAAAGGCGTGTTTTCGTAATGGGTAGTAGGTTGATTCGAAACGCAATTTGCATGCCAAGTTTAAAAATTGATGTCAGACAGGAAAACGGGGTACAATCCTATAAATACGGAAAACGAGCGGGGTTTCACTAATGAATTCATGTTTGCATGCAACTGAATGCGAAATTTAAAAATTGATGTCAGACAGGAAAACGGGGAACTGTCCCTTAAATACGGAAAAGAACCAGGGTGTCACTAATGACGTCATGTTTACATATGTGTATGAGAAAATAAACATTCTGCTCTCTGTCTTGAGCATTTTTTTCTTTCTTTTTTATGATTTTAACCTGAATACACAAGGTTTTGTATCTTTAGAATTTGTTAAGTATCCACAGGAGCGTGCAAGTTTTCGCGAAATGCAATGTGTGCACATCTGCTATATAGTTGTTTTCTATATAGCCATGCACAGGTGTTCTTCCTATATCGAAATAAATTGTTTATCTTTCCGATGCTATGGTTAGCAAAAATCGAGTACTTGAGTTGAAACTGAAACGGACTGTTTCCACTAACATTTAAGTACTTTGTTCTGTATTCAGTTTAGTTGCCATTTTCCGCTGACACTGAGGAATGTATTTGACGTCAGGTGTTAGTCTCTCTATTAGTTTAAATTATATCTATCGTCAATTCAGTAAAGTCTTTTTAATTTGCATGATCCTATTTTCTAGGAAAAATAAGAAAAAAAATATCATCAGTTTTCGTCTGCTGAATTCGCTTCTAGCACTTTAAGTATTAAGGAAATTTGGGAATAGGAAATCACCCTAGCTTTGGGAGACATTCGTTTTAGGTCATAACAACATCCTCCAAGAAAATATAAACCATAACTCCAAGTTTTAAACAGCAGACGACATTTTGAAGTACGGTTTTATTTTTTTAAAGAAGAAAACTTCGCATAAAAAATCAATCTCTATTTTCTGTGAAAAATAAACAGAATATATACAAATCTTTACCACTATGGGCTAATTCTGCAGACGACAAATTGATGGTATTTTTCCAAGAAAACGTGCTTTGACATTTCATGCAAATTAGAGACAATTTATATGAAATATCAAAACCTGGGCCCAGTTGTTCAAAGTGTCGTTAGCTTCACGACGTCGTTAAGGGTCATTTCGTTAACTGTTTTAGCTGATCCAATACACAATATTCTGATATTTTTTGCTGAAAAATGTGAGTAGCTTTCGCACTGCAAAAGCTACTCACATTTTTTCAGCAAAAAATTTCAGAATATTTGCGTATCACTCGATGTAAATTTTAACGAATCGTTAACTAACGACGTCGTTAGCTTTGAACAACTGGGCCCTGTTTTCTGGGAAAAGTAAGAAAAGTATTTCGTGTGCCGTCTGCTGAATATTTTACCCAGATATAAGAAAGTTCATACTCTTTATGCCAATCCGTATAATACAAATATCCCCGGAAGTAAGACAATCCGACTATATTGCTTAACGGTTCCTCATAGATCGTGCGACGATTCGAGCCGTCCAGATTTGAGCTCTCTATTTTATCAGTCCTCGCGTCTGTCCAGAATATTCTTCCTCCTGCAATAAGAGATAAGTCCACAAAAAAAAAAAAAAAAAAAAAAAAAAAAAAAAAATACAGCACACATTTCTCTTTTTAACTTCATATGAACAGATTTATCGCATTATTTATTCCATGTTATATTTAAATAATTATTTTTTATTAACAATTAATCGTTTTCCTGCTTTCTGAATTGTGGAAAAGAAATCCATTTACTTCCAGAGGAAACAAAAATACATGTATATGATGGGGCACTAATACCAGAGGTTCGACGATTCGCCGATAATCTCGTCTCATCTGAAATAATGAAACTATGTGTAAACTTGGCTTGGAGTCTGGACTTTGGATTATAGCATTCAATGCCATGCTCAGATTTCACAAACAGAAACGGGTTTCGCAAACGTATTTTGTATTTTATCTTAAGCCTAGTATTCAGTGCCAAGGCTGGTATTCAATTCAAAACAGGGTATAGGAAACGCCCAGTTTATGATTCAAATCAAAACACTGTTACATTATATGCAAGCTAGGGACGAATTTCAAGCTTCGAATTGAATATATTGCTTGGAATTGAAAACACTGCCAGACAGCCCGCCAAATCGAATACCAAGCTGCGAATTCCATGCCAGCTTCACAGAAAAAGGGATGTAGCATATGCGGTTGGCTGTGGGTTCACAGCTTGGAATTTGATTTGAATTCCAAACTCCAAACTAACTTAGCAGACATAACCAAGCAAAAGAAGCCAAGTCAAACTAGTTTAATATCAACTTGGGGTTCAATTCCAACCTTGGTAGAGTATGCAATCCTAAACATGTAATTCAAATGCTTTGAACTGGATCACAAACTGGGCACTTCCAAGGGATAACCGTGTTGTCAATTCTAAGCTATAAACCCCTCGCAAACTTTACAGACTTGACTTGAAAATGCCAACCTCACATACTACTTAATTTAACTCAAAATAATTGAGATCGAATACTAAAACTTTGGATTGAATACCCAGCATCGGATTGAAAACCAACCTTGCGATAGAATAACAGGCTTAACCCTTGTCCTGCTGAATAAATTAAGATGCCACGCCCACTTTCAGTTTACAGCCAATCAAATTACTTGATCCGCATTGTTGCTATAAATTCACATACTAAATGTCAAACAGTGCAGATCCAGATCAGCTGGCTTCTTCAGAAGCTAATTGATCTGGATCTACTCTGTTTGCAAAGGCATGGTATATCCGGGTTCAGCAGGACAAGGGTTTCAATACCAAACGCTTGTGAAACCGTTCTTCTTTGTGAGTACCAAGCTTGGTATTGAATGCCACGATCCAAACTCTAGACTCCAAGCCAAGTTCACACACACAGTTATTCTTGTAGATAAAAGCCCGACCCAAATTATATATTCTTGCGCGCAGCGATCTGCTGCTTTTGAAAGGCAAAATGCGATTTTTACCATTTCCGAAAGCGAAATGAATATTTCAAACAGAAAATAAAATTATAAGAATGTTTTTTATTATTATTATTATTATTTCTAACGTTGCATCGAGCCATGAATAAAAAAAAAAAGAAGGACGTCGTTGTGCATGGATGCGCTACGCGCATCATGCATAGCATCCTTCGCGTTTTTTCATGGCTCTTTGAAACGAAAACTAAAATCAAAAACCAGTTCTTAAGTATTCTTTCTTACTGGTCGATCGATTGTCTTTTAAGAGGAATAGACACGCTTTCAGGAGAAGTAACTTTTTCAAAATTGTTTGGCTTTCCTTCTGAATGTAAGGGAAATAATTTGCTTCTTTAACATCAGGGCTTTCTTTAGGAGTGATGCAAAAACCTGTCAAACAGAATCGCTTCCCTGAGTGTATCCATTCCCCTTAAAAGACAACCGACCCGTCAGTAGGAAAGAACCTTGAACAACTATACTGGTGTGTAGAGCATTAAACAGCAAGGCACAAGAATAGTTTCCCTTGTGAAAAATGGCTAGAAAATATTCAGGTGTATCCATTCACCTAAAGCTGAAACCTCTGTGAAGAAAATGTAAAAGACCTTACCTTGCGAGTCAACAGCGAGTCCATTAGGAAATCCAAGACCAGAATTGATAATTACTTGTCTGTTTGTTCCGTCATAATTTGATTTTTCAATCGTTGGCTGTATTCCCCAATTGGTCCAATACAGTACGCTGTGATAAAACATAAAACAAGAAAATATTAAATCCTGCCGTGACCTCCCCCCCCCCCCCCCCGCCACCCCGCCCCACCCCCTCCTCACCCCCTTTCATCACGAAACATACCTTTATAATTTAGACCCCATTAAACCCCACTTTTATATAGTAAAACTGGGGTTTACAAGGGTATACATTATTTTTCTTATTTTTGCTCAAAAACATAGACTGTGGGTACTCGTTAGAACCGCCTTGCCAAGGCGGTTCCAACGAGTACCCACAGTCTACGTTTTGAGCAGAAATATGAAAAGTATCAGAGTTTTTTACCTGAAAATTTTCTGTTTTTGGAGGTGAATTTTTCTATATATTTGAAAAGGCGCGTTTTCGTAATGTAAATAAATGTAATATTTTGGATACCGTATTTATACTAAATATTCATAACCCTTACTCTTTACCCTATACTTCTCTTCAGCAAGTCCATTTTTAAACCTATGAGTGCATTACGAAACACGCCTATTCAAATATATTAAACATTTTACATCCATAAAAAGGAAAATATTCAGATACGAAATTCTGATATTTTTCAAATTTCTGCTCAAAACATAGCTTGTGGGTACTCGTTAGAATCGTCTCAGTGAGGAGGTTCTAACTAATACCCACAAGCTATGTTTTTGAACAGAAATAAGAAACATAATGTGTAACACTGTAAACCCCAGTTTTACTACATAGTGGGGTTTAAGGGGATCAAAATTATATAGGCATGTTTGCGTGATGGTCCATTTTTAAACCTATGAGTATGTGTAAAATTGCTGGATGAATGGCAAAATGTGTAGCCATGATCAGACGCCGGCGTCTGATCTGGGTCTTCACTATTTGTTTAGGACTGTCTTTCCGAAAACGTATAAGTGCGGCAATTCGATCAAATCGAACCCACTCAGAAATCATCCCGCGTCTGTAATATGCAAGATTTTTGTAATTGGGCTGTTACTTCTAGGAATATTATACTGATTAAATCTGTCTTAATGTTCTTAACCAACAAGACTTCCTACTTTTTAACGCTATATCTAATACAAATTAACCTCTTTTATAACACTGTTCGTTATAACACGGTTTTGGATATAACACGATTCAAAGATGGATCCCAAAAATGTATAGATTATATTGAAAAATGACCATAAATGGTCATTTTTCAATATAATCTATACATTTTTGTTTGGATATAACACGGTTGTTTAACTGACACGGGTTATGCTGTGGACCCCAACAATAGTGATATAAAGAGGTTGTAGTGTAATGCAATGATTACATAGCTTAAGAGGAGTATTGTGTAAATATTGTTTTCTTATTGTAGGTATCGTACGGCAAAATTAAACTGAGATATTAAGATATTCCGTGAACTCGAGGCCTGCGACCACAGATCTCGACACTGGAGACAAGATGAACGTTTTGTGATCTAATATAAGTGACGGGCTAAATTATAGCGGCACTGACACAGCTGAAGGGGACAGTAGCACCGACGCAGCGAGTAAATCAGACGCATGTCACTGATTTTAGTGTTTGAAATGGTCAACTGTTTTAAAATGTATGTAATAAAGATTGGGAAAGAAAAATGATAAAACAAAAAAAGAGAAATGAATAATACTAATAATGATTATAATAGCAAAGCTTAATATACTAAAATAAAACAGAAATTTTATAAAATAATCTGCTTTGGTCATGGTTCGAACCATGGAAACAGAGTTTACAAAAAAGGTAGATCTTACCATTACACCGTAGATTCGTTTAATAATAATCTGTAATGAACAATTATATATATATATATATATATATATATATATATATATATATATATATATATATATGTATATATATATATATATATATATATATATATATATATATATGTATGTATATATATATATATATATATATATATTTCTGCTTAAAATAAATCCGATCACCGTTTATAACGGGAACCAACGAAGACCGTGGCGGAAAATATTTGTCTCAGTTTAATTTTGCCGTACTATATTCATAATCAGAAGCTTCCAATGACTACTCACAACCATGTTGTTATGTAGAAATGAGAAAACTATCCGTTTTCTGGTTACAAAACTGCCTTATCTTGCGCCATGGCTAAGAAGTATCCCTGCTGGCACATGACGTTTATACAACGTCGCATTAACGTCGATACAACGACGTTAATTAAGAAATAATTAGCTCTGTCGATTTTCCTTTAAGTATCATGTTAGAATCGAAATAAGTTCTTCTGTACTGTGAATTACCATCGAAAACCGCATGTTGTTAGCGGGCAACAGATTGCGAAATATTAATTCACGACGGCGAAGCCGGAGTGAATTAGTATTCGCATCTGCCCTGTAACAACATGCGTTACTCGACGATAATTCACAATTGGGAAGAACTTATTTCGATTCTAACAGGATAATTAAAGGAAAGTCGACATTTTTGTGATGCTTTGATGTAAATCAAGAAGAAAAGAGGACCTAAGACTGAGCCTTGAGGAACTCCAGCAAGAAAGTGCCGTCGGCAAATACTCTTTGGTTCCGCATATGCAGATAGTTTTGAATCCTGTCTAAAAGATCTCCCGAGATTCCATTTTTTTTAAGTTTATGTATCAAACCCCTATGCCAAACTCAATCGAATGCTTTCGAAATATCAAAACATACATGACACATTGTTTCATATTTTTCTAGGCAGGTAGAAACCCTGACTGATATTTATATAAAAGAGAATTGGCATTAATATGGTTATAAACATGTTTATATACAATTCTTTCAAAAGACTTTCCTACACAGCTTATTAATAAAATTGGTCTATAATTACAAACGATTTTCTCCCTTTTTGAAAAGTGGCATGACAGAAGCATAATAAAGGTTTGGTTACTGGTTTGCTAGCATACTTCAACATTCGTTGCTTATGTCGTCTGGACAGGTTGAACAGGTTGCTTTGTTAATTATGAGCATTTAGGATGTCTTCGACTTCGGATTCGGAAACTCGAATTTTAAATAACACAGACACAGTTCTATTGTTAAAATTTGGTAAAAGTATGTTGGCTTCTTCGATGTCAGAAACGGATATAAAGAAGTTGTTCAGGGTATCAGCTTCCTCTTGCGAATTTGTTATCCTCTGTATGTAGAATTGGAATATTTGAGGATGTATTGTTTTATCCCATGAATCTCCCCATTATCTGCCAGGATGTCTTACTTGAACTGCCAGTGTCATGATTTGAGTTTATGTTATCAATGTTATTTATATAATTTTCCTTAGCATATTTTTTACTTTATTTCTCTGTCTCTTATAAGACAACCGATCAGCGATATTTCCTGATTTTAAGAACAGTTTCCTTAGTCGGTCACGTAAACGAACTTTTATACAGTATTTCTGAAGTAAACCGGGGTTTGTCATTTTCATTTCTGACCGGTATGCATGCTCTACAGAAATATCCATAAACTTACTATAAAAGAGTTCACAAGCTTCATCAACAGATGATGACTCATTAATAGTACTCGACCAGTTAAATTCTTATACTCGTATTTGATTGTTAAGAGTTGTGTAATCGGCATGTTTATAGTTCCATACTTCTCTGTAGTTAGATGTTGAAATACATTAATTCTGATAGAAACATATGTGGCTTTATGGTCACTTATAAATCCATCAACATTAATAGTTCCAGAATCTAAAACTCTACAAGAGTCACTTACCAAAACGGGATCTGTTAGTGTTGCTACATTGGGAGTTATTCTTGTCGGCTCATCTATGACGTTTGTTAAATTAAAAAGTGTTAAAAAAGCTCGAAGTTTTGAATTAGTGAGCTGAAGGAAATCTATATTGATATCCCCAGTTAAAATTATATCAGCGGCGTAATTAAGTGCTTCCTCTATAGAACTTTGCATTTCTTATGCGTAGTTAAGTGCTTCCTCTATAGAACTTTGCATTTCTTAATAAATATAGACTGGGAGGATACAAATATCACTTCGGTAAAAATAACATATTAATACATCATATGACTTTAAGTTAACTTCGATCTAAATGGTCTCAACTCTAGAATTTTCTAAATCAGTTCTATGTTTTATATTTCAAAACATTAGACACGTAAAACATAACTTCAACACCATTAAGGGATCTATCTTTTCTGAAAGGCTCATCTTAACCGTCTAACAGCAGATTATTAGTAGTAACATTTGCATCTAAATCTGTTTCACTTTGCCGTCGTGAATTAATACTTCGCAATCTGCTCTCCAACACCATGCGTTCTTCGACGATAATTCACAGTAGAGAAAAAATATTTCTTAAATAACGCATGGTGTTGGAGGGCAGGGCCCAGTTGTTCAAAGTGTCGTTAGCTTAACGAGCTCGTTAAGGGTCATTTCGTTAACTGTTTTAGCGGATTCAATAGACAATATTCTGAGATTTTTTGCTGAAAAAATGTGAGTAGCTTTTGCACTACTCACATTTTTTCAGCAAAAAAATTCAGCATATTTGCGTATCACTCGATGTAAATTTTAACCATTCGTTAACTAACGACATCGTTAGCTTTGAACAACTGGGCCCAGATTGCGAAGTAGTCATTCACGACGACAAACCCGGAGTGAATTAATATTCGCATCTGCCCGACAACACCATGCGTTATTCGCGATAATTCACAGCAGGGAAACATTATTTCGATTCTAACATGATACATAAAGGAAATTCGACATTGTTGCTATGTTTTCCAAAGAATTTTTTTGCAACGGACGTCGACAGCAGTAAATGTTTACATGCGACGTCATCAAACTCGGCCTTTTGCACGCACTACGTTGATGACATGGATTAATGTAGTTTGATCACGGTGACGTTTCCGTAAGGCGCAATGGGAAAAACGTCAACATCATGTTAGAATGTTACGTTAATGTACGTTATGACATTAATGCGACGTTGTACAAACAATACGACATTTCCTCGAGTTAATGTGGCGTTGTATAACGTCATGTGTCCGCTGGGTACACTATTCGTAAGTGTTTTAACGTATTTTTTCCCTATGACATGCAACATCTATACTTACCCGTAAACAGGGTCTAATTCTATAGCTTTTGGTTCATCCAAGCTGGAATTTACAACGATCTTTTCCTGTGTCCCATCAAGTGTCAACAGCACAATTCTATCTTTACCACTGTCTGTATAGAACAGCAAGCGAGACATATAATCGACAGCAATACCATTGACCATGGAATCTGAAAATATGTAAAACATAAACTAATGTCCTTTTGGCATCACTCAGAAAGACGCTTTTCGGCGATTCATTTTGGATGAAAACATTTTGTTTTGATTGATCATATCTAATCAGAACATTTGTCTTTTCTGTTAAAGTGTTTTATTCTCAAATATTTACACTAAAATTAAATTTAAGGCCAAAAATTGGTCCGACCTATGCAATTTCTATAGTAAAGTGATTTTTTGGAGTTTTTATCTAAGAAAATAGTTTTTTGCTATTTTAATGATGGATGCTTCATGATAATCTTTGAAATTTTCAGAAAATTTGAATAAGCACAACTTGTTAAAATCTTGCCTTCAGTGTACCTACCCTACCGATTTCTGTATAATATGCAGCCAGTTTTCTCTTGGGGAAAATGAAAGTATTTGATTATTTAAAGCAAATGACTGGGAAAAAACGTTTGTGCATTGGTAGTTACGACATATGGTTTTGCATTATATCATGGAAAAAGTTTGCAAATTTACTTCTACTGTGTGAAGCTCCAGACGAAAAAATGACGTTCCGAAAGATGTCGAAAGGAGAGAATTTATGGTGTCGAAAGATTGGTTTGAAAATATTCATGAAAAAAAGCAAATGAAAGAAGGAGGAAAATAAGGCTTAGAATTTCATTTTGAACTGTCTTCTTATTCTTTACAGAAAAGAAAGATTTGACAGTTTGTTCAAACTGTTTCAGAAAATAAGCATTTACATTTCGTTCCATTTATTTCCAAGGATTATTTGAATGAAATATCAAGCTTTATTTTCTTTGAAAAACTGTCAATCCATTCACTTTTTTGCTGAAAACAAACCTTGACGTTTCATTCATAATTTGATTCATGAAAAATTTTCAGCTTTAAACAGAAAGAAAGTTAAAGTACAAAACGGATACCTTTTCCATCCTGTCTTAAACAAGGTGACTTTCATTCCTCCTTTTCTTAGACACAATAGTCAGATTAAAGCATCGCTGATGGGCATGAAATCTAAAAATAAATATACTCTGCGAAAGACCAAATGGCATTCATGAAATTCAATGTAAATCTTCTGAAAATGGCATTTTTTTACATTGCGGCAATGATAAAGACTTTTAGTCTACTATAGAGCACAAACCATTTCCTGTGAACTTAACAGTTCGTTGACTGTGAGCGTCGATTTCGATGCTGTATATGGTTTTGTAAGCGACATCTGACCAGTATACTCTAGCTTCTACTGGGTCGTAGTCAACAGAGATAGGACTACCCGACTGGCGCAGTGGGACGATTACGTAATTGCCCGTGTCCAAGTTCATGCGGTATATCAGATGTTTATCTGTGTCACTGATTAAAAGAAAACCATCTGGTCTTGAGGCTGAAATTAAAATACCAGGGCCCAGTTGTTCAAAGCGTCGTTAGCTTAACGAGCTCGTTAAGGGTCATTTCGTTAACTGTTTTAGCGGATTTAATACACATTATTCTGATACTTTTTGCTGAAAAAATGTGAGTAGCTTTTGCAATGCAAAAGCTACACACATTTTTTTCAGCAAAAACTTTCAGCATATTTGTGTATCACTCGATGTAAATTTTAACGAATCGTTAACTAACGGCATCGTTAGCTTTGAACAACTGGGCCCAGATGTTTATCTGTGTCACTGATTAAAAGAAAACCGTCTGGCCTTGAGGCTGGAATTAAAATACCAGGTCCTATTTAAACCCACAACATCAGCAAACGATATTTTAAAGTAAAAGTCGAAATATATCTATATAAATTGTTGACTCTCATTAGCTCAAACTCCCAGGGACCAGAATATTTGGTTGGAGATAACAGTAGTTTGAGATGAAAGGAGTTGAAAATTAGTGACATATAGCAAACTAAACCAATATTGACCTTTACAGTCGAACCTCAATGGCTCGAACATCTTCGGGACCATGGAAATTCGTTCGAGACATGGGTAGTTCGAGCCACTGAGGGTTAATCATGACACCAGTTCAGGAAGCAAATAGCGATAATTTAGGGAAATCTTTTCCATTTTCTATACAATGATTGTATGTTGAGTGTACTCATTAGAATCGCCTCGATGAGGCGATTCTAATGAGTACACACAACATACAATTTCATGATAAAATAAGAAAAAAATCATTAACTATTTGTTTTCTTGAGCTATTGGAAGAATTTTGTAGGGACTGAAAAAATAGTTCGAATCATCCAAGGTGTTCGAGCTATCCGTGTTCGAGCCACTGAGGTTATACTGTATTTAGTTACACTTAGGCAGTAATTTGAGTCATCATTGTTTGAGATAATGAAGGTCTACTGTATACATGTATATTATTTTTGCGCGAAAATAAGGCTAAATATTTTATGTGAATCGTCTAGCTAAGCACTGTTTCTATTTACATTACATATATTTGCCAGTTTTTATATTTACAGGTACCGCATAATCAAATCAATGCAAATTCTGCAAGTAAGAAGTTTAAAATATCCAAAATAGACACGTGACCTTAACTATTGCTGTACTGCTCCGCGTTTAGATTAGATAAAATGTAATTAAATGCTACATGTGGGCCACGCCATGCGAAAACGTGTCTTTGGGCATATACGGACAACGAAGGTGCAGATCAGCCTGCGCATCCGCACAGTCTGATCAGGACCTTTGCTGTCCGCACACAGAATTATGAGATACTAAAGAATGTTTCAATGGAGAGCAAATGCCCGGATGAGACTTTGCGCACGTGCAAGATGATGCAAATCCGCACATTTTACGAATGCCCGAAGTTTTATTTTTTCATTTATTCGTTTTTTTTACTTTTACTTTTCGCTTGACGCGATCCACATTACAACAGTATGCCTCCTCTGCATCTGAAATCAATTTGAAGATATCTAATCCATTATAGACTGAATAAACTCTCCCACACCATATACTGAAAGAGTCCAATTTCAAATTTAGGTATGTCCGGCTATATTAGATATTCCAAGAGAAAAACGGCTAGACCATTTGTAAACAGTGAAGACCCTGATAAGACGCCGCGTTCTGCGCGTCTGATCTGGGTCTACACTGTTTGCTTATTGTCTCCAAACTACAACCTTACGGATTAATGAAGCCATTTGACACCTTTAGATATTTCCCATAGCAACTGCATTCTCTTTTAAGAGAATAGATGCTAAACTTACATTGTTAAATGTGCAATTTAACACTAACAGTAATGTAAGACAGTGCTCTTATAACGGTCAGCTTCTGATCTACACAAACAGGTCTTTGAAAAACTTGTATCAGCTAGTTAAAAAAAACAAAAAACAAAAAGACTTTCTGACGGGACTAGTATCTTTTGTTTTCATACTAAGATTTCTATGTTTCCGTCGTCCTTTTTTAAATTATTACTGCGTTTTATTCTGACATTCAAAGCACGCTATAATGTGTTGTAATATTATTTAGGGACGACAGGAAGTTACAACCCTAATACTGTGAGCTAAAACCTTTCTAAATTAGATGTCCTTTAAGAGTATCCTTATTGAGAAAGGGCGCAACTTTTCCATATCAGAGTATTTTCCTTGTCGGTATATCAATTTCTCCTTAAACACATGCATTATTTTGTAATTTGTCCCTATGCTACTGGTATACCTAATTATGTAGTTTGTCCCTACCCGACCGGTCGCGGTTTACAAAATTATACACGGTTTTAAGAAGAAATGAATTTATCTACAAGATAAATTTGTATAATAGATATTACAGAAAAAACTCACAGTTATCACAAAAGACTCCCGCATCTTTGAAATGTGTACAGTTGTGATCTCCCCATTTGTTTGCTGGACAACTAGCAATGGATCTTTCTATCCCAGTACATTGTACGTTGTCTAGAAGAATCACACCACTTCCTACTCCGTTGTCTGTCAGTCTTGCCATAGCTCCGACTCTTCATAAAAAAGGAAGCAGCATTTGTTATAAAATAAAATGAATTACAGCTAAAATAATAATTTCATTTAGCTTCGGAATAAGTGCACATGGCAACGCTCAATGAAATGTTTCTATATCGAGTCTTGCAGTTAAAACTTTTATTATGTTGAAACCTAATAACTCATGGCACGACAGATAGATATTATCACAGGTGATATTGAGATTAAATGCAATCAATTTAATCAGAACCCAGGTTCACAATTAAAGTTAATGTATACCAAATTAAAAATAATAAAAAAAAATAATATATAAAAAAAAACTCTTTTCAAATCAAGTCTTTGTTTATTTCTATGTTTATTATCATCCATGTTATAAACCTGGATCCTGTCGTGAAAACACTTCCAATTCTCATTCCACGAACACATTATCAAAGACAAAATTATTTAACCATAGACATTTTGGAATATTCCCTTCACACTACTACGAATTTATGCAAAACATTTACGATTTTAAACAACGGGGTAAAATGATGAAAATTTCAAATAATATTTTTTCCATATTCCCTTGACAAGTAATAGACCTGTGGATAAAGCTGACCAGGCCTATTGATAGTTATCACCATCACGAAAACATGCCTACATAATTTTGACCCCCTCAAACCCCACTTTTATATAGTAATACTGGGGTTTACAGGGTATACATTATTTTTCTTATTTCTGCTCAAAAACATATATTGTGGGTACTCGTTAGAACCGCCTCGTCGAGGCGGTTCTAACGAGTACCCAAAATCTATGTTTTGAGCAGAAATAAGAAAAAATATCAGAGTTTTCATCTGAAAATTTTCAGTTTTTTGGAGATGAAATTTTCTATATATTTGAATAGGCGTGATTTCGTAATGATAGTTATCACTACTGCCCATTGTACATAGTATATAGTACTCACAGAATCACCTCGACAACGGAACAAGAAATCGGCCACGCCAAACGGAAAGGCCTCTTCGAACAGCGCAAAATGCACAGATTCACTCATCCTGCGCATGCGCAAAGTCTCATTCTGGTGTTTGCTCTCCATTGATACGTTCTATAGTGTCCAATCCAACGATTCTGTTAGCGGACAATGAAGATCCTGATTAGAATGTGCGAATGCACAGGTGATCTAGAGTTTAGCTGTTTGTATATGCCGGAAGACACGTTTTCACATGGAGTGACCCAATTAATCCGTTGAAAATATGCCGACAAGAAGGAAGCAAACGGAGGAATAGCCCAAATTTCCCGAAAGCACTGACGAAATGGAATTAATGCATTTTGCATAGTGTCTCATAAAAGGCACACTGGCAAACAGTGTAGAAGCTGTGTCTGATCAGGGTGTACACTGTTTGCCGCACATCCAGCAGTTTTTAGACACATCAACTGGTTGTAAAACGAGCTTATTCAAATTGTAGGATAGAGCGGTACACTTAGAAAGCAATATCCAAAATAATGAAACTAAATACCTTGAGTATCCTAGCATACCACAAATAACCGACGCATCTTTGTTATCCCAGGCGTCAGAACATATGGTTCCCCATTGGTTAAAGACAAAGAGCTCCACCCGTCCCTCGTGGCAAGTGTGTCCATGTACAAGGCGAACGTAGACGCGGGTAGTGGGCGCATTTGGAGTAGGGCTTGCGGTCAGATTATCTGTGTGGAGTAACGTTAATTCTTTCAGCCCTGCAGATCAAAGCATTACTTTTGCAAACATTGTAGATCCTGATGAGACGGCTCAGAATGAGCCGTCTCATCAGGATCTACAATGTTTGCCTTTCTTTTTTGTTTTTTTTAACTGAGACCCCTATTTGGAACAATGGTTCTGACCCTATTCAAAGATGGAAGAGTTCACTTCAAAATCTCGGGGATGAAAGGGCCAAATCAGTCCTTGTAGTATGGCAAGGTCCATGTCTGTAGTAGTTCTGGAGAACGGGCAAGCCCTCTCACTATTGTTTATTTCTACTAACATCATCTTGTTGAAGATATTATAAAAAGAAATGGTTGTATCATGCACCCGCTGATTTCAAACTGGAACAGTACGTGCTGTACATACAATGCACCTTGAAAATTGTGATCCAAATCTTGAAAAATCTGATCCAAATCTTAATGCTAATTTAAATGCCTATGCATTATTTAATCAAAACCAAGTTATTATGTTAGACGTCATTGCCAATTCAAGAAATCTATACCTATTTTATCTCCTTATAATGAATATAATTCTTACCTCTGTTTCCAAGAAGAAGTCGTCTTTCTTTTAAGTCGAAGTTTTGATTTGAGATTTCTTTTGTCTTTAGTGGAGCAGCATCATTAGACAGATATGCTTCTTTGTTATATTGCCCTGTCCCGGTCTTAACTGAACCTAATTTTAGAAACAATGAGATAGCGCATGGCAAAACCAACCCAGTCTGATCAGAGTCTTCGCTGTCTGTATGAAGAAGGCTTGGGTCCTTAGCTACCCACTGAGCTGAGCGCACATCGAAGACTGATCAGTCTGGGCGGATTCCCAGGCTGATCTGAGTCTTCGCTGGGCGCACATGCCATTTTGTTGGTGTTGTCATGCGCAGGCTCAAATATTTAGCTGGATTGTAAGCATGAATCCGTTATTTGAAAACAAACAACGCATATTAATCACAGTTTTATTGAAGAAAATTGTAAAATGAAGATCTTGTTAAAATGCATATATGACTAGCGTACACCCTGATTAACCTGTGTATCAGTACCTTACTTTAACACCCAGAGTGAATACTAATCATACTGTAAAATGCACAGGCTTATTTGGGCAGGGTCTTCCCTTGTATGGCATTACAATGCAGGACAGTTTGTAGGTTGGAGTGTTCCAAAGTACGAGTATAATGCACCAGTCATTCGAAACACCGGCCCGTATGGGGCCGCGGATAGCGCGGTCATAGCAGGGCTTAAGTGCCGGGACTCAACCTTCCGCTGAGTCCCGGCAGTGCCGAAGATGTGCCGGAGTTTTAATTTCCAGATGTTCAAGAATACATGCATAGTTTATTTAATGCCGAAGGCTCCCGAATGTATGTATGTATGTATGTATGTATGTATGTATCTGCGCGGGCGTGCGTGGTGCGTGTGTTCAAATAATTGCTCTGTAACCACTTGGCCAATTGAAGCCAAATTTCATATGGAACCTCCAATGGATATGGGCAGAAAGTTTATTCAAATGTTCCAGGTCATTTGTCGATCTTCATTTATATTGTCAACCTTTGGCGGCGGGGGCTTTTAGTAGGGATTTTATCATAAATTGTCCCCGCAGTGCTGCGCGTTTAGCAGGGCTTAAAAACTGAAAAGTTAAAAGCCCCGTTATTCCCGGGGCCGAGGCCGGGACTACAAATGACCGGTGCACAAATACAGAATCTATTGTATACATGTCCATATGCGTAGCGCTCATTACACACATTACGCATGTGTGTACTCATGTGTGTAACGCATGTGTGTAACATGCGTAAGAAAATATTTATAATAAAGTGATTTTAACATAAAATATTTTTCTTCTTTACCGTAGGTGCTGCTCTTAATGAGAATTTGCTCTCTCTATGAGCAAATTCTTTCCTTAGAAAGTAGCCCCTATTTTGGAAGTGATTCTAAGCTTACTTTCAAAATATTTCTTGGGTGTGTGTAAATAAATCCGTTCTGGCTACGCCACTGCATGTCTATTTGAACAAAGAAAAAACTTAACTACATGAAATTAGTGGGTCATCGTCAGTGGCACTAAACCAAAAAAAGGTAGAAAGTAAACAGCTTAGGAACAGGTCCCGACGTTACAAAACTTTTTTCATGCTCAACTCTGCTGAGCATGAACATTTTCCTGCCAGTAAATCTCAAATTACTAACAATTGCAAATTCTTTCTTGCTAGACATAGCAGGGCATGAGAATTTCTCTGGCATTTTCATATTTAGTAGCAGAGAAACGTTCTTGCTCAGCCGAGTTGAGCATGAAAAAAAGTTTATAAACTCGAGGCCGGATGTTGGTAAGCACTGCAAATCATCCACTCGACATAAACTGTACTGTCATGATCACAGCAGCAGCTGCAGACATCAGGCGGGAGATGCTTTGCGCAAAAGATGAGAAAACAAGCCTCCGCGCCTTTGTACTTAATTTTAAACTCTTCAGGTCTGTTCCTCTTTAGAAGTTTTTTTTTTTTTTTTTTTTTTTTTTTTTTTTTTTGTAAGCCGGTTAATGTAATTGTGTCTTTTTTTGATTCTCATTGTTTTTTTTCTTATCTCTTCCGTGAAGGCTGTACTTCGTAATTGTACCATTTTGCTGGGTCACTTCTTTTATGTTTCAAAAGAAAGCGATGTTTGCATGCCGGAATATTATATAAATATTACAGTCCTGAGAGGGCGATAATAAAGATTATCATATAGTAGCCTAAATTCCCAACATTCATCATGAAATATTTAGCGATGTAGATGGAGACCAGGATGTCGCAGGTTCAACCCCCGCCGAGGTCGGCAACAGTCTTTCGTGGAGATTGATCATGCAATATTTTCTACGGTCATTGTCTCCCTTCCGCTGATTCAAGAAGGGCAGTTGTCAGTTTCTGGCGAAAGAATGTGCACAATACTGGTTAACGGCTTAGAGGACGAAGCCTGCCCAGTAAACGTGTGGTTAGGTAAGCTTACCGCGCTCGACATGACCCCATTGGGTTGACTGGGCCGTAAAACATCAAAACAAACAAAAGATGATCTACATGCATGATAATGTGATAAATCAGTTATACCATCAGTTATATCGCTCACGCTCGTGCATTATCGCATCGTACACGCGCACGAACCATGGTATAACTAAGACATATCACCCTGATGAATATGATTGTCGACGGATTCCGAGGTCGATAATCATATTCCGAAGGGTGACATGTTCTACTATCGCTCTCTCAGGAATGTAATATTTATTTTATTATACCAAACTCAAAACGAACCGTAGGCGCACCCTTTGCTGCACGTCTGATTTCTTTTAACTACCACCCTAGGGAAATAGTAAAATATCTCACCATCTGGCATACAGGGATTTTGTATGGGAATTTCAGTTGAGGTATAATACTCGTAATATAATATCTGAACACTGATTGCTTACAAATGTACGCACCATTGAATTTTATTTGTGGTACAATATGACAAGCTGTTTATATCAAATGTATAGCATATGCGGGCACCACAGTCTTAGATCAATCTTTGGAATCGCACTGACCAGAGCTTTTATATTAAATAAAGTTACAAGCTGCTCTGGTTGACAAATTTGTTTTTCTTTTCATCAGTGGGTCCATATTTTTGAATATCGAATGTTGTAAATTGCAAACTGAGGACAAAGGCTCGTCAGCTTTTTACACTCTCTTCAAAGATCCATGGTACTGTTTATAAAAATAAAGGGGAGAACCTATCTGAAGCAAGTCACCAAAGGCTGCTCATTGTGTAGACAAACAGCGAAACCCCATATAAAGCTGCACAATCATGCAAGCTGATCGCTTTTTTTTTTATTTTTATTTAAAAAAGATTCTAATGTGCTAAGAGGAAGAACAAACGTACGTAATGGATATCCAGGGTGCTTCTGAGAATCAGCAACTAACAGGGGCAGATACGCAACTAGACATAAAAATACTTCCATAGCTCCGCCTACAAAAGTAAAATGAAGTGACAATTAAGTTTTCGAAAACGATTGAGTCAAGTCGTGAAAATTTGTCTTTGGGGAGTATGCAAATAGCGAAGACCCAGATCAGGCTGCGCGAATCTGATCTGGGCCTTTGTCCGCCGACAGACGCGCAGCATGATCTAGGCCTTCTCTGTCCGCCTACAGATGCGCAGCCTGATCTTGGTCTCGGTACACCTTAGGATGCGCAGCCTGATCCGGGCCTTCCCTGTCCGTGTAAAGATGCGCCGCCCGATCTAGGCCTTCTCTGTCCGCCTACAGGTGCGCAGCCTGACTTGGTCCTTCGCCTACAGATGCGCAGTCTGATCTTGGCCTTCTCTGTCCGCTTATAGATGCGCAGCCTGATCTAGGCCTTCTCTGTTCGCCTATAGATGCGCAGCCTGATCTAGGCCTTCTCTGTTCGCCTACAGATGCGCAGCCTGATCTAGGCCTTCTCTGTCCGCCTAAAGATGCGCAGCCTAATCTAGGCCTTCTCTGTCCGCCTACAGATGCGCAACCTGATCTTGGCCTCTGTCAAGCCTGATCCGGGCCTTCTCTGTCCTCCTACAGACGCGCAGCCTGATCTAGGCCTTCTCTGTCCGCCTACATGTGCACAGGCTGATCTGGGTCTTTGCCTACAGATGCGCAGCCTGATCTTGGCCTTCTCTGTCGGACTACAGATGCGCAGCCTGATCTTGGCCTTTTCTGTCCGCCTACAGATGCGCAGTCTGATTTAGGCCTTCTGTATCCGCCTACAGACGCGCAATCTGATCCGAACCTTCTCTGCGCGCCTACAGATACGAGGCCAGAAACCGGTCCCTCTCTGTCCGCCGACAGATGCGCAGCCTGATCCGGGCCCTCTGTCTGCCTACAGATGTGCAGCCTGATCCGGGCCCTCTCTGCTCTCCTACAGATGCACAGCCTGAACCGGGCCCTCTCTGTCAGCCTACAGATGCGCAGCCTGATCCGGGCCATCTCTGTCCGCCTACAGATGCGCAGCATGATCCGGGTCCTCTCTGTCTGCCTACAGATGCGCAGTCTGATAGGGGCCTTCTCTGACCTATTATAGAGGTACCGCCTGATCTGGGCCTTCTTTGTTAGCCTACAGATGCGCAGCCTGATATGGGCCTGCTTTATCAGCCTACAGATGTATATCCTGATCCGGGCCTTCTCTGTTCGCCTACAGATTTGCAGCCTGATCTGGGCCTTCTCTGTCCGCCTGAAGATGCACAGCCTGATTCGGGCCTTCTCTGTCCGCCTACAGACGCGCAGCCTGATATTGGCCATCTCTGTCCGCCTACAGACGCGCAGCTTGATCCGGGCCTTCTCTGTACGCCTACAGATGTGTAGCCTGATCCTGGCCTTCTCTGTCCGCCTACAGATGCGCAACCTGATCCTGGCTCTCTCTGTCGGCCTACAGATGCGCAGCCTGATCCTGGCCTTCTCTGTCCGCCTTGATCCGGGCTTTCTCTGTCTGCCTGCAGAATCTGTTGATAATGCAGAACGTACGGAAGTGCGGTAAAGACCTTGGAAATGCAGAACAAATCAAAAGCATGAAATATCAGATTCCGTTCATTTAAAGCTGTTCACGAGGATAGAATACAATGTCCATGATGCCCTCCTGTGTAGGCTAAAAGGAATTCGACTCGTCCATATGACGTAAGCTCATTTATAGCAATTATAAAATAGAAAATTATGCCGCTTTGAAATTCAGCAAACGTAAATGGGTGTGGCTCCACTCATTGGACTGTGCGATTCCAAAGAGTATCCACAACGTAAGGCTTCGTGGTAGGGTGCTTCGTGGTCGTGTAATTAGACGATAATCAATAAATTTTGGTGAGAAAATTTGTATTTTACCAAATAATTACTTTATTTTATTGTCAGTGGTGAAATCAGTGTATATCTGATGAAAATAAAAGTGGCATCAATCACTAGTGAATTGATATCGTATCATTTCACTATAGTGAATGATACGATTTATATTTTCACTCTTCGCGTTGGACGACTTCGGTTTTCTTCACTGTTTCAGAAGTTGATGTTACCTCCACTTCAGATTTTTGAACACCTCTAACTTCTTTGTTTCTGAACTAAACTATCAAGTGTTGGTATGCATTTTCTTAGTTAGAATGTAAGGAACATTATGGTATCAAAATTATTTTGATTCGCCGAAACTTTTTGTTTTTTGTCTCTCCAGCGGTTCACATGTTAAGCACTGAGCGTCGACGCCATGACGTTCATGTTTTGTTTGGTGACGTTACTTATGACGTCAGAAACGCGCATTGACGTGTGAACAATAAAATAAAAAGAAAATTTACTCTTTTTCAGTGAATACCATAAAAAACTTTCATCTCGTGTAATCTAAACATTCAAATTTTCACTCGTGCTTCGCAATATTTATGATGACAATATTTATGGTATTCACAGCAAAAGAATAAATATCCTCTATGTATTTACCAAAAATATTCGGACCGACAGGCCTGAGCAAACAGTGTAGACCCTGATCAGACGCCGCATATGCGGCGTCTGATCAGGGTTTACACTGTTCGCCACTCATCCAGCATTTTTCAACGCATTAACGGACGGTAAAATTGGTGTAATAAAATTCTAGGACAAGTATGGGTAGGAATTAACGTATACCAATACCTAGAATATAAACGAGCTATGAATGTAAGACTCACCCATAAAGGCGCAGCAGACATCAAAACAGTTAAACAATCTTAGATATTATCAGTATAATATTGTCTACAGTCACGTGTCTTTGATTTTTATCTCTCTGACCAGAAAAAACAGACACTGTAAAATATGGATTTTCAGTGTGCCTGCACTGCATACTTTTGACATATATTTATGCAAGACCTGCCTTCTGTTATGACCTACATTTAAAGTTGGTCTATTGATGCCTTTATCACATAAATAAAACAAAAGATGACTTAGCACTCTTATAATAGGACAAGGTAGTGATGACAATACTACAGACATACACTGCTATAATCAAAGCACTGAGAGTGTTGATGGGGCGGTTGCCTTAAATTGTACAGGCATCTAGAACTGATTCATACCCGATAGGCCCTTTGGGTGGGAAATGTACTTTTCGGCGTTTTGTAGGACTGCGGCTCGGGTTATACTGTTTACCCAACGCTGTTTGTTTGGTGTGTTTTTTTTTTTTTTTTGTTTGTTTTGTTTTTTTTTTTTTTTTTTTTTTTTTTTTTTTGTTTTTGTTTTTTTTTGTTTTTTTTTGTCTGGAGTATTCATAATCATCTGTCGATATTGTAGGCTTGTAGGCAATATTATCAAAATCTTATTTCTTCAATGTTTGAATTTTTCGTTGATTTGTTTATTTATTCACTATAAGCATCAGAGTGTATATGCTGATATGTTTGAATGCAGCGTATCAGCATTAACAGGGAATTATTTGTTAGGTAGTTATTAGGTTGGTGGTAACAGGAAAACGGATTGTCGATATATTCAATCTGGTGGCGGTTTGGCAACTGTCCCGAAAAATGACACATTCATAGATGTTCAGTGCCAGCTAGTGTCATCATAAAATTGTGCTGCGTCAAGCGGAAAGATATTTCCATCATCCATCATATGCAAATGCATAGAGACCACGCTGCGCTATCCTCTCTGTGTAGTGATTGCTAGTCTAGGGGAAAGGTAGCGCCAATTATAAAACACATACTGGTTGCTTTGAGAAATAAGGAACATAAAAAGTTCTTTGTCAAAGAATCTTTGTTTGTAATTACATTTTATTCACATATATTTTGCAAACTGCATCCAGTGACCGCATCAGTTGTCAACATAACTGAGAAAGCGATTCGCACAAACTACCAGAGCTTTTCATCACATACCTGTCGTCCTGTAGTTGAATGTCGCAAATGATTTTAGTAACTAGGGTGTAACAAACATTCACCAAACCTTCCATTGTAGACTGACTATAATTCATGATGTTGATTGTGACGGCGGTGGTGGTAGTATCTGTGTGGGTGTGTAGATGTTTTGAGGTGGAGTTTTGCGGACCAGTCTATACTGTTAAGGTCATATCAAGCCGGTCAATGTTGCTAACCACACTTTTGGTGGGCAGGCTATGTCCTGTAATCGGTTAACCAGTACTTGTGCACATTCCTTCGCCAGAAACTGACACCTGCCCTTCTTGAATCAGCGAAAGGTGGAGAATGGCCATAGAAAATATATCACGACCAGTCTCCACGCATGTTGCTGGACTCGGCGGGGATTGAATCACTGAGGCCGGTCGTGTGTGTGTGTGTGTGTGTGTGTGTGTGTGTGTGTGTGTGTGTGTGTGTGTTGATTTGATTTGGTATGACTACTCTCAGTCAACGTTAATTTTCCCACTGTTGTGAATCATGGATAATATTTGTTTGATAATATATGTACACGCAGACAAAAGTTTGGCATCAATTCAAATTTTATCGTCATCAAATCGACAAACAAAGCTAATAGAATTGCGTATAATGTAAAATTAATTTTATAGACAAATCTCAAAATCTGGAACCTTCATGCTGTTCAAACAAGTAAAAGCACTCTGATTAAATTCCTAAATTACATGTAGTGCTTCCGAAATCAAAACAGAAAACATATCATTTTTAGCATTTCAGACGACTTAAAAAAGTTCCCAGAAATTTGGCACATTAAAGAGATTAACTTGTGTCTACAAATTAAAGAATGACCATTTCTAACAACTCGGAATTCAGTAACTGGTGTAATCTCCCCTGTTACGGCTCACTTCCTCTACACGTCGTCGCATGCTCTGAACAAGACAACGAAGGCTATCTTGTGTTGCCACTGATATACCAAAGACTGACCAAATTCTTGAAGATTCTGACACGGTGGGTCTAGGTCATCAACAATTTTCCCGATTTGATCCCCCATATGCTCTATGCGGTTCAGATCGGGTGATAGAGCAGGCCAAGGAAGCACGATAATGGTCTGGGCCCATAGTTCAAAGCGTCGTTAGCTTAACGAGCGTGTTAAGGGTCATTTCATTAACTATTTTAGCAGATTCAATATACAATATTCTGATAATTTTTGCAAAAAAATGTGAGTAGTTTTTGCACTGCAAAAGCTACTCACATTTTTTCAGCCAAAAAATTCAGCATATTTGCGTATCGCTCTGTGTAAATTTTAACGAATCGTTAACTAACGATGTCGTTAGCTTTGAACAACTGGGCCCTGATCTTGACGATACTGCTGCACAATATGAGCAAGGCGGGGTCTAGCGTTATCATCCATAGATATCGGACGACTTGCAGGATTGTGGTCATTAAAATAAGGATTCTAACATGACCTAACGTTTTCCCATTGAGCCTTATGGAAACGTTACCGTGATCAAACGTCTTCAAAGTAGTGCGTGCAAAATTTTTAATGACGTCGCATGTAAACATTTACTACTCGCGACGTCCGCTGCAAAAGAGTTCTTTTGGAAAACATTGCAACAATGTTGATTTTCTTTTCTGTATCGTCTCCTAATTTTCAAACGCATTCGTTTTCGGTAGGCTAACGCTTCTGTCTTGATGTACTGACGTCTTTCTTGGTCTGCCAGAACGCTGACGTTCATTCAAGTTACCAGTGGTCCGATATTTCTGCAGAAACCGTACTATTACAGACTAATTGACTCCAAACTCAGTGGCAATGTACCGACTGTTCTTGCCATCCCTTGACATGCCCCAACTTGGCATGTTTCGCCTAAAGATAATTTTCTTCTTGCCATCCCAACAAACAATACCCAAAACAACAAAAGTTGCACTGTGCAGCACGTGGATAAAGAATCAGTGATGTACAAGCAAACATGGGTTTTCAAACAGGCTAGGGTGACCAAAAAAACGTTGCTTGATTACATACTGACTGAGCAAACATTATGAAAACACTCCTATTCAAATATATTGAAAATTTCGCCTCAAAAAACTAAACATTTTTAGATACAAAAACTTTGATATTTTTCATATTTCTGCTCTAAATATCGCCGAGGCGGTTCTAACGACCACCCACAACCTATGTTTTTGAGCAGAAATAAGAAAAACAATGTATACCCCTGTAAACCCCAGTTTTACTTTATAAAGGTGGGGTTTAAAGGGGTCAAAATTATATAGGCATGTTTTCGTGATGACCTGTATATTTCTGTGGAGGCACATAGTAGACATGTTTTATTTTATACAGGTGGGTGCATACATATTAAAATCGGGGTACTTTTTCATAAAAAAAAAACTCAAAATCTTTAGGTGATAACTTCTGTCCGGGCTCATATATATGTGTGGTGTAATAAGAGCTTTCAAAGACGATGTATTAAACAATATTCCATTGCGCATTACATGTTCACTTAATGCCAAAGCTAAATGAAATAATTTAATTTAGCCACATTTCATTACATTTTGTAACAAATGCTAAGTATTATTTTTTATGAAGAGTCGGAGCTGTGGCGAGGGACAGACAATCTAGTAGAATTTAGACAACGTAGTGTGCGCCGGGACAGAAAGATCCATTGCTAACTGTCCAGCCAACAAATGGAAAGACCACATCTTTACACATCACAGATGCAGGAGTGTTTTATGATAACTGAGAGTTGTCTCTGTAAGATCTTTGACACAAATAAACATATAGGTCGCATAGGGACAAATAACAAAATTATGCATGGTTTTATGGGAAAATGGATATGTCTACATTGAAAATACTCTGACATGGAATAGTAACGTCTGATGAGGTTGGATTTATACCGTACTTACCCTAAGTATTTAGACAGACATGTGTATGCAAGCAGTGTAAACCCAGATCATGCGCCACAGAATGCGGCGTCTGATCAGTGTCTACACTGTTTGCCACTCATCCAACAATTGTAGACACAATCGCAGATAGTAAAATGAACTCGTGAATTTTATTAGAAGTACAAGGTAAAGAGTTAGGTGTGTGAATATTTGGGATAAATACAGTATCCAAGCATTATCACCCAAAATTTCCCATGAAAATGAAATTTTAGTCAAAGAAGGGTTCAGCTGAATCCAATGAACCCACTCTGGGTCCACCCCAGGGCTTATATCGGTTGTAAGCCCTCAGTGGTTTATAGTGCTGCTAATTTACTTCCTGTTTTATTTTCATGCGTTATATTTTGTTTTTGCCATGCTAGCAGTGTGGTCAACGTCTTCAATGGCTGCCTACCTTGCGTTCTGTTTTCATTTGTTTGTACTTTATTTTTATTCCTTTGTTAATGATTGGAGCTGCTTCTCGGGATAATCACTACGAAAACATATTTAAATACGAGGGTCCTGCAAAAGGTTTTGTCACTGGGTTCGGATTACTTCAGTGCTACGTTTTATCAAACATGTTTTTATTACAAACCTTCAAAATACCCCTTTACTGAAACACATGTGTTTGTAACCTTTTTACCCAGTCGCGAAAAGCAGATAAATAGTCTTCTTTTGGTATCTGTTGGAGACACTGATAAATAGCGCTGCCAAGAGAACTTCTAGACGTATACTTATTTCCAGAAAGCATTTTCTTAAGCCTTAGAAATAAAAAGAAGACACAGGGACTCAGGTTAGGTGAATAAGGTGGATGGTTTAAAACTTTCACCTTTTCAGAAGCCAAAACACTTAACAACCTCACACTTATGAGAGGAGGCGTTGTCATGTAAAAGGTGGACTCCTGACCATCCTTTGCTTGGTCCATGTTCCAATGTAACAAGTAAATTGGTCAGTGTCCATGAAAAATATGTATATCCCTGTGAACAACTATAAAAGTGGGGTTTAAGGGGGTCAAAATTATATAGGCATGTTTTCGTGATCACTAATGAGTGAAATTTTGATCAAGCAAAACTAGTTAAGCCCCTAATAGTATACAACGATTTCATACATTTCTGGGCGACAGTCAAAACTATCAGCCCAGAGGTGCTGTGGACCACCTGATGGAACTTTCGTCCGAGGCCGAGGGTTGAGGGTGATAGTTCATCAGGTGGTCCTCAGCACCGAGGGGCTGATATTTTTGACTGTCGCCCAGAAAAGTATGATATAGATGTTTTATTACCTAACTCATATTTAAAGGGATTGTTTTCTTTTGATCGCTATGGTCAATACGTTCTGGTTACTATTTGATCGCTTGAGCGGGAGATAGTTTAAAATATAGCCCGGATGATAGTTCTCTGAGGCGTAGTGTTGCCCGGCTACGTTAAAAATCTAACTGACTGATTAGTTCCCTGAGAACCGGTTCAATCTGGTTGACTTTGTCACTGGTGATTGCTAGGTAATTCACGTGACTGGGAGATAGTCCAAAATTTGGCCCGGGTGATAGTTCTCTGAGAACCGGTTCAATTTGGCTGACTTTTGTCACAGGTGGTTGCTAGGTAATTCACGTGACTGGGAGATATTCCAAAATGTGAGCCAGAGTGCTAGTTCTCTGAGAACCGGTTCAATCTGTTTGTTTGTGTTGAGGTTTTACGGCCCAGTCAACCCAGTGGGGTCATGTCGAGCGCGGTCAGTTTACCTAACCACACGTTTACTGGGCAGGCTTAGTCCTCCAAGCGGTTAACCAGTATTGTGCACATTCTTTCGCCAGAAACTGACAACTGCCCTTCTTGAATCAGCGGAAGGGAGAGAATGACCGTAGAAAATATTTCATGATCAATCTCCACGAAAGAATGTTGCCGACCTCGGCGGGGGTCGAACCCGCGACCTCCTGGTCTCCAGTCGGACGCGCATCCAACTGCGCCACCGAGGCCGGTTCAATCTGACTGGCTTTTGTCACAGACGGTTGCTAGGTAATTCAATTGACGGAGAGATCGTCCCTAAATGAGCCTGGGTAATAGTTCTCTGAGAACCGGTTTAATCTGCCTGGCTTTTGTCACAGGTAAAATGTGTTAGGTAGTAAAAAAGTTTTACAACTTCTAATTGTTTCTACTGGCTGTTCCCGAGGCAGAGAATCTGCTGCAATTCTATTTTGTTTCTTAGTTTATATTGCATTGTGTCTTGACATTCTTTCTTACATTTCTTCTTTTGGTGCCTCAGGAAGGCCATCACAAAAACACACCTATATAATTTTGACCCTCTTAAACCCCACTTTTATATAGTAAAAATTGGGTTTATAGGGGTATACATTATTTTGCTTATTTCTTCTCAAAAACACAGATTGTAGGTACCCGTTAGAACCGCATCGGCGAGGCGGTTCTAACGAGTACCAACAATCTATGTTTTGAGCAAAAATATGATAAAAATATCGGAATTTATCTGAAAATTTTCAGCTTTTTGGTAGTGAAATTTTCAATATGTTTGTATAGGCGTTTTCGTAATGTGTGGTTTGTGATTGTGGCCTTTCTTGGGTGACTTCATTTACCGTATTTGACCTAATTACCGCACCTACCCTTAAAAGCAAACGGTTAAGCACTTTCATAGTCTTCAAATTTCAGCTTGTGTACTTTTATCTGCTGCTTTATAAAAACATATGTTGATGGTATCATTTAATTTGCCTCGATTTTCGAGGCTATACAAAATCAGTACCAACAACATGTGCTTTTATAAAGAAAATCAGAAAAAAATATTGCATAAGTATCATTAAATAATAATCAAATGAAGCCATCTTAGTTTCCCTATCAGGTGGCCATTTCAACTACAGTATATTTTTTACACATGCCAAACCTAGCCCTTAATTCTCATAGTTCTAGCTGCATATATGTTCGATCCAATTAAGGGTTTCCAAACTAGCGGGACAACATGGAAAAACATATTAACTTTGCTATGTAATGCTCGACTCTGTATAGACTGAAAGTCAGAGCATAAGATAGTGATAATATCTGTATTCAAAATGGTTGACAGTATTGATTAAGAAGATGGTGTAGCATTGAAAAAATTATACTCTCTTGAGAAAGGCTTTAATCAGCCGAAACGTTGAGATTTAATTGTGAAATAAACTGTGCAAAAATATAGATGTAAAAATATTGTGCATAGGAAAAATATCAGAGTTTTTCATCTGAAAATTTTCAGTTTTTGGAGATAAAATTTTCTATATATTTGAATAGGCGTGATTACGTAATGATAGTTATCACTACTGCCCATTGCACATAGTATATAGTACTCACAGAATCACCTCGACAACGGAACAAGAAATCGGCCACGCTAAACGGAAAGGCCTCTTCGAACATGCGCAAAATGCACAGATTCACTCATCCTGCGCATACGCAAAGTCTCATTCGGGTGTTTGCTCTCCATTGATACGTTCTATAGTGTCCAATCCAACGATTCTGTTAGCGGACAATGAAGGTCCTGATCAGACTGTGCGAATGCACAGGTGATCTAGAGTTTAGCTGTTTGTATATGCCGGAAGACATGTTTTCACATGGAGTGACCCAATTAATCCGTTGAAAATATGCCAACAAGAAGGAAGCAAACGGAGGAATAGCCCAAATTTCCCGAAAGCACTGACGAAATGGAATTAATGCATTTATGCATAGTGTCTCATAAAAGGCACACTGGCAAACAGTGTAGAAGCTGTGTCTGATCAGGGTGTACACTGTTTGCCGCACATCCAGCAGTTTTTAGACACATCAACAGGTTGTAAAACGAGCTTATTCAAATTGTAGGATAGAGCGGTACACTTAGAAAGCAATATCCAAAATAATGAAACTAAATACCTTGAGTATCCTAGCATACCACAAATAACCGACGCATCTTTGTTATCCCAGGCGTCAGAACATATGGTTCCCCATTGGTTAAAGACAAAGAGCTCCACCCGTCCCTCGTGGCAAGTGTGTCCATGTACAAGGCGAACGTAGACGCGGGTAGTGGGCGCATTTGGAGTAGGGCTTGCGGTCAGATTATCCGTGTGAAGTAACGTTAATTCTTTCAGCCCTGCAGATCAAAGCATTACTTTTGCAAACATTGTAGATCCTGATGAGACGGCTCATAATGAGCCGTCTCATCAGGATCTACAATGTTTGCCTTCTTTTTTTGTTTTTTTAACTGAGACCCCTATTTGGAACAATGGTTCTGACCCTATTCAAAGATGGAAGAGTTCACTTCAAAATCTCGGGGATGAAAGGGCCAAATCAGTCCTTGTAGTATGGCAAGGCCCATGTCTGTAGTAGTTCTGGAGAACGGGCAAGCCATCTCACTATTGTTTATTTCTACTAACATCATCTTGTTGAAGATATTATAAAAAGAAATGGTTGTATCATGCACCCGCTGATTTCAAGCTGGAACAGTACGTGCTGTACATACAATGCACCTTGAAAAATGTGATCCAAATCTTGAAAAATCTGATCCAAATCTTAATGCTAATTTAAATGCCTATGCATTATTTAATCAAAACCAAGTTATTATGTTAGAAGTCATTGCCAATTCAAGAAATCTATACCTATTTTATCTCCTTATAATGAATATAATTCTTACCTCTGTTTCCAAGAAGAAGTCGTCTTTCTTTTAAGTCGAAGATTTGATTTGAGATTTCTTTTGTCTTTAGTGGAGCAGCATCATTAGACAGATATGCTTCTTTGTTATATTGCCCTGTCCCGGTCTTAACTGAACCTAATTTTAGAAACAATGAGATAGCGCATGGCAAAACCAACCCAGTCTGATCAGAGTCTTCGCTGTCTGTATGAAGAAAGCTTGGGTCCTTAGCTACCCACTGAGTTGAGCGCACATCGAAGACTGATCAGTCTGGGCGGATTCCCAGGCTGATCTGAGTCTTCGCTGGGCGCACATGCCA
Source organism: Anodontia alba (assembly GCA_964016985.1). Classification (NCBI taxonomy): domain Eukaryota; kingdom Metazoa; phylum Mollusca; class Bivalvia; order Lucinida; family Lucinidae; genus Anodontia; species Anodontia alba. Next base: position 32,257,351 of record OZ024826.1, on the reverse strand, counting down.
TTTTGTTGGTGTTGTCATGCGCAGGCTCAAATATTTAGCTGGATTGTAAGCATGAATCCGTTATTTGAAAACAAACAACGCATGTTAATCACAGTTTTATTGAAGAAAATTGTAAAATGAAGATCTTGTTAAAATGCATATATGACTAGCGTACACCCTGATTAACCTGTGTATCAGTACCTTACTTTAACACCCAGAGTGAATACTAATCATACTGTAAAATGCACAGGCTTATTTGGGCAGGGTCTTCCCTTGTATGGCATTACAATGCAGGACAGTTTGTAGGTTGGAGTGTTCCAAAGTACGAGTATAATGCACCAGTCATTCGAAACACCGGCCCGTATGGGGCCGCGGATAGCACGGTCATAGCAGGGCTTAAGTGCCGGGACTCAACCTTCCGCTGAGTCCCGGCAGTGCCGAAGATGTGCCGGAGTTTTAATTTCCAGATGTTCAAGAATACATGCATAGTTTATTTAATGCCGAAGGCTCCCGAATGTATGTATGTATGTATGTATGTATGTATGTATGTATGTATCTGCGCGTGCGTGCGTGGTGCGTGTGTTCAAATAATTGCTCTGTAACCACTTGGCCAATTGAAGCCAAATTTCATATGGAACCTCCATGGGATATGGGCAGAAAGTTTATTCAAATGTTCCAGGTCATTTGTCGTTCTTCATTTATATTGTCAACCTTTGGCGGCGGGGGCTTTTAGTAGGGATTTTATCATAAATTGTCCCCGCAGTGCTGGGCGTTTAGCAGGGCTTAAAAACTGAAAAGTTAAAAGCCCCGTTATTCCCGGGGCCGAGGCCGGGACTACAAATGACTGGTGCACAAATACAGAATCTATTGTATACATGTCCATATGCGTAGCGCTCATTACACACATTACGCATGTGTGTACTCATGTGTGTAACGCATGTGTGTAACATGCGTAAGAAAATATTTATAATAAAGTGATTTTAACATAAAATATTTTTCTTCTTTACCGTAGGGGCTGCTCTTAATGAGAATTTGCTCTCTCTATGAGCAAATTCTTTCCTTAGAAAGTAGCCCCTATTTTGGAAGTGATTCTAAGCTTAATTTCAAAATATTTCTTGGGTGTGTGTAAATAAATCCGTTCTGGCTACGCCACTGCATGGCTATTTGAACAAACAAAAACTTAACTACACGAAATTAGTGGGTCATCGTCAATGGCACTAAACCAAAAAAGGTAGAAAGTAAACAGCTTAGGAACAGGTCCCGACGTTACAAAACTTTTTTCATGCTCAACTCTGCTGAGCATGAACATTTTCCTGCCAGTAAATCTCAAATTACTAACAATTGCAAATTCTTTCTTGCTAAACATAGCAGGGCATGAGAATTTCTCTGGCATTTTCATATTTAGTAGCAGAGAAACGTTCTTGCTCAGCCGAGTTGAGCATGAAAAAAAAGTTTATAACCTCGAGGCCGGATGTTGGTAAGCACTGCAAATCACCCACTCGACATAAACTGTACTGTCATGATCACAGCAGCAGCTGCAGACATCAGGCGGGAGATGCTTTGCGCAAAAGATGAGAAAACAAGCCTCCGCGCCTTTGTACTTAATTTTAAACTCTTCAGGTCGGTTCCTCTTTTGAAGTTTTTTTTTTTTTTTTTTTTTTTTGTAAGCCGGTTAATGTAATTGTGTCTTTTTTTGATTCTCATTGTTTTTTTCTTATCTCTTCCGTGAAGGCTGTACTTCGTAATTGTACCATTTTGCTGGGTTACTTCTTTTATGTTTCAAAAAAAAGCGATGTTTGCATGCCGGAATATTATATAAATATTACAGTCCTGAGAGGGCGATAATAAAGACTATCACATAGTAGCCTAAATTCCCAACATTCATCATGAAATATTTAGCGATGTAGATGGAGACCAGGATGTCGCGGGTTCAACCCCCGCCGAGGTCGGCAACAGTCTTTCGTGGAGATTGATCATGCAATATTCAAGAAGGGCAGTTGTCAGTTTCTGGCGAAAGAATGTGCACAATACTGGTTAACGGCTTAGAGGACGAAGCCTGCCCAATAAACGTGTGGTTAGGTAAGCTTACCGCGCTCGACATGACCCCATTGGGTTGACTGGGCCGTAAAACATCAAAACAAACAAAAGATGATCTACATGCATGAAAATGTGATAAATCAGTTATACCATCAGTTATATCGCTCACGCTCGTGCATTATCGCATCGTACACGCGCACGAACCATGGTATAACTAAGACATATCACCCTGATGAATATGATTGTCGACGGATGCCGAGGTCGATAATCATATTCCGAAGGGTGACATGTTCTACTATCGCTCTCTCAGGAATGTAATATTTATTTTATTATACCAAACTCAAAACGAACCGTAGGCGCACCCTTTGCTGCACGTCTGATTTCTTTTAACTACCACCCTAGGGAAATAGTAAAATATCTCACCATCTGGCATACAGGGATTTTGTATGGGAATTTCAGTTGAGGCATAATACTCGTAATATAATATCTGAACACTGATTGCTTACAAATGTACGCACCATTGAATTTTATTTGTGGTACCATATGAAACTGTTTATATCAAATGTATAGCATATGCGGGCACCACAGTCTTAGATCAATCTTTGGAATCGCACTGACCAGAGCTTTTATATTAAATAAAGTTACAAGCTGCTCTGGTTGACAAATTTGTTTTTCTTTTCATCAGTGGGTCCATATTTTTGAATATCGAATGTTGTAAATTGCAAACTGAGGACAAAGGCTCGTCAGCTTTTTACACTCTCTTCAAAGATCCATGGTACTGTTTATAAAAATAAAGAGGAGCACCTATCTGAAGCAAGTCACCAAAGGCTGCTCATTGTGTAGACAAACAGCGAAACTCCATATAAAGCTGCACAATCATGCAAGCTGATCGCTTTTTTTTTACTTTTATTTAAAAAAGATTCTAATGTGCTAAGAGGAAGAACAAACGTACGTAATGGATATCCAGGGTGCTTCTGAGAATCAGCAACTAACAGGGGCAGATACGCAACTAGACATAAAAATACTTCCATAGCTCCGCCTACAAAAGTAAAATGAAGTGACAATTAAGGTTTCGAAAACGATTGAGTCAAGTCGTGAAAATTTGTCTTTGGGGAGTATGCAAATAGCGAAGACCCAGATCAGGCTGCGCGAATCTGATCTGGGCCTTTGTCCGCCGACAGACGCGCAGCATGATCTAGGCCTTCTCTGTCCGCCAACAGATGCGCAGCCTGATCTTGGTCTCGGTACACCTTAGGATGCGCAGCCTGATCCGGGCCTTCCCTGTCCGTGTAAAGATGCGCCGCCCGATCTAGGCCTTCTCTGTCCGCCTACAGGTGCGCAGCCTGAACTGGTCCTTCGCCTACAGATGCGCAGTCTGATCTTGGCCTTCTCTGTCCGCCTATAGATGCGCAGCCTGATCTAGGCCTTCTCTGTTCGCCTATAGATGCGCAGCCTGATCTAGGCCTTCTCTGTTCGCCTATAGATGCGCAGCCTGATCTAGGCCCTCTCTGTTCGCCTACAGATGCGCAGCCTGATCTAGGCCTTCTCTGTCCGCCTAGAGATGCGCAGCCTAATCTAGGCCTTCTCTGTCCGCCTACAGATGCGCAACCTGATCTTGGCCTCTGTCAAGCCTGATCCGGGCCTTCTCTGTCCTCCTACAGACGCGCAGCCTGATCTAGGCCTTCTCTGTCCGCCTACATGTGCACAGGCTGATCTGGGCCTTTGCCTACAGATGCGCAGCCTGATCTTGGCCTTCTCTGTCGGACTACAGATGCGCAGCCTGATCTTGGTCTTTTCTGTCCGCCTACAGATGCGCAGTCTGATTTAGGCCTTCTGTATCCGCCTACAGACGCGCAATCTGATCCGGATCTTCTCTGCGCGCCTACAGATGCGAGGCCAGAAACCGGTCCCTCTCTGTCCGCCGACAGATGCGCAGCCTGATCCGGGCCCTCTGTCTGCCTACAGACGCGCAGCCTGATCCGGGCCTTCTCTGTCCGCCTACAGATGCGTAGCCTGATCCTGGCCTTCTCTGTCCGCCTACAGATGCGCAACCTGATCCTGGCTCTCTCTGTCGGCCTACAGATGCGCAGCCTGATCCTGGCCATCTCTGTCCGCTTTGATCCGGGCTTTCTCTGTCCGCCGGCAGAATCTGTTGATTATGCAGAACGTACGGAAGTGCGGAAGACCTTGGAAATGCAGAACAAATCAAAAGCATGAAATATCAGATTCCGTTCATTTAAAGCTGTTCACGAGGATGGAAATCAATGTCCATGATGCCCTCCTGTGTAGGCTAAAAGGAATTCGACTCGTCCATATGACGTAAGCTCATTTATAGCAATTATAAAATAGAAAATTATGCCGCTTTGAAATTCAGCAAGCGTAAATGGGTGTGGCTCCACTCATTGGACTGTGCGATTCCAAAGAGTATCCACAACGTAAGGCTTCGTGGTAGGGTGCTTCGTGGTCGTGTAATTAGACGATAATCAATAAATTTTGGTGAGAAAATTTGTATTTTACCAAATAATTACTTTATTTTATTGTCAGTGGTGAAATCAGTGTTTATTTTATTGTCAGTGGTGAAATCAGTGTATATCTGATGAAAATAAAAGTGGTATCAATCACTAGTGAATTGATATCGTATCATTTCACTATAGTGAATGATACGATTTATATTTTCACTCTTCGCTTTGGACGACTTCGGTTTTCTTCACTGTTTCAGAAGTGGATGTTACCTCCACTTCAGATTTTTGAACACCTCTAACTTCTTTGTTTCTGAACTAAACTATCAAGTGTTGGTATGCATTTTCTTACTTAGAATGTAAGGAACATTATGGTATCAAAATTATTTTGATTCGCCGAAACTTTTTGTTTTTTGTCTCTCCAGCGGTTCACATGTTAAGCACTGAGCGTCGACGCCATGACGTTCATGTTTTGTTTGGTGACGTTACTTATGACGTCAGAAACGCGCATTGACGTGTGAACAATAAAATAAAAAGAAAATTTACTCTTTTTCAGTGAATACCATAAAAATTTTCATCTCGTGTTATGAAAACATTCAAATTTTCACTCGTGCTTCGCACTCGTGAAAATACTGATGTTTTCATTTCACTCGATGACAATATTTATGGTATTCACAGCAAAAGAATAAATATCCTCTACATATCTGATGAAAATAAAAGTGGCATCAATCACTAGTGAATTGATATCGTATCATTTCACTATAGTGAATGATACGATTTATATTTTCACTCTTCGCGTTGGACGACTTCGGTTTTCTTCACTGTTTCAGAAGTTGATGTTACCTCCACTTCAGATTTTTGAACACCTCTAACTTCTTTGTTTCTGAACTAAACTATCAAGTGTTGGTATGCATTTTCTTAGTTAGAATGTAAGGAACATTATGGTATCAAAATTATTTTGATTCGCCGAAACTTTTTGTTTTTTGTCTCTCCAGCGGTTCACATGTTAAGCACTGAGCGTCGACGCCATGACGTTCATGTTTTGTTTGGTGACGTTACTTATGACGTCAGAAACGCGCATTGACGTGTGAACAATAAAATAAAAAGAAAATTTACTCTTTTTCAGTGAATACCATAAAAAACTTTCATCTCGTGTAATGAAAACATTCAAATTTTCACTCATGCTTCGCAATATTTATGATGACAATATTTATGGTATTCACAGCAAAAGAATAAATATCCTCTATGTATTTACCAAAAATATTCGGACCGACAGGCCTAAGCAAACAGTGTAGACCCTGATCAGACGCCGCATATGCGGCGTCTGATCAGGGTTTACACTGTTCGCCACTCATCCAGCATTTTTCAACGCATTAACGGACGGTAAAATTGGTGTAATAAAATTCTAGGACAAGTATGGGTAGGAATTAACGTATACCAATACCTAGAATATAAACGAGCTATGAATGTAAGACTCACCCATAAAGGCGCAGTAGACATCAAAACAGTTAAACAATCTTAGATATTATCAGTATAATATTGTCTACAGTCACGTGTCTTTGATTTTTATCTCTCTGACCAGAAAAACAGACACTGTAAAATATGGATTTTCAGTGTGCCTGCACTGCATACTTTTGACATATATTTATGCAAGACCTGCCTTCTGTTATGACCTACATTTAAAGTTGGTCTATTGATGCCTTTATCACATAAATAAAACAAAAGATGACTTAGCACTCTTATAATAGGACAAGGTAGTGATGACAATACTACAGACATACACTGCTATAATCAAAGCACTGAGAGTGTTGATGGGGCGGTTGCCTTAAATTGTACAGGCATCTAGAAATGATTCATACCCGATAGGCCCTTTGGGTGGAAAATGTACTTTTCGGCGTTTTGTAGGACTGCGGCTCGGGTTATACTGTTTACCCAACGCTGTTTGTTTGGTGTCTTTTTATTTTTTATTTTTTTTCTGGAGTATTCATATTCGTCTGTCGATATTGTAGGCAGTATCATTAAAATCTTATATCTTCAAAGTTTGAAGTTTTCGTTGATTTGTTTATTTATTCACTATCTATATGCGTCAGAGTGTATATGCTGATATGTTTGAATGCAGCGTATCAGCATTAACAGGGAATTATTTGTTAGGTAGTTATTAGGTTGGTGGTAACAGGAAAACGGATTGTCGATATATTCAATCTGGTGGCGGTTTGGCAACTGTCCCGAAAAATGACACATTCGCAGATGTTCAGTGCCTGGTCATCATTGAATTGGGCTGCGTCAAGCGGAAAGATATTTCCATCATATGCAAATGCATAGAAATCACGCAGCACATTCCTGTTTGGATATGCTTGCTAGTTTTTATATTAGGGGAAAGGTAGCACCACAGTACATGTGCACATTCTTTCGCCAGAAACTGGCAACTGCCATTCTTCAATCAGCGGAAGGGGACGAATGACCGTAGAAAATATTTTATCATCAATATCCATAAATGTTGCCGGACCCAGCGGGGATGGAATCCGCGAACTCCTGTCTCCAGTCGGACGCGCATCCGACTGAGCCACAGAGGCTGTGCGTGTGTGCGTGTGTGTTCTGGTTTGGTGTGATTGCACTCAGTCAACGTTAAACGAAATTATTTCCCCACTGTTGTGAATTATGGATAATATTTGCCTGATTAACAAAACTAAAAGAATTGTGCATAATGCATTCATTTATAGACGAATCTCAAAATCTGGAACCTTTATGCTGTTCAAATAGATAAAAGCAATTTGATTAAATTAATAAATGAGTGCTTTCGGAACCAAAACAAAACCATATCATTTTTTAGCATTTGGGAAGACCCCAAAACGTTTCCAGGAATTTTGGTACATAAATGCGGTTAACTTGTGTCTACACATTGAGTTTCCATGTTCATTAAGACTAACAATTTAACTAAAGTTTCACACAACTCGGAATTCAGTAACTGGTGTAACCTCCCCTGGTACGGTTCACTGACGTTCGCTCACGTTACCAGTGGCCCGATATTTCTGCAGAAATCGTACCACTACATACTGGTTGACTCCAAGCTCAGTGGCAATGTAACGACTGCTCTTGCCATCCCTTGCCATGCCCACAACTTGCCATTTTTCACCTAAAGATAATTTTTTTCTTGCTATCTTAACAAACAATACCTAAAACAACAAACATTTACCTTGTGCAGCACGTTGATAAAGAATCAGTGAGGTACATGGAAACATGGGTTTTCAAACAGGCTAGGGTGGACACGAAAACTTTGCTCTATCACATACTGACTGGTCATATACCTGTGTATTTCTTTCGCAGCACATAGTAGACATGTATTACTTTATACAGGTGTGTGCATACAAATAAAAATCGGGGTACTTTTCCAGAAAAAAATCAAAATCTTAAGGTGATGCTTAATTTCTGTTCGGGTGTATATATACATATATATATATATATATATGTGTGTGTGTGTGTGTGTGTGTGTGTGTGTGTGTGTGTGTGTGTGTGTGTGTGTTTCTGATGCAACGAGTGTAAGAGCATTCAAACGAAAGACGATGTAACAATATTCCATTGTGCATTGCATGTGCACTTAATGTCAAAGCCAAATGAACATTGCATGTTCACTTAATGCCAAAGCTAAATGAAATAATTTAATTCAGCCACATTTCTTTACATTTTGTAGCAAATGCTATTTTTTTTTTATTGAAGAGTCGGAGCTGTGGCGAAGGACAGACAATAAAGTAGGAAGTGCTGTGATTCTTCTAGACAACGTACAGTGTGCCGGGACTTTCTAACTGTCCAGCAAACAAATGGGGAGAGCACAACTGTTCTCGTCAAAAATACAAGAGTGCTTTTAATAACTGTCTGTTGTTTCTGTAAGATCTGTGGCACAAATAAACATACGCGTAGGCACAAATTACAAAATTATGCATGGTTTTATGGAAAACTGGATATATCTACATGGAAAATACTCTGATATGGAATAGTATCGTCTGAGGAGGTTGTATATATCAAACTACCGTACTTACCCTTAGTATTTAGACAGATAGGTCTAAGCAAATAGTGTAGACCTAGATCAGACGCCGCAGAATGCGGCGTCTGATCAGTGTCTACACTGTTTGCCACTCATCCAGCAATTTTAGACACATTCACAGGTAGTAAAATGGACTCTTGAATTTTATTAGAAGTACAAGGTAAAAATTTAGGTGTGTGACTATTTTGGATAAATACAGTATCCAAAAATTATCATCCCAAATTTTCTCATGAAAATGAAATTTTAGTCAAAGAAGAGTTCAGCTGAACCCCATGAAAACCCACTCTGGGTCCACCCCAGGGCTTAAATCGGTTGTAAGCCCTCAGTGGTTTACAGTGCTGCCAATTTACTTCCTATTTTGTTTTCAAGTGTCATATTTTCTTGTTGTCATGCTAACACTGTAGTCAACTTCTTCAATGGCTGCCCACGTTGCCTTCTGTTTTCACTTGTTTGTACTTTATTTGTATTCCTTTGTTAACGATTGGAGCTGCTTCTCGGGATGATCATAACGAAAACATTCCTATTTTAATACACTGGAAATTTTTCCTCCAAAAAATGAAAATTTTCAGATAAAAAAATCTGATTTTTTTTCATATTTCTGCTCAAAACATAGATTGTGGGTACTCGTTAGAACCGCCTCGGCGTGGCGGTGCTAACGAGTACATCAAGGCATAGATTGTGGTACTCGTTAGAACCGCCTCGGAGAGGTGGTTCTAACGAGTACCCACAATCTATGTTTTTGAGCAGAAATAAGAAAAGTAATATATACCCTGTAAACATCAGTTTTACTTTATAAAAGTGGGGTTTAAGCGGTCAAAATTATATAGGTAGGTTTTCGTGATAGGTGAGGTTTTGATCAAACAAAACTAGTTAAGCCCCTGACAGTATACAACTGTTTCATACCTTTCTGGGCGACAGTCAAAACTATCAGCCCAGAGTGCTGTGGACTACCTCATGAACTATCACCAGAGGCCGAGGGCTGAGGGTGAAACATGTAGTTCATCAGGTGGTCCTCAGCACCGAGGGGCTGATAGTTTTGACTGTCGCCCAGAAAAGTATGTTTTATTACCTAACTCATATTTAAAGGAATTGTTTTCTTTTGATCACTATGGTCAATAAATTCTGATTACTATGTGATCATGTGAGCGAGAAATAGTTTCAAATATGAGCCCGGGTGATAGTTCTCTGAGGCGTAGCCCTTATGTGTCTCTGTTGCACGGTTACGTTAACAATCTAACTGATTGGCAAGTTCTCGAAGAACCGGTTCAATCTGGCTGACTTTGTCACTGGTGGTTGCTAGGCAATTTACGTGACTGGGAGATAGTCCAAAATGTGAGCCCGGATGATAGTTCTCTGAGAACTGGTTCAATCTGGCTGACTTTTGTCACAGGTGGTTGCTAGGTAATTCACGTAACTGGGAGATATTCCAAAATGTGAGCCAGAGTGCTAGTTCTCTGAGAACCGGTTCAATCTGACTGGCTTTTGTCACAGATGGTTGCTAGGTAATTCACGTGACGGAGAGATCGTCCCAAAATGAGCCTGGGTGATAGTTCTCTGAGAACCGGTTCAATCTGGCTGACTTATGTCACAGGTGGTTGCTAGGTAATTCACGTGACTGGGAGATATTCCAAAATGTGAGCCAGAGTGCTAGTTCTCTGAGAACCGGTTCAATCTGACTGGCTATTGTCACAGATGGTTGCTAGGTAATTCACGTGACGGAGAGATCGTCCCAAAATGAGCCTGGGTGATAGTTCTCTGAAAACCGGTTTAATCTGCCTGGCTTTTGTCACAGGTAAAATGCGTTAGATAGTAAAAAAAATGTTTTACAACTTCTAATATAGTGGGTTGGGTAATAATAGTTTCTCCTGGCTGTTCCCGAGGCAGAGAATCTGCTGCAATTCTATTTTGTTTCTTACTTTATATTGCATTGTGCCATTGTGTCTTGACATTCTTTCTTACTTATCTCTTCTTCTTTTGTTGTCTCAGGAAGGCCATCACGAAAACATACCTATATAATTTTGACCCCCTTAAACCCCACTTTTATATAGTAAAAATGGGGTTTATAGGGGTATACATTAGTTTTCTTATTTCTCCTCAAAAACATAGATTTTGGGTACTCGTTAGAACCGCCTCGTCGAGGCGGTTCTAACGAGTACCAATCGAGGCGGTTCTAACAAGTACCCACAATCTATGTTTTGAGCAAAAATATGAAAAAAAATATCGGAATTTTTATCTGAAAATTTTCAGCTTTTTGGTGGTGAAATTTTCAATATGTTTGTATAGGCGTTTTCGTAATGTGTGGTTTCTGATTGTGGCCTTTCCTGGGTAACTTCATTTACCGCATTTGACCTAATTACCGCACCTATCCTTAAAGGCACACAGTTAAGCAATGTCGTAGTCTTCAAATTTCAGCTAGTGTACTTTTATCTGCGTCTTCATAAAAACATATGTTGATGGTACTCATTTGAATTGCCTCGACAAGCCGATGACGGCCCGATATAGATTTACGTAGAATGCTGACTGGGATGGTGAGCCCGACCAGTGATGAGAAGGGTGAGGCACAAGCCATCTAGAAACTGGAGAATATATTGTACCAAGCGTCCTAACTGACTAGCATTTGCTAAACTTGACATAACAATGCATACACCACACCTTATATGAGTTTCAGTTGAGAAAATATACCTTCTGACATATGAAAACTCAAATCAGCCTGCACATGCGCAATGCCTAATCAGATTTTCATTGTCTACATAATTGATTGAGTTGGCATTTAACGACACATCAACCCTTGTGGCTCATTTTGTGTCTCTCCCAGAGAAAGGGAGAAGCGAGATTGAAGAGATAGTAGAGGAGATGAAAGAGAGAGGGACAGGGAAGAAACATGAACAGGAATGAAAGTGAAGAAACACAAGAAATAAAACATTCTCTCTCTACCCTTATACCTGCTACAAGGATAACAGGCCTTGCCCAACTGTACACCAATATCAGTTGGACGCCCCGGTGACGTAAGATACACGACACCTTTGCCTCACCCAGCCACCCCGTCAGGATTTGACATTTCATGCAAATTGTCTCCATTGCATGAAATACCATCCTGCTTTCTGGGAAAAATATATCAAAATGTTGTCTGCTGAAAATTTTACCCAAAGTGCTAAGCCTTAACATCAAAACATAGAAAATTTACCACGGAGTAATTCATAGGGTTATATCACCAACCTGATTATTAGATCAACTGCCACTGAACAAGATTTAAGCCACTACATCTATTGTGTCTGATTCAGAAAACGGACCTGCGGACATCTGCGCCCAGCAACGGTTCAAATCAGCCTGCACATTTGCAGTCTGATCAGAACCTTCACTGGATGCATTTCGGATAGACAATAATGCAAAGTTTCTTCATATGGACAACGAACTCTCATCAGACAGCACTGATGCACAGGCTGATTTGAGTTCTTTAGGTGCACATCAGAAGTTATTATTTCTCATGTTGCAGCTCATTTGGTAAAAGGGTTATGGATCAGAAGACCAAAATACCTATTGGCCAACAAGAATTCCGCGGAAGGCGTCGTCGCACCTGCTGGGGCAAAAGTCTCAGGAGCCACAATCAGAACGTGGTTATTAAATAAGTTTATTTCATTTTTAGAAGTGCTTAGTTGGATGACTAGATTAAAAGAAAATGTAGACAAAATGCCCAGTGGGGCACATATATTCCCGACCAGTGTCATTCCCTCTAATGTCTATATCTCCAGCACAGTAAGCTGCACTGACTGTTTGTATTATATGGCTCAATGATAATTGAACGTCGACGTAAAATGTGTAAGTCACTGGAGCTTGAAATATAGGTCAAGGTCACCGGGTCAAGATACCTGCCAAGTCAGTACATGTACATCAAGGAGAGCACTATGCAAGGTATGGTGGTTGTAGGCCTTATAGTTGAGGAGATACAGAATGTCGACGTAAAATGTATCAGTCACTGGAGCGTGAAATATAGTTCAAGGTTACCAGGTCAAGATACCTGCCGATTTAGTACATCGAGGTGAAGCACTGTTATAGGTTTGGTGGTTGTAGGTCTTATAGTTGAGGAGATATCGAATGTTGACGTAAAATGTGTAAAAAGTCACTGCAGCACAAAATATAGGTCTAGGTCACCAGGTCAAGGTATCTGCCGAGTCAATACATCCAGAAGAAGCACTATGCAAGGTTTGGTGGTTGTAGGTCTAAGTTGAGGAGATATTGAACGTTGACGTAAAATGTGTCAAAGTCACTGGAGCACGAAATATAGGTCAAGGTCACCGGATCAAGGTACCTGCAAAGTCCGTACACTGAGGAGAAGCACTATGCAAGGTTTGGTGGTTGTTGGCCTTATAGTTGAGGAGATATCGAACGTCGACGTAAAATGAGTCAGTCACTGCAGTGTGATATATAGGTCAAGGTCACCAGGTCAAAGAACCTGCCGAGTCAGTACATTGAGAAGCACTATGCAAGGTTTGATGTTGTAGGCCTTATAATTGAGGATATGGAACGTCGACGTAAATGTGTAAAAGTTACTGGAGCGGGAAATATAGGTCAAAGTCATCGGGTCAAGGCACCTGCATAGTCCGTACATTGAGGAGCATTATGCAAGGTTTGGTGGTTGTAGGCCTTATAATTGAGATTTTGAACGTCGATGTAAAATGTGTCAGTCATTGGAGCGCAAAATATAGGCCAAGGTTACCAGGTCAAGGTACCTGCCGTCACTACATCTAGGAGAAGCACTATGCAAGGTTTGGTGGTTGTGGGCCTTGTAGTTGAGATCTGGAACGTCGACGAAAATTGTGTCAGTCCTACATATAGGTCAAGGTCACAAGGGCAAGGTACCTGCCAAGTCAGGACGTCAGGGAAATGTTTCATGCAAGGTTTGATGGTTGTTTAGTCTTGTTGTTGATTAGACTACTTTGATGTAAATGTCGAACTTCGACATAAATGTTGACAGACGGACGGAAAAACAGATGCCTATAATGCAGTCAGGAGGTCAGGGAGATGTTTCATGCATGTTTTGATAGTTGTTTAGTCTTGTAGTTGATTAGAATACAAACTTTGACGTAAATGTCGAACTTTGACATACATATTGACAAGACGGACGGACGAACAGACAGACGAACGGAAAAGCGGATGCCTATGTCGCAGTCAGGTCAAGGAGATGTTTCAAGCAAGGTTTGGTGATTGTTTAATCTTGTAGTTGATTAGATTACTTTCAAATGTCGTACTTCGACATAACTGTTGACGGACGGACGAACGGACAGAGGAACGGAAAAGCGGATGCCTATGTCGCAAAGTCAGGAGGTCAGGGAGATGTTTCATGCAAGGTTTGATGGTTGTTCAAGTCTTGTAGTTGATTAGAATACTAACTTTGACGTAAATGTCGAACTTCGACATAAATAGTTGTTTAGTTTTTAGTTGATTAGAATATGAACTTCGACATAAATGTTGACAGACGGACGGACGAACGGAAAAGCGAACGCTTATGTCGCAAAGTCAGGTCAGGGAAATGTTTCATGTAAGGGTTGTTGGTTGTTTAGTCTTGTAGTTGATTAGAATACTAACTTTGACGTTAATGCCGAACTTCAACATAAATATTAACAGACGGATGGATGAATAGACGGACGAACGGAAAAGCGGATGACTATGTCGCAAAGTCAGGAGGTCAGGGAGATGTTTCATGCAAGGTCTGACGGAACTTGTAGTTGATTAGAATACTAACTTTGATGTAAATGTCGAACTTCGACATACATGTTGACAGATGGATGGAAGGACGAAAGGACAGAGGAACAGAAAAGTAGACGCCTATGTCGCAAAGTCAGGAGGTCAGGGAGATGTTTCATGCAAGGTTTGATGGTTGTTTAGTCTTGTAGTTGATTAGAATACTAACTTAGTCATAAATGTCGAGCTTCGACATAAATGTTGACAGACGAACGGATGGACGAAACAGCGGATGCATATATCGCACCCTGCTACAAGCAGGTGCGACAATAAAATCATTGTATGAAAAGTAAGTCTTGGGTAGGAAAGGTCTATACAGTCAATCTCATGTCTTCCAAAATGGGTGGCTGCTGTGGGGTGATTGTAAAGACAAATCATAAAACACTTTCTGCAAATTTTATTTCTTTATTTCTACAACTTTTATACAAGACACTACGCTTTAGAAATTTGTCACAAACAGTTAAACACAATTTTTACAATATTTCAAAACACAATACAGTAAACTTCAATGAACACCGATGGCTGTTTACCATGGCTAATTGAGTCCCTAGAAAATTCCATCAGGAAAACATGCCTATATAATTTTAACTTGGCGCTTTAAACCTCAGTGGCTCAAACTACCCATGTCTGGAACAGATTTCCATAGTCCCAAAGATGTTGGAGCCATTGAAGTTCCACTGTATGAGTAAAATATGATTTTGTTCTAAAATTTTGTACATCAAAAATTTGACAAAATGGCATATGCTAACAGCGAAGACCCAGATCAAACTGCTCCTGAAAGAAAGTCTGCTCAGAGTCTACATGTTTGCCATACCAATAAGTGGTTTAAGGAACAATTGCATAAAAGCAAAATTTAGGCCTAAAAAGGTATTAATAAAGAGTTCGAAAATTTAGGACATTTACCATGTGCTGATAATTTAGACACTAAAATTAATGTGGCATTTTAGTTTCTTACCTTACTTTCCAAATGCAGGGAAGGAACTAAATCATGGGGAATGGATGTACCCCCAAGGGAATGACTCTGACATGTAAATGTTTACCTCACTTCTCACTTCGGGCTACTATTAAAAGTAAGAATTTTTGCTCCCAAGGGTAGCCCGATTTGTGAAAGGTTTCACAGACGGTAAATTTCATGGCCTCTCTTTGCAACCAACCCTACCTTGGTAAAGTCTAGTAATAAACCCTTAAAGCTTAGCACTCTGGGTAAAATCTTCAGCAGAAGACATTTTGAAATATTTTCTTACTTTCCTCCACTGGAAACAATTTGCATGAAATGCCAAATCCTGTTTTCTGGGAAATATAAGAAAAAAAAACACCAACCTCTTTGTCAGTGGTTGTTTTTTGTAGCAGAAAACACTTTAAATTTTTATTATTTTTCAGAGAAAAAGACTCGACATTTCACGTGATCTGTCTGCATAGCAAATAAATCACATGAAATATCATCTGCTGCTGTTGTGACAGGTGCATTTGCATGCTGGGTAATTTTGTATGTTTTTTTTTTTTGTCATCTATGGATTTTTTTTTTTTTTTTTTTAATTAACTTTTTCAAAAAAATCTTTCAGGAATACCATCAGAGTGTCAAACAGTTTGGATCCAGATCAGGCCCAACATGTAGTTGGGTCTGATCTGGGTCCAAACTGTTTGCAAAGGTTATCAGCAGATGGAGAAAGTCGCCACTAGTGGGGAAAGAATTAAAGCTTAAGAAATACCTACTGCTGACAAAAGAGTGTTTTTATTTAATGTATCTTGTTTTTCTTGAAAACAAGGAAAGATAATTTACTCAAAACTGTTTCCTTTTTAACAATATCCAATGGGGACATTTTGAGTGAAAGTTAAAAACCTTGCTTGGAAGGAAACAGAGAACCGATTAGCTTTTGCTGACATTGACCTGATTTTCAAGGTCACTGCTGTTAAAAAACTGAAAATTCACAGTAGGAGGAGGACAACTGTTTTCAGGGAAAACAGTTTCTTGTCAAATTCAGCAGTAAAAGTAAAGCCATATTTCATAACAGGGCCTGAATATTTCAACAGAATACATGGAAATCTGAGAAAACATGCTTAAGGGAAACTGATCGACTTCCAAGAGGGGAAACTCTTGTCAAGATGGTTTTGCTTCCCTTCTTAAAAAGGGTTCAATTCTTAAAGAAAAGAATTTGCTCTTAGGGGTTCTATTCTTAAAGGAAAGAATTTGCTCCTAAGAGGAGCAAATTATTTCCTTTTAGAGTAGAACCCTTATCAAAGGGGACTTTTAGTGCAGGAAAGCAAACAGGAAGTTACAGAAGTTGTCTCCCTTATTAGAATGGCAGGCAATTTACCAAGTGTAACCAGTCCCTTTAATGTCTTGATAGCAAAGACCAGACATAGCATCCTTTCTTTCTTGTCAGTCTTCACTGTCTGCTTGCATGAAAAACATAATAGATAATAAAAGCATTGTAGACACTGCATGATACCCCGCCACTACTGGGTAAAAAAATCATGTAGATAAGATGGCTGTGTTTGATGTGTAATAATGCTACCTAAAAACTGGTGTACTGTAACCTCATATTGAGCTGCCTCATCTGGATCTACACTATTTGCAAATGTCTCAGTCTGCAGGGTTAAAAAGGGATAAACAGGAAATAATTTAATTAGGTCAAAATGAAATTAACTTTAACAGAAAGTTTTGTAGTTTTAAAGCATGAAACAAAAGTACATTTTAAATTCTAGTTTTTTGTATCTCTCCCTTCTATTATATAATGAAAAAACCATGTGAGGTGAAAATGGTATGGGAACTGGATTCCAGAATTGAAAACTGGCGAAATTGGGAGCAGAGATTTTATCTAACAGCGGGAGACTTGGTATATACATGTATTACATAGGTCTAGATAAGAGTGGGTAGAAGGTAAATAGTTTTCTTATTTCTCAAGGAAAACATATGTTGTGGGTACTCATTAGAAGTGCCTAAGCGAGGCATTTCTAATGAGTACCCGCAACGTATGTATGTTTTTGTCAAGTAATAAGAAAAATATAGATACTTTTTGGTTGAAAAAAAAAAGCGCCTTATCAAGAGCTATGCATGTAAGGCATGTGAATGTATGCAATAAATGTTAAAGTATCAAAGAAATATACCATACATCTATTTATCCTAAGAATTAGGACAGCACAACACCTTATCATACTTGTCCTTATATATGAACAAGTCCATTTTACTACCTATTCATGCACGTTTTACATTCTAGTTTATATTTCTCCCTTCTTAGGTAAAATGAAAAATAATGCGAGATGAAAATCATACGAGAACTGGATTTCAGAACTGCAAAACTGAGTGGCAGAGATTTTATCTCAGTGTCAGAATTGGTATATAATGGTATGTATGCAGTAAATGTTAAAATGTCAAAAAAATACATCGTATCTATTCGGACAGCTCAACTGCTTAACATACTTGTCCTTATATTGGATAAAGTCCATTATAGTAAAACCTGTGTAAGAAAGCCACCTCTGAAACTGACTTTAGTGGTTGCTGTGGAAAGGTGGTTGTCTTATAAAGGTACATTTCACGTAATTTTGCTAGCAAAATTACATGACACCATGACATGTACCTTTATAAGACAGACAACTTTTTCCACATGAACCACTATTTAAAGTCAGTCTCGAAGATGGCTCTTTTACACAGGTTTCACTGTATACCAAGTGTTGATGTGTCTAAACAATTGCTGAATGATTGGCAAACAGTGTAGACCCTGATCAGACGCTGCAGAATGCAGCATCTGATCTGAGTCTACACTGTTTGCTCTGAATACACATGGCAAATACTGTAACACGAGTCACTCCAGGTAAAATAATAACAATTATATTTTGTTTGTGTTGAGGTTGTACGGCCCAGTCAACCCAATGGGATCGTGTCTAGCGTGGTCAGTTTACCTAACCCCACGTTTACTGGGCAGTCTTAGTCCTCTAAGCGATTAACCAGTATTGTGCACATTCTTTCGTCAGAAACTGACAGCTGCCCTTCTTGAATCAGCGGAAGGGAGAGAATGACCCTAGAAAATATTTCATGATCAATCTCCACGAAAGAATGTTGCCAACCTCTGCGGGGGTTAGTGCTCATCATAGGTGCTTCAATACAACAAATCCTAGCCAATATTTTGATGCAAAAACAATATTACGTGTTGAATTCCTCTTACTACCGATTCATAAGGAGCTATGGTTTAAATTTCAGTGGAGATTTGACAACATCCACCACCTTTTCTGACTGCCTTAAGTACTAGTGACTGCCTTAAGTACTAGTTTACTATACATTAAACATCTGTAACAGCCACATCCCTATAACTGCCAATTATATAAGGAGGCTTTCCAAAAGAGAGATTACGCTATACAATGTTTATAGAACAGACATGAAAACAACATCAAATTAACCTGTTTACATCGAGTGGACTCTTCTACAACTCTTTGGACTGCTTCATTTCCAATAGCAGGGTGTCTGGTTAGTTTTTATTATAACTATGTTTTATAGAAATTCCTGCAGCCAATACAAACAGTAAAGACCCTGATCTGGGTCTGCACTGTTTGCCAATTACCCTTTTGTGGGGTCTCCAGACTAAAATGGGTTAACTGCATGGTGTCAAAGGTATTTTCGTACAAAATATACAAAAACAAACAAACCAGAACACATTTATTATTAAAATCAATACAAATGTTTCTCAACTAATTAAAAAATATGGGGAAAAGATACACCACATGGAGAGGAAGCAGCTTATCCTAAAATCTTTCAGCTCCCTTTTCAAATCAAGACTACTCCAGCAGAGATACATTTTGCTGCTACCCGTTATGAACTCCCTCTTCAACTGGGCTGCTCTTAACTCTTGTCTTGCTGAATAAATTAAGATGCCACGCCCATTTCTAAGTTTCTACCAATCAGGGCCCAGTTGTTTAAAGCGTCGTTAGCTTAACGAGCTCATTAAGGGTCATTTCGTTAACAGTTTTAGCGGATTCAATATACAATATTCTGATATTTTTTGCTGAAAAAATGTGAGTAGCTTTTGCTCTGCAAAAGCTACTCACATTTTTTCAGCAAAAAATTTCAGCATATTTGCATATCACTCAATGTAAATTTTAACGAATCGTTAACTAACGATGTCGTTAGTCTTTAACAATTGGGCCCTGATTACTTGATCCAGGTTCTTGATACAAAGACACATACTTGATGACAAACACTGCAGATCCAGATCAGTTGGCTTCTTCAGAAGCAGAAGCCAACTGATCTGGATCTACACTGTTTGCAAAGGCAGGGCACATCTAGGTTCAGCAGGACCAAGTTTGGGGTTTAGTGAAAGTTTCATCTGCAAGGCCTTCCCATTCAGGGTAGGCCCATTTGAGAAGGAAGCTTTTCTATTAATGGTAGTCCCTTTTGAGAAGCAAGTCTTTCTATTAGGAGTAGTCCCATTTGAGCAGCAAGCTTTTCCATTACGTGAGCCCCATTTGAGAAGCAAACCTTTCTATTACAGTCTATTCTTAAAGGGGAGCAAGCATTTTTACTTTTAGAGGAGAACCCTTTTCAGGGGGAAGCAGAGTTGCCCCACTTCCCTTTAAAGCCTGCTGAACAACTTAAATCCTATACAAATATCAGCCATGACTGGCCAGTGATGTTACCTTACTGCATTTGAGAAGAGGTCAGACCCAGGTAAGCTACCCCAATAGCTCTAGCTTAGAGGGGAAAACTCTGCGTGTGTGTGTGTGTTTGTGTGCGTGTGTGCAGGCATGCAAGTTATTGTGGTTGTGCTTATGTCTTTATTCCTGCATGAAACTTGAAGTACGGTCGACTCTCGTTATCTCGAATTCCAAGGGACTCTCAAAAATACTTCGAGATATCCGTACTTTGACATATCAGATTTGCAGACTTGAGGAAAAAATAAATCGAACAACCGCATTTAACAAATGTAGATGTAATTGGACTCTTGAAGTTAGACATATGTTGAAAATATTGTGGAAAAGAGGCGAAATTGAGCCATTTCTCCTCTTTTCCACAATATTTTGTTACCTGTTATTAGATTTTCATTTTTAAGCAGGGACCAGATTTTCACTTCGAGATAAGCGGTTATTCGAGATAAGCGAGGTCGAGATAATGACAGTCTACTGTACTTTATAAAATTGCCGCAAATAGGCAATTATAATGTGTACCTGCTACATCTGCTTTCACAGAAAATTAACAAAAACATCAATACTTTTGGTTGAAAAAAAAGTATCGTATCTGGAGTTATGATTTCGTAATCACCTAAATATTAGTAATCACGTAAATATTCGGATAACTTATCTCCTAACAGAACTTATCCTACATTTTGAAAAAGTTATCTGACTTCATGATGAGGTGTCAAAAATACACTGATGGTATGGCAAACCACACAGAAATTGGCTCTTTTATGATGTGTGATTTACATTTTTTCTTTGACCTGTCTGTGCAACTGAATAATTAGAGTACAGCAGTAAGGTGACTGCATTAGGCAGGCTGAAATCAGTGCTCCAGACAAGGGATGCAGCCATATACCATAACTGTCCCAAGTACTTGTGTCAATGCTCTGCATGCTAGGTAAAAAATTCAGCCGACATTCTGAAATATTTTTTTGTATTTTTCCCAGAAAACAGGTTTTGTCATTTCATGCAAACTGTCTCCGGAGACAATTTCCATGGAATGTCAAACCTGTTTTCTGGGGGAAAATAAGAAAAATATTTTAATATGTCATCTGCTGGAAGTTTTACCTAGAGTGCTAAGCGTTAAACGTATTCATTTCAACAAATCCATTTAATTTCTTCGGGAGTGTGATTAGAAGTGCTCAAATAGTCAGTTGGTTAGTTTGGAAATTAACAGCCCAGTCAACACTGTTAAGGTCATGTCAAACCTGTCAGTTTGTTTGTTTGTGTTGAGGTTTTACGGCCCAGTCAACCCAATGGGGTCATGTCGAGCGCGGTCAGTTTACCTAACCACACGTTTACTTGGCAGGCTTAGTCCTCTAAGCGGTTAACCAGTATTGTGCACATTTTTTCGCCAGAAACTGACAACTGCCCTTCTTGAATAAACCTGTCAGTTTACCTAAGCACACTTTTCCTGGGCAGGTTTAATCCTCTAAGCAGTTAACTAGTACTTGTGTACATTCTTTTGCCAGACAATCCAATAGTCAGATAAGCACAGTAAAGAGTTAAAGTGTCAAAATATTTGATGTCATTATATTACCTTGTCTGGAATACAGGAGTCATTCTCCACACTAAGTGGATGTCATAAAAATTAGTTCCATCAGCTCTTTAGTACAAAAACACTAAAAATGTTTATCTGCCACCCCAGCGACTACTCTGGTTCCCAAATCCCTGGCCATACTGGTTCCCATAACTCTGACTGCTCAGGTTCCCATAACCTCCACTGCCATATCTGCCATCTGGACTTCCCATCATTGATCCACTACCTACATGAGAGAAACAGAAGCATGACTGTACATGAGATGGGTATGTAGATAAATAGTCAAACTTCAATGGCTCAAAATTATTTGGGATCATGGAAATTTGTTCTGTACTGAGAGTTTATCACACCACCAGGTCAGAAGGCAAAGGGGGATAATTAAGGGCTGTCTTCTTGATCTTCTATACAAAAAATGTATGCTGGGTGTGCTCATTAGAACTGCCTTGATGGAGCAATTCAAATGAGTACTGACAACATACATTTTCATGATAAAATAAGAAAATTTCCCTAAAATATCCCTTAACAACATAAGTTTTCTTGAGCTATCAGAAGTTTCCCAGGGACTCAAAAAGAGTTTGAATCAGCCACTGTTAATCCATTGTAGTTGGGAGACCCCTAAAAGGGTGATTGGCAAACAGTGAAGACCCAGATCAGACGCTGCAGAATGTGGTGTCTGATCAGGGTCTTCACAGTTTGCAAATAGATTAGCCATTTTTAATTAAGAATATCTAAATCTCATAGTCGGATGTACCTAAAATTGAAATTGGACTCTTCAAATATATAGTGTGGGGAAGTCCATTCAGTCTACAATGGGTTAACCAGCCGTTTGAGTCACTGAAGTTTTACTGTATATTTTTCTTATTCCTCAACAAATACCAAAAGGTACTGATTGCGGATATGTTACGTCTCCCGAATTTTGAGAATGGTTGAAGAAAAACAACACTGCTCCTGCCTGGCGATTTTCCTGTAAAATCTCTCGAAATTTTAAAAAATCCTCCCTGTTCAAACCTCTTTGGTAAAGCCAGAACTAGTGTCTTTTTCAAATCACTTGGAAAGCCGTTTTTTGCTTGGCGTTTTATTTTAAATGAAAACATTTTGTTCTGATTGGCCATATCTTATCAGAAGCCATTTGTGCTTTCCGTTTCTACGTTTTGTTCTCAAATATTTAACCTAAAATTAAATTTGCGGCCAAATTGGTCTGATCTATGCAATTTCTACAGTAAAGTGACTTTTTGATTTTTGCCTAAGCAAACATTTACTTTTCTTTGCTGAATTTGAATTACGAGGGTCGTGCAAAAAATTCTGTCACTAATAGGCTTCCTTTGTTTTATCCCAGGTATATTTTAAAGTGCTTCACTGCACTTGAATGGTGTGTTGAGTAGCTAACAATACCCGTTTATTTCGTGCAAATTGCTTTCCAACTGACCGAGTTATTTCAAATTGAAACAGATGCAGTCATATACACTGACCAATTTACTTGTTACATTGGAACATGGACCAGAAGACTGAAATTCGTAGCTATATTAAATGCCGCATTAGGCTTAATATAGATTCAAAGCAGATATTTAATGACTTGTGTGGTATATATAGACCTCAGACCATTTCAATGCGCACAGTTCTTAGGTTGGTTAAAGCTTTTAAAGCTGGGAAATTTTCTGTTGAAGATGATACCCATCCTGGAAGGCCTAAAATCTCTGTTACCAAGGCTAACATCGCTGCTGTAAAGATTGTGGTCAAACAGGATGCGCGATTGTCTGTCAAAGATATAGCTAGTTGTACTGGCATCTGATCTGGGTCTACATTGTTTGCTCAGGCCTGTTTGCTCAGGCCTGTCTATCCCAAACAGGGTTATTATGGTACTTTGTTTTATAGAAATTCCTGTTTTAAATGCAAACAAAGTAGACACCAATCAGATGCACATTCTTGATATAAAAGAAACACTGGTGAAAGGGTCCTAAGACACTTGAAAACCACTACTATTATTAATTTCAGAAAAATCTTAGACTAAGGCACAGTTTAAGCTACTGTTCCAGAGGACTTCTTAAGGAGGACTAATTCTGGGATAATTATTTTTAACCCTCTATAAAACCTATGTTACCCTCTATAAAACCTATGTTGTGGGTACTCATTAGCATGGCCTCAGAGAGTTGCTTCTAATGAGTACCAACTTTATACAGTTTTATGGAGAACTAAAGAAATTTGTTCCAGAATTATCATCAAATACCCCTCCTCATAGCAACAGATAGGGTGCTTTTTTCATCTGAAAAATGCTGATATCTTTCTTATTACTCCACAAAAACATATGTTGTGGGTACTCATTAGAAGCGCCTCGGTGAGGCGCTTCTAATGAGTACCCACAACATATGTTTTTGTGGAGAAATAAGAAAACTATTATGCGGATACCCCCTCTTATCTGTAGCTATGCCTCCTTAACAAGTCTTCTGAGTCCTAAAACTCTACATACCGAATGAACCACTGCCCATTTGTCCAAATCGAGACGAACTTCCATAGTTGCTTGTACTACCAAATGGAGAGAACCTGTCATCAGACCTGTCATCTGTAAAATATAAAATATAGCTACAAATATAGCTTTATAGTCCTGACGCTTAACCACTCTCTAAACAGATGCAGATGACAATTTGATGACATTCCCCCCCCCCCCCCCCACCCCCACACACCTCCCCCCCACCCCCAGACTCCTTATCAGACAGAAAGCAAAAACAATTTTGACAGTGTTGCCTCCCCTCCTTAACACTCCCTATGTGAATTCTGACATTTTTTTTTCTTATTTCTCCTAGAGAAAAAAAGAACTTGATTTTTCATCCAAATTGTCTGACTAGGAGACACTTTGCATGGAATGTCAAACCCTACTGTCTGGGGAAAGAAAGTAAAATATTTCAAAATGCTGTCTCCTGAAAGTGCTGCCGAAAACAGTAAAGTCCAGAACATACCTTGCAAAAATTTGTGAATTTCATAATTAGCTGATCATCATAATGCCTTGCCATACTTCTCATATAACTTGAAAATTTCCATTTGGCTACCTGCTAAAATGTCTAAACTGTGTGTCTGAATGGCAAATAATACATTGCCTGATCAAACTGATCCTTTGGTACAACATCTTCTAGAGCAAAGTATAATAACGGTAAATGTCCTAAAGTTTTGAACACTTTATTCCATATGGTTTTTGGTCTAAAGTCTGCCTTTTATGCATCTGTTTCTTAAAATACTGAGTGGAATGGCAAACAGTGTAGACCCTGATCAGACTGCTCCTTCAGGAGCAGTCTGATCTGGGCCCGCTCTGTTTGCATATGTCATTTTGGTGTTCGAAATTTTAGGACCATATATCAAAACAAGATGGTGGCCACCTTGGATTTCCAGTCAGAACACTTTTAGCTACTTTTACTCTACACTCACCTTGATACTTCCAATGAAGTTTAAGTCAATTGCCCTTTTGGTTTGGGAGAAAATGTTCAAAACAGATTTTCATCATGGCTGCTAGGACAACCACCTTGGATTTCTGATCAGAATGATTTTAGCTATTTTTGACCCCAAAAATTCACCCCAAAACTTCCTATCAAATTTTGAGTCAATGGGCCTTTCTATTCAGGAGTAGTAGTTCAAAATAGATTTTCAAGATGGCAACTGTGGGGGCCATCTTAGATTTCTGATCCAAACGATTTTAGCTATTCTGATCTACCAGTCACCCCTATGCTTCCTACCAAGTTTAGAGTTGATTGGCCTTTCAGTTCAGTAGAAGGAACGAAAAATAGACTTTAGCTGGCCGCCATGGTGGCCATCTTCGATTTTTGAACAGAACTTTTTTTCTTTTTTTTTTATATTTGATCTACAGGTCACCCCAAAGCTTCCTACTCTGGTTGGAGTAAACTGGCCTTAGGGTTCAGAAGAGGTGAAAAATAGATGTTCAACATGGCCCCCATGCCAGCCACCTTGGATTTCCTATCAGAATGATTTGACCTTTTTTATCTACAACTCACCCCAATGCTTCCTACCAAGTTTCGTGTCAGCTGGCCTTTCGGTTAAGGAGAAAAAGCGAAAAATACATTTTCAAGATAGCGGCCATGGCGGCTATCTTCGATTTCCAATCGGACTGATTTTGGCTCCCACTGATCTACAAGTCACCCAGATGCTTCCTACCAAGTTTCTAGTCAAATGGCCTTTTGATTCAGGAGAAGAAGCGAAAAATAGATTTTCAAGATGGCCACCATCTTGGATTTCAGATCGGAACAATTTTAGATATGTTTTATCTACAAGTCACCACGATGCTTCCTACCAAGTTTTGTGTCAACTGGCCTTTTACTTCAGGAGGAGAAGTGAAAAATAGATTTTCAAGATGGTCGCTATTCTTGGATTTCCAATTGGAACGATTTTATCTTTTTTTTTTTTTATCTATAAGTCACCCCGATGCTCCCTACCAAGTTTCGTGTCAATAGGCCTTTCGGTTCAGGAAAAGAAGCGAAAAATAGATTTTCAAGATGGCCACCATATACACCATGGTGGCCATCTTGGATTTCCAATTGGAACAATTTTAGCTCCTTTTGATCTATAAGTCACCCCTATGTTTCCTTACCAAGTTTAAAGTCAATTGGCCCTTTGGTTTAGAAGAAGAAGCGAAAAAATTATTTTCAAGATGGCACTCCCATAGCGGCCATCTTGGATTTCCAATCTGAACGATTTTAGCTATTTTCCATCTACAAGACACCCCCGGGTGATGCAGCCTACTAAGTTTTAAGTCAATTGGCCTTTCAGTTAAGAAGAAGCGAAAAATAGATTTTCAATATGGCTGACATGGCGACCATCTTGGATTATCGATAGAGACAATTTTAGCTACCGAGGTGCTTCTAATGAGTGCCCACAACATATGTTTCTGTGGAGAAATAAGAAAAAAGCGAGCATCTCCTCTTGTGTGGAGCTATCTATACATCATGAAAACATACCTACAGTATAACCTCAATGGCTTGAACACGGATGGCTCATTTACCATAGATGATTCAAACCCTTTTTTCAGTCCCTACAAAATTCTTCCAATAGCTCAAGAAAACAAATATTTAGGGATTTTTTTCTTATTTTATCATGCAATTGTATGTTGTGTGTACTCACTAGAATTGCCTCATCAAGGCAATTCTAATGAGTACACACAAACAATCATTGTGTAGAAAATTGAAAAGATTTCCCTAAATTATTGCTATTTGCTTCCTGAACTGGTGCCATGATTAACCCTCAGTGGCTCGAACTACCCATGTTTCAAACGAATTTCCATGGTCCCAAAGATGTTCAAGCCATTGAGGTCCCACTGTATATAATTTTTACCCCCTTTAACCCCACTTTTATATAGTAAAACTGGGGTTTACAGAAGTATATATTAGTTTTCTAATTTTTGCTAAAAAATGTGGATTGTGGGTACTTGTTAGAACTGCCTCACTGAGATGGTTCTAATGAGTACCCACATTCTAATGTTTTGAGCAGATATATGAAAATATCAGAGTTTTTATCTGAAAATTTTCAGTTTTTTGAAGGTGAAATTTTCTATATATTTGTAAAGGCGTGTTTTCATAATGATTACCTGAATATCTAGATCCTCCTCTTCTCCCAGAATCACTGTCATATCTCGGACGTTTATTTCCTCCACTGAATCCACCATCTTTACTTGACTGAGATGGTCTGAAAAGAGGATAAAATGTATGTTTGTACTTTGTAGGAAGGACCACAGTCTAGTGTACCAAATGCTGTAAACATAATGATGATGTTAAATTAATGTGACATACAATATCAAAGATCCATGAGAATGAAAACATATAGACACATTCACAAGACAAGTGGAGCCAAACTTCTTCATTTTCATTGGTCAAGCACTTATTTATTGACACAACTGCTGGTTGGCATTCCTAGTGTTTGTTTGTAAATAAAACCACTTTGCAGCTGTCAGAAATGTAAATGGCATCAAGTTCAAACTCAATGAAGTTGTCAGCTAATGTGACGTTAACTTTCTACCTTGAAATATAGCAAATACATTTTGCTGAAAAATGTGAGTAGCTTTTGCATTGCAAAAGTTGCTCGCAAAAGCTGTTCACATTTCTGCAGCAAAAATATCAACTTAGTTTAAAATACCTTAATAGCCACAACAGTTAACCAGTTTGTCATTATCAAGCTCGTTAAGCTAACAATGCTTTGGAAAACTTGGCCCATATTTGTGCAGATAAAAATAAATCTGATTTCTTGGTTTCTTGGTTGCAATAGGAGAACTCAGTATGAAACATGCCCTCAAGTATACTGAAAATTTCACAAAAAACTGAAAGTTTCCAGATAAAAATTCTGTTATTTTTATTTCTGCTCAAAACATAAATTGTGGGAACTCGTTAGAACCCCCTTGCCAAGGCTGTTCTAACTAGTACCCACAATCTATGTTTTTTGAGCAGAAATAAGAAAAAAAAATAATGTATATCCCTGAAAACTCCAATTTTACAATATAAAAGTGGGGTCTAAGGGGGTCAAAATTATATAGGTATGTTTTTGCGATGTTTTGGGTGAAATTGGTGGCCTGTGTGATAAGTTTTCCAAAGGAAAAGTGTACCTAAGAATGGGCACATCCTCTAGAAAAGACCATTTGGCTTTGAGCTACTGCAACAGTAATCAGAAGACATCCATCAGAGAAGGTAGCTGGTTTTCACACATTGATCTGCTGCAAGTTTGTTTGATTGTGTTGAAGTTTTACAGCCCAGTCAACTCAATGGGGTCATCTTGAGCGCTGTTAGTTTAACTAACCACGTTTACTGGGCAGGCTTAGTCCTCTAAGCGATTAACCGGTATTGTGCACATTCTTTTGCCAGAAACTGACAACTGCCCTTCTTGAATCAGCAGAGGGCGAGAATGACCGTAGAAATTATTTCATGATCAATCTCCGTGAAAGAATGTTGCCGACCTAGGTGGGGGTCAAACAGGTGACCTCCTGGTCTCCAGTCGGATGCGTATCCAACTCAGCCAGCAAATTTGCTGTTAGAAACAGCTATCAAATTAAAACTCCCAAGTTATTTTGTGCTGAGGTTTTACAACCAAATCTACTGCTGATTAGGGTTATGATAAGTGTAATCAGTCTACTTAAATACAATTATTCCAGTAAGCTTAGTCCTCTAAGTGGTTATCCAGAAATTGTGCACATTCTTTTGCCAGAAACTGACAACTGCCCTTCTTGAACCAGTGAAAGGGAGAGAATGACAAAAGAAAATATTCCGTGATCAATCTCCAAAAGAGAATGTTGCTGGACCTGGAGGGGACTGAAAACCTTAACCTCCTGATCACCAGTCAGACGTACATGTGACTGAGCCACCAAGGCCTAAACTCCAAGTGAATATGTAGCTAGGGTATTAAAAATTGGAAGTGACCACACGGTTGCAGATAGGTATGAATTTTGCAATGGAAGTTTGTGTTGAAATTATTAAGGCTGAAAATGAGCATAAAGGAGGCATTGGGAAAGAAGTGGAAATTGATGAACCGAAGTTCCACAAGCAGAAATACCACAGGGGAAAGCGAGTAGAAGGTGTATGGTATTTAGTAGAAAACTTCCATTTGGCTATCAGCTTGTATGTCTAAACTGTGTGGCTGAGTAGTAAATAATGCATAGCCTGATCAAACTGATCCTTTGATACAATTTCTTCTGCAGCAAAGTATAATTTCTGTACATGTTCTAAAGTTTTGAACACTTTATTCTAGGGCTGGCTAATCAGAGCTGAAAAGAGAATAGATTATCAGTCCCGCCATTGTGATCGAAGATCGATTAGTCATCACTGAAAATTTGGTCATAATTTTACCTGTCTCTGAGCATGACTCTTACTGTATGTTACACTTTATTGTATGTATCTGGCCAGACAGGCCTGAAAAAACAATGTAGACCCAGATGAGACGCTGCAAAATGTGGCATCTCATCTGGGTCTGCACTGTTTGCCACTCATTCAGCTTTTTTATACATAACATTGGGTAGTAAATTCTACTTGTTCAAATTTTAGATAAAGTATGGAAAGGAGTTGAGGTGTCTGAATACTAAGGGTAAATATGGTAAAGTAACAGACACTAAAATCAAATGACGATTATTAGCATTACTGTAACGATAATCATTTTTGTGGATTTTATTGATCAATTAATCGATTATCCAATTAATTGCACCAGTCTTACTTTATTCCATACTACTTTGGTCTAAATTTTGCTTTTTATGCACCTGTTGGTTTTTTTTTAAATACATAGTGGAATTGTAAACAGCACAGACCCTGATCAGACTGTTCTTTCAGGAGCAGCCTGATTTGGGTCTACTCTGTTTGCATATGTCATTTTGTCTGACACTTTGGTGTTTGAAATTTTAGGACAGTTTTTTCATAGTCTGTTTATCAACCAAGATATCAGTCAATTTTATTATTTATTTATAAAAATGTACAAGGTACCTCTTATGAGTAGCAACATGCCTGTGTTTTCGTGGAGAAATGAAACAAGAGGACCATGGTGGTCCTCAGTGGAACTGAGAGAGACAGTAAGAAATGCTTCTTTGAAACTGTCAAAACCGCTCAGCTGCAACACTGATTCCTATAATTCAGAGGTATGTAAAACCAGATTCTATGATTCTGTCTGACTGCTGGAAAACATACAGCTCAATGAAGGAAGAACTCTATACCCTCCTTACAGTCAATCATTCTGTGACTTCAAAAAAAATAAGAGGGCCAAGATGACATGTATCACTCATCTGATTACAAGAAAAGTTTAGAGTCAATTGGCCTTTCTGGTCAGAAGAAGAAATGCAAAACAGGGCCCAGTTGTTCAAAGCGTCGTTAGCTTAACGACCTCGTTAAGGGTCATTTCGTTAACTGTTTTAGCAGATTCCATATGCAATATTCTGATATTTTTTGCTGAAAAAAATGTGAGTAGCTTTTGCACTGCAAAAGCTACTCACATTTTTTCAGCAAAAAATCTCAGCATATCTGCGTATCACTCGATGTAAATTTTAACATATCGTCAACTAACGATGTCGTTAGCTTTGAACAACTGGGCCCTGATTTTCAAGATTTTTGATCTGCAAATTGCCCTCCTACCAACCAAGTTTTTTGAGTCAACTGGCCTATTGGTTGAGAAGAAGAAGTGCCAAATTGATTTTCAATATGGTGGCCATCTATGATTTCTAATTGGCACAATTTTCGATACTTTTGATCTACAAGTCACCCTGATACTTCCTACCAAGTTTTGATTCCATTGGCCTTTCGGCTCGAGAGAAGTGCAAAATAGACTTTCAAGCAGCCATCTTGGATTACTGATCGGAATGATTTTACCTATTTTTTATGTATACCATACCCCAACACTTCCACCCAAGTTTCAATTCAAGCTGCCAAGCTTTGATCTAGCCAAGGCAATTTCTATGGTAAAGAACAATTGCCTTGATTTATGACCTGCAGCTATGAAATCATTAAACTTACCCGGACAATTTTTCTTCCATCCTGGCTAACGTTGATTTCAGTAATGCCATCATAGTCTGGGGATCCTCTCCAGACTGACCAGAGCCCTCACTGTAAATATAATACATAAAGCCAACTAACCCTTAACACTTAAAGCGCCAAGCAAAATTTGTAGCAGATGACATTATAAAATTATTTTTTTTCCTCTATTTTTCAGAGAAAACAAGTCTTGATATTTCATGTGAATCGTCTGCTTGGCAGACAAGTCACATGAAATGTCAGACTTGTTTTCTTCTGAAAATAAAGAAGAAAAATCAAAATTGTTGTCTCCTTTAGTTGTGATTGGCCCTTTAAGGGTTAACACTTTGCATGCTGGGTAAAATTTTCAGCAGACAACATTTTGAAATACTTTTCTTTTTCTTCCTAGGAAACATGATCTGACAAGGAGACAATTTGCATGAAGTGTCAGGCCCTATTTTCTAGGAAAAATAATAAATATCACCAAATTGTCGTCTGCTGAATCTGCCTATAGCATGAAGCAAACCAGCAGATGGCATTCTCATTTTTTTTTTCTCACTTTTCAAGATAAAATAAGGCTTGATATTTAATGTGAAATGTATGCTTTATACTTTTTCACAGGATAAAGCAGGACATTTCATTACGAGAACACGCCTATTCAAATATATAGAAAATTTCACCTCCAAAAACTGAAATTTTTCAGATAAAAAAACTCTCATATTTTTCTTATTTCTGCATAAAACATAGATTGTGGGTACTCGTTAGAACTGCCTCACCGAGGCAGTTCTAACGAGTATCCACAATCTATGTTTTATGCAGAAATAAGAAAAATAATGTATACCCCTGTAAACCCCAGTTTTACTATATAAAAGTGGGGTTTCAGGGGGTCAAAATTATATAGGCATGTTTTCGTGATACATATAAAATGTTTGTTTAGCAAATGACTGACAGGAAATGTCAAACCTTATTTTCTCTGAAAATCAAAAAAGAAAAAATAACAAGAGTTGTCAGAAGACAACGCAGCTCGCCAGAAAGGGCTAATCGGATAAGAAAACAATCTTTCAATATTAAAGAACTTAAACATAGCAGTAAATGACAGAGTATGACCTGACTTTGATGTCGGAAGAATGTCAAACTGAGGGATGGGGTATATACCATTGAAATATCTTCCCTTAGGCTGGTGTGGACGGAATATGAAAGCTATATCTTACATACGGTACTTCAGCAGCCATGTACACTTTTCAAAACTTAAACACAGGTATAAATGACAAAGTGTGACCTGATCTTGACCTAGGCAGAAGATCAAACTGAGAAAGGGGTGTGTACTATTGAAAGGTCTTACCCTAAGGAGGTGTGGGCCAAACATTAAAGCAGCATCTTGAATACTTTAGCAGTTACGAACACTTTTCAAAACTTAAACGCAAACTCAAACATGGGTTTAAATGACAAAGTATAACCTGACCTTGACTGAAGGTCAAACTGAGGAAAAGGTCTGTGCTATTGGAAGGTCTTACCCTATGTTGGTGTGGGCCAATATTAAAGCGGTATCTTGAATACTTCAGCAGTTACAAATACGTTTCAAAACTTAAACGCAGAACTTGAACATGGGTTCAAATGACAAAGTTTGACCTGACCTTGACCTAGGCAGAAGGTCAAACTGAGGAAGAGGTGTAGGTTATTGAAAGGTCTAACCCTAAGGCTGGTGTGGGCCAAATATCAGAGCTCTATCTTGAATACTTCAGCAGTTACGTACACTTTTCAAAACCTAAACGCAAAACTTAAACATGGGTGTAAAAGACAAAGTAAGAACTGACCTTGACTTACATAAAGAGTCTATTTTGGGGATGAGGGTGTATGCTATTGAAAGGTCTTACCCTAAAGTAGGTGTAGGCCAAATATGAAAGCAGTACCTTAAACAGTTAAAAAACTATGCACACATTTGAAAACTTAAACATTGTGCTAACGCGGACGCCGACGCCGACGCCAACGTGACAACCTAAGCTCTCCAGGGATATAGTCCCGGCGAGCTAAAACTAAAAAGTAAATAAATAAATACATAAAATAAAATCTGATAGACTTGCAGAAGACAATGGAAAAAACATGGATTATCTGAAATAAAACCATTCAATAGGTAGAAATTTCAGCTGGTTACATTTTATAGAATATTCTCAATTTTTGCTGGATAAATAGGGCTTGATGAGTTCAGGTTCAATAAGGCATCAATCCATGAGGGTCATTTGCCTCAAGAACCCGTATTTAGGGCAGCCATATATCTACTCACAGCATGGGAAATGACCCCCTATAACATATGCAAACAGCTACTGTTCAGGCAAGCCTGTACATCTGCGCAGTCTTGCCAGAACCTATGCTGTTCACTCGTGTAAATGGCAGGCCAAGGGGACGCTTCGGCCAAGAACTAGACAAGTAGCCTTGATAAGGGGCTGAGCATGTGTATTGAAAGATTGATTCCATTGAAACTCCTGAAGAATCTTTTCCTCATTGCAATGCTACTGAAATATAAACAATTTTACAAATACACCACAACCTCTTTATAACACTATTGTTGGGGTCCATAGCATAAACCGTGTTAGTTAAGCAAACGTGTTGTATCCAAACAAAAAATGTATAGATTATATTGAAAAATGACCATTTATGGTCATTTTTTAATATAATCTATACATTTTTGGGATCCATCTTTGAACCGTGTTATATCCAAAAATGTGTTATAAAGAGGTTGAAGTGTATGTACACCAACCCTGCAAATCCATCCTGTCCATCACCACCAGACCTTCTGTTTCGCCTCTTCTTCTTCTTCCCTGCGCTACCACCACCAGACCCCTGTTCACCATTAAAAAAGGCCTGGTCACTGTTAAATTGACCCCCACCTCCTCTACCTGGGGAGAGTCTCTGCCTGTTGCCCTGCATACCCTGGTTCATACCTAGATTACCGAGGTTCATGCCTTGATTACCAAAGTTCAGTCCAAACTGTGGATTACCCATCATACCTGGAAAAGCAGTCCATTTACACAGCTCCATAAAAGACAGGTAGCCACATAACATTTTTCTTGTTTCTTCACAAAAAAAAGTTCTATAGCTTTAGTTAAGGTGCTTTTTTCAATCCAAAAGTATTGATATTTTTCTTATTTCTCCACGAAAACATATGTTGAGGTACTCATTAGAAGCGCCTCGCTGAGGCCGTTCTAATGAGTACCCACAACCTATTAACCTGATACCCACTCTTATCTAGGCCTATGATTTAACAAACAAAAAACATACAAACCCTTAATATTGGAACAGATGGGCCTGAGCAAACAGATCCAGATCAGATGCTCCAAAATGTGGTGTCTGATCTGGGTCTACATTGTTTGCCACTCATCCAGCACTATTTTAGACATTTCAACAATTCACTGTATTATTTTACTCCACTTTCTAAGATTTTTGCCTTGGTTCTCAGCACAGCTGGAGATAATTTTATGATGCCTTTTAGTCTGTAGCAGGAGTGTGGCTAGTTGTTATTGTTTTTGATAAAATTTTCTGATAAGACACTTTTAATTACATACACATGTTGCTGACCCCAGTATACGAAGTATAAGGGGAATATATAGTTTTCGTCTTTTCCGTAACAATGTTTGTCTGTCTGTGAGTCTGGGTGTAAACGTTTTTTTTTTGTTATTTTTTTTTTTTTTTGTCAAAGATTCCAAAGAGATTTTGAAATTTTGTACAAACATTGAGTATGACTTGGTGTATTGTTTAAAAGAGAACTGGCATCCTCATGCTTATCATTCCCTTTATTTATCCATTTTTCTTTCTCTCCAGCTATGCCCGGGGCAGTGGGCCAGGGGTATGTGAGCTTTGCTCTCTATTTGCTATATTTACATGTATTTTATTAATTACAGACAATTAAAACAGACAGTAAGTTGATTTTCTTTTTTTCAGCTCACATGAGCCGAAGGCTCAGGATGAGCTATTGTGATCACTAGCTGCCCATCCATTCACAACTTTGAACGACTTCGACTCTGAAACCCCTGGGCCAAATTTCTTCAAACTCAGGGACTCAAGGTCTACCAAGTTTGTTCAAATGATGACCATAGGTTGACCCTTTTGTGGCAAGGTCAAATTTGCATCCCTATGTCTGTCGTCAGTCAACAATTTCAAAGGACTTTTCCTCTGAAACCACTATGCCAATTTCGAGTAAATTTCATATGTAGCTTT
The DNA here is from genome assembly GCA_964016985.1 of Anodontia alba. NCBI lineage: Eukaryota > Metazoa > Mollusca > Bivalvia > Lucinida > Lucinidae > Anodontia > Anodontia alba. The sequence continues at coordinate 32,222,218 of OZ024826.1, read as the reverse complement.
CAGGCAAAGGGGGAAAGAAAGTATATTATTTGGTCTAGGTCACATGACCAAGGTGGCCAACATGCCCATATTTGCTAAAAAAAATAAAACATCTTTTTCAAAACCACTGGGCGGATTGCTTTGAAACTTGTTATGTAGCATCTGGGACTCTAGTATCACAAAATTTATATAAACGATGACCCTGGGTTGACCTTGACCTATTCTACAGCAAGGTCAAATTTGGTTCCTTAATCTTTAGAATGGAAAAGGCTGATTTGATTGTGTTGGGGTTTAACGACACGTCAACCCTTGAGGGTCATTTTGTGTCGTAGGAAAAGGCTGAAGTGTCGTCCATCAACAATTTCAAAGGACTTCTCCTCTGGAAGAACTGGGTCAACTTCGATTAAATTTCATATGTAGCTTCCAGGCAAAGGGAGGAAGAAAGTTGGTACATTTGGTTCAGGTTACATGACTGTGGTGGCCGACATGCCAGTATGTGCTAAAAAACTTAAAAAAAAATCTTCTTCAAGATTGCCTTGAAACCTGGTATGTAGCAGTACTACGAAGTTAATATAAATGATGACCCTGAGTTGACCTTGACCTATTTTGACCTATAATATTTTGGTCCTTTAGGCTTTCGAACAGAAAAAGCTGAAACTGTGCATTTTTCTGTTACTGTTATAGTCTGTGATATACAAATGCAGTCAACTTCAATTAGTTTTACTATTATTATGCAAAATAGATATGTTTATCATTATTTTAGTGAAACTCATAGTCGGCCAGCGTGTGGTTACCTTTCTGTCTGTGTATGCCCCACAGAGTGGTCTAAGTGATGAGGTTAAGGACCTGTTCTTTGAGCAGCTGCGTGCTGGGACTGCCAGGATCCCAGCATCAGAATTTCTGATCCCATGTGGAGATTGGAACGGCCATGTTGGCCGTGCAGGCACTGGATACAGGGAAGTGCATGGTGGGATGGGGTATGGCAGGCCGAAACCAGATGTTGAGGGTGAGAGAATCCTAGAGTACGCCCTAGCATTTGACCTGCTTCTTGGGAACACGTTTCAAGAAACCTGACAGCCATCTCATCACATACAAGTCTGGAAACATAGCCACACAGATAGACTTCAGCTGACTGACAGATAGACTGTAGCTGATGGGACCACTGAGGATATCTGGAACAACATCAAGAATGGACTGCTCAAGACAACTGAGGAGGTATGTGGCACAACTCGGCCACACCGTTGGGGTCGTGAAACCTGGTGGTGGAATGAACACGTAGAAAAGGCCATTGCTGCCAAGCGGACAGCTTTCAAGGCCTGGAAGGCTGGTAAAGGCACTAGGGCATCATCAGATGCAGCCAAATGAAATGCCAGACATGCAGTGCACCATGCTCGTCAAGAAGCCGACAAGAAGGTCTACGAGAATATTGACCCCAAGTCCTCAGAAGTCTACGCTCTTGCTAACCAGTTTAGAAGAGAGAACACTGATGTTGTTGGTGACAAACCTGTGAAGAATGATGCAGGAGAGATGTCAATGAGTGAAGACTCAAAGCAGAAGGCCTGGCTAGAGCACTACCAAAGGCTTCTCAACCTTGAGTTTGACTGGGACCCAGACCACCTGTCATATCAAACACCAGTGGAAGGCCCACCCATCCCAATCACCATTGATATGGTTAAGAAGGCTATCTCACAGATGAAGGCTGGCAAAGCACCGGGCCCATCAGGCATAGTGGTGGAGATGATACGAGCCGCCGGTGACATGGGCGCCTCCATGATCCGTGACCTCGCAGTTGCAATCATTCGTGATGGCAAGGTAACCTCTGACTGGGAGCAGAGTTTCATTGTCTGCCTCTACAAGGGAAAAGGGGACGCATTGGAAAGGGGCAACTACCGCGGTCTCAAGCTGACAGAGCAGGTTATGAAAATCCTGGAGGATTGTGGACGGCCTCATTAGACAGTTGGTGTCAACTGACGATTCCCAGTTTGGCTTCGTCCCAGGCAGAGGCACTACAGACGCAATCTTTGTTGTCAGGCAGCTGCAAGAGAAGTATCTAGCTGCCAATAAGAGATACTACATGGCTTTCGTAGACCTGGAGAAAGCATTTGATCGAGTACCTCGGAAGGTCATCTGGTGGGCACTGAGAAAACTTGGTGTGGAGGAGTGGATTGTGCGACTGGTGCAGGGGATGTATGCAAATGCACGGAGCGGTGTCCATGTTGGTGAGGGGTACAGTGAAGAGTTTGAAGTGAAGGTTGGTGTTCACCAAGGATCAGTACTCAGCCCGCATTGTGCTTGAAGCCTTATCACGAGAGTTCCGCTCTGGGGTCCCCTGGGAGGACCTTTATGCCGACGACCTTGTTATCATCGCTGAATCGCTTGAGGAATGTGTCAGGAGGCTCTTGACTTTGAAAGAAGCAATGGAGAAGAAAGGACTGAGAGTAAATGCAGGAAAGACAAAGATCATGATCTGCTGTACTGGACTGGACCTCCTGCAGAGTTCAGGTGAGTTTCCATGCCAGGGTTCATACAGGCAAGGCCAAGTCAAATTCAAGGACTTTTCAAGGACTTTTCCAGGACCAACTTTAAGTTTTCAAGGACTATAATACTTACACAAATTCGTAAAATCTGGCACTGTCATTCATTGCTTCCACATCCAGTGAAAACATCTGGGCTAAAAAAACTGATAATTTCTGTTAAAATGAACTCTCTTAAAACCAAAAGTATTAAGCTGTGGTTGCAGTTCTGTTTAACCTGTGAGAAATTTACGAATGTCCGAGACATCACTTTTTTTTGTTTCTTATGCCCCTCTCCCTGCGCCTGTGACCATAATGAACTTTCACCCATTTATGTCGATGTCCTTATTACAAAGTTGACAGTGCGCCTTATGTTTACTGTTCGTTTCCTTTACCCAAGAATATCGTTTTTGCCACTCTCTGCTATAAACACACATTTCCATTACGCAGAAATAAATTCAGGGTCCAAAAAAACACACATTAAAGAACAGCAGACGCCATTTTTGTTTTTGTTTAGTCTGGTTATTTGAATTGACCTTTTTCAGTAATAAAAGTTGTCAAAATCCCCAAGTACCAGTCTGCAAGGGAGACAATCCAAACATCAAGGACGAATCATTCGAACCTATGTGTATTCAAACTTTGTTTTCACGCCCAGCACATTCGAACTCTTTAGTTATGGAACTCCTGCTCATCTGTCTTTACTCGAAACTTGCCGATTTTTTTAGGCACTTTACTTTTGATTCTCACAGAGATTTAAAATTGTCTAGAACACAAGAAAATGTGAAATTCAAGTACTTTTCAAGGTCTATGGTCAATTTTCAAGGGCTTTTCAAGACAAATTTTGTTTTCAAGGACTTTTCAAGACTGCCCTTCATTTTCAAGTACTTTTCAAGCCTGTGCGAACCCTGCATGCGCTGTCTGTCGCACTGGAGTGGGCAGCAACAGCATCTTCTGCAATGGCTGCAAGCACTGGCATACATGCCATAACCTCAGTTGGTCAATCTGTGAGATCTGAGAAAAATTTAAGTGAGATTTCAAAAAATTCTGTGAGATTTTTTCTTGGCGCTGTATTTTGTCATACGAAGTAATTTTCGAAATTTAAAGCTTATTTATTTGAAAGGCATGACTTCTGCAGGAGTCTTTAAAGTGTTTAAATAATGAGGGCCAGCAAACTTTATCCCTCTTGCAGCATTCATGTCTTTAAAATCAAAATAAATATCTTTAATTTCCAAAAAGATACTTCTTATGCAGATCTTGGTGTAAGGAACAAGTAAAGTTAACATTTATGTTCCTGTTGGATGCACTTATTAATACTTTTAGACTGAAAAAAACATCTTATCAAGAGCTATGATTGAAACAAAATGACTTGCCAGTATCTAGAGTTATGCAGTTGGATTGATGGTAATTTCTCTGACAGTCAGCACCCTGTTCTGGCTGATCTACATTTTTGGCGCAGGGCGCTTGGGCATGATACTGGCAGTACTTCAAATTTAAGAATGATTTATGACTAAAATTATCTGCATTTTATATAAAGATATCAACATCTGCTTGAGCAACCCTAATTCTATTCTTTATGTGACAATTATTGCAACAAAACAAAAAAATATACAACATAAAAGGGGCCGCTAATTATCACAAATACTTACCCTAAGACCAGACACAATACGCCAACCCCATTTTTCTTCAAGCCAGATCATTGGCGCATGCCATTATCTCGTCCACTAGCGTAACTGATCATCTTTAGTTGACCCAGAAAGCGTGTCCGATTGACCAATCTGTCATTTAACACCTTCTTAATCATTTAATTACTATTGTTTATCATGTTTATTGCGGAATCAACACCATCCACCATCACAGGTCATGCGGATACCTTTGCACTTATTTTGACACTTGTTATCAGCTTTCGATTCATCGTAATAGAATACACTTCTATTGATCCGGAAACCAATACTACAGTGACTGTCTACAAAAAAGGTGCCTTAAGATTTTTTTTCGATGGGGTTTTTTGATTCCGTGAGTTTTACCGCTCACGGCATAAGCCCGTGAGAAACGTCAGAATTACGTGAGGTTTTTCCTCACGGCGTGAGACTTGGCATGTATGCACTGGGTGCACAAGAAATGCAGTGGGCTCAAGCGCTTGAAAAAGGACCCTGACAACAGATGTACACGGTGCCAGGGAACTGCATGCCCCTTGGATGGCAGACCACAGAAGGAAGTCCAGGTCGGGCCTGACAAGCTTGAGGTGGTAGCTTCCTTTTGCTACCTAGGAGACATGCTCTCAGCAGCAGGTGGCTGTGAACTTTCAACCACAACACGTGTGAAATCCGCCTGGAAGAAGTTCAAGGATCTGCTACCAGTCCTCTCTTCACGCCACCTCTCTTTCAAAACATGTGGCCGTAGATACAGCTCTTGTGTGTGGAGCGCAATGCTCCATGCCAGCGAGACTTGGCCATTGACAAAGCCGAACCGCCAGCGTCTGCAGCGAAATGACAGGGCAATGATCAGACAGATCTGCAATGTCAGGCCGCAAGACACTGTCACCACCAGGTCCAATGAGCTACTTGTGCAGCTTGGCATTGAGGATCTGGACCTCATTCTGAAGGAGAGAAGACTCCAATGGTATGGACATGTGGAACGCTCCAATGGTGCAGTCAAGACAGCTTTTGACATACAGGTTGATGGAAAGCGTGGGCCTGGGAGGCCCAAAATGACATGGAAGCAGCTGACAGAGAGGGATTGCAGAGAGCGGAAGCTCTTGGCTTTCAACCGTCATGATAGATGTACCTGGAGATCTGGTGCGAGATCTGCCATGCGTGCAGCAAGCCAGCTATCTGGAAGGGGGCCCACTGATGTGGATGTTGCCCCTATACCTGCATGTTAATAAAAAATCCGATTATGATATATATTTATCATCTATCTGATATAAGATTTATATAGAACATTAGATATCTATCATAGAATTCTTAATATAATAGATACCTTATATGAGAAACGTTTATACTAAGATACGTGTCATAAATAAACACCATATTATATGCTATTTAGGATATCATACATTGTAAAAGCGACACAAAATAATTAGGATATTTGGTATATATATCCAGTCCTATATATGCATATGTAATATATCTAATATGTTATTTAAGATATTTTACATGACATTATCTTAATAACTACATCTTAGTTAATATCTAAGACATCTTATTTGCTTTATTATATAAGACATCTTGATTATATTTGAAGAAACCATACATATTTGGTCATACTGGGCAGGCGGCCAATGCTTATGTGATTCAATACTGAACAACATGCTATTTTGCTGTTATGACTTTGGTTTTTACTTTTCTACCATTTATGTATATCCAACATCTTGTCAAACAATAATGTACAAGGTTTTGAAGTTGATGTTGAATAATTATTGTTCACCATTCACACGGGTATATTTCGATGTTGGCAAATTACATGTATTCTTCATATGCCTTAAAAAATCCTGATAAAATAGATTCTTGCATTTTTTTAAAACTATTTTTCCAGTATTAAACGTTTAACATGTTAAACATGGTTAAAATTACAGCAGATGACATACTGAAACATTTTTTTTTCTGATTTTTTTCCCAGAAAACAGAGTTGACATCTCATGCAAATTATCAAATGCAGACATCTTGCATAAAATGTCTAATACTGATTTCTGGAAAAAATAAGAAGAATAACAATTTGTTGTCTGCTGAATTAGCCGAGAGATTGGTAATGATTAATGACCACCAGATGTTGACATTTCCAGGAGAAACTGCAAAAGTTTACTGATAAAAATCAGTCCGACAGGTTCACTGGAGTTCAGTACCCATTACAAACATTTAGATAACGGTATACTACATATAAGGCTTCCCTCAAAGTTGAGGGAGCTAGCTGGAGTAAAATTATACAGTGGGTTAGTAAAATAGACTTTTTTCCAAATTTTAGAACAAGTATGGTAAGGAAGGAAGGTGTCCCAATACTTAGGGTTAATAGGGTATGCTGCGGATTCACACTAGAACACATTGGTAAGGTGTATAGCTCACCAAGGCACTTTTTTTGAGTACTCTAAACAAATGAATTTGTACAGAAACAAGAATATTAGTACTTTTGTATTGAAAAAAAAACAACAAACAAACTAGAATTTCGAGAATCGGATGGGTCGCCTGACAAAATTTAAGTCGAAAAAGGGCCATAACTCAGCCAAAATTTGGCTGATGATTACCCATTTCAAACTTGACCTGTATTTTATAGTGATATATGTATTATTATTATTTTTTTTTTTATTTGGGTTTTATGGCCCTTTCAAGAATATTTCACTTATATCGAGCCGATCGTTCATCAAAGGTGGGCGAAAACCGGAAAACCTGGGGAAAAAAACACCTGACCATCCGTAAGCAGAACTTGGCTTTCCCACATATGACCCGAGCGAGGCTTGAACGACAGCGGCGAGAAACCTAATGGATTAAGAGTCAACTCTCCTATCCCCTAGGCTACAGGGGATAGGAGAGTTGACTCTTAATCCGTTACAGTGATATAAAGTTCTGCAAAATTTGAATGAAATCCATATACCCCTTCAAAAGTTATTGAACGAAAAGGAAAAGTATGACGATGCACCGCCACCGATCCGGACGAACAACATGATCCCTATGTGTTTGCCATGCTACGTAGGCGACACAAAAAGTGCCTTACCTGGCGCTGTGCCATTCAGAATTTATTTGTTGTGGGTACTTAGATTTGATGTCACTGTCAACAAATCTTTCAGTCATATTTTGATGACGATGACAGTTTGGTGATTTATGACCCTATCAATATTATTTAAGTGATATTGAGATAACTTGTGATAATAAAGGGCTCTATACAATCAATGACTCAAGAACCATACAGCTCAAAGCTGAATTCCAACCCCAGTCAATGCCTGCAAATCTAAAGAACTGGTTCCAGAGTTTTGCTGACTTCCAGTGAAAACTGGGAACCACCTGACCATAGTCTGACTAGTTTATCATTCTAGTCACTGTGGTGAACTGGTCCTGATTTGCTCACCTGAGCAAAACAGCCATTGCAAATCTACAGACGCCATGCAACACTCTTACAGTATTGCCATAGTAACTGGGACAGAAAACTGACCGAAGTGTAAAAAGGTCAAAGATCATCTGAGGATCATCATCTGAACAAACTTGGTAAATCTTGAGTGCTACATATAGAGGTTAATAAACCCAGACTTAAAATACAGGCAATATTTCCCAAAAGATTTGCAAATCTGATAAACAAACAGGTGCATACCAGGAGTATATTTTAAAATTTGCAAGTCTCTAAGGTAATATTTCCTGTACAGTTGACTCTCGTTATCTCGACCTCGCTTATCTCGAATAACCGCTTATCTCGAAGTGACAATCTGGTCCCTGTTTTAACACAGAGATCTGCCAACAGGCAGCAAAATATTGTGGAAAAGAGGAGAAATTTCTCCTCCTCTTTTCCACAATAGTTTCAATATATCTCCAACTTAGGAGTCAAATTAAAGATTCATTCTGTTAAAGGTGGTTGTTGGATTAATTGTTTTCCTCAATTCCGCAAATCTGATATGTCGAAGTACGGATATCTCGAAGTGTTTCATAGAGTCCCATGGAATTCGAGATAACGAGAGTCGACTGTATTTTAAACTCAGTGTGTTTTTAACTTATGATCATCATTTGACCTTGAGTCCTGAATGCCATATACCAAGAATTAGCCTTGAAGCTTTCTTGGTTCTGGAGAAGATTTTATGTTTTTTTTGTTTTTTTTTGTTGTTTTTTTTTTTTTACCATATATGGGCATGGTGGTCATCTTGTTCAAGGGTGCAGAACTATTTAAAGAAACTGTCAATACCCCTTTGTCAGAAGGCCTCATGTGAAATCTGATGAAAATTGGTCATGGTTTCAGGAAAGACGTTTACAGATTACACAATTTTATACAGACGAACTTCAATGGCTTGAACATCTTTGGGACCATGAAAATTTGTTCAAGAGGTGGGTAGTTCTAGCCACTGAGGTTTAAACATGGCGCGAGGTCAGGAGGCAAATGATGATAATTTATGGAAATGTTTTTGATCTTATACACAATAATGGTATGTTGCGTGCACTCATTAGAATTGCCTCCATGAGGCAATTCTAATGAGTGCACACAACATACAATTTCATACTAAAATAAGAAAATATCCCTAAATATTTGTTTTCTTGAACTATCGGAGGATTTTCGTAGGGAATAAAAAACGAGTTTGAATAAGCCATGGTAAACAAGCCATCGGTGTTCGAGCCATTGAGGTTCGACTATATATATATATATACATATATATATATTATATTATATATATATATATATATATATATATATATATATATATATATATAAATATATTTATATATATATAGAGCACTGGGGCAAGGGCAAATAATCCCTGGAGGAAAAAAATTTGACTGCAGCTAAAAAATTTTAGTATTCTGATTGTTTGTTTGATTTGGGCTTAACGTCGCTTTCAACCTTTTTCAGTCATATCGCGACGGTGTCTGGATGTGGCAGGGAGCTCAATGCTCACTTTTAGAGTGCTGCCTCACTGAAATATCACGCCCCAGACACTTTGACATGATATTCCACCCAGTCACATTATACTGACACTGAGCTGACCAGTTCTAGCTCTACTTTCTTAATGCTGAGCGCCAAGCGAAAGAGCAGCTAGTACCATTTTTAAAGTCTTTGGTATGACCCGGCCGGGGATGGAACCCGCAACCTCCCGGTCACAAAGCAGACGCTCTACCACTGAGCCACTGTGCCGGTTTAGTATTCTGATCATGTAGTGTAAGTTTCAGCTATTAGTCTTTAACATTTTGAGAAAATAATTTTTCAGCATTTTAGAAAATGATTTTCAGCATTTTAGCCATACAAATGTATGGGACACAAATTTGACCTTGCCATAAAAAATTTGGTAGTCCTTGAGTCTCAGATGCTATATACCAGCATTCAGCCCCAAAGCTTTCATGGTTCTGGAGAAGATAAGTTTTAAGTGTTTTTACCAGATATGGGCATGGCGGTAATCTCAATTATCATACCGGGACCATTTGTATAAATCTTCAATCCCATTTTATCAGACAACTCCACATTAAGTTTGAAAAAAAAATGGCCCTGGGGTTTCAAAGGAGAAGTTGTTCAGAGATGTGGAGGATGGATGGATGGACAACAGACAGCATGATCAAAATGGCTCATCTTTAGCCTTTGTCTTAGGAGAAATAAAAAGGGGATTCACCGAATCTATGTAGTCAGTACTCTTCAGAACTGCCTCAATTAGATGAGGAAATTCTATGGTGAATCCTCACAATATCCTTTTGCAATGACACAGGAAAGGTGTTTATCTGAATAACCAGAATATCTAACGCCTTGTGTCTTGCCTACCTTGTCGAAACAAATTAGGAAAAGCTCCTAACTGCGCATAGTTGAATGGGGCTGGTCCTAGCACTGACGGCATTCCTGTATTAAGCTGTCGCTGGTTTAACTGTGCACCTGTAACTGCTGGACCTGAATTAAAAATAAAAATGTGAAACAATACCTGGCCACTATCATGTGGCCTGCTGGTAACTGTCAAAAGCTGACGAAATTTGCCCATTAACAATCCCAAACCAAATCTTCACAAAATAAGTGCACACACCGTTTGGTGAAATTTCATTGATATTTACTCAGTTTACAGTCCTGGGTAGTTATATAGTATACTATGTTTTTAGCGAAATAACAAACGTATCAATAAATATAATCCAAAAGATCTGCTTACAAGTTAATGGTTTAATACCTTGTTGACTTTTACTGCTTTTTTTCTCTTTTTTTGTTTTTTTTTTCTATACAAGACAGTTTGAATGAATGAAATATCAAGGATTATTTTATATGGAAAATATGGAGAAGGAAATGTGGTAGTAAGTAGAGCTTGCATAATACCCCTACATAAAACACACTCTAGGAACAGGTTTACATGTAGAGTAATTTCCTTTACTGACAAGACATGAAACATAAACAAAATTCTGACAATAACCAAGGGCCATAACTTTGTTGTAAATTTGCTTAAATTGATGCCTAACCATCCCAACCTAGATCTGATAACATTGAATCGTAACCATCCCAACCTAGATCTGGTAACATCAATGTATATGCAAAACTTGGTCAGAGTCCATCAATTTGTTCACTAGACATTGAGCAGAAACAAAATTTGACAGCAACCAAGGGCGGTATCTCTGTTGTAAATTTGCAAAAATCTAATCTGGTCAACTTCAATGAATATGCCAAACTTGGTCTAATTCCATCCATTCATTCTGATGATATTGAGTGGCAACAATATTCTGAGAATAATCAAGGACCATCACTCTGTTGAAAATACACGAAAAATTGCTAAGTATCAATCCCATCCTAGATTTGGTTAAGATCAATATATAAGCAAATTTGAGTTAAATTCCATTAATTCGTTCATAAGATCTTAAGCGGAAACAATATACTGAGAATTACCAAGGGCCATTTGAAAAAAAAAAAAAAAAAAAAAAAAAAAAATGATGTGTAACAATTACAATAGACATCTGATCAACATCAATGCTAAGCAAAACTTGGATAAAGTCCATCTATTTGTTCCCAAGATACAGAACAAAAACAAAATTTAGACAATAACCAAGGGTCATAAGTGTAGTGTATGACGAAATTCATGAAAATTGACGTATAAAATTCTGAGCCTAATCTGGTCAATGACAATACATATATAAAACTTGGTCAAATTCCATCCATTTGTTCCCAAAATATAGAGAGGAAAAGAAATTTTTCAATAGTCAAATGCCATACCTGTATTGTAATTTTGTTAAAATCGACACTTAACAATCCAAACCTAGATCTTGTCAACAAATCCATATGCAAAACTTAGTCAAATTCCATCTTTTTGTTCCAAAGATATTGAGTGGAAATGAAATTTTGACAATAACCAAAGACCATAACTGTGTTGTATATATGCAAAAATTGAACTGAACTAGATCTGGTCAACGTCAATACATATGTAAAATTTGGTATAATTCCATCAATGCATTCTCAAGATATTCAACGGAAACGAAATTCTGATGATAACTATTTTTGATCTACAAGTCACCCCGATAATTACTATCAAGTTTCAAGTCAGTGGGCCTTTCTGTTCAGGAGTTCAAAATTGATTTTCAAGATGGCGCCTGTGGCCGTCATCTTGTATTTCCAATCCAAACAGTTTTAGCTATTTCTGACCTATATCACCCTGATGCTTTCTGCCAAGTTTCGAGTTAACTGGTCTTTTGGTTCTGGAGATGACGAGAAAAATAGATTTCCAGAAAGCAGCCATGGAGGCCATCTTGGATTTCAGAGTTATTTTTGATTTAAGTCACCAAGATGATTCCAACCAAGTTTCAAGTCAATTGGCCTTTCGGTTCTGGAGAAGAAGCAAAGAACAGATTTTCAAATTGTCCACCATGGTGGCCATCTTGGCTATCATATCAGAAGGATATTAGCTATTTTTGATCTATAAGTCACCCTGATGCTTCCTACTAGGTTCTAAGTCTGCTGGCCTTTGGTTCAGTAGAGTGAAAATTAAATTTTCAAGATGGCGGCTATTTTTGTTTTTTTGGGGTTTTCTTTACCTACAAGTCACCCTGATGCTTTCTACAAGTCAAATGGCCTTTTGGTTCATGAGAAGAAGTGAAAAATAGATTTTCAAGATGACGGCCACTGTGGCCATCTTGGATTTCCGATCAGAACTATTTTTGATCTACAAGTCACCCTGATGTTTCCTACCAAGTTTCAAGTCAACTGGGCTTTCAGACAAGCAGCGAAAAATAGATTTTCAAGATGATAGCTTTGGCAGACATTTTGTTCAGCCGAGAGGAACTATTTTAGCAATTTTGGTAGATGGCCATTAAGGAATATTTCTGTGAAATAATTTTGAAATCGGGCCATTGGCCTAGGAGATGTCATTTAAAGGTTTTCTATTTTTAGCTCCGGTGGCCATTTTGTTCAGCGGAGCAGAACCATTTTAGCACTTTTGGTAGACGGTCACCCAAGGAACATTTCTGTGAAATAATTTTGAACTCGGGCCATTGGCTAAGAGGAGATATCCTTTAAAGATTTTTCTATTTTTTAGCTATGGTGGCCATTTTGTTCAGTGGAGCGGAACCATTTTAGCAATTTTGGTAGAAGATCACTCAAGGAACATATCTCTGAAATTATTTTGAAATAGGATCATTGGCCTGGGAGGAGATGTTGTTTAAAAGTTTTTCGATTTTTAACTCTAACAGCCATTTTGTTCAGCAGAGCGGAACCATTTTAGCAATTTCGGTAGGGGGTCACCCAAGGATTATTTCTGGGAAATTATTTTGAAATTGTCCAATTGGCCTAGGTTTTTTGATTGTGTTGGAGTTTAACGACCCCTCAACCCTTGTTGGTCATTTTGTGTCATCTCCCAGAGAAAGGAAGAAAAGAAATAGAAGAGATAGTAGAAGAGATGAAAGAGTGGGACAAGTAAGAAAGAGGAACAGGAATGAAAGTGAAAAAACAGAGGAAATAAAATTCCCCCTACCCTTACCTTTACCTGCTACAAGGATAGCAGGCCTTGTCCAACTGTAAGCCAATATCAGTTGGACGCCCCAGTGACGTAAGATACGCACCACCCGACCACCTCAACAGATTGGCCTAGGAGAGTTTAGTTTAAAACATTTTTTTTCTTTTTTCAGCTTTAGTGGCCATTTTGTTCAGCAGAGCAGAACCATTTTAGCAATTTTGGTAGAGGAACATTTCTATGAAATTATTTTGGAATTGGGCCACTGACCTAGGAAAAGATGTCATTTTTTTTTTTTTCTTGATTTGGATACGTTGTACAGCCCTTTCAAGAATATTTCACTTATGTCGAGCTCATCGTTCATCAAAGATGGACAAAACCCGAAGAACCCGGGGAAAAACTACCTGACCATCCGCAAGCAGAACTTGGCTTTCCCACATGTGACCCGAGCTAGGCTCAAACCACAGCGGTGAGAAACCTAATGGATTAAGAGTCAACTCTCCTATCCCCTAGGCTACAGGGGCCCGCAAAGATGTCTATAAAGTTTTTTTTCTATTTTTAGCTCTGGTGGCCATTTTGTTCAGTGGAGCAGAACCATTTTAGTGACTTTGGTAGAGGGTCACCCAAGAAACATTTCTGTGAAATTATTTTGAAACTGGGCCACTGGCCTAGGAGGAGATGTTTAAAGGTTTTTCTATTTTAAGCATGAGTGGCCATTTTGTGCAGCAGAGCGAACCGATTTGAGCAAATTTGGCAAAGGACCTATAAAGAAACAATCCTATCAACTTTGGTTGAAATCCACCCAGTAGTTACAGAGATGTCATTTGAAGCAAATTGTGGATGATGATCGACAGACTACGGACACAGGGTGATCACAATAGCTCACCCCAAGCGCATTGTGCTCCTGTGAGCTAACTAGAGCAAGTGCCCAGAGGGTCACGAATACCCCCGGCTGGCACCATTTCTTAATTATAGAATATTTTAAGGTTATTGACAATGATATAAGGCAAGATATAGTTTACAATGTCAGTCTGAATAACACTGATCTATCATCCCAAGTACAACTTTCCTGGAGTAAATAGTCTTCAAGACATGAAGCAAATTTGCTGGGCCATAAAATATAGGTCACTGACCTACATATACTTGAGAAGTTAATCTGATGGTCACACTGATCCATAACACCAACTATGATATTAATATATATTAAATAATCTAAAAGATATTAAGCAAAATCACTAGACCATGAAATATAGTTCATACTGATTTTTATTTACTTTGAGGTGAAAGGTTGGGTCACACTGTGTCATTACATGTAAATATGACATTTAGGTATCAAACAGTGGGAGATATAAGACAAAATCACTGGGCTATGAAATATAGGTCACATAATCCCAAAATATGATAGTAAAACATCAAATTGTCTTCAAGATGTAACAAAATCACTGGACTATAAAATATAGGTCACAATGACCTACATTTACTTTTAGGTCAACTGTTGGATCATACTAATTCAAAATTCCAAATAATGATGTTCATACATCAAATAACTCAAGATATGAGGCAAAATTACTGGACCATAAAATATAGGTCAAGGTGACCTATACTTGTTATGCTGTCCATTGCGGTGTTACACAGAACAATATTCCAAGTATCACATTAATCCATGGAATAGTCTTCAAGATATAATGCAAAATCACTGGAGCACGAAAATATGATCACAATGATCTTGACCTTATTACACTGAATGTTGATGTGATAAACATGTCTGATGCCCATCCTTCTTTAAGAAGTTGTTTGTATAAACAAACTGCAATATACTACTTTATTGAGGCATTAATCCATGAAATAGACTTCAAAATACAAGTCAAAATCACTGAAGCATGAAAATAAGGTCACAATGATCTTGACCTTATTCCACTGAATGTTGATGTGATAAACATGTCTGATGCCCATCCTTCTTTATTAAGAGGTTGTTTATACAAACAAACTGCAATATACTACTTTATTGGGGTGTCATAGATTTGACCACTAGCCCTGCCCTGGGGCATGACCCAGGGGTTCATAGATCTAGAATGAAAGAAAACCCTCCCAGGTACCCCCATACCAAATATGAAAAGTTTTTGATCAGTGGCTGCAGAGTTATAAGTAATCAAAAAACTTCAAAGTAAAACTTCTTTATAGAAAGGGTTACAGACGGACAGACAGACAAACTTACAAACCAAACAGACGAAAACTATATACCCCTGCGGCATTCTTCATATGCTGGGGGATAATAAAAACAGTATGCACTCAATATCCCAACCCAATCATGCTATACATGAAATCTGATCTAGATTGACTTAGTCTTGAAGATATTCAAGTTTGTAAGTGTGGATGCATGATGCATTACATATAACATACCATGTACTATGGATAATGGACCAAACCTATGATACAAGCTCACAAGCAGTTGGCTCAGGTGAGCTAAAAATAGAAATTAGATGTAATAGGTTTCATACCTCTTCTGGGTCTGTTGCGCTTCTTTTTTCCTGTCTTTGATCCTGCTAAAAACAAGTTAAACAGATCCATGAGAGCTACTATTTGAGATTATAAACCTTAACCCTTGTCCTGCTGAACCTGGATATAGCCTACCTTTGCAAACAGTGTAGATACAGATCAGCTGGCTTCTGAAGAAGCCAACTGATCTGGATCTACACTGTTTGTCATTCATTATGTGAATTTATAACAAAAATCTGGATTAAGTAATCTGATCGGCTAAAAATGAGAATTTGGTGTGGCATCTTCATTTGGCATGACAAGGGTTAACCCTTGTCCTGCTGAACCCGGATATAGCCTGCCTTTGCAAACAGTGTAGATCCAGATCAGATGGCTTCTGAAGAAGCCATCTGATCTGGATCTGCACTGTTTGCCATTAAGTATGTGAATTTATAGGAACAATCCAGATCAAGTAATCGGATTGGCTGAAAATTAGAAGTGGGTGTGGCTTCTTAATTTATTCAGCATGACAAGGGTTAAGATGCATGCACTAAGTGCTGAATAAGGTCATGATAGGCTTCAGTGCAGTACCATCAGTCTTTGCCTGCACCCTGAAGATCCTTGGCTATCAAAAATGTACCGAGCAAAGGTTATCATCTGACTGCATAGGTATGCAGGTTGCCACTGATGATCGATTATAATCCATCATCAGTCACTTTTGCCTCTTGTGACTGATGATCAGAAAGATTTTATTATATTCAACTAATCGGAAAATTCTAATTTTAGAAAAATATTTTCCTCGGGTTTTATTTTTATAGGCAAGAAATAAAATTCAAAGCAGGCCCCCTAGTAGAGTCTTTTGCAAATTAAGTTTTTTTTTAAAAGGCTATTTTTGGTCAAATATATGTTTTTCAGGTGAATATTTCAACAAAATAAAAAGCAAAAAAAAACATTAATTTTTTCTCGGCACTTCCAGATTCCATGCCATTAAAACCTGCCATCATGGCAAACACTGCCATGAATTCACCAGTTTACATTCTGTTTTCTTCACACCTGGATCATCTATTGTCTCAGATTGCTGTTTTGACAATTGCAGACATAAATAATTTACATGATAGCAAACTATAACAATCCTCTTTTCAGAATGTGACACAGCACAAATAAGCAGCTAAAAAATAAAGGTTTTCCTATAAAATACAGGTTTTTATAGGTTTTCAGCTAAATTAAAGGTTTTGATGGAATTCAAGTAAATTAAAGGTTTTTAAAGGTTTTAAAGGTTCCCCTAGGGGGCGTGTCAAAGCTGTGACCTCTGGAGTGATGACAAGGTTTTCCTTTGATTTGGCCTGGTGACCTAGTTTTTGACCCCATGTGACCAAGTTTCAAACTTGACTTAGAAATCATCAAGACAAACATTTTGGGCAAGATTCATGATGATTGCTTCAAAAATGTGACCTTTAGAGTGTTAACAAGGTCTTCCTTTGATTTGGCCTGGTGACCTAGTTTTTGACTCTAAGTGACCCAGTTTCAAACTTGACCAAGAAATCAAGACATTTTGAGCAAGTTTCATGATGATTGCTTCATAAATGTGACTGCTAGAGTGTTAACAAGGTTTTACACTGATGTGGCCAGGCGACCTAGTTTTTGACCACACATGACCCAGTTTCGAACTTGACCTAGAAATCATCAAGACAAACAGTTTGGGCAAGCTTCATGATGATTGCTTCAAAAATGTGACCACTAGAGTGTTAACAAGGTCTTCTGCTGATTTGGCCTGGTGACCTAGTTTTTGACCCCAAGTGATCCAGTTTCGAAACTGACCTAGAACTCGTCGACAAACATTTTGAGCACGATTCACGATTGATTGCTTCAAAAATGTGACCGCTGGTGTGTTAACAAGGTTTTCCTTTGATTTGGCCTGGTGACCTAGTTTTTGACCACACATGACCCAGTTTTGAACTTGACCTAGAAATCATCAAGACAAACAGTTTGGGCAAGCTTCATGATGATTGCTTCAAAAATGTGACCACTAGAGTGTTAACAAGGTCTTCTGCTGATTTGGCCTGGTGACCTAGTTTTTGACCCCAAGTGATCCAGTTTCGAAACTGACCTAGAACTCGTCGACAAACATTTTGAGCACGATTCACGATTGATTGCTTCAAAAATGTGACCGCTGGTGTGTTAACAAGGTTTTCCTTTGATTTGGCCTGGTGACCTAGTTTTTGACCTCAAGTGACCCAGTTTCAAACTTGACCTAGAAATCATCAAGGCAAACATTTTGAGCAAGATTCGTATTGACTGTTTCAACAAGAGGGCCATGATGGCCCTGTAACGCTCACCTGAGCATCATAGCACTTTGAGAACCTGATCTAGAACTGATAAAGGCAAACATTCTGATCAAAATTCAAAATGATTATATTAACAAGTAAGACAATGTAGTATATCTAATAGACTGTGAAATAAAGGTCAAGGTCAAATATGGATGACTCAAGAGGCCATGCTAAGATGTATGCATGTACTAAGTATCACTGGCTGTAGGAGCAATAATAACTGATAAACTGACCTAAGCACAAACACTTCACAAGTACCAAATATCACTCTGTAGTACAAATAATTACTGAGAAACTGACCTAAATGGAAAAAACTTAAGAAAGTCACTGGATAGAAAAATATACATCACCTTGAAATCATCAAGACAAGCATTTTGAGCAAGATTCATGATGAGATTCATGATGATCACTTCAAAAATGTGACCTCTAGAGCATCAACAAGGTTTTCCTACGATTTGGCCAGGTGACCTAGTTTCTGATATCAAGTGACCCAGTTTTAAACTAGACCTAGAAATCATCAAGACGAACATTTTGAGCAATATTAATGATGATTATTTAAATAATGTGACCTCTGGAGTGTTAAAAGTGTTCTGCTGATTTGGCCTGGTGACCTAGTTTTTGACCCCATGAGACCCATTTTCGAACCTGACCTAGAAATCATCAAGAAAAACATTTTGAGCAAGATTCGTGATGATTGCTTCATAAATGTGACCACTAGGGTGTTAACAAAATTTTCTGCTGATTTGGCCTGGTGACCTAGATTTTGACCCCAAGTGACCCAGTTTCGAACTTGACCTAGAACTCATCAAAACAAACATTTTGAGCAAGATTCGTGATGATTGCTTCATAAATGTGACCGCTAGAGTGTTAACAAGGTTTTCTGCTGATTTGGCCCAGTGACCTTGTTTTTCATCCCAAGTGATCCAGTTTCAAACCTGACTTAGTAATCATCAAGATGAACATGTTGAGCAAGATTCATGATGATTACTTGAAAAATGTGACTACTAAAGTGTTAACAAGGTTTTCTGCTGATTTCGCCAGGTGACCTAGTTTTTGACCCCAGGTGACCCAGTTTCGAACTTGACCTAGAAATCATCGAGACAAACATTTTGAGCAAAATTCATGATGACTGCTTAAAAAATGTGACCGCTAGAGTGTTAACAAAGTCTTCCGCTGATTTGGCCCGGTGCCCTATTTTTTTACCCTAAGTGACCCAGTTTCAAACTTGACCTAGTACTCATCAAGACAAAACATTTTAAGCAAGATTCATGATGATTGCTTCAAAAATGTGACCGCTAGATTGTTAAAAAAGTTTTAGCTGATTTGGTCGGTGACCTAGTTTTTGACCCCAAGTGACGTAGTTTCAAACTTGACCTAAAAATCATCAAGACAAACATTTTGAGCAAGATTCATGATGATTGCTTGAAAAATGTGACCGCTAGAGTGAAAACAAGGTTTTCCGCTGATTTGGCCAGGTGACCTAGTTTTTGACCCCAGGTGACCCAGTTTTGAACTTGACCTAGAAATCATCAAGACAAACATTTTGAGCAAGATTCCTGACGATTGCTTAAACAAGTCATCCCGATGCTTCCTAGCAAATTTGGAGTCAATTGGCCTTTTGGTTCAGGAGAAGAAGCAAAAAATAGATTTTCAAGATGGCTGTCATGGCGGCCATCTGGGATTTCCCATTGGAATGATTTTAGCTATTTTTGATCTATAATTTTAGCTATTTTTGATCTATGCTTCCTACCATGTTTGGAGTCAATTGGCTTTTGGGTTTAGGAGATGAAGCAAAAAATAGATTTTCAGGACGGCTGCCATGGCGGCCATCTTGGATTTCCGATCAGCACGATTTTAGCTATTTTTGATCTACAAGTCACCCCGATGCTTCCTAGCAAGTTTAGAGTCAATTGGTCTTTCGGTTCAGGAGAAGAAGCGAAAAATAGATTTTCAAGATGGCGGCCATGACGGCCATCTTGGATTTCCGATCGACACGATTTTAGCTATTTTTGACCTACAAGTCACCCTGGTGCTTCCAACCAAGTATCAGTCAATAGGCCCAGGGTTGTAGGAGGAGTAGGCTCTTAAAGCAATTGTTGACGACGGACGATGGACAACGCACGACGGACATTGACTGACCACAATAGCTCACCATGAGCACTTCGTGCTCAGGTGAGCTAAAAATGTGACCGCTAGAGTGTTAACAAGTTTTTCCTTTGATGTGACCTGGTGACCTAGTTTCTGATCCCAAGTGACCCAGTATCGTACCTGACCTAGATTTCATAGGGGCAAACATTCTGGGCAAGTTTCATTAACATTTGGTCAAAACTGTGACCTCGTGTTAACAAACCAATTGTTGATGACGGACGATGGATGAAGGACGACGACGGACGACAGACAGAGGGTGACCACAATAGCTCACCCTGAGCTTTTGCTCAGGTGAGCTAAAAATGCTACCCTGGGAATGTACCTAGCGCCTGCCCGCATGAATGGACGGACGAATGCCTACGTTTGAAGTTGGGGGCATAATAAGAAAATTTCCTTAAATATTTGTTTTTTTAAGCTGTCTGAAGAATTTGTTTGTGTTGAGGTTTTACGGCCCAGTAAACCCAATGGGGTCATGTCGAGCGCGGTCAGTTTACCTAACCACACGTTTACTGGGCAGGCTTAGTCCTCTAAGCGGTTAACCAGTATTGTGCACATTCTTTCGCCAGAAACTGACAACTGCCCTTCTTGAATCAGCGGAAGGGAGAGAATGACTGTAGAAAATATTTCATGATCAATCTCCACGAAAGAATGTTGCCGACCTCGTCGGGGGTTGAACCCGCGACCTCCTGGTCTCCAGTTGGACGGCGCATCCAACTGAGCCACCGAGGCCGGCATCTGAAGAATTTCATAGGGACTCAAAAACAAGTTCAAATTAGACAGGGTAAACAAGAAATCAGTGTTACTGAGCTTTGACTGTATAGAGCACTATGATAACCGTACATTTATAATTTGATGATGATCTGGGCCCAGTTGTTCAAAGCTAACGATGTCGTTAGTTAACGATTCGTTATAAATTTACATCAAGTGATACGCAAATATGCTGAAATTTTTTGCTGAAAAAATGTGAGTAGCTTTTGCAGTGCAAAAGCTACTCACATTTTTTCAGCAAAAAATATCAGAATATTGTAGATTGAATCCACTAAAATAGTTAACAAAATGACCCTTAACGAGCTTGTTAAGCTAACGACGCTTTGAACAACTGGGCCCTGATGTTTATGTCCCTTTCAACATTTTCTAAGTGATATCAAGATGACTGAAGTGTGATAATGATAGGTTCTATGCAATGAAAAAAGGTAGAGATCGATTCCCCCTCCAAATGGGATTTAAACCTCAGCCAACATGAACTGAAGGTGGCAGCGCTAACCACTGGCCATGCAGACACTTCCAAAACAGCTCCCCTCCTTGACAGTTATTTAAGAGGAAAAAAAAACTCTTATAAATTAAAGGTTTCAAAATAACATGAGAGCTTAATGGTCTGACCTCAGCTGTCAGCATTGTGTGTTCAACAAACTCTTTAATGCTTAGCACTTTAGGTAAAATTTTCAGCAGACAATATTTTGAAACACTTTTTTTTGCTTCTCCCAGAAAACAAGATTCGACAAGTCATTCAATTTTAAGATAATTTGCATGAAACATCAAATCCTATTTTCTGGGAAAAATAAGGAAAATATCACTAAATTGTCATCTGCTACATTTATCCTGAGGGCAGTAAAGGTCAAGCCTACTTCAACATTTCTACACAAAAACAACCAAGCAGACAAAAAAAAAAAAAGAAAAAAAAAAAAAAAATGCAAAAAAAAAACAAAAAAACACACCAAAGCTTAGCCTACCAGATTCACTCGTCTCTTCCTGTTCTTGACTCTGATTTCTAAATTTACGCATCAATCTAGATTTGTCTCTGAAAACGTAAAGATTTAAAAACTCTGAAAAGCATCATACCACATAAACAAGAGCCTAGGGGTGTGCAAAAATACCAGTACAATATACCTGGCCAAATTGTTTCAGAGGAGATGTTTAATAATATCATGATTTTATATTTGTATAGAACACAGAGGCAGGATAAAATAAACCCTGCAGAAAAAGATGTTGATTGTAAGGTAAAGCTTTTGCTAAGTCAATCATATTTTTTTTTTTATTTTTTTTTTTTGATTTGGGTTTTACAGCCCTTTCAAGAATATTTAACTTATATTGAGTCAATCATTCATCAAAGGTGGGCGAAAACTGCAGAACCTGGAAAAAACCACCTGACCATCTGTAAGCAGAACTTGGCTTTCCCATGTGACCTGGGCGAGGCTCAAACTACAGTGGTGAGAAAACTCATGGATAAAGAGTGAACTCTCCTATCCACTAGGCTATGAGGGCCTGCTCAGATTGTAGGTATTAAACAATTAAGACATTTTTGTCTTTGTGTGTGTGTTTATTGCTCTTAAAGGTCATTCTTTTTATAATCTTCACCAGAATGCAGGGACTTACCAAGCTCTCATCTTCATTTTATCAGTAAAGAAACAAGAGACCCACATGCCACAGCTTGCTCACCTGAGTGAAATTGCCACTGCAGATATGCAGATGTTATGCAACATTTTTCCAATCCTATCACTGCAACTAGAAAAGGCTCCCCTACCCCGCCCCCACCCTGCGCCAGAGTTGTCATTCTTGTAGGCGACACACCATCTCGTCCTAATCTACATCCGTACCAAGTATGATCAAAATATTGTGAAGGATATCCGAGTTACAGAGCAGACAAAAAATCAAATTCTAACACAAGAAGGGGAGGTAACTCCAAAACTAAGAAAGCTAGAGTTGTCATTCTTGTACATAACATGTTGTCTTGTCCTGTCCAACATTCTACCAAGTAAAATTAGAATAATCCAAAGGGTATTCAAGTTACAGGGCGGATACAAAATCAAATTCAAACATAAGAAGGGGAAATAACATCAAAACTAAGAAAGCCAGAATTGTCATTCTTGTACGCAACATGTCATCTTGTCCTGTTCTACATTTCTACCAAGTATCATCAAAATATTCTGAAGGGTATTCTTGTTACAGAGCAGAAACAACATCAAATTCAAACACAAGAAGGGGAGATAACTCCTAAAATAGGAAAGCCAAATTTGTCATTCTTGTATGTGACATGTCGTCTTGTCCTGTTCTACATTTCTACCAAGTATCATCAAAATATTCCAAAGGGTATTCAAGTAACAGAGTGGACAAGAAATTTTACACCTGCCCCAGCGCCTAAGGGATTCGTCCCCAAAAAAAACAGAATGTCCCCACCCTCACTTCTGTGGTGGGGACATAATTAATGAAAGGATTATCATTTGAGCAGTTCATTGTTTTGAAGAAGAATGTGTTTATTATTATTTTTTCACATGACAGTCAATAGAGTGTGACCGTTTGATCAAACTCTTAATCCTATTTTACCAGTAGGATCAACATGAAATTTGGTGGAAATTGGCTACGAGGTTTCTGAAGAGTTGATTAACAATATCATGATTTTATGCACATACACAGCACAGGAACAGGGAATGATAACCTTTGCAGAATAAAATTTTGATTGTAACTTTAAGCTTTTGCTACTTCAATGATATAAAGTTTTTAAAAGTAAAACATATTTTAACAATCAATACTTAACCAATAGATAATGTGCTATATTCTATTCTGCCCATACCTTCCACAGAAAAAACGACAGAAACGTCGTCCCATACAGTCTTAATCCAAAAGTCCCTTAGGCAGTCACCTGTGTGACGTCACTCCCGCTCTTTTGTTCACGTGTCAGTTTCTTTGATGTAGAGCCCTAAAGGGGTTAGAGCTAAGCGGGGATAGGGAGGTGGGATTATCTTATCTATAGATTAAGTATTGATTGTTAAAATATGTTTTACTTTTAAAAACTTTATTTTAACTGCACAATACATTAACCTACAGATAGTGTGCTAGAATTCGCAGATTTGGTGGGAAGGAGCTCCCAATTCTAACACAAAAAAGATCCCTCCACTTCTGGATTAAGTTTGTTTGTGTTGAGGTTTTACGGCCCAGTCAACCCAATGGGGTCATGTCGAGCGCGGTCAGTTTACCTAACCACACGTTTACTGGGCAGGCTTAGTTCTCTAAGCGGTTAACCAGTATTGTGCACATTCTTTCACCAGAAACTGACAACTGCCCTTCTTGTATCAGCGGAAGGGAGATTAAGACTCAGGAAACTCTAGAATAAGCTAAATCTTGATATAACTTCTAAGAGTAAGCTCATTCCAAAATACATATACGGTATAAAAGACCTTAATATATGTATATAAGGTTTGGAGGCTGTTAATCTTAATTAAGCATCCAAGGTACTATTAACTTGGCCCCCCACCACCCCCCCCCCTCCCCCCTCTTTTTGGGCCACAGCAATTCAGCCCAAATTAAGCAGGTTTGAAGTTGCTGAGACATATCCCTTAGATAAAGCTTAGCAAAATAGAATATAGACTCCATATTGCTGTTGGAATCTCCTTGAGTGAAACTTATGGAAAAGGCCAAAGGGGAAGATAGAGCCCTAACTTCATGGGCCTATCTTTAAGAAGGGAAAGTCTTACGGGTGAGTTTCCTGTAGGCAAATTTAATATTATCAGAATCCATCTCGAAACAGAGGATTCAGAAACATCTTGATTGCCTCTCATTGATAGAAATATTCTAGTTCTATTTGACGATAAGGTCTAGTGATTTAAGATAGAATTTAAGGCTCCTATCGGTCATAAAAGTCTATCCGCATATTCCCTTTGCATATATGGGATAAATTAAGGACAAGAATATGAGCTGGGCAAATGGATAGAATCTGATTCCTAGTCATAAGCCCAGTTTTAACTATCAGTGATCCATCAGATTGATTGAATCTAAATGATTTGAATACACTGCCATGGCCTGAATGTCGCTACATCTTCAGGCAGTGGCCAAAGCTACGAAAGGCTGTTTTCTTCATATTACGTGGAGATAGAAGCTTATGTTAAGGTTCATATGAGGCTTTCTATAGTCCGATTAGGAGCCAAAATAGATCCTATTAAGGATTAATAGATCTTTGTACAGCGTGTTGTAATTCAAAGATCTTATTAGTTCTGACAAGACCGGTTAGAATCCGATTCTATAGCCAGTCTGATTCTAGAAAGTACTAGATATCAAATATCTATAGCTCTTACAAGTGCTAATGTGAAAATTTCACTCAGATAAAGGTAAAAGAGGAAATTGGCTGTAAAAGGAATTAGGGGCCCGAGACCTAATAAACCTTCCTTCTACGACACCGACTGGTATATACGATCCATTTCGCGTCATAGGGTTTCTGAGTTGATGTTCGCCTTGATTTAGAGACGAAAATTGCCATGTTCGCAAATTTTATCTCTAACTGATTGCTTGATAACTCCCATACTTTACGGTTGAGTACTGGGAGATTTTGATGTTGAAACTTTCCTTGATGGAAGATGAACTGGAGCTGAGACAAGTAGTTGTAGAACCTCTGAGAAACATGTTTGTTGCGGTCAAAGAGGTACTACAAGAACCATTCTGCCCTGAGATTGGCGTACCTGGATCAGGACAGAAGGAGTTAGTATGTTGTTGGAAATGCAAAATTTGTTTGATATTTGACGAATCTAGGCGACAATATGATGTTTTAGTCACCACTGGAGGATATTCCCTACCTCTCCTCATAGGTTGGGATAATATGTTCCTCCTTGATTATCGATATATGATGTCACTGTTGTGTTGTCGGTAGCAAACATAACACAAGAATGGTTTATCAGCGCAAAACGGATGGCCTTATCTCCAACATTTGATATGGAATTAATTGCTCAATACCAGATAAGGGCCTTACCGGAGTATGCTCCAGGGTAGATCTTGGGCATAATTCTGGAGACAGAAGCCTAAAAACCTCATTGATTGCCCTGTCAAAGGAACAGGTTTCAATCTCGATATCGGAACCTGAATCCCTTGAAGAGCGAGGTATGGTCAGTTCAGATGTCATTTTCTGAACAGTAGGTATTTCCTCAGGCTGTAGAACTTGCGGGTCTTTGGTATCTGCCATAGTCATGTACCTGACAGTGATACTGAGGAAGAAGAAGGAGATGTATATCTCCTTCTCCTCTTCTTATGAGAATGTTTAGATCTTTTCGAATTTCTCTTTCGAGAGTCTTAAGATGAAGAATTTGAAGAGGAAGACGTAGAGGCTGATCTCCGTATCCTCCTCTCCTTTGATCTATGTTTGTATCTAGACTGATCCCTCCTGGATCTCCGACCAGAGAGGGAAGTCTGAATTTGTCTGTAATTATCATTGTTATTGTCCGGCGTTTCAATGACGACACTGTACAGCCAGAGGACTGTATCTATTTCTCTGGTATCTGCCACAGTCACGAATTCGACAATGGGATACTAACAAAGAGGAAGAAGGAGATGTTTATCTCCTTCTTCTCTTTTTTATGGGAATGTTTGGATCTCCTAGCCTTTCTCTTTGGCGAGTCAGGAGATGAATAGGATGAGAAGGATGATGTAGAGGACGATCTTCGTCTCCTCCTCTTCTTATGTCTATTTCTTTCTCTAGACTGATCCCTCCTGGATCTCCGACCAGAGAGAGATGTCTGATATTGTCCGTTGTTGTCCAACCTCCAGTTATTGCCTGGGTTCTATCACAACACTGGGGTCGGACATGTTGTTAAAGTCCGGTTCCAGGGGAAGAAGTACCCTAGGTGTACTCTGTTGTTTGCTAGTGAACTCAACACCAATGGTGTGAGAATCACTAGCAATATTCTGAATTATATTCTGAATTATTTTCTGATGTCCAGTGCCTGGTGGACGGTTGCTTGGTGACCGGGCATGCCCGGTGAACGGTGATTCTTGAATTTCCCATGAATTCAGCCTATCTAGTTCCAATGACCGGTGACTTGATGGTCGGTGCCCAGTGATTGGTAGGCTGGAAGTCTCTTTCTCGCCCATTTGCCCGGTGGACGGTGATTGTCCGGTGGCTGGTGCCGGTGACTGGGCATGCCTGGTGGCTGGTGACCGGGCATACCCGGTCGGCCGGATATATCTTCTTCTCCATTGGGCGATTGGCTGGCGGTCGGTGGGTCAGTCGTAGGAAGCCCGGTGACCATTGCCCGGTGGCCTGTGGACTTATACTCCCTTGGGTACAAGTACCCAGGGAGTTGCCACCAATATGGGTCTTTCTCCGGCTAGTACCGCCATGTGGGGCAGTGCTCCCATGTTTATTTTTCCTCTCTTCTGAGGAAATAGAAGGATCTTGAGACTTCCTCCTTGCCATCATAGCTTTCTTTCTGGCTGCTAAAATTCTTCTACTTTCTGCTAGAATCCAGAAGGAGTTGTACCAGCTGCTGCATGTAGAACAGGTGGATTCCCTAGAACAACGAGAGCAATTAATAGATTTGTTGTGATTATCCCAGTGCGCTTTAATATGATCACAATCACCGCAATGAATAGTCATGAAAGTCGCGAAAACTCATTACGACAAATGAGTGAATGACAAATGAGTGAATTAATTTCAAGAAATCGCACGGTTCGAATTTCAAAATTTTTACATGAAAAGTGAAAGGTAAGATAGAGGATCAAAAGAAAGAACAAAGAATTAAATTTCAACTGGAGGAAAAGGAAGAAAAAGAATTTTTTCACCTGGAGAAAAAATCCATGTTTACTTTCTTTGTTCCACAGAAAAGAAACTGACACGTGAACAAAAGAGCGGGAGTGACGTCACACAGGTGACTGCCTAAGGGACTTTTGGATTAAGACTGTATGGGATGACGTTTCTATCGTTTTTTCTGTGGAAGGTATGGGCAGAATAGAATATAGCACATTATCTATAGGTTAATGTATTGTGCAGTTAAAATGTTTAAATTGAGAAACCAGCTATTTTTGTCTTTGTGTGTGTGTTCATTGCTCTCAAGGGACACTCTCATTATAATTTATTTATCTTTGCCAGAATGCAGGGACCTGCCAAGCTCTCATCTTTAATGATTTAGTAAAGAAATGATGGGAGGAAAGGTACAGTCAAACCTGCCAATCACAACAATTGCATTCTGCCTAGTCATCTGATCGTATGAGGGCATGTCAATAAATAACCAGCCTATCCCATTTCCGATGGACCGAGACGGTCATGATTTTCATGCTTTGTTTCAATATATGTTTTATACATGCACGCGTATCAAATCATTCTTTAATAAGATATTGAATGTCAAACATGGCTAGTGATGCAAAGGCATGCTTTTCAGGCAAAACAGGTAAAACAGGCAAGGAAATACACGGCCAGCTAGCCGATGTTTATGGGTCTTCTGCACCATCTTATGCTCAGGTTAAATTCTGGGTAGGGGAATTTAAACGCGGTAGACTGTCTTTAGAAGATGAAGCCAGGTCTGGACACCCACTGGATGCCACCGACGAAGAAATGTGTAAGAAAGTTCGGGATCTGGTATACTCTGATAGGCGAATTCAGGTGGAAGAAATAGCACAGGCATTAGGCATTTCACATGGTAGCGTTTCAACAATCTTACATGATCGTTTAGGTATGCGCAAGCTAACAGCCCGTTGGGTCCCCAAATCCCTTAGCGATGAGCAAATGGCAACCAGAGCATCAGTATGCAGCCCCTTGTTGAAGCGTTTTAGGTCAAAAGATGATTTTCTTTTGCGTCTGGTGACTGTAGATGAGATTTGTGTTCATTATTACGAGCCAGAGAATAAAGCTCAGTCGTCTGGGGGTAGGGCCTGGGTCCCCGAGGCCAAAGAAGTTCAAGACGCAACCATCTGCTGGCAAGGTGATGGCCACAGTATTTTGGGACGCAAAAGGCGTTATTATGTTGGACTTTTTACCCAAGAGAAGTACAATAACTGGAGTGTACTATGCAAACTTGTTAGACCAGCTGAGAACCGCCATCCGTGAAAAATGCTGAGGTAAACTCTCTAAAGGTGTTTTGCTGCAACAGGACAACGCGTGAGTCCACACTTGCAAAGTTGCAATGGATGCTGTAGAGCGAAACAGGTATGAATTAATACCACATCCTGCCTATTCACCTGACCTAGCTCCTAGCGACTTCTTCCTATTCCCAAACTTGAAAAAGGATATCCATGGACTTCATTTCCGGTCTGATGAAGAAGTCGTGACGGCAGTTGAGGAGTGGGTCAATGGAAAGTACCTTGACTTTTTCAGTTCTGGGCTGATGGCACTTGAACACCGTTGGTCTAAGTGCATCACACTAGAGGGCAATTACATCGAAAAAGAAGAGGTGGATCTCAACCAGAAATAAGTTAGGCTGGTTACTTACTGACTCACCCTCGTAAATTTAAGTCATTTTTGCAAACAGTGTGGATCCAGATCAGACTGCTCCTCTAGAAGCAGTCTGACCAGGGTCCACACTGTTTGACTGTATGCAAAAATAGGTTTGAAAAGTTTGCAAGAATATTCAGCAGATGACATAAACAGACAACATTTTCAGATTCAGATTTTCTTGGTATTTTAAGGGTTCAAGACCACCTGTATTAAGCAATCAGCTGTATTTAAAGGCCAATTTTCAAGTCCCAAAGACAGAAAAAAAGTGAAAATTTACTGGTATTAATCAAGCACCTGTCTTAAGCAATCAAGTTTTAGCTTTCCCTTAGGCACTTGCTTAACACAGGTTTGACTGTATTTCAATATCATGTTGCGACTCCCACCTATATGCTATACTCACACTTTGCCGTGGCAACCAGACAAAATGGTCACTGGCCATATAACACATACTAGAGCAAGTCGATGGCGCACCATAGCATATCCCTGTGCCAGCACCATCGCCTATCTCTGCACACATCAAAATTCTAAATGCCTTCCTCCAGTCCTCATCCATAGGGCTATTACCTGTGACCGTTTCAAGATTCTAGCTCAAAAAGCTGAGGAGGAGTTGTGTGACAATAAAAAAATGGACGCAAAATCCTACTTTTTTACCTCTGGTGACCCCCAAGACATGCCCATGGGGCAAAATTTTTGCACCACTGTATTCTACTCTTCATTACCTTTGATTTGATATGCAACATGACTATGTACAAAATGGATTTTGGACCCTTTGGGGCAACACCCCCTGACCCTGCCCCCATGGGTTACATCGAAATTCCAAATGTGTTCCTCCAGTCCTCACCCATAGGGCTATCGCCTGTGAAAGTTTTAAGATTCTAGCTTAAATGGTCTATGGGGGGGGGGGGGGGGGGGGGGGGGGGGGATCACTGTAACACTGACTTTCCAGCTAAATTTCAAGTCAACTGGCCTATGGGGTAGGAGGGATAAGTTTAAAAAAGCAATTTACTGATGCCACACAACGGATGACGGACAGTGACTGATCACAATAGCTCACATTGAGCACTTGTTGATCAGGTGAGCTAAAAAAAAAAATCAGCATTTTTTAGATGGAAAAAGCTCCTCATCAGGTGCTATAAATTTACATACCTTAGTTTTAAGAGCTTTAGCCTAGCTTTACCAGGAGCCCTGTTGTCTGCACCACCCTTTGAATCTTGAGATTTACTGTCTTTACCACCACCTGAAGCTCCACCTGCATTCTTGTCTCGCTTACGTGTATCCTCATAGGTTGTATCATCTTGAGTCACTTTAAAAGAAAATGCCATAGCTCTGCAGAAGGTGCTTTTTTTCTGCCATAAAGTGTTGATATTATTTTATATTTTTCTATGAAAATGTATGTTGCAGGTACTCCAACATCATTAGCACCTCACCAAGATGCTTCTAATGAGTACATATACCTTTCTAGAGAGATAAAAATTAGGATTCTGAGAATCAGAAGTGTCGCCTGCTTTAAGTGCCAATCATCTGACATGAAAATAGAAACAAAACACTTTATTTGTTCATTTGTGTTGAGGTTTTATGGCCCAGTCAACCCAATGGGGTCATGTCGAGCACGGTCAGTTTACCTAACCACACGTTTACTGGGCAGGCTTAGTCCTCTAAGCGGTTCACCAGTATTGTGCACATTCTTTCGCCAGAAACTGACAACTGCCCTTCTTGAATCAGCAGAAGGGAGAGAATGACTGTAGAAAATATTTCATGATCAATCTCCACGAAAGAATGTTGCCATTTCGGCGGGGGTTGAACCCGTGACCTCCTGGTCTCCAGTCGGATGGCGCATCCAAATGAGCCACCGAGGCTGGTAAGAAAACACTTTAATTGTCCTAATAATTGCTCATATTCCTAAAAGCGACCCCTCACTACTTTCTCTAAATTTTATTAAGTAAATAAAGGGCTATTATTTGACCAAAATTTTCTGGATGACTACCAAAATCAAACTTGATCTCTATGCTATAATGATATATCATTCTGCAAACTTCGAATGAAATCAATACATCCCTTCAAAAGTTATTGTGGGGAAAACAATATCTTTAACTTGTACTTCACCACAACAACAATAAAAGGGCTGCATGCACTGCACCATGCCCAGCCACTACACTTAGATCAAGCAAGTGCCATAACTATGTCAAAAATGAAATTAAAGGGAAGGTGCCTTAGTCTTTCCCTAAATAAAGTTGACATGAATATATGACCAAGATGATTATTTTTAATGTTCAAAGGGCCATAACTCAAAAAATAAGTAAACAAGACTGACAGTTCTTGTTTTCTGCAGATCCCCTCATGGTGCTTCACATTCGTGTTAAGTTAACAAGTACATATATATTACAGGAACTGTTATTTTCAATTTTCAAAGACCAATAACTCAACAAGACCTGTCGCACATTTTGTTTCTGGAAAATTCTGTGACCTTGATTTTGACATGACCTGGGCGGGGTGGGGTGGAGGGAGGGGGATTGCAATGTGCAAAATATTCATTTCACCGTCCTGACCTAATACATATTCCTATAAAATTTCATGAAAATATTCTGAACTTTTACTGAATTATGGAGCATACAAGAATGTTTGGAAAATTTAATCAAGGCATAACTTGGAAAATAAGAAACAGGGAACAATCATTCTTGTGCACAACACATCAGTCTGACCTAATACATATTCCTGTAAAATTGCATGAAGATATCCCTAACGGTTACTGAGTTATGGGACGTACAAAAATGTTTTGAAACAAGAGGCCCACGGGCCACAACTGGCTCACCTGAGTGGAACTGCCACTGCAGGTATGCAGATGGCATGCAACATTTTTTCAATACTCTTATGACAAGGCAATGGCTTAATAAACAGGTTTTGAGATATCTTGCTTACGAGATTAAAATGCCGAAATTTTCAAAACGCCGTAAGTAAAAAAAAGTTCAGATATTTTTCAGAAGTCATTTGGTTCATCTACTTATCCTGTCCTTTTAAAGGTTTTTTTTTTCTTTTTTAGCTTTGGCAGCCATTTTGTTTGGCAGAGCAGAACCATTTTAGCAATTTTGGCAAAGGGGCATAAGAGGAACATTGATGTCATTTAAAGGTTTTTCTATTTTTAGCTCTGGTGACCATTTTTTTCAGCAGCGCAGGACCATTTTGGCAATTTTGGTAAAGGGGGATAAGAGGAACATTTCTGTGAAATCATTCTGAAATCAGGCCACTGGCCAAGGAGATGTTTAAAGGTTTTTTTGTTTGTTTTTTTTAGCTCTGGTGGCCATTTTGTTCAGCCGAGCAGAACTTTTTTTAGCAATTTTGGTAAAGGGCCATAAGAGGAACACTTCTGTGAAATTACTTTGAAATCAGGATACTGGCTGCGGAGGAGATGTCTTTTAAAGCTTTTTCTATTTTTAGCTCTGGTGCCATTTTGTTCAGCCAAGCTGAGCCATTTTAGTAATTTTGGTTGAAGGCCATTGGTGGAATACTTCTGTACAAACATTTTGAAATGAGGCCATTGGCCAAGGACTAGATGTCGTTTGAAGATTTCCTATTTGTAGCTCTGGCGGCCATCTTGTTCAGTGGAGCAGAACCATTGTGGACACCTTGGGATTTTTGACAGACACAAATTTAGCTTGCTTCGATCCAGGTCATCCTGTTGCTAAAGAGCAAGTTTTGGCTCAAAGCGATCTGAGGTTTGAGAAGAGATGTCGAAAATTGATTTTCAAGATGGTGGCTGTGGTGGCCATCTTGGATTTTCTATCAGCTCATTTAGCTAATTTTCGGTCGGGTTAGTGGAAACACAGCTATGTTTTTTATGCCTAATGCTACCTCTCCAGGATTATCTTGAAATGCAAATGACTGAATGCTACGGCATGTCGGCAGAAGCATATTTTCCCATGATGGAAATTTATCACAAGTTTATGCAGGAAATACAGGAACTATTTCCCTTGAGACACACAAAACTTATAAATAAACTTGTGCTATCATGCTTGTTTATCAGATTTGCAGATTTGCAAAAATCTCTCCAAGTATTTCCTGTAACCTTTATCACTCTCTAGGCAAATTCAGCACTGGAAAATAGGTTTTGATATTCCATGCAAACTAAGGAGACAGTCTTCATGAAATGACAAAGTCTAATTTCTGGGGAAAATAAGAAAATATTTCAAAATGTTGCCTGCCAAGTTTTTTTTTTGTTTTTTTTTTTGGCAGCAGTATGCTGAGTGTTAAATTCAATGTGCATTAAAATGCCAAAAAAACCTGCATCTGAAAGTGTTGTCTGTTTATGTCATCTGCTAAATATTCTTGCAAACTTTTCAAACCTCAGGCAAACAGTGTGGATCCTGATCAGACTGCTCCTGGGGGAGCAGTCTGATCTGGGTCTACACTGTTTGCAAAAATGACTTTTAAAATCACAAGCAGATGACAAAGCAGACATTTGTTGTGACTGGCAGTTGAAGGGCTATCTACACTTTTTGCCATTTTTTTTTTTTTTTTTATTATTATTTCAGAATAAAACCAGGGCCCAGTTGTTCAAAACCAACGATGTTGTTAGTTAATGTATCGCTAAATCTTTGATCATCAAATATGGCATATACGCGTATATTTTTGCTGAAAAAATGTGAGTAGCTTTTGCATTCAAAAATACCTGTGAATCAGATATTGTACTTACTAGACAGTTAACATTTTGACCACTAGCAAGCTCACTAAGCTAACGACGCTTTGAACAACTGGGCCAAATTATTTGTATCAGTGGACATGCCCAAATTCAATAATTGAAGAGTCCACTTCCAAAACTGAAAGGGTTAAACAGGGATAAGGACTGACATTTTTTTCTCAGGAGCCAGCTGGGCCCCTAACATTTGAATTTTAGGGGCCCAGCCAAAAATTTAGGGGCCCAGGATTTGAAACCGCACATGACGATAAAAACTACAATCAATTTAATTAAAAATTTCATTTGTATTAACTGAATCTTTTCATTGATTGAAATATTTAAGTTTCATAGCTCCAGATACAAGTGGGTATTTTATATCCAGGGATAGTTTTCCTTATTTCTCAGTGAAAACATATGTTGTGGGAATACGGGGCCGGCACATATGAGGTTATTTTTGCCCAAAATGACCAAAAAGTTGAGATAGGCTTGATATATACTGTATCTATTGACGGTCAATAGACACAGTATATATAAAGCCAATTTCAACTTTTTGGTCATTTTGGGCAACCGTCAATAGATACAGTATATATTAACCCTTGTCCTGCTGAATAAATTAAGAGGCCACTCCCACTTCTAATTATCAGCCAATCAGATTACTTGATCCAGATTATTGATATAAATTCACATACTTCATGGCAAACAGTGCAGATCCAGATCAGTTGGCTTCTTCAGAAGCCAACTGATCTGGATCTACACTGTTTGCAAAGGAGGGGTATATCCGGGTTCAGCAGGACAAGAGTTAAGCCTATCTCAACTTTTTGGTCATTTTGGGCAACCATCAATAGATACAGTATATATCAAGCCTAATTCAACGTTTTGGTCATTTTGGGCAAAAATAACCCCATAAGTGCAGGTACCCTATGGTTATGGATACTCATTTATAAGGAAAACTATTGCTAAATTATCACAAAATACTCACGCTTATCTAGAGTTATATTTCCTTATACTCATATAATGTCTCTTCTTCTTTTTCTCTGCCGGTTTGGTTACACCAGGACCCAGTTGTTCAAAGCTAACGACGTCGTTAGATAACGATTCGTTAAAATTTACATCGAGTGGTACGCAAATATGCTGAAATTCTTTGCTGAAAAAATGTGAGTAACGCAAAAGCTACTCACATTTTTTCAGCAAAAAATATCAGAATATTGTGTATTGGATCAGCTAAAAGAGTTAACGAAATGACCCTTAACGACGTCGTTAAGCTAACGACGCTTTGAACAACTGGGCCCAGGTATGTAGCGCCACATTTTGCAAATTTGCACGCACGTAAATCGTTTCAAAGGAAAAATGAAAGTAGAATACTCACGTTCAAAGCAATTTTTAGAAGGGAGAAAACTCCTTAGTCATTACCGGTAAAATGCAGGACCATTGAAAGTAAGCCGGACTATACCGAGTAAAAAGTGGAACTCTCCGGTAACGACATAATGAAGTTGTCTGTTCTTTAATTTAAAAGGTCACAAAGCTTACAAATTTTTTTTTTTTTTTTTTTTTTTTTATGTTTTTTTTTATAATATTTATGGGAGATGGGTAGGTCAAAACAAGTTACAGAGTGGATGGTATTGGGTAGCACTGATTTCTATAGAGCGAAACTGCCTCGTGAAAAGAATAGAATATTTAGAATAGAATAATAGTGTAAAGTCGGACTTCAAGGTGATGGATTTTAATTCATCAAGATAGACGCTTGATATCCGCTTCAGTGCAATCGCAACAAAATGGCTGACACATTTAGAAAGAATAGATCTCAATTAAAATCACGGTCACCAAGCAATCATGCTCGCCATCTGGGCGACCGTATGGATAATTTTAGGGGCCCAGCCGAATTTCCACTCGCTTTGGGCGACTGGGCAAATGCTAATCCTTATCCCTGTTAAATATGCCTTACCAAAAAGTGACAGCTTGACCTTTTTGTCTTCAACAGTCATATCCTTGGTATTCTCAAGACAGTGTTTGGCTTCTTCTCTAGTTCCAAAGACTATGCATGCTCTAAAATATATGAAAAGACAAATGTACATGTACCTTTATTTAACCCTGGCCCTGCTGAACCCCAATATGCTTTGCCTTTGCAGTGTAGATCCAGATAAGTAATCTGGATCAGCATTGTTTGTTAGAAAGTATGCTAATTTGTATCAATAACCTGGATCAAGTAATCTGGCCGGCTGAAAATTAGAAGTGGGTGTGTTATCTTAATATATGCAGCATGGCAAGGGTTAACCACATAGCCATATAGCCATTCATAGCCATTCAGCCATGACCCTAATGCAGTGGATTATGCAAACAACTAACAGATTTGGTAGGCTAGTCTGTTATATCTCTTTGGCAAGATTTCTCTCTGCCATCGAGACCCTTGCCATCATGTAAATGGAATGCAAAGGTTATGGTTTGTTTAGAATAAAGATCTTCAATTGAAGTTTATGTTACACCTGCGTACTAAAATGTGAAAAAAAGACCATAAGAGTGAGAGTTGTTACCCTTGTTTAGCTCAGTGTGATAAAACAATCAGCAGATAAGGTTTTTGTTCAGTATTTTACTCTCTGCTTTAAAGCCTAATGCTGAAAATATACATTTCAATGCTTCACTCTTAACGCTGAGCACTGTGGGTAAAATTTTCGGCAGAGGACATTTTGAAATATTTTTCTTATTTTTCCTTTGGAGACAATTTGCATGAAATGTCAAATCCTGTTTTCTGGGAAAAGTAAGAAAAATGTCATCAATTTTTTGTCGTCTGCTGAAAATGCCCAGAGAGTGGTAAAGGTTATGACACAAAGCAAAATTGTCCAATACAAAATAGGATGTTTGTTTGTGTTGTTTGTGTTGAGGTTTTACGGCCCAGTCAACCCAAAGGGGTCATGTCAAGCGCAGTCAGTTTACCTCACCACACGTTTACTGGGCAGGCTTAGTCCTCTAAGCGGTTAACCAGTATTGTGCACATTCTTTCGCCAGAAACTGACAACTGCCTTTCTTGAATCTGTGGAAGGGAGAGAATGACCGTAGAAAATATTTCATGATCAATCTCCACGAAAGAATGTTGCCGACCGCGGCAGGGGTTGAACCCGCAACCTCCTGGTCTCCAATCAGACGGTGCATCCAACTGGGCCATCGAGAAAACAGGATGTAATCTCTTGCATTTGTCATCAACAATTTAAGGGTTAAGCCTTTCTGATTGATGTAGCAGTACTGCTCACAAAGAATCAGTGTGGAAAATGGGTTTAAAAAGAAGTGAAATTTCACTGAAAATGTTAACCCCCTAAATTTGTTTTGAAAGCTTGAAAAAAACTATTCCTTTGCATATTTTTTACCCCCTCAGCTTCAATTTCAATTCTGATTGATTGTGTTGGGGTTTAACGACACGTCAACCCTTGAGGGTCATTTTGTGTCGTCTCCCAGAGAAAGGGAGAAAAGAGATAGAAGAGACAGTAGAAGAGATAAAAGCGAGGGACAGGGAAGAAAGAGGAACAGGAATGAAAGTGAAGAAACAGAAGAAATAAAAACATTCCCCCTCTACCCTTACCCGCTACAAGGATAGCAGGCTTTGCCCAACTGTAAGCCAATATCAGCTGGACACCCCGGTGATGTAAGATACACAGCACCTTCGCACCACTCGACCACCCCCTTTCAATTCTGACTTTAGAAAAATTTATGCTGAAATAGCCTTAATGCCCTCATACCTGGAGCTCTGAATCAGTGCAAACTCTATAAAGTTTAACACTTTGTAGACTTTATTTAGGGTAGTTGCTAGGTGGACGAAAGTACATGGATAAACAGAGAGATGGATACATGGAAACTTGCACACCTTAGTTGCACATGCTAATGCAGTTGAGACAAAAACAATGAAGAAATCAAATACAAGTTAACAGTAATATTGGATTGTTCACTACGATGTATGTGCCAAAAGTGCATTTTCAACATGTACATATAATGGCACTTAGTCAGGCATTTTGTTTATAATATTATTTGTTTGTGTTGAAGTTTTACAGCCCAGTCAACCCAAAGGGGTCCTGTCAAGTGCAGTCAGTTTACCTAACCACACTTTTACTGGGCAGGTTTAGTCCTCTAAGCGGTTAACCAGTATTGTGCACATTCTTTTGCCAGAAACTGACAAATGCCCTTCTTGAATCAGCGGAAGGGACAGAGTGATGTTTAGTAATGTTACTATACTGCATTATTATACCTTACGAAAAAACACATAATGCACATTTTGGGCCCTTTGCAGTGAAAAATGAAATATGGGTTTTCAAACTGTGCATTTTCTTTTGTCTCTGTGTATATTATGTGGATACTGTATATACAGGAAGTATTCGGACAGACAGGCCTGAGATGACAGTGTAGACCCAGATGAGATGCTGCAGAATGCAGCAGCTCATCTGTCTACACTGCCAATCATCCAGTAATTTTTAGACACAACACTGAATAA
The DNA here is from genome assembly GCA_964016985.1 of Anodontia alba. Classification (NCBI taxonomy): domain Eukaryota; kingdom Metazoa; phylum Mollusca; class Bivalvia; order Lucinida; family Lucinidae; genus Anodontia; species Anodontia alba. The sequence continues at coordinate 32,183,867 of OZ024826.1, read as the reverse complement.
TAAACTATACTTGTTCAAATTTTATAACAATTATTAATATGGTCAGGAGTTGAGGTGTCCCAATACTAAAGGTAAATATGGTAACCCTCTTACATGATGCTATGAAAGTATGCAAACTACTTACTGGTCTTCCCACTTTGAAGATTCTGAGAAACGGAAGAATTATACCGTAATAACTGTAAGTACTGGGACAGATAGGCTTTTGCAAACAGTGTAGACCAAGATCAGATGCCACGGAATGCGGCATCTGATCAGGGTCAACACTGTTTGCTTTACATACACAGCAATATTTTAGACACAAAAACAGATACCAGAATGGACTATTTCAACAATTAGGACAAGTATCATAAATAGTCAAGGTGTCCCAGTACTTGGGGTAAATACGGTAATACACACGAAAGAGAGACTGGAATAAAGATCTCCAATTTAACAGGTTAATCAGATATGTATACAGATTTTCAGAACCCACTTTAGGATGACCAACGTATGATCTATATCCAAAACACAAATCCACTGATCTGTTGCTGTTTGAAGTTCAATCCATTTATACTGAATAAACTCACCCATGCTATATATATTGGAAGAGTCCAATTTCAATTTTAGGTATGTCAGGCTATATGATTTAGATATTCCTAGAGAAAAATGGCTACACTATTTGCAAACAATGGAGACTCTCATAAGACCTCGCTTTCTGCAGCGTCTGATCTGGGTCTGCACTGTTTGCCAATTACCCTTTTGTGGGTCTCCAGACTACAATGGGTTAATGGCCCTGTAAAAATTATCTTGGTCATGATGAGCTATCTCCCAGAGTGAGGGGTAAAGAAAATGAGAATATGACGGACAAGAAAAAAATATCCCAATATGACAAATGTCAGTGTTCAGAAACATAAATGTACTGAACTACAGAACTGTCAGATGGAATTCAGCATAAAAGGAACCACTGGACACCATGCATGTTCAGACTAGGTTCCAGTGTACTCATTGACAGAAATATGAATATGTAACATTTTGTCATTTCTTTACAATCAAATTCTTCTTCTGCCCAATGAATGCATGATCAATCTACATATACTCAGAAACATAGCTGTTATTTTTGATACAATGAAAGATTCACACTTTCAGAGCAGACACCTCATCAGGGCATGAATAATCTTTGTGTGACTGCCTCTAAACATTACATGTAGTATGCTGGGGCAGCAAGAATTTACCTTACTTTCCCATAACACGTTAGTACAGAATACAGAGGGAAAATACTGTTTCAAAGATTCTCCCCAGAAACTGTACACTATGCAAGCAATCAAATTAAACGGTTTCTATCCTGCCATGAATCCTTCTTTGTCAAAAATATCAGACTGTAAAATTCCACTCATCCACTGACCTTTGCTACTGAAAGGGCTTGGTTCACGAATGACCAAAATCTGCCCTATTCAATATATTGATCAAAACGCTTGTAAATATAAGTCAGCATGGAACATCTTCAAAAACAACAACAACAAGTTTGAAAACCAATCATTATGGTTGCTATGGTAACAACAACACACTACATGGTGTACTGTAAAACTGTTTGTTTTTAATCAATTTCATAGCTGAAATTTAAGAGCAATGCCACTAAAAGCATTCCCATTTGTTAGTTTCATATTTGTCAAATACTGTAGCACAAAGTTATGAATACAAATCACCATAACACAGAAATTTCTGTTACCATGACAACAAATATGTCAAATTTATTACAAAAAAGCACGCAGTTTTACTTAATTTATTCTGTTTACTATGCGATTCCATCTTTATCATTACATACAGTATAAAAATTTGATTATCAGTAATGGGAGACACATTAAAAAGAAAAGAAAAACACTAGACTAAAGTTTCTGTTGCCATGGAAACAAAACTGTAAAACCATTTACTTCAGCCAAATAATATGTGGTTTTGACTGATTTGAATCATGAAATGTAAAGTGTGTTTGATTTCATTGATTTAAATGTGTTCTAAAGTATTTGACTGTGCGTAAAAAGTGGCATTCGCATCACTTAACTTTCTGTTGCCACGGAAACAAAAGGATACATTTATCTTATAAGAATATGTTGTTTTTGCTTGACCATATTCAGTGATTGATGTTTTTTTTTTTTTTTTGTTTTTTTTTTTGCTGTATTGGTATCATTACTGCATATTTTTGTTTGTCACAGTTTGCAGCATACAGTTAAAATGTTGAGTATCATGTCACCAAAATTTATGTATCCCAAACAACAAATTTATCACATAACATTTGGCATGAATGTCATTAATTGGCATGCTAGTACTGATAACTGAGCCGCGGCATACCGACTGCTACAAAATTACATGTGAGCCAGTGAAGACGCAGATCAGCCAGCTCATCATTGATCTATTTTATGGCAATGTCATATTTGACCCCATTGGAAGAAATGTATAAAATCACAGGTCAAAGAGACTTTTAAATTTGCACTATTTGGTCATAGTTACAAAATGTTTCATTTGACATTAAAACTCTGCCCCCGGTGGTGATCTGCTCCTGCTCCTTGTCTATGTACATGTATCAAATCAAGGAAAAATTGTATATAAAATCACAAATCATAGTTCAAAATTATTTTTATGAAACTTGCACCAGTTGGCCATAGTGAGAAAAAAATTAATTTGACATAAAAATTCAATCCCCAGGATTGATCTGCCCCTGTGCTATGTACAGGTATGTAATCATGAAAAAAAAAAAAAAAAACAGAAAAGAAAAAAGAAAAAATGTACAAGATCACAGTTCACTGAGATTTTGTTTATAAACTTCCATCAGTTGGCCATCATGGCAAAAGCTTTCATTCGACATCAAAACTCTGTCCCCAAGGGCTTATCTGCCCGTGCTCCAGGGTTATGTACATGTAAAAAATCATGAAAAAAATCACAGTTCAATCAGATTTGTTTTCGAAACTTGCACCAGCTGGCCACAGTGACAACAGGTTTCATCCGACATCAAAACTCTGTCCCAAAGAGGTGATCTGCGCCTGTCCTAAGGCTACCAACATGTATAAAAAAAAATATGTATAAAATCACATTTCAAAGAGATTTCTTTCAAACTTGCATCAGTTGGCCATAGTGACAAAAGAATTCATTTGACATAAAAATTATGTTCCATAGGGGTTATCTGCCGCTGCTTTGGGGCTATGTACATGTATAAAATCCTGAAAAAAAAATATGTAAAATCTCAGTTCAAAGGATTTATTTGAAACTTATATCAAGTGGTCGTAATGGCAAAAGGTTTCTATCGACACAAAGATCTGTCACCCATAGATTGTCTGTCCCCGCCCAGGACCGGAGGTCTCAGTTGAGCTACAGGACTGTTGGTCCTCTGGTTTCCATAGTTGACATGCAAAATATATTGCTATGTGTAGTGCAAGTATGCAAAAATAAACATCGAACATATCTAGACACTGAACAGACTGGGAAAATAAAAGCTCCGGATTCATTCTAAAGATACAGTTTAGTAGAGCACTATAAGCCTGCTGGACATAATATAACAAACGTCATCTTTGTACATACAAGTGCAACTATGTATGCAAATCGAAACATCTTAAATATTAGGTTCAACACTGATAGCAGCCATTTAGTAGTGTTTAACTATCTGTCCTTACGAAACCAAGGCCAGCTGGTACACCCTATTGTGAACAAATATAAGTCCAGCAGGACATGACTACAATGTCGCAGTAAAGGTGATGCAATGTCATTCGTCATGTGCCCGCTAGGAACCTTAGCACAGGTATTCCTGAAAACTGACACATGAACGTAGCAAGCACTCAGATCTGCTTATGCATCTGCACAGTCTCAGCATATTCAGTCTTCGTTGTCTGTAGGAAGAAACTTTGGGTCTTTACTTCAGCATAGACTGCAATGCGAAGATTGTGATCAGACGCCATAGTATTTGCAAACTGGCCTGAGTATTAGCTCGATGAATTCCGCCTCCAATCGATTCGAAACCGAGACATTGTGATCTAAAGTCGGGAGTACTAACCACTTCGCAAATTCTAATGTTTGCTGCAGTCTAATTAGGTTATGTACAGCCAGTGATCACCATATACATGCATGGGACTGTCTTGCAAAGAAAAGCAAATTAAAATCCAAACTTGTGTACAAGCTCAGTAATCTCTCTCCTGTTGTAATATCAACTCTTTAAGCGCCATGAAAAATTGAAGCACACGACAATTTGATTTTTTTTTTGGTGGGGGAGGGGGATAGTCTTGACATTTCATGTGAACTGTCTGCTTGGCACAGTTCATAGGAAATGTCAACTTATTTTCTCTTCAAAATAAAAGAAAGATAACAATTTCATGTTTCTTTTAATTTTTATAAAAATGTCTTGACATTTCATGTGAATTGTCTGCAAATTGCATGAAATGTCAAGATATTTTATCTGAAAAATAAATGAAAAAGTAAAAAAAAAAAAAAAACGCCACTTCCAGGTTTTGAACTCGGAACCCACCGAATACTAAACGAGCGTTTTACCCACTACACCACAGATGACGTAATGAAAGTGATCAAAATTACAATAGTAATAGGTTGGATGTTTCAATGCACAAGCCGATTATAATAATTTTCCCGTAAAAAATTCTTATTATTGTGTACCATTTTGTTATATGTACATCACATTTCCTTTCAAATGCTCGGTTTTATCGTTTACAGACAGCATTAGAAAGAAAAAAAAAAAACAAAAAAAAAAAACAAAAAAAAAAACGCCCGCAACGCATGAATGAAGTCGTTTTTTTTTTCCATTGAAACCTCGAATTGTGGACATTGGAATTTTTATTCGAGAGAAAAAATATAGAAAACTCCAATGTAGAATAAACGAACGCAAAACACCGACTTTTAATTGTAAAACCACCGTTGTCAATAACGCAGAACTGTCATCCCTCAGCGGTTATTGGAGTGGCGTCCCTTGTAAAAACGCAAATTTCGCATGTAACGTAATTTCGGAAGCCAGGTCCCTTGCTGTCGAAAAACAATGGTTTCATTGGCTTTTTGGATGAAATGTCGTACTTATTGCTTACCTATGATTATTTCTTCTTTTTTCTGGACGAAATTCATTTTATTTGATTATCTTTCTTTCAAAAAGCAGAAAAACTTAGTAGCGCAAGCGGAATACAATGAAGAGTCTTATCGATATCTCTTCAATTATATTTTATTTTATTTGAACATGAAGCCACAATTACGACACCTTGATTTTTTTACCAGATATTCTTCATTCGTTTATGAAACGTTGCACGAAAAATCATGGTGTCGAATATGGGGCTTCATATTTTTTCAGCTGCCTTTTACACAAAAAAAATGTGAAAAAATGTCACGTTTGGTGCTTTAGGGGGTCCGATTTGGTAGTGCTCTTAAAGATTCAAAGCGATTTTGCCAAATATTTCATACATAGTTGTAAAGATGAAATATTATATAACATAAAAACTTACAAACTGAAGCATATTTTACAGTTTGCTAAAATGAGAATTAACAGGGCAGTATACAAGAATTCGTGAATCTAGCCCTTTTTAAACAAAGTCAGTCATAATCATTAAAAGTTTACACTCTCTCAGCTTTAACCCAAAAGAAATAAAAACAACTTTAATGACAATGGCAAGTGGATTCTATAAAAATCTATCATGGGTGTGAGGGACAGATAGCAAAATCTGTCCCGAGGGTCACTGTCTGGCTTCACTCTGCTTCCTGAGTGATGCCAGACAGTGATCCTGAGGGATGGGTTTTTCTATCTATAGATCACACCCATGATCTTTTTCTTGCATACCTTTCATTTTTGTACGTGGATTTTTGATAATGCAGCCAATTTGGTTGCTGAGGTCTGCCATATTGTGATGACATTACTGTGACGTTTAGTAACGTCATTATGTTTAGTGACATCAACCTTAATGATGGCATAAGTGACGTCCTATATAACCAGTGCACATCAAACACATGAGAATTATTGATTTTTATCTTACTCTGGGTAGGATAACCTGGGTAGGATAAGAATTTCTATCCTAGGGTAAAATCTAGGATATCCTTATCTGGTGTGCAAGAAAAACTTTACAACTGAGATATTTTCTGCTAAATAACAGATGACTGATAGCTTACAGCCATAGATAAAGCAGGTTTACTGTGTCTATCTAATCACAAATTCTCCATACTCTGATATGTACAGATGTTTTATTCCTTTTTCATAAAACAGTCCAGTACATTTATCAAAGTACAAAAAAATCTGGACACATCAATTCTTCAAACATCAGTAAAAGCAGCACTATTTCAGCTTCATGCATAAAAGGCCTCTTCAAGCAGCTGACTACATCTATATAGTAAACTCTACATACAACAATAGAAAAGCAGAAAAAAGGATCAATATTTTCTTATTTCTCCATGAAAATGTATGTTGTGTGTACTTCATGTTTGTTTGTTTTTTTTTCAACAAAATGAAAAGGTTTATAACTTTACTTACTGACATAACTATATCTTATTTTTATCATGAGTTTATAGTGCAACAGGTAGATATGCACCTGTATAATATTCTACATGTGCATAAACTTCAAGAAAAAGGGTAAAGTGCACAAACTGAATAATGCACAAGTCCAAAAACGTCATCAGCGTTCACTCAAACTGTACCGGAGTTGAACAGTGAAAACTGGAAAAACTTTGCGACGTCTGATGACGCAATGTTTTATCTTGGCAGCAGTTATAAAGAAAGCGAGTCTGATGATAGTGGAGTCCTTTTGACCCTCATTTTCAAGAAATAAAGGTAAGTAACTTTCAGACACTGGAGTCCTTGCAACCCTCATTTTTAGGCATTTAGGGTAAGTAAATTCCAGATACTGGAGTTCCTGTGGCCCTTATTTTCAAGAAATAAAGGTAGGTAACTTTCACATACTGAAGTCCTTACAACCCTCATTTTCAGGCAATGAGGGAAGTCCTGGTCATTATATATTTGGATGCACTTATTGTTGTATCCTGAGTTTACCATAGACTTTCAGTGCTACTTCTTAATGGAAAAGACACAGAAATTGTCAGAAAGCTCCTTTTCTTGAGTATTTCTGATGATAAACAACAGCACAGCCAAAATACCTTCACCTGCATTTCTGCATCACAACACGAGATCAACAGGGATTCTGAATTAAGTTTTCACCAGGTACAATAAAGGTACCAGTGAGTTTACAGAAGACCCTCTCTTGAGAAATCACATCTTGTGTTTCTGCAGTTCCAGGCATGTGGTAAACATGGCTGACTTACCCAACGAGAGGACCTTTTGGGTGTTTGTTCAGTGTAACTTCAACCGCATCAGGAAATAATGTTTTGAGAGTATCAGAAGTCACACTGCTAGGTAAGTTTCTCACTCGAAGGCTTCGCTTCCTTTCTTCAACTGGAAAAATCAAGTATAAACAAAACTATGCGTTTTAAAAACAAGAGACCTACTGCCCACAAATTGCTCATCTGAGTAAAATAGCTAGTGCGTATCTGCAGATGCCATGCAACAATCTTTCAGTATTTTTTTTTTTTTTTTTTTTTTGTGTTGAGGTTTTACGGCCCAGTCAACCCAATGGGGTCATGTCGAGCGCAGTCAGTTTACCTAACCACACGTTTACTGGGCAGGCTTAGTCCTCTAAGCGGTTAACCAGTATTGTGCACATTCTTTCGCCAGAAACTGACAACTGCCCTTCTTGAATCAGCGGAAGGGAGAGAATGACCGCAGAAAATATTTCACGATCAATCTCCACGAAAGAATGTTGCCGACCTCGGCGGGGGTTGAACCCGCGACCTCCTGGTCTCCAGTCGGACGGCGCATCCAACTGAGCCACCAAGGCCGGCCAATCTTTCAGTATTGCCATTGCAACTAATCAAAATAGTGGATGGTCTTAAAGGCTCCATATTCCTCAAAAATAGACATTTTATCGTCGAAGAAAGGTTTAATAAATTGATATGTGGTATTAATACAATCATAAAATGTGGCACCTGACAGCCTGTAAAACTTCAGTTAGTCTCTCATTCTTGAAATCAAATGAGTTTTTATCGTTAAAATTCAGACATTAATTCAGAGATACGATAAAAATCATTTCATTTTTGATCCACTTCAATGGTCATCTGTCCATTTGTCTGTCACACTATCTCCTCCTAAACCACTGGACGGAATTCAACCAAAATTGCTACATCACTTCCCCTCATGGTAAGGTAGTGCGAGAGAAACATTACTTTCCCATGCATCCGTCCATCTGTGTGTATATCGTTCGCTATCTCCTCCTAAACCACTGTGCAGAATTCAACCAAGCTTGCTACATCACTTTCCCTCCTGGTAAGGGTGTGCGAGAGCAATGGGTGTGCGAGAGCAACATTATTTTTCAGTGTGTGCGATCACTGTCTGTCCATCTGTCTGTCACGTATCTCCTAAACCACTGGGCGGAATTCAACCAAACTTGTTACATCACTTCCCCTCACGGTAAGGGTGTGCGAAAGCAACATTATTTTTTCGTACGTCTTAATTATCATCATACCTAAATGGGGAAGCAAAGGACGATGGGGAAGCAAAGAACTGCCTACTTAACATCAAGTTCCCTGAGGCCCACAGCAACAGAGCTGCACACTGGGAATTCCATTAGCACTATCATAAATTCTGCCTGTTTCAACTTGTAACCTGCCGAGGTCCGCCATTTTCAATTCAATCCTAGTGAAACACGACACAATTTTGCACCTGGGAACTTAGTCAATAATGCACAGAAAAGTGCTGCATGTTCACAATTTTGCACCTGGGAACTTAGTCAATAATGCACAGAAAAATGCTGCATGTTCTACATAGGAACACCCAGTGATTTATTTACAGTTTTATTCCTATGCATCCCAGGACTCGCTTGGGCTATATAAAGTGAGTCCTACTAGAAAATCATTGCGTCCATTACAGAATTTTCCACTATAACTTGGTAAGTCCTGGGACTCGCTGAGATTTAAAATGTGAGTCCCAAAGCAAAAATGTGAGTACGGGACTCGGGATGCGCAGGTAAAAAAATCACTGAACACCTTTTCCATAAAAATCTTGTGCAAAAAATTCGGTGCATATAATACACAGCAAAATTCTGTACACAAATTTTCAAATCCCCTTTGACTGATCAGACTATGGGAATGTGCAGGATGACCTTGACCTTCATTGTTTGAATGTATGATAAGAACCCTTTCTTATAATACAATGTCAACCATTTTTTGCTCGCCTGTATGAAGTACATGGAGCTTTTGTTGTCACCACGGTCATCCGTGTTCGCGTTTCCTTCACACTGCATTAAAGTTTTTTAAATGCTTATATCTCAACTGTCACTTATCACAGAGCATTCATATTTGGAACTTGGGTATCTGGGAGGGTCTTCTGAGATTCCAAAAGAACACTGTTTGTATTGAGGTTTTACAGCCCAGTCAACCTAATGGGGTCATGTCGAGTGCAGTCAGTTTACCTAACCACACGTTTACTGGGCAGGCTTAGTCCTCTAAGCGGTTAACCAGTACTGTGCACATTCTTTAAATGAGCAGAAGGGAGAGAATGACCATACAAAATATTTCATGTTCAATCTCCATGAAAGAATGTTGCCGACCTTGGCGGGAGTCAAACCCGTGACCTCCTGGTCTCCAGTCGGACGCGCATCCAACTGAGCCACCGAGGCTGGCTCCAAAAGAACATACCTCTGGGTTCATGCCTGGGGGTGGGGCAAGGGGTCAAAATCTAGGACACCTTTGTAATATTATATGTGTTTAAGTTTTTCAAATGCTTATATCTTGACAGTCACTTATCAAATAGCATTCATATTAAAAACTTGGGTACCTGAGTGGGGTCTTCTGAGATTCCATATGAACATACCCCTGGGTTCATGCCTGGGGTGGGGCTTTGGATCAAAATCTAGGACACCTTTGTAATATGTTAAATGCATTTCCATTATGCTAACAAGTTGCAGACACAATGGGTTAAACATCAGCCTACTATGTGACATTGGTTCATGTGTCAAAGAGTGAAGGTCATGGTGACTTACATTTCACTGTCCAATGATTTTACCTTATATCTTGACGACTATTTGTTGGAGAAATGCCTTACCTCGGATATTAGTTTCATGTGACCCAACGATTAATTTCAAAATATATATAGGTCAATTTGACTCATATTTCATGGTTCAGTAATTTTGCCTCTTATCTTGAATACTACTGGAGAAACGTCATACCTGGATTATAAGTTCCATCTGACCCAATGATTGACCTCAAAAATATATCTAGGTCTGTGTGACCTATATTTCATGGTTCAGTGATTATGCCTCATATCTTGAATACTATTTGATGGAGAAAAGTCATACCTGGAATATAAGTTCCATGTCACCTGTCTATTGATGTAAAAATATATCAAGGTCAGTGTGGCCTACATTTCATGGTTCAGTGATTTTGCCTTACAACTCGACGACTATTGATGGATAAATCACATATTTAGAAAATAAGTTCCATGCGACCCAATGACTGACCTCAAAATATATCTAGGTCAGTGTAACCTATATTTCATGGTTCAGTGATTTTGACATAGCCTGAATGCTATTTGATAGAGAACTGTCATACCTGGAATGTAAGTTCCATGTGACCCGACTAATGACATAAAAATATATCTAGGTCAGTGTGCCTGTATTTTGTGAGTCAATGATTTTGCCCAATAACTCGAAGACTATTTGATGCAGAAATGTCATACCTGGAGTGACCCGATAATTGACCTAAAAATATATCTAGGTCAGTTTGACCTATATTTCATGGATCAGTGATTTTGCCTTATGACCGATACTTTTTGATGAAGCAATGCCATACATGGAATATAAGATCCATGTGTGACCAATGACTGATAAAGAAATATATCTATATCAGTATGACCTATATTTCATGGTTCAGTGATTTTTGCATTATAACTGCAAGACTATTTGTAGAGAAATGTCATACCTAGATTATAACTTCCATGTGACCCAATGATTGACCTCAAAATATATCTAGGTCATCAGTGTGACCTATATTTCTCAGTCCAGTGATTTTTTGCCTTATAATACGAAGACTTTTGGATGGAGAAATGTCATATGTGGATTATAGCTTCCATGTGACCGGATGATTGACATAAAAATAATCAATGTGACCTGTATTTCATGGTTCAGTGATTTTGCCTAATAACTGGAAGACTATCTGATGGAGAAATTTCATACCTGGAACATTAGTTCCATGTGATGTGTTGATCAACCTCAAAATATATCTAGGTCAGTGTTCCATGTAACCCATAGATTTGCATTAAAATTTATAGCGGCAATCTTGTTCAATGGTGAGGAACCATTTGAACGAATTATCAATACCTCTTTCACAGAAGACCCAGTATGAAATCTAGCGAAAATGGTCAAGCAGTTTCTGAGAAAAAGACATTTAAAGAGTACACAATTTTATACATGTATATGGCCCAGGGGCAAGGGCAGATAACCCCAGAGGAACAAAATTTTAATTGTTACAAAAAAAAATATATGACTTTAATCACATATTGTAAATTTCAGCCATTAGTCTTTATCACTCGGAGAAAACAATTTTTCAACATACAGATGTATGGGGGCACAATTTTGACTTGCTGTAAAAAAGGTTAAAGGTCAAACAACAATTGAGTCCCCGATGCTATATACAAAGATTCAGCCTTAAAGCTTTCTTGGTTCTGGAAAAGAACCAAAGATTCAGCAGTAAAGCTTTCTTGGTTCTGGGAAAGAAGATTTTTAAGTCTTTTTACCATATATGGGCATGAGGCCATCTTAATGAACAGGCCATAACTATTTCTATAAATTTTCAATCCCCTTTAACAGAAGGCTCTTCATGAAATTTGCCCAGAAAATTTTGAAGAAAATTCGCCCAGAGGTTTCACAGGAGAAGTCATTCAAAAGTATGGACAGAAGTATGGACAGACGAGGGACAGCAAGTGATGGACGGCAAGTGATCACAAAAGTTCATCCTGAGCCTTTGGCACAGACTAGCTAAAAATGGTTTAGCTTTATATTTAATCCAGTATGTTAACCATCATAAAGCTTAAAAAGATTACAGTAAAATTGCCAAGAAATACCTGGGCCCAGTTGTTCAAAGCGTCGTTAGCTTAACGAGCTCTTTAATGGTCATTTCGTTAATTGTTTTAGCGGACTCAATATACACTATTTTTTGCTGAAAAAATGTGAGTAGCTTTTGCACTGCAAAAGCTACTCACATTTTTTCAGCAAAACATTTCAGCATATTTGCATATCACTCTATGTAAATTTTAACGAATCGTTAACTAACGCTGTCGTTAGTTTTGAACAACTGGGCCCTGGAAATTGAAATACTATATTTACAGTTAAAAAAAATTGAACAGACAAACTGAGTGAAGCACAGAGAACAAATGACTCCATATGGAGCAGTTCACCCAGCAGGCACACAAAGTTGAAACAACATTGATTCAAACTGATTCGACAGACATTGAATCAACCTTGAATGGATGTTGTTTCAACATTGTGTGTCTGCTTGGTGATCAGTCTAGACTGCTTGTCATTCACCCAGCACTTTTTGACACATCATCAAATCATCAAATGTACCTGTTCAAATTTTAGGATACTGTACTTACTCTAGAGTTCTTAACATCAACCTTTGTGGGTCATTTTTTGTCATCTCCCAGACAAGGGAAGAAAGGGACTAAAGTGCTGGTATAGGAGAAGAAAGAGAGAAATAAAGGAGGAGGAAGGAAAAAGTGAGTGACACTGAATTGGGTTGGGGTGGAGTTTAACGGCCCAGACAACACTATTCATGTCATGCCCAGCCTGTCAGTTTGCCTAACCACCCTTTTATTGGGCATGCTTAGTCCTCTAAGGGGTTAACCAGTGTTTGTGCACATTCTCTCGCCAGAAACTGAGAACTGCCCTTTTTTTGTGTTGAGGTTTTACGGCCCAGTCAACCCGATGGGGTCATGTCGAGCGCGATCAGTTTACCTCACCACACGTTTACTGGGCAGGCTTAGTCCTCTAAACGGTTAACCAGTATTGTGCACATTCTTTCGCAGAAACTGACAACTGCCCTTCTTGAATCAGCGGAAGGGAGAGAATGACCGTAGAAAATATTTCATGATCAATCTCCTCGAAAACTGCCCTTTTTACATCAGCAGGTGAGAGAATGACTGAAGACAATATTACATGACCAATCTCCATGAAAGAAAAGTTTCTCTACCCAGCAGGGATCAAGCCCACAATATCCTGATCACCAGTTTGATGCGCATCTGACTGAGCCATATAGGCCAGCCAACGACAGCAAAGAAACAGGAGAAATACTAATCTGCCCTTCCCCCACCTGCTCTGCAAGTACAACAAGCACTTACCATACCACCCAACTGTATCTGTATATACTTACATCTTGCAGCCCTGAACTTTTCAAGAATTTTCTCCTTCTCCTCCTTCCATGCTTTGGCATCTGAATAAGAATGGTTATATAGCTCCAGATAAAACGAGGTATCCAAATAATATTATTTTTTCCACATGAAAACATATGTTGTGGTACTCATTGGAAGCATCTCGGTAAGGCGCTTCTAATTACCACCCACAACATATATTTCTTGCACAAATATAAAAAATATTGATACTTTAAGATTGAAAAAAAAAAAAACTTTATCTGGAGGGATGGGTTGTCAATGTAAAATGCTAAAAATAGCATTTATTTAATGATAAGTTTAGAAATCATTCCGAGCCAGCGCATGACAAAACCTACATAATGGCATGTGCCCCCAGCAAAGACTCAGATCAGCCTGGGCATCTGCCCAGTCTGATCAGAGTCTTCGTTATCTGCATAAAGAAAGCTTGGGTCCTAAGCTACCCACTGAGCGCACACAGTGATGACTGATCAGACTGGGCCGATGCCCGGGCTGATCTGAGTCTTCATTGGGCGCACATTCCATTTTGTTGGTTTTGTCAGGCACTGGCACATTTAATGGTAATTAATAAATCATTTTTTACATGGGAGACAACTTTTCGTACTGTTTGCTTTCCTGCACCAACTCCCTTCTGAAAAAGGGTTCTACTCTAAAAGGAAAGAACTCGCTCCCATGGGGAGCAAATTCTTTCCTTTTAAATTAGATCCCTTTTCAGAAGGGAGGCAAAAACAAGAGTTACCTCCCCTGAAAGTGAATCCATGCCCTTTAATGTCACGAGGGTGTGATCAGAAAAACTCCGGAGAAAGTGTCTTCAGATAAAAGTGTCTATTATTTTCACACCAAATGAACAGTATTTATTTTAACATACAGTACAGCTCAGGTGGTTTTTCAAAATCCCCCCCGAACCGGTAGGGTGGATTTTTTAGCCCACCGCGGATCTTCCTGATACCCCACTCCAATTCCCACCGCGACGGATTTTTCGTCCACCGCATTTCCGCCGAGTTCCCTCCGCAAAACCACCCACTTACCTGTAGAACTCCGCGGTGGGCAAAAGTTTATCCTGGCGAGCTCGCAATTAAAGATTAGTGACGTCAGAATAATTGACAGCTCCGTATTTTTCCGAGTATGCATGGGGAGGAAATCGGAACCTTTATTTTGCTTACGCATCATTCAGCTGACTTGCCGCTGAATAAATACAGAACTATTTCTACCTAGAGATTAAAAAGAAAAAACAAACAAAAAAAAAAAAAAAAAAGAATTAATGAATAAAACAAGAAATAAAAAATAACGTATTCTGTTTGTCTATTTCTTACCTTGTACCCGGGTACTTAAAGGGGCGCTTCTGCTATCTTAGAGGCTTTTATTTGGAGACCAACGAGCATCGTCCCGGAAAAAAAAAATACGAATAATGCCACGTAGGCGGACGCATTAATCTCCGATGGTCAGGATCGTGCATTCGATCCTCACAGATTGAGCGATTTATCATGAAACACATGTATTTGCTATGGTCATTCGCTCCTTTGACTGGTTACACGTTTCTGGCGGAAGGGAGTTCAGTGTACTAGTTCACCACTTATTGTATAAGCATGCCCCCCTATGTATTGGCGCGATTCATAAAAAAATGCTCTTCCCATTCCATTTCGCAGTAAGACGCGCCGTCCGACTGGAGACCAGGAGGTCGCGGGTTCAGCCCCCGCCGAGGTCGGCAACATTCTTTTGTGGAGATTAATCATGAAATATTGTCTACGGTCATTCTCTCCCTTCCGCTGATTCAAGAAGCGCAATTGTCAGTTTCTGGTGAAAATATGTGCGCAATACTGGTTAACCGCTTAGAGGACTAAGCTTGCCCAGTAAACGTGTGGTTAGGTAAACTTACCGCACTCGACATGACCCCATTGGGTTGACTGGGCCCTTAAATCAGTAAAAATCTGCAGTGCGAGTACCTTACCCAGCATTTATCAGGATACAAATGAATACTTTGTTACGTTATTCTCTCACAGTATAATGCATTAATAACATTATATTTATTGGCTTAAACAGCAATCTTCAGAACTTCCGTTTGCATGTAAAGTGTTCTGTTTTTTGTGGCTTCAATATATGCGATATGCGAAACCAAGACCGTAATTTATTTAACGAGTAAAAGAGACGCATTGTATAAACCTAGCGCATCGGCGAGAAAGCGTCTTCTGGGCTAATTCAGCAGACGACAGATTGAATTCGTTTTCTTTTTTTTTTTTTTTCTTTTCATTACCAAGAAAACAGGATTTGACGTTTCATGCAGGGAGACAATTTGCATGAAGTGCAAATAATGTTCTCTTGGAAGAATGAGAAAAATATTTCAAAATGTTGTCTGCTGAAAATTGTACCCAGGGTACTTAGCGTTAAGGTTTGCACAAACAACTCGCGCATGAGTCTGTGCATGGCAAAACCTACAATAAAACTTGTACGAAGAGACGGATCAGCCTGCACACTGAGACTGCACATCAGCAGATCTCAGTAGTCTGATCAGAGCCTTCGCTAATCGTAAGTACCCCCTGTGATTACTGGGTGTAACAAAACGCCTTGTGCGACGAGCGAAGACTCGGGTCAGTACGCGCCTGCACATTCTGATAAGAGCATTCGCTGATCGTATTTACCATCGGTAGCCGGGCTGTCCAAAGCGGAAAAAAACAGTGCGACTGCAACAGCACATTCTGTTCAGACCCTTCGCTGATCGTACAGTATGCAAGCTTGCTTTATCTAGTGGGTCGATGCACAGACTAACCTGAATCTTTGCTGGTCACACGTACATTGTAGTATTGCACGTTTTATCCGGTTCAAAGTTCGTACATTGTAAATCATACTTCAGACATGAGAACTTTGTACCGACATAATTTTTGTTTGAACTGGAGTTAAACTGCCCAGTCAATACTATTCATCGAGCCCGCACACTTTTCCAGGCGGGCTTATTCATAAGCTATTACAGCAGAACTGACAACTGCCCTTCTTTTCTTTCATATACTTTGACGATAGAGCCTACTTTTGGAGTTATGGCCCTTTGAACACCGAAACTATTTTAGTGATTTCTGTAATATATTTGTGTCCGCTCTGTAACTTGAAAACTGTTTGCGATATTTTCTTGAAACTTAATTAATTTATTAACAAAGTTATGGTACTTGTTTGATGTAAGTGCAGTGGTGGGGCATGGTGAAATGTCTGCAGCCCTTTTATTAGATATTTAACCGGTTGAAATATTGGGAAAGGGTGCCTCGGTGGTGTAGTGGTAAAGCTGCGCGCCTTGTCACCCAGGGGTCATGAGTTCGATCCCAGGCTTCTTTCATATGGGACTTTAAAGCAAGGTCCACACCTCCGTATGAACTAGCTATTAGTGGGGCGTTAAAAAACTCACTCACTCATTTGAATTGTCATTAACTTCTGTGACCCCTTGTTCGTTACGTGTGTTGTTTGTATGACAGACACCATTTTTGCTTGGGCTGTCTCATTGATTCAATGTCTCTTTGATAGCAGAAGTGCCCCTTTAAGTAAATTTATATTGACACGTGCGGTTGCTGCACGCGAGTGAGAATTTCCCGGTCTTTTATCACATTACGTCATTTATATTGAGCGCGTGCGGTTGTTGCATGGGAAAAGGCAGTTACAGGAATACCAAACATAAATACATAATTCGTGGATTCGAGGCAGATGTTTGATTCTCTTTGAGATTTTTGAGTGTTTGTTTTGTTTTTTACGGCACATTAAGTAAAAATGACCATGCCGTGCCCACTTGTTGGCCGGACCAAACTAAGCCACAGAATCCAGTACTTTTTCATATGGAGCTTTGTTGCGGCCACGTTACCTGCTCGAACAGTGAATGGGGCTACCGGGGTTTTCTATGGACCAAGGGAACAGCCAAATATATTTCAAGGAACAGGGCAGCATTGGTTAATATTCCAAGAGAACAAGGGAATAAACCTAATTTTGGGGGATCGGAAAGTGGCAATTTGGAAAACTCATCCTTTTCTATGCATTGGCCATATGCATTGGTTATTGTCCGCCGGCAATCGCAGTGTTTCGATGCTTTATTAATATTCAAAAGGATGCTGATGAGCGAAAACTGACTCGAGCAAGACATACGAATATTGCAATTTATGCACCGAATTTGCGGTACGTTTTGTGTACGCAGATACCAACAATTCTGTACGCTCATGGTGAATGGGAATGCTTACAATCAAAATTCGTTAATTGCTGTCACACAATGAGTTGAAAAGGCTGATTTGATCAGGTCGGCAGTTTGGTCCTATTCAACCGTGCATGCCGAAAAAGTACGACCGGCTTTAGCCACGCCCCTTTGGAAACAGCTTTCTCACTTCATCGCGGAAACACCGCGTGGCCCCCGCGGCTGTTTCAATTGCCTGTCATAATCGCATCAAATTTTACCTGTTCGAAAGTAATTTTATCAGGCGATTTTTACCATGGGAACGCAGCGGATCCACCGGCCCGGGTGAAACCACTGTGGGATACTAAAATTTAATCCTTTCCACCCGAATCCACTCCCCACCGGCTCGGGGGTGATTTTGAAAAACCACCTGAGCTGTACTGTAAGCCCCCTCTCTAATAAACATCCCCTCCTACTTTTCTAAGAAAATATAGATCGAAGCTGATGTCGCACCTGCCCCGCAAAAACAGTAATGTTTATTTCAGGTAGAAGAAATTTATAGAGAAATTTCATCGAAAGCACATGCATATTCTCATATGATGCATGAGAAGTTGTACTCAAAAAGTATCCACAGTCTCTACACTTTCATAAAGTCTGAGGTACGAAAATGACAAAGTTAAAGTGGAAAAAGTGACAAAAACAAATTTAAAAATTATATCCAAACCACATGCACATATAAAACTGTATGAGAAGTTGCAATCACAAGGTACCCTCTACTATACATCTGAGGTCAGCAAATGACAAAGTTCACAAAGTAGAAAAAAGTGACAAGATTATACCACATGCACATCTTCATACTATGGAGGAAACATGTACCAAGTATCAAAAAATGACTAAGTGCACAATATAGAAAAACATAGCAACAGATAAGGCGCTTTTTTCATCCGAAAAATGCTCATATCTTTCTTATTTCTCAACAAAAACATATGTTGTGGGTGCTCATTAGAAGCGCCTCAGCGAGGCGCTTCTAATGAGTACCCACAATATATGTTTTTGTTGAGAAATGAAAAAAATATTATGTGGATACCCCCTCTTATCTGTAGCTATGGAAAAAGTGACAAAAAATGATCTAACAATTACATCCAAACCACATGCACATCCTCATACCATGAAGAAAACACATACAAAGTTTCAAAACAAATGGTACACAACTGTAAGAGGAGTTGCGCTCAGAAGACACCCAGAGTAAATGTTGATGGATGGAGGAACAGATGAACAGAAGGACAAACAGACTGAAACCTGCAAGCCTAAGTCACCCTGCTAAAGCAGGTGCTACAAAAAAAGCATTACTAAATACTTGCAAAATTGAGTTTAGGCCATCAAAATAGATTATTTTGGCCCAAATGTGGACTCAATACTGTCATTAATTTTGCAGCAATGAATTGCAATGTGCACTGGGAACTGATCCTGCAGATGAAATCCGTGAAAATTGGTCAAGCACTCTCAGAGGAGACCATAGTTCCAGATCAGAGGGAGTAATGGGTACTTCAGCACTGAATTTTTGAAAATCAGCATTGAAACTGAAGCTGAAGGGTTAAAAAAATACTCAATGACATTTTTGGATTTCAGCGTTGTAATAAAATTGAAGGGGTAGATATTTTAATTGAACTTTACATTTAATAGAAAAATTTTTGAGTAAATTAGCTTGCTTTTTGATAATTCTTTATAAATATCCAAATTTTAGATGACCAACATTTATTCTACATACGTTTTTCTTTATAAAGCAATTTTCCATGCATCAATTTTTTTTCGCAGTACTGGTACATTAGATCAGAAAGGGTTTAACCCTTAAAGCACCAATGGCAAATGCAGAAGATGATTTTTTAGATTATTTTCAGAGAAAATAAGGCTTCGCTTTTCATGTGAATTGTCTGTCTTGCAGACAATTTACATGAAATGCTAAGCCTTATTTTCTCTGGAAAAAAAATAAATGTAAATAATCAAATTTTGAATACTACAATTTTCTTACTTCTTTAAAAGTTCGGCATCGCGGATGTGCATTTCAGCATTAAGCAGTTGGTAAAATACTCATTGTTTTGTTTGTTTGTGTTGAGGTTTTACGGCTCAGTCAATCCAATGGGGTCATGTCGAGCTAGGTCTGTTTGCCTAAGCACACTTTTACTAAGCAGGTTTAGTCCTCTGTGCGGTTAACCAGTATTGTGCACATTCTTATGCCAGAAACTGACAACCATCGGTCTTGAATTAGCCGATGGGAGAGAATGACCGAAGAAAATATTTTATGATCAAATCTACATGAAAGAATATTGCCAACACGGCGGAAGTGAACCAGTAACCACCTGCTCACCAGTCAAATGCATATGCAACTGAGTCACTGGCATTACTCATTGAACAAAGCCTTATCTAGAACACTAGGATAATTTTCAGGTGGTACAAACATTCTTGTCTGGAGCTAAGATTTACTACTATATTTACACTAAGTATGAAGACAGACTGGCTTGAGCAAACAGTATAGACCCAGATCAGATGATCATGTCAGAATGTGGCATCTGATCAGTGTCTACACTGTTTGCCACTCATCCAGCAGTTTTTCAAACCCATTACTAGGTATTAACCCTTGTCCTGCTGATTAAATTAAGATGCCATGCCCCTTTCTAATTTTCAGCCAATCAGATTACTTGATCTGGATTGTTTCTATAAATTCAAATACTTAATGGCAAACAGTGCAGATCCAGATCAGTTGGCTTCTTCAGAAGCCAACTGATCTGAATCTACACTGTTTGCAAAAGCAGGGTATATCCGAGTTCAGCAGGACAAGGGTTAATTTAAAGTTGTTCAAATTTTGGGAGAAGTATGTTAAGGAACTAAGATCCCAATATTTTAGGTTATTTTAAGTATTCAAACAGACAAGTCTGAGCAAACAATGTAGACCCAGATGAGACATCGCAGAATGCAGCATCTTATCAGGGTCTACAATGTTTACCACTCATCCAGCAATTTTTAGACACAACAAGCGGTAGTAAATTGTACTTGTTCAAATTGTACATTAAGTGTGCTAAGGAGCTGAGGTATCAAAATACTCAGGGTAAATATAGTATACATGTATATCAGTTACCTTCTAACGCAGCACTAAATGGCTCTGGAAACTTCACAGACATATCTCGCCCATCTATGCTGAATTCTGACAGCTTCTGGTAGATCGTGATGAAAAAAAGTGGCTTTTTCACCTCAAATGGTATTTTCACAAACCTGTTTACAGAAAATATCAGATTTATTAATTATTATTATATTTTTACATCTTCTGACAGTGCTTGATTTATTTCCTTATTTATTTACTTTTGTCATGCTGAATAAAGTTAGATGCAACACCCACTTCTGTCAGCCAATCAGATTACTTGATCAAAAGACTTGATACAAATTCACAAACTGAACGAAAATTAGGGTGGGTCCAGACCGGTTTGCTTCTTCAACAGCCAAAAGATCTGGATCTACAATGTTTGCAAAGGCAGGACATACATACCCAGGTTCAGCAGTTTAACCCATTTTACTCAGGAGACTCTCAAAAGAGCAAGGCCAAGAAAATGTCTTGTGTCCAGTTACCCAACTGTGTGTGCCGTGAAGTCATCAACCGTAACTCTTTTTCATCAGAAAATTTTCAACAAACTTCACTGCATTGTGTCGTTGCAAAATTTAAAATGATTTTTAATGACCTGAACTCCAGTACCAGGCTTTAGTACTTATTTCTTTTTTCATTGAAATGTATTTCCTTTAAATAATGGCATGCAGCCAACAAATTTGGTTGTCATTTTTATGAAAGAAAAACATAAGCCAAAATATTGATGCCAAAGAAATGATTTGCAGGCTGCAGCATGAGAGATTTGCATAGCAACAGATACCGGGTAGGGAGCTTTTTTCATCCAAAAAAAAGCTGATATCTTTCTTATTTCTCCACGAAAACATATGTTGTGGGTACTCATTAGAAGCGCCTCAGCAAGGCGCTTCTAATGAGTACCCACTACATATGTTTTCGTGGAGAAATAAGAAAAATATTATGTGGATACTCCCTCTTATCTGTAGCTATGGATTTGAAACAGCTCCATGGGTGATCAAAAACTGAAATCCTGAAAAAGGCTAGGGGTCAAAGGGGCTGCCCCCCCCCACACCCCCCCCCCACCCCCATCCCCCGCACCCCCCCCAACTCCAAAAATCTCATCGATCTACGCGATTCACGACAATGATGGTTGGGCTTGTTAAAAATCCGGAATTCCAGCATAATCCGTAAAACTTTCACCCATGCAGCTCAAATCTAATATTGAATGAACTTCATCCCTATATTAAAGTGTCCACCTTGACATTGAAGTATTCTGTAAGTGAAGATGAACTGACCTACTTTCATTTTTCTTTACTCCTGCGTATATGTGGCCAGCAAATTTGATTACAAATAGCCCTTTTTATTCTGTCTGCCTTCTGAAAATTTAAGCAATTGTTTCTGACATTGGAACAGACAGAGAGCTGTGTGCAAATATGAACAAGCCATTCCTTACTGCTATTTACAGCAGCACAACCCACCTCCATAGAATATTTACAAGTACCTGAATCAGTACCTGATATGGCCAGCCATAGTATTTCCATAACCCTACCAAATATGTCCTATGTAAAATAGTTGGAAAAGCCATGGTCAGATATGACAGCCATCCCAAGCCATCAAAAGAGGAACTGGATTTAATATACTCTAAAAAAGATCTGATAAGAGGCAGACAGCAACCAATACAAGCAATGCTTAATCAATGGCCTGGGATCTGTAAGTTACCCGCAAGTAAGTGAAATCTTGTGACACCAATATACGCAAACAAGACCAGTCGTCAGACAGGATAGCTCACCTGAACTCACGCTTGTCCATCAAATAAAACAAGTCTTGTGTGTCTGATCACACATCCCTCTATAAATTTAAATGCGAATCTATGTGTTACATGGAACACTGACCTAGATATATTTTGAGGTTGATCATCGCATCACATGGAACTAATGTTCCTGGTATGAAATTTCTCCATCAATTAGTCTTCCAGTTATTAGGCAAAATCACTGAATGATGAAATATAAGTCAGACTGAGTTACACTGACCTAGATATATTTTTATGTCAATCAACGGGTCACAGGAAGTTAAAATCTAGGTAACACATTTCTCCATCCAATAAATAGTCTTCTCATTCTAAGGCAAAAAATCACTGAACCTTGAAATATAGGTTACACTGACCTAGATATATTTTGAGGTAAATCATCTAGTCGCATGAAACATAATCCAGGTAAGACATTTCTCCATCAAATAATCTTCTAGTTATCAGGCAAAATCACTGAACCATGAAATATAGGACACATTGACACAGATATCTTTTGAGTCACTCGTCATGTCAAATGAAACTAATATCGAAGGTATGACATTTCTCCATCAAGTAGTCTTTGAGAAGACAAAATCACTGGACCATGGAAAATAGGTCACATTGGCATACATATATTTTGAGGTCACTATTTGTGTCACATGAAACTCCTATCCAAGGTATGACATTTCTCTATCAAAGAGTCTTCAAGATATAAGGTAAAATGACTAGACTGTAAAATATAGGTCACAATGACCTACATATATTTTTAGGTTACTCTTATTGCCACATAGAACTAATATTCATGGTATGTTATGTCTCCATCAAATGGTCATCAAAATATAAGGAACAAGAGCTGTCGGAGGACAGCGAGCTCGCCTGCTGGGTACATTTTATATTGTAACATTTTTATCATTAAGCCATATAATATAGGTCACACTGACCTAGATGTATTTGTATGTAAATCATTTTGTCACTTAGATATAATAATCCAGGTATGACAATTCTCCATGAAATAGTAATAAAAATAAAAGGCAAAATCACTGAAGCATGAAATATAGGTCACAGTGACCTAGATATAGTAAGTGGTCATTCATTGGGTCACATGGAACTAATATCCCAGGTGTGACATATATCCAACAAATATTCAAGATATAAGGCAAAATCACTGAACCATGAAATATAGGTCACACCAACAGAGATATATTTTGACGTCAATAATCGGGTCACAAGGAACTAATATCCCAGGTGTGACATTTATCCAACAAATAGTATTCAAGATATAAGGCAAAATCACTGAACCATGAAATATAGGTCACAATGACCTAGATATAGTAAGTGGTCATTCATTGGGTCACATGGAAGTAATATCCCAGGAGTGACATTTATCCAACAAATAGTATTCAAGATATAAGGCAAAATCACTGAACCATGAAATATAGGTCACACCAACAGAGATATATTTTGACATCAATAATCGGGTCACAAGGAACTAATATCCCAGGTGTGACATTTATCCAACAAATAGTATTCAAGATATAAGGCAAAATCACTGAACCATGAAATATAGGTCACACCAACAGAGATATATTTTGACGTCAATAATCGGGTCACAAGGAGCTAATATCCCAGGTGTGACATTTATCCAACAAAAAGTATTCAAGATATAAGGCAAAATCACTGAACCATGAAATATAGGTCACAATGACCTACATATAGTAAGTGGTCATTCATTGGGTCACATGGAAGTAATATCCCAGGTGTGACATTTATCCAACAAATAGTATTCAAGATATAAGGCAAAATCACTGAACCATGAAATATAGGTCACACCAACAGAGATATATTTTGACGTCAATAATCGGGTCACAAGGAACTAATATCCCAGGTGTGACATTTATCCAACAAATAGTATTCAAGCTATAAGGCAAAATCACTGAACCATGAAATATAGGTCACAATGACCTAGATATAGTAAGTGGTCATTCATTGGGTCACATGGAACTAATATCCCAGGTGTGACATTTATCCAACAAATAGTATTCAAGATATAAGGCAAAATCACTGAACCATGAAATATAGGTCACAATGACCTAGATATAGTAAGTGGTCATTCAATGGGTCACATGGAACTAATATCCCAGGTGTGACATTTATCCAACAAATAGTATTCAAGATATAAGGCAAAATCACTGAACCATGAAATATAGGTCACAATGACCTAGATATAGTAAGTGGTCATTCATTGGGTCACATGGAAGTAATATCCCAGGTGTGACATTTATCCAACAAATAGTATTCAAGATATAAGGCAAAATCACTGAACCATGAAATATAGGTCACAATGACCTAGATATAGTAAGCGGTCATTCATTGGGTCACATGGAACTAATATCCCAGGTGTGACATTTATCCAACAAATAGTATTCAAGATATAAGGCAAAATCACTGAACCATGAAATATAGGTCACAATGACCTAGATATAGTAAGCGGTCATTCATTGGGTCACATGGAACTAATATCCCAGGTGTGACATTTATCCAACAAATAGTATTCAAGATATAAGGCAAAATCACTGAACCATGAAATATAGGTCACAATGACCTAGATATAGTAAGTGGTCATTCATTGGTTCACATGGAAGTAATATCCCAGGTGTGACATTTAACCAACAAAAAGTATTCAAGATATAAGGCAAAATCACTGAACCATGAAATATAGGTCACAATGACCTAGATATAGTAAGTGGTCATTCATTGGGTCACATGGAAGTAATATCCCAGGTGTGACATTTATCCAACAAATAGTATTCAAGATATAAGGCAAAATCACTGGACCGTGAAATCTAGGTGACCTTGACCGTAAAATGTAGGTCACCATGACCTTCACTCTCTTACACTTAAACTGATGTCACATAGTTAGCTGATGTATAACCAGTTGTGTCTATAACCTGTAGGCATATAAGATTTTACAGATGTGTCCTAGATTTTGACCCCTAGCCCCACCCCAAGGCCCACCCTGAGGTATGAACCCAGGGGTATGTTCTTTTGGAATCTCAGAAGACTCGTCCAGGTACCCAAATTCTAAATATGAATGCTCTATGAGGAGTGAAAGTCAAGATATAAGAATTTGAAAAACTTTAACACAGTATTACAAAGGTGTCCTAGATTCTGACCCCTAGCCCCACCCAGGGGCATGAACCCAGGGGTTTATTCTCTTGGAATCTCAGAAGACCCTCCAAGGTACCTAAGTTCCAAATTTGATGCCTCTGTGAGGAGTGACTGTTGAGATATAAGCATTTGAAAAACTTTAACACAGTGTGACGGGAACGGGAACGCAAACGCAAACGCAAACGCAAACGCAAACGCAAACGCAAACGCAAACGTGGACGACCGGGGTGACTACAATAGCTCTCCTTGTACTTCGTACAGGCGAGCTAAAAATCACTGGACCATGAAATATAGGTCACACTGACCTACATATATTTGAGGTCAGCATTCATGTCACATGGAACTAATTTCCAAGATATGACATTTCTCTTATCAAATAGTCATCAAGATATAAGGCATAATCACGGGACCATGAAATATGGGTCAGATTGACCTACATATATATTGCAGTCACTCCGTGTCACATGGAACTAATATCTAAGGTATGACATTTCTCTATCAAATAGTCTTTGAGTTATAAGACAATCACTGATCCATGAAATATAGGTCATATTTTGAGGTCACTCTTCGTGTTTGTTTGTTTGATTTGGGCTTAACGTTGCTTTCAACAATCTTTCAGTCATATCGGGACGATGTCTGGATGTGGCAGGGAGCTCAATGCTCACTTTTAGAGTGCTGCCTCACTGAAATATCACGCCCCCGACAATCTGACATGATATTCCACCTAGTCACATTATACCGAAACTGAGCTGACCAGTTCTAGCTCTACTTTCTTAATGCTGAGCGCTAAGCGAAAGAGCAGCTAGTACCATTTTTAAAGTCTTTAGTATGACCCGGCCAGGGATCGAACCCGTCACCTCCCGATCACAAAAGCGGAGGCTCTACCATTGAGCCTCTGCGCCGATCACACTCTTCATGTCACATGGAACTCCTATCCAAGGTATGACGTTTATCAAATAGTCTTCGAGATAAAAGGCATAATCAATGGACCATGAAATGTAGGTCACATTGACCTACATATATTTTGAGGTCACTCATCGTGTCACATGGAACTAATATTCAAGGTATGACATTTCTCCATCAACCAGTTTTGAAGATACAAAACATAATCGCTGGACCATGAAATATAGGTCAAATTGACCTACATACATGTGTATTTTGAGGTCACTCTTAATGTAACATGACACTACTATCTAAGTTATGACATTTCTCTATCAAATAGTCTTCGAGATATGAGGTATAATTACTCGACCATGAAATATAGGTCCCAATGACCTAATTATATTTTGAGGTCATTCTTTGTGTCACATGGAACTAATATCCAAGGTATGACATTTCTCCATCAAATAGTCTTAGAGATATAAGGCAAAATCACTGGACCATGAAATAAAGGTCAGTGAACTGAAATGTAGGTCACCATGACTCCCACCCAATGACACTTAAAAGTTATGTCACAAGGTTGACTGATGTATTACCTAGGATGTGTTTACAATGCTAGCATAACAGAAATGCACTGAACACTTTACAACAGGTGTCCTAGATTTTGAACCCTAGCCCCACCCCAGGGCATGAACCCAGGAGCAGATACCTATGGACACTTAGACAACCCTTCCAGGCACCCATGTTCCGAATATGCATGCTTGTTGACAACTGACTACTAAGATAAATGTATAAGCATATGAAAAACTTAAACACAGCAATAGAGCATTTTACAAAGATGTCCTAGATTTGACCCCAAGCCCCACCCCAGGGCATAAACCCAGAGGTCTATTCTTATGAAATTGCAGACGACCCTTCCAAGCACCCATATTCCAAATATGAATGGTCTGTGGTAAGTGACTATTGAGATATAAGCATTTGAAAAACTTCAACACAGTGTGACGGGAACTGGAACACAAATGCACACATGGACGCAGACGACCGGGGTGACTACAATAGCTCTCATTGTACTCAGTACAGGCGAGCTAAAAAAAAAATAAATAAACTAAAAGATCCCTAAAGGGGATGAATGCTGCCAGTTTGGCTTTGTACATTTTCATTTGACTGTTTTCAGAGTCGTGGGCTTCATGCACAACCTGTATTTTTGCCATGGGGCAAATTTCTGAACATGACCATAGCAACAGATAAGGCGCTTTTTTCATCCGAAAAATGCTAATATCTTTCTTATTTCTCAATAAAAACATATGTTGTGGGTACTAATTAGAAGTGCCTCAGCGAGGCGCTTCTAATGAGTACCCACAACATATGTATTCATTGAGAAATTAGAAAAATATTATGTGGATATCCCCTCTTATCTGTAGCTATGCATGATGACCTTGAAATCTATAAGAGTAGTTGAAGACACATGAAATCAGCTATAGCAGGGTTATAAAACAAAATTATTAGATAAATCAAGGGCATGTAATTCTTGAGGGTTGATCAGTTTTCTGACCTTTATACATATGATAAACCTATACCTTTTCTGTAGTTCATTTTAAATCACAATCATGAAAACTGTAGAAGTTGCAGAAACATGAACTGCACTATGCAATGTGAATACGGAAAATTTTTAAGCAAATGAAGGGTATGTAACTCTAGCAATAAAAATTTGATCAGAGTTCTGTGACATTTATGCACATGTTTGCCACTATCGGGGTATATAAAGCCACTATTTCATCTTAAAAGGTAGCAAAGTACAGACTTATATATCATCTAAGAGCTATTGCAGGAAACTTCAACCAAACAACTTTGACAATTTTTTTTTTTTTATATGTCCATAACCTTGACCTCAAGGTCACTAATGTAGGTCAGGATGGTACAGTATAGATTTTCAGAACAATATCGAACATCAGGGTAAGTATCAATTACTTCCACCCAAAGGCTCAGAAAGATATAGGTTTTTAAAATTTTTAACCCTTGTCCTGCTGAACCTGGATATATCCTGCCTTTGCAAACAGCGTAGATCCAACTGATCTGGATCTGCACTGTTTGCCATTAAGTATGTAAATTTATAGCAATAATCCGATCAAGCAATCTGATTGGCTGAAAAATAGAAGTGGGTGTGGTTTCTTAATTTATTCAGCAGGACAAGGGATAGCCCTTGCTCCAAATTAATATCAGATTAAGAAATGGTTGCAAGTTTAATCTTTACCATGCTCAGGGCAAATTCAAAAGACAACAGTTTGATGATTTTTTTTTTTTTTTTTTTTTTTTTTTTTTTTAGAAAACTTGGTTTGACATTTCATGAAAACTGTCTCATTAGTTTGCATAAAATGTCAAACTCTGTTTTCTGGAACAAATCAGAAAAATATTTTAAAATGTTGTCTGTTGATTTTTTCTTTGACTATGCCATTGGCATGTGTGATTATTATTTCTATAAACATTTAATAAGGTACTGCAAAGGTGAAAGCTATTATCATACCAGTTTCTCTTAGAGAAATAGATACTCTCAGTCAGCAGCCAATCAGATTACAGGAACCCACACACTACATGTTAGACACTTATACTGGGGAGCTGCTGGCCCTGATAGAATTATAAGCCTCTGGTAATTCTTATAGCTCATATTAGTAGAACATCCTGAAAACAGTTTTCTCATTTTTCCACAAAAACAAATGTTGTTGTACTCATTAGAGGTGGCACTTCTCAGGAACGCACACAAGATATTTTTTTAGAGAAATAAGAAAAATGTCAAAACTTTTTGGTTGAAAAAAAAAACAAGCATCTTATCTGGACCATGAACATGATGAATTCTTCAAGCTTCAAGTCTAAAAATAGAGGATCTTACGTGAGTGGTCATTTCATAAGCAATTTTATGAAACGAGCCTTTGGCGAGTTTCACAAAATTTTATATGAAATGACCACAAGTTTAAGATTCTGTTTAGCATACAGTACAGGTATCACGATGGTTATATCATTCCTACTGATGCACAATCGCGAAAAATAATAAGTCCCACACTATTCCCACACTTATCCCACGCTAAACCAGCACTAAACCCACGCTAAATCCGCGCTCAGTTCAAGCTGGGATATCGTGTAGCGTGAAAACAATCACGCTCGCGTGAAAACGATCACGCTCGCATGAAAATAATCACGCGAACGCTAGCTTCCATTCTTATTCAGGCTCACTTTATGCAAGCTCAGGAAAAAATTGCTGAGTTATCTGAACATAAAATTTTGAATATAAAAAAGTGTTTGCACATTTACTTACATGCACAACAAAATAGAAGAATGATTTATAATTGACTTATTATGTTTAGTTCAGAATACAAATAAACCACAAAGTAATGTGTGATTTTGTAGTGTTTTAGTTGTAATTTTATTCTTCCCAACAGCGAAGCCCGAAAACAATCTGCACAATCTGGTCAGGGTCTTTATTGTTCACCTTACATATTCTACACCGTCCCTAGAAGAATTTTAGCAGAATGTATAGATGCCAACAACCACGTCTTCCCACAAACCTGACAAATTCTGTATTCAGACTGGCCCATTTTTCATGTGTCACTTTAGCAACAGAAATCCCCCTTTTCAAACCATCTTATTGGTTTTTACCAATTTATCATGCTTCTCTTTCGAAGTCAGAAATTCCCGCCTTTCACTCATTATTTTCAAGGTCAGCATGTGCTGCTGCTGCCGCCAAGAAAATTGATTGAACCTCTGAAGCGCTGCTGAAAATTTGAGAGCAGATGCCGACCTGACTGTTTTCAGTATTTTACAGCAGAAAGACTGAACTTTTCATGTGAATCATGTGCCCAGCAAATGATTCACATGTAATGTCACACCTTATTTGCCCCGTTATTTGCACTGGAAAATAATGGGAAAAAAAATGAAAATGCCGTCTGCTGAATGTGCTGAGCGCTTCGAGGATTAAGGGAGGCCTTAAGGAATATGGATACATTTCATTTGACATGGGAGACAGAAACGGACAGGCTGAAATGTATCTACACTACTCAGATTGAGGCCTGGCGGTCGTTCATGATGATTGGACCAGGGTTAGGGCTGGCCATTTAAATCACCAATAATGATGCTGGTGATTTGGCATCTTATGTCTCTTTCAACATAAATTATTTAGGTCATATCAAGATGATAGAACGCAGCTTCTGATCAGGGTCTTCACTATTTGCAAAAATAGTTTCGCCATTTTCTCTAGCATGCAAATCTGATAAGCCTCCTTTTGAATTATAAGTTGTTAGCACTGACTTTATTGGAAAGAATGCTATCGCACCGACGGGAATCGAATGCGAGACCTGATCGCGGATTCGAGCCCTACAGATTGTAGCGATTTATTAGTAAACACACAGTCATGTATTTGCTATGGTCATTCGCTCCTTCCACTGCTTCAAGATTGGCAGTTACAAGTTTCTGGTGGAAGGGTGCCCTGTGTACTGGTTAACCGCTTATGTAATAAGCATTCATCCCATTTTGCATTTGCATGCCCCCCCTCCCCCCCACCCCCCCCCCCCCACCCCCCGACTCGTAAAGCAATTGCAGTTAGCTCCCACTCCCTTTAAACAGTCAATTGCAGTTAGCTCCCTTAAAGCAGTAAAACCTCCTGCAATGTGAGGACTTTACCAGGCATTTATCAGAGTACAAATAAATATTATGTTATGTTATTCTCTTATAGTATATACATTTAGAACATTATATTTAAAGGCTTACAGAGTACTGCAGAACTTTAGTTCTCATGTAAAGTGTTCTGTTTTTTGTGTCTTCAGCATCCGATATGCAAAACCAAGACCTCTATTTATTTAACGAGTAAACAGACACGCATATAAACCTAGCATCGGCGGGGAACATATCAAAATGATATATATTTTTCTAATTTGTCATACACCCTTGCGTACATTCTAAACAGAGTCTTCCTGGGTAGCAACCAACACTAAGTTATAAAGATAACATGTCTTGCTCAAGTACACAACACTTGGTGCTCACGGGTATCGAACGCGCAAGTTCTGGATTACCACTCTGGGCAAATTCAATAGACGACAAATTTGTTTGTTTTTTTTATTATTTCCAAGAAAACAGGATTTGGCATTTCATGCAATTAAAAACAGGATTTGACATTTCATGCAATGGAGACAATTTGCATGAAACGTTAAATTGAAGAATGAGAAAAATATTCCAAAATGCCTGTTGAAAATTTTACCTAGAGTGCTGCGTCAAGATTTGTGTCAAGATATGGCAAAACTAACAATAAAATTTGTACGAAGAGTCAGATCAGCCTGCACACTCTGAGCCTGCACATCAGTAGTCTGATCAGAGCCTTTGCTAATCAGATGTACCCCCTGTAATCTCTGGGTGTAACAAAATGCCTTATGCGACAAGCGAAGACTGGTCAGTCTGCGCAACTGCACATTCTGATCAGAGCATTCACTGATCGTATTTACCTTCGATAGCCAGGCTGTCCAAAGCGAGATTAACAGTGCGACTGCAACAGCACATTCTGATCAGACCCTTCACTGATTGTACAGTATACACCTTCTGTGCTATCCTGGCTATCCAAGAAGCTTGCTTTATATAGTGGGTCGATGCACAGACAGACCTTTGATTGTGTTGGGGTTTAACGACACGTCAACCCTTGTGGGTCATTTTGTGTCGTCTCCCAAAGAAAGGGAGAAAAGAGACAGAAGAGATAGCAGAAGAAATGAAAGAGAGGGACAGGGAAGAAAGAGGAACAGGAATGAAAGTGAAGAAACAGAAGAAATAAAAACATCACCTCCCAACCCTTACCTGCTACAAGGATAGCAGGCCTTGCCCAACTGTAAGCCAATAACAGCTGGACGCCCCGGTGACATAAGATACATGACACCTTCACACCACCCGACCACCCCCCAGACCTGAGTCTTTGCTGGTTGTACGTACATTGTAGTATTGTAGATTTTGTCTGTCGCGGGCTCATATTCAATGTACTTATCTATTGTAAATCATACTTCAGGCATGATAACCTTGTACCGACGTAAATGGCCCAATCAACACTATTTGGGTCTTGTCCAGGCCGCACACATTTCCGGGGCGGGCTTATACAATAGCTGTTAATCATTTCAGCAAAAACTGACAACTGCCCTTCCTTTCTTTCATATACTTTGACGAGTGAGCCTACTTTTGGAGTCATGGCCCTCTGAACATCGAAATTATCATAGTGATTTTTTTTTAAAGTTCTGTAAAATATTTGAGTTCACTCTGTAACTTGAAAACAATTCAAGATATTTTCTTGAAACTTTAAATTTATTAACATAGTTATGACACTTGCTTGATGTTACTGCAGTGGCGGGACATGGTGCAATGTCTGTGGCCCATTTATTAGATATTTAACAGTACGTCATATTAGGAAAGGGTGCCTCGGTGGTGTAGTGGTAAAGCTGCTTGCCTAGTAACCCATGCAGGGGTCATGAGTTCGATCCCAGACTTCTCTAGTCTTTCATATGAGACTTTAAACCAAAGCCCCCATCTCCCCATGACCTAACTGTTAGCTAGACATAAAACACTCCCTCATTTGAATTGTCATTAGCTTCTGTGTCCCCTCCCCCACCGCCCCCTACTGAGTTCACTGGTCACACGTCTTATGTCCTAAAGTGTTTCCAAATTTCCATGTTCCCTGTTCCCACTCACTAGTTCCATTCCCTCTTTCTCTGCGGCGTCTGATCTGAGTCTAAAGTTTGCATCTATCTATCCCAGTACTTAGGTTCTGTTTTAAATACATGCCAGTTTCATAAGCATTTCTGGCGAAAAAAATGTTCTTTAATTTGTTTGTTTGTGTTGAGGTTTTATGGCCCAGTCAACCCAATGGGGTCATGTCAAGCACGGTCAGTTTACCTAACCACACGTTTCATATTGTATATCATACTTCAGGCATGATAACCTTTACTGGACAGGCTTAGTCCTCTTAAGTGGTTAACCAGTATTGTGCACATTCTTTCGCCAGAAACTGACAACTGCCCTTCTTGAAGTTCTATAATTTAACGAACGTAAGTTTGTTTTACTCTCTAAGCAGTATCCGCCACGATTTCTTGTGACGTTACCATTACGAGCGCGCGGTTTCTTCATGCGGGGCAAGGGAATGTGACTTCTGCATCTTTTGGGTATCTTCACTTGTATTTTTTGTAATCTATACTAGAAATACGAATGTTCCAGAATTGTGTGTCATTGCCCGGTGAAGTATCATTGCAACATTGGTAAATATTTTAATTGAACAAGGGAATGAACCTAATTTTTGGAGACACAGAGTGCGGCGATTGGGAAGACTCTTTTGGGACAATAAGACCTTTGCGACTAGTGCAGACTCAGATCAATTTAAACATTCACATGAGAGCGGATGATATAACCTTCACACCAACTGAAATTGGACAGGTATTTCGTAAAATTACACCGAGGAACTCTGCACAACATTGTACTGTACATGCTGGTCGCATATGCAATAACTTATCTAAACTGCTGACAAAAATAACCAAAAAAACATTTAATTGCCCTATTGTGAAATACTTCCCCGACTGGGCATTAATAAAGTTGAGGGGGAATCCCAATTTCCCGATGGACAATTTGTATTTGTTGCATAGGCATTGAGATCACAAATAAGCCAAATGGTATAAAACAAATAAGGAAGACTTGGCTCAGGTTGTGACAGACCACACATACATGTAAATAAGGTGCAATTTATTTACTGTGCCATGGTTTTCTATTAACACAATGAGAACTTCTGGATCAAAATCTGCTGCAAAAGTACCGTGAATCGATCTATTTTCACAGGCTCACCCGTGACAGAAATATTTCACTGCTGTCGTTAATCCTTTCCACGCTTGTCACACTTGTGCCAGTAATACGTTTTGCGCTACGATTACATAACCTCGCGTTCCATTCTTCATGCTTCGCGCAAAACCTGCGCTAAACCCACGCTCATCCCACGCTTGTTTCACGCTATCGAGCAAAATTTTTTATCGCGGAGCGGGAACAATATAACCATTGCGATACTTGTATTGTATGACCCTCTTAAACTGGATTTTATCTTTTTTTAAAGTGGACATTATTTCAATAGAAAAAGCAATGTTGTCAAGGATGTCACTATGATCTCACATGTACATACCAAAATGTTATGTAATGTGTGGTCAAATGACATGCTGTAACCCACTGAATAACAGTGATAGTCTTTGCGAAAACTGCAGGACTGTCTGACAAAACCGGCAAATTTTCATTCTGTCCTGCAGAAAAGTACAGTTTGTCTGACAAATGTCCCGTGATTTCTGGCAAAACGAGATAGTAATTTGATAACAGACAAGCCTCCTGTCCTGCAGAATTTTATTTTGTCCTGCCAAAAATTTCAGTTTGTCTGACAGCTGTCCTGCATCTGTTGGAAAGATTTCCCGGAGACTGCAGTGACATCATATGATTAAGAAAAATATGAAATACAGCATAGCTCCAGATAAGAGTAGGTATTGGAAAATGTTACTTTTTTTTGTTGTTGTTTTTTTATAATCCTTGTCCTGCTGAAATAATTAGGATGCCACACCCCTTTCTAATTTTCAGCCAATCAGATTACTTGATCCAGAATGTTGATATAAATTCACATACTTAATGGCAAACAGTACAGATCCAGATCAGTTGGCTTCTGATCTGGATCTACACTGTTTGCAAAGGCAGGGTATATCTGGGTTTAGCAGGACAAGAGTTAATTAATCACACAGAAAGGTACTTTGTGGTTCTCATTACCCAAGAAGTGCCTCATCCAGGAGCTTCTAATGAGAACCCACAACATATGTTTTTGTGTCAAAGTAAGTAAAATATGAATAGTTTTTGTTTGAAAAAAGCTCCATATCTGGAGCTATGTTGCCGAACTTACCCTGAATTCTGTCTTCTCTTTCCTGTTAATTCCGCATCAAATTTGATCTCAAACTTGGGATTTAGCTGCAGTATGGTGTGAAGCTCTCGTGACTTTAGATCCTCTAGCTTTATTGGTCCAATATTCACTGTAAGCTGACGCACTGTTAAAAAAATTTCATCTTTTGTAGCTCTAGATAAGGTGTGTTTTTCAACCAAAAAATCAATATTATTTTCTTATTGCTACACAAAAACTAAGGGCTCAAAAATACAGCAAAATGCCTATTGCAATATATGACAATACAGCAAAGGGATATTGCAATAACCATTCAGGTATACTGCAATAACCATTGCAATACTAAGTCATGGCTTAATCCTAAACTTACAAATCCTCTTCTGATAGAAGACCGGCCATAGCACTAATTAAGGTGCTTTTTTCAATCCAAAAGTATTGTTATTTTTCCACAAAAACATATGTTGTGGGTACTCATTAGAAGCGCCTCAATGAGGCACTTCTAATGAGTATCACAACATGTTTTCGTATTGAGGCGCTTCTAATGAGTACCCATAACAAATGTTTTTGTGGAGAAATAAGAAAAATATTTACCAGATACCCTTCCTTATCTACACCTATAAGACCCAGCAAGGCCCGTTTGACCAGTTCTACTTCTTTATAATCCTAACATAGTCCAGCCTGTGCAAAGGTTGGTGAAAGAAAATTAACCCTGTTTGAAAGTAACAGTTTTTTTAAAGAACAGTTAAAATATATTAACTTTTTTTGCATGCAGCTGTCTCGACAAAAAATTCAAATTGAAACTGACTGAAATAAATAGAGGACATTTACTCTTTTGCTGTGAATACCATAAATATTTTCATCCGTGTAATGAAAACATCAGTGCAGAGCACAAGTGAAAATTTGAATCTTTTCATTACATGAGATGTAAGTTTTTATGGTATTCACTGAAAGAGTAAGTTTTGATTTTACTTTATTGTTAACATGCCAATGTGTGTTTCTGACTTTCATAACTTATGTCACCAAAGTGAAACTAAACATGATCGCCAAGGAGTCAATGTTCAGTGCTCAACATGTGAAGATCTGGAGAGACAAAAACAAAAAAGTTTTGGCAAATTAAAATAATCTTGTTTCCAAAATGTTCCTTGCATTCTAACTAAGAAAATGCATACAAACACTTGATAGGTTTGCCCAGAAACAGAGAAGTTAAAGGAGTTCAAAATACAGAAGTGGGATCACATTTGTGCAGAAATGTGTCAATATGACACAGATGCCCCCACCCAGGGGCCATCCTTGCCTGGAAACAAGCATTTTTTCAAAAAATGTTGAAAAAAGGGCAATAACTCCCATAAGAATTGGTAGTTTTTACCTTAAACTGTCAAAAATGCATACAAAACACAAACATTAAAATTGGTACTATGTGCCCAAGCCTTTTTCTGCAAATTTGAGCAGAAAATAAAATTTAGCAAATAAAAAAGCAACACGGTGCTAAGTAAACATTGAAAGCTCAAAAGAGAAGTCTGATCAGAATAAGCAGATATATTTCCTGTATAAATTGGAGATAGCATCTAACACATCTTTAATTGTTTTGATTGATAAATGTTTCACTTAACAAGAATAACACTCGAAATCAAAAGAAAAGTGCAGAAAGCAATGAGCTTTTTGGGTGGGGAAGGGTACTAAATTCAAAGGAAAAGAAATGAGAGGTGCCACTGGGAGGACAAGTTCAATATTTTTTAAGAAATGTTTCTCAAATCTTTTGCTAAAGAAACCGGAAAAATAAACAAGAGACGCATTGTCCATGATTCAATCACATGATAAAAACAGCTATTGCATATCTGCAACTCCATGCAACTTCTTCCAGTATTGCCACAGCAACTAGGACACAAATAAGACCATACCGTAAAAAGTTCACATGTCATCCTAGTACCATCTTTTGAACAAACTAAGTAGACTTTGAGTCCCTGATGCTGCATACCAAGATTCAGCTTCAAAGCTTTCTTAGTTCTGGAGATGAAGATTTTTAAGTGTTATATCAGATATGGGCATGGCAATTTGTTTGTGTTGAGGTTTTACGGCCCAGTCAACCCAATGGGGTCATGTTGAGCGGGGTCAGTTTACCTAACCACACGATTACTGGGCAGGCTTAGTCCTCTAAGCGGTTAACCAGTATTGTGCATATTCTTTCGCCAGAAACTGACAACTGCCCTTCTTGAATCAGCGGAAGGGAGAGAATGACTGTAGAAAATATTTCACGATCAATCTCCACGAAAGAATGTTGCCGACCTCGGCTTGTTCAATGACACATTACCATTTGAACAAATGGTCAACATCGTTTCCATGGAGGGTCCCATGTGAAATCTGGTGAAAACTGTTCTAAGCGGTTTCAGAGAAGACTTTTAAAGATTTCACAATTATATACATGTACAAAGCCCAGGGGCAAGGGCTGATAACCTCCAAAATTTTGAAGGTAGCTAAGTAGTTTAACTTCTTTAATCATACATTGTAAGTCTCAGCCATTCGTTTTTAATACATACTGAGAAAATACAAATGTTTAGGTGAGCAAATTTGACTTTGCCGCAAAAAGGTCAATGGTTGACCTACCACCATCAATTGAACAAATTTGGTAGCTGGTTCTGAAGAAGAAGATTTTTTTAAGTGTTTTTAACTTATACATACATGTATCTGCATGGCGGCCATCTTGTTCAGTGGCAACCAACCATTGGAACTTTAAATAGAAGGCCCCATGTGAAATCTTGACCCTGTCGCCAGACAGGATAGCTTGCCTCATATTGCACATTTTGTTTCTGGAAAATTCTAAGTCTGTGACCTTGATTTTGACATCCCTGGGTCTGTGTGTGTGTGTGTGTGTGTGTGCGTGCGGGGGGTGGGGGGGGGGCATATTGCACTGTACAAAATTTTCATCAAACCAAAGATGAATCAAATCGGTAATAAGGTTAGGAAATAATGAGGTCTTAAAAACTTAAACGAAAACTTAAACATTTTTAAATAAGTCTGTGACCTCGACCTCAAGGTCACAGTCATGAGTGCTGATGGTGCTGATAAAAATTTTGGACCAGTATATCATATCAAATATAAATTAAATCCATCGTTCGGTTTAGAAGTAATGAGGTCCTAAACACTTTGAAGTAAAATTTTAACATAAAAATTTTGACATAACTGTGACCTTGACCTTAACATGACCTAGTGGGATGGGGATGGAAATGGGCCAAATTTTGGTCAATATATATCATCATACCAAAGATAAATCAAATCGGTGATAAGGTTAGGGAATAATGCGGTGTTAAAAACTTAAAAGAAAACTTTAACATGTAAATTCTAAGTCTGTGACCTCGACCTCAAGGTCACAGTCATGAGTGCTGATGGTACTGATAAAAACTTTTGACGTGAATCTATCATGATACCAAATAAGATCTAAATCCATTGTTTAGTTTAGAAGTAATGAGAACCTAAAAACTTTGACGTAAAATTTTAACTTGAAAAATTCGACCCTGACATGATCTAAGGTGATGGGGATGGTACTGTGCAAAATTTTGGACCAATATATATCATCATACCAAAGATGAATCAAATCAGTGATAAGGTTAGGAAATTCAATGGAACCTCTATTAAGCAGCCACCCTGGGGAATGGCCCATTTTGGCTGCTAAAAGGGAGGTGGCTGCTCAGCGGAGGTAATCACTCACGGGCACTTTTTGAGACACTAGAGGACTTACAGACCAAACAGTGGGCTGTTGGTGAATATCTATAGTTATTTATTTATTGTCAATGCCAAAATTGTCCAAAATAACAATAACATATTGTTTATTCTGATTAATTTTTAGGATAAAAATCACTGTTTGCTCAAGAAAAACTCAGAAGCATGCTAAATACTAAAGCATAATAACACTAAGTACTGGGACAGATAGACCTTGCAAGTAGTGTAGACCCAGATTTGATGGCCACAGAATGAGGCATCTGATCAGGGTCTACACTGTTTGTCATATTTCAACGTTTCTTGAATTTATGTACAACCCACGCAAATAACGTGTTCGTCTAGAATCAGCACTTTACGCCTTTTCGAAGCCACGTTTACACACGAGTCAGTTGAATAGGAACACTGAAACTGAAAGTAGAGTTGTTTATTTAATCGAAAGACACAAGTGTCAATCACTTTGAGCAATCAGCAATCAGTGATTTGACCATCCCAATTACCTGTAGGCGTAAACATCAAGGGTCAATCATCAAGAGTCCTTTAATCAATTAATCAGTCTTTAATTGTTTGATAAACACAAGCCATGTGTGGTTGTAACTGACACCGGTTGATCATGCACTGACCTTTGAAGGTCAAAGTCGCATGGTATTTGAAAAAAAGAAATTAACAATGTGTAACAAACAAATAATTTTGTTTATTACATATTTTTTTTGAAAATGGTAGATACCAAAATAAATAAATTATTATCGTGTTTTTTTCAATACATAAAAATGTTTTTCTCTTTTTTCTTTCTTTCTTTCCTTTTTTTTTTTTTTTTTTTTTTTTTTTTTGATGTGAGATGCGATTTCCATGAATTCTTGTTTTCCTACTTTCGATTTCCATGGCACCGGAATTTCCAATTCTCTGTCATTTTGACCATTTAATGGAGGAAATTGGCCTTAAAATGATAAATTATTTTGGCTGGGAGGGAGGTGACCGATAATCAGAGGTAAAAATACCTCAGGGGAATAACAATGGCAGTTAATGGACGTGATTGCTCAGAGGAGGTGACCATTAGTGGAGGTTCCACTGTCATAAGGTCTTAAAAAACTTTAATGAAAACTTAAACATTTGTGGACGCCGACGCCAATGCCAACACCAAGGGTAATACAATAGCTCTCCGTGAACACTGTTTGATCAATCTTCACGAAACAATGTTGCCGACCTCAACCCCCGCTTCAGGCGAGCTAAAAATTACACAATTTTATACATGTATATAGCAGAGTGGCAAGGGCAGCTAACTCGCAGGGGACAAAAATTTGATTGTAACTAAAATGTTTTACTACTTTAATC
This sequence comes from Anodontia alba, assembly GCA_964016985.1. NCBI lineage: Eukaryota > Metazoa > Mollusca > Bivalvia > Lucinida > Lucinidae > Anodontia > Anodontia alba. Next base: position 32,143,401 of record OZ024826.1, on the reverse strand, counting down.
ATACATTGTAAGTTTCAGCCTTTAGTCTTTAATACATATTGAGAATATGACTTTTCAACAATTTCCCCATATGAATGTCTAGATACCCAAACTTGACCTTGCCGTAAAAAGGTCAAGGGTCAACCTATGGTCATCATTTCAACAACAGTTGGTAGACCTTGAGTTCTCATTCTACATCCCAAGATTCAGCCCCAAAGCTTTCTTGGTTCTGGAGAGAAGATTTTTAAGTGTTTTTACCATATATGGGCATAGCAATCATCTTAATTAATGGATCATGACTATTTGTACAAATTTTTAATCCCCATTTAAAGGCTCCATATTCCTCAAAAATGGGAATTTTATTATCCAAGAAAGATTTAACAAACTGACGTATGGTATGATACAATCATAAAATGTGGCACCTGACAGCCTGTAAAATTTCAGTTAGTCCCTCCTTCTTGAACTGGATCAAAAATGAAATGATTTTTTATCATACCTCTGAATTAATGCTGCCAACATAAATTCAGAAATATGATAAAAAAAACATTTCATTTTGATCCAGTTCATAAACAAAGATAACTAAAATTTTATATGGTGTCAGATGCCACATTTTATGATCGTAGTAACACATATATTAAATTATTAACCCTTTCTTGGATAAAAAAATGTTTATTTTTTAATAAATATTGAGCCTTTAACAGAAGGCTCCTCATGAAGTTTGAAGAAAATTGGCCAAGGGGTTTCAGAGGAAGTCATTCAAAGGTGTGGCCGGACGGACTACAGATGATGGACAAGTGATCGCAACAGCTCATCCTGAGCCGTTGGATCAGGTGAGCTAAAAACAGTATCTGCCCTACTTGCAGCAAAAGACGTAGAGTTCAAGTATTGTCATCTTTGAAATAAAGCTAAAAAAAACATAAAAACAGTATACACCCCACCACCCCCACAGACACACACACTCCACACAAACACAGTTTAAACAAACTGAAAAATTGGTGGTGTTGTTGTGTAAGTAAAGTAGGCTGAGATTGTCACGTCTCCCTATCTTGGAAGATGTCTACGTGTTTTCCAGTGAGGGAGATGTGACGTCTTCCTAGTTTCTAGGCTAGCTTCAGACCTGTATTACCACTAAACTTGCCATTTAAGTTGGTACTTATTGCTATTTCACTGGAAAAGATACCATCAATTTTATCCATTGGAAATACCAATATTATTATTATTTTTAGCCGAGTCATGTGATAAGAATTATTATAAGAGGAAGAAACCTCACTCTTAGCCACATGAATTTGCGAGCTTCCATCTGCGACAATAAACGTGTGGGCAGAGGGTAAACAACCAATCCTATTCACACTGTTAACCATTGTTTAACCATTGCTGTATGCCTCTTGGACACTAAATCCCAGTACACACTGGTAAATTGCTGTTTGCATATCAGCAAATTTTAAAAAATTGCATTTAAATACACTAAAACTTATTCCAATTACTTTTTCGTGTTTATTGCATATTTACCCAACTAAACTGATTATCTAGAGCACTCATAAGGTTAACCCATACACTGCCAAGGCAGATCACACCGATCGGAAGTATTTGTCTATCTTTGAAAAGGATGGCATAAACTTTCATTGTTCTTTCTCCAGAGGTATCAGACTAAAGGTGCCATAAAGACACGGAGGGCACCTCTTTATATCCTCTCTATAAGTGCATTATTACAGCTGTGAAGAAATGGAATAATCTTATTGCATTACAAAAACATGCCTATTCAAATATAGAGAAAATTTTACCTCAAAAAAAAAAAAAAAAAATGAAAATTTTCAGATAAAAAACTCTGATATTTTTCAAACTTCTGCTCAAAACATAGATTGTGGGCACTAGTTAGAACCGCCTCAGCGAGGCTGTTCTAATGAATACCCACAATCTATGTTATTGAGGCGAAAAAGGAAAAATAATGTGTACCCCTTTAAACCCCAGGTTTACTATATAAAAGGGGTTTTAAGGGGGTCAAAATTATATAGGCATGTTTTCGTGATAGGGAGAGAACTCAGAAATGTTAAAAGAAGAAGATATGTTCTGATACTAAGCGGATACCACAGCTCCAGATAAGGTGTGTATTTTTCAACCAAAAAGTACTCATATTTTTCTTACTTCTCCACATTAACCATTGTCATGCTGAATAAATTAAGATGTCACACCCAGTTCTCATTTTCAGCCAATCAGTTTCCTTGATCCGGGTTGTTGATACAAATTCAATTACTGAATCGCAAACAGTGCAGATCCAGATCAGTTGGCTTCTTCAGAAGCCAACTGATCTGGTTCTACACTGTTTGCAAAGTAGGGTATATCCGGGTTCAGCAGGACAAGGGTTAACATGTTTTGGGTAAGGCTGGTATGATTAATCGGATTCCACAAAGACAGATTTGCTAATAATCAATCAGTTTATTTCTGTGTCTGCTACTTTAGCGTATTTACCCCTTGTATTCAAATACCTCAACTATTTACCATACTTTATCTAAAATTTGAATAAGTACAATTTAATACCAAATGTTGTGTCTAAAAATAATTGAATGAGTAAAAATAACTGAATGAGAGGCAAACAGTATAGACCCAGATGAGATGCTGCATTTGCAGCGTCTCATCTGTGTCTACAGTGTTTGCCCAGGCCTGTCTGACCAAATACATACAGTAAAAGTATAACATATACTAAGAGTCATGCTCAGGTAGACAGGTAAAATTATGACCAAATCTTGAATGATTACTAATGGGTTATGAATCACAATAACATGACTGATAATCGATTATCTTTTCAGCTCTGATTAGCCAGCCTTAGTTGTGGGTATACATAAGAAGCATCTCACTAATGAGTACCCACAACATATGTTTTCATGAAAAAATAAGAAAAATATGTGGATACTCACTCTTATTTGGAGCTATGGGATACCAAACGAAAAGGTACCGTATTTACCAATATACCTGGACAACTTAACGCCTTGGACATCTTAACGCCTTACCATACTTCTCCAAAACTGATTTGTCTAAATACTACTGGATGAGTGACGAACAGTCTAGACTGATCAGATTCTGTATGCTGCAGAATCTCATCTGGGCCAAATACTGTTGTTTTTTTTTTTGTTTTGTTTTGTTGTTTTTTTTTCCCAGAAAAGTCTGCCTGTCCAAATACTTTAGATCCACAGTATTTTATATGGCACCTCTGCACAACCCAACTGCCCCAGGCTAAGGAATAAAGTTTCCAAATATTTAGAGTAAATACAGTAAAACCTGTATAAGAGAGCCACCTTTCAGACTGACTTTAAATAGTGGTTGATGTGGAAAAAATCGTCTGTCTTATAAAGTTACATGTCATGTAATTTTGCAAGCAAAATTACATGACATGTACCTTTATAAGACAACCACCTTTCTACATCAACCACTAAGTTCAATTTCAAAGGTGGCTGTCTTACACAGGTTTTACTGTATGGTACTGTCTTCTAATTCTTTTGTTTGTAGGAAATAAAAAAAGCAGAGAATACATACAGTTCTTGAAAGATTCAGGCAATGGAATGGCATCAATCTCCATCTGTAGTTCATTAACTCTCACTTTATCTTCTTTATCATGCTCATCATCACTCTGATCAAACTGTTCACCATCCTTCTTCTCACTGGTGTCCATAGCACTTTCTTCCTCATCTGCTTTTTCTGTTTCTGTTTTCACAGTCACACTACATGTCTCCTTTTTGTCAGCCTCAGTGATTGTTTCTGTTTTCTTAACCCCACTACCTGTTTCTATTTCTTCTTCATCCTCTGATTTTGTTTCTTTTTCAATTCCTTCACTGTTGTTGTCTTCCACAGAGACTGATGCTTCTTCTGCAAGAAACATTAAATCTTCAGTTAAGCAATAGACCACTTTCCCATCCTTACATTTTTTGCTACATGTAGTTACACACATTTAGTCAAACCCAATCAATAAGAACCTCTGCTTTCTGTCTAGTTCCATGTGGTTTCAAATTCAATACTCTATGTTAACAAAGATTTCTATTAAAAATTACATATTGATTGTGTTGGGATTTAACGACACGTCAACCCTTGTGGGTCATTTTGTCATCTCCAAGAAAAAGGGAAGAAAGAGAAAGAAAAGAGATAGTAGAGGTGATGATTTGTTTGTGTTGAGGTTTTACGGCTCAGTCAACCCAATGGGGTCATGTCTAGCGTGGTCAGTTTACCTAAACCACACATTTACTGGGCAGGCTTAGTCCTCTTAAGTGGTTAACCAGTATTGTGCACATTCTTTCGCCAGAAAAGAGGAGATGAAAGAAAGAGATAGGGAAGAAAGAGGGAAATGAAAGAAAGTGAAGGAACTGAAGAAACAGCAACATTCCTCCTCTACCCTTATCTGCTGCAAGGACAGCAGGCCTTGCCCAACTGTAAGCCAATATCAGTTGGGTGCCCCATTGACAAAAACTACAGGACACCTTCGCCTCACCCAACTACCCCATAACTGATATTTGTGGTCATTTTCATATCATATCATAATCGGATTTTTGATTAATGTGCAGGTACAGGGGCAACATCCACATCAGTGGGCCCCCAAATTTGCCAAAATTTACTCACTTTTCTAGATGGTTATTCCTTTCACAAATGTGTATTATTCCTGTGACAATTTAAACAAGAGGCCCAGGGGCTACGGTTCGCTCACCTGAGTGGAATAGCCACTGCAGATATGCAAATGCTATGCAACATTTTGCCAATCCTGTCATTGCAACTAATGAAAGGATCATCATTTTGATTAGTTCTTAGTTTTGAAGAAGAATGTGTTTCTTATTATTTCTTTTTTCCTATATATGGATATGACAATCAATGGAGCATGATCATTTGAACAAACTTTCAATCCTGTTTCAACAATAGGACTGACATGAAATTTGGTTAAAATTAGCCAAATGGTTTCAGAATAGAAGTTGTTGAACAGTATCATGATTTTATGCATGTATACAGCACAGGGGTAGGGGAAATAACCCCCACAGAATAAAATTTTGACTGTAACTTAAAGCTTTTGCTACTTTAATCATACATCGTAAGTTTTAGACATTTTAGCTTTTTTTTGTCTTTGTGTGTTCATTGCTCTCAAGGCTCATTCTTTTTATAATCTACAGTCGACTCTCGTTATCTCGAATTCCAAGGGACTCACTGAAATACTTTGAGATGTCCGTACCTCGACATATCAGATTTGTGGAAATGAGGAAAACAATTAATCGATTAACCACCTTTAACAGAATGAATATGTAATTTGTCTCCTAAGTTAGAGATATATTGAAAATATTGTGGAAAAGAGGCCTAAGTAGCAATTTCTCCTGTTTTCCACAATATTTTGTTGCCTCTTGGTAGATCTCTGATTAAAACAGGGACCAGATTTTCACTTCAAGACAAGTGGTTATTCGAGATAAGCGAATTCAAGATAACTAGAGTCGACTGTATTTATCTTTGTCAGCATGCAGGGACTTGCCAAACTCTCATCTTAATTGAATAAGTAAAGAAATGATTTGTTTGTTTTGTTGATGGCCCAGTCAACCCAAATGGGGTCATTAATGTCAAGCGCAGTCAGTTTACCTAACCACACTTTTACTGGACAGGCTGTCCTCTAATCAGGTTAACCAACAGAGTGCACTTTCTTTTGCCAGAAACTGACAACTGCTCTTCTTGAATCAGCTGAAGAGACAGAATGACTGTAGAAAATATTTCATGACAAAATCTTACCTATCCAGCGGGGTAAAGAAATGACTGGAATAATTTCAATTGCCATGCCCACCTTTGCTACATGTTCTGTCTCTTTACAAGGTAAGACAAGAGACCTGTTCAACAGGGTCTTCTTTCCCTGCTGGTATGCAACAGTCTTCTTTCCCTGCTGGTGCATCACACATTTTCTTTCATTTTGCCATGGCAACTAAACAAATTTGTGTTGGGGTTTTACGGCCCAGTCAACCCTATGGGGTCATGTCAAGCGCGGTCAGTTTACCTAACCACATGTTTACTGGGCAGGCTTAGTCCTCTAAGCGGTTAACCAGTATTGTGCACATTCTTTTGCCAGAAACTGACAACTGCCCTTCTTGAATCAGCGGAAGGGAGAGAATGATCGAAGAAAATATTTCATGATCAATCTCCACGAAAAAATGTTGCCGACTTCGGCGGGGGTTGAACCCGCGACCTCCTGGTCTCCAGTCGGACGGCGCATCCAACTGAGCCACCGAGGCCGGCAGGCAACTAAACAAAATGGCCACTGGTTATAAAACATATAAACTGGGTAGATAATCACCACCTGATCAAAACTGCAAAATATGGTTCACATCACTTCTCTAGTTATGGAGAAAATGCAACTTAACTATTTTCCAATTATAAGTATGGAACCTTTCTGTTGACATGACAACCAAACCAACAGACAGATCACCATAATTTTAGCTATTTTAAAATTCCCCTACTAAAGCAACATTCTTACCTACTCATGACTTTCTGTTGCCATGGCAACCACACCAAAAGGCAGATCATAATGATTTTAGCTATTTTGAATTGCCCTTAACGAAGCAAACATCACTTCACTGGCTATGGAGAAAATTCAATTTTAACCATTATCCCATTCATAGCTTTCTGTTGCCATAGAAACCAAACCAGAAGACAGACCATCAAATGCAAGTAATCTTCTTATTTCATGCCCTCAAAGTAGTCCCTATGACCAGAAATGCAAAATCAGGCTTTTCAATAAGAGTTTTTGCAAGAGGCCAGAAGACAGTTTGCGGCGGTCAATTTTTTATCATTTGTATTCATTTAAATGCCCAAAAAAAACCTTTGAGATGTCCAGAAAATGGTTTAAGGCAGTCATTTTGGCCTCCAGCCTCCTCTTAAAGCAAACCCTGCATAATTGCAGTCAAATCCACTTCTGGAATGCGCCATACTGGTTTACTGATAAGATACTGGTATATGGCAGATCCAAATGCCTGTCTGGACTGATATATCAGTCCAGGAGGGAGGTTTTCAATTTTGAGAAAAGGAAGAAGTCACGTGACAATGGGGAAGGTCTGGTGAATAAGGGAAGTGTGGTAAAACTGTAAACTTGTCTTTTTGCAAAATATGAGCAACAACATTTGGCAGACGTATGGGCTAGGGTATTATCATGCAGAAGTCAGACGCTTGTAACCCATTTCTGATAGTATTATTTTTTTTTCAATTTCTTCAATACCACATCTTTGTAGTATTTTCCAGTAAAGCTTTTGCCCTTTTTCGCAGGCACCTGTATTGCAATGCCTTCAACAGAGAAGAAGAGTGCATACAAAACCTTTTTTTGGGTGTACTTTTGGGTTGTTTGTTTGTGTTGAGGTTTTACGGCCCAGTCAACCCTATGGGGTCATGTCAAGCGCGGTCAGTTTACCTAACCACACGTTTACTGGGCAGGCTTAGTCCTCTAAGCGGTTAACCAGTAGTGTGCACATTCTTTCGCCAGAAACTGACAACTGCCCTTCTTGAATCAGTGGAAGGGAGAGAATGACCGTAGAAAATATTTCATGATCAATCTCCACGAAAGAATGTTGCCGACCTCGGCGGGGGTTGAACCCGCGACCTCCTGGTCTCCTGTCGGACGGCGCATCCAACTGAGCCACCGTGGCCGGCACTTTTGGGTTGACAGAAAAAAAAAAAAAGCTCCTTATCTAGAGAGATGAGAGCTACCAATAAATAAGAAAAAAAAAACATGAACACTTTACTTTTGTTTGGAAAAGAAAAATTTTTTTTCTTTTCCAAACAAAAGTAAAGTGTTCATGTACAAAAGTAAAGCGATAAAATGAATTCCTACCATCATTAGCTCTTGTTTCAGTTTTACTATCTTGCCCAGCTGCTTCACCATTTATATTTGCAGGCTCAACAACGGTTTCATTATCTCCATCTCCTGAAAAAAAAAAATGAATCCAAAATTCACTCTCAAGGTGACTGGATATACCTGAAGCAATCTGCTGCCATTTTACAAAGGGAGGTGACTTTTGCAGACTGAAGGAAGTTTCCTTAGTACCTTGGTACCCTAGCTGTAACTCTTTCAACCCTGGGCCCAGTAGTTAAAAACTAATGATGTCGTTAATGTATCGTTAAAACTTTGATCATTAAATATGGCATATATGCTAATATTTTTGCTGAAAAAAAAATGTTAGTAGCTTTTTTTCAGCGAAAATACCTGTGAATTAGATATTGTACTTACTAGAACAGTTAACATTTTGACCACTAATGAGCTTGTTAAGCTAACGATGCTTTGAACAACTGGGCCTTGGTTTCTAAAATGGACTCTTCCATCTCTGAGACTGAATTAAGACAAATCCATTGATACAAATAGGTGGTTGAGTCAAGAAATCAGAAACTGCATGGCAAACTAAGCAGATCCTGATGAGACCCCTCATTATGTTTGTTTGTTTGTGTTGAAGTTTTACGGCCCAGTCAACCAAATGGGGTCATGTCGAGCGCGGTCAGTTTACCTGACCACACGTTTACCGGGTAGGCTTAGTCCTCTAAGCGGTTAGCCAGTATTGTGCACATTCTTTCCCCAGAAACTGACAACTGCCCTTCTTGAATCAGCGGAAGGGAGAGAATGACCTTAGAAAATATTTCATGATCAATCTCCACCGCTCATTATGAAATGGTTCAGTCATACGCTTTATATCATATTTGTAAAAGTTTCATAATGTGAAAAGTTTATTCCTTTTTTTTTTTTTCCTTTAGTGAAAAGAACCTAATATAAGCAACCAAGTTCCTAGCTATATAATGTTCGAAAACAGGTAAAACGGGTTCTGTTATAACTGTTGTTCCTTTCATTCAGTGTGAGACGGACTTATTGATTTTATAGAAAATGGCATGAAGTATTGAAAATTCTGTGGTAGAGTGTTTGACAACATTTCCTGAACGTTTTGAGCGCTTTTAATATTCATAACAGTGTTTATTGACTGAACAATTAAACGTTTTTCGGGAATTTCTGAAGTCGCGAAAACTAATGACACTTAGATTTTATGGCACTAAGTATATGTTTTTGTTGGTAACAGTCATTAAAAACTTGTAAAAAAAAGTAGTCATGCAGCAGTACAACCAGGGATCATCCTAGAGGGTGATTTGGGAGAAAAAGTCTCCCTAAGCTGTCTGACTTCTCCCTGTCTTGAGCTGATGGGAGAAGTGAAAATAGCCATCAGAAGAGATGGCAGATCCCCCGACCGCACCGCAAATGGCCGTCTTTTTTCAATCTAGGGCATCAGAGATGTAATTTTATCAAGGGATACACTCGTTTAACCCTGCAGTGGATAACTCCACACCTGTGAATCAGGCATAGAACTCTAAAACCGTAAGTTGTAGAAACTGGATTTTGTGTTTTTCAACAAAGAAACTGAAAATAATGAGAAAAATAAGGCCCGTTGCCTGCAATGATTATAATTCTCAAACTGTAAGTCATGGAAACTGGATTTTTTGTTTGCTAGTAAGTGATTTTAAACAAAGAATCCGAAAATAATGAGAAAGAAAAATAAGGCCTGTTGGGACAGTTGCCTGCAAAGATTATAACTCTCAAACTGTAAGTCCTAAAAACTGGATTTTGTGTTTGCTAGTGAGTCATTTTCAACAAAGAATCCAAAAATAATGAGAAATATAAGGCCCTTTGCCTGCAAGGCCTGTAACTCTTCAACCGTTAGTCTGAGAAACTCAATTTTGTGTTCGCTAGTAAGTGATTTTCAACAAAGAATCCAAAAAGTAATGATAAAAATAAAGCCTGTTGCATGCATTGCTGATAAATCTGCATCCTCAGTATAAGTAAGGGAGATAACTCCAACACTCTATAGATCAGAGTTGTCCTTACATATTGTGATACACCTAGTTTATGTTCTTAGCATCTCTACTAACTATCATTAAAATGTCTCCACTGGTTAAAGAGTTATGGCCTGAACAAGATTTTACTATTAGGGGAGATAACTGAAAATAAATGGAGTAACCCATAGTTACAATTTTTAAATGCAACTCTCCTTCTTAATGTTCTAAGCATCCCTATTAATTATCACCAAAAAATCTCAACTGGTAGAAAAGTTATGACCGTCAGCAAATTTAACAACTATGGGAGATAACTCAAAAATGGAGTCAGACTTGTCTTTTGTGTACATGACATACCTACATTTTGTACTCAATGTCCTCTACAACTTATGAAGTATCATAAAAATATCTCAAAGGGTTTAAGAGTTATGGCTTGCACAAGATTTAACAACTATGGGAGATAACTCCAGAACTGAGTCAGTTAGAGTTGTTGTTCTTGTATGTGACACACCTACTCATTGTCCTCTAAAACTTGATCAAGTATCATGATAATATCTCAAAGGGTTACTGAGGTTTGGCCTGCACAAGATTTCATAACTATGGGAGATAACTCCAGAACGCAGTCAGAGTTGTCATTCTTGTACGCCACACCCCTACTCAATGTCCTCTACGTACTGGTGAAGTATCATGAAAATAACTTGTAGGGTTTTAGAGTTTAGCTAGCTAGAGTTGTTGTTCTTGTATGTGACACACCTACTCAATGTCCTCTACAACTTGATCAAGTATCATTATAATATCTCAAAGGGTTAATGAGTTATGGCCTGCATATGATTTTATAACTATGGAAGATAACTCAAGAATGCAGCCGGTAAGAGTTGTCTTTCTTGTACGCGACACGCCTACTCATATGTTCTCTACCTTATGGTGAAGTATCATGAAAATACCTTAAAGGGTTTTAGAGTTATGGGCCGCACAAGATTTAACAACTATGGGAGATCACTCCAAAATGGAGTCAGCTAGAGTTGTCTTTCTTGTATGTGACATGCCTACTCAATGTCCTCTACATATTGGTGAAGTATCTTGAAAATATCTTAAAGGGTTTCAGAGTTATGGTCCGCACAAAATTTTACAATTTTGGGAGACTATGGGAAATAACTCTAGAACCAAGTCGATTAGGGTTGTCAATCTTGCATGCGACACTCCTACCCAATGCCCTCTACAACCTGACAAAGTTTCATGAAAATAGCTCAAAGGGTATAGGAGTTATGGGCCGCACAAGGTTTCGTCTACAGACGGATGGTTTTTTGATTGAGTTGGGGTTTAACGACACATCAACCCTTATGGGTCATTTTGTGTCGTCTCCCAGAGAAAGGGAGAGAAAAGATAGAAGAGATAGTAGAGGAGATGAAAGAGAGGGACAGGGAAGAAAGAGGAACAGGAATGAAAGTGAAGAAACAGAAGAAATAAAAACATCCCCCTCTACCCTTACCTGCTACAAGGATTGCAGGCCTTGCCCAGCTGTAAGCCAATATCAGTTGGGCGCCCCGGTGACATAAGATAAAGGACACCTTCGCACCACCCAACCACCCCTGCAGACGGATGGACAAACGGATTCCAGGGAGATCGCAAAATCCCCCTTACCTTTTGGACGGGGGATAAAAATGTATAGAATGTATAGAAAAATCCAAAATTTAGACCAAAACTTCTCCCTGAAATCGTGAAATTGTCGCAAAACTTCTCCCTCGCGGAAAGCTCCAGGATGACCCCTGGATACAACTATCCTAAATTGATCTGAATGAAGCAAAGTATTTCTTTTGTATGCAGTAATTACCAATCTGATTGGCAGCTAATTGACAAATTTTGTTTACACTGGACTCTTGAGTGAATGGAGCCGTGTCAAAACTCGGAGAAAAAGAATTGTGAACCGAATTGTGACCACTGAACCGCAATGCATGGTAAATTCGGTAAATCGTTTCACCTCTAGATGATTTTCATGTATTAAAACTGTATTGTTTTGATTGCACTGTGGAAGTAAAAAAAAAAAAAAAAAAAGCACAGCATGCATTATACCCCGCCATAGCAATTATTTGTCTATGTATTAAAGTTATCGCTGCAAAAATGTCTGGAAAGAAAATGACGGTGGGACTGATAACAATCTTAAACCAGACCTTGATAATCAATGCATGTAGCAAGTTTGGTATTTACTCAAGTTATCATCCAGAAATGAAAATATGGGCATGTCTCGGGCAGATAAACCCGTAAAAATTTGACGAAATTTGCCCATTAGCAATTCCAAACCTGATCTCCTTAATGTCAATACATATAGAAAGTTTGGTAAAAATCCCTTGTTATTTACTAAAGTTATCGTCCGGAAACGAAAATATGGGCATGTCTCGGGCAGGCAACTCCGTAAAAGTTTGACGAAATTTGCCCATTAGCAATCCCAAACCAGATCTCCACAATGTCAATGCATATAGCAAGTTTGGTGAAAATCCCTTGTTATTTACTCAAGTTATAGTTCGGAAAGGAAAATATGGGCGTGTCTCGAGCAGATAACTCCGTAAAAATTTGACGAAATTTGCCCATTAGCAATCCCAAACCAGATCTTCACAATATCAATGCACATACCAAATTTGGTGAAAACCCATTGATGTTTACTCAAGTTATCATCCGGAAACGAAAAACAGACGGACAGATCAAACGGACATACGACGGACGGACGATCAACGTGAAACCATAATACCCCGCCACTATTGTGTGGCGCCACTATTGTGTGGTGCCACTATTGTGTGGCGGGGTATAAGAAAAACTATCTATGTTGTTGATGTTTTATAATGCTCCCCTTTGTTCTTATAAACCTCCTGGTGGCGTATTTAGAGAACTTTAATGCCACCACTGAAGAAACTGACCACCCACAGTGGTAGCCATCTTAGAAAAGACAAAGTCTGAAGGTATCCAAATATGAATTCTTTATCACTTAACACCGAAATCTTAGAACTATGAACCATGATCACATGATAAAGACAGGGCATCGGAATGATTTTTTTTCTTGTACAAGAAAAAGCACCAGGGTCGGCAGCTAAAAACAGGGATGTTTGGCTAACCGTAAACACACCTATTGTTTTTTTTGCCTCATTGGATTTATCTCAAAACAGAGAGTACACACTACCGGAGCTACTGGATGAAAAACACAGACACAGTGATCTTTTAGTTTCACACAGGTCTAGATAAGAGTGAATAAAGAGTAGATAAGGCAAATACTTTTCTTATTTCTCCACAAAAACATATTATGTTGTTGGTACTCATTAGAAGCACCTCAGCTTCTAATGAGTACCCACAACATATGAGGTGCTTCTAATGAGTACCAACAACATGTGTTTTGGTGGAGAAACAAGAAAAATATTAATACTTTTGGACTGAAAAAAGCATCTTATCAAGGGCTATGGTTTCATTATTTTTTAACCCAAAATTTGAATGTATAAGATAGATTTATACCTGTTTGCATTTCTCCATTCTTAGGATCTATTTCAACTGATTCCATCTTCTTTGCTTTATCTGCAACTTCCGTCAGTGTATTCTCCTCTCCTGTTGACCTGTAGAATACAGCATCCAAGTAGCTCTTTGCATGCTGGGTATTTTTTTTTTTAAATTTACCTTTTTAACCCTTCTCATGCTGAATAAATTAAGATGCCATGCCCATTTCTAATTTTCAGCCAATCAGATTACTTGATTTAGGTTCTTGATGCAAATTCACATACTGAATGACAAACAGTGCAGCTCCAGATCAGTTGGCTTCTTCAGAAGCCAACTGATCTGGATCTACACTGTTTGCAAAATCAGGGTATATCCGGGTTCAGCAGGACAAGGGTTAAAATTTACCTTTTTTTTAAAAAAAAAAAAAAAAAATCAAGAATACCATCAGTGTCATACAGTTTGGATCCAGATTAGGCCGGACATTTTGTCAGGCCTTATCTGGGTCCAATCTGTTTGCAAATGTTATCAACAGATGACAAAATTCGTCATTAGCAGGGAAATAGTTAACAGGGACTGACCCAGTACTACATTCCTCTAAATAATAGGGTTAACCAGTTTGTTTATTCCAGTTGGAGTTAAATGGCCTAGACAACACTGTTACAGTCATGCTGTGCTGGTCAGTGAACCTATTCGCTTTTTCCTAGGCAGGCTTAGTTCTTAAGCAGTGTAACAGTACTTTGTGCACATACTTTCACCAGTAACTAAGACCATCTTGAAAGGGACAGAAGGGACAGAATGTCAGCAGAAATGATTTCATGATTGATCTGCATAAGTTACATGTATGTGGCCGAGCTGGAATATACAGGTATCCCTGGATCTGCAGTCAGACACGCTACCGGCTGAGCTCCGAGATGAACGAAAAAAAAATAATAATAATAATAATAATAACACCTATTTAGTGCTCTGAAAAAGCCAAAAGGCTGATGACAACTTTAGTAAAACAGAATGTGTAACAGGAATAAGAATTTATTAAGTAAATATAGGCCTCCAGCCCAAAATACAGAGTATACAGGATTGTCAGAATTAGTAGTTGTGTCGGGTAGGACCATTTTCACTTTGAGAAATTGATTTTATCTAGGTCTAATGCCTAGTGTATTCAGAGTCTTTAATTTTCAGGATTTTGTTTACAAATATACAGAGTTTCTTAATAATGTCCGGGTTTGTCTCCTGCAACAGTCCGAATAACTCTGTCTTCTATCACCTTGTCTGTACCAGGGAGACAGATAATTTTCACGAAGTACATCAAATTTTGGACAAATGAAAAATGGGTGGAATTCAGCCTCAATTATCATACAGGGTTCGAGTTACCGATCGCCATTGTCGCCATTTGCGCAGAAAAATAAAATTTGGCACAAAAAATCATAAATTGGCGAAAGCAAGTGGCGAAAAAAATATCGCCTGAATTACCCACTACTGAGCCATATAATTGTTGCGCGTGTCTATCGCACCTTCCTTGATTGTATAATTCGCCAATTAACAACTCAATTATCGATCAGAAAACGGTAGCTGATCAAATTAACCTGAATTTGATGAAAGCGATATAAGGTCACGTGCCGTGATGCACAGTTTAACAGTAGCACCGCCCACTTCCCATGCCTTTCATCCTCAATATTCATGACGCTCTGCCGAAACTACCAATCAGGAATTAATGTCAGTCGCATCGCTTTCGTCACGGAAATTTACCGAGAATGTAATCACATGGAACCCTATGTCAAACACAAAGATGGAAAACAAATTGATTACACAAGAAATAATTATTGTCATTAATTGGTTCGGCTTATTAAAGCGGTAAGTACACTTTGACAGTGCCGACTTTAAGTAAGCATGTTTCGGTACCTTCTTATGAGCCTTAATTTTATTTGGCGATCAACGAACGTCGTCCCGAAAAAAAAAAGCACGAAAAAAACACGAATAATGCCTCGGAGGCGGACACATTAGTCTCTGATGGTCCGGATCTCGCATTCGATCCCCACAGATTGTAGCGATTTATCATGAAACACATGTATTTGCTACGGTCATTCGCTCCTTCCACTGCTTCAAGACTGGCAGTTACAGGTTTCTTGCGGAAGGGTGTTCAATGTACTGGTTAACTGCTTATTGTATAAGCATGCCCCCTCTTTTTTATTGGCGCAATTCATAAAAAAATGCTGTTCCCCATTCCATTTCGCATAGACCCGACTCGAAAAGCAATTGCAGTAAACTCCCTTTTAAGTCAGTTGTAGTTAGCTCCCTTAAAACAGTAAAACCTGCTGTGTTAGAAACTTAACCCACATTTATCAGGGTACAAATGAATATTGTTATGTTATTCTCTTACAGTATAAAACATTAATAACATTATATTTATTGGCTTATACAGCACTTTTCAGAACTTTCGTTTCCATGTAAAGTGTTCCATTTTTGTGTCTTCAACATTCGATATGCAAAAAAAAAGACTTATTAAAGGTATTATTAATTCATGACATTGTAATTAATTAATTACAGCAGAAGTTTTAAAAATCAGTGTGAGAATTAATTTCAAGTCCCCCACACATTTCACATTATACTGACTCTTGAATCTATTGCTGCAATCAAAGGAATCAGTAAATGAACACCTTTTTTCTGACAAGATAATTCTTTGGCGAAAACTGGCCAAAATTTGGCTCAAAGTTAAAGAAAATGGCACAAAAAAAATCAAATTAGTGAAAATGGTGGCAAAAGAAAAAAAATCCTAGTGCGAACCCTGTCATAGGTTAGATTTATTTAAACAGAGATTTTCCGCAATTTCAAATAGTTTGAACAGTGGGTTTTTTTCTGTAACTGATTTTCTAATAATTCGAACAACCGGATCAATATTTATCTTTGACCTGTTTGAACTAAAAGGAAATCCACTGTACCTACAAGATTGTAAAAACACCCAGCAATGACTCAGATAAGTCTGTGCATCTGCACAGTCTCATGGGTCTAGATAAAAGTGGGTATCTGGTAAATATTTTTCTTATTTCTTGACGAAAATTTATCTTATTTCTCGACGAAAACATATGGTGTGGGTACTCATCAGAAGCGCCTCACCGAGGCACTTCTAATGAGTACCCAAAACATATGTTTTTGTCAAGAAATTTTAATTTCCTTTGATAGAATGCCTTGAATGGAATTTGAAGAAAATAGGCCCTGGGGTTTCAAAGTTGTTCAAAAGTGTGGAAGAATGTATGACAATGGACGGCATTCAGAAACCTGTGCTACTAATAGCATGTGTTTTGCCTTGAATCCCTCAACCTAATAAAAAGGGCCAACAGGAGCATGGATCCAAGCCAAAACACTTATGAGTAACTTGCACAGTGTAACACAGTCCAGGAGGACCTGAGCATAATGCTCATAAAAGAGAGTGCCACATTATTACACGGCCATGTAAGCTAATTCTGCGCATCTGCTAATCCTACTCATTCAACTAATTTTGGACAAACATCAAAACTATTTTGTTTTGGTACATCATTTTCATAAACAGATTAGAAACAACTTAAGAGAGTATAAAAATCAATTTCAAGTGGCATATCAAAATGTGTGCAATAATGATTATGAAATCCTCATATTAACTCTTAAAGTGCCAGTCACAACTATTGTCGTCTGCTTGTCATTTTAAAAGTCATTTTTGCAAACAGTGTGGACCCAGATCAGACTGCTCCTCTAGGAGCAGTCTGATCTGGGTCCACACTGTTTGCCTGTATGCAAAAATAGGTTTGAAAAGTCTGCAAGAATATTCAGAGACAACATTCACAGACAACATTTTCAGATGCAGTTTTTCTTGGCGCTTTAAGGATTAATATAAAAATAACATGCCATTGTCTTCACACAAATCGCAACTGACAACAAGACTGCTGCAAGAAAATACAAACTTTATTAGTCAATTTTCAGAAACGCAGTGCAAGTCATACTGTACTGGACAAGCAGTCTTACAGTCTGCTCTTCCAATACTGGACAAGTAGCATATCCCAATGCGAATGGCTATGTGTCCTGTAGTATATTGTAAACCTGGGATAATAAAAGCCGTGGTCATACTTTATGCATTAAGCATACATATTTTTTACATAACGCAGCGTATTGGATGTCTTCAGTGTATTTTCGAAAATTTAGACAGTTGGCTTTCAGAATCTGACAAGGGCCTAAGCGGTCACACGACTTACGAAACACTCAGTGCTTGCACTAACTGTCAAAATCAGAAGGTCCCAGCACTTCCTAGCTCCAGTATCTGGAAGTCCTGGTGATCAAATTTTTTCACTCACTTTCAGAAATTCAACCTCAATATTCTTAAACTCTCATTTATGGATTAAAACCTCCATTCTTAAGCTAAATAACACATAAATTCATTCTAAATTTTTGTTATAAATGACTAAATATCTTTAAAAGTTGGCAGTCGCAGACTTCCTGGCATTGATTTTTGGAAGTCCCTGGGCAATTTTTGGGAGTCTCTGACTCCCAGACTTCCCTTAATGCAAGCAATGAATACTATCGAAATATCCGTGAAAAATCAGGAATACCTGTGAAAGACACCTACATGTATATATTTCTAAGCGATTCAATGGATTTTGCGTGTCACAAAACTAGGGTGCCGGAATAAGTGTTTTGAAATGATACATCTAATCTTCTTAGAATTTGACGTGCAAAGTAGGTCAGGGTACCGTTCGGTGTCAAGGACGGATATATATGATGTCGCACAACTACCCTGAAGGTACTGTACTATTTGGTATATTTCTGGTTTTTTTAATCGAAAAAAAAAAAAGAAACATCCATGACCCATGTCCCTATGGGCGAAAGCCAATATTATTTGGTGTCATTTTGCAATCAAAAAGGGAAAGTCAGACTGTTATTGAGGAGGGGGTCAATGTTTGCAGACAGTGAGAAGGTACAGTTATGTTTCCAAAATGCATTTCTTATAAACTGAACTAATATTGAGCAAATGAAAGTACAAACCTGCGGTATACTGCAGTATGTACTGTGGTACATGGGTGTGTACTGCAGTATACCGCAGTAGTTTCCAAAGGCGGTACCCAGCCCTAATCTACATTGTAATTTTTTCAAAAGTTTCTGTTATGTGAGGTAATGGTGTGTACCGGTACACGGTTTTATCGAAGAACCAGTTATTTACGTTCGATAGATATACCGAATCGAACATTGCACTATCGATCAAAGTATCGAATCAGTATCTACCTGTCTTTCGGTTGTTTTTAGCCTTCAAATTTCCATAAAAAGTCCCATTTGTTTCGCGTGCAACAAAACAAAACAAAGTCTGCCATTTGCAAAGAATGTTATTGTCACGTGATTAATTCCCCTCCAAAAGATCATCAGAGGGATACTATTTTCCGGGATGACTCGGAGCTGCTCTTTCGGTTGTACTACCGCTGTATTCGGCAGCAAAACCAATTGACAGATTTAGGTTGTAGGTATAGAAGACATGCGTGAATATGCCCGGGATTAGCCATCTGTTCATTTACATGTAGATCTATGTGCAACAGAAAAATATGATCATTGACAGGTACTTGATTGCGCAACAACAACAGATTATTACGGTACCTAGTTTGACTTAATAGAGAACTCTTTTTTGCGCGAAGGTAAATTCTGCGGGAAATTCGAATTTTCCCACAAACATTGTCGTCTGCTAGAAAGCTGCCCTCTGCAAGAAAAAAAAAAAAAAAAAAAAAAATGCCGCCTCAAAAAAGCAAGGTGTGGAGCTATTTCCGTAAGCAAATGAATCTGTGTTTTAGCCGCCATTTTTAATCTTAGATTTCTCTCACATTAAATAACATTTTCGCGTATTTAAGGGTAAATACTGAAGTATTTTTGTAAAAAATGGATTACATTTTTACAGCTTATAACAAGAATTATGCATAGGGAAGAATTTATCATTGACAACATGATAAAGGTAGGATATGCACCCGGCTTAGATGGTATAAGTTCATGTAACCACACCTTGCAGCTATGTTACTAAGCAGGTTAGCATGCAGCAGAGGGTGTCTAACAGCCAACAGGTACATAAGGATGGGAATCGGGAAAAGTACTAAGGCTACAAATGGATAAGACATGGTATAAAGGGCTACAAAAGCTATGAAACTAGAAAATAGTTCAATTTTGTGTCTTAGATAATGTATCAATGATATATCGAATATCGATCATTTTGTATTGATACATATATCGTATCGATAGTTTTGATCGATACCCAGCACTAATGTGAGGATTTAAAAGACAGCAGAGCAGGTGGTTAATGATCAAAATGATCACCGACTCTTATCCCCACCTTTCATATATTAGTAAAGTGTGCCTTAATTAATTGATAATTATTTGTTAATTGACCCCCCGTTAATCCTCTGTAACTATGACTGATTCAGTTATCTCCCTGCAGTACTTCCCTCCAGCACCCGTCAGAAAGATCAAACAGGTAACTGAAATGGGCTCCTGTACTAAGTAACGTTGTCACCGACTGGCTTGCACTGTTTCATGGGGAATAAAAAATATTTGTCCAATGAAATTTGGAACTTCCAACACAAAAAATTGATGACGGATTATCAGCTATTTCAAAATGGCGTCCACCAGTGAACTTCAGGGATGAGAATCATATTTACTGAAAAAAAGCTGAAACCCCCTATACTCCCTTCCAAAAAACACCAGATCTGAACAGATCAGACAGAACCTGTTTGTTTGTGTTGAGGTTTTACGGCCCAGTCAACCCAATGGGGTCATGTCGAGCGCGGTCAGTTTACCTAACCACACGTTTACTGGGCAGGCTTAGTCCTCTAAGCGGTTAACCAGTATTGTGCACATTCTTTCGCCAGAAACTGACAACTGCCCTTCTTGAATCAGCGGAAGGGAGAGAATGACCGTAGAAAATATTTCATGATCAATTTCCACGAAAGAATGTTGCCGACCTCGGCGGGGTTGAACCCGCGACCTCCTGGTCTCCAGTCGGACGGCGTATCCAACTGAGCCACCGAGGCCGGCCTCAGACAGAACCCGCAAAGTTTCCAAAACTAAAAACTCGATGAAAAAAAGCTGAAATTTGCCAAAAAGCTGAAGCTTCTCATCCCTGTAACTTGCAAATTCCTGTCGATTTCAAAGGCGATTTTAGAGGTCATATCAGAAAAAATAGTTTATTTTCTGGACACAATAAACTAGTATACTAGATAAAATTTCAGAAGTAAATGTGAAAAATGTCCCTGATACTGAAGTAACAAACTGGAAGCTCAGTGGGTGGGGTGATCGCATGAATCGGCACCAATACACAGAATAACATAAAGTGATTTCAGCGGTTCCAGCACAGGCATAGAGATGTTCGTCGAACTACACAATCATTATATCCAGAAAAATTCTAATCAAAATTGATGAAAACAAATTATTTCAAGGAATCGCCCATTTTGGGACATCTGCATTGGTGATTTCCATTACAATTTCAGTTTATCCTTTGACCCAATGGCTGTTGATCAGCAATATATATCATATAATAGTCCAGATCCCCACCCACTCAATTATCAATATAGACATCACCTTACTCAGACATGGGTTGTAATTTTGCTGTTTCCTAGCTCTTAAACACTTTTCGCTGAGACGTCACTTAGCCATTTTGTAGAACTAATGTCAACAGAAAATATGCCGGAATGAGGAATCGCGTCAGCTACGGATGTAAGAGAAAATCGATCATTTCCCTCGCTGACAGTCTGGTGCAGAGTCTCGGCTACCCTGTACGGAAATACCCAGTTTTGTAACCTGTTGTTTGATTGGACGATATATTTGAAGAAAGACGAAACATCGATAACAGGAAGAAGAATATCAGATTAAAATAATTGTTAAAGCTTTATTGGGGCATTTCATGAATTAAACTCTATTTTAAATGGAAAATTCTCACGATATAATCCAATGGTACGGTATAAAATTCATATGATATAAAGACTCTCCCATTTAAATTTTTTGTTTGTTTGATTTGGGCTTAACATCGCATTCAATAATCTTTCAGTCATATCACGACGGTGTCTGGATGTGACAGGGAGCTCAATGCTCACTTTTAGAGTGCTGCCTCACTGAAATATCATGCCCCAGACACTTTGACATGATATTCCACCCAGTCACATTATACTGACACTGAGCTGACCAGTTCCGATTCCTAGCTCTGCTTTCTTAATTCTGAGCGCCAAGCGAGAGAGCAGCTAGTACCATTTTTGAAGTCTTTGGTATGACCCGGCCGGGGATCGAACCCGCAACCTCCCGGTCTCCCATTTAAATAAGTTTTGTACTAGCAAGGATTCGTTTATAAAAAATCATGATTTGGAGAGTTTCTCATCAAGAGGATTCTTCTTGGGCGATTTCGTCTTTTAGCAAGAAAGTTTTGCCTTTCTATTTTCCTCTGCTAAAAAAAAATGCTGCTCGTTCAATGTCGCCAGCTGTACTGTTAACTGGTAGATTTCCTCCACTGACTTTGTGAAGAAACATCCTTCTTGTTGTTGACACAATCCAAGCAGAAAATTTTGACCAATCAAAACACCTTATAAACCTGTGTTCGGTTTCATTGTTTAGCAGGGTGGCCGAGATTCTGCACCAGACTGTGAACAAAGGAAACGATCGATTGTCTCTCGCATCCCTAGCTTACGTGGTTCCTCGTACCAGCATATTTTAGGTTGACATTAGTTCTACAAAAACGGTTAAGTGACGTCTCGGCGAAAAGTGTTTCAGATCTAGGAAAAAGCAAAGTCACACCCGTGTCTGAATATGGTTATCCACCATGTCTATATGGATAATTGAGTGGGTGGGGATCTGGACTTATATATGATATATATGGCATGTTCTCATAATTCCGTTCATCCCCATAACTCCGTTAACCTTCTGCTTAGAATAATATGAAAACAAATCTTTCTGTAATTTATGCCACATTAAAATTAACAAGAAATAACTAACATTATAGCTGATTTTTTTTAAGAAAATCAGTTATCACTTACAATTTTATGCATAAAAATCAAAATTTATCACAAAAGGCTAAATATTTAGGGGGTACCCCCAAAAAATCACTAACCAGTGACAAGCATGTGAATGAATACAAATAGTATCAACAATTTTAGAACAGTTATAGTTTAAATTAAATGTTCATTATATATAATATGCATAAATTGAATCTGGTTGCCTGTGATAAACAAATTTAAGTGAACGGAGTTATGAGATCATGCCCTAAAAACCCCCTTCATATTCTGAAAAGTGTAGAATTTAAAGATATGATATTTATTTCTTTTAATATGTATAAAATATATGCACATAAAACCATTTTTGCAATAAAAAATGATAGCAGGATTGCTCAACCTTAGGTGAACGGAGATGGGTTTCCAGGCTATTGCTGATCAAACAGCCAGCGGTTTGACCCCCAGAATTCATGCGAGGGGGGGGGGGGGGGGTTTGATTGGAAAAAAAAGTGTTGTCCCAAACAGTAAAAATATGGAAGTCGTGATTTCAATGTTTGGAACTGCGAATTTAACGGTTTTGATTTCACCGAGAAATCAATGTTTCACTGAAAAGCATGAAAGAAAGTCGCGTTTCGGAGGGATAGTGGGGAGCTGAGAAAACAACAAAGATTATTGGTGATATAAAACGAAAAAGTTCACAAACATCACAGCAAATAAACGAATATAAAAATGAAAGTAACTGCTACTGCAAAAATCAGGTCCAATATTCGTTATTACAAAAAGGAGGAAGTTCATGCAATGCGTAAAATATTTGTTCCGCAAACCACGCACATCGAAGTTGATCCTAACGAACCGCAAGTATCTGAAATTGAGCCTATGGACAAGAGTGTTGCCAAAGGCAACGTAACGCACCGCATTGCCCCAAAACGGCGAACCTAAACACCGGAAAGAACTAAAAAGTAGCAAAAAATAAATAAATAAATAAAAAATAATAATAATAATAATAATAATAAATAAAATAAATAAAATAAATAAAAATAAATAAATAAATAAATTAACCCATATATGTCGAGTTGACTCTTCTACTTTAACTCTTTGTACTGGTCAATTTCCAATAGAACGGGTGTCTGACTGATTTTTATTATTACCATGATTTATAGAAATTCCAATTTTATCCCATTTAATGCAAACAATGTTCAGCCTGATCAGACGCCCCGTTCTCCGGCGTCTGATCTGGGTCTACACTGCCAATGTCCCTTTTATGGGACGCTAGACATAAATGGGTAAGATTTTTAAAAACAAGTACAACGCGCAAAATACGTAAAAAGACATAGACATAGTCATAGACACAGACTTTTTAATTAGTGTCGAAACTTATGGAAAAAAGGTAAGAGAAAGTCCAGGGAGTTCCACAATTACAAGCCGCCGCCCATCCCAGACACGAAGAGGAAGAGGAAACAGACAAATCCAAACAAGCGCAAATCGAGCAAACGTATAAAAAGCACTAAGATTGGCTCTCTCTTCCCCAAGCGAGGTAATCGCAATGCCAAAAAGACTGAAAAATACAAGAACAAATAACACAAGGCAAGACTTGAAACAAGTCGCCTCGTAGAATAAATTAAAAAGCAACAAAGAGTAAGACTAACACCGGGACTACCACCTTAGAGCGGTCAGTAGAACTATTGTCATTTCGACATCTCTTGGAAAGACGTTTTTTGCTCGGCGTTTTATTTTAAATGAAAATATTTTGTTCTGGTTGACCATATCTTGTCAGAAACCATTTGTCTTTTATGTTTCTGTGTTTTATTCTCAAATATTTACACAAAAATTAAAGTTACGGCCAAAAGTTGCTATTTCTATAGTAATGTGATTTTTTGGAATTTTTGTCTAAGAAAATACTTTTTACTTTTCTTTGCTGAATTTGAATTATTGACGTTTTACAACAATATTGTGAAAATTTCAGAAAAATTGAACAAGTGGAACTTGTTGAAAATTTGGCTCCAAGTTACCTACCCTACAGATTTTGGCATGATTTGGCTTCATTTTTACTATGGGAAAAAGAGAAAATATTTGATTTTTTAAAAAAATAATAACTAGAATAAAACTTTTTGTACATAGGTAGTTACGACAAATGGTTTTGCATTAAATCATGACAAAAGTTTGCAAATTTACTTCTTCTGTGTAAAGCGTCAAGCAAAAAACGACTTTCTGAAAGATGTCGAAAGCACAGTAGAGGCCCAAGTGGGTCAGAAATCGCTCACCTGGATTAGGCTATGATATGTTACATTGTGCCATGGTGGCCATCTTGGCTATCAGATCAGATTGCCTTTAGCAGTTCAGAATCTGATGTTGTTTGAAGAGTTTCAAGATTGCCACCATGGCCGTCATCTTGGATACTGGAATGATTCAGCAATTCTGAATCTCCATTTCACCCCGATGCCTCCCATCAAGTTTCAACCTGACTGACTGTTTGGGAGGAGATGTAATTTGAAGAATTTCAAGATGGCGGCTATCTTGGACATTGGAACAGAAGGATTTTAGCAATTCTGAATTTCCATATCACCCCAATGCCTCCCATCATGTTTAAGCTCAATCAGACTTACCCTTCGGTAGCAGATGTGATTCAAGATTTTCAAGATGGCTGCCATGGTGGCCATCTTGGATACCAGAACGGAATCATTTTAGCAATTCTAAATCTCCATGCTGCCCCGATGCCTTCCATCAAGTTTCCCCTCCATCCAACTTACTGTTCGGGAGCGGATAACAATTGAAGACTTACAAGATAGCCGGAGGAGATGTTGTTTGAAAATTTTCAAGTAGGCTGACAATTTTAGCAATTCTGAATCTCTATGTAGCTTTGATGCCTCCAATCAAGTTTTGACTCAATCAGACCTATGGTTTGGGAGTAGATGTCGTTTGCGGCCATCTTGGATATTTGAACGGAATGATTTTAGCAATTCTGAATCTATGTGTCACAGTGATGCTTCCTATCAAGTTTTGGCTCAATCCAACTTACGGTTTGAGAGACGATGTCATTTGAAGAATTTCAAGATGGCGTCCATGGCGGCCATCATGGATATAGGAACGGTACAACTTTAGCAATTCTGAATCTTTATGTTGCTCCAATGCCTCCCGTCAAGTTTTGGCTCAATCCCACCTACGGTTTGGGAGGAGATGTCGTTTGAAGTATTTCAAGATGGCCACCATGGCGACCACCTTGAATTTGGGAACACAACGATTTTATCAATTCTGAGTCTTTATAACTCTCCAAATCCTCCCGTCAAGTTTCAGCTCAATCTGACTTTGTTTGGGATTAGATGTCGTTTGAAGAATTTCAAGATGGCCACCATGCTGCCATCTTGGATATCTGAATGGAACGATTTTAGCAATTCTGAATCTCTGTGTCAGTGTGATGTTTCCCATCAAGTTTTGGCTCAATCCAACTTTCGTTTTGGGAGGAGATGTCGTTGCCATCTTGGATATCGGAACGGAACAATTTTAGCAATTCTGATTCTCTGTGTCACTGTGAAGCTTCCCATCAAGTTTTGGCTAAATCCAACTTACGGTTTGGGAGGAGATGTCGTTTGAAGAATTTAAAGATGGCCACTATGATATCGGAACGGAACAGTCTTAGCAATAATTCTGAATCTCTATGTCGCTCCGATGCCTCCCATAATGTTTCGGCTCAATCTGACGTATGGTTTTGGAGGAGATATCGTTTGAAGAATTTCAAGATGGCCATCGTGGCGGCCATCTTGGATATCGGAACTGAACAATTTTAGCAATTCTGAATCTCTGACAACTGTCACTGTGATGCCTCCAATCAAGTTTTGACTCAATCTGACTTACGGTTTGGGAGGAGATGTCGTTTGAAGAATTTCAAGATGGCCGCCCTGGAATGGAACGATTTTAGCAATTCTGAACCTCTGTGTCACTGTGATGCCTCCCATCAAGTCTCAGCTCATTGGACTTTGGGTTTAGGAGGAGATGTCGTTTGAAGAATTTCAAAATGGCCGCCCTGGCGGCCATTCTGGATATCGGAATGGAACGATTTTAGCAATTCTGAATCTCTGTGTCACTGTGATGCCTCCCATCAACTTTCAGCTCAATTGGACTTAGGGTTTAGGAGATGTCGTTTGAAGAATTTCAAATGGCCGCCCTGGCGGCCATTTTGGATATTGGAACGGAACGATTTTAGCAATTTTGAATATCTGTGTCACTGTGATGCCTCCCATCAAGTTCAGTTCAATCAGACTTGGGGTTTGGGAGGAGATGCCGTTTGAAGAATTTCAAGATGGCCGCCATCTTGGATATCAGAATGGAACGATTTTAGCAACTTTAAATCTCTGTGTGACTGTGATGCATCCCATCCAGTTTCAGCTCGATCGGATTTAGGTTTTAGGAGGAGATGTCGTTTGAAGAATTTCAAGATGGCCGCCCTATCTCTGTGTGACTGTGATGCCTCCCATCAAGTTCCAGCTCAATCGGACTTAGGGTTTAGGAGGAGATGTCGTTTGTAGAATTTCAAGATGGCCGCCCTGGCGGCCATCTTGGATATCGGAACGGAACGATTTTAGGTATTTTGAATTTCTGTGTCAGTGTGATAAAAAAAAGTAAGAGAAAAGTCCAGGGAGTGCCACAATCACAAACCGCAGCCCTTCCCAGACATCAAGAGGAAGAGGAAACCGACAAATCCAAACAAGCACAAATCGATCAAACATATGAAAAGCACTAAGATTAGCTCTCTCTTCCCCAAGCGAGGTAATCGCAATGCTAAAAGGACTGAAAAACACAAGAACAAAACAAAATGGCACAAGGTAAGACATACAACAAATCGCTTCGCAGAATAAACTACAATTCACCAAAGAGTAAGACTAACACCGGGACCACCGCCTTAGAACGGTCAGTAGAGTAAACCACCGGGGGCTTTAAAGCACTTTTACAGCTAGCCAACTTCACCCTGGGTCCCGATGCTACTCTTAATACAGAAATACATAAAAATTCGGTTCGCATAAAGGCTCCCAACTCAGTCCATGCATCAAAGCGAAAACAATAAAATCAAATTAATCACTATAATACACAAAGACGAGTACTCATGTCTAATTCTACTGTATGCCAGAGTAAATGAAAATCAATAGTTGAACCACGGCGGGCCAAGCTAAAGACATATCGTCAAGCTCCAACCCACTGGTTAAAGTTTTACGAAGAGGCCGTCATTGAGTCTGAGGCCCAAACCGCCGTCGTGCAATTAAAGAGTGAAGCATAGCCATCAACAATGATTGGGTCGACAACTAGGCATGCAGTCTGCCGCATAATATTCAGGCTATAGCAATTTTGAATAGCTGTGTCACTGTGGTGCCTCCCATCAAGTTTCAGCTCAATCGGACTTAGGGTTTGGGAAAAGATTTCGTTTGAAGAATGTCAAGATGGCCACCATGGCGGCCACCTTGGATATCGGAACGGAACGAATTTATCAATTCTGAATCTCAATGTTGCCACAATGCCTCCTTCTTAGTTTCAGCTCAATCCAACTTATGGTTCTGGAGGAGATGTCGAAAATGTGAAACGCTAACGACGGACGGACGACTGACAACAGGCCATTGCATAAGCTGACCTAGAGCAAAGCTCCAGGTGAGCTAATAAGATAAAGACAGTAAAGTTCCAACCCCTGAAGGTAACCCATATCCACAGATGGAGGATATGGTTAACACTGAGGAAGGATTGAGAAAACTGCTCCGGAAGAGTAACCCCAGTATAGCTTCAGGACCTGACATGATTCCAGCCAGACTGTTGCAGGAATGTGCCGATGAACTGGCTCCACTCTTGGCTAATATCTGCAACAACAGCTTACAGACAGGAATAGTTCCCCAAGACTGAAAGCAGGCCAACGTTTCGGTTTTTAAGAAAGGCCAACGATACGAAACCTCCAATTACCGACTAGTTTCACTGACCTGTCTATGTTGTAAGATAATGGAGCACGTCATTGTCAACAATGCCATGAAGCATGTGGACAACTACAAGATTTTATCTGACTGTCAACATGGATTTAGAGCCAGAAGAAGTTGTGAAACTCAGCTTGTCACTTTAGTCCACGAATTGGCTACTTCACTAGACAAGGGCATGATCATCCTTGACTTTTCCAAGGCGTTCGATCGTGTTCCGCATCCATGACACCTGACCACTATGGCATCAGAGGCAATGTCCACGACTGGATCACTCCATTCCTTACAGGCCGTCCTGAAAGAGTTGTCGCTGAAAGAGCTATATCAGACAGTATACTAGTAATCAGTGGGGTTCCACAAGGGTCTGTCCTTGGCCCTTTGCTCTTTTCACGACCTCTTCCAACGACCTTCCAGATAAGCTAAACTCCAAAGCCAGACTTTTTGTTGATGATTGTATTGTATACAGAACCATTAGGGGACCAGAGGACTGTCATACGCTACAGGAAGACCTACATACACTAGCTGAATGGGAAAGAAAATGGGGGGGGGGGGGGGCGGGGGGGGGGGAGGGGAGGGAGGAGTTTCATCCACAGAAATGTAACGTTCTGAGGGTTACACGAGCTCGTTCTCCAATCCAGCATCCTTGCAGATTGAAAGGACAACTCCTTGAAATACAAGACAGTTCCAAATACCTAGGAGTTGATCTTCAGTCATCTCTTTCTTGGAAGAACTACATAGACAGAGTCATCAAGAAAGCAAACAGCACACTTGGGTTCCTGCGTAGAAACTTGAAAACAGCCAGTGAAAAAGCAAAGATCACTGCCTACTTAAGTATGGCTAGAACAAACCTAGAATACTGTTGCTCAGTATGGAATCCCCATCACAAAGAACAGATAAGGAAGCTTGAAATGGTACAGCGACGTACTGCAAGGTATATCACACACCGTTACAGGAATACCAGCAGTATATCTTCAATGCTTCAGTACCTACAATGGAAATCCCTGGAATCAAGAAGATCAAAGATCCAACTGATACTCTTCTATAAAGTTGTCCACGACCTAGTCAACAAACAGGTATCTGACTATTTGACTCCAGCATCAGGCAGAACCAGATCTGCACACTCCAAAAAGTTCAGACAATTTTTAACATCAAATAACTCATTTAAATTTTGTTTATATTTCTTTTTTTTTTTTTTTTCTTTTTTTTTCTTCCAAGAACCGTTTCTCTATGGAATTCCTTACCAGCTTCTTTAGCTGAGGTTCCTTCACTGGCGTTCTTCAGGAAGGAGCTGGCTTCCATCTCAATCTAAACAAGTGTAGGAGCCCATGCACCATCTAACTTTCCTAAGGGGGACCTATGCTGTCGGGGACGTAAAGACCCTGGTAACGCCACGGAAGGCAGTTTGGTCTTCTCTGGGTGAGCCAAAAGTGGCTGGGGAGACTTTCTTCCTTCAGTTATTTTTATGTTGTATTCATTTGTTATAGAATATTTAGTCATTGATCTCAGTACTTTTTATGTTATGTCTTAATTATTACTGTGATTCTTCTATCTGTCTATATACTCTTTGTTTTCATCTTTCCAAGCGTGAACCACAATGAAAGCAACCCGTTGTATATAGTTGCGGTCATGGTACCAAAGCCGTAATCCAAACTCATAAATCCATAAACGAATGACGAATCAGAATGTTTAGACCAACAGACATGGACCCCAGAACAAAGGGTGTAATCAGGCGTCCGCGGATAGTAAGCATTACTTGGTAAACAAGCTTCGCCCACCATGCCCATAATAGTCAATTGACGGCTCAACGTAACGATGTAGCTGTAGAATAAACCATCGGGGGGGGGGGGGGGTGGGGCGGGGGGGGGGTGGAGTTGCGCTTCACCCTGGGTCC
The DNA here is from genome assembly GCA_964016985.1 of Anodontia alba. NCBI lineage: Eukaryota > Metazoa > Mollusca > Bivalvia > Lucinida > Lucinidae > Anodontia > Anodontia alba. Next base: position 32,113,348 of record OZ024826.1, on the reverse strand, counting down.
CGATGCTACTCTTAACACAGAAATACATAAAAAATCGGTTCGCATAAAGGCTCCCCATTCAGTCAATGCATCAAAGCGAAAACATAAAAATCAAATTAATTAATCACTATGATAAACAAGGACGAGTACTCATGGCAATTCTACTGTGTGCCAGAGTAAATGAAAAACAATAGTTGAACCACGACGGGCCAAGCCAAAGGCATATCGTCAAGCCCCAAACCACTGGTTAAAGTTTTACGAAGAGGCCGTCATTGAGTCTGAGGCCCGAACCGCCGTCGTGCAATTAAAGGGTGAGGCATAGCCATCAACAATGATTGTGTTGATAACTAGGCATGCAGTCTACCGCATAATATCCAGGCTATAGCCAATTCCTTTATAATGGTTAATTAGTTTTCTGAAATTCTCCGAAAAGTTAGATTTTCCCATATTTTTTTCTAAATCTGTACACTAAGTTACCGTAAAATTCGGGTTCCGATATATCTTGTTGCAGAAGTGTTTTCAGACCAACGTTATACATGTATTTTTTTTTATAACATAAGCCCAGTAGAGCTTTTATTTCGACAAATAATGATAAAGATGACAAGTAAAAATATCACATACAAGAAATAGATAATCAATATGTAATATATATATAAAGTATACAACTACTCACACGATGCAATGCATAATGCCACAGCAATGGGTCCATCAACCGCCTGGCTATAAGATGAAGCCACCGCCAGCACAGAACGCACACATGAACATGTCATACGTACTGCATCACAACCTTTGTTACAAAGGAAATGTTGCAAAACAAGTAAAAGTCTGTAAGGAGTTATCTCCCGCAAAAGAGTCACTTGAACAGGAAAACAAAAGGAAATGGAAACAGGTTGGCGGGAGGAGGGAAAGTTTATTGAAAATACATGTATGTGAATTTTAAAGATTGATCGAGCCTTGTCATGGGCTCAGATTGAAATTAACAAAGGTATACTGGATGGTAATAAAAGTAAAAAAAAAAAAAAAAAAAAAAAAAAAAAAAAAAGAAAAAAAAAAAAAAGAAGAAAAACTTTAATAAAATTTCTGAAATCATAATTTGACATCGTGATATTAGCAATTATTTAAGATCTTGTATATATGAGGGTGCCAATTTATTTACACTTTCGAAAACTTCACATGCCATTACTTTTATTCTGTTAATATGAAGTAGATTTGCCTTATTTACATTAAAAGAATGTTTGTAAGGAAGAAAACTAATCGTAACTTATAAACCTCAAGACTCTTTCCTGTATCTTTTTTTTTATTATTATTTTAATAGTATTAGCCTTGCTGCAAACGTGCCAGGCTAAGGGACAGTAAATAAAATTGGACTGATAAAAGAGCTGTAAATAACAGGTTTTCCATTTTTAGTTAAAAATCTGCCTAAGACGCAAAACAGTCGTTAAAATATAGCAAACAGACCAAATTTATGAGATAAAAGTCTATTAAGACTATTTTATAACACATATAATTACATCTTATATTTAAGTTTTATACCTTTAAAATGCAGGTATTCTAAACAAAATATATGAAGTTTTAGCTAGCGCTAATGATTTCAGACAGACTTAAAATATATCTGATATATTACTTAAAACATGGGACGGGATGACCTGGGGAGGAGAAGGCTAGTAAAAATCTCAGTTGTCCGGTTATTATATGTAGGAAAAAAGTTGATACAAAAATGTATCAACCTGACTAACAAACAAACAAAAAAAATAAATAAAAAAAATAAACGGGCATGTTCCATTATCAGTAGATAAATACAGATCAAGATTATTGTTATCCTAGTCGGTGGTTTAGTGATGACATCCATATTTGTTCGAGTAGACAATACAACCGTAATTTAATTATCAATTTTCAAAAATACATGTCTATGGTCACAGATGAAACAGTGTAAATCATAACTTTCTAACTTGGAATACAATGATTTTTTTCTTCCTTTTGTTCATGTAAAACCATTTTATGTACAGTCGACTCTCGTTATCTCGAAGTCCAAGGGACTCTCTGAAATACTTAGAGATAACCGTACCTTGACACATCAGGTTTGCAGAATTGTCAAAAAGATACTGAATCGAACAACAACACTTAACAAATGAATATGTAATCTGACTCCTGAAGATAGAAATATATTGAAAATATTGTTGAAAAGAGAAGAAATTGCTCCTCTCTTTTCAACAATATTTTGCTACCTGTTGTTAGAGTTCCATTTTAAAATATGGACCAGATTTCCACTTCGAGATATGTGGTTATTCGAGATAAGCGAAGTCGAGATAACGAGAGTCGACTGTACTTCATATGTGCGTCAATAGATTCTGTACGCATGAGCTTACCAGTACACTTATTGGTGACGTCATATCCATCGTTATTAGATACTGTAGAATGTAATAACATATGACAAAGGCTTTGATATGACTAGGTGTGCGCACAGATTTATGTAAATCCGTGCATTTTATATTTGCTCGAAGACACTTTTTTCACTTGGCGAGGTCCATATGCTTTCCTAACACTGTTTGAATTGTCATTACGAAAACACGCCTATTCAAATATACTGAAAATTTTACCACCAAAAAATGAAAATTTTCAGATAAAAATTCTAATATTTTTATATTCTCGGCGAGGCGGTTCTAACGAGTACCCACAATCTGTTTTAGAGCAGAAATAAGAAAAATAATGTCTACCCCTATAAACCCCAGTTTTACTATATAAAAGTGTGGTTTAAGGGGGTCAAAATTATATAGGCATGTTTTCGTGATGGGATGCATAGGTTGCTTGGCTTTTCAGCACATGCACAACTGGGAGAGAGCTGGGAAGAATATTAATACCAATGTGAGATGGCACTTCTGAGGCCGTCAACTGTCTCTAGGCGCACTATACCGTCCTCTAAATGATTCCAGACAAGTAGCACATCACAAGAGCTATGAAATATCATTATAGTTCTTTCCGGGAAAATTTCGCTGATTGGTCAGTTTCTTCAGGCACCTTTATTACCTTACCTAATTATATCAAAAACTGGGGTCAATCAGGAATGTGGCAAGTCATTAGAATGAGATAAATTGGCTATTTTATAGCACCATTAAGTTCCCTAATTATTACCAAATAACTCCTAACAGTTCAGTTCTGTGCTTCATGGAATGTACAGGCTGATCTGAGTCTTCGCTTGGTGCACATGCCAAATAAACTATTTAAGGGACACAGGCAAGCAGTGCAAACCCAGATCAGAAAAAGACATCTGATCAGTGTCTGCAAAGTCCGATCAGAATCTGCACTGTTTGCTAACAGAAAATTGTATTTAATCCACCGAACACCCCTATACTTGGAAATGGACTGGCATAATTGATAAGGATGGACAAATCCACTGAACAACAATAGGTTAAGGCAGTCTGATCAGGGTCATCAGTGTTAATTTCCAGTTCTATTAAAAACATGTAAAATCAAGTAGTGTCCTCAAAACAACAGCCTTTTAAGTTAGATTTATACAACAGTCTCAACAACTATCTACTCCTATAAAGAATAATTATACATTTTCACTGTCATTTCCATTGTTAATTCTTTATGAAAATATTGTGCATCTGACAAAGAAAAAGTTCTACTGCAAATACAACAAATATTTTGGTAATACACAGGCTGATAATAATAAATATTGTGGCAGGAGGCTACAAAACTCTCAGCATGGCCAGCAGCATGGTGGAATAATGGGGTTAAATGAGCCTGGAGAAATTGCTGTTTAACAGTAAACCTTTGATATCTTTGACCAATGAAATCAAAGTTCCCGGAAAGACCTGAATTACAAAGCCTATTGAGAAAATTGGAAGCTCTGTGTGATGAGCTCTTGTTCCAGACAATAACTGTCTTTGGAAAAATCCGGAAGTGTTCTATATTATACTGGACGGGTTTCAGACACTTTGTATTATTCGTAGTCTTCCAATGATTTTAGATATTACACAATTCAGTAATATTGTTTGTTTGTTGTTGTTTTTTTTATTTGGCGTTTACTATGGACAGAGGTTAGTATATCAAATAAAAGTAAAAAATATTGCATCAGGCCCTCGACCACCTTGTAGAAAAAAATAGCCTGTTCGTTTTCCTTCTGTCCTAGAGTGATAGGAGAGGGACAGGTCCCTGCAGCATCCGAGTCATACAGCCGGTCTCGTGAGCTGAACCCGGCCCCCCCACTCCTACCCCCATTCCACCCCCACCCCCCACCCGATACATCTGGATATCTAGCTGTTGTTGAACTTTTTTTTGAGTCTGTCGATGTCTTTTTGCAATGTTGGTCTCAAACAAATGAAATATATTCCAAAGTAGAACGGATTAAAAAAAGATAGCGGTTTTCCTGCAGCGGAAGGCAGTGTTATTAAGTTGTATTAGAAAGCCGTGTTGATTATGAGTCTTGGTGATCTTACTTATATGGGATTCCCACTTCAAATCTTCTGAGGGTGTTATACCGAAATACAGTATAACCTCAATGACTCGAACCCGGATGGCTCATTTACCGTGGATGATTTGAACTCGTTTTTCAGTCCCTACAAAATCCTTCCAATAGCTCAAGAAAACAAATATTTAGGGATTTTTTTTCTTATTTTATCATGGAATTGTATGTTGTATGTACTCATTAGAATCGCCTCATCGAGGCGATTCTAATGAGTACACTCAACATACAATTATTGTGTAGAAAATCGAGGAAAAAAATCCCTAAATTCGTAATTTGCTTCCTGACCTGGCTCCATGATTAGCTCTCAGTGTCTCGAACTACCCATATCTCGAACAATTTTCTATGGTTCCAAAGATGTTCGAGCCATTGAAGTTCGACTGTATGGGGTTTTCTCGTACTTGCTATAGAATGTGTACGTCAAGCTGGTAAAATGCGATGACATGCTATTGATGGTCATGGCGTAGCACGTTTTGGCATTGAACCCCATTCCCCATGTCTTGGCCCAGATCTCGAGTTGCTGAGGCCCCTCTGTAGTGCTATGTTGTCACTACGTTTTTGATGGAACGAGACAGGAGGCAAACTTCTGCAAACAGACTGACTAAAGACTTGACTGCAACGGGAAGGCCATTCATGTGGCACAAAATAATTGTTGACCTCCCCTGTGGATCTCCTGAATCAACTGTGACAGCCTCGGATCCTTCTCTACTACCCACACTACATTTTCCTGTTTGTTAGGAAGTCAGTAAGCCAGTCGTTGATCTTGCCATCTATCATCTACTACGTACGGTTTCATCTTATGGAGGTACTTCTTGTGGGAACGCTATCAAAGGCCTTTGAGGAGTCGATGGTCAACATGTCGATTCGATCGCCTGAGTCGAACTTCCCAAGAAGGTATTGCACTGTGGTTATCAATTGAAATTCGCACGAGTATCTTGTCCATATATATTGAGTAGACTTTATTCAGAAAATCCAGTGATGATTTACTTTTTGTCTCCTGTGTATTGTTCCTTTTCTGGTGCTTATTTCTATGAGCCGCAACGTCGGACATGTACGCCCATTGAAGATTCAGATCAGTCTGCGCATTCGTGCAGTCTGATCAGAATCTTCACTGAGCGCGTTTGGATAGCCAAGGATGCAAAGTTTCTTCATGCGTACAACGAAGACTTGTCAGACTGTGTAGATGCGCAGGTTGATTTGAGTCTTCGATGGGCGCACGTCAGAAGGTGGGTTTCCTCACGTTGCGGCTCATATGTCGTCTGACCGTATTCTTCTACTCTTTTACGCACGGTTTTGTATAGGAGATACCGGGAACTCCTTCGCTGATTGAAGAAGACGGTGGGCAACAACATGGTTGGAGTATACAGAAGATATAGACAATCTATATGTTTTGCCTAAAACGGTGGGCTTTAACTGTAGTTTACAGCTGATCTGTTGATGTCTCTCAATGACAGCCAGATTTATTAGCGTCGTTCTTGCTAATAATTTAAAATATCCGTGCCCCGCTATCAGCGGGTGTTTACTGTAGGACACGTTCGAAGAAACCGACTGTGCAGTCCAACATAATAACCACATTAACACTTAGAATTTATTCAGCGGCCATTTAAGTGATTGCCAATAGGGTATATGTTTACTGTATATGCCTTTTTTTTTACGACACTTTTTTAATCGATCATGTATTGATATATTAACCACAGCGTATAACCGTACAGTGGCTTAATCGGAAGCGCCATGATTCTGTTCACCCAAACATCACTTGCGAACACGAAATTCGCGACAGAAGCTCTGAGATTTTAACAGGTAAGAAAGCAACGGAATATCTGATTATAATGCGGTTTTCGACAGCGGGGCCAGAAATGAATGTATTTCAGCAAACACAAACTCCAACAGTGGTCAGGTTTTCGTGTAGACCTTATCGCGTGCAGCACAATCAGTGATTTTCCTGCTTTTGTCGCCCGTCGACTCGATGAATCCAGGTCAATATACTCCGAAGTAAGGCCATCTTCACGATTATTTAAACGTGAAATCTTTCAAACACATACTATCTTTCATATATGATACTTGCCAGGCTCTACATGTTTCGATTTTGTAAACCATGACCTCTTGAATTGTACCCACCAGTTCCGACTGACTGTAAGACTAGCGCCAACTGTACCGCATCAATAGCTCCGTCCGAGCTGAATTTGACTGTACGACTAGCGCTTATTGTTTAATCAACCTGGGTTCATGATATACTTTATTTTATTTCGTTTGAATAAGACATATAAACTTTAAAGCCCTGGACACTCACTTCCATTGATTTCCTGTTACCTGTATGTCATAATGTGCATATCTGTGCCTCATTTAGCATGCTGTGTGATTAGAACTAACTAAGGTGAGCTTGCTTAAATTTATTTTAATCTCGTTTCTAAAAATATTTAAACGAGAAAATTTACTTAATGGTCGCTCTTTGTCCTCTGATAGTGCTATTTAGGGGATTACTTGTAGTAAATTTAGACAAGGATAGATGATTTCTATACCAAAAGTTGGTACTAAATGTCGTAACATGCCACGCAAAAAAAAAAAAAAAAAAAATCGAAAACCTTTCAACAAATAAAAAATGAATTAATTTTGAATAGGGATTTTACATTGGCAGGGTGAGGGGAGGGGGTGGGGGGTGTGCGCGGGGGGGGGTGGGGGGGGATAATCCATGATCATAAAGTTTCGATTCTGACAACTTTTGTGGCTTAAATTGAATGCTTTGAACCATGGTTAGTGTTTTGTATCATTTTGTGCCTATTTCGGGTACCTTTGCTAAAATACAATGAATTTTAAATTGTTGCGGGAAAATAATTACTTCCCTTGCTAGCAATTTTACTATAGAAAATTCCCTATTCAAAACTATTTTTGGTCATAAAATCCTCATCTGTCAACCTATTTCCATTTTTTTTTGCGGCGACTGTTGCGAAATATTTTATGCTAAATACTGATACTGATATGAAAGTTGTTTGTCATTTCCCAAAATAACTGAGTATGTTTTGAAAATCCGTTATCAGAAGTGAAAACGTTCACAGTAGTCACTTGTAAAGAGTGTATTGTAAATCTATCAAGTAATAATGATCTAAAATTTAGAGGATCTGAAGTACGTTTTCGTGAGTGTTGTTTCAGTAGGCTGCTGATTTTACGGTCATTAGTTTCTAGTGCCTGACTCCAATTATGTTTTCTTGATATATGTTACGTAACGTGAATGTCTTCCCTTACGACTTTTATTGAAGCTCCTGGAGACGTAAAACTTTAAAGATCTGGTAAAGCCCAATAATTTCGGTACCACATTGCTCCTTATAATCTAATTAAGAAAATGCATACCCACACTTGATGGTTTTGTTCACCGGTAGGGTTTGAAGTTTTGCAGTGAAGCATCAGAAGTAAACGGAAAAGCCAGAGGTATTCAAAAAAGTTATATTTCACTATATAGTGAAATATAAGATTTTATATTTTTCACTATTGAAAATATTAATTTTTAAAATATGCATTATATTTCACTAATATTCTTCTATATTTCATTAATAAGTATATAATAAAAGTGTCTATTATCCGGACAGTCATGGTTGTCACAAGAATCAATAAAATTCACGACAATGCAAAAAAAAATCATATTCACTGTCTCTACAAGGAGGAAACAGGGTGAGCCAAAATGTGTAACCCTTGTCTTAATTAATTTGCGTTATTATCCTGTGTAGACAGACAGACAGCAGACAGGCAGACAGACAATTGACAGACAGACAGACAGACTCTTGTTTCTTCCAATATACTGTACCTGTTATCTTCAAAATACCAATAAAACGAAAATAAAATCATTACCTTATTCCGGTCATAATCGTTTAAAGTCTAATATTCACATGAAGAGTTAAAAGGCATTCTTTACTAGGATTCTGCTTCGTGGTAAAAACTGACATAATCGGCGCTAGTCGGACAGCCCGACGATGCTTTTGCAAGCTGGGCGCTAGTCGTACTGTCAGTCGGAACTGGTGGGTACAATACGAGAGGTCATGGTTTACAAAATCGAAACATGTAGAGCCTGGCAGGTATCATACATAAAAGATGATATGTTTTTGAAAGACTTCACGTTTAAATAAGCGTGAAATTGGCCTTAGTTTGGAGTATATCGACCTGGATTCATCGCGCTGACGGGCGACAAAACCAGGAAAATCACTGATTGAGCAGCACGCGATGAGGTCCACACACACACACACACACACACACACACACACACACACACACACACACAAAGAAAAAAAAAAAAAAAAAAAAAAAAAAAAAACCCGGACCACTGTCGGAGTTTGTGAGAAGGATACAGCTAAAATACAATCATTTCTGCCCCCGATGTCGAAAACCTCATTAATACCGGATATTCCGTTGCTTTCTTACCTATTAAAATCTCAGAGCTTCTGTCGCAAATTTCGTGTTCGCGCTAGTGATGTTTGGATGTACAGAATCATGGCTCTTCCGATTAGGCCACTCTACGGTATACGCTGTGTTAACTGTTGATCTCCTTTACATTCTGGAATCTCATTGTTTTAAAATCGTGTAATAATTTAGAATCGGTATTTATTTATTTCCAGAAGAGCCAAACCAAACTGGAATTTCTCATAAAATCGACAGTCTGATAATGACAAATAAATAAAATGCTTGCGAAAGATTATTGAAAACTTTTAAGCGGCATACATAAATACGCAGGCGCACATGAACAGACTTGGACCCAATATGGTATTATTATTATATAATTTGAAAAAAATATCTTTCTTAACTTTTCCTTTTTAAAGTATGATCTAAACAAAGTATAAAATACTTCTAGAAATAGGCGCATACATGTATAGCTATATATATATGTGCCGAGTTTTCTATGTGCCGAGTTGGTATGGGCCGAGTTGGTTATGTGCCGAGTTGGTTAGGTGCCGAGTTTGCTAGGTGTCGAGTTGACACGTTCCAGGTCGTTTCGGCCCTGAGTCGTTTCGGTCCTGCGTTCTTTCGGCCCTGGGTCGATTCGGCCTGGGTCGTTTCGGCCTGGGTCATTTCGGTCCTGGGTCGTTTCGGCCAACATTTGTGGGTCGTTTCGGCCTGATTTTTTTTCGAAGTCCCCCTAGGTTAGGTATGATAGGTTAAAAAAAATTTGGTTGTTTGATGAAGAGTCTAGTGGTGTCATAGGTCGTGCTTGATATTGTATAGCCTTTTTCTGTTAAGTCTGCTTTGGCTTTGATATACTATGTTATTTATCAAGCATTAGAATTGTCTTTCAAGAGAAAAGGCTTGTCATTCCACGTGAATCGGCTGTCTAGCAGACGATCTACATGAACTGTCAAGCTTTATAAGCGCTTTGCACCAACAAATGGGCAACGCAGTCTGATTGGAGTTAGATTACAGTATCCAGGGCCGAAACGACCCACCTACCGTGGCCGAAACAAACCACCCCTAAAATTGGCCGAAACGACCCAGGGCCGAAACGACCCGGACCCAGTTGACCCGGCACCTAGTCCAGTTCCTTGCGCAGCTCGATAGCTATTTTTTTAATAGTCGCCTGGCGAACGAGGCTACCCAGCACCAAGAAAATATAAGCGAAATTAAAAATGTGTTTCCGGAAAATAAACCAGACCACTATCTCCATGTGTTACAATGCAGTTTAGGTTAACTTACTTGTTTCATTACATATTGCTTTGTATTTTTTTTTTTTTTTTTTTTTTGTTTAATTTCATTTTGATATTTTCATTTTCGTGCTGCGCGGGATGTTTTTAATTTGGAGAACACGGGGTTCTATCGGAGGTTCTGTGGATTTAATTCTTTAATTTTTACAGCAAACTATATTACAAAATATTTTAGAGGACCAATTTTAACGTGTCGATAAATGTAAACTTCACAAACAATAGAAACTATTTATCTTTTTAGCAAACAAAACGGATAAGATTTTCGCCATTGATATTGTGTATTTCCTTACTCACCTTGGGAAACCACATCGATTTTCTATAACGATGTCATGCACTGTACAGGATCTCTTGCAACGACACAACCCAACTTTTTGATGAGCTTTTCAAACCTTCATAATTTTCTTGTTTTTCTTACGATTTTGATCAGATTTGCATAAAACTGCAGTTTGTCAAGATACACGCGTTTTCCCTCTGTCTGTAGTTTCGCTTCAATGAAATCCAGTTCGGTTTCGTTTTGTTATGAGTTGTTTAGACGCTTTTTAAAAGTGATTTGAAAAGCGTTTGTGATCATGTAACCTTGACCTTTAGAGCTTTGAGGAAAAAGAATTTGTTGACGTGAAAATCGATCATTAATTGTGTTTTATTCAATAATACTGGCTCGATCAAGCTTCGATTGCATCCTCTATATGTAAGTATTATGTTTACTAAAGTAAAACCTATGATGTAATTAATTTGCGCTGTTGAATTTCGTGTGACTAAACTTGCAGCATCACGCTGATGTTTTAAAATTTATTTGGGAAAAATCAACGGAGCATAATATACATGTTATAGGATACATTGAAATAATATGAAAAAGGCTTAGCCTAAATGCGAGCACAGCACAGACCTATCTGTAGTCTCTTGAAAAGTCCTTCACAGTATCAATAATGAATGAATATCAATATATAAAATAGGCAGTGGCTAATCGTACGGCCCCGTACGATTAGCCAATACAGGCTATTCGTACGGCCCCGTACGATTAGCCTATATCATGTGTATTGGCTAATCATACGGTCCCGTACGATTAGCCAATATAGGCTATATTGGCTAATCGTACGGCTATACTAGTTCATTACCAATGAATATGTTAAAATATTTTGCGAATATTAAATATGTTTTGGGCAGTATGAAACAGAATTATATTATTTAATTATATGTATATAAAATACATGGCAACAAAAATGATTTAATTGTTTAATATTATTATCAGTTGTCAGTTTGTTTATGATTATTGGTAAGTTAATGAAATTAATTGCTTCAGTTAGCGTTTTCGGCTTCGACTGATGTTTTAGCTACTAAGTTCTGGCGTTTAAGTGGCCGATAATGCTACTTAAGTTGTGAAAAACACTTCGAAAACGGCTTTCAGATGAGTCGCGGTATAGATCAATATACAGAATGGACGGTATACTTTAAAGGCTATGTCAGAATATTTAAGTACCCATAATTAAAATAATTATTTCTGATCCCTTAATAAAAACAAGGTTATCTACAAGCAAGATGTTATTTCTCCAAAAATGAAGATATCATTTAGTGTGGGTGAAAATTTTTTAAGTTATAGTGCTTTGGAGAGCAAAATTGAACAATATCAACGTTCTAGCTGCGTTCAATTTTAAAAGCGTAGTTCACGCACAATTGCGGCTGCTAAAAGCAGATGTCCTTAAAAAGACTTTCAATGAGGCTCTTAAAGTGGCGAGAAGACCTTCAAAACTGAATGCACAGGGAAACGTAATCCGAGGTAAAAGATATTTTTTATCATATTGTTAATTCTTCTATTTCCTTAACTTACTTATATGTTAAGTTACTTGCATTTCTTTCAAAATTTTCCATATGCAGGAATTCTCGTACTATAGGTACTAATCCGCACCAATCGGTCCCTTCTGTGACGTCACAGCCTGTCGCTAGTTGTCAGACAGGTAATAGTGTGGAAATGTATAGAATTATATTGGAACCCATCATTTAACTAATAAAATCATTTAACTCGCACCTAGTCCAGTGTATATTGGGCCCAAGATTCTAAAGAGCATCCATACATGATTTAATCTGAATTGTAGCAGTACTGTAGGTGTGTGACACTGGGTGGATTACACACCAGCTACACAGGTAAGACGACGCTTACGGGCCTCCGGTCGAAGGGAACTAATCGCAGCTTATCTAAAATGGAATGTCGATAACCTGAGTGACAGTTCCTGTAGTACGATAATTCCTGGTAGTGTTCCTATATAAAGCATTCAAAATATGATCTAGCCTGCGCATATGCGCGTACATGTATCTAAAAATGTTGAGTGAGAAAATAATCATTGATGGTATGGGGACCGATGTGAGGAAATTTCAGGCTAATATTCACATTTTTACGTCTCATTCCCCGAATAGCCTCGCATTCGACTTAATAATGAAATTTTCTTGCCTCAGTCTCAACACCATCAAAGATTCCATTTATACGGCCAAGTACGAATTTGACAATCATTTCGAAGGCATAACTATTCAAATATATTGAAAAAAAAAAAATACCGCCACAAAAAAATTAAGATTTTTCGATAAATGTTTTTGATATTTTTCTGTGCCATCAATGTTTCCACATGGTATGAACATATTAAAATTCTTCATTTAGTCTGTATAAATGCAAAACTAGCAAACATGGCCAAAGTCCTCGCTTGTTACTCTTTGAATAGAAGGGTAACACGAGCAGCGAAGATTCTGATAATAATATTAAACAATTAAATCATTTAATTCATATATAATTATAATAAAACCGGGCTTAATGACAAATTTTTCGATGTTTAGTTTTTTGTAAAATCTTATTTCCCTTCCAATTCTGAGTCCATGATTGAAAACCGTTTTGCGATATCTCTCTTATTTTTCATTCTACAGCCGTTTGAATGATAGAGGTAATTTACACAACTTTATTGTTTTGACGTCATCATCACGTCAGAATTTAATCAAATATTGTAAACGTCACATAACACCTGGTAAAGTGTAGCCACTGGTTATGCACTCAAAATCTTTACGCGAACTTTCGGCTATGCATGACTTACGAGACATCCAAATGTCTACAAACGGGTAAGTTCTCTTGATTTTTTGATTTTTCGTCAATATCATGGACATATTTTGAAAAATCAGTCAATGTTATTCCCAGCAACTTTCCTTTCTACGTCGGAAAAGATAGGTGTATGCTTGGAAAAACAAGCGGCTATTCTTTTATTTCAATTTCACCCGGAAATGGGTATTCCGGTATTCCTGTTTTGACTTCTTTTCCAGTGCAATATGAAGATATTTTCAGCTATCTGGACTATGAAATACTTATTTAACATATCAAATAAGACGCATTGCAACCTACGTCTACGTTGAAATACATAAGATGCTAAATTTCTTAAGCATTTGTTCCGGGGACTGAAATATATGTGCCGAATATGACTTACGAGGCCGACTACCACTTACGGGGGCATTAACCCTTACGGGGACAAGAAAGCCAACTGTCAAGTGTCTGATCACAATCCTGATTTTCCCTTAGGGGAACATTAGTCATTATCAGATTGCCTCGCATTTAAAAACATGCAGATTTTAGACCGATCCAGTTTCAAAATATTCCATTTACGTATAAACAATCAAACACCATGAAAGGTTTTGCAAAGGAGACAGCATGCACCTACAGGGTTTTGATATGTCACGTTTGCATATATTTGAAGCTCTCATTTGAGCAAAATCATTTAAAAGTTCCATTATACTGCCGTAAAAATCGCTTTGTGATGTATAAGCTTTCATGTCCTCGTAAGGGTTAATGCCCCTGTAAGTGGTAGTCGGCCTCATAAGTCATATTCAGCACAAATATTTCAGTCTCCTGAACAAATGCTTGGGGAAATTAAGCATCTTATGAATTTCAAAGTGGACATCGGTTGCAGTACGTCTCCTTTGATATGTTAAATAAGTATTTCATATTCCAGATAGCTGAAAATACCTTCATTTTGCACTGGTAAAAAAGTCAAAACATGAATATTGGACAACCATTCTCCGGGTGAAATTGAAATTAAAATTAGCCGAATGTTTTTCAAGCCCACACCTATCTTTTCCGACGCAGAATGAAAGTTGTTGGGAATAGCATTGTCCGATGTTTCAAACTATGTATATGAAATTTACTAAAAGTCAATAAATCGGGAGAATTTATCCGTTTGTTGACATTTGGATGTCTCGTAAGTCATGGCCGAAAGTTCACGTAAGGATTTTGAGTGCATAACCAGCGGCTATCCCTTATGCGATTACCAGGCGTGCATAACTAAGCAAATAGTTTGCTATTCAACAACAAAAAAGCTACAAAGTGTTTTATACTCAAAGGGTACGATATATATGTGTGTGTGTGTGGGGGGGGGGGTAGAGGGGTTACGCCATGCGAAACAGTGGAAATGACCAGAGATTGTTGCGAAAAAGGCACGTTCAAATTAGTAATTGTGCTGTAGTTTTCCATTTTCTTATTCTGACAAAAACCAGGAAAAGCTCAACCTAAGTAGCAAGATTGCAACCAGGTATTTATGTCGGCAAACTTGATGCATAACTGTATTGTCAGCATCGTTGGGGGTGATTAGGCGAGGCAAAGGTGTCGTGTTACTTGGATCACCGGGCTGTCCTTGCAGCAGGTAAAGGTAGAGGGGATTGTTTTTATAAGGTGTCGTGTTACTTGGATCACCGGGCTGTCCTTGCAGCAGGTAAAGGTAGAGGGGATTGTTTTTATTCTATTTCTTCAATGTCATTCATTTTCATTTCTCCCCTGTCCCATCTCTTTCGCCTTCTCTACTATCTCTTCTATCTCTCTTTTTCCTTTCTCTGGGAGACGACACAAATTGACCCACAAAGCTTGACGTGTCTTTAAACCCCAACACAATCAATCAAAATCGACATCAATTGAGAACACTCGCGTACAATTACTTATAAGGTTATCAAAATGTTCTTAACGATGACAGTTCTGTAGTACATCAAATGTACATTTTCTGAGCTTATTCTCGTATTTACATTATAATAACGGACATAATAGTAAAAAAGACTAACCGATTTGAACGGGCCATTTTTGCGAAAAGCTAGTCTTTTTCACTCTGTTGTATGAAGTAGGTTTACTCCCGTTCCCCTCCCACCTATCCCCGCAACCTTAATACTAGATCCAGAGAGAGTGAGGGGTGTCATCGAAAAAAACGAAATTGCAAAGTAGACTCTGATAAGTCGGCTCGTTACGAGCCGTCTCATCTGGAGCTTCACTGTTTGCATACGTAACTGGTATACAGAGTTAAAAGAGTGAAACGGAGGGATAAACATTTATAATTACACTGGCTAAAATAGTTTGGTTAAAGGATTTGACACATTTCTTATAATAAACTGAAATGCTAAACAAGGATATTTCTATTAGCAGACAATTTGCATGAAGTGTCAAAGCCTATTTTCTGGGAAAAATAAGAAACTTGTCATCTGCTGAATTAGCCCAGAGAGTGGTAAAGCTTAAGTCGAATTATTAACAATTAATGTATAACTAATTTATTGATATATTGTGTAAAACTTAGAATATTGTTGGGTACACCAAAAAAAAAAAAAAAAAAAAAAAAAAAAATTATCACCAGTATTACAGAATATCATACACACACATATTTTTAGAGGGGAAAATAAATTGAATAAATACAACATTCAATTGAATGTATAAATACAACATTCAATTGAATGTTAATTAATATTATGAAAACATGTATCATTCAACATGTGTCCAAAATTAAATAACATTTTGCAAATTAGATAAACCGAAAAAAAATAAAAAATAAAGAAAACAACATATCATCCTTTTACCCGGGGTTGAACTGGGGTCGGAAGATTCATAAAGCGGCACCGTAAGTACTCGGACATTAGATTTGTTGCCTTATGAGGCGTTCATTTTATTTTTATGCATTCGTACGGCTACCACTGTTATTGTTCAAAAACAAAATTTATCTGTATGAAGTAAAAATAGATACACATTTGTAAACCCGCTATAACTTAAAATATATGATTTGTTTTACAAACAAGAATATGAAAACAAATGTAACGTGTGCAAATTTTAAGTGCAAACAGAGCGGATGCGGAGCGGTAGAATATGTATTGTCATGAAACATGCAACACAAATCCAGTGAGACCAATATTTATGTTTTAATTACAGGATCAAAACATGGGTAGGAAATAAATATCAAACGCCAGGGTAAATCTGGTTTCTGACAGACTCAAACTCGTATCGATAATTTCGGCTTAACGGTGAACTTCAAGCCCTCGATCGAGTGATCAAACAAAGGCAAACAAGCTCAAATTTTATACTTTATATGTACAAAATACTGAACTTAAACCTCCATATCTCTATCTTCTGGCTTGACACCTGCCTCTTTGTAATATAAATTAAATCGCTGTTTTTCTAACGTCATCAAGAGTGTCATTAAGCCCGGTTGAGCGGTGCTCATATATATATATATATATATATATATATATATATATAATACAATTCTGTCTCATACTGCCCAAAACACATTTAATATTCGCTAAATATATTTTAACATATTCATTGGTACTAAACTAGCATAGCCGTACGATTAGCCAATATTGCCAATATTGGCTAATCGTACGGGACCGTACGATTAGCCATATACATGATATAGGCTAATCGTACGGGACCGTACGATTAGCCAATACAGGCTATTCGTACGGGCCCGTACGAATAGCCACTGCCTATAAAATATATATGTACCTGTGGTGATTGGCGGGACTGTCGGCCAGGTTAGCTCAGTTGGTAGAGCACCTGACTTGCAAGCAGGGTGTCGCGGGTTCGAGTCCTGCATCGGGCACACTTTTTTCCTCCTTAGTTTACTTTAATGGCGACGAGGTAAACTGGTGAGTGCAGGGAAAGGCTAGAAACTGATAGTATGTTCAGTTGATGCCTTGCACTAAAAAGTTAAAAGGGGGAGGAGTGTGGTGATTGGCGGGACTGTCGGCCAGGTTAGCTCAGTTGGTAGAGCACCTGACTTGCAAGCAGGGTATCGCGGGTTCGATTCCTGCATCGGGCACACTTTTTCCTCCTTAGTTTACTTTATACAAGTAAATCAATAATAAATAATAAAAGAAATCAGCAAAATATGTTCGTGACACTTATTGACACTCCTTCCTTGTCACTTTGTGACGCTTATTAGTGAGACCCAAATTTTGTGAATAGCAGTACCTCTCAGTTCTGCCAATTTCCAGGAAGAAAATTGGTCAGAGCGATTTCTTCTGAAAGTATATCGTTGTATGTTACTTTTCCTTGAGCATATTCTCTACCGTAGAGCTCACTTTGTTTGCGGCGGACAAAGTGCGTCGTGGGCTGTGCTCACTATTGCATTCCCCTAAACATCAAAGCTATAAGGAAATTATTTGTACATAAATCCATTTAAAGTAATGACAAAGTATCACTGGTGTATTGAACTGTCTATTTGTCAATCTAAAATGATACAGAATGTGCTAAATCCAACATACAGGGTGTAACAGGGCTTCAGTTTGGCATCGACATCACACAGTCAAAAAAAATCTAAATGTCCGAGACTTCCCCTGCCAGGCAGGACAGAAGGTAACAAGACGTTTCGCCTCAAAGACGTTTTCCCCTGGTCGTTTCCCCCCCTAGTCGTTTTGTCCCCTTTTTGGCCCCCTAGTCGTTTCGCCCCCAAACCATTTCCCCCTATTTTTTTTTATTTTTTTTTAATATATAAAAGATTTATTAACTCCATGTGAGACGGAGAGAAAGGGAGAGAGAGAGAAGAACATGTACTTTGAATGAAAATGTTAATTAGGAACTATGATAAGTATTACCTGTTTTGATCAGTACCGTTAATCATATTGTTTATTTGGTTTGACTCATTAATCACGCAATTAATGCGGTTAATGATGAGGTGTGAAAACACATGCTCTTTGCAAAGTTAAGCGCCTTTAAATATCGCTTAAGCACCTTTATCAGTTTTGTTTTAAATTGACTGACGACACCAGAGATTTCGTGTGAACAGTCATGATGAAGTTACGAGACTTTAGAACAGATAGTTAATTGTCATCTTTTTATTAGATATTTAACAGGTTGAAATATTGGGAAAGGGTGCCTCGGTGGTGTAGTGGTAAAGCCGCGCGTCTTGTCATGCAGGGGTCATGAGTTCGATCCCAGGCTTCTTTTATATGGGACTTTAAACCAAGGTCCACACCTCCGTATGAACTAGCTATTAGTGGGACATCAAAAAACTCACTCACTCATTTGAATTGTCATTAACTTCTGTGGCCCCTTGTTCGTTATGTGTGTTTTTTGTATGACAGACACTATTTTTGCTAAGGCTGTCTCATTGATTCAATGTCTCTTTGATAGCAGAAGCGCCCCTTTAAGTAAATTTATATTGACACGTGCGGTGAGAATTTCCCGGTCTTTTACCACATTACGTCATTTATATTGAGCGCGTGCGGTTGTTGCATGGGGAAAAGGAATACCAAACATAAATACATAATTCGTGGATTCCAGGCAGATGTTTGATTCTCTTTGAGATTTTTGAGTGTTTGTTTTGTTTTTTTACGGCACATTAAGTAAAATTGACCATGCCGTGCCCACTTGTTGGCCGGACCAAAATAAGCATCAAAATCCGGTACTTTTTCATATGGAACTTTGTTGCAGCCCATGTTACCTGCTCTAACAGTGAATGGGGCTACCGGGGTTTTCTATGGACCAAGGGAACACCCAAATATATTTCAAGGAACAGGGCAGCATTGGTTAATATTTCAAGAGAACAAGGGAATAAGTCTAATTTTGGGGGATCGGAAAGTGGCAATTTGGAAAACTCGTCCTTTTTCTATGCATTGGCCCTACGCATTCGTTATTGTCTGTCGGGAATCGCAGTGTTTCGATGCTTTATTAATATTCAAAAGGATGCTCTGATGAGCGAAAACTGACTCAAGCAGGACGTACGAATATTGCAATTTATGCATCGAATTTGCGGTACGTTTTGTGTATGCAGATACCAACAATTCTGTACGCTCATGGTGAATGGGAATGCTTACAAGAGTATGAAAAAAGAAACAATCAGGTGATGATCATAGACAAATGCCACAAATAAATAAAAAAATGACTTTCTATATAAGCAACAGTCCCATCTGAGTCAGCAGATGATAAAATTCAGAGCCATAAACTCATTAAACTGATTGGCTAAAACCTGACAAATGGGAACACAATACCCCACCCACCTCTCAGGAAGCAAAGAATCCTGGGAAGCGTAACTGCCAGCAAAAATGAATAATACTTCCCCTGGTTAGACTTTGACAAGAAAACCCAGCTTTTGACCTGTAAAAAAAATCTGCCATAAGCTGTGATTCCTTGTCAAACTCTAACCAAGGGAAGAGTGATACCCATTTTTGTTGGAAGCTACATTTCCTAGCATTCTAATTTCTTACTTCAAGCAGGAATATACTGACTCCTCAATCTCAGAATATGCTGATCAGTAGCAAGGCTGAAGGACGATGTCAGTGAGTTTGACTTTGAAAAATTTGATGCTGCTCTGCACTATTACAAGACTTGCAAAAAGGAAGATTTTCAGAGTAAGTCCAACTGAAACTGCCTTAGCAGCCTTGATATCTGACAACCATGATATAGAAGATTTTCTAGCTTCGATAATTTGTCCAAGAGAATTTTAGAATGTGTGGAAGAACCAGCTGCCATTTGGACAAAATGCCTGGAACTGATTTTGGTCTAGCTGAATCACTGTGTAAGTTTCTGTTAGTTATCACCAAATCAAATAACTACATTTAGTGCCAGAGATTTTACCTTTCTCCAAGGCTGGCATAATGCCAGCAATATCAGTATTTTCCATACCGGTAATATTTACCGGTAAATACCAGCAAATAATGGAAAATACCAGCAAATATTGGTTGATTGAATTGACCACACTGACACAATAACCAACACTCAACATTCATTGGGGTAATTTCACTTAAACTAATTATCTTAACATGTATACTACATGCCATTTTCTCTATACATGTATTTTGCACGGGAAGAGCAATCCTTTTTTATGCATAAATTTTCAGCTTGTTGCTTGGTATACTGCAAAATGTGTTTTCCAGGTGTATAATTGGGTGGTTGGGTGGTGCAAAGGTGTCATGTATCTTTTGTCACCGGGGCGTCCAGCTGATATTGGCTTATAGTTGGGCAAGGCCTGCTATCCTTGTAGCAGGTAAGGGTAGGGAGGTGATGTTTTTATTTCTTCTGTTTCTTCACTTTCATTCCTGTTCTTTTTTCTTCCCTGTCCCTCTCTTTCATCTCTTCTGCTATCTCTTCTGTCTCTTTTCTCCCTTTCTCTGGGAGACGACACAAAATGACCCACAAGGGTTGACGTGTCGTTAAACCCCAACTCAATCAAATCCAGGTGTATAAATGATTTGCTGAGCTGGTGGACAGTATATAAGACAGTCATATCTGGTTACTATTTTGTACCAGCATAAATAGATGCTAAAAAGTGGTGTATTTTCTTCATTATGATGTTGCGCTTTAAAAAATGCAATTTTGAATCATGAAATGTAGTATTTTAAAGCATTTGCATGAATACTTTTCAAATTCATTGGCAATTTATCGAAGTTTAATGTGCTTATGTACTGTGAAGAAACAAAGAAATGGAACAATTTAAATTTTATGATAACTAATATCAGTTCCTCATTTCTGGATACCGAAAGGATGGGAAATCTGTACTGTTCACAACACAGCTGCCTCTAGAGGACTAAAGTTCACTCACCAAGAAAAGCTATTGCTTTTCTAAAATGGCATAACAAGATTTAGTTTAACAGTATTAGTTCATTTAGTAAATGAATTTAGAATTTTGTAATAGGAAAAAAATAACCTGTTTCATATCTAACAAAGTGCTTGGCAGGTGGCTTGTGGCTACCACTACAGGCTTTTTTATGCCCCTGCCATTTTCAGTGGACGGGGGGCGGGGGGGGGGGGAGGAGGGCAGGTGGTGGGGGCATATAGTATCACCGCTGTCCGTACATCCATCCAGTCTGGGTGGGGTGGCAGGTGGTGGGGGCATATAGTATCACCGCTGTCCGTACATCCGTCCATCCAGTCTTTCCTGTCCATCCATCACGTATGTAACAAAAGTGGTTTCCATTTGATATCTTTTGAAAAGATTAGTGTACTGGATTCACATTTTTAAACCAGTTGGTTTACAATCATAAAATGTAGGTCAGGTTTGATTTAGGGTAAAATCCACCAATTATTGTGGGAGTTATGGCCCCTTTTTCAACTTTGAAAAATGGTTTCCGTTTGATATCTTTTGAAAAGATTGGTGTATTGGATTCATATTTTATATATGGTATATAATTATAAAAATATAGGTCAAGTTCAATTTAGGGTAAAAATCCACCAATTATTTTGGGAGTTATGGCGGTCACACAACTTACTGGAATACTACCGAAATATCGGAATACCTGTGAAAAATACAGGAATACCTGTGAAAGACACCTACATGTATTGAAGTAACCAGTAATGGCTTTAATTAAGAAACGCAGAGACTCGCGGGACGATCTTAAAAAGCCCAGAGGCTAAAGAAGCTCATGAAAACGGCAAAGACTGGTTCAGAGGCTGGTCTGAGTATTCACTTGCCACACAGGCCTTATTGTCCTAAAAGTGTTTTCTAAACTTTCATGATCTCTATTCCCCAAAATTAGTTTCATTCCCTTGTTCTCTGTGGCACCTAATCTTGGTCTACACTGTTTGCATACAAGTATCTGTTTTTCTCCCGAAGCAGTTTCCCGCCACGATTTCACGTGACGTTACTGCTATGAGCATGTGGTGTCTTCTTGCGGGGCCATGTGACTGTTGCATTTTCTGGATATTTTAAAAATTATAATGAACTCAATATATAGATAATGTAAAAGAATAACAGTACTAATATTTATTTATACCCTGATAAATGCTGGGTAAGGCTTTCACTCTTAAGGTTTTACTGTTTGAAGGGAGCTAATTGCATATGCCTTGATAATGAATTTTACGGTTGAACACAGCATTTTTTTATGAATCAGGGACGGGTCCATGATGATTTCTGAAGTGGTGGTTTGTTTTAATTGAATTTACCCGGTAAATACTTTCTAACAGGCAAACCAAAGCAAACTGTGAAGACCCAGATCAGATGCTGCAGAACATATTTAAACCTTTACTGAAATGGTGATGTGTTTAACCAGAGATTTGTAATCTCTCCAAGAACTGGAGTTTACATGCCTGTTTGTCACCACAAACGGTAAAATCTGACCGCCCTTGCATCAGAAGATGATCTGAGTCTTCGCTGATCGCATGTTTTATTGTCCCAAAAGTGTTGTCCAAATTTCCATGTTCCCTAGTCTCCCTAACTAGTTTCATTCCCTCTTTCTCTGCGGCGTCTGATCTGAGTCAACAGTTTGCATAGGCCTGTCAGACCCAATACTTAGGTTCTATTTTTAATACATGCAAGTTTCATATGCACTTCTGACTAAAATAAAAATTGCTCTGTAATTTAACGAACATAAGTGTGTTTTTCTCTCTAAGCGGTTTCTGCCATGACTTCTCGTCACGTTACCATTACGGGCACACAGTTTCTTCTTGCGGGGCAAGGGAAGGTGACTGTTGCATTTTCTGATTTGTAATCTATACTGGAAATATGAATGTCCCAGAATTGCGTGTCGTCGTCCGGTGGTGTATCTGAGTAGACCCATGAGAATCTACGAAGGGATTACTAAATAGGTTCTGCAGGACTTAGAAACATGAATACGCATAGCCATTTTGATGCATAAACTGCTATCTTGCAAATTAAGCGCTAAGGTATTATTTAGCTATTTTCTCAGAAAAATAATAATTTGCACCCAGCACTCGAGTTGTCTCCTCTAATGGAAAGAATGACCGTCTGTCAGATCGCAAATCTGTTGAAAAAAGACAAAACAAAACAAGCCAATTTTCGTACAGGGTGAAACAAATGTACAGCAAGTGAGGCAAGTAAAAGAATAATACACAGAAAAAAAAAGGAAAAGAAAGACGTTACAACCATGAGACATCCGAATTTGTCCTATACCCCACCAACCTGAGCAAACCGTGTGGACAAATTGTTACAAGTTAAAATACTTTCCCTTTTCCTATATGTTGACATATCTTAATTAATTAAAGCCATTATTGGTGTCTTCCACAGGTATTTCTGTATTTTTCACAGATATTTCGGTAGTATTCCGGTATTTCGGTAAGTCGTGTGACCCTAGTTACAGCCCTTTTTCAACATTGAAAATAGTTTCCGTTTGATATCTTATGAAAACATTAGCGTATTGGATTCATATTTTATACACAGGTATATAATCATAAAATAGAGGTCAAGTTCGATTTAGGGTAAAATCCACCCATTATTATGAGAGTTATGGCCCATTTTCATCATCGAAAAATGTTTTCTTTTCGATATTTTTTGAAAAGACTAGTGTATTGGATTCATAATTTATACACAGGTCAAGTTTGATTTAGGTAAAATCCGCCAATTATTATGAGAGTTATGGCTCTTTTTTTCAACTTCATTTTTTGCAAAATGCCTGTGTGCAGGTGAGGATGGCCCCTGGGCGGGGGGTATCTGTGTCATATTGACACATTTCTAGTTTCTTTTCATTATTTTTTTTTTTTCATTTTCTTGTTTCTCTCTTTTTTTTTTTTTTTGCATGTTTTCTTTTTTCTAAAATTAATATAGACTATACACAAATTTTGTATAAAACAGGAAATCATTTATGACATTTTATTGTTTCCATCCTTGGCCCTTTAATACACATTTTCTTGATGCTTGTTATTTTAATAATTTAGACCACATGGTCTTGCTAATTAAGTGGAAATATCCAAGTGCATAGGTGAATTTTTACTGTCTTTTCGTACTTGTATTTTTATGCTATTGAGTACATGTAGTTCAAATAATAAAGATGACTTTAAAAATTAACAATATTTTTTAAGTAATTTCAAAATTTTAGCCATCAGTTCACTTTTTGGCTGTTTCAACATGCTTTAATTGTGGAATATTTTATGGCGATAACCTGTAAAAATCAACTAAAACATCTTTAAGTCATTCAATTTGATTATATATTATTTTAAGTCAACTTAGTTAAGATTTCTGCAGTATTTTAAGGTGAAAAAGTTCAACTGACCAGTATACATGTACTCTATTTTAGGAGTATTTTCTGGACTGGTAAACACCACCGATAAATACGGTGGGTAGAATTTACCGCTCAACCTTGTCTTTCTTAGCAGTCAGCAAAAGGATGCTTATGTAATAATGAATCAGAGAAAAGGGACTGTGTTTAACAGTTAGATGCAAACAGTGAAGACCCAAATCAGCATATGCAACATACAAATGTACATGTACACCACAACCTGTTGTTGGGGTCCATATCATAAACCGTGTTAGTTAAACAACCGTGTTATATCCGAACAAAAATGTATAGATTATATTGAAAAATGACCTTCAATATAATCTATACATTTTTTGGGATCCATCTTTGAACCGTGTTATATCCAAAACCGTGTTATAACGAACGGTGTTATAAAGGGGTTGTAGTGTATTGTGTGGGTAGTAGAAGTGCTCTGGTGAGGTGATTCTGACGAGTACCCACAGCATATGTTTCTGAGGGGTTTCTAACATGATTTGTTTTCATGGATAAGTTAGCACAATATCAGTGCTTTTTGGTTAGAAAAAGTTCCTAACATATATTTTGGGCTGTTTTTATTAAATTGCTTTGACCTTTATCATCTTTATTCTCCACAAATCTAAAATAACTCATATAGATAGCTTTGTATTTCATTTTTTACAACTTGCCAATTAAAATAAAAAGTGAGTAACAATATGACTTTAAAAATAAAATTTTCTGATCATCAGTCACATGAGGCAAAAGTGACTGATGATTGATTATTATCAATTATCAGGACAACACCTATGTTTATTGAAGAGAACGGTATGGTGTGACATGACTAACTTTGGTAGTTGTCTTCTAGTGAATTATGCTAACCAGTAAAAAAAAAAAGATAAACAAGAAGATATTAACCCTTCTCATGCCGGATAAATTAAGATGCCACGCCCACTTCTAATTTCCAGCCAATCAGATTACTTGATCCGGGATTTTGATAGAAATTCATATATTTAATGACAAACAGTGCAGATCCAGATCAGTTGGCTTCTTCAGAACCAACTGATCTGGATCTACACTGTTTGCTAAGACAGGGCATGTCGTGTTCAGCAAGAGAAGAGTTAAAATTGATTTTCTTTGGTTCTTGGACTGTTTTTTTTTTTTTTTTTTTCTTTTCCAAACAGACTTACATGTATGTTCTGTCACTCTGTGTTACTGCCTTACTGGTACTTATTAGAATCCCTCCATGATGTTATTCAAATGAATACCTACAATATACATTCTTATATGGTAAATGGTAAAATAAGGGAAATTTCTGAATACACACTCTTCCAGATAAGGTACTTTTTGACCAAAAATGAAAACATATGTTGTGGGGACTCATTAGAAGTGCTTTACTGATGCGCTTCTACTGAGTACCTAAAAAATAAGTGTTCATGGAGAGATAAGAAAAATATGTGGCTTCTTCCTCTGAAACATTCTTTTGTGGAGATTGATCATGAAATATTTTCTACGGTCATTCTCTCCCTTCCGCTGATTCAAGAAGGGCAGTTGTCAGTTTCTGGCGAAAGAATGTGCACAATACTGGTAAACCACTAAGAGGACTAAGCCTGCCCAGTAAATGTGTGGTTAGGTAAACTGACCGCACTCGACATGACCCCATTGGGTTGACTGGGCCGTAAAATCTCAACACAAACAAACAAAACTTCCTCTGATCAGAAGCTATGCTTTTGCTGCTTTTCAGGTAAATTTCCTAAAAATTTGAATACTTTACTCCATAACATTTTAGCCCAAATTTTGCTAAGTTATTATTAAGGCTGGTTAACCCTTCTCTTGTTGAACACGACATGCCCTGTCTTAGCCAACAGTGTAGATCCAGATCAGTTGGCTTCTGAAGAAGCCAACTGATCTGGATCTGCACTGTTTTTCATTCAGTAAGAGAATTTATATCAACAACCTGGATCAAGTAATCTGATTGGCTGAAAACTGGAAGTGGGTGTGGCATCTTAATTTATTCGGCATGAGAAGAGTTACATGTAATCAGAGCTGAAAAAATAGGCTACTAGTACTTCCTCTGATCAGAAGCTATGCTTTTTCTGCTTTTCAGGTAAATTTCCTAAAATTTTGAATACTTTACTCCATAACTTTTTAGCCCAAATTTTGCTTATTATTAAGGCTGGTTAATCAGAGCTGAAAAGATAATCGAATATCAGTCCTGCCATTGCGATCGATAATCGATTTGTAATCACTGATGATTTGGTCATGATTTTACCTGTCTGTCTGAGCATGATTCTTACCTTATGTTGTACTTTACTTTATATATTTGACCTGACAGGCCTGACCAAACAGTGTAGACCCAGATGAGATGCCGCAAACACGACGTCTCACCAGGGTCTACACTGTTTGCCAGTCATCCAGCTATTTTAGATACAACATGGGTAGAAAGTTGTACTTGTTCAAATTTTAGATTCAGTATGGTAAGGAGTTGAGGTGTCTGAATACTGAGGGTAAATATGGTAAAGTAAGAGACACAGAAAAATAAAATGATCGATTATTAGCAAATCTATAATGATAATCATTTTTGTGGAATTTATCGATCAATTAATCAATTAGCCGATTAATTTTGCCGGCCTTACAGTTACTTATTATACTTAAAATACTAAGTGGAAAGGCAGAAAGTGTAGACCCTGGTCAGACTGCTGCTGAAGGAGGAGTCTGATCTGGGTCTGCACTGTTTGCATTTATGTCATTTTTGTCGCACCTGCTTGTAGCAGGGTGCGATATAGGCGTCCGATTTTCCGTCCGTCCGTCCGTCCGTCCGTCCGTCTGTCAACATTTATGTCGAAGTTCGACATTTATGTCAAAGTTAGTATTATACTCAACTACAAGACTAAACAACCATCAAATCTTGCATGAAACATCTCCCTGACCTCCTGACTTTGTGACATAGGTGTCTGCTTTTCAGTTTGTCTGTCTGTTCGTCTGTCCGTCTGTCAACATTTATGTCGAAGCTCGACATTTATGTCAAAATTAGTATTATAATCAACTACAAGAGTAAACAACCATCAAACCTTGCTTGAAACGTCTCCCTGACCTCCTGACTTTGTGACATAGGTGTCCGCTTTTCCGTTCATCTGTCCTTGCATCCGTTCATCTGTCCGTCTGTCAACAGTTCTGTTATGTCGATGTTCGACATTTATGTCAAAGTTAGTATTCTAATCAACCACAAGACTAAACAACCATCAAACCTTGCATGAAACATCTCCCTGACCTTCTGACTTGACGACATAGGCGTCCGTTTTTCCGTTTGTCTGTCCGTCCATCCGTCTGTCCGTCTGTCTGTCCGTCTGTCAACAGTTCTGTTATGTGGAAGTTCGATATCTATGTCAAAGTTAGTATTCTAATCAAATACAAGACAAAACAAGCATCAAACCTTGCATGAAACATCTCCCTGACGTCCTGACTTTGTGACATAGGCGTCCACTTTTCCGTTCGTCTGTCTGTTCATCTGTCTGTCTGTCAACATTTATGTCGAAGTTCGACATTTATGTCAAAGTTAGTATTTTAATCAACTACAAGACTAAACAACCATCAAACCTTGCATAAAACATCTCTCTGACATTCTGGTTTTGTGACAAAGGCGTCCTCTTTTCCGTTCGTCCGTCCATTTGTCCGTCAGTCCGTCTGTCAACATTTATGTCGAAGTTCATCATTTATGGCAAAGTTAGTATTCTAATCAATTACAATTCTACAACAACCATAATACCTTGTATAACACATCTCTCTGACCTTCTGACTCGTCAGGTACATTGACCTGGTGACCTTGACCTATATTTCACGCTCCAGTGACTTTGATGCAATTTACATTGAGGTTCCAGATTTTTATCGCACCTGCTTGTAGCAGGGTGCGATATAGGCGTCCGATTTTCCGTCCGTCCGTCCGTCCGTCCGTCCGTCCCTCAACATTTATGTCGACGTTCGACATTTATGTCAAAGTTAGTATTCTAATCAACTACAAGACTAAACAACCATCAAACCTTGCATGAAACATCTCCCTGACCTCCTGACTTTGTGACATAGGCGTCCGCTTTTCCGTATGTCTGTCCATTCGTCCGTCCGTCTGTCAACATTTATGTTGAAGTTCGACATTTATGTCAAAGTTAGTATTTTAATCAACTACAAGACTAAACAACCATCAAACCTTGCATGAAACATCTCTCTGACCTCCTGACTTTGCGACATAGGTGCCCACTTTTCCATTCGTCTGTCTGTTCGTCCGTCCGTCTGTCCATCTGTTAACAGTTCTGTTATGTCGAAGTTCGACATTTATGTCAAAGTTCTTATTCTAATCAACTACAAAACTAAACAACCATCAAACCTTGTATGAAACATCTCCCTGACCTCCTGACTTTGCGACATAGGTGCCCGCTTTTCCATTCGTCTGTCCGTTCATCCGTCCGTCTGTCTGTTAACAGTTCTGTTATGTCGAAGTTCGACATTTACGTCAAAGTTAGTATTCTAATCAACTACAATTCTACAACAACCATCATACCTTGCATGACACATCTCCCTGACCTCCTGACTTGGCAGGTATGTTGACCCAGTGACCTTGACCTATATTTTGCGCTCCATTGACTTTGACACAATTTACGTTGACGTTCCAGATCTTCTCAACTATAAGGCGTATAACTACCAAACCTTGCATAGTGCTTCTCCTAGATGTACTGACTTGGCAGGTACCTTGACCCGGTGACCTTGACCTATATTTTGCGCTCCAGTGACTTTGACATATTTTGCGTCAACGTTCGATATCTCCTCGACTATAAGGCCTACAACCATCAAACCTTGCAAAGTGCTTCTTCTCAATGTACTGACTTAGCAGATACCTTGACCTGATGACCTTGACCTATATTTTGGCTGCAGTGACTTTGACATAATTAACGTCAATGTTCCAGATCTCCTCAAGTGTAAGACCTCTAGCCACCAAACCTTGCATAGTGCTTCTCCTAGATGTACTGACTCGGCAGGTATCTTGACCCGGTGACCTTGACCTATATTTTGCACTCCAGTGCCTTTTTCACATTTTATGTCAACGTTCAATATCTCCTCAACTGTAAGGCCTACAACCATCAAACCTTGTATAGTGCTTCTCCTCAATGTACGGACTCCGCAGGTACCTTCACTGGGTGACCTTGACCTATATTTCGTGCTCCATTGACTTTTACACCTTTTACGTCACCCTTCCATATGTCCTCAACTGTAAGGCCTTCAACCACCAAACCTTATATAGCACTTCTTCTCGATGTACTGACTCGGCAGGTACCTTGACCTGGTGACCTTGACCTATATTGTGCACTCCAGTGACTTTGACACATTTTATGTTGATGTTGGGTATGTCCTCAAATATAAGACCTACAACCACTAAACCTTGCATAGTGCTTCACCTCATTGCACTGGCTTGGCAGGTACCTTGACCCAGTGACCTTGACCTATATTTGAAACATTTTACGTTGATGTTTGATAACTCCTCAACTATAAGGCCTACAACCACCATACCTTGCATTGTGCTTCTCCTTGATGTACTGAATTAGCAGGTACCTTGACCCGTGACCTTGACCTATATTTCATGCTCCAGTGACTTTTACACATTTTACGTCAACGTTCCATTATCATTGGGCTGTATGATACGAAAAGTCAGTGCTGAAGATATAGCCATTAGAGGGACTGGGACTGGCCTGGAATATATGTGCCCCACTAGGCACTTTGTCTACATTTTTTTCAACCCAGTTTTCCAAGTAAGCACTGCTAAGAATGAAATAAACTTATTTAATAACCACGTTCTGATTGTGGCTCCTGTGACTTTTGCCCCAGCAGGTGCGATGACGCCTTCCGCGGAATTCTTGTATTAGCAACTTTGGCGTATGAAATTTAAGGATATTTACATGTACCACTATATATGATGTTATTTATTTTTCTCTTTCAGATTCCAAGATGAATTAGTCTTTATTCCATTTTAAATGTGGAGGATATGTTTGCCAGATACTTCCACAATTAATTTTACCAGAGATGAGTTGGTTCAAGAGAAGCAGGAGTGAGTCTGGCAAGTCTCGTCAGTCCAGCGACACGGCCAGCTGTAACAGTGACGAGATCCAGGATGGTCGCAGCAGAAAGAACACAGACCCAGAAACATGTCTGGAAGTTTTTCGCAATCACTGGGAACAGGCTTATAAGGTAATCTCAAGCAAGATGGAACTAGCTGGTGGAAAAAGCACACCTGATGAAATTGACGCAGTGAGTTCCAACTTTGAGCAAATGGTTACCCTTTTGGCTGAAGAGGAAGGGGAAGGAGGTCAAGGAATGCCAGGACCGATATTGCATTATTTACTAGAACATGAAATACTGGAGAAATTTTGTGGCTGGTGCCACAGAAACTATGATGACACTGGAAAACTAATCAAAGAACAATTAAGAATGTTTGAGCACCTGATCAGCCAGTCACGTCAGTTGTTGTTGATTCATAAACCAGTGATAAGACCATTACTAAATCTTCTGGCATATTGTGCCGATGGACCTTGTTCAGTAGAAATAGAACCCAGTTTAGTTTTAGTGCTTCATCAAGTTTGTATTAGCATATCAAAGGAGTCAGTGATACTGGAGAGCTTTTTCAATATGAATGCAGATCATGGACCAACAAAGTTCCTGATTTTTTCGCTTCTTATTCCATACCTACACAGAGACAAGGCTCTAGGACAGCAGGCAAGAGATGCTTTGCTCCTGATCATGGCACTTTCTTCCAAACATCCATACATTGGGAAATATATTGCAGAAAATTCAGATTTCTGTCCAGTAAGTAATCGTAAGTCTAGATAAGAGTGGGTATCAGGTAAATGGTTTTCTTATTTCTTGACAAAAACATACGTTGTGGCCCACAACATGTATGTTTTTGTGGCGAGATGCTTCTAATGAGTACCCACAAATGTGTTTGAGTACCCACAACATGTTTTTGTGGCGAGGCGTTTCTGATGAGTATCCGCAACATACGTTTTAGTTGAGAAATAAGAAAAATATAGAAACTTTTTGGTTAAAAAATGTGCCTTATCATGCCGGCCTCGGTGGCTCAGTTGGATGTGCCGTCCGACTGGAGACCAGGCGGTCGCGGGTTCAACCCCCACCGAGGTCGACAACATTCTTTCGTGGAGATTGATCATGAAATATTTTCTACGGTCATTCTCTCTCTTCCGCTGATTCAAGAAGGGCAGTTGTCAGTTTCTGGTGAAAGAATGTGCACAGTACTGGTTAACTGCTTAGAGGACTAAGCCTGCCCAGTAAACGTGTGGTTAGGTAAACTGACCGCGTTTGACATGACCCCATTGGGTTGACTGGGCCGTAAAACCTCAAACTAAGACTCTGAGGGAAAAAACCCTGCTTACTCCTCCAGGAAAGAAAACATATATGGTACTTCAAATGAGTGTCACAACATACATGTATGTTCACGTGGAGTACTCGTTAGAAGCTTGCCGTTAGTGAAAATTTTGCTCTTATTTCTCCACTAAAACATATGCTTTGGGTAGTGCTTGGAAATCTCACATCAAGGCAATTCCCACACCATATATGTTTGGAGAAATGAAACACTTATCTGTATGCCCCTTTTACATTTGTATCTAGAGCTTGAGCTCTTATATCGGGTCACATGACACCAAAATGCTGGAACAATACCAAAATACCAGAATACCTTTGTTTTCATTAATTAATTTTGATATACACCACAATCTCTCTATAACACTATTGTTGGGGTCCAAAGCATAAACCGTGTTAGTTAAACAATCGTGTTATAGCCAAACAATTATATAGAGATTATATAGAAAAATAAAAATGCACATTTCTTGGCCATAGTTCTCAATAGGATGCTTTTTTTTTTTAAAATAAAATTACCGTATTCGACCTAATTACCGCACATGCTCCTATAAGCACACAGTAAAGCAATTAAGCAGCTTTTAGATTACAGTCAGTGTACTTTTATCTACTTATTTATAAAAACGTATGTTGTGGGAACTCATTTGAATTGCCTCGACAAGTCGAGGCAAAACAAGAACCCACAACATATGTTTTTATAAAGAAAATCAGAAAATAATATTGCAAAAGCATCATTTAATACGCTTTCTGCTGATCTTTCTTTAAAGTGTGCCCTTATTAGGTTGATATTTTACCACAAGTTTGTTCAGTAATTTTGAAAAATCTAAGCGCACAGTGCGGTAATTAGGTCGAATACGGTATTAACAGTTTATTTCTCCATGAAAACATATTGTGACTACTCATTAGAAGCACCTCTATGAGGACTGCAATGAGACACTTCTAATGAGTATTCACAACATACAACATACATGTTTTCATACGTAAATGAGCAAAAAAATAATATACATGTATATAACTCTGCATAACTCTCATCAATAGCTTTGTTAAGTCAATGAAAAGTCTTTATATACGAGGGGAGTTCAGTAAGTTCGTAGAACTCGGGGTTTAACTCACAGATTGGAAAATGGTTTCAACATTATTTTTCAATATAATCCCCCTTTACTTCAATGCATTTGACCCACTTTTCTTTTAAGCAGTCTATGCCTTTGAAATAAAAGTCGTCTATTTGGTTCTCAAACCAAGCCTCTGTAGCAGCCTTGAGCTCATCATCATCCCGAAATCTGGTTCCACGCAAGTGGGACTTCAACTTTTGAAACAGATAATAATCACTTGGGGCCAGGTCTGGACTGTATGGCGGGTGATTTAACTGCTCGAACTTGTACTCACGAATAGCCGCTTGTGCAACTCTGGACTTGTGCACAGGGGCATTATCATGCAAAAGTAGGACACCAGCAGCTAGCTTTCCCCTTCGTTTTTCTTTAATAGCAACCCTTAATTGTTTAATGACATTGGCATAGTATTCTCCTGTAATTGAAGTACCAGCAGGCTTGTAATCTATCAATATAATCCCTTTGGAGTCCCAAAACACCGTGGCCATTACCTTGCCGGCTAATGGTTGGATACGAAATTTCTTAGGTGGGGGTGAGCCAGGGCGCTTCCATTGCATGGACTCTTTTTATCGCACCTGCTTGTAGCAGGGTGCGATATAGGCGTCCGATTTTCCGTCCGTCCGTCCGTCCGTCAGTCCGTCCGTCCGTCCGTCCGTCTGTCAACATTTATGTTGACGTTCGACATTTATGTCAAAGTTAGTATTCTAATCAACTTCAAGACTAAACAACCATCAAACTTTGCATGAAACATCTCCCTGACCTCCTGACTTTGCGACATAGGCGTCCGCTTTTCCGTATGTCTGTCCATTCGTCCGTCCGTCTGTCAACATTTATGTCGAAGTTCGACATTTATGTCAAAGTTAGTATTTTAATCAACTACAAGACTAAACAACCATCAAACCTTGCATGAAACATCTCCCTGACCTCCTGACTTTGCGACATAGGTGCCCACTTTTCCATTCGTCTGTCTGTTCATCCGTCTGTCTATCCGTCTGTTAACAGTTCTGTTATGTCGAAGTTCGACATTTATGTCAAAGTTAGTATTCTAATCAACTACAAAACTAAACAACCATCAAACCTTGTATGAAACATCTCCCTGACCTCCCGACTTTGCGACATAGGTGCCCGCTTTTCCATTCGTCTGTCTGTTCATCCGTCCGTCTGTCTGTTAACAGTTCTGTTATGTCGAAGTTCGACATTTACGTCGAAGTTAGTATTCTAATCAACTACAATTCTACAACAACCATCATACCTTGCATGACACATCTCCCTGACCTCCTGACTTGGCAGGTATGTTGACCCAGTGACCTTGACCTATATTTTGCGCTCCATTGACTTTGACACAATTTACGTTGACGTTCCAGATCTTCTCAACTATAAGGCGTACAACTACCAAACCTTGCATAATGCTTCTCCTAGATGTACTGACCTGGCAGGTACCTTGACCCGGTGACCTTGACCTATATTTTGCGCTCCAGTGACTTTGACATATTTTGCGTCGACGTTCGATATCTCCTCGACTATAAGGCCTACAACCATCAAACCTTGCAAAGTGCTTCTTCTCAATGTACTGACTTGGCAGATACCTTGACCTGGTGACCTTGACCTATATTTTGGCTGCAGTGACTTTGACATAATTTACGTCCGTCCGTCTGTCAACATTTATGTCGAAGTTCGACATTTATGTCAAAGTTAGTATTTTAATCAACTACAAGACTAAACAACCATCAAACCTTGCATGAAACATCTCCCTGACCTCCTGACTTTGCGACATAGGTGCCCACTTTTCCATTCGTCTGTCTGTTCATCCGTCTGTCTATCCGTCTGTTAACAGTTCTGTTATGTCAAAGTTCGACATTTATGTCAAAGTTAGTATTCTAATCAACTACAAAACTAAACAACCATCAAACCTTGTATGAAACATCTCCCTGACCTCCCGACTTTGCGACATAGGTGCCCGCTTTTCCATTCGTCTGTCCGTTCATCCGTCCGTCTGTCTGTTAACAGTTCTGTTATGTCGAAGTTCGACATTTACGTCGAAGTTAGTATTCTAATCAACTACAATTCTACAACAACCATCATACCTTGCATGACACATCTCCCTGACCTCCTGACTTGGCAGGTATGTTGACCCAGTGACCTTGACCTATATTTTGCGCTCCATTGACTTTGACACAATTTACGTTGACGTTCCAGATCTTCTCAACTATAAGGCGTACAACTACCAAACCTTGCATAATGCTTCTCCTAGATGTACTGACCTGGCAGGTACCTTGACCCGGTGACCTTGACCTATATTTTGCGCTCCAGTGACTTTGACATATTTTGCGTCGACGTTCGATATCTCCTCGACTATAAGGCCTACAACCATCAAACCTTGCAAAGTGCTTCTTCTCAATGTACTGACTTGGCAGATACCTTGACCTGGTGACCTTGACCTATATTTTGGCTGCAGTGACTTTGACATAATTTACGTCAATGTTCCAGATCTCCTCAAGTGTAAGACCTCTAGCCACCAAACCTTGCATAGTGCTTCTCCTAGATGTACTGACTCGACAGGTATCTTGACCCAGTGACCTTGACCTATATTTTGCGGTCCAGTGCCTTTTACACATTTTACGTCAACGTTCAATATCTCCTCAACTGTAAGGCCTACAACCATCAAACCTTGTATAGTGCTTCTCCTCAATGTACGGACTCAGCAGGTACCTTCACTAGTTGACCTTGACCTATATTTCGCGCTCCATTGACTTTTACATCTTTTAAGTCACCCTTTCATATGTCATCAACTGTAAGGCCTTCAACCACCAAACCTTATATAGCACTTCTTCTCGATGTACTGACTCAGCATGTACCTTGACCTGGTGACCTTGACCTATATTGTGCACTCCAGTGACTTCGACACATTTTATGTTGATGTTCGGTATCTCCTCAAATATAAGGCCTACAACCACTAAACCTTGCATAGTGCTTCACCTCATTGCACTGGCTTGGCAGGTACCTTGACCCGGTGACCTTGACCTATATTTGACACATTTTACGTTGATGTTTGATAACTCCTCAACTATAAGGCCTACAACCACCATACCTTGCATTGTGCTTCTCCTTGATGTACTGAATTAGCAGGTACCTTGACCCGTGACCTTGACCTATATTTCATGTTCCAGTGACTTTTACACATTTTACGTCAACGTTCCATTATCATTGGGCTGTATGATACGAAAAGTCAGTGGTGAAGATATAGCCATTAGAGAGAATGGGACTGGCCTGGAATATGTGCCCCACTAGGCACTTTGTCTACATTTTTTCAACCCAGTTTTCCAAGTAAGCACTGCTAAGAATGAAATAAACTTATTTAATAACCACGTTCTGATTGTGGCTCCTGTGACTTTTGCCCCAGCAGGTGCGATGACGCCTTCCGCGGAATTCTTGTTTAGTATCTGGGTCCCAGTGGTGAAGCCAAGTTTCATCTCCTGTTACAAGACGAGTGTGAAAGTCTTCTGGATTGGCATTGTACTCTTCCAGAAGTTCTTGACTTGACTCCACCCTTTGCTGACGATCTTGCATGTTCAGGTTTCTGGGTACTCACCTGGCAGATTCTTTTGACATGCCTAAATGTTCATGGATTATAGTGTAAACACTTCCATTAGAAATACCACATTCTGAAGCAAGTTTGGCAACTTTGATTCGGCGATTGTTTAGCACAAGTCTCTCAACACGGTCGATCATCTCCTGGCTGATGACATCAGTAGGGTGACCTGACCTTGGGTCATCTTCTAAGGAGTCTCGCCCATGTTTAAATTCTGCTGACCACTTTGCCACTGTGGAATACTTTGGGCTACTATCACCATACACATTAGCCATGCGCCGATGGATTTCTTTGGCCTTTGCACCCTCCTTAGTGAGGAACTTTATGACTGCTATGAACTCAATATTCTGACTTTCCATTTTTGCCTATGGGTATAGGTTTTTAAACAAAAAGTAAGAGCAAAAAATGTACGTGTTGACTGAACGGCTGTTATCATTCAACTGACAAAGGTTTACACTGCACAAAAATGAAAAAAGAATTCTTGAATTGTATAGAAAAATACCGAGTTCTACGAACTTATTGAACTCCCCTCGTAAAATGGAAAAATGAGCATTAATTTGGTATTACGTACTTAAGAGTGCGAAAGATTGACAGGCATAATAAGCAAATTTAAAATAAAAGCCCATAAGCGAATTAATACCTCCATATGTTTTGGTTTTGTTTTGTTTGTTTTTATTTCAACTGCAAACTGTTTCTCTTACTTTTCTGAGGCACCTCTAATGAGTACCGACAACATACGCTTTTTGTGGAGAAAACTGAAATAATAAGCATATTTTGTCAGGCTGCCCTACATCTGTAGATGTGAGAGGTACCATAGTCACTTGTTATGCACAGCTCCAGACAAGACACATTTTTCAACCGAAAAGTATTGACATTTTTTCTTATTTCTCCATGAAAACATATGTTGTGGGTATTCATTAGAAGTGCCTCACTGAGGCACTTCTAATAAGTACCAACACCATATGTTTTGGTGGAGGAATAGAAAAAATGTCAATACTTCAATCCCCCATTCAATCCAAGCATTTATAAGCCGGCCTGGATGGCTCAATTGGATGCACATCCAAATGGTTCCAGTTGCATCCGAAGAGTGCAGGTTTGACCCCCGCCGATTCGGCTACATTCTTTCATGGTGATTGATCATGGAATATTTTCTACGGTCATTCTCTCCCTTCCGCTGATTCAAGAAGGGCGGTTGTCATTTTCTTGCGAAAGAATTTGCACAATATTGGTTAACTGCTTAGAGGACTAAGCCTGCCCAGTAAAAGTGTGGTGAGGTAAAGTGACCACGCTCGACATGACCCCATTGAGTTGACTGGGCCATAAAACCTCAACACAAACAAATCCAAGCATTTATACACTTTCCATCGATATGTAGGATACTTTGGATCGAGTCGTTGTTCCAGTTTACAAGCATAGCTTTTCAAAAAGTTTTGACCCAAAGTCGGGGTTTTCTTCTTTTTTCTTTTTTTTTTAGATTTTTTTTTAAAATTTAGTGAGGCATGAGAAAAACTGTTTTTCCATGATCCTCCTGTGATTTTCTTGAGACTTACTAACATGTCTGATGTCATTTTCAGCTCTTTTAATATGAATCTGGTCATTTTTTTCTAGGTTCAACTGTTTTTTGTTGTATTTCAGGTTTTAGCGACTGGTTTAAGTGGACTATACTCAGATTTGCCAAGAAAAATAGAAATTCCGTCAGAGGATTGGTATAGAATCACTGATGAGGAAGTTGCTAGGATACCAGAGATGTCCATGTTCTTAAACACCCTGGGATTCTGTAATGCTGTCGCTCAGGTAATCATCGAATCTGAGCATACATCATAGTTCTAGATAAGATGTGGGTTCTCTTTATAAGCACCTCGCTGAATGTTTTCATATGAAATAAGAAAGTACTTCTAATAAGTACCCACAATTAAAATTCTAAAATTAATTTTGCTAGTTTTCAGCGAAAATAAAACGACATTTCATGTGAATTGATTAAGTATTTCAAAGTATTGTGCTTTAGAATTTTGTGATTAGCACTTTAAAGGTTAAAATATTATCCTCTGTATCAAAATCTACTTCAAAGAACATTTGCCTTTGATCAGTATACATTTATCGTGAACTGCTGTATACATGTACAAATGTACATACAGTGTGCGGGCCCTGACAGCCTAGTGGATAAGAGAGCTGACTTCCATTAGGTTTCTCACCGCTGTGGTTCGAGCCTCCCTCGGTTCACATGTGGGAAAGCCAAGTTCTGCTTACGGATGGTCAGGTGGTTTTTCCCCCGAGTTCTCCAGTTTTCGTCCACCTTTGATGAACCATCAGCTCGATATAAGTGAAATATTCTTGAAAGGGCCGTAAAACCAAAATCAAAAAAAAAAAAAAAAACAACAAAAAAAAAAAAACCCAAAAAAAACCATACAGTCTAGCTCCAGATAAGACACTTTTTTCATCCGAAAATTACATACATTTTGTATATTGTTTTATTCTCCATGAAAACATATGTTGTGGGTACTCATTAGAAGTGCCTCATCGAGGCACTTCTAATGAGTACCCTGAACATATGTTTTTGTGGACAAATAAGAAAAATATTATGTGGATGCCCTCTCTTATCTGGAGCTATGGTATATATGTAATTGTTTTCATTCCAGTTTCCAGTCAGGAGAATAACCTTCACAAGTTATTTTTTTTTTTAACTTAATACAGCTATAAAGTCATCTATCTACCAGTACAATGTAATTTCAAAGTGAGGCTGTAGGAAATAACTTGTTTAGGTATAAATGTCTGAAGTTATTTATGTCAAGGTAAAATAAGTTTTAAACCATTCCAAAATAAATAATTAGTCATAAAAGAGCATTTTTCCTGGACCCAGTTGTTCAAAGCTAACGACATCGTTAGTTAAAGATTCGTTAAAATTTACATTGAGTGATACACAAATATGCTGAAATTTTTTGCTGAAAAAATGTGAGTAGCTTTTGCAGTGCAAAAGCTACTCACATTTTTTCAGCAAAAAATATCAGAGTATTGTATATTGAATCCGCTAAAACAGTTAACAAAATGACCCTTAACAAGCTTGTTAAGCTAACGGTGCTTTGAACAACTGGGCCCTGATCTTCAAGAGGCTTGCCTACAAATTTCTAGATGATGCATACAGAGTTTTGAGGCTTTATCATAAAGTTATGTAAGAGATCTGTCAGCAAAAAATACTACATGCCCCTGTACATAAAAACTACGACAACGTCAGAATATGAAGGCGAAAAATGACTATATAGCTATATAAAACAAGTTATACATGCTAAAATGCCAGAATAATTTAACTGTTTTAAGTAAAAAATAAATTAACTTGTAGAGGTTATCAGGGTTGCCATGGCGAGGGAAAATGGTCTGGAAAATGAAAATTTTTCCAGGTCAGGGAAAAATCAGGGAAATTTGGTTTGAGTTAGGGAAATCAGAAAAACTGACAAAAATCAGGTATTTTCAGAAAACTGAGATGGCTATGGCAGTCTCTTTAATTTTTAGAAACATAGATTTACAGAATTGGCCTCATTCTTTTGTTAAATGATTGTTTTATTCTCTGAAAGAAAGTGCTCTGTTGGAAGATTTGGTGGCTGAGGACAGCTGTAAGGGGAGCTGGGAAAAATGTCTGGAAAATGGTGAAAAGTCAGGGAAAAGTCAGGAAAAAGTCAGGGAATTTTGAAATAGAAAATGAGTGGCAACCCTGGGTTATGCTCCTGTCTGGTTACATTGATTGTATATAACATGATAAATTTATCCCACAGTGCCTACTGATTCTTCCTATATTTACCTTAAACAGACAGGCCTAAGAAAACAGTGCAGAATCAGATCAGACTGCTTTCAAAGGGGGTTTGATCAAGGATTGCACTGTTTGCCATTCAGTACATTTTAGTACAATAGACTTGTTCTTTTGAGGAGAATGGGTACACTTTTCAAGGGAGGCAACTCAGTGTATAGTGTTTGCCTCTCTCCAGCCTTAGAAATATTCCGTCTGCATGAATTTATTAATAAGAAAATTTCTTGCAGATTGCCCATCCCTTAGTTCGAGACCAGCTTATCAACTTTATATATAATGGTTTTCTTGTTCCTGTTCTTGGACCAGCTCTGCATCAGGTTAGTATGGTATCTCGGTACATTACCTCTGTTACCCATGTAACCTAGATTTAACATAGAAGCACTATATGGGAAATACTACAGATTGGCATACTAGTTAACCCTTGTCATGCTGAATAAATTAAGATGCCACACTCAGTTCTAATTGTCAGCCAATCAGATTCCTTGATCCAGATTATTGATATAAAATTACTTACTGAATGACAAACAGTGCAGATCCAGATCAGTTGGCTTCTTCAGAAGCCAACTGATCTGGATCTACACTGTTTGCTAAGACGGGGCATGTCGTGTTTAGCAAGAGAAGGGCTAACTCTTAAAGTGCCATTCGAAATTAACCCTTTGATCTTGATAAAGCAAAATAGATACTTCTGCAAACAGTGTAGACCCAGAAGAGATGGCTCGTGATGACCATCTCATCTGGATCCATACTGTTTGCCTTCTATCTTTGATTTTTGATTGACATATTAGTTCGCATCAATAGATGTCTCCCAGTTCCAAGGTGGAAGAGTTCGCTTCACAAACTCGGGTGAATGATTAAAGCAGGCAAAATAAGGGTTGGCATTTCATGTGAACCACCTGCCTAACAGATGACATTTTGAATTACATAAAATTTCAAACCTTGTTTTTCTCAGAATGATAAAAAATAACATAGCTTCAGATAAACTGCATTTTTCAATCAAGAAGTATGTATATTTTGTTCCTTATTCCTCCATGGAAACATTTGTTGTGGTTACCCATCAGAAGCACCTCAATGAGGGTCTTCTAACGAGTACCAACAAAAATGTTTTCATGGAGAATTAAAAAAAAATAAAAATTTCTGGATCTCTTCTTGACTAGAGTTATCTTTTAGAAAGACATCTGCTATTGTTGTAACTGGCACTTTAAGGCTTAACCATTGTCATACTGAATAAATTAAGATGCCATGCCAACTATAATTTTCCACCAATCAGATTACTTGATCCAGGTTGTTGATACAAATGAAAGTACAGAATGGCAAACAGTGCAGATCCAGATCAGTTGGCTTCTTCAGAAGCCAACTGATCTAGATCTACACTATTTGCAAAGGCAGGGCATATCCTGGTTCAGCAGGACAATGGTTAATAGCAAAGAATGTTGAGTTGTGCAGTTGCACTGTCTTTTTTCAGTTGAGTTGCTACGTGAGAAAACGCACCTTCTGACATGCTGCACCAAAAAATACTCAAATCAGCTGACTCATCCTCAGCCAGTCTTCCTTGTTCACATTAAGAAACTTGCATCCTTGGCTATCCAAAATGTGCCCAGTGAAGATCTGGATCAGACTGCACAAATGCAGACTGATCTGAATCTTCACTGGGGTCATATATATGTACGAAGGTACATTTTCTTGAGTTATGGCTCAAATGTTTTGTGGAATAGACATGATAATGTACATGTCTATTATGCAATGTACATGTATGTAAAGTCAGCTGACTGGGCTTATTTTTCAAGATGTTTATCATCCATGCAGTCTGCTAAGACTCTTCATTGGATGCTCCGTGAATAGCCAAGGGTGTAGGCCTTCTTCATGTGAACAGCATGTTGTACAGGCTGATTTGAGTCTTCCATAAAGTACATTATCTCATGTTGCGGCTCCTTTTAAATTGTCAGCATTTAGAGATGTAACTGATTTCAACAAGTATTCCTAATCTATGTTTTATGAGATAAATTACCATAATAACCCTAAGTATTAGGAAAGATAGTCATTTGCAAACAGTATAGACCCAGATCAGACGCCGCATTCTGCGGCATCTGATCAGGGTCTACATTTTTTGCCACACACACAGCAATAATCTAGATACATCAATGGATAGCAGATTGGACATTTTAAATGTTAGGACAAGTATGATTGGTAGATAAGGTGTCCCAATACTTAGGGTAAATAGGGTAATGAAGAAAAGAGGCAATTCTAACCAGTACCCACAATCTATGTTTTTGAGCAGAAATAAGAAAAATAATGTTACCCTTGTAAACCCCAGTTTTACGATATAAAAGTGGGGTTTAAGGGAGTCAGAATTAAACAGGTATGTTTTCGTGATGATATGTGCATGCAGAATACTCAGATCAGCCTGTTAGTTAAACTACTTAACCCTTGTCATGCTGAATATATTTAAATGCCATGCCCACTTCTAATTTACAGCCAATCAGATTATTTGATCCAATTTTTTTATATAAACACATACTTAATCGCAAACAGTGCAGATCCAGATCAGTTGGCTTCCTCAGAAGCCAACTGATCTGGATCTACACTGTTTGCAAAGGCAGGGCATATCTGGGTTCAGCAGGACTAGGGTTAATGATATGTCTGAAAGTATTTGTTGAATTGCAAACATTCATAGCTCCAGAAAAGAGTATATCAAGATGAATAATTTTCTTATTTCTCCATGAAAACATATATCAAGATGAATAATTTTCTTATTCCTCCATGAAAACATATGTTTTCATGGAGAAATAAGAAAATTATTCATCTTGATATCCTCGCCAAGTATCCACAATATGTTTCTCATTGAGAAATAAGAAAAAATACTAAAGATATATCACCTTATTCGGAACTCTGAAACAATGTAGACCTTGACTATTCTGGTCTGTACTGTTTGCCAAGATATGACTGTTCAAATAGTAAGGAAAAACATGGTAAATGGTAGTGAGAAATTGTTGTGCTGTCCTGTGTTAAATGTTTGTTACCATGACTCTATCACTGGGTTTAAACTATATACCTTAATTCTGTCTTTACATTAAATGTCCTAAAACTGTACACCTAATTGTCTGACAAAATGGCATATATAAACAGTGCAGACCCAGATCAGACTGCTCCAGTGGGAGCAGTCTGATCAGGATCTACACTACTGTTTGCCATTCCACTAAGTATGTTAAGAAACTACTGCATAAATAGCAAACTTTAGGCCAAAAATGTATGGAATAATGTATTTACCGTAATGTAACTTTTTACTAGACAGCTCAACAGAGAAGTTAATGCAAAACATTTACCATATGAGCTGCAAAGTGAGAAACCTACTTTTTGATATGTGCTCAATAAACTCAAATTATCCTGCACATTTGCATAGTCTGATCAGAGTCTTTGTTCACATGAAAAAAACTTTGCATCCTTGGCTGTCCAAAATTGATCAGATTGGGAATGCGCCATCCGATCTGAATCTTCTCGGGTCACACATGTTCGAAGGTACATTTACTGATGTGGCAGCTCATATAATTTTTAACTTACGGTAAATAAATTTTGAACACCAAAGTGTCTGACACAATGGCTTATGCAAACAGTGCAGACCTAGATCAGACTGCTCCTGAAGGAGCAGTCTGATCAGGGTCTACACTGTTTGCCATTCCACTAAGTATTTTGAGAAACAACTGCATTAAAAGCCAAAATTTAGGCAAAAAAGTATGGAATAAAGTATTTGAAATTTTAGAACATTTACCGTATGCTTAAATTTTATGACC
Source organism: Anodontia alba (assembly GCA_964016985.1). Classification (NCBI taxonomy): domain Eukaryota; kingdom Metazoa; phylum Mollusca; class Bivalvia; order Lucinida; family Lucinidae; genus Anodontia; species Anodontia alba. The sequence continues at coordinate 32,069,344 of OZ024826.1, read as the reverse complement.
AATATAATAATATTCTTATTTTTTCACAGAAAATTTAGTGTAATGAGTGTTTCAGATAAAATGCTCGGTTTTCTGGGCAAGGCTTAAATGCTGAGCATGCAGTATAATAATTTCAGCTGATGCCATTTTGAAAAATTTTTTCTTATATTCCCAGAAAATAATGACAGACATTTCATTCTGAGTCTCAGAGACATTTTGCATGTAATGTCAATTTTTTTTTCTGCGAACAATATCCTGTGTAATATGTGTGCTAATGGTTTGTTTAAATCATCTACATATTCAAAAAGACAAAAATATTTCTCATTGTATTGTGTCATCTTTCATATGTCTTTTTAGGGTTAACAGTTTAAAAATACATGTATATATAGCCTAGCTCCAGATTCTAGTGGGTATCCACATATGTTTCTTTTTTTCTGCACAAAAATATATGTTGCAGGTACTCAGTAGAAGTGCCTAAGCAAGGCATCATCATGTTCTTGTGGAGAATTAAGAAAAATATCAGTATTTTTTGGTTGAAAAAAAGGCTTTATCTTGAGCTATGTATAGTTAACCATAGCTCCAGATAAGAGGGGTATCCGTATAATATATTTCTTATTTATCCATGAAACCATATACTGTGGGTACTCATTAGAAGTGCCTCTGTGAGGCACTTCTAAAGAGTACCAACATCATATGTTTTCATGAAGAAATAAGAGAAATAACAGTATTTTGGCTGGAAAATAAAATCTTATCATTAGCTGTGTATAGTGAGCTATCTTTTTCTTACTACTAAAGGGTGGAGTATCTTTTTCTCCTCTGTGGGAAAGGCATTATATGCTCTCTCTGTCACGTAGACCTAGTGCAAGTAGATTATGGATGGTAAGGCTCTTGAACATATGGGACCCAGGATTAGTTTACCCCATTTTTTAAGGCATTTTATTGCTTTTCCTTATTGAATTGTGTTAGAGCCAGACGAGATAATATTTGACCAAAAAAGTACTGGGCCCAGTTGTTCAAAGCTAAGGACATTGTTAGTTAACGATTCGTTAAAATTTACATCCAGTGATACGCAAATATTCTAATATTTTTTTGCTGAAAAAATGTGAGTAGCAAAAGCTACTCACATTTTTCCAGCAAAAAATATCAGAATAATGTATATTGAATCTGCTAAAACAGTTAACAAAATGACCCTTAACGAGCTCATTAAGCTAACGATGCTTTGAACAACTGGGCCCTGATATATGAGCTGGCACATGACAAAACCTATAATAACACCTAGGCAACCAGCAAAGACTCAGGTCAACCTGCACATCCACTAGAGCTGATTATCATGCCAAATTTAATGACTCATGATGCTATCACTATTGGAGATATCCCTGTCCTGACACTATCACTATCAAGAGTCTAATATTATGATGCATCATGATACATGTACTATCACCATCTCCAAATCACACAGTACATGTATTTAAATGAGTTTTGTCTGAGGCTTATAATTCTGCTGACAGGGCTATCAGCTCCAAAGTATAGGGTATAAAACATGTTGTGTTCAGTTTGCCTATCATCTGATTGGCTACTGACTGAGAGATTATCAGGAATGCAATCTAGTTCTCTCAGAGAAACTGTTATAATAATAGCTTTCCCCTCTGCAATACTTCATTAAATCTTAAGAAATAATAATCGCACATGCCAGCCGTCCAGTCATTCTACAGAGCTGGTTAATACTGAGCATGCTAGCTGAAAAATTCAGCAGAAGACATTTTGAAATTTTTTTTTTTTGTTTCTACTAGAAAACAGGGTTTGACATTTGATACAAATTGTCTCCTAGGAGACCGTTTGCATGTAATGTCAAACCCCTTTTTCTGGGAAAAAAAATTAGAAAAATATCATCAAATTGTGATATGACTCTTTCCTCCTTAAGTCATTTCAAGGATCATAGCCCCATTATAAGCCTCTGATTTCATTGATTTTATAAAATAGGGCTCCCTGTAAAGATACCTGACATTACTGCCCCACTTAACCCTTGTAATGCTGAATAAATTAAGAGGTCTTAGCCATTTTTAAATGTCAGCCAATTAGATGCCTTAATTGAGATTGTTGACATAAATTCATAAATTGAATGGCAAACAGTGCAGATCCAGATCAGTTGGCTTCTTCAGAAGCCAGCTGATCTGGATCTGCACTGTTTGCAAAGATGGTGTATATCCGGATTCAGCAGGACAAGGGTTAAATATCAGCTTTGTTACCATTTTAACAAAACTTTTTGCTAAAAAGAACTCCAATTTGTTCTCATAAGTTGTTAATTTAGACAAAAAAAGCTTCAGAATGGTATTGCAGAAGAAGAAAACCCACAGGGACAAAAACTATTGGTAGTTGAAGAGACTAACAGCGATAGTTATCGATTGTTGAAAACTCTATCATGGAGGTCACTATCATGATGCATTGATATATCAGTATATTGTTACACCCCTAACATCCACCCACTATGACTAACGTTTTCGCCTTTTTCTCATTGGATAGCCTGACTGCTGCATAAGGCTCATGCAGTCAGTGAAGACTCTAATCAGACAGTGCAGATGTGCCAGCTGATCCAAGTCTTTGCAGGTTGCTCAGATGTTATAGTAGATTTTGTGGAGTGCTGGCTCATATTTCTTATATTTTTTATTTTTCCTTGAAAACTTATCTTGTAGGTGCTCATAGACCTTTACTTTAGCTCCAGATAAGAGGGGGTAGAAACATAATATTTTTCTTATTTCTTTACTAAAATTGTCTGTTGTGGTACTCATTAGAAGTCTCTATTTGAAGTTGAAAAAAAAAAAAAAAAAAAAGAGCCTAATTTAGAGGTATGCTTTACTGTGGGCAAAATAAGATAACAAATACCGTATTCGACCTAATTACTGCACATACTCCTATAAGCGCACAGTCAAGCAATTCCATAGTCTTCAAATTATAGCCAGTGTACTTTTTGTCTACTTCTTTATAAAGGCATATGTTGTGGGTACCCATTTGAATTGCATCGACTTGTCGATGCAATTCAAATGAGTACCCACAACATATGTTTTAATAAAGAAAATCAGAAAAAAACAAAAAACAAAAAAAAAAAAAAACACCAAATAAGGCCTTTGCTGATATTTGTTTTTAAGGGTATGTAGAGTAAGTAGTCATATTTTGAAAAACCTAAGCGCACTGTGTGGTAATTAGGTCGAATACGGTAGCTCAAGATAAGATCATGTTTTCAAGGAAAAATAAGAAGAATATCAACCAGGGCCCAGTTGTTCAAAGCATCGTTAGCTTAACGAGCTCGTTAAGGGTCATTTCGTTAACTGTTTTAGCAGATTCAATACACAGTTGACTCTCGTTATCTCGACCCCTCTTATCTCGATCCTATCACTAATGTCGAACTGATTTCTAAGTCCCGATTATTTTCTCTATGCATTTATTGTATTTCAGCTTCGCGTATGTCGAACTACTTTTATGTCGACACTTCGGCTATCTCGTCCATTATTTTCAGTCCCTAAATATATTTTTCACAGTTTTTACTACCGCGTATCTCGAACTCGGACCATGACGAAGGAAAAAAAATGTAAGATGCGGCGCCGCTGGTCTCTCAGTTAATGAAAATCATAATAGGCCATTGATAAATAAATCAATAGTTTAATTATCCCCTTTGTCCAGGTAATTATAAACAACACAAACAATGTCTAAAATCCGTAATTATGAAATCACGTGCGTGTCGAGTCGGGTTTGACACGCGGCGCTCAACACCGTCTCGTGTCATTGATTTGTAAGATAAAAAGCGGCCCAGAATAATGTTATGGAAGATTAATCAACGAAGTTTCTTTAATTTCTTGTTTAGATATGCTCTTCGCTATTGAGTACTGTCCGTCTGAATGATATAGCGTCTTCAAGAAAAGTCAGTGCGTGACAGGTTCCGACTCAGATCAGCCTGTATTGATCAGGCTAGCTAAGTCTAAATTTTTGCTTGTTACTCTTTGGTCAGGCGGTGCTCTTTGGTAAGCCCAGATAGTGCTTATGCGTATAATGGAAAATTCATGGGCGTGCAGGCTGATCCCAGTCTTTGACAGTCGCAGTCTTCTAATAATGTAGTGCACGGCCTCAAATAGACGAATCACACGTGGGTACCGATGTTAACCCTTCCGACCCTGTAGACTGGTACGGATACCCGCACAAATAGTGTAGGTCCAGATGAGACGGTTCATAACGAGCTTTCTCTGCAGGATCTACAGTTTGCCACGCTGAGATGGTTCGTTTATGCCAGGGGAGGTAATCCAAACTAGCTTACAGCTGCCGCTTGACATTGTAAGCGTTTTATGCAAAAGGGGAAACCAGTCAACTCTTTATGGAGTCGTCTATGTGAAGGGAGCTAATCCAAACCAGTTCATAACGTATAGCTAACATAACCCGGAAACCATTAATTTATTTTTAGTTCATATGGAAATCCAAATTTGCAGGAGTATTAAAAGACAACAAGAGACGTTTGAAATTTATTATTGATGATATTATTCCAAGAGAACCATTGCATCTCCTAAAACAAACAGTAACAATGCAAACTGAAGTACGCGTAAATTATTTAAATTGCCATATACATGTGCCTTCCATGCACGTTTTGGCGAACAGAGTCGAACAGTCGTCATACCTATGACGTCACAATTTGGTTGTCTCGAACTACTGATAACTCGAACATTTTTATCAGGTCCCGTGAAGTTCGAGATAACGAGAGTCGACTGTACAATATTCTGATATTTTTTGCTGAAAAAATGTGAGTAGCTTTTGCACTACCCACATTTTTTCAGCAAAAAATTTCAGCATATTTGCGTATCACTCAATGTAAATGTTAACGAATTGTTAACTAACGATGTCGTTAGCTTTGAACAACTGGGCCCTGGCAGACGCTTAGTTAAGGAGGAATTTTTGGTGATTATTCTGGAACAATTTGTCTTATTTTTCCACACAAATATCATATGTTGTGGGTACACATTAGAAGTGCCTCAGCAAGGCACTTCTAATGAGTACCGCATCATATGTTTCTGTAGAGAACTGGAGAAAATATGTCACTGAATACTCCTTGTTAAAAAACTCGTATGACCTGAATATCCACTTGTCTCCTGCTATATTTACTCATACGGGGTAAGCTTCTTAGAACCTTTTTTTTTTTTTGGTGAACAGGATTTTAGGGATGCTGTGCTCAGGGTAAATTAAACAGACAAATATTTTTGTTTCTCCTTAAAAGGTTGTAGCATGTCATAAAATTTTGTATATTCTGAGAGAGAGTTGGCACGTTTATGGTACTCTAGATGCAAAATCAACAAATACACCACAACCTCCTTATAACACTTTTGTTGGGGTCAATAGCATAATCCGTGTCAGTTAAACAACCTCGTTATACGCAAACAAAAATGTATAGATTATATTGAAAAATGACCATTTTTATGATCATTTTTCAATATAATCTATACATTTTTGGGATCCATCTTTGAACCGTGTTGTGTCCAAAACCGTGTTATAATGAACCGTGTTATAAAGAGGTTGTAATGTATTTAGGGAGAATAGAGTATTTCATAGCTCTTGATAAGATGCTTTTTTCAATACAAAAGTATTGATATTTTTCTTATTTCTCCATGAAAACATATTCTGTGAGTACTCATTAGAAGCATCTTGCTGAGGTGCTTCTAATATTTCTCCATGAAAACCTTCTAATGAGTACTCACAACATATGTTTTCATTGAGAAATTAGAGAAATATTTATTTTGATGTTAGTGGTGAAATTAATGTATACCTGGTAAAATAAATAAAATAAAAGTGGTATCAAGTACTAGTGAAATGATATTGTATCATTTCACTAGTGACTGATACGATTTATATTTTCACTCCTCACATGGGATGATTTTGGTTTTCTTCATTGTTTCAATTTTAAAAGCCTCCACTTCTGATTTCCAAACACCTCTAACTTTATTTTTGAACTAAACTACCAAGTTTGGTATGCATTTTCTTAGTTAGAAAGTAAGGAACATTCTGGTATCAAAATTATTTTGATTTGCCAAAATAATTGTTTTTCTCTTGGTAAGCACTCAATGTCGACATCATAATGTTTCTGTTTTATTTGGCAACATCAGTTATGAAGTCAGAAGTGCTAAAGCATGAAAATAACTGATCTTCATAACTGACGTTGCCAAATAAAACAGAAAAAATGTTGTTGTTTTTTTTTTTTCATTAATCCCATATTTTCATGTCATGTAATGAAAACATTTAAATTTTCACTGGTGCTTCCGTACTTGTGAAAATACTGATGTTGTCATTACACTGGGTGAAAATATTTATGGTGAAAATATATTTCCAAAAGAGCAAATATCCTCTATTTACCTGATACTCACTCTTATCTAGACCTATTGTATTTTTTTATGTTTCCCAGAAATAGGGTTTGGCATATTGTGTGAGTCATTTTTAAGGAACGAATACAGATGAAAGATTTTGCTCATTGTCGTAAAGATATATGTGTACAACTATTGCAGATAGGAAGTTGCCATTGTATTTTTGAAAACTTTCAGAAGATGTGAGATACTCTTAACACACCTTATATTAATATTAATTTCTCACATTCTTATGTTTCTGTTTTGGTGTAGGATATATCGGGGCTTCCAACCCCTCTCCTTGATTCACCGATGTTTTTGGTTAGTATGTAAGACGTGAACTGAGATATTTTGAACAGTTATTTTAAAATGAAAGGCAATCATGATTTAGGTTGTATCTGAAATTAACCCTTGTCCTGCTGAACCCAGATATACCCTGTATTTGCAAACAGTGTAGATTCAGATCAGTTGGCTTCTGAAGAAGCCAACTGATCTGGATCTGCACTGTTTGCCATTAAGTATGTGAATTTATAGCAATAATCTAAATCAAGTAATCTGATTGGCGAAAAATTAGAAGTGGGCGTGGCATCTTAATTTATGTAGCAGGACAAGGGTTAAAGACTTTGATAAAGCATGAATTGTAGGTCAGATTTGATCAAATCGTGTATTAAATAAATATTAGATAGTAAAGCTTTTGAAATGGCTATCTGGGGTATAGCCATATAGAATACATGTAGTTGATGAGATCTAGAAAATGGGGTCTTGTAGAAGTAGAAAAAAAGTCTAAAGTTAGAGAATAGCAGATTGGTTTTGCTTGAATCATTATAGCAGACTGGCTTTGAGTTCGTGCACAGAAATGTTTGACAAAATGGCATATGCAAACAGTGCAGACCCAGATAAGACTGCTCCTGAAGGAAATAACGTTCTTATTTTCAAAATTATTTTTCAGAGAAAATGAGGCTTGACATTTCATGTGAATCATCTGCAAGGCAGACAATTCACATAAAATGTCAAGGCTTATTTTTTGGGCTAAAAAATGTAATTTAGATTGTCATCTGCTGCTGTTGTGATTGGCACCATAAGGATTAACTTCAAACAAACTCTTATTGTGATTGCCTTTCCTATTAAAACACTAAAGTATCTGGGTTCAGCCATAACTGTTGTGTTCTCCCACTTAGGTATATTTTAGCATGCTGGGTAATTATTTCAGCTGACAAGTTTTTGAAATGGTTTTCTTATTTTTTCCCAGGAAAAAAGAGTCTGACATCTCATGCAAATTGTCTCCTTAGGAGACAATTTGCATGGAATGTTAAATGCTGTTTTCTGGGAAAACATAAGAACAAAATATGGTCTGTCATCTGCTAAATTAACCCAGAGAATGTTAAGGGTTAAATAAACAGAATTAGTTTGACTTTTATTTCTTTGTAATCTTGCCATTGTTTGTATTTTTTATTTATTTATTTATTTTTCTGTTGTTTGTACATGTATTATATAGTGCATTATTAAATAAGTCACTAAAGGGAAATGCAACATTAATAAAAGAATTGTATCTGAAATTAAAATCCGTAACAAACCATTCATTTTGATGCAAATTTGATTAAAATCAAACTAATAATAAAGAAGTTATCTAGGTTTGACGATTTCAAAATTGCATCTATGGGTTGACACCACCATTTTGAATATTCAGCTCTTTGCATGCTGGGTAATTTTGCATGCTTTTTTGTAGTCTGTGGATTTTTTTTGTAAATTAATTTTTACTAGAAAATCTTACAGGAATACCATCAGAGTGTGTGATCTGGATCCAAACTGTTTGCAAAGGTTATCAGCAGATGACAAAAGTAGCCACTAGCAGGGAAAGAGTTAATGAGAATTTATACATCATAATTCCCTGATTAGATGGGGGTGGTCGGGTGGTGCAAAGGTGTCATGTATCTTACGTCACCAGGGCATCCAAAAGATATTGGCTTACATTGGGCAAGGCCTGCTATCCTTGTAGCAGGTAAGGGTAGAGGGGAAATGTTTTTATTTCTTCTGTTTCTTCACTTTCATTCCTGTTCCTCTTTCTTCCCTGTCCCTCTGTTTCATCTCTTCTGCTATCTCTTTTTCTCCCTTTCTCTGGGAGATGACACAAAAAGACTCACAAGGGTTAACATGTCTTTAAACTCCAACACAGTCAAAAACCCTAACTAGATAGGAAAAAGCTAAATAAATCATGGTATAATGCAACATTATTTTACCTCCTTATTTGTGCATATATAGCTTGTTCTCTGGATGTTTGTTAATTTTATTTAACCCATTGCCCCTAAAAGGACAACTGCCATACAGTGCAGACCCAGATCAGATGCCGCATCTGATCGGGCTCCACTCTTTCCAAATGGTGCAACCATTTTCATTTAGAATATCTAAATCAAATAGCCAGTCATACCTAAAATCAAAATTAGAATCTTCCAGTATATAGTGTGGGAGAGTTCATTCAGTCTCTAATGGCGATAAAAAATGCACAAGTTCCTACCAAAAGTGAAATTTCTAGAATTTCCTTACTTTTTTTTTAAAATGGTGGTACCTATGAGAATGGTTTTGAAATCTTTATCCTTTACCACTCTCTAATTCAGCAGACGACAAATTGACAATATTTTTCTTATTTTTCCCAGGATTTGACATTTCATGCAAATCATCTCCATTGGAGACAATTTGCATGAAATGTCAAATCCTGTTTTCTGGGAAAAATAAGAAAAATATTTCAAAATGGTGTCTGCTGAAAATTTTACCCAGTGTGCTAAGCGTTAAATGCCATTGATCAAATTCGTATGAAAAAGCATGGCTTGTCAAGATCTTCCATCTCAGATACACTTTGCACCAGTGTTGCCTTTCCCTCAGAAAACAGACATATATTATTAAAAGAAGTGATTTGAGGCCTGGCAAATGTTATAATGTGAATGGTCTATTTAGTTGGATTTTACCAAGTGACTTATGATTACATTAAAATGAATTCTTTTAAACATGTTATGAAAGAGTATCACTGATGCTTCAGAATCATCTTGTGTTCCATTAGAAGATTACCCAACATAAATTATGTACTGATACTGAAATAAATTGTCAACTTTGTGACTGCCATATGTGAGAAAATATGAAATGACATTTTTACAAAGCAAAGACTTGGATCAACTTGTACAGCTACATAGTAGGATTAGAGTTCTGCTGGATGCTCTGAGCCCAGTTATTCAAAGCTAACAACAACTTTAGTTAACGATTTGTTAAAATTTACATCGAGTGACGCAAATATGCTGAAATTTTTTGCTGAAAAAATGTGAGTAGCTTTTGCATTGCAAAAGCTACCCACATTTTTTCAGCAAAAAATATCAGAATATTGTGTATTGAATCCGCTAAAACAGTTAACGAAATGACCCTTAATGAGCTCGTTAAGCTAACGACACTTTGAACAACTGGGCCCTGATAGCCAAGTATCCAAAATTTCTTCAGACTGACAGCAAATACTGTGATCAGCCTGTTTTGATGCACAGGCAGATCTGAGTCTTTGTTGAGTACACAATGAGTCATAAGATAATTTTTCTCATATTGTGGTCTGTTTTATTTATAGTGCCACAGTTGCGATATTAATCAGAGACTTAGAAGGGAGAATACAACATGAAATCTTGTCTTTTGCATTTGTTCTTGCAAAGCATAATTCTCCAATCCAACCAACAGCATAAGAGCTGTAACATTTTACCAGTACCCGAAAGGAGGGTTGTTGACAAACATGTCATTCAGATTTGCCTAATCACTCTGCGCAAACATGCTGTGGGATCTCATTTTATAATAGATCAAGATCATCTCAGTGAGGTGATTGCAGTGAGATGCCACAGCTTTATGTTTTCACAGATACAATTATTTTTCAGCCATTATAGTTTGCTTTTAATGTTGTATTGGATTGATTGCTTAACTCTTTTAGCCAGTATGACCAAAACAGATACCTGTGCAAACATTGTATATCCTTTGTTTCTTTAAAAAAAAATAAAATAAAAAACAAAAAAAACTGATTTCAAGCCATCTCATCAGGATCTACTCTGTTTGCCAACTTTTTTTTTTTTTTTTGAAAAGAAACAATTTTATTATCTATAGACCCATTCTGTTTTTGATTTTACACTGAAATCCCTATTTGAGCCATTGCAAATTCAAAGTCCATCAGGGATGAAAGGATTGCTATCTGTTGGTTGGTTGGAAATGTTTTGTGATCTTAGCCTGTAGCTGGAATGGATTAGGAAAAGCTGCCAGTTAGAAATAACCTTAGTTTATTCACTCTGGAATGGTTAACCCTTGCCCTCCTGAATATATGTAGATGCCAAGCCTACTTCTAATTTTTATCCAATCAGATTGCTTGATCCAAGTTGTTGATACAAATTCACATCTTAATGTCAAACAGTTCGGATCCACATCAGTTAGCTTCCAACTGATCTAGATCTAAACTGTTTGCAAAGACAGGGCATATCTGGATTCAGCAGGACCAGGGTTACATTAGGCTTCCCTGCTTTTGTTTGAAAAATAGCCATTTCTGAATAAGATTACTGTGGTTACTATTTGTACCCTTACTACTCTAATGGAAAAAAAAAGGTGTGATGAAAAATGAGTGATTTTTTTCCCACAGAAAATATAGTTAGATATTTAGCATGATTCTTTTGAATTGTCCAGTTCTTTGTTATGAGAAAATGAGATATCAAGACTAAAAGTATGAGGTTTTCAACTAATTGGCATATCAAGGGTTTGTTGCAAATCTACTGTTGTTTTGTGCTTTGAATGTGACTTTTAAGGATGAGAAGTTTTCTAAAACTAATTTCCGTATACACATGTATACATTATACTTCTGTATTGAGCTCATTTTCATTCCATTCTCTCTTGTGGTGTTCTTTATATCCCCGCAAACTCTGTGTGTGTGTGGAGTATACTGTTCTCACATTGTCCGTCCATCTATCTGTCCATCCATTATGTTTTGGTTTCTCTACGGGGGGTATCTAATAAGCACTGCTTATTGACATTTCTTGTTGTTTGTTTTTTTCTGAATTTCTTTGATCATTGTTGATAGATATAAGATTTTTATAGACAAGGTTAGCAAAGATAGTTTCACTGTGAGTCTTAACCCTTAAAGCGCCAGTCACAACTGTCGTCTGCTTTGTCATCTGCTTGTGATTTTAAAAGTCATTTTTGCATACAGTGTGGACCCAGATCAGAGTGCCCCTAGGAGCAGTCTAATCAGGGTCCACACTGTTTGCCTGTATGCAAAAATAGGTTTGAAAAGTCTGCAAGAATATTCAGCAGATGACATAAACAGACAACATTTTCAGATGCAGTTTTTCTTGGCGCTTTAAGGGTTAATGGCGACAAAAAGAACAGGCATAAGGGAATAAAATTCATAATGAAAGTTAGAGTATGACTAAAAACCAGTATGGTAAAGGCCAGCAACCAGATCAGCCTTCAAATTCTCATAGTCTGATGAGGTTCTGCACTGTCTACCACCATTATCTGTAGACCTTGAAGGTCTTGTACCGGGTAAGTAAATGGCATTAGAGCCAGATCACACTGGTGAGGCAGCTCTGGGTCTTCACCGGTATGTCAGAAGATGTTCAAGGCTCAAATATTTACGTATCACACCTCTAGATAAGGTGCTTCTAATGTCAGAGCTCTAGATAAGAGGGGTTGCAGGAAAAAATCATATTTTTATTTTTATTATTTTTATATAAAAGCATTTTGTGGGTTAAGTACTGAAAAAACTATTAGATAAAGGCACTTCTAGAGTGCCTAATATCAAGACACTACTAATGGTTAACCACAACATGCTACAAAAACATGTTGTGGGTACTCATTAGAAGTACCTCATTAAGGCACTTCTAATGAGTACCCACAACATAATTATGTTTTTGTAAAGAAATAAGAAAAATATTAATACTTTTTGGTTGAAGAAAGTGCCCTTTCAGGAAAGCTGTTGTAACAAGTACGGTTATGTTTTCGTTGAGAAATATGAATATTTTAAATGGATACTCCTCTTATATAGAGCTATGATTATCACAGTAGTTTAACCCTTAAAGCACCAAGCAAGATTTGTTGCAGATGACATTCCAATTTTTTTTTTTTTTTTTGCCAAGCAGACGATTCACATGAAATGTCAAGACTTGTTTTCTCTGAAAAATAAAAAAAATAAATAAAAAATTGTTGTCTGCTGCATTTGTGACTGGTGCTTTAAGGGTTAACTTTACTCCCTTTCCCTGGCATGGATCTGGCAAAAGACTGATTTGCTTTATTGCCTTGCCACATGTTGCTTGCAAGTTGTTGTTGCCAGCTTTGTTCTGTCACACATGGCTGTAATGTTACTATGTCACACATATCTACAGATAATGCCCTTTTTTTTCAACCAAAAATAATGATATTTTTCTTATTTCTCCATGAAAATATATGTTATGGGTACTCATTAGAAGTGCATCAATGAGATGCTTCTAATGAGTACCCACAACATATGTTTCTATTGTAGAAATAAGAAAAATATATTACGTGGATACCCCATCTTTTCTGGAGCTAATCTCCAAATCAGCCTCAACAATTGATTAGTACACCACAACCTCTTTATAACACTATTGTTGGGGTCCATAGCATAAACCGTGTTAGTTAAACAACCGTGTTATATCCAAACAAATATGTATAGATTATATTGAAAAATGACCATTTATGGTCATTTTTCAATATAATCTATACATTTAAATGGTCATTTTTCAATATAATCTATACATTTTTGGGCTCCATCTTTGAACCATGTTATATCCAAAACCGTGTTATAATGGACCGTGTTATAAAGAGGTTGTAGTGTACGTCTTTGCAATCTGATTAGCTTTCACTGCTTTTTACCTGTTTATAGAATCATTGAAAACTACACGCCTTGAAAGTATCTGGCTGCATCATGATCAGATGGCATAGATATACAGGCTGAGCTATGTTTTCACTAATCATGTATGCTACATATTTTTCATAAGTAAGTATAGATCCAGATAAGAGGGATATATGTGGCTCAGTTGGATGCGCCGTCCGACTGGAGACCAGGAGGTCGCGGGTTCAACCCCCGCCGAGGTCAGCAACATTCTTTCGTGGAGATTGATCATGAAATATTTTCTACTATCATTCTCTCCCTTCCGCTGATTCAAGAAGGGCAGTTGTCAGTTTCTGGCGAAAGAATGTGCACAATACTGGTTAACCGCTTAGAGGACTAAGCCTGCCCAGTAAACGTGTGGTTAGGTAAACTGACCGCGCTCGACATGACCCCATTGGGTTGACTGGGCCGTAAAACCTCAACACAAACAAATATATGTGCACAGTATTTTTTTTTTTATTCTCCACCAAAACCTGTTGCCGGTATTCATTAGCCCATTGTAGACTGAATGAACTCCCCCACACTGTATATGGGAAGGCTCTTATTTCAGATTTAGGTATAGCAGGCTATGTGATTAAGATATTTCTAGAGAAAAATGGTTGAGCTGTTTGCAAACAGTGAAGACCCTGATCAGATGCCGCATTCTGCGGCGTCTGATCTGGGTCTGCTCTGTTTGCCAATTCCTCTTTCAGGGGCTTCCAGACTACAATGGGTTAGATGTGCTTCAGTGAGGCACTTCTAATGAGAACCCATAACATATGGGAAATAAGAAGAGAAGAAATGGAGAAATAAGAAAACTGTCAATACTTTTTGTTGGAAAAAATACCTTCTCTAGATCTGTGATTTAGAGTTATTGGAAACCCATCTTTTCGTGAGCTATGATGATGCATCTTGCAATGTATTCACTTGTCTCCTTGCTTGAAAAAAATCTCTAGGGTTGATGAAAATATTTTGACATAATATTGATAATGTGTTTTTAGCTCACCTGAGCCGAAGGCTCAAGGTGAGGTATTGTCATCACTCACCGTCCGTCGTCGTCGTGGTCGGCGTCGTCGTCGTCCGTCTGTCCGTCCGTCCGTCTGTTCACAATCTTTAAACAACATCTTCTCCTAAACCACTGATTGGATTTTGACCAAATTTCACAGGAATGATCCTTGGTTGATCCTCTTTCAAAGTTGTTCAAATGGTTCCGGTCCATGCATATCTAGGTCACAGGAGCTAAAAATAGATTTTTTTACTAAAAACTCAAAAAATCTTCTCGTCAGAAACCACTGGACCGATTTCAATAAAATTTTGCAGAAATGTTCCTTTGGTGATCCTCTACCAAGATTGTTCAAGCCTTTTGGATTCGTCAAAAAACATGGCCGCCAGGGGGCGGGGCTTATTTTCCCTATATATCTATATAGAAAACTTTAAAAATCTTCTTTTCAGAAACCACTGGACCAACTTCAATATAATTTTGCAGAAATGTTCCTTTGGTGATCCTCTACCAAGATTGTTCAAGCCTTTTGGATTCGTCAAAAAACGTGGCCGCCAGGGGGAGGGGCTTATTTTCCCTATATATCCGTATAGAAAACTTTAAAAATCTTCTTGTCAGAAACCACTAGACCGATTTCAATATAATTTTGCAGAAATGTTTCTTTGGTGATCCTCTACCAAGATTGTTCGAGACGTGGATTCGTAAAAAAACATGGCCGCCAGGGGGCGGGGCTTATTTTCCCTATATATCTATATAGAAAACTTTAAAAATCTTCTCGTCAGAAACCACTGGACCAGTTTCAATATAATTTTGCAGAAATGTTCCTTTGGTGATCCTCTACCAAGATTGTTCAAGCCTTTTGGATTCGTCAAAAAACATGGCCGCCAGGGGGCGGGGCTTATTTTCCCTATATATCTGTATAGAAAACTTTAAAAATCTTCTTGTCAGAAACCACTGGACCGATTTCAGTATAATTTTGCAGAAATGTTTCTTTGGTGATCCTCTACCAAGATTGTTCGAGACATTTAGATTGGTCAAAAAACATGTCCGCCAGGGGGCGGGGCTTATTTTCCCTATATATCTATATAGAAAACTTTAAAAATCTTCTTGTCAGAAACCACTGGACCGATTTCAATATAATTTTGCAGAAATGTTCCTTTGGTGATCCTTTACCAAGATTGTTCAAGCCATTTGGATTCATCAAAAAACATGGCCGCCAGGGGGGCGGGGCTTATTTTCCCTATATATCTATATAGAAATCTTTAAAAATCTTCTTGTCAGATACAACTAGACCGATTTCAATATAATTTTGCAGAAATATTCCTTTGGTGATCCTCTACCAAGATTGTTCAAGACATTTGGATTCGTCAAAAAACATGGCCGCCAGGGGGCGGGGCTTATTTTCCCTATATATCTATATAGAAAACTTTAAAAAATCTTCTTGTCAGAAACCACTGGACCGATTTCCATATGATTTTGCAGAAATGTTCCTTTGGTTATCCTGTTGCAAGATTGTTCAAGCCATTTGGATTCGTCAAAAAACATGGCCGCCAGGGGGCGGGGCTTATTTTCCCAATATATCTATATAGAAAAGTTTAAAAATCTTCTTGTCCGAAACCACTGGACCGATTTCAATATAATTTTGCTAAAAATGTTCCTTTAGTGATCCTCTAGGAAGATTGTTCAAGCTATTTGGATTCGTCAAAAAACATGGACGCCAGGGGGCGGGGCTTATTTTCCCTATATAATCTATATAGAAAACTTTAAAAATCTTCTTGTCCAAACCACTGGACCGATTTCAATATAATTTTGCAAAAATGTTCCTTTGGTGATCCTGTTGCAAGATTGTTCAAGCCATATGGATTCGTCTAAAAACATGGCCACCAGGGGGCGGGGCTTATTTTCCCTATATATCTATATAGAAAACTTTAAAAATCTTCTTGTCCGAAACCACTGGACCGATTTCAATATAATTTGGCAGAAATGTCCCCTTGGTGATCCTGTACCAAGATTGTTCAAGCCATTTGGATTTGTCTAAAAAAACATGGCCACCATGGGGCAGGGCTTATTTTCACTATATATCTATATAGAAAACATTAAAAATCTTCTCGTCCGAAACCACTGGACCGATTTCCATATGATTTTGCAGAAATGTTCCTTTGGTTATCCTGTTGCAAGATTGTTCAAGCCATTTGGATTTGCCAAAAAACATGGCCCCCAGGGGGGGCGGGGCTTATTTTCCCTATATATCTATATAGAAAACTTTAAAAATCTTCTTGTCATAAAGCACTGGACGGATTTCAATATAATTTTACAGTAATGTTTCTTCGATGATCCTCTTCCAAGATTGTTCAAGCCGCCATGATTCGTTAAAAAACATGGCCGCTAGGGGGCGGGGTTAGTTTTTCATATATAGCTGTATAGAAAACTTTAAAAATCTTCATGTCATAAACGACTGGACCGATTTCAATATAACTTGGCAGAAATGTTTCCTTAGTGACCCTCTATCAAGATTGTTCAAGCCGTCTTGATTTGTCAAAAAACATGGCCTCTAGAGGGTGCGGGGCTTATTTTCCATATATATCTATATAGAAAACTTGAAAAAATCTTGTCGTCAGAAACCACAGGACTGATTTCAATATAACTTCACAGAAATGGTGACCCTTTACCAAGATTGTTCAAACCGTTATGATTTGCCAAAAAACATGGCCACTAGGGGGCGGGGCTTATTTTCCTATATATCTATATAGAAAATTTTAATAGTCTTTTCAGAAACCACTTGACCGATTTCAGTGTAACATTGCAGGAATGCTTCTTAACCCTCTATCAAGATTGTTCAAGCCGTCATGATTCGTCAAAAAACATGGCCGCCAGGAGTCGGGGTTTATTTTCCTTATATATCTATAGAAAACTTTAAAACTGTTCTTGTCAGAAACCACTGAACTGATTTCATTATAACTTTGCAGAAATGTTTCCTTGGTGACCCTCTAATAAGATTGTTCAAGTAATCATGATTTGTCAAAAAACATGGCTGCCGGGGGCAGGGCTTATTTTCCCTATATATCTATATATAAAACTTTAAAAATCTTCTTTTCAGAAACCAATGGACCGATTTCAATACAACTTGGCAGGATTGTTTCTTTGGTGACCCTCTACAAAGATTTTCAAGCCGTCATGATTCATCAAAAAACATAGCCGCTAGGGGGCAGGTCTTATTTTCCCTATACATCTATATAGAAAACTTTAAAAATCTTCTCGTAAGAAACAGTTGGATCGAGTTCAATGTAACTTGGCAGGAATGTTGCTTTGGTGACCTTCTACCAAGATTGTTCAAGCCTTCATGATATGTCAAAAACCATGGCCCCCAGGGGGGCGGGGCTTATTTTTCGTCTTTATCTGCATAGAAAATTTTAGAATTCTTATTGTCACATACCCCATGACCGATTTCAATATTACTTGGCTGGAATGTTGCTTTGGTGAACCTCTATCAAGATTGTACAAGCAGTCATGATTCGTCAAAAAACATGGCTGCCATGGGGTGGGGCTTATTTTCTCTATATATCTAAATAGAAAACTTTAAAAATCTTCTTGTCAGAAACCACTGAACAGATTTCAATATAACTTGGCAGGAATGTTCCTTTGGTGACCCTCTACCAAGTTTGTTCAAGCTTTCATGATTCGTCAAAAAACATGGCCGTTAGGGCGTAGGGCTTTATAGCTATATAAAACTTTTTAAACCACTGGACCAATTTCAATATAACTTGGCAGAAATGTTCCTTTAGTGACCCTCTTTTAAGATTCAGTTCAAGTCGTCAAGATTTATAAAAAAACATGGCCTGGGGTGTGGTGGAGGGGGGTGGGGGTGGTTAGTGCTATAAAGTTTATACAGAAATCCTAGAGCAGTGAACTTGGCTGAAACTTCAACAGTAAATATGCAAATCTGTTTGGTCAGGTGAGCGATATAGGACCATCATGGTCCTCTTGTTATAGAATTTCTATGAAAAGTTCAACATAATGATTGTAGTGCATAATAGAGTGCCTACCTGATTTTTGTGGCACCTGCGTTAGCATGGGTGACTAAGGCATGCAAGTTTCCATCCCTTTGTTCAGTCAATCCTGTACTCACGTCACCCTTAGGCATTCACCTTTGATGAAGTCTTCAAACAGTAAAACTTTACAGTTAGTTTCACTTCTGTGATTGTTTTATATCACTGCATGAGCTAAACAAAGATGACAACTCTCACTCTTCTTGTGCTTTTCACATTTTAGTACGCAGGTGCTACCAGGGCTCCGGAAAACCGGAAAATAGCCGTGCTACATAAACTTCAGTGAAGTTCTTTACAGTCGAAGCTCGTTATCTTGGTCCAAGGGACTCTCTTAAACACTTTGAGATATCTGTACCTCGACATATCAGATTTTCAGAATTGAGGAAAAAATAAATCAAACAACCACATTTCATTAATGAATACGTAATTTGACTCCTGAACTTACAGATATATTGAAAATATTGTGGAAAAGAGGAGAAATTGCTCCTTAGGAGCAATTTCTCCTCTTTTCACAATATTTTGTTACCTGTTAGATTTTCATGTTTAAACAGGACCAGATTTTCACTTCGAGATAAGCGGTTATTTGAGATAAGGGAAGTCCAGATAACAAGAGTCGACTATTTTTTTTTAAAAAATGTGAGGGGGAATATTGCTTATGCTTTGTTCATCCATTTGTTATTCCATTGATCACACTTTGTCTTGTGTACATGAGGTATCTCGGAAAGTACAGTAAAGCTTCAGTGACTCAAACAGTTACTCTGATTACCATGGCTGATCCAAACTGGTTTTTGAGTCCCTGGGAAATTCTTCCAATAGCTCGATCTCAAGAAAGCAAATATTTAAGGATATTTTAGGGAAATTTTCTCATTTTATCAAGAAAATGTTTGTTGTATGTATTCATTAGAATGCTTAATTGAGGCAATTCTAATGAGTTAATTCAGCATACCATTAGTTTATGGAAGATAGAAAACATCCCTAGATTGTCCCCATTTGCCTCCTGAGCTGGTGCTATGATTAACCCTCACTGGCTAGAACTACCCATGTCTAGAACAAATTTCCATGGTCCCAAACATGTTAGAGCCATTGAAGTTTGTATTTGAGCTTAGGCTTTGGTATTTGGTAGACTTATTGGGGGTGAGGAGTAGATCACCTGATTAACTTTTAATTTTATGGCAGTTATATCCCTTCTGAAGTTTGGTAGCATATAGTTGGGGGCATAATGTTTTACAAACACAAATTTCTAGATACAGTTAACTATAGCTTTCAGATCTGTGTCTATTCTGGCCATAATAGTTAAACTGCATAAATTGGTAAATTGAATCTTTTTTTAAATTTGGAAATTTAAAGTTTGTGTTTTTGTTTCTTCACTGAATCTTCAATTTAAAGACAATTCTCAAACTATCATGATATATTAATGTTGAAACCAACTGTGTACTTAGGACAATTATGTCTTGTATAAATTATTTTATCAGATTTTAAGTCTGGCTTTACTTCAGTCATTAAAACAGTTAAGCATTCTGACAGTGTATGTTTTTCTTACTTTTAGTATTTATAAAATGATGAACATACTACAGAGATGAAGATATTATGCTGATGATGATAACAACAGTAATGTTGATTAATTGAATATATTGGACAGATCAGAGGAATTAAGTAGGCGTACTTGGTGATAATTCTAGGATGTTTTTTCTTATTTTGTCATGTGATTACTCATTAGAAGTACCTCAGTACTGGGTGCTTCTAATGAGTACTCTTAACATGTTTTTATGGAGAACTGGAGAAACTTATCCCGGAATTGTTGTCGCACCTGCTTTAGCATGGGCGCCTTAGGCGTGCAAGTTTCCGTCCGTCCGTCCGTTCGTCTTACCGTCAACATTTACCCTGGGTGTCTTGTGAGCGCAACTCCTCCTACAGTTTTGTACCGATCATTTTGAAATTTTGCATATGTTTTCTACATGGTATAAAGATGTGCATGTGGTTTGTGTATAATTGTTCGAACATTTTTTGTCACTTTTTCCGCATTGTGAACTTAGTCATTTTTCAACCTCAGTATATAGACAGTGGGTACCGCTTGTGAGCGCAACTCCTCTTACAGTTTTGTACTGATCGTTTTGAAACTTTGCATATGTTTTCTTCATGGCGTGAGGATGTGCATGTGTTTTTGTTATAATTGTTAGGTTATCTTTTGTCACTTTTTTCCACATTGCGAACTTAGTCATTTTTCACCCTTTATATGTAAACAGTTGGTACCTCTCGTGAGCACAACTCCTCTTATAGTTTTATACAGATTATTAAGAAACTTTGTATGCATTTTCTTCATGGTATGAGGATGTGCATGTGGTTTGGATGTAATTGTTAAGTTATTTTTTTTTACTTTTTTCCACATTGTGAACTTTTCATACAATTTTCAACCAGTCTTTTTGAAACTTTGCACATGTTTTCTCCTGTGTCTACAGAAGTGCACGTGGTTTGGATATGATTTTTAAATTTATTTTTGTCACTTTTTCCACTTTAACTTTGTCATTTTCTGAACCTCAGATTGTATGAAAGTGTACAGACTTTGGGTACTTTTTGAGCCCAATATGCATCATTTAAGAAAATTCATATGCTTTCAATAAAATTCCTATATTCATATAATCCTTGTCTTTAATTTTTGTCACTCTTCCAACTAAGCCCTGCTAAGAATGATATAAATTTATTTAATAACCACGTCCTGTGACTTTTGCCCCAGCAGGTGCGACGCCACCTTCCGCAGAATTCTGGTTAGTAAATACTTCTTAACAATTCATCATGATAGATTTGCTGCTTATAATACTTAACCCATTGTAGTCCGGAGACCCGTAAATGGCGTAAAAGGGTAATTGGCAAACAGTGCAGACCCAGATCAGACACCGCAGAATGCATCGTCTGATCAGGGTCTCCACTGTTTGCAAATAGTTTAGCCATTTTTCTCTAGGAATATGTAAATCTCATAGCTGGGTTACCTAAAACTGAAATTGGACTCTTCCATTATATAGTGTGGGAGAGTCTATTCAGTATACAATGGGTTAAAGTGCCATATTTAGCTTTTAAAGTGGGCTTTTCCATCTTTGAATTTTGGCTTGTCCATTGTTATAAAAAACGAGAACAAAACTAAACAGAATGGCAAACACTGTTGATCCCGATGAGAGGGCTCACAACCCTAATGAAATGGCTTATTATGTCACATACCTCTAGTTAAGGCACTTTTTTCAATCCAAAAGTATTGATATTTTTCTTATTTCTCCACGAAAACATATGTTGTGGTACTCATTAGAAGCACCTCATTGAAGTGCTTCTAATGAGTGCCCACAGCATATGTATACCCACTCTTATCTAGGCCTATGTATAATTATGAGCAGTCTCATCTGGATCTGCACTGTTTACAAAGCATTCATGTTGATCTGCAGATCTGAAAGGGTTAAGTAAGAACTCTGTGATGATGAATGAAGTATTCCATAGTATAATAATCCCTTAGCCAAGATAGTTACATTTTACATTGTCGGGTGGCCGAATGACTGGCGCTCCCAACATTAGATCATGAGGTCCTTGGTTTAAATTCCGCTGCAGATGGAATTCAGCTCATGATTGTATGGCGTTATATTGCACAGAGCCTTTCATTATCACCCTTCAGTCATCTCAATATGACTAAAATAATGTTGAAAGGTATGTAAAACAACTATATGCATAGGTATAGATAAAAGTGGGTATCAGGTAAATAGTTCTCTTATTTGTTGACGAAAACATGTTGTGGGTACTCATTAGAAGCACCTCAGCGAGGTGCTTCTAATGAGTACCACAACATATGTAACATATGTTGTGGGTACTCATTAGAAGCACCTCAGCGAGGTGCTTCTAATGAGTACCACAACATATGTTTTCATCAGCAAATAAGAAAAACATAGATACTTTTTGGATGTAAAAAGCGTCTTATCAAGAGCTGTGAATACATCATCATAACCTTCTGTTTTATTCCAGCTAAGCAGTTGATTTGATTTTTTATGCCCCCGCATTGGATGATGCCAAGGGCATATAGTTTTTAGGTTTTCCATACGTGCATACTAATGTACATCCTTCTGTACGAATGTGGGTACGTACGTACGTACATACGTACATATGTGATCCTGTTAGACTCAGGTTAAGGCATTTGTACCAGGTAGAATTTTGCAGTTTTATAGTCAGGTACCCCACAGAGGGGGCATCCATGTACGTGGACATATTTCTAGTTACTTTTTCCTTTACCATAAGTATTCAATAAATGAAATTTATCTTTTTTGTTTTTCTTTCCTAGAACTCTAGAGAAGAGGTGATAACAACAACTGCATACCTTGACTTGTTTCTTAGAAAGGTGACAGAGCCATCATTAATCAAGGCTTTTCTCTTGTTTATACTGACGGAGAAGAACGATGAAATAGTCATACTGGATTCTCTTATCACTAGGATTAACAGTAGTTCAAAGGTGAGCTGATAAGTCTTTCACTAAAGCTAGAAGAAAGTAGCCTTAGCTGTGTAATAGGATTGGTAGTGTACCTTAAATTAACCCTTAAAGCACTAAGAAAACCTGCATCTGAAAATGTCGTCTGTTTATGCCGTCTGCTGAATATTCTTGCAAACTTTTCAAACCTATTTTTGCATTTGGGCAAACAGTGTGGACCCAGATCAGACTGCTCCTAAAGGAGCAGTCTGATCTGGGTCCACACTGTTTGCAAAAATGACTTTTAAAATCACAAGCAGATGACAAAGCAGACGACAGTTGTTGTGGTTGGCGCTTTAAGGGTTAAGGGAAATTAACCAAGGAAGAAAACTTTTGTGGCTTACTGTTTGCATTGATTACTGCACAGAAAGTCCCTTCTGAAAAGGAGTATACTCTAAAAGGAAAGCAATTGTACTCCTTAAGAAAATTTTCATTTCCGTTAACCCTTGTCATGCTGAATAAATTAAGATACCATGCCCATTCCCAGTTTTCAGCCAATCAGATTACTTGATTCAAGTTGTTATTACAAATTCACATACTTAATGACAAACAGAGCAGATCCAGATCAGTTAGCTTCTTCAGAAGCCAACTGATCTGGATCTTCACTGCTTGCAAAGGCAGGATATGTCCAGGATCAGCAGGACCAGGGTTAAGAATAGATATTTACATGCCTAAGTCTCTAAATCAGTACTGTCTGTCTACTCTTTTCCTTACTGATGCTCAGTAGGAAGAAGATGATGATGATAAGATCAAGTTTAATGACACATCAACTCATGAGGAATGCACGTCCGACTGATGATCAGGAGGTTGCGGGTTCGACCCCGCCTGTTCAGCAACATTCTTTCATAGATATCTGATCATGACATATTTCCTATGGTCATTCTTTCCCTTCTGCTGATTCAAGAAGGGCAGGTGTCAGTTTTTGGTGAAAGAATGTGCACAATACTGATTAACCGCTTAGAGGACTAGTTAACATCAAAAAGATTGCACTCCCTGAAGTCTGCCCAGTAAAAGTCTGATTAGGTAAACTGACCACCCTCGACATGACCCCATTGGGTTGACTGTGCTGTAAAACCTCAACACAAACAACTCATGAGGATTGAAATGATTAGGAAGAAGAGCTAGAACTGGTTGCACCACTGTAAGTATAATGTGAATGGTGGTTGTATTGCATCAGTGTGCTAGGACATGATACTTTAAAAGCTAGGGCATCATTTCCCACCGTCACATACAGCTAACTTCACAACATGACTGAAAGATTGTTGAAAGTGACGTTTAATATATTAACTCAAACAAATAACAAAACCTTAAAGGCATGGCCTGATTTCAGGAAAAAAGTAAGATTTTTGTCATCTGCTAATTGTCAGCTCTAATATTTATTAATTGTAATTTCATAACTGTAATTATTCTAAGTATTGGTTCACCATAGCACCATAGCATCCTTGTACTAAAACTTGAAGTTCCATTTGATTTTCTTGTAATAAATGGGGCAGACAGTGATCAGACTGGGAGCATTTTAATTCTTTTATATAACTTCCTGTTCTTGGGATAAGAAAATATTTTTTATCATTGTCTTCTTTGACTGCTTAATGCTTAGCATGCGGGTGCCGTAAAAATTTCAGCAGATGAAGTTTTGTAATATTTTTCTTGTTTTTCCCAAAACATAGGCTATGACGTTTCATGCAAATCCTCTCCTTTGGAGACAATATGCATGAAATGTCTGAGCCTATTTTCTGGAAAAAGTAAGAAACAATTTTCAATTTGTTGTCTGCTGAATTTGCCCAGAGAGTGGTTAGGGTTAAAAAAAATCAGTGGATACTGTAGAATACATGTACATTGACAGACAGAAAATTCCCTGTTACCCTAATTATTGGGACACCTGAACTGTCTGCCATACTTCTCCTTAACCCTTGTCATGCTGAATAAATTAAGACGCCACACCCACTTCTAGTTTTCAGCCAATCAGATTACTTAATCCAGGTTGCTATTACAAATTCACATTCTTAATGACAGTGCAGATCCAGATCAGTTGGCTTCTACAGAAGCCAACTGATCTGGATCTAAACTGTTTGCAAAGGCAGGGTATATCTGGGTTCAGCAGGACAATGGTTAAATTACAAAAAGTCCATTCTACTGTCTGCTGAATTGACTAAACTATTACTGGATGAATTGTAAACAGTTTAGACCCTGATCAGATGCCGCATTTTGCGGCATATGATCTGGGTCTACACTGTTTCTCGTGCCTCCCTGTCCCCATAATTAGGGTTATTATGGTACATACAGATTGATCTGAGCTTGAAATGTACATGCGCAATGAAGTCTTATTTTCTCATGACAAGGCTCATATATGTTTCTTTCTGAATGTTTTCAGTTGTGTTTGGTCTCATTGTCTCTTTTCCACACTCTGGTTGATCTAAACTGTGAAGATGTCATGTTTGAACTCATCTTTAAGTAAGTACAGGTTTTGTGCCATATTCAGTGACATAGAGTAGCCCTCACCCACCACCTCCCCTCCTACCCCAACCCCCTCCTCTGCAGATATCAGTTTTATCCTTTTATCCCCAAGTTTCTGCAGTGGACACTTCCATCCTTGAGTTTGGACATGTCCACTGATACAAATAGGAGTTTCAGTCCCAGACCAAAAGCTGACTAGTAAACAGTGTATCTTCTGATGAGACGGCTCATTATGAGCCATCTCATCTGGCTCCACACTGTTTGCACAGGTATCTGTTTTGGTCTGCCAGGCTGAAAGCAATAAGTACTAGAGCCTTAATGCTTAGCAGGCTGGATAAAAAATTTAGCAGACGGCATAACAAAATATTTTTCTGAACTTTTTCCAGAAATAAGGTTGGACAGTTGATTCAACTTATCTCCTTAGGAGACAGTTTGCATGAAATGTTCCACCCTGTTCTGGGAAAATAAGGAAAATATTTCAGAATGTCACCTGGTGACTTCATACATAGATTGCTGGAAGTTAACAAGGTTTCATGGCAATGTAAGTTAAAATTTGATTAGAAGAAATTGAAAATTACATTTAGTAATCTGCTTACATGATATTTGACTTTTCAGACAGCAGATACCTAGAGCACCGTGTACATTAGGGCAGTCTGTTTGATATCTGCTGACTATGCAGAGTATGGTAGAGTTCAAAAAGGTTTCCTTGCACTTTACATTAATATTTGATTAGCCCACACTAAATTGCATTTAGTGGTCTGCCAAGTTATATACCATAACTGAGTTAACAAGCCATCTTTTCTGGATTTATTCTGTTAGCTGTTGTATTTGTGTCCTTTTTTTAGGGATTTTGATAGAGGGATTGAGAGTTAAATGTTGCATGGGTGTCGGAACACAGAGGACTTGTTAAGGAGGAGATTTGGTGATAATTCTGGGATAATTTTCTCCAGTTCTCCATAAAAACATATGTTGTGGGTACTCATTAGAAGTGTCTCGCCGAGGCGCTTCTAATGAGTACCCACAACATATGTTTTTATGGAAATATAAGAAAAATTATCCCATAATTATCACCAAATACTCCTCCTTAAGAAGTCCTTCGGGAACATCATTTGCACTTTTTTTTTTCAGACATCTTGTTCCATGTACTCATGTTATGGTAAGCCAGAGGCGGTCTGTCCGTGACCTTGATCTCTACAGTAAAAGTGCTGAGAAATTCTTGTCCCTTCGACCCACTTGCTGTCTGCCAGAGATAGGAGAGAGTCCAAAACACAGGTATGTCATGATATTCATTGTGTCATATTGATGGGCAGGTATTGAAATATGTTCCTAACACCACCTTTGTATGAGGGTCAGTGCTGTGGATAAGCAAAACCTTTGGGTAATTATTTTCTTCACAAATTTTTATTTTTATTTCATTTGCAAAATACATATTGTGGGCATTAAAATGTGAAGAGGGAAGAATTATAACAAATGTCTTCAATATACAGGCCGCGTCTTGGGAAAAAGTGCCTTTGAACATTAGCAAAATGCACAGATTCAGATCATCCTGCACATGTGCAAAGTATCATCCTGGCCTTTGCTCTCCATTCTTACATTCAGTAGTATGATGGTAAACGTCCTAAAATTTTGTACACCAAAATAGCCAATAAAATGGCACATGCAAACAGTGCAGACCCAGATCAGACTGCTCCTGAAGGAGCAGTCTGATCAGGGTCTACACTGTTTGCCTTTTCACTAAGTATTTTAAGAAATAACTGCATAAAGAGCAACATTTAGGCAAAAAGGGTAAGGAATAAATTGTTCGAAAAAATAGGACATTTACCATATCTAATGATTCTGTTAGCTGACAGTGAAAGCCCTGATCAGACTGCACGGATGACCTGGCTGATCTGGGCCTTCACTGTCCACATATGCCCAAAGACACATTTTCGCATGGCATGGCCCATATGTTTTGATGGAGAAATAAGAAAAGTATAGCTTAAAATGTGCAGCTTGTCCAGAGCACAGAGGGTTTTAGAAAAAAAAATTATGTTCAGATACAAAGCTCCAGATAACGTGCTTTTTACTGAAACAAAAAGTGTTAATCATAGCTTTTTGATAAGGTGCTTTTTTCAACACAAAAGTATTGATATTTTTCTTATTTCTCCATGAAAACATATGTTGTGGGTACTCATTAGAAGTGCCTCAGTGAGGCACTTCTAATGAGTACCCACAACATATGTTTTCTAGGGGAAAAGAAAAATATTTCACCCGATACCAACCCTTATCTAGACCAATGTATTAATATATTTCTTATTTCTCAATAAAAACATAATTGTGGGTACTCAGAAGCACTTCAGTGAGACACTTCTAGTGAGTACCCACAACATATGTTGTCATGAAGAAATAAGAACAATATACATATGGCCAATTCCCTTATTAGTAGCCTTGAGTACGGTTAGTGTACTAAATTTCCTACACTAAAGTGTCCAATAAAATGGCATATGCAAACAGTGTAGACCCAGATCAGACTGCTCCTAAAGGAGCAGTCTGATCAGGGTCTACACTGTTTGCCTTTTCACTAAGTATTTTAAGAAATAGCTTCATAAAGAGCAAAGTTTAGGCAAAAAGGTTCAGGAATAAGTGTTTGAAATTTTAGGATATTTACCGCAATGGTGGAATATGCAGCTTGTTCAAGGCATAGAATGATGTCCGAACACATAGTTCCAGATAAGGTGTTTTTTGGTTGTTTTTTTTTTTCTCAACCAAACAAGTATTGATACTTTTTTATTTCCCCATGAAAACATCTGTTGTGGGTACTTATTAGAAGTGCCTTGGCAATGCACTTCTAATGAGTACCCACAACATATGTTTTCATGGAGAGATAAGAAAAATAATTATCCCCATTCCTATCACCTTATCTGTCACTTTGATATAGCCTTTTTTATGCCCTGGGCCCAGTTGTTCAAAGCTAACGATGTCGTTAGTTAACGATTCGTTAAAATAAACATCGAATGATATGCAAATATGCTGAAATTTTATGCTGAAAAAAATGTGAGTAGCATTTGCAGTGCAAAAGCTACTGACATTTTTTCAGCAAAAAATATCAGAATATTGTATATTGAATCCGCTAAAACAGTTAACAAAATGACCCTTAACGAGCTTGTTAAGCTAATGACGCTTTGAACAACTGGGCCCTGATTTATAGTTTGAGGGGCATAGGACCCTAATACAGCACTTCTAATTACCATAATTTTGGATGAACCATAATTACTCTAGATACTCGGACATATAACTCATTACCATAGTAACCTTAAAAATTTCAACAAGTCCATTAGACTGATGAATGTCTAAAGTCTGCTGGATTGATGATGAACATCGTAGACCCTGATAAATTTAATTGTTAACCCTTGTCATGTTGAATAAATTAAGATGTCACGTCCACTTCTAATTTTCAGTCAATCAGATTATTTGATCTGGATTGTTGTTTTTAATTCAAATACTTAAAGGCAAACAGTGCAGATCCAGATCAGTTGGCTTCTTCAGAAGCCAGCTGATCTGGAGCTGCACTGTTTGCAAAGGCAGGGTATATCCGGGTTCAGCAGGACAAGGGTTAAGGACATTTTGACCTGGGTCTACACTATCTGCTCAGGCAAGTCTGTGCAAATATTTAGAGTAAATATGGTAATATAGCTAAAAATGTGCAGTGCCCTAGATAATCTTTCGAACAACTGAGTATTTTGCTCACTCATTTTTACATTACAATCTGTATCAAGTTAGCATGCCAATTGCTCTAACTGAAACATAAGTAAACAAAATCAGACCATGATATATTACACATGTCACTGTTTTTTACAATGATCGTTCGACATGTGCCTGTCAATACAATATATATATATATATCAAATTTGATCATATCACTATGATAAAATCAATATATTGTAATAGATATAAGCATTTTATTTTAATTGGAAATTCATTATAATTTTAAATGTAGACTTAAATCCGATTATGATTAACTGATGTTATCTCAAAAACTGTAATGGAATCATCCACCCAATTAAATCACAGGAGTTATTCAGTCAAGCTTCCCAGAAGAGTTTTAGAAAATACACTCTATCTGTAAAGACCTCTGACCTCGGTTTTTGTTTAAAAAGTGCCCCATTCTGCCCTCATCTGACACAAACTAGTTTGTCCTTACATGGTAGAAATCATCATGGTTTATTGAGCTAGATTATAATTGGGTATTTGCATTTTAAGTTGGACAAATGAAATTTTAAAGAAATATTTAAATGGGCTTTCCAACATGTTTAATTGGGTATTCTTGTAAATATGCTTTGAAACAACTTAACAATGTTTAAATAAGGGTTTTTATTCTGAATCTGTAGTCATGGTTGTTGGTTTAGAAATAAAAAATACAACACAAAACTTACTTACCAGTACACTGTGTAGCTGGGTAAAATTTCTTAAGCTTTTCGTGCAAATACCAACCCAAACATCATCTTTTTGCTTACCAGGGCCCAGTTCTTCAAAGCATCATTAGCTTAACGAGCTCGTTAAGGGTCATTTCGTTAACTGTTTTAGGGGATTCAATATACAATATTCTGATATTTTTTGCTGAAAAAATGTGAGTAGCTTTTGCACTGCAAAAGCTACTCACATTTTTTCAGCAAAAAATTTCAGCATATTTACGTATCACTCGATCAAAATTTTAACGAATCGTTAACTAACGACATTATTAGTTTTGAACAACTGGGCCCAGGATTTTTGTTTACATTTTGATACCCTACCAATTGGATTTTAATTGCTTTTTCAGAAATATTTTTGAGTATTTAAGCAAATACACAGCTTATCACATTTCATGCTATGGGCGAAGTCAGCAGATGACAAACTGATGATATTTTTTATTTTTCTTATTTTTCCTAGAAAATAGGATTCGACCCTTCATGCAAATTGTCTCCTATCTCCTAAGGAGACAATTTGTATGAAGTGTTAGATCCTATTTACATGAAGTGTTACGCCTGCATTTGCATGAAGTGGCAAATCCTGTTTTCTGAGAAAAATATTTCAAAATGTTGTCTGCTGAATTTTTTACCCTGCATTCAAAGTACTATCTTGGGCACTGTTGTCAGGGCTAGAGATACACAGGGTAACTAATGGTCTGCTGAGTCGCTTTTTCACTGCATAGTTTTATTGCACAAGATTCCATGATTTTATGCTATTTGTTTGTGCTTGCTGCATGCATTTTAAGCTCACCTGAGTCTTATGCTCACTGATGAGCTTATAGTATCAGTAGACTCCGTTGTTGTCTGTCGTTAGTCAACATTTTCAAACATCTTCTGCTCTGAAACCACTGTGCTGATTGAAGTCAAATTTCATGTGGAGCCTCCCTTGGATAGGGGAACAAGGTCACATGACCAAGATGGCCACCATGACCATATAGTAAAAACTTCGAAAACCTTGTTGTCTTGAAACTTTATATGTAGCATTGGGGACTTGGACCCATCATAGTTTGTTCAAATGATGACTCTGGGGTTGACCTTGACCCATTTTTCGCCAAGGTCGAATTTGGTCCCTTATGCTTTTCTATGGGAAAAAGTGGAAATTGTTGTTTTCAAAAACTATTGTGAACATAAAGTTGGTATACGCAATCAGCTAAATGAGTAAATGAAGCTGCATGGGTACCGAAGGTCAAGATATCTCATTGACCTTGGTCCAAAGTCACTCAGATCCTTTTTTTTTAAAAAAAAACAACTGGGCAAATTGAAGCCAAATTTCATATGAAGCCTTTATGGCATGGAAGAAAGCAAGTTTGTTCAAATGGTCCAGGTCATATAACCAAGATGGCTGCCATGACCACATATGGTAAAAACTCTTCAAAAATCTTCTCAGAAACAGAATGGCCGATGACCTTGAAACTTGGTATGTAGCATTTGGGACTTGGGTCCTATCAAAGTTTGTTCAAATGATGACCCTTGGTTGACCTTGACCTATTTTACGTCAAGGCCAAGTTCAGTCACACAGACTTTTGTATTGAAAAAAGGCCCTACAGTGAATATTTCAGATTCCATTGTTGCTG
The DNA here is from genome assembly GCA_964016985.1 of Anodontia alba. Taxonomy (NCBI): domain Eukaryota; kingdom Metazoa; phylum Mollusca; class Bivalvia; order Lucinida; family Lucinidae; genus Anodontia; species Anodontia alba. The sequence continues at coordinate 32,038,061 of OZ024826.1, read as the reverse complement.
GTGACATCAAAGTTGATATATGCAAACAGCGAAATGAACTTTTACAGATACTAAGGTCAAGGTCATTTACTGACCTTTATCCTGGTTGCCTAAAATGGAGATTGTTAACTTCTTCTCCTCTTAAGCTACTGGGCTGATTAAAACCAAATTACAAACCAAAAAAAACAACAAACAAATGGAGCCTGTATGGGATAGGAGAAAGAAGGTTTGTTCATTAGATCTTGGTAACATGACCAAGATGGACATGTGGCTCAGTTGGATGCGCCGTCCGTCTGGAGACCAGGAGATCGCGGGTTCAACCCCCGCCGAGGTCGGCAACATTCTTTCGTGGAGATTGATCATGAAATATTTTCTACGGTCATTCTCTCCCTTCCGCTGATTCAAGAAGGGCAGTTGTCAGTTTTTGGTGAAAGAATGTGCACAATACTGGTTAACCGCTTAGAGGACTAAGCCTGCCCAGTAACGTGTGGTTAGGTAAACTGACCGTGCTCGACATGACCCCATTGGGTCGACTGGGCCGTAAAACTTCAACACAAACAATGACTATATATGGTAAAAACCCTTCGAAAATCTCCTCAGGACATTGGGCATTGGGCCCTACCAAGTTTGTTCAAATGATGACCTTTGGTTGACCTTGATCTATTTTACTTCAAAGTCAAATTTGGGCACTTAGGCTTTTGTGTGGAAAAAAGGCCAAACAGTGGATTTTAAGCACATGGTTAGCTTATAGTATGAACAGTCTCCATTGTCGTCATATGTAGTCTGTCGTCTGTCAATATTTTCAAACATCTCCTCCTCTGAAACCACTGGGCCAAATGAAGAAAAATTTCATGAGGAGTCTCCACATGGGATGGACTGGAGGTAAAAATCTTGGACACGGTACAAAAATTTTCATACATGTATATCTTTACAGCCACATACCACTAAGCATATTAACGGTCCATGGGATATTCTGTCATGACCTTCAAATTCATTTCAATATACACTCAGCACTCAGGTGAGAGGTTTAGGACCATTGGTCTTTTGATTGTGTTTCTTAATGAAATTTTTATGTGTTTGGTTAGCATATACAGTACAGCTCAGGTAAAAGAACCAATTTTTTTTTTCATTTCGCGGACTAATTTTACAATCCGCGATTTTCTGCCGAGTGCTTGGAGTAAACAACTCCGAGTGAAAAAAATTAACTCGAAGTTATGCGCTCGATATTCCGAGGACCTCAGTGCACCCATGATATTCGGAGTGTTTGCGAGTATTTGCGAGTGGCGATAGATTATTTTGTACAGGTGAGTTTGACCACTCAGATCATTCTCTCGCACGACGATAATCAAACAAAAATTGTTACAACTGCGAATACAATAAATACCCGTATAACTACAGCAGGCGGCAGCAGGATCAGACTGCAAAATGTACCCACTTACATAAATAGTTCTGCTTCCGACAACCAACTCTGCGACTGATTTTTTATGTTTCAGCTGCGAGTATCGAAGGGTATATCCGAACAACAGTTGGTAGCCCCAATGCGCAAGGAAGGTGACGTATTTGGCCCAAAGCCTCGAATGATTTCAAATCGCCCAGTTTTAGTTTTGGATTAAGGGTGATGTCGCCTGAGTCTTCCTGCATTCGTTTTCATGTGACACGCACTTTTATCCAGGCTGGCCCATTTTTCCCGTGTCACTTTGCACGTGCTGCGGCTGCCAAGAAAATAATTTGAACCCCCCGAAGCACTGCTGAAAATTCTAGAGGAGATGTCGATCTAACTGTTTGAGTATTTTACAGTGAAAATAAGGCTGAACATTTCATGTGAATTGTCTCTCTAGAAGACGATTCACATGTAACGCCACGCTTAATTTATGCAGGAAAATAAAGAAAATGAAAATGCCGTCTGCTGAATATGCTAAGCGCTTCGAGGGTTAAAGTAGGGATACATTTCATTTGAAAAGGACACGCTGGAATGTATCTACACTGCTCGGATCGAGGCCTGGACGGCTGCTGACTGGACCAGGGTTAGGACTGTCCATTCAAGTCACCACTTAATGATGACGGTGACTTGGTGTCTTCTGTCTCTTTCAACAATAACAAAAAATAAAAGAAAAGAAAAGAAAATATTTAAGTCATATTGATATGATAGAATGCGGCGTCTGGTCAGGGTATTCACTGTTTGCAAAAACAGTTTAGCCATTTTTCTCTAGGAATATCTAAATCTCATAGCCGGATGTACTTAAAATGGACGAGCCAGAATCTTACAAGTTTTGCAACTCTCTCTCTCCCTCTCTCTCTCTCTCTCTCTCTCTGGAAAGCTCTTGCTTTTTACCCTTATGCAAAGATGCAAATATCTCCTTTCGAGGTAGAAGTTGTTTGCACTGACTTTATTGGAAAAATGATATCGCACCGGCGGGAATCGAACGCGATTCGATCCCCACTTATCATGAAACACATGTATTTGCTACCGTCATTCGCTCCTTCCACTGCTTCAAGATTGGCAGTTACATGTTTCTGGCGGAATGGGGTTCAGTGTACTGGTTAACCGCTTATTGTATAAGCATGCCCCCCTCTTTACTGGCGCGATTCATAAAAAATGCTGTTCCCAATCCGATTTCGCATGGGCCATACTCGTAAAGCAATTGCAGTTAACTCCCTTCTGATAGTCAGTTGCAGTTAGCTCCCTTAATAAGAGTAACAACCTGTGGTTGTTAGGACGTTACCCCGCATTTATCAGGGTACAAATGAATATTATGTTATGTTATTCTCTTACAGTATATACATTAATAACATTATTTTTATGGGTTTATAGAGCAATCTTCAAAACTTTTGTTTCCATGTAAAGTGTTCTGTTTTTGTGTCTTCAACATGCGATATGCAAAACCATGACCATAATTTATTAAACGAGTAAAAGTGACGTATGTAGAAACCTAGCATCGGCGGGAAATAATCTTCAAAATGACAATTGTCCATAATATTGTCATATGCCCTCGCGGACATTCCAGGCAGAGTCTTCCTGGTTAGAAACCAATTCTAAGTTATAACACTTGGTGCTCGCGGGTATCAAATTACCACTATCTGGGCTAATTCAGCAGATGACAAAAAAAAAAAAAAAAAAATCGCTATTTACTTTTTTTTTTAATACCAAGAAAACAGGTTTGACATTCATGCAAAGGAGACAATTTGCATGAAATGCAAATCCTGTTTTCTTGGAAGAATGAGAAAAATATTTCAAAATGTCGCCTGCTGAAAATTTTACCCAGAGTGTTAGGCGTTATGGTTTGAACAAACAAATCCCACATTGGTCTGTGCATGGCAAAACCTACAATAAAACTTGTATGAAGAGACGGATCAGCCTGCACACTCTGAGCCTGCACATCAATAGTCTGATCAGAGCCTTCGCTAATCGTATTACCTTCTACAATCTCTGGGTTTAACAAAACGTCTTGTGCGACGAGCGAAGACTCGTGTCAATCTGCCAACTGCACATTCTGACAAAAGCATTCGCTGGTCATATTTACCTTCGATAGCCAGGCTATCCAAAGCGGGATAAACAGTGCGACTGCAACAGCACATTCCGATCAGACCCTTCGCTGATCGTACAGTATGCACCTTCTTCGGGCTATCCAAGAAGCTTGCTTTTTCTAGTGGGTCGATGCAGAGGCTGACCTGAGTCTTTGCTGGTCGCACGTACATTGTAGTATTGTACGTTTTGTCTGATTCAGTGAACGTACATTGTAAATCATACTTCAGAACTTTGTACTTTTGGAGTAATGGCCCTTTGAAAACCGAAACTATTTTAGTGGTTTCTGTAATATTTCTTATCTTTTTTTTTTTTTTTTTTTTTGTCCGCTCTGTAACTTGAAAACTATTTGAGATATTTTCTTGAAACTTTTTTAGTTTGTTAACAGAGTCATGGCACTTGCTTGATGTAAGTGCAGTGGCGGGGCATGGTGAAATGTCTGCAGCCCTTTTATTAGATATTTAACAGTAAGAAATATTGGGAAATTGCGTCTCGGTGGTGTAGTGTGAAGCTTCTCGTCTTGTCATCCAGGGGTCATGAGTTCGATATCCCAGGCTTCTCAAGCCTTTCATATTGGACTTTAAACCAAGGTCCACATCTCCGTATGACCTAGCTGTTAGTAGGACGTAAAAAACTCACTCACTCCTTTGAATTGTCATTAGGCTTGTGTGCGTAAAGTGTGTTTTTGTGTGACACACACTCTTTTCACATGTGCTGTCTTGTTGATTCAATGCCTCTTTGATAGCAGAAGCACCCCTTTAAGTAAATTCATATCGACACGTGCGGTTGCTGCACGCGAGTGAGAATTTCCCGGTCTTTTACCATAGTAGGTCATTTATTTTGAGCGCGTGCGGTTGTTGCATGGGAAAAGGTCGTTACAGGAATACCAAATATAAATACGTAATACGTCGATTGGGGGCAGATGTTTGATTCTCTTTGTGATTTTTGTGTGTTTGTTTTGTTTTTTACGGCACATTAAATAAAAATGACCATGCCGGACCCATTTGTGTGGATGGACTAGACTAAGCCAAAGAATCCGGTACATTTTCATATGAAGCTTTGTTGAGGCCCATGTTACGTGCTCGAACAATGAATGGGGCTATCTTTGGACCTAGGGAGCACCCAAATATATTCAGGGACCAAGGCAGCATTGGTTGATATTTTAAGAAAACAAGGGAATGGACCTAATTTCGGGGGATCGGAATGCGGAAATTTGGAAAACACTTTTGGGACAAAAAGACCTTTGTGATCAGTGCACACTCAGATCAGCCTGTGCATCCGTATGAGAGTGGACGATATAACCTTCACGCAGACTGTACTATATGATGGAAAAATAAAGATATAAATAAATAAAAAATAATATTTATTAAAGAAATATCTAAATAACTTTATTTATTAAATAAATAAATATATAAAAATCGGACAGGTATTTAGTCAAATTACTCCGAGGAATTTCGCATCACTTCACGAGAAATATTGCCTCCGGGTACAATATTACCTTTCCGAGTAACTTCGCATAACTTCGCATAACACATATTTTCGGCGGACTTGCGAGTGGTTTCCGCCGAATATAACGTTTACTCGGTTTGATTCCGAGTGTTTTTGGGAAGTTCGCGAAACGCCGATATTCGGAGTAAAGAGTTTTTTAGTTCTTTTACCTGAGCTGTACTGTAATTTATATTTCTTATTATTTGAAAGCTGAAGAGTGTGTTTAGAGTGCTGTAAAATTTATTTAACAACCAGGGCCCAGTTGTTCAAAACTAACGATGTCGTTAGTTAACGATTTGTTAAAATTTACATCGAGTGATATGCAAATATGCTGAAATTTTTTGCTGAAAAAATGTGAGTAGCTTTTGCAGTGCAAAAGCTACTCACATTTTTTCAGCAAAATGTATCAGAATATTGTGTATTGAATCCACTAAAATAGTTAACATAATGACCCTTAATGAGCTCATTAAGCTAACGATACTTTGAACAACTGGGCCCAGACATCCTGTAAGACTAGTTCATTGGTGTAAAAGGCTACCAGACAAGACAAAATATTTTATAACAGTTTCGCTTTAAGCACTATGAAATAAGTAAAATATAGCTGTTTTAGCTTTTTGTTGGAGGGGGAGGATAAGCAAACTGGAACAGTGTTGGAAAAAGTGCATCAAGGCAAAGGAAGAACTAGAATGTGCAGTCCATGGCACGCCATCGCAAATCTCCATGCTTGCTAGTGTTGCTAATAGCATGACGGATGGATGAACTTGCTCTCCCACAACCTTACCATGAGGGGAGGTCATGTAGCAAATTTGGTTAAATTCCAATCAGTGGTGACAGGTGGACAGACGCCTGACGGATGAATGGCAACATGACGTTGCTCTCACACACCCTTTCGATGAGGGGAAGTGATGAAGCAAGTTTGGTTGAATTCCACACAGTGGTTTAGGAGATAGTGTGATGGACAGCTGGACGGACGATGGACATACTGAAAAATAATTTTGCTCTTTCACACCCTTGCCATGAGGGGAAGTGATGTAGCAAGTTCGGTTGAAATTCTGCCCAGTGGTTTAGGAGGAGATAGTGTGACGGACAGATGGATGGACAATGGACGCACAGAAAAAAAATGTTGCTCAAGTTTGGTTGAATTCTGACCAGTGGATTAGGAGGAGATAGCGTGACAGACAGATGGATGGATGCACAGACAGACACACAGAAAAATAATGTTGCTCTCGCATACCCTAAACATGAGGGGAAGTGATGTAGCAAGTTTGGTTGAATTTCGCCCAGTGGTTTTTGAGGAGATAGTGTGACTGAGAAATGGACAGACGATGGATGGAGGGATGGACACACAGAAAAATAATGCTGCTCTTGCACACCCTTACCATGAGGGGAAGTGATGTAGCAAGTTTGAAAGAATTCTGCCCAGTGGTTTATGAGGAGATAGTGTGACGGACAGACAGACGGGCAGATGGAGGCATTAACAATATCCCCTTATGTGGGGATAATTAATTGAAAAAAAAATGGCACAATTTCAGCTCATCATTCCCAAAGTGCAGGGTCCGAGAACGTTTTGTTCGTCCCTTGTAAATAATTAAAAAAAAAATATTTATGTGGGTACTCATTAGAAGTGACTCAAAAGCATATGTTGTGGGTAGTCGTTAGAAGTGCCTCACTTAGGCACTTCTAATGAGTACCCACAACATATGCTTTTGTGGAAAAATAAAAAAAAATAGAAAAAAAATTATTTGGAAGCCCTAATATCTGGAGCTATGTAAACCATAGTTTTGTATTATTGCATGATGGTGTTGTGTGTGTTTTCTTTAGTTTGGATGTAGTGCCAGAACTAACTGTCCCTACTAACAAATCACGCCAGAGGTTATCTAAGCTTATACGCCCGGGTTCGAGAGGACGTAGTAAAAGCAGAACCTTTTCAAGGTACTTACACCATTTCTTTGTTTATTTTGTTTTGCGCCATTCTGGTATACAGTGAACCCTCATTACAGCGACAGCCTTTGTTCTCGTTAAAATGAATTTGCTGTTGTAAAGGATTCTTAAATGCAACAGAATGATATGTAAGAAAGTGCTTGTTTTATTCCTATTTCATCATACAACAAATGTTTTGGATATTTGTTAGAATTGCCTCAGTGAGATAATCCTAACAAATATCCAAAACATATGTTTCTTGAAGTATTAAATATAATATTCTTGCATAATTTCTGATTAACTGTCACCTTTTGAGCGAAGGTATTGTGCCAGTCAAACTGTCATTATAATAAATTTTGTTATTATGTTGAGTGTCTGTATAACTATAAAAAGAGGGTTGACTATATATTTGCATTTTTGATGTTGTTTTTTTTTCCATAATACATTTTCATTGTTTTTTTCACAGGGTAGATAAACAAATAAACAGGAAAACAATCAAACTTAAATCTACTGCAGCAGATGATAAGCAGATCATAAAGGATTTATTTATTTATTTATTTTATTTTCTATTGAAAAAAAAAAAAAATAAGAGCCTTACATGGAACTTTAATTATATTAATTGTTAACCCTGGTCCTGCTGAACCGGGATATGCCCTACCTGTGAGAACAGTGTAGATCCAGATCAGTTGGCTTCTTCAGAAGCCAACTGATCTGGATCTACACTGTTTGCCATTCAGTATGTGAATTTGTATCAACAACCTGTATCAAGTAATCTGACTGGCTGACAATTAGAAATGGGCATGACATCTTAATTTATTCAGCATGACAAGGGTTAAGGGATAACAATGAGGCATTTACCAGTGCTTGCATTAAAGGAAATCCAGGAGTCAGAGACTGCCAGAAAATACTGTATCAGAACCTCCACTTTTAAACGTACACTGCCATTTATGCACCTATCATTGATTATCCCCAAAGGGGGTTGGGGTGGCAGGAATACCCTGGGGATTAGACATCCAAATCATACCCAACCCCTGAGAATTCGACAAAAAAATTTGACATATGGGTGGGGTGTTGGATACCTATAAAGGAAATTCTAGAAGAAACCATGTGCACATTTTTGACACAGATTTGTGACTCATGGGTAGGGAATTAGACAGACAATTTTCATAAATGTCTAATTCCCCAGGGTAATTCCACTACCCCCCGAAACATTGATAGATGCATTGTAGAGCCGATTTAGCCCAAACTCCTATTTTATTTAGTATTTAAATGGTATTTTTAGACGCTAAAGAAGAGAAATTCACATAATGATAAAATAAAGGCAAAATATTAATGTTGGGTTGTACAGTCAGAGGCCAAAAGTAATTCCACAAAAATATTTTCCCATAGACTTTAATGCATTTTAATGTTTACAAGACACTTAATATTTTGTAACATCATAAAGAAAATACTGATGTTCTCTAATGATTGGAAAGGTAAATGATGCATGCCCAAAATATATAATTTTGATAAATGTCGGATATCTGTCTTCTCAGCTACAACAATTTAAATTAGGAGGAAATTTTAAAAATGGCAGATTTCCATTGACGTCAATGTTGACGTCACTCAAAAACTGCCCAAAATGTCTTACACAAAATTTAATTCCTAGTCTCTCAAGTTTGCATAGAGAAAATCCAATGAGAATCACAATGTATATTGCATAAATCATCCAGGTTTCAAATGATATGAACATTATAAAGATATAAACAACTATTTTTATTATTATTTATTTTTTGTAAACATGAAAATGCATTGAATTCTATGGGATTTTTGATGCTGTGGAATTGCTTTTGATCCGTGAAGGTACTTCCAAATTAAAATCCCTGGAAGTCCTTGGAATTCTTGTTTTTTAATGTTAGTGCAAGCACTGAGTTACACTGGCTACCCACAGCATATGCTTATTTTAGAGAGATAAAAATATTTATCTGGATATCCCGATTGAATAATCTCTAACCAGAGCTTGAAATAAGAAGGCTTGCAGATAAATATTTGTCTTAATGGTATTTCATTCAAATTCTCTCCTCAGGAGACAATTTTCACAAAATGTCAAAGCCTATTTTTAGAGAAAACTATGAAAAATATATCATCAATTGGTCGTCTGCTGGATTAGCCCAAAAGGTTTCAGATTCTGCTAAACGTAATATATTTTCCATGCCTAATATATTTGCCATGCGGTTCAATAAAACAGTTTCTGCTTGTGTAGGAGGTGTGCTTATTTTAGTTCAGTTCAAACTCTAATTGAAAATAAGACATTTAACCATACCACTCTCTGGGCTAATTAAGCAGATGACAAATTGACCATATTTTTCTTATTTTTCTGCCAAATAGGATTTGACATTTCATGCAAATTGTCTCCTTGCATGAAATGTGTAATGGCCAAATATGAAACAATTTGCATGAAATGTGAAACCCTTTTTTAAGGGAAAAATAAGAAAAAAAATCAAAATGTCCTCTGCTGAAAATTTACCCAGCATGCTAAGAATTAATCTGTCAGATCTATTGGTAATATAATACAATTGACATAAAGCACAAACATTATTAGTTAAAGTTTAAGCTTTGCACTCTGGGTAAAATTTTCAGCAGTCAACCTTTTGAAATGTTTTTCTTATTTTTTTCCCAGAAAACAGGATTTGACATTCCATGCAAATTGTCTTCAATGGAGACAATTTGCATGGAATGTCAAATCCTGTTTTCTGGGAAAATTAAGAAAAATATTGCCAATTAGTCGTCTGCAGAATTAGCCCAGAAAGTGGTTAAGGCTAACTCCAGTTGAAGGTAATTTTGCAGATGATACATCAGTTGTATTTTTCTGCTTGTTTCCAGAAAATGATGGGCTTGAAATTTCAGTTAATTGTCTTAGGAGTAAGGATTAAATTCACATGAAATGTCAAGATCTGTGTTCTGGGGAAAAATAAGAAAAAAAAAAAAAAAAAAAACAGACTTAAAGGGTTAGAAAATGTACATTAATGCTTAGTGTATTAGGTGAAATATTCAGCAGATGAAATATTGAAATATTTTTCTTAATTTTTCGTAAAAAAAAAGGTTTTGACATTTCATGCAAATTGTCTACAGTATTTATGGAGACAGTTTGCATGAAGTATCAAATCCTGTTTTCTAGGAAAAAAGAAGAAAAATGTTACCAATTTGTTGTCTGCTGAATTAGCCCAGAGAGCTGCAAGTAGAGATGTCAGTCAAAAATAAAAAAAAAAATAAAAAATAAAAACAGAATGTGAAACAGTGTAGATCCTGATGAGACTGCTTGTTACAAGCCCTCTTATCTGGATCTGCACTGTTTGCATAGGTTTCCAGTCTACCAAGCTGAAAGGGTTAAAAATGTCACCTGATAATACACTGTACTTTTACTCAAGATGTAAAGCATTAACCCTTGTCCTGCTGAACCCGGATATACCTTATCTTTGCAAACAGTGTAGATCCAGATCATTTGGCTTCTGAAGAAGCCAGCTGATCTGGATCTGCACTGTTTGCCATCAAGAATATGAATTTATAGCAACAATTCGGATCAAGCAATCTGATTGTCTGAAAATTAGAAGTAAGCGTGGCATCTTAATTTATTTGACATGACAAGGGTTTAATTAATGTATTGTTTTTGGCAAACAGGATGCAATGATTTACATATTGTCTGACAGGTTGCTGCAAATTTCTGTCAAGTATACATATTTATCCTAAATATTGGGACACTAACTCCTTACCATACTTGTCCTAAAATTTGAATATGTTTATTCTAGTATCTGCTGGTCTGACTAAAACCTGCTGGAATGAATGGCAAACAGTGAGACCCTGATCAGATGCCATATTGAGTGGCATCTGATTAGAGGACTAAGCATGCCCAGTAAACGTGTGGTTAGGTACACTTACCGCGCTCGACATGACCCCATTGGGTTGACTGGGCCGTAAAACCTCAACACAAACAAACTGATTAGGGTCTACGGTGTTTGATCAGGCCTGTCTTTCCCAGTACTTGGGGATATTATGAGCCGGGGCACAGCATTTTCTACAAGATTTTTGAACAGGTTTTTCCTGGAAAAATTCCATCCTTTCAAATAGGGATGTCAGGGTGGGCTGGCATCTGGCCTTGGGTGTGCATCGTGCGTTGTCTGAGGTTCACCTTTTGGTTAAACTTTTTGCAAAGTGATATTTTACCTTTATTCTTTAATGAATTGCTTTCATATTAGGTCTGTTGCTTCACTGGAGGGAGTTGTTTCATATACAATCCGTTAATGGCACCAAGGACCAAAAGTTTGGTTGAAAAAATGCATTACTCTAATGTGTCATCTGAGGTTTACCTTTTAGTTAACCTTTTTGACGGGGTTTTTCATGGAAAAATTCCGTATTTTAATATAGCGATGTCCGGGCGGGCCGGCGGGCAGGCTGGCATTGGGCGGGTGTCATCCGAGGTTTACCTTTTTTTCAAAGTGATATGTGAGCTTTATTCTTCAGTGGAAAAACTCATCGATAATGTTGTAAGGCATTTTTCTTGTATGTATGTAAAATACAGGTGAATTATTTACAAACAAATAAAACACAAACAGATTTATGTTAACTTTGTGAAAGATTCACTGGCGTTTACTCATTGATAAAAAAGCACAAAAATAAAGTACATTTCTTATAATTCCAAGTTGTAATCATGAATTAATAGCATTTTTTAGAAATCTACCCAAACACAAAATATAGTTCCAAAATTCCTCCTCCATGGGTTTGTCAAAGTATAAACCATTATGAATTTGCTCTCAACCAATTAAATTGGGCCAAATGACGGAGGGCAGTTGAATACATTTTCAGGTTCATCTTTCAACAGTATTACCAGTATATATGAAATCATGTTATAATAAATTGGTTCTTGTATATACCGTATTTGATCTAATAACCGCACATACCTCTATAAGCACACAGTCAAGAAATTCCCTAGTCTTTAGAATACAGCCATTGTACTTTTTCTTTACTTCTTGACTTGTTGATGCAATTCAGATGAGTACCCACAACATATGCCTTTATAAAGAAAATCAGAAAAAATAGCGTAATCATCATCAAATAAGTCCTTTTCTGATCTTCTTTATAGTGTATCCTTAGTAGGTAGATACATACGAGGGTGAGTCAATAAGTAACCAACATATGTCATTTCCGATGGACCGAGACAGTCACGATTTTCATGCTTTGTTTCAATATATGTTTTATACATGGGTACAAAATTGCACGCATATCAAGTCATTCTTTAATAAGATATTGAATGTCAAACATGGCTAGTGATGCAAAGGCATGCTTTCATCTAAAGTTGAGTACCGTGCTGTAATTTGGTACTTGTATTTAAAAGATAAAACAGGCAAGGAAATACACTGCAAGTTAGCCGATGTTTATGGGTCTTCTGCACCATTTTATGCTTAGGTTAAATTCTGGGAAGGGGAATTCAAACGCGGCAGAACTTCTTTAGAAGATGAAGCCAGGTCTGGACGCCCACTGGATGCCACCGACAAAGAAATGTGTAAAAAAGTTCGGGATCTGGTATACTCTGATAGTTGAATTCAGGTGGAAGAAATAGCGCAGGCATTAGGCATTTCACATGGTAGCGTTTCAACAATCTTACATGATCGTTGACCAGTTGAGAACCGCCATCCGTGAAAAATGCCGAGGTAAACTCTCTAAAGGTGTTTTGCTGCAACAGGACAACGCGAGAGTCCACACTTGCAAAGTTGCCATGGATGCTGTAGAACGTAACGGGTATGAATTAATACCACATCCTGCCTGTTCGTCTGACTTAGCTCCTAGCGACTTCTTCCTATTCCCAAACTTGAAAAAGGATATCCATGGACTTCATTTCCAGTCTGTTGAAGTAGTCATGATGGCAGTTGAGGAGTGGGTCAATGGAAAGGACCCTGACTTTTTCAGTTCTGGGCTGATGGCACTTGAATACCGTTGGTCTAAGTGCATCACACTAGAGGGCAATTACATCGAAAAAGAAGAGGTGGATCTCAACCGGAAATAAGTTAGGCTGGTCACTTATTGACTCACCCTCATATTTTACCACAATTAAGTGTTTCCAGTAATTTTGAAAAACCTAAGCCCACAGTGAGGTAATTAGGTCAAATACAGTATATATATTTTACCATGAAAACATGATAATGACTTCACAACCAAAGGTATGAAGTTTTTACATGATAACTCTGTTAATTGACAACAGTTATTTATCTGATCAGTGATGACTCTGTTAGCCTGCCAACTATCTGTTCAGACAATATTTTCTCTAGTCATGCTTCTGTAATGAGTTCTCCATGGCATTTTACATCAGACTGGAAGGATATCCATTTGATTTGGATATAGTAGTTTCAGACAACAAAAAATAAGGCTGTATCATAAGTAGCTCAGGTATTAGCTTTTAGCCCTTTATTACATTTGTGTTAAAGTTTGTACAAGTTGATTTGATTAGCTCATGATGTGTCTGAAATACTGGCTGGGCCCAGTTGTTCAAAGCGTTGTTAGCTTAACGAGCTCGTTAAGGGTCATTTCGTTAACTGTTTTAGCGGATTCAATACACAATATTCTGATATTTTTTGCTGAAAAAATGTGAGTAGCTTTTGCAATGCAAAAGCTACTCACATTTTTTCAGCAAAAAATTTCAGCATATTTGCGTATCACTCAATTAAAATTTTAACGAATCATTAACTAATGCCATTGTTAGTTTTGAACAACTGGGCCCTGGATGGCAAATAGTGCTGATTAAACTCCTTGGTTTGGTCTGTGTCAACTCTCTTTGCTCAGACATGCTTGTCCCAATATTTACTGTAGATGTTTTATATCTTTTACACAAATTGTACATTATTTATGTATATGTTATATACATTTTCTTATCACGGGCCCCCATAGCCTAGTGGATAAGAGAGCTGACTCTTATTCCAATAGGTTTCTTACCCCTGTGGTTCGAGCCTCGCTCTGATCCCATGTGGGAAAGCCAGATTCTGCTTACGGATGGTCAGGTGGTTTTTCCCCGGGTTCTCCGGTTGTCACCCACCATTGATGAAAGATCGGTTCAATATAAGTGAAATATTCTTGAAAGGGCCTGTAAAACCGAATAAAAAAAAATAAATAAATTTTCTTATCATGGTTTATAATTGCTTATTTTCAGTACTGAACCAAAATTAGAGCAGCAAGTAACAGCCTTTCCACCAGGAACTTTTGGAAGCAAGTTGGAACATTTTGAAACTAACTATCTAGAATATTTACATGATGCAAGGACATCTCTGAGAAAATGTGCATCAGCATGTATAGCTTGGGTCTATCCATATGATGGAGAAAAACCTCCTCCATCCAGTGTAGACCAATACCTGACAGAAGACATAACAGGGAATATCAGGTCAGACTCTGTACTAGGTGATACAAATGTGTTTTCCGAGGCTAGTCAAAGAGACGGCAGCGAGGCTAAGGATAGGGAAACTAAAGAAGCGATATTGAATTACTTAGAGAAAAAGGATAGTGAAGGCAATAAATGTGATAAAAGTTTAACAAGTGCAATAATTGGGGATAAGGAAGGACTTGATGATGATGATGATGTAGATATTTACCATGAAGCACATAGTGATATTCAAGATTCAAAATATGACAACATGGAAAATTTTATAAGTATGTTAGAAGAAAGTGATAGTCCTGTTGATAAAACTTTGAATATAGAAGATAGCATGAAGGTGTTAGATTCACTCATTTCTAATATGTCTATATCAGTTACAGAATCAAGAACTTCCACTCCAAGAAGAGAATTCAGCCATGATGGGTATAGTAGTTCAAAAGCATTTACAGCATTTTGTGATAATAAAGAAATTAGCTCTGTTTCTGTGATAGAAAATAGCAGACTAGATACAGAAGAAGAGAAAAATTCTAGACAAAGTGAAGGAACAACTTTTGAAATAATAGATGTTACAAAACCTTCTAGAACAGAAATTGAAAATATGACTGAATTTGAAGTTTTAGAGGGACCTGAGTCTACTAGAATTGGAAGTATAAAATCAAAATGTGTTCATGAAACAAAAAATACAACTGAGTTTGTAGAAATATCAATGCCAACACAGACTTCTATACAAAATGAAGGACCCAGTTTAGAGAGCAAGAAAGGTGATATTACAGACATTGTAGATCCAAATCTGTCAAACAATTCCACTGAAAGTTTCAAATCAATTGAAAATTGGTTTGGAGATAGTAAAAATCAAAGTGATAAGCAAGTCAAAACAGATATTAATACAACGAATACAAATACATATCCTGATGGAATATTAGTAAGGAAAGATTCTGAGAAACAAGATCAAACAGATGGGGACAGTCAAGAGCATGCTGGAAGTTTAAAGGGAGATAAATCTGTACGATTTGCAGCAGTAACTTCTATGCAAAGACCAGCAGATATCTTAGCCAATCCTCCTGCTGGTGTTGGGATCTCATCTTTAAAACCGGGAACTGGAAGCCCCACTGTTGGTATGTACATGCATCTCATGAAAAATTAAGAACACATACATTTTAATGAAGAAGTAAGATAAGATCTTTATTTTGATAACTCTCAGGTCTGAACTATGAGTATATAACCAAGTGTAAGTTTGATATAGCACACAGTGTTCCCATTCACACAGAATTCTCTGTGGTTCACTCAACAAATGAAAAAAAAAAAAAAAAATGCACAAAAGTTTTATTGATACCATGGATCGACACGTTTTTTCTCATATTTTAGTTTTAAAAAAATGAAGATTTGCATGATGTTTATAATGTAGATAGTTACTTTTTTTTTTATTTAGCTTTTGTTTCCTTTTCTTAACCTTGCTGAATCCACATATGTCCTGCCTTAAACAGTGTAGATCAAGATCTGTTTGCTTCTGAAGAAGCCAAATGATCTGGATCTGCACTGTTTGTCATTAAGTATGTGAAATCATATCAACAACCGGTCTCAAGTAATCTGATTGGTTGATAATTAGAAGTGGGCATGGCATATAATAATTTATTCAACCAGACCAGGGTTGATTATCATTTTACTTTTTGGTTAGAAAAAGGGCAATATCTGTATTTTTTGATTACTTTATGTCTTTAACTTGGATCCATGTTTATATCTTCAGTGATAAGGAATGATCCTGGCTAGCCTGCATATATTTTCAGTTGATTGGGATTTGTAGATTTCTACAATGCATTTCACAGTAACATAGCTCCAGATAAAATGATTTTTTCATCTGATAGCTACTCATTGGAATAACTTTGGTGAGGCAATTCCAGTGAATAGCCAAAACATATGTTTTCTCTTATTGATACCCATAGCTCAAAATTGAGGCATTTTTTTTTTTTCAACTGAAAATTGTTGATATTTTTCTTAATTCTCCACAAAAACATATGTTGTGGATACTCATTAGAAGTGCCTTGGCAAGGCACTTCTAATGAATACCCACAACATATGTTTTGGTAGAGAAATTAGAAAAATATTTTTCTGACATCCTCTTACCTGGAGCAATGATATCTGTCTTATGTGGAGCTGTGTTTTATCATCACTGTATTTTCTTGCAGGTCCATTGTTGACAGCTCTGTTATCCAAACTGGACAGCATGATGCAGAATTCTCTACCAGTAAACCTGATACTGACAGGACTGTTGTCTAGACTGGCCGCCTATCCACAGCCATTACTACGCTCATTCCTACTCAGTCATAACCTTGTCTTCCAACCCACGGTGAAATCCCTTCTTCAGGTAATATAATAAAATTACTTTTCATAGGACTTTTTAAAGAGGAGTATTTGATGATAATTCTGGGATAACTTTCTCTAGTTCTTTTATAAAACGTATGTTGTAGGTACTCATTAGGAGCATTTCAGTGAGGTGCATAGGTAGTCATTCTAATGCACTTGCGTATGTAACGGGACGTCTGATTGGATAACGTCAAACTTTGCGACGGTATATTCTGCGATATACTGTCTGAAATCTGACGTCATCATGTATTGTCACTTCTCATTGGCATTCATTTGGTTTTACGCAGCTCACAGCACTTGTCGCTTTGTGCAAATAGTACATTTTTTCAACAGACAAAAAAAAATGAATAAATGCATTAGAATAGGGATAACTGCATTCAAATTTGTCATTTGGGGAGGTAAATCGGCGGTTTTACGGTCGCAAATTATGTTTTACGGCTCCACTAACACGTCGCCGTAAAACAAAATTTCCGACACATAAAACCGCCGATTTACCTCCCCAAATGACAAACTTGAATGCAGTTATCCCCTAATTAGGAGCACCTCAGTGAGGTGCTTCTAATGAATACACTCAACATATGTTTCTATAAAGAAATAAGAAAAATACAGTCGACTCTCGTTATCTCGAATTCCAAGGGACTCTCTGAAATACTTCGAGTTATCCATACTTTGACATATCAGATTTGCAGAATTGAGGAAAAACTAATTCCATTAACCACATTTAACAAATATATGTGTAATTGGACTCTTGAAGTTAGAGATATATTGAAAATATTGTGGAAAAGAGGAGAAATTGCTCCTGAGGAGCAATTTCTCCTCTTTTCCACAATATTTTTTACATGTTGTTAGATTTTCATGTTTAGGCAGGGAACAGATTTTCACTTCGAGATAAGCGGTTATTCGAGATAAGCGAGTTCGAGATAGTGAGAGTCAACTGTAGTCTCAAAATTATCCCCAGATACTCCTCCTCAACAATTCCTTTGATACTTGAATTACTCATTCATAACAGTGTCTTTCAGATGGCAGTGAAATCTGTAGCCATAACTGCCTCTTCCAAACCATGGTGTTATAACTTTTTAAAGTAAAATACTAGAATAATTTTATTATTAACTTGTCTTATAGCCTGTGTTGAAATCCTTTCTGCAAGTAAAAAACCTGAATAGGGGTAATCTTACTTTGCAACCCATGGTAAGATATCATATATAAGAGACCGGCACAATGGCTCAGTAGAGGTAGAGCGTCCGCTTTATGACTGGGAGGTTGCAGATTCGATCCCCGGCCAGGTCATACCAAAGACTTTAAAAATGGTACTAGCTGCTCTTTCGCTTGGCGCTCAGCATTAAGAAAGTAGAGCTAGAACTGGTCAGCTCAATGTCAGTATAATGTGACTGGGTGGAATATCATGTCAAAGTGTCTGGGGCGTGATATTTCAATGAGGCAGCACTCTAAAAGTGAGCTCCCTGCCACATTCAGACACTGTCGCGATATAACTGAAAGATTGTTGAAAGTGACGTAGTTGTAAGCATTCAGACACTGTCCATACTATTAATTTCTTCTATATGTGTCCTAAAATTTGGGAAGTGTCCAGGGCCCAGTTGTTCAAAACTAACGATGTCGTTAGCTAACAATTCGTTAAAATTTACATCAAGTGATATGCAAATATGCTGAAATTTTTTGCTGAAAAAATGTGAGTAGCTTTTGCAGTGCAAAAGCTACTCACATTTTTTCAGCAAAAAATATCAGAATATTGTACATTGAATCCGTTAAAACAGTTAACGAAATGATGCTTAACGAGCTCATTAAGCTAATGACGCTTTGAACAACTGGGCCCAGGTGGCCAAGTAGTTAGTACTCCAGACTTCAGGACCCAGTTGTTCAAAACTTAATGAAGTTATTAGCTAACATAACATAAAAAATTCTATCTTGAAATATGGCAAATAGATATTTTTTGTTGAAAAAATGTGAGTAGCTTTAGCATTGCAAAAGCTACTCTTATTTTTGCAGCAAAAATATCAATGTATTTGAAAATACCTCAGCTGTAACAGTTAACGAGTTTGTCATTAATGAACTCTTTAAGCTAACTGCTTTGAACATCTGGGCCCTGATTGCAATGTCTCAGGTTCAAATCATGCTGGATGCAGAATTCAGTTCATGACTGTATGGCGCCTTATTGCAGACATCTACTGCTTTTCATTATCACCTTCCATCATCTTGGTATGATTTCAATGCTGTTGAAAGGTAAGTAAACACCAAATAATCATCAACCTAAAATTTCAAAAAGTCTAGTTCACTACTTGTTGACAAGTATACAGATGAAATGTTCTTAATGAAATGAAAATGCTTAATACATGTATTATTGGAGGTATGTAATATGCAAACATGAAGTACCAGATTAACCTGCACTGCTGCACATTCAGATCTGGGCCTTCTCTGTTCATCAGCATACATGTGTACCCTGTAATGTCCAATAATTATGTAGGTACATAGCAAAAATCTGCATGGAACCATAGCTTCAGATAAGAAGGGTATCCATACAATTATTTTTCCTATTTTTCCCCAAAAGTATTTGTGGGTATACATTGGAAGTGTCTCAGTGAGGCACTTCTGAGTATCCACAATATATGTTTTTGGGTAGGAATGCAAGAAAAATATCTACTTTTTGGTTGATAAAAATGCCTTATCTGGAGCTTTGAGGTAATTTTGTGTTCATCTTGAACACCTAGTAACTCCTCTAGCTATGGGGTAATTTTGTGTTCATCTTGAACACCTAGGAACTCCTCTAGCTGTGGGATGATTTTTTGTTCATCTTGAACATCTAGGAACTCCTCTAGCGATGGGGTAATTTTGTGTTCATCTTGAACACCTAGTAACTCCTAGCTATGGGGTAATTTAGTGTTCATCTTAAACACCTAGAAACTCCTCTAGTTATGGAATAATTTGTGTACATCTTGAACACCTAAGAACTTCTCATACTAGGAACTCCTACTCCTCTATAGAAACTCCTTTATGAGGAGTTCCTAAGTGTTCAAGATAAACACAAAATTACCCCATAGCTCCAGATAAGGTATTTTCTTTTTTTGCCTGGTTAACATACATATGAGCCTCGGTGTGAGAAAACATACCTTCTGACATGCATGTGCACCCAGTGATGACTCAAATCAGCCTGACATCTGCAAAGTCCGACCAGAGTCCTCATTGTCTAAAAGAAGAAACTTTGCATCCTTGGCTATCCAAAATTTGCCTGGTGAAGACTGATCAGACTGTGTGAATGTGCAGGCTGATCTAAATTTTTGCTGGGCACACATCTGAATGTGCATTTTCTGACGTTGGGGCTTATATTGTTTTTCATCTTGTCCTGTATTTCCAGGTTTTGACATCGGTAAGACAAAAAGTGGATCATTACTCCTATACTGTGCAAAACTTTGAGGCCTTATTGCTGCGGGCTAGGAGAACAATGGCTCAGCGGGAAGGGTTGCTGCCAGAACGAGCTCATTCTCTGACCCCTAGTCCAGAATTTATTCACACAAAATTACGATCTTCAACAATTAATGAGGTGCCTTCAAAAGGTAATGGAGCTAGAATTTTCTCGCTCTCTAAATAAGAGGGGTATCTCATAGCTCTTTCTATAGGGCTTTCATAATACATGTAAGAAATATAACTTATTAACATTTATATTTCAAATATTTTGAATTAAAATTTATTTGGTATCTGTAAAATTTTAAGTCTTTTATTCCATACCCTTTTGCCAAAATTTTGCTTTTTATGCAGTTGTTTCTTAAAATACTAAAATGGCAACAGTGTAGACCCAGATCAGACTGCTCCTGAAGGAGCAGTCTGATTTGTGCCTGCATTGTTTGCATATGCCATTTTGTCAGGAACTTTGCATACATCTTTTAGAATGAGTACCATGTATATATCTTCAAGTCATACCTTACCTAGAGATTGATACCAGTTTGACCTAAATCATATGAAGCTATGACATTCCCAGCAAAATGAAAAAAAGGGGTGTTGAATTCAGGTGGATAGGAAGATGGGTATAGCAAAATAAGTCTTCTAGATCATTTAAGTTATTCTGTTGGTAGAAAATTTGTTAGTCCGTTATTCTTATTTCTCAAACAAATGGGGCAGTTTGATCAGAATCTGCCTTGTTTATCATTCAGACAGCACCTTTTAGATATATTACCAGTAGTCAAATATTCACATTTGATAATTTTAAGGAGAATATATATCCCTTCATGGGAAATAACTCTGATGTGGAAAAAATTGCCTCCTTTCTCATCAGGGGCTACTCTTAAAGGAAAGAAATTGCTCCCTCTGGGCCTTTTTTAAAAGCTGCGGATACTATAGAGGCAACTTCCTGTGTGTAAAATTTGTCTCCCTTTGTCTCCTGGCAAAACATTTCATGTGTATTCATTCATATTAAAAGATTCCTTCACACATTACATGTTTAAATATTTTTCAGACAAAAGGCATCGAACTTTGGCAGAACTTCTTTTTAAGCGATCTCCGGCAGACAAGAAGACTGCAACTCCTGCTGGCAAAAAGGGAGGTAGCCTTGAACTTATGTCGGGAAATAAAGGTTTTCGATACATTAACAAGAAACCCGGGATTCCTAAACAGACCAGCCAAGGGGAGTCAACCAAGACTAGGAATGCTATTTATTGTGCAATAGTTATGGAGGAATTTGTGAAGGAGCTTGCCGCCTTATCTCAAGAACAGGCAGTTTTACATATAGAAGATGATGGTTATAGTAGTTGTTAATACTTTGCATGCTGGGTAAAAATTTTAGCAGATGACACTTTGAAATATTTTTCTTATTTTTTGTAGAAAATAGGATTTGACATTTCATGCATATTGTCTCAGAGGAGACAGTTTTCATGAAGTGTCAGATCCTAATTTCTAAAAAAAAATAAGAAAAAATATATTTCAAAATAACCTCTGTTGTATTTGCCTGTAGCATGGTAAGTGATAATTCTTGAAGTACCATGCAGGGCCCAGTTGTTCAAAGCTAACGATGTCGTTAGTTAACGATTCGTTAAAATTTACATCGGGGGATACGCAAGTATGCTGAAATTTTTTGCTGAAAAAATGTGAGTAGCTTTTGCAGTGCAAAAGCTACTCACATTTTTTCAGCAAAAAATATCAGAATATTGTATATTGAATCCGCTAAAACAGTTAACGAAATGAACCTTAACGAGCTCGTTAAGCTAACGATGCTTTGAACAACTGGGCCCTGAATTGTAGCAGAGGACATTCTCAGATTTTGTTTTTTTGATTTTTTTTTTTTTTTTTTCAGAGAAAATAAGGTTTGATATTTTATGTAAACTGTCTGCTAAGCAGACCATTCTCATGAAATGTCAGACCTTATTTTCTCTGAAAAATATTGTTAAAAAAATGACAATTTCATCTGCTGCTGTTGTTATTGGTGCTTTATGGATTAAATGACAATAAGCCAGCACATAGTAACTGCTATAATACCATGTGCAAGTGCTGCATAGCCTTAGATAAGAGGTGTGTCTAGAAAATTATCTTTCTTATTTCGCTGTGAAAACTTACATTCTGACTGACTACGTGGCAGAATGGTTAGCACTTTCGACTTGAATCATGAAATATTTTCTGTGGTCATTTGCTCCCTACTGCTGATTCAAGAAGGGCAGTTGTCAGTTTCTGGCAAAAGAATGTGCACAAGAACTGGTTAATTGCTTAGAGAACTAAGCCTGCCCAGTAAAAGTGTATTAGATAAACTGACCGGCTTGTATTGACTCTAATTGCATCACGAAAACACACCTATATAATTTTGACCCCACCCCCTTTAAACCCCACTTTTATATAGTAAAACTGGGATTTACAGGGGTATACATTATTTTTCTTATTTTTGTTAAAAAATAGAATGTGGGTACTCATTAGAACTGCCTCAGTGAGGCAGTTCTAATGAGTACACACAATCTATGTTTTGAGCAGAAATATGAAAAATACCAGTTTTTTTTATCTGGAAATTTTCAGTTTTTGGTGGTGAAATTTTCTATATATTTATGTTGGTTGACTTGGCCATAATATTTCAACTGATATCAGTCAAAAACCATATCAGGGGAGTATAGAGATAAATTAGAGGGGGGTGTCAGATATATATTTTTCTTATTTCTCCACAAAACATATTGTGGTACTCATACGAAGCATCTTAGCAAGGCATTTCTAATGAGTACCCTCAGCATAAGTTTTTGTGGATAAGTAAGAAAAATATCACCATGTTTGAGTTGAAAAAAAGCACCTTATCTGAGGCTATGGTTGAAAACAAAACATTTGAGTCAGCGCACGACAAAACCAACAAAATGGCATGTGCACCTGGTGAAGACTCAGACCAGCCTGGGCATCTGCCCAGTCTGATTTGAGTTTTCGCTGTGTGCTCAATGGGTAGCTTAGGACCCAAACTGTCTTCATGTGGACAGCAAGGACTCTGATCAGACTGGGCAGATGCCCAGAGTAATTTGAGTCTTTGCTGTACGCAAATGTCATTTTGTAGGTTTTCTCGTGCGCTAGCTTATTTGTCTTCTGTATAGCTATGAGACTGTCAGTATATCTGGCACTGTGTCTGCATGTTTCTTTGAGAATACCATAGCGCCAGATATCAGGTGACTATTTTCTAATTTCTCCACGAAAATATGTTTTGGGTACTCATTAGAAGTGCTTCTAATCAGTACCCACAACATACATTTTTGTAGAGAAATTAGAAAACTGTTAGCACTTTTTCTTTGCAAAAAGCACCTTATCTCCCAGCTAGCATTCTACGTAAATCTACATCGGGCCATCATCGGCCCGTCAGCTACCCTTACGGGCCGATGACGACCCGATGTAGATTTACGTAGAATGCTGACTGGGCTAGACCTGTGGAATATGATATGCACATGCTATGGCTTTGTAGTAAGAGAGTCAAGTGCCTTGTTCAAGGACACACGATAGCAGCTAAGCTCTTTGCAGTAGGGATTTAACCTGCTGAAGACATTTTGAAATGATTTACTTTTTTTTTTCTTTGCTTTTTCTTTAACAACAGAGCTTGACATGAGACAATTTGAATGAAATGTCAAGCACTGTTTTTAAGAAAAAAAATATGACAAATATTGCTTAATTGTTATTTGCTAGTATTGCCAACAGCATGCTAAAGTTTAAGTAAAAATCTGTTCATTTCATACTCACATATTTGTTATTCACTTTGGAATAGCGCTAGTTGCAATTTATTATACATATCTACTTTTTTTGTTTTTTGCTAAGCTTTAACACTTTTAGGGAAGTTTAGACTAGGTATCATATTTTTTACTAAGGAGTAATATCCTAAATTTTTAAATTATTAACAGGTATCATGTTGGCACTAAATATTTTGAAAGAAAGAACTTTTTAGTTAATTATTAATTATCTAATTTATCAGTGTGGAAGGAAGATAATGTCTGCAAAAAGAGGCATTTATTTCTCCATTTACAAGAATGCCCTCCTATCAGCTGTATGGGCCACGCCATGCAAAAACATGTCTTTGGGCATATGAGGACAGCAAAGACCCAGATCAGCCAGTGGATCTGCTCAGACTGATCAGGGCCTTTGCTATCCGCTAACAGAATCATTGGACACTATAGAATGTAACAGTATCATTGGACACTATAGAATGTAACAGAATCATTGGACACTATAGAATGTAACAGAATCATTGGACACTATAGAATGTATCAATGGAAAGCGAATGCCTGCATGACATTTGGTGCATGAGTAGACTAAATCTGAATCAGTGCATTTGGCGCATGTACGAATATTTGTTAACCCTTGCCCTGCTGAATAAATTAAGATGCCACGCCCACTTCTAATTTCCAGCCAATCAGATTAATTGATCCGAGTTTTTGACAGAAATTCACATATTTAATGACAAATAGTGCAGATCCAGATCAGTTGGCTTCTTCAGAAGCCAACTGATCTGGATCTACACTGTTTGTTAAGACAGGGCAAGTCGTTTTTAGCAAGAGAAGGGTTAAGTTAAGTATTTGAGGGTAATAGGTACACTTTCAGGGGGAGAAAACGCAAAATCATTTTGCTCCTTTCTGAAAAAGGGTCTACTCTAAAAGAATAGAAGGGGCTTGGTGTGCATAATTAGGAAGTCACAAAAGTTGTCTTTCTTGCGAACATTGGCGGAAAATGTACCAAGCGTATCCCTTCCCCTTTGATCTGTGTCCTTCTTTTATTTTTTTAGAGTCTGAATATCTAGGGATATGGTAGTGAGTACTCACTGGAATCGCCTGTCAGGCAATACCATCGAGTATCGCAAGATTTTTTTTTTTTGATGTGCAAATAACACAAACTGTCCTAAGTTGTCATCTTATCTAGAGCTTTCATTACGAAAACACACCTATTCAAATATATAGAAAATTTTACAACCAAAAACTGAAATTTTTCAGATAAAAATTTGGATATTTTTCATATTTCTGCTCAAAACATAGATTGTGGGTACTCATTCTAACGAGTACCCACAATCTATGTTTTTGAGCAGAAATCAGAAAAATAATGTACATGTATACATCTCTAAACCCCAGTTTTGCTATATAAAAGGGGGGTTTAAGGGGTCAAAATTATATAGGTATGTTTTCGTGATGGTAGTACTTATAGGCCATAAAATGAGCCGCAATGTGAGTAAATGTACCTTGAGACATGTGAGCCCAACAAAGACTCAAATTGGTCTGTGCATTTGTGCAGACTGATCAGTCTTCGTTGTCCACATGAAAAACTTCGCTTACTTGCCTCTCCAAACTGTGCCAAGCAAATGCGCAGGCTGATCTGAATCTTCGCTGGGTGCACATGTCTGTGGGTATATTTTTTGGATGTTACGATTCAGATCTTATACATAAAAAGCATACTGCTTGTGCTCTGATTCAGTGTCTGAAGCCTGTCAGCAATAACCTTATTATGTTCATTGCAGACCTTCCAATAAATAGGTACTATAATTGCAGCAAATACAGTTGAACCTTGATAGCTTGAACACCGATGGCTTGTTTACCATGTCTAATTTGAACTGGTGTTTGAGACCCTACGAAATTCTTCTGATAGGTCAAGAAAACAAATATTTAGGAAAATTTTCACATTTTATCATGAAATTGTATGTTGAGTGTACTCATTAGAACTGCCTTGTCAAGGCAATTCTGATGAGTACTTTCAACATACAATGTTTTTCTGGCGAAAGAATGTGCACAATACTGGTTAACCGCTTAGAGGACTAAGCCTGCCCAGTAAACGTGTGGCTAGGTAAACTGACTGCCTCGACATGACCCCATTGGGTTGACTGGGCCATAAAACCTCAACACAAACAAACAATGTTTGTGTAGGAGATCAAAAGAATATCTCTAAATTATTGCCATTTCCTTCCTGATCTGGTGCCATGATTAACCGTCAGTATCTCAAATTACCCATTATCATTATCATCATCATCATAATCAGATTTTTGATTAACTTGCCTGTACAGGGGCAACATCCACATCAGTGGGCCCCCTTTGAGATAGCTGGTTTGCTGCATGCATGGCAGATCTCACACCAGGGCCCAGTTGTTCAAAGCTAACGATGTCGTTAGTTAACGATATGTTAAAATTTAGATCAAGTGATACGTGTATATGCTGAAATTTTTTGCTGAAAAAATGTGAGTAGCTTTTGCAGTGCAAAAGCTACTCACATTTTTTCAGCAAAAAATATCAGAATATTGTATATTGAATCTGCTAAAACAGTTAACGAAATGACCCTTAACGAGCTCGTTAAGCTAACGAGGCTTTGAACAACTGGGCCCAGATCTCCACATTATGTTGAACAAATTTCATGGTCCCAAAGGTGTTCGAGCTGTATTCTGTATTTGACTGTATTCAGACCCCATGATTCCTTTAACACTTTGCATGTTTGATAAAAATTTCAGCAGATGACAGTTTGAAATATTTTTCTTATTTTTCCCAGAATGTAGGTTTGACATTTCATGCAAATTTTTTCCTTAGGAGATGGCAAACAACAATATTTTTCTTATTTTTCCTAGACAATAGGCTTTGACATTTCATGCAAATTGTCTCCTAAGGAGATGACAAACCAACAATATCTTTCTTATTTTTCCCAGAAAATAGGCTCTGACATTTCCTGCAAATTGCCTCCTAAGGAGACAAGAAATATCAAACCTATTTTTCTAAGGAGACAATTTTGGGAAAAAAGAAAAATATCATCCATTTGTTGCCTGTAGAATTTACCTAGAGAGTGATAAAGGTTCAAACAGTTATCCTAAAATTTGAATAAAACCATTGACTGTCCAGTGAGGTAGCTGAATGACAAATCATGCAGGCTCTGAACATACTTCGGAAGACACATATAGACAGCAAAGGCCCAGACTAGCCTGCAGATTTGCACAGCACCAGTCAGCCACTTCCCTGTTCTAGCATCTGTGTTAACTACCCTAAATATTTGGACACCTTAACCCTTCTCTTTCTGAACACGGCATGCCATGTCTTAACAAACAGCTGAAGAATCCAACTGATCTGGATCTGCACTGTTTGTCATTCAGTATATGAATATGTATCAACAACCTAGATCAAGTAATCTGATTGGCTGAAAATTAGAAGTGGGTGTGGCATCTTAATTTATTCAGCATGAGAAGGGTTAATGCCTTACCAGAGGAATTGTTAAAGATGAGTATTATAACCAGAACAAACTGCTCCTAAGTATAAGTATGGTAAGCAGAGAAATTAAGGCGGAGTATTTGGTGATAATTATGGGACAATTTTCTCCATTTCTCCATAAAAACATATGTTGTTGGTAC
The DNA here is from genome assembly GCA_964016985.1 of Anodontia alba. Lineage (NCBI taxonomy): Eukaryota > Metazoa > Mollusca > Bivalvia > Lucinida > Lucinidae > Anodontia > Anodontia alba. The sequence goes on along the minus strand of OZ024826.1, from coordinate 32,010,584 downwards.
TTATTAGAAGTGCCTCGCTGAGGTGCTTCTAATGAGTACCAACAACATATACATTTTCATGCAGAAATAAGTAAATTATCCTAGAATTATCACCAAATACTCCTCCTTAACAATTCTTCTGGTTACCATACTTATACTTAGGAGCAGTTTGTTCTTGTTCTACAGAGTTTGCTCATGCCATGCTTTCCAAATATTTAAGGTAAAGTCCTATCTAGTGATATGTCTGAAAAAGTATAGGCTGAATGACAAACAAATCAAACTCTAAGCAGTTGCCACTTTGATTTGATTCTAGACTATTTGATGAAGGGTCAGGGTTTGATCCAGGATTTTAGAAAGAGGGGCTTGATTTGGACAGTTAAAGAAAAAAAAAAAAAAAAAGATTGTTTTAAAGTTTTATAAGTTCCTCTACAAAAACAAAATATTTCTGGTCTGGAATGGGGTTTGACTGTCCCCTTTGAACCCCTCTGGATCCTCTCCCAAGCATTGCTGTCTGCATTTGTAGAAGGTATGTATACCACATTAGTGGGTTCCTAGGCTGGTCTGGATCTTTGATATCTCTTTATGTGATAATGTAAATATATTCCTATGATTTCACTTTGGTGTAAAAGTGTACATCTTACTATATTGTACGGCCCTACAAAACTCCCTTGGCTCAAGGATTTGATAAAGTTGTTAAGGCTATTTCTTAAATAAGATTCTAATGACAGAAGAATAACAGAATGCCTTTAACTCTTAGTACACTAATAACAAAATTAGCAGACAACAACAGTTAATGTTTTTCATATTTTTCCCAGGAAATAGGACATGACATTTCATGTGAATCATCCTTTAAGGAGACAATTCACATGAAATTGTGTCCAAATCCCAGAAATTAAGACAACATTTCATGTGCATCATCTCATAATGAGAAAATTCACATAAAATGTCCTGTCTGATTTCTGGGGAAATATAAGAGAAATATTTTCAGATATAATCTGCAAGTATTTAAATTTACCATTTAAAGAATTAAAAGTGGAGAACACCATTATCTTTAAAGGTCTGACCATTGCAGTTTAGTAGAATACCACTCATCTAAGGTATAATTTCCTGTCAGTGCTGTTACTGGCAGAAGAATGTGCACAAGTACTGGGCCCATTTGTTCAAAGCTAACGACATCGTTAGTTAACGATTCGTTAAAATTTACATCGAGTGATACACAAATATGCTGTAATTTTTTGCTGAAAAAATGTGAGTAGCTTTTATGTGAGTAGCTTTTGCAGTGCAAAAGCTACGCACATTTTTTCAGCAAAAAATATCAGAATATTGTATATTGAATCTGCTAAAACAGTTAACGAAATGACCCTTAACGAGCTCGTTAAGCTAACGACGCTTTGAACAACTGGGCCCTGGTTTACTGCTTAGAGGACTAAACCTGCCTAGGAAAAGGATGAGTAGGTTAATTACTGACTGGCTTGACAGGACATGAACAGTGTTGACTGGGTTATTATGAAACTCCAATTCAAATCTCCCAACTGCTCTTTAAAAAAAAAAAAATGAAAAAAACAAACAAACAAATTTATACCGAAAATGTTAAAATGTTACCAGAATATGCTTTTTATGTCTTTACTGAGAAGTAATCTAAAATCATGTAATCCAGATTGCATTGTGATGGCCACGGAATCATCAGGAAATGCCTTTTTTGTTTACTTTTCATTCATGTTTTGTTCATCATGTTTTGCTCATCATCTTTTGTTCATTTATCTTTTGTTTATTTATTCTTATTCTATATTTTGAGCATTTGTTCAATATTGTTTTACACTCAAAATTGTGTCTTGTGTTGTGATTTTAATGCTGCATATCATTTTAAATTCTGCCTTCTGTTTACTTATTTTAAAGTTTTTTTTTTGTTTTTTTTTTTGTTTATTTCATTTGTAATACAATAATGTACATGTGTAGTATTTTTGTTTTTTCAAAACTCAAACAGAAAACATAACTCCAGATAAGGCCCTTTTTTCAGCTGAAAATTTTTATTTTTCACATTGCTCCATATTGTTGTGGATACATCATAGCTCTTGATAAGGTGCTTTTTTCAACTAAAAAGTATCAATATTTTTCTTACTTCTCGATGAAAACATATGTTGCGGGTACTCATTAGAGGCGCCTTGGCGAGGTGCTTCTAATGAGTACCCACAACATATGTTTTCGTTGAGAAATCAAGACCTATGGATACTTGTTAGAAGTGCCTTGATGAGTCACTTCTTATGAGTACCACAATATATATTGTTGTAGAGAATTAAAAATAAAGTTTTCCTGATACCCCTCTTAATACCTAGAGCTATGAGCAAAATGTCTTAATAAAAACATAATTTATTACCTCGCCATTGAATCAAAGGAAAGTAGCTAGTAATGTACACTCTTTACAAAAATGTTCATTTTGTTCAAAAAATCTTTTCATGGTTTGCTTTTTGAAATTAAAAGTTTACTGCTCAAATTTTTAGAACTTTTATCATAGTTTTATTGTTTGTCAGACATTCTGTCCCAATGTTTAGAGTAATTAAGGTATGCTAGATTATAAAGCCAGAACTTGTTTGTATTATTTATTGAATTACCTCCTTTTATGTTTGCATTATATTTGCTCAGTATTGCAGCAGTTTATTTCTTTCCAGTTGTTTACATTATGAAATACCTTTTTTGGAAACTCTTACATGTTTTGGAATTAACCCTTAAAGCACCAGTGACAGTTGCAACAGACTGGATTCTGTTACTTTTTGTTTTGTTTTTCAGAGGATTGGCAGTTTTTGTGAATTTGTCTGTTGGACAGACAATGCACATGAAATGTCAGCCTCATTTTATTAGAAAATTAAAAAAAAAAAAGCAGAATAGAATGCAATCTGTTATTTTTTTTCATGGCATTTTAAGGCTTTCTACATAATGTACATTTAAAGTGAACTGCTGCACCTAAAATAGAGAGCACTAAACTGTTAGTGTTTGCCTCCCTTTTCAAAAGGGAGATCACTGTAGTGGAAGTGTTATGCTTCCCTGGTACATTGGTTGTTTCTTAACCCTTGTCATGCTGAATAAATTAAAATGCCACACCCACTTATAATTTTCAATCAATCAGATTACTTGATCCGGGTTGTTGATACAAATTCACATACTAAAAGACAAACAATGCAGATCCAGATCAGTTAACTGATTTGGATCCACTCTGTTTGCTAACATAGGGCATGCCCCGGTTCATTAGGACCATGGTTAAGAGTAGCCTCTTTGAGGTAATGGGGCAGTAATTTGTCAGACTTACCTTCTTTGGATGTGTGTCCATACATGGTTAGGGGATTGGCTATATTTCGTAAATTGTCCACATTTTTGACAAGGGAGACAGCTTTATGACTTCTTTATGCCCCTGCCATTGAAGAATTGTGGAAAGGGCATATAGTGAGACCCCTATCCGTCAGCCTGTCTCTGTCCACGTCCAGCGTTAGCAATTTGTGTTTTTCAGGCAAGGGCATCTGTGTCCTTTGGACACATTTCTAGTTTGGGTGGGAAATTATGTGTTGGATAACAAATTAAGTTGTCTGTCATTTTAAGATAATAAAAAGTACACAGCCATTTAGGCCAGTTCAGCCTGTGCATTCATGCAGTCTGATCACATGGATGAAGGTGTTTTTGCTTTTAGTTTGTGGAAATGAAAAAAAAAAATGTATAATATATTGCCAGGCTAACAGTTGACCTAGATTCTGTAAGCTGAAGCTTTGTTTAAGATATATATGTGGATCTGTGTAAGCACTGCCCTTGCTTGATGTGGTAAACTTGATTATAACCCCAGATAAGCTTTATTTTTTTTTTCAACCAAAAAAACAAAACAAAAAAAAAAAAAAAAAAAAAAAATAGAGTAATTTTCTTAATTTCCCACAAAAACATATGTTGTGGGTACTCATTAGAAGCACCTCACTGAGGTGCTTGTAATGACTACCCACAACATGTTTTTTGTGGAAAATTAAGAAAAAAATAATAATCTGGATACCCTCTTATCTAGAGCTCTGCTTGACACAGCTGAAATGTCTTCCTATAAAAAATTATCAAAAAGTTGTGATTGCTTTACATACTGTAGAAATGCTTTACTATTTATTGCAATGCCAGTGTGATAAAAAATGTATCACTTGTTAATTTCACTAAGGACACTTAAACAGAGTCTGTCCTTTATGAAGTAGAAATGATTATATTTTAACAACCTTATGTACCGGGACAAGACAGGCCAGAGTAAACAGTATAGAACCAGATCAGATGCAGCATCTGATCAGGGTCTACACTGTTTGCCACTTATCCAACAGTTTTTAGAAACACCACAAGGCAGTAAAATGGACTTATTCACAACTTAGGACAGGTATGGTATTGAGTTACAGTAAAGTGTCCCAACAGGGTTAGTACAGTACTTGAATCTTTTTCTTGAAGAAGAATGCATAGGTTTATACAGTCGACTCTCGTTATCTCGAATTCCAGGGGACTTTCTGAAATACTTCGAGATATCCGTACTTCGACATATCAGATTTGCAGATTAGAGGAAAAACTAATTCGATTAACCACATTTAACAAATATATGTGTAATTGGACTCTGAAGTTAGAGATATATTGAAAATATTGTGGAAAAGAGGAGAAATTGCTCCTTAGGAGCAATTTCTCCTCTTTTCCACAATATTTTTTACATGTTGTTAGATTTTCATGTTTAGGCAGGGACCAGATTTTCACTTCGAGATAAGCGGTTATTCGAGATAAGCGAGTTCGAGATAGCGAGAGTCAACTTATTATAAATAGCAGCCTATTAATTATTTTATGATCAACTGAAGTGAAAATTTGTTTCCCTAGTACTTAAAAATCCATTTTCAAAGGGGGCTACAAGGGGAAGAAAGTCTTCTTTAAGGATACAGTTCACGCAAATGACCCTAACCATGTTTGTACTCTTTTTTTCAGCCTTTTCCCTGAGAAGAAACGTAATCATGTTATATATAATTTTAAAGCTGAGATTCTATACTTTTAGATTATTTAAATGGTTTTCGTCTCAATCTAGTGAGTAAAAGGTGGTAAGCAAAATATGCCATTACAGCCCTGTCAACATTATCAAGCAAGACTGCCACAGAGCCCCAAAGTTGGGACAGACTGAAGAGGTTTTAGTGAAGAAAACCGTACCACAAAATTTTGAAAAAAAAAAAAAATGTTTAGAAGTAAAGTTACAGCCAAATCAATTATCCATAATAAATTGTTTAGCCCATCACCTTAAAAAGACCCCCACAAATTGTGAATGTCAGCAGGTACAAAGAAACTGTAGTACGCTATTTGAGACGATATATCAAATTTTGGATATACCAAATTTCATTTAGTTTTGCCCTGAAATAAAATAATTGAATCTTTAAATTTTCTCATAACCTTGTTTTCAACTTTGCAGAAATAAGCCACAATTGTTTGAGGCCGATTAATCTTCATTTACTTATAATTACAGACAGGAATCGGGACTTAAATAAGGCCAGCCTATAAAGACCCTGCCCTTTTTTTCATGACTTTTTGACAGCAAATCAGAAAAGCTTCTTTTCTGGAACAGTCTAGCAAAAATAATCAGCTTCTGATGAAGGCCAAAAACTGAGAACAGCTATGTTATGATACAATGATTGACAACTATTTACACCTTGGTCCAAACCCATAAAGCAGTTAATTTTAAAAGCAAAAAAGTATGTTTGCAGTGTGAAAGAAAAGAGCATAAAATCATGTATTTGAATTGTGCAAAAAAGGCATTAGAGTATTATCATTGTTTATCAATGGTGGTCAGCATTACCTTAAGTCAATGTGCATTAAATATAAGTTAGTGTTATCATTTCTCAAAGAGAATTTATGTGATAACTTTTTAAATGTCTGTTTTATTTTGTCAAAATTTCCCAAGGTAAAACATGATGAAAAATGGTTTGGTTCTGATATCCCATGTTGGATGTTTGTTGGTTGCAGACAAAAAGAAACTAAGTTTGAAATATCTGAATTTGTGAACTCATGCGTCTGAATGTATAGGAAAACTAACAGGAGTTACAATTGCATAGCATGTTTGTCGTGCCTGCTTTTAGCGTGGCACAACATAGAGATCTAATTTTCCATCCGTCAATCCGTCAACATTTCCGTCAACCCTAACTTCGACCCTAATGTTCAAGTTCATTTCCCAAGAACTATAAAGGCTACAGTGATGATTCTTGGTATAAGCTTGCAATTAGGGATGACAACTCAGACAGCAGTATCCATATTTGACCCAAGGCTATATTTCATTGTTCAACGACTTTATTAATTTTCGTGGCGTGACATAGCTTTTAGCGGAATTCTTGTTTTGTTGTTGTTGTTGTTGTTTTTTGGAAGTGTTGAGGCTTATATTCCAGTACAAATTCTATCCTGAACAGTTTTGATAAATCTGTGTTTTAACAAGTTGTCAAGAAAAATGCAGTTTTAAACAGATAGATAAATAATTGATTTACTTACAATTCTAAAATCAGATTATGGTTTCTTTTACAATAGTTTCATTTAGACATTTTGAACATTAACCCATTGTAGTCTGGAAACCCCTAAAAGGGTAAATTGCAAACAGTGCAGATCTAGATCAGATCCCGCAGAATGCGGCATCTGATCAGGGTCTCCACTGTTTGCAAATAGTTAAGCCATTTTTCTCTATGAATATGTAAATCTCATAGCCGGAAGTACCTAAAATTGAAATTTGACTCTTCCAATATAATGTGTGGGAGTGTCTATTCAGTATACAATGGATTAAATGTATTGTTTTTTTTACTTGGAAGGTAAACTGTATCTTATTTCATTTATTTTATAGAATTTTAATGTAGCTAGGCACTGGAGGCATAGGGAGGCTACACTTACTGGGTCCTAATACCAGTTCAAAGCTTTCAAGGAAGACGGATACACTTACAGGGGAGAGAACTTTGTCAAAATTGTTTTGCCTTTTTTCTGAAAAGGTGTCTACTCTGAAAGGAAAGAATTTGCTCCCTGTGGGAGCAAATTCTTTCCTTTCAGAGTAGACCCCTTTTCAGAAGGAGTTTGGTGTGTAGAAAACCAAAGAGGAAATCACAAAAGTTATCTCCCTTGTTAAAAATGGTGCAAAAACTAATGGGTGTATCCTGTCACTTTTAATCATTTTCAGTGAATTTTGCTGCATTGGTTATGTTCTTTTATGAGCAGCAATGTTAACAAGAATAAAATATAAGCTTTAATTATTTTTACGTGTTTTATTGGTTACTTTAATTGTTCAAAATATTTGGACACCATAACTTTTTACCATAGTTATCCAAAAATTTGTGAACAAGTCAATTTAATTACTTTGTGTTATATCCAGATTGTGATCGCTAATTGGTAAACCATGCAGACCCTGATTAAATGGCTGTTTAAGAGCATTTTGATGTAGGTCTGTTTGTTTCCTCAACCATGATTGTCCATATATTTAGAGAGAATTTAGTATGAAGGGGACTGGGAACACTTAGTAGATTTTCGGCCATTTTGTACAAGGGAGACAACTTCTGTAACTTTGTTTGCTTTTCTGTACACCATATCTCTTCTGGAAAGGGGTCTAATCTAAAAGGAAAGAATTTGCTCCCTGTGGGAGCAAAGTCTTTCCTTTTAGATTAGACCCCTTTTCAGAAGGGAGCAAAAACAATTTTAACAGAGTTGTCTCCCTTGAAAGAGTATCCATTCTCATCAAAAGCCATACGAACCACATTGACTTGGCATCTAAATAGTTTTGTACGTTGTTTGCTAACTCATGTTCAAATCAGTGGATATTTAAAATGGAATTCATTGAAGACTGACTACTCAGAGTGGGTCCACATGCTGGTCTGGGATGTAACAGTTTGTGTATTGTGAAATTCCATATTGCTTAACATAGCATTTACGTTTCAAAATATTTATTCATTTTACATATCATGCATAAAAGTTAGTATTGTCCTCAATACTGTATTTACCCTAAATATTGGGACAGATTGGTCTGAGCAAATAGTGTAGACGCAGACCAGATGCCACATTATGTGGCCTCTGATCTGGGACTACACTGTTTGCAAGCAATTCAGCAATTTTAGACACATAAAAATGTAGTAAAATTGACGTGTTCAAATTATAGGATAGTAGTTTTAGACACATTAAAATGTAGTAAAATTTACTTGTTCAAATTATGGGACAGTCATTTTAGACACATTAAAATGTAGTAAAATTTACTTGTTCAAATTATGGGACAGTCATTTTAGACACGTTAAAATATAGTTAAATTGGCTTGCTCAAATTATAGGACAAGTATGATAAAGAATCAATTTGTCACACTCTTTAGGGTAAACACATGTTCAAAATCTTGCCATTTGAATTGGATATAAATTTTATTGCATTTTATTTTGTTTTATTTTGTATTCATTCTTTATAGCCTAATTGACATAATATTCATATGTAGCTTTACCTTTTATGGGGATTAGATACACTTGGTACATTCTGCCATTTTTGACAAGAGAGACAACTTTTGTAACTTCCTGTTTGCTTTCAAACACCACAGATCCCTTCTGAAAAGGAGTAAGCTTTAACCCTTCTCTTGCTGAACACGATATGCCAGGTCTTAACAAACAGTGTAGATCCAGATCAGTTGGCTTCTTCAGAAGCCAACTGATCCGGATCTGCACTAGAAGCCAACTGATCTGGATCTGCACTGTTTGTCATTCAGTATGTGAATATGTATCAACAACCTGGATCAAGTAATCTGATTGGCTGGAAATTAGAAGTGGGCATGGCATCTTAATTTATTCAGCATGAGAAGGGTTAAAAAGAAAGAATTTGCTCATCCCTTCTGAGAAGGGGTCTGCTTTTTTTAAAAAAAAACACTTGGTACATTTTCTGCCATTTTTGACAAGAGAGACAACTTTTGTAAATTCCTGTTTGCTTTCCAACACCACAGATCCCTTCTGAAAAGGAGTAAGCTTTAACCCTTCTCTTGCTGAACACAATATGCCATGTCTTAGCAAACAGTGTAGATCCAGATCAGTTGGCTTCTTCAGAAGCCAACTGATCTGGATCTGCACTAGAAGCCAACAGATCTGGATCTGCACTGTTTGTCATTCAGTATGTGAATATGTATCAACAACCTGGATCAAGTAATCTGATTGGCTGGAAATTAGAAGTGGGCATGGCATCTTAATTTATTCAGCATGAGAAGGGTTAAAAAGAAAGAATTTGCTCATCCCTTCTGAGAAGGGGTCTGCTTTTTTTAAAAATAAAAATTTGCTCACCCCTTCTAAAAAAGGGTCTGCTTTAAAAAGAAAGAATTTGCTGCCAAGGGAGGTAGAGAGGGGAGCAAATTCTTTCCTTTTAGAGCAGCCGCCTTTTTCAGAAAGGAAGCAAAACAATTTTGACAGAGTTGTCTCCCTGATGGTATATCTGTTCAGCTTAAAGAAATACAGGGCCCAGTTGTTCAAAACTAACAATGTTGTTAGTTAACTTATCGTTAAAACTTTGACCATTAAATATGGCCATAAATGCTAATATTTTTGCTGGAAAAATATGAGTAGCATTTGCATTTGCAAAAGCTGTTCACATTTTTTCAGCAAAAATACCTGTGAATTAGATATTGTATTTACTAGAAAAGTTAACATTTTGGCCACTAACGAGTTTGTTAAGCTAACAATGCTTTAAACAACTGGGCCCAGGTATTTTACTTTTTACTTATAATACATAAACAGGAAGCTCTTCTATAATATAGTTCATTATAGCATGGTTTGGGATATAACAGGGTCATAAATGGACCTTAAAATGAATAGATTATATAGAAAAATTATCATGTCTTTTCATTTTTCTGTATAGTTTTTACAGTTTTGTTTGGACATAACATGATGGTTTAGTTAACAGGATTTTTGCTTTGGATTCCAGTAATGGTGCAAAAAGAAGTTATGGAATTCATAAAAGTTTAGATGATTCATAGCCTTGTAGCCATAGTCGTGGTGGGAGTTAGAGCCCCCAGTTTCTTGGGCATTAGCATATGAAAAGAGGATAGTATATTTCAGTAGTATATTTGTTGATCAGTACTTAGATAAATACTTTTTCAACTGATCATTCCAAAGTGGTTCTTCTGCGGCAGTTCTTCTTTGTCCCTCATTTCTTCTTTGTCCCTCATTTCTTCTTTCATTGCCAGTGTTTCATGATTATGGTGTTTCCTGAGTATCTTCACTTATTTTTCTGCATCATGCTAATAATATTGTTAAGGACATTTTCAGCCTGGCTTATGTGGCTATGTGAATTAATAATCTGGGCCCAGTTGTTCAAAACTAACAATGTTGTTAGTTAATGTGTCGTTTAAACTTTGATCATCAAATATAAATGTATTGCATAAACACTAATATTTTTGCTGGGAAAATGTGAGTAGCTTTTGCATTTGCAAAAGCTACTCACATTTTTCAGCAAAAATACCTGTGAATTGGATAGTGTACTTACTATAACAGTTAACATTTTGACCACTAACAAGCTGGTTAAGCTAACGATGCTTTGAACAACTGGGCCCTGCTTGCTAACAGAGTTTGTTGAACCTTAAAGAACATGATATTGTAAATGTCATAAGTTTTTTTTTCCTGAATATTGTTTAAGCCAAAATATAAAAATAGGGCCTTTTTAATATCTACATGGGCAGCAAGGTGTCAGATCAGCCTGCACTTATGAACAGTTTTGATCAGAGCCTTCTTTGCAGACTTACAGAACCATTGGATACTGCAAGGTTTTCCCTGACTCGCATTTTGGCAGTTTTTACCCCCAAGACTTTGTTCTGGACTCTTAAAAGTTAGGGGCAAGGATCCTGAGTGATGTGTACATGACAAAATGGATTTTTTATCTATGGCTTTGCATTATAATCTATTTCAGGGCAAGAATTATCAATATTTGGGCAATAGGTAACCCTTAAAGCACTAAACAATTTGTAGCAGATGACATTCTAAAATTAATTTTATATTTAGAGAAAATAAGACTTGACATGTCATGTGAATTGCAGACAATTCATATGATATGTTAAGCCTTATTTTCTCTGCAAAGTGAAAGAAGTACTTCAAAGTGTCATTTTCTGTAGCTGCAATCAGCTCTTTAAGGATTAACCTCTTTAAAAGAACAAACTCCTAAGTCTTACTAAAGGACACCTTAAATCTATGTAAGAGAATACCGGGGACTCTCATTTTAAAACCCCTAGTGAAAACCTTGATACTGTCAGATATATTGACAAAGAAGGGCCTGGTCAGACTGGGCAGTTGCTGATGCTGGTCACATCACGAAAACATGCCTATATAATTTTGACCCCCCTTAAACCCCACTTTTATATAGTAAAACTGGGGTTTACAGGGGTATACATTATTTTTCTTATTTCTGCTAAAAACATAGATTGTTGGTACTCGTTAGAACTGCCTCGCCAATGCAGTTCTAACAAGTACCCACAATCTATGTTTTGAGCAGAAATATGAAAAATATCAGAGTTTTTTATCTGATTTTTTTTCAGTTTTTGGAAGTGAAATTTTCTATATATTTGAATAGGCGTGTTTTCGTAATGATCACTCTTACCTATCATATAATGGCATATTTCCCAGTTATGGCTTATGTAATGCCCAGTTTCCAGAAAAATTATTTTTTAATATAAACTAATGAGTTTTTTTCTTGTTTCTCTGTGAACTTGTATACTGAGATAATTTTAATGAGTACAAATTATATATTATGAGCCACAACATAAGAAAATGTACCTTCTAACATATAAGTCCAGCAAAGATCCAGATCAGACTGCACATTATTGCAGTCTGATCATTCACCATAGTTCTACTTAAGGCAAATTTTTCAGCCAAAAGATGTTGATATTTTCTTAATTCTGCAGAAATAACATGTTGTGGGTACTCATCAGAAGTGCCTCAGCGAAGCACTTCTTATGAGTACCCACAACATAAATTTTTGTGGAGACATAAGAAGATTTATTGGCATACTCCTTTTACCTAGAGGTGTCATTCTCTGTGTTTATAAAGGTTTAGTAAGAGTCTCTCATCTCTAACTGAGTGGTTTTGTACTTTTTGTATATGTCTTGCGTACAAAGGCCTGATTCTCTCCCTTCTACTGATTCAAGAATGGCAGTTGTCTGTTTCTAGTGAAAGAATGACCACAAGTACTGGTTAACCATTTAAAGGACTAGGCCTGCTCAGGGAAAATGTGGTTGGATAAACTGAGCAGCTCAACATAACCTTAATAGTGTTGACTGGGCTGTCAAACTAAAAACCAAACCCAAAAACAAAAGTGCAACTTGAATACAGTAAAACCATGATGGCTCAAACAACGATGACTTGTTTACCTTGGATGATTCTAACTCATTTTTGAGTCCATACAAAATTCTTCCAATAGCTCAAGAAAACAAATATTAAGGAAAATGTTCTTATTTTATCATATGATTTAAGAAGGGCAGTTGATAGTTTCTGGCCAAAGAGTGTGCACAATACTGGTTAACTTCTTAGAGGACTAAGCTTGCCCATTAAAAGTGTGGTTAGATAAACAAACTGCACTTTACATGACCCCATTGAGTTGTTTGGGCAGTAAAACCTCAACGCAACAACAACTTATTTTATCATGAAATAGTATGTTATGTGTACTCATTAGAATTGCCTCATTGAGGCAATTCTAATTACACTCAACATACCATAATTGTCTAGAAGATAAAACAGACTTATCACCAATTTTGCTTCCTGACCTGGCGCCATGATTAACTATCAGTGGCTCTATCTACCCACATCTCGAATAAGTTTGTATGGTCCCAAAGATATTCCAGCCATTGAGGTTTTATTGTAAATTGTCTGTGTGTCTGTGTGTCTGTCTGCTGAAATAGCCTTGGATCCTTTGCCATCCAAACAGTCAAGACTGAACAGACAGTGGATGTGCAGGCTAACCTGAGTCTTTGTCTGGTGCATATATCCTAAGCTACATTTTCCCCTGTTGTGGATAATGGAGAAATAAGAAAATATTTGAGCCAGTGCATGACAAAACCAACAAAATGGCATGTGCACCCAGCGAAGACTCAGATCAGCCTGGGCATCTGCCCAGTCTGATCAGAGTCTTCTCTGTCTGCACGAAGAAGACTTCGCTCCTTAGCTACCCATTGATCGTGAGCGAAGACTCCCATTAGTCTGGGCACATGCCCAGGCTGATCTGAGTCTTCGCTGGGCACACATGCCATTTTGTTGGCTTTGTCATGAGGTGGCTTATTTCTCTTTAACACTTCTAATATGAGTGCTGTAATATGTGGCAAATAAGTACAAGAGATATTTGGCAGAGTGATACAAGAGATGTGGATGTTCAAAAAGAACTTTAATTTTGGTAACATGGAAAAGTTTATAAATAAATTAAAAAAAAACATAAGGAAAACATGCCTATTTAAATATACTGAAAGTTTCACCTCCAAAAACTGAAAGCTTTCATATAAAATTCTGATCTTGCTCAAAACATAGATGGGTACTTGTAAGAACCACCTCGCTGAGGCGGTTCTAACGAGTACCCACAATCTATGTTTTTGAGCAGAAATAAGAAAATTAATGTATACCCCTGTAAACCCCAGTTTTACTGTATAAAAGTGGGGTTTAAGGTGGTCGGAATTATAAAGGTATGTTTTTTTGATGAAAAAAAAAGCTGCTCACATTTTTTACAAAAAAAAAAAAATAAAATAAAATAAATAAATAAATAAAAAATATCCTTACTTGGCAAAGTTTGATTACCTTTAAAGCACCATTCACAGTAGATTAATGACAATCTCTTTTTCTAATTTTTCAGAGAAAGTAAGACTTGGCATTTCATGTGAATCATCTGCAGATGATTCACATGAAAAGCCAAGCCAAGGTTTCTCTGAAAAAAAAAAAAGTGTAGTATGTTATCTGCTACAAGTTTGAATGAGGTTTTAAGAGTTATTTCATAAAAATTGATGTCAGAAATATGTCAGAAATGTAAGGCATTTTATGGTAAATGCAGACACCTCTACTGGATTGTTTGACTTGAAGTTATAATATTGCTTATATTGAAGGACTAGGTCTGCCTCTGTATTTGCACATTATGGTAAAAGCATTGCTGTATATTAATATAATCAATGCTTTCATAGCTTTAGATAAGGGACCTTTTTCGACTGGACTGATGGTTATTACAGTGTTTGGTATTTCTCACAAATATCTATGTTATGGGTAGGCATTTCTAATGAGTCCCCACAGCATAGGTTTTCATTAACCCATGTCCTGCTGAACCCGGATATATTCTCTCTTTGCAAACAGTGTAGATCCAGATCAGTTGAAGAAGCCAACTGATCTGGAGCAGCACTGTTTGCCATTAATTATGTGAATTTATAGCAACAATCCGGATCAAGTAATATGATTGGCTGAAGAAGTAGGCGTGGCATCTTAATTTATTCAGCAGGACAAGGGTTAAGAACTGCGGATTATCTGCTCTGACCTTCGCTGACTGTAGGCTTACCTTGGTATTCCTAGTCTACATATTCCCTGAAGATACGTTTTTTTTTTGTTTTGTTTTTTTTATGACGCTGCTCAAACTTAAAATGGATGAAAATGTAAGCCAAAATATTACGGTATTTACCTTAAATATTGGGACAATAAACTCCTTACCATACTTATCCTAAAATTTAAACAAGTCCTTTTTACTACCTGTTGATAAGTCTAAAACCTGTTGGACTGAGTGGCAAACATTGTAGACCCTGATCAGACGCCACATTCTGTGGCATCTGATCTGGGTCTACAATGATTGCTCAGGCCTGTCTGTCCCAGTACTTAGGGTATTACTGTATTGTCTACTGGCTTTGTATTGTAAACACACACTTTTTCGTTTTGATTCTTTAAATTGAATTTTGATTCTTTTAAAAATCTCTGAAATTTTACATGTTATGATAATCTTGCTATCTTTAAAGTTCAATATTTAGTATATTATAAGCGTGAAATAAATCTTACTACGTCTTACTCGGTTCAAATATATTTATCCTAATTGTATAAAGCCATATCCTAGTCAATGTGATATTTTAAATAAAATACCTGCCACAGCTTACCTTGACTGTTTTGTTTTTTTCTCTGTCCCTCTTTTTTTTTTTAACAATACTTGACTTTGTATTTTTCTGTCCTTTAACCCTAGCATCCCTAAAGACCAATATAGATACCTTTACAAGCTGTACAGAGCCGTCTATTCAGGATCTACACTATTTGCCATTCTGTTTTTGTCCCCCCGCCTTTTCAAAGAAAAGCGGAGGGACACTGTTTTCGGCTTTCCTTGGTGCGTGGCGCGTGGTGCGTGGTTCCGAATTTTTAGTAGGTACCTTGTCCCCTTAACTCCTCCCACAGTTTTTGTCCGATCCTTTTGAAACTTAACTGGGGCTTTTAAGATGGTCTGAAGAAATGCATGTGATTTTTTCAGAATCCTGAAATTATTTTTTATCACTTTTTACACATTTTGAACTTAGACATTTTTTTAGTTCTAATATTACAGAAGTCTATAGGGAGTATGTAGGTACCTTGTCCCCTTAACTCCTCCCACAGTTTTTGGCCGATCCTTTTGAAACTTTACATGGGCTTTTGGGATGGTCTGAAGATATGCGTGTGGATTTTTCAGAATTCTGAAATAATTTTTTATCACTTTTTCCGCATTTTTAACTTAGACATTTTTTTAGTTCTAATATTACAGAAGTGTATAGGGAGTAGGCACCTTGTCCCCTTAACTCCTCCCACAGATCCTTTTGAAACTTTACATGGGCTTTTAGGATGGCCTGAAGATATGCATGTGTTTTGTTTTTTTCAGAATCCTGAAATAATTTTTTGTCAGTTTTTCCGCATTTTTTAACTTAGACATTTTTTGAGTTCTAATACTGCAGAAGCGTATAGGGAGTAGGTACCTTGTCCCCGTAACTCCTACCACAGTTTTAAGCCTATCCTTTTGAAACTTTACAGGTGCTTTAAGGATGGTCTGAAGATATGCATGTGTTTTTTTTTCAGAATCCTGAAATTATTTTTTATCACTGGCAACTCTTCAACACCTTTTACTCTGATACTCAAATAAGGTATCGTTTTGCCAATGGTCTGTCGTCTTTCGTTTGTTTTGCCAATGGTCTGTCGTCTTTCGTTTGTTTTGTCAATGGTCTGTGGTCTTTCGTTAGTTTTGCCAATGGTCTGTCATCTTTCATTCGTTTTGCCAGTGTTCTGTCGTCTTTCGTTCGTTTTCCAATGGTCTGTCGTCTTTCGTTCGTTGCTGTCCTCAGTCCAGACAATGGTCCGTCATGTTGTTTTCATTACTATCGTTCATCCACAATTTCAAAAACAGTTTCAAATAAGAATACTTCGAATCCTCTTTGGCCCATCTTTATTGAATTTCATATAAAATATCAGCAGGAAGGAAATGCCAGTTGTCCTTTCTGACGCATTTCATGTGTTACATCATTTGCCAGATGTGGTGCATTACAATTCTTTTTTTTTCTTCAGTTATTTTTTTCCCTCCATTTCTTTTATTTGAAATACTTATGTATTTCATGCCAGTTGATCTGACATAGATTTATATGTCGAAAACTACTTGATTAATTATAATCTACATTTGCTGTGATACATCCATCACTGTTGCGGTTGCTAGAGATAATACCCCTCAAAACAAAATTCAAAGGCGGGGGACGAAAATTCACTGAATTTGCTTGTTGATTTTTGACTGAAACCCGTGTTTGCAACAATCGATATGCCCAAATTCGGAAATGGAATGGTCATTTAATAAACTCAGTGGTGAAAGGGTTAATCTATATGTACCTAATGCATTCGACCTAATTACCACACTGTGTGCTTAAGCGTAAGTTTTTCAAAATTACTGGGAAAAAAATGCAAAATATCTTCCTACGAAGGGCACACTTAAAAGGAGCCTGAGCAGAGGGCTTCCTGAAGGACATACAGTTGTATCTCGTTATCTCGAATTCCAAGGGACTCTGTAAAATACTTCGAGATATCCATACCTTGACCTCAGATTTGCAGAATTGAGGAAACAATAAATCGACCAACCATATTTAATGAACGTATATGTAATTTGATCCCTGAAAATAGATATATATTGAAAATATTGTGGAAAAGAGGAGAAATTGCTCCTTAGGAGCAATTTCTCCTCTTTTCCACAATATTTTGTTACCTGTTGTTAGATTTTCATGTTTAAGAAGAGACCAGATTTTCGCTTCGAGATAAGCAGTTATTCGAGATAAGCGAGGTCGAGATAACGGGAGTCAACTGTATTTAATGCTGCTTATGTGATATGTGTTCTGAACATATTGTGGGTACTCATTTGAATTACCTCGATATGTTTATAAAGACGTGTCGAGGCAATTCGGATGAGTACCCACAACATATGCTTTTATAAGAAAGTAAATAATATTACACAGACTGCAGTTTGAAGCCTACGAAAATTCTTGACTGTGCGCCTAGAGGGGTTTGTGCGGTAGTTAGATAGAATACGGTAAGTACCCTATTGCCATTGTGGTAAAATTTGAATAAATTACGTTTACTAGTTGGTGATATGTCTACAACATGCTGAATGTTGCCCTGTAGGAGCAATTGCTCTATGTTTATTATATACAAATTAATGAAATGCGAAACATGTCTTCGGAAATATGCGGACAGCGAAGGCCCTGATCAGCCTGATCCGGGCATTCGCTGTCCTCTGACAGAATTGTTAGATACTACAGTAACAGAATGTATTAATGGAGAGCAGCGGTCCGGATGATACTTTGCGCTTGTGCAGTGTGATCTGAATCTGCACATTTTGCGCATGTCCGAAGGCAATTTGTCGCATGACGCTGCCTAAATATAGAAAGTATTAAAAAAATGCGTATCTCCGAAAAGTGATTATATTTTCACTCCTGAAATAAAACGGTGAACTTTTTTTTTTTTTTTTTTTTACATTTAATGATCAGTGGAAGCAATTAAAACGGAATTTATGTTGTTTGCTGCTGCAAGGGAAACAACTCGTTAATCGTCTTTCTTGTTTAGATGGTAAACAAATCATGACCCGAGTCGCTCAGAATCTTACTGAATTAAGGATTTTAGCCATCTGGTAGTAAAATGGCTGTGTCAAGAACCAGTCTCCATCCCCGCGCTTTTAGCAGCATGTGGACAGTTACAATACTGAATTCCCGCTAATACACTCGTACATGACTTGAGATTTTTTTTTCAACAGTTGAGATTTTTTTTTTCAGCCATATTTAGTGGCTGTCCAAAAAATTTTTTTTCTATCATTTTGACTACATGATGCGGCTCCAACTGACACTGTCATTGAAATGAATGCAGCACAAGCAAACGATGCAGGACGTATTAATTCCTTGTTCAATTTTTGTTTTCATAATTTTATGATCAACCCTTTTACCTCTCAGTATATTAAATTGACTTTTCCATCATTGACTTTAAACATGTAAACATGTCCAGTATTGCATATTGGAATATCAATTATAAATCAAAACAGAATGGCAAACAGTGAAGCAGTGTAGATCTTGTTGAGACGGCTGTACGGAGGATGGAACAACAATTGCCATTTGAAGGAATTTACGTTCTACTGTAGATGAGGCAGTATGAGAAGGGGCATTGTCATCGAAAAGAAGGACATTCTTATGGGCTAGCCTTGGACACAACATTTTAGCTCGCCTGAAAAAAGTTCACGGAGAGCTATTGTACTACCCCCAGCGTCGCCGGCGGCGTCGGCGTCCATAAATGTTAAAGTTTTTGTTAAATTTTTAAGACCTCATTATTTCCTAACCTTACCATCGATTCGATTCATCTTTGGTATGATGATACATATTGGTCCAAAATTTTGTGCAGTACCATCCCCACCCTCCTAGGTTATGTCAAGGTCAAGGTCACAGACTTAGAATTTTCATGTTAAAATTTAACGTCAAAGGTTTTAGGATCTCATTCCTCCTACACTAAATGATGGATTTAGTTCCTATTTGATAAGATAGACACTGGTCAAAAGTTTTTATCAGCACCATCAGTACTCATGACCGTGACCTTGAGGTCGAGGTCACGGACTTAGAATTTAAATGTTGAAGTTTTTTTTTTAAGTTTTTAGACCTCATTATTTCCAAACCTTAGCAGCGATTTGATTCATCTTTGGTATGATGATACATATTTGTCCAAAATTTTGCATAGTACCATCCCTACCCACCTAGGTTTTGTCAAGGTCAAGGTCACAGACTTAGAATTTTCATGATAATATTTTACGTCAAAGTTTTTAGGATCTCATTACTTCTAAACTACATGATGGATTTAGTTCCTATTTGGTATCATGATAGATACTGGTCAAAAGTTTTTAACAGCACCATCATCACTCATGACCCTGACCTTGAGGTGGAGGTCACAGACTTAAAATTTGAATGTTAAAGTTTTCCTTAAAGTTTTTAAGATCCCATTATTTCCTAACCTTATCATTGATTTGATTCATCTTTGGTATGATGATACATATTGGTCCAAAGTTTTGCCCAATTCCATCCTCATCCCCCGCTAGTTCATATTAAGGTCAAGGTCACAGTCATGTCAACATTTTCATGTTAAAATTTTACGTCAAAGTATTTAGGACTCATTACTTCTAAACCAAACAATAGATTTAATTTATATTTGATATCATGATAGATACTGGTCCAAAGTTTTTTATCAGCACTCATGACCGTGACCTTGGGGTCGAGGTCACAGACTTAGAGTTTTAAAAATGTTAAAGTTTTCGTTTAAGATTTTGAGACCTAATTATTTCCTAACCTTGTCACTGAATTGATTCATCTTCGGTTTTGCACAGGCAATTCACACTCCCCACCCCAACCCCAGATCATGTCAAAATCAAGGTCGCAGACTTAGAATTTTCTAGAAACAAAATGTGCAATATTAGGCGAGCTTTCCTGTCTGGCGACAGGTCTTGTTTAGTTTCTTTGAGTTTTTTTTTCTAGCAGTCACAGTTCGACCTTTTGGCATGAAATGAATCTCACGTGAATCTCAAAAAGCAACCAGCATAACCCTGCCAGCAGATGGAGACAGTTTAAACTTCATGGGAGGTGGGGAACCAACTCGTTTCCACTGCTTTGACTGGGCTTTTGTTTCAGGTTCAGCATAATGAACCACATTTCATCCCCAGTGACAATACAGTTCAAATCATCATGGTTTAAACGCCCCAAATGTTCTTTTGCTATGATCATCTATGGTCTTCTGACAGCTGTTTCGGCACTCACCTAGCACTTATCTTGCTCATACCACTTTTTTTTTGTAAAATCTGATGTGCCGACGCTTTATCGATGCCAAACTGCTTTGCTACTTCCTGTACTGTCACTTTGCGATCTGTGTTGACAAAAACCTCAACATTCGCCAGTATTGTATGGGTCACTGCCTCAGCGGGCCTCCTTGGCCTAGGCTTGTCCCTCATTGGGCTCATTGTGGTATACTTTTTCTGCTCACGTATACGCTAGAGGGCGTAAGCAGTGTTGCAAACTTCATTAATGCTTATGAAGAGTCGATAAAACCGAGACTCCCATTTTCTAATCCATAGTATGTTCTTTGTTTCCAAAGGCAATATTTTTAACGTTTATTTAGAAAAAAAACCTTTTCTGCAACCTTTGAAAAAAGTGACAAGGTTTTCATCCTCCAAAAGCAGGGATTTTACTACAGATCTCTGTTCCTCCAGCTTAGAGTCCATGGTTGCCCTAACACCTTGTTTAAGGGGGTGATCGGGTGTGGCGAAGGTGTCGTGTATCTTACGTCACCGGGAAGTCCATTACCTCGCTTGGGGAAGAGAGAGCTAATCTTAGTGCTTTTTGTACGTTTGTTCGATTTGCGCTTGTTTGGTTTTGTTTGTTTCCTCTTCGTTTTGGTGTCTGGGAAGGGCTGCGGTTTGTGATTGTGGTACTCCCTGGACTTTTCTCTTACCTTCTTTTACAGTTTGGCAAGGCCTGCTATCCTTGTAGCGGGTAAGGGAAGAGGAGAATTTTGTATTCTGTTTCTTCACTTCATTCCTGTTCTCTTCCCTGTCCCTCTCTTTCATCTCCTCTACTATCTCTTCTACCTCTTTTCTTCCTTTCTCTGAGAGACGACACAAAATAAACCCAACACAATTAAATCACCTTGTTTAAATGTTCAAAACCTCGTTTATATTCAGTTCTCATTGAAAATAAATGACCGATTTATAGGCGATAAAATGTACTTTTTGCTCATGTATAGTATATATATACCACTGTACATAGCTGCACGTGGACAGACAGGAGCATGAAAAGTCCTGATATTTTACGACCGTCCCCCTCGGAGACACTGTATGCTCAGGCATGTCTGACTCACGAAACAGGCTGCAAGGTGCTTCTCTGGCAGAGCAGCTGGTAACTTTTGAGAATGATTGGGCTTTGGGGAGCATCAAAGATCAAAAACCAGCTTGTGTCATCTGGGCAATCATGTCATGCCTGGCAACCAGGGCCCATTTGTTCAAAGCATCATTCACTTAACGAGCTCGTTAATGGTCAAAATGTTCACTTCTAGTAAGTACCATTTAATTCACAGGTATGTTTGCTGAACAAAAATGTGAGTAGCAAAAGCTATTCACATTTTTTCAACAAAAATATTAGCGTATATGCCATTTAAGTTTTAACGATACGTACACTAACGACATCGTTAGTTTTGAACAACTGGGAACAGACTTTGTATTCTTGCATCTCGCGTTTTCTCAGTCTCGCCTTCTGTTTTCTGTACTGACAAAGCCTCGTTTTAGGATTGTTATTTATGATGCTGCTGATCTACCTTTGTCTAGGTTCATCAAATATATAATTAAATAAGGACTGAAACTAAATTAAATTCTCATAAATAATTCAAATTCAGTATTAGTGGCCATAATGTCCTCTTCCCACGTTTAAACGAAAACTTAAAAATGCAGTTGAGGTTGTGGCACGTCCTGAATACACCGCGTAGAAGTTGGGGTGAGGTGTGCTTGAAAAGATAAGGGCTCGTAGAGGTTGGGTTGGTGTACTTGAGATGACATGAGGGAGATATGCTTACTTCTTATAAAGGAGTGATTTGGGTTCTACTTTTAGCTCAAACTATGGAAGTTGGAGGAATGGGGCGAGAGTGCTCTTTCAGCGAATATAAATGAAAAAGGGTGGGATTTCAAACGCAAAACTATTTTTTTTTTCACTCGTAAAACAAGAATATACAAATACCAGAACTTGATCAATTTTATTGAATAAGCTTTTTAGCGGACCGAACACATATTTATAATTAAGAGCTAAATCAGAATTAAGGGCAAGTTTTCAAAAGAGTAAAACACAGTAGTGTTTCTGTCGATTCCGAGCTAACACACAACGTCCTAACAATGTCGCTTCAACGTCGCCGCGACGTCATGACGTCGCGGCGACGTTGGAGCGGCGTTGTTACGACGGTGTGTGTCTAATGGGTTCCTTTTTTACTGTTCTTCTGCATTCGTATGTCGGGTATTGCGTTTGCACTGCTTTGTTTTGTCCTTCCTTGTTCTTCATCGCCTCTTCTTTCGGTGCCTCTAGAAGGTTGTGCTTCGTGATTGTGACCGTTCTAAGGCGGTGGTCCCGGTGTTAGTTTTACTCTTTGTTGCTTTGTGGTTTATTCTGCGAGGCGATTTGTTTTAAGTCTTGCCTTTTGTTATTTTGTTCTTGTATTTTTCAGTCCTTTTAGCATTGCGATTACCCCGCTTGGAGAAGAGAGAGCTAATCTTAGTGCTTTTCGTACGTTTGTTCGATTTGCGCTTGTTTGGTTTTGTCTGTTTCCTCTTCGTGTCTGAGATGGGCTGCGGCTTGTGATTGTGGCACTCCCTGGACTTTTCTATTATATTTTTCCTTGGGTAACTTATTGATAGTTTAGCATACATGTTGTAGCCTGCCAAACTCCGTTTTAAAGTGATATAAGGATCTATTATTGGTGCGAGGGGTAGATAGAAAAATCCGTCCCGAGGATCACTGTCTGGCATGTCGAGTGGTGCTACACTGTTGCCGCGAGGGACGGATTCTTCTATCTACCCCTTACACTCATGATAAGATTATTTTTCTTGCACACCTTTGGTTTGCTGGAAAGCAACCTAGAACACAAAAGTTGACGCACTTGTACAAAATGGTGTAAATACCAACCAGATGTGTCCCGTCTCCTTAAAGTATTGATGTAATGATGTAATGCTTGTGTAGGGCCGTAAAAAGCCATCCTATATATATATATATGATTTCTTCAGGGTTAGAAGAGTAGCAGAGATGCGTGACCGACTGGTGATCAGGAGGTTGTTGGTTCGACCCCCGCCGGACCGGCAACATTCTTTCGTGGAGATTGATCATTTACGGTCATTCTTTCGTGGAGATTGATCATCTACGGTCATTCTCTTCCTCCCGCTTATTCAAGAAGGACAATTGTCAGTTTCTGGCACATATAAGCACAACACTGGTTAACCGCTTAGAGGACTAAGCCTGCCTAGTAAGAATGTGGTTAGGTAAACTGACCGCGCACGACATTACCCCTTTGGATTGACTTGGCAGTAAAACCTCAACACAAACAAACAAGAGTAGCAGAGTTCCAGATATGGTCACACCATAAGTTGGGCAATCGACAGTGATTCAAACATCATCATAGGTTGTCCCCTATCAGGTCATCCTAGCCAGCATTCGCTGCCACAGGCGCTAATAATAGGATTTTGCAAACAGCATAGATCCTGATGAGACGGCTCATAATGAGCCGTCTCATCTGGATCTACGCTGTTTGGCATTCAGTCATTCTGCTTTACATATAGACTTCTTTCCAAGCGATAGTTTGTTAAAGAAAAAAAAAGCAGACGACAAATGTCTGAAATTTGGCACCGAAAGAGTTAAATCTATATCGGACCATTATCGTCCCGACAGGAATTCGGTAACGGTCAGATATAAATTTAAGTAGAATGCTGATCAGTAGTAGCTGGTATCTTTGCTTCATTCAGCTTTGTCACACACATAATACATTGTGTGATATGTTTTGTTTATCCTTACCCAACGTGTTCTGTTTTGTCTAGTTACGACTTCATGTATGCATGAGAACGCCAATAATCGGACGAATAAAATTATTCTCTTCTTTTTCATTCTATACTATTATATTCATCAGAAGAGTAGGATAGAAAGCCGAATTTTGGTCTCATTCAATCTTATTACATTGGCACAACGATATTTAGAGTAACAAAAATATGCTCATTGTGATAAAAAAGAAAGAAAGACCACTGTGTGCAATGGAGTAACCGCCATTTCGCGATTTGAGTTTTAATCTACCACCATCTTCATTTAAAGTAAATAAGAGAACTCAGGAACTGATACAATCAGATCCACATCGAGCCCCCATTTAAACCTTTCATCCCAGTAGACCAATGCAAATGTCTTTACACGCAGTGCAGATCCAAACGAGATGACGACGAGCCGTCTTATCAGCATTTGCAATGTTTGCTATTTTGTTATTTATTTTTGACTGAAACTGCTATTTGCAACACCGGATGTGTCCAATTTCGGAGATGGAAGTATCCATTTCCGAAACAAACTCCGTATACCTTGTGATGACCATCAACCCCCAAATAGGCGCAGTAGGAACCAGCATCCAATGGCATTTCAAGTGCCGTATGCTAGAACTGACATGTACAAGTACATTTTCTTCCCAGATACCATTAGGGATTGGAATGTTCTCCCTGCATCTATAGTATCCTCTGCTGAAAGTTCTGAGGACTCACATCACTTAATCGATCTAGAGACTAGTCTTCACAATCGTTGGCCCTTGTGAATGAATGTCTTTTGATGTCACCTGTAAAATATTCTGATTCTGAACTCAGAGGTGAAAGGGTTAAAACCGCCTACGTTCGATTTCACCGTGGTGTACAATATATTTACACTTTAGAAAAATGTAAGTGAAGATACCCAGGAAATACCACAATCACGAAGCACAGCATTCCAAAGGAATCGAAAGTAGTAATAAGGAACAGACAACGGCAAGACACAAAGACACAGTTGCAGTGATCAACATACAAAGAAAAACTGCAACAGAGGAACCGCACCTTATTCGAACGGTCAGCAGAAACGGCTACTGAGGGCCTTAAACTAGTTTTTCTCGATCGAAACCTCGCCCTTAATTCTGATGCAGTTCCAAAATGCATACGTGTGTTTGGTCCGTGCAAGGTCATCTACTTTATCAGTGGAACATCACAGTAAAACACTAATAATCACAATAGAGTCTAAATGGAAACTGTAGAGTGCCCAGTGACAATCGGAAGCTACAGCAAAAAAAAAAAAAAAAAAAAAAAAAAGTTGGACACGATGGATCCGCGGACAGATAGTAGTTGTCAGGCGCCAACCGTCTGAAACAGAAACAGTAGTTTTTCGCCACATTAGCCTGTCTTAAACTGCCCGTTACAGCTTGCGAAACGTCCTTGATGTGGTCTTCCTATCTTTTCTTCTGGGCCCTTCAAATGCGCCTTGCAGAATTTTCTTTGCTATGCCCGAGGTCCGCGAGATGTGACTGTACCACCTCGAATTTGCGAAGTTTCGCGCGAGTAAAACTGGTTTAAGGTCCTCGCCCCCAGTGTTCTTGTTTTTTATGCACCGTTCCAAGGCGGTTCCTCTGTTCTTCTTTGTTCGTGCTTCAGTGGTTACATACGCTCGTGTTATACATTCGTTTTGTCACTGTATTTACCCATCTCTTCTTCTTTGGATGCTCCGGGAAAGGCTGTGCTTCGTGATTGTGGCATTTCCTGGGTATAAACACTCATATGTTTACTTGCGTATTTCCTCTTTCCTCTTTAGTAATATGACTAAGTACTAGGTGTTCAGTAAATGTGGTATCATCTCATTTCCAAGGCTTGGGTTTTTTTCCCGACCTCTGGCAGTAAAAAGCATAGGAAAGTGTGTGTAAGCAGGGAGCACATCAGCTTGTATTTTAACGGTGCCTGATATTCTTCTCTTTCCATATCGTTTTCAATTTTGCTAGTGCCGCAGTTGTCTAAAAAACCTAGACAGACTATCCGATTTGGAGCCACCAAAAGCTATGATGGGTCCTAGATATTTGAAGCACTTTACTGTTTTTTGCCTGGTGCCATTACCTCTTATATCAAGTTCGGATTCATCTGGGTTATTTAACATCACTTTTCTGTTCTCTGACCCAATTTCCATTTTGTAGGCCTTGGCGGTTTTGTCGAGACAATCAATCAATTCTTTGCATTACGAAAACACGCCTATTCAAATATACTGAAAATTTTACCACCAAAAAATGAAAATTTTCAGATAAAAAAAATCCTATATTTTACACATTTCTGCTCAAAATATAGATTGTGGGTACTCGTTAGAACCGCCTCGACGAGGCGGTTCTAACGAGTACAAACAATCTATGTTTTAAGCAGAAATAAGAAAAATAATGTATACCCCTGTAAACCCCAGTTTTACTATATATAAGTGGGGTTTAAGGGGGTCAAAATTATATAGGCATGTTTTCGTGATGGATCCCATTCTCCTATCTAGCGATTCCAGCAATTTCATCTGCGAAACGGATGTTGACAATTACTCTGTCTCCTATGCTGACCTTCCCCTCATGATCTGCTATAACAGCAGGGCCCAGTTGTTCAAAACATCGTTAGCTTAACGAGCTCGTTAGTGGTCAAAATGTTAACTGTTCTAGTAGATACACTATCTAATTCACAGGTAGTTTTTGCTGTAAAAGCTACTCACATATTTTTCAGCAAAAATATTAGCGTATATGCCATATTTAATGATCAAAGCTTTAATGATACGTTAAGCATCGTTAGTTTTGAACAACTGGGCCCTGATATTAGTCTTTCAAGAAAGCTTTTGAAGAGTATTTAATTTAATGATAGAGGACATTCCTATTTTTTTCCAATTGTGGACCTGAAACACATGCCATTGGTGCCAGTGAACAGGACTGCATTTGTGTTATTATCCCATCAAACGTCATGACGTTGCAGCGACGTTGAGGTGACGTTGTATTAACATCATGTGCCCGCTGGGATAGTACAGTTGCTCGATGACACCAATGAAGTTGGCATTGAAGATTTGTTTCCTCAGAGTTACCCATTAGACTTTATGCCATCACCAGTCGAAGGTATCTTGAAGTCCATGAAACATGTAGATATCTTGTTGGTTCTGAGGGCGTTTCTCGCCCAGGAGTCTGAGATTGGATATTTGCTCAATAGCACATTTTCCTGCTTGTGAACCCACTTGTTCTTCAGCAAATTTTTACCTTTTCTGTATATTGATATTATCTTCACCATTTCCTTGCTTAGATGGTTAATGAGACTGATGGTTTTGATCATATATATATATACTTGAAATTTTATGTGTGTTACTTGAACGTTACGACTTTACAAAAGTTACTTGAAAAATATTCAGGTGCCGCATGTCAAACCAACATATTCCAATGTTACTGTAATAGTTCTAGAATGTGCAGACACTACGCAGCGGGCACTTGACTTTATAAAACGTCGCATCAACGTCGATGCAACGCCATAACGTTATGACGTCAAGTGCCCGCTGGGTATATTTGGAGGTATACAAGCATACAGCGTCGCCAAAATGACGTCTCGACGTCGCCGAAAGATCACGACGTTGCGACGGCATTAATATCGAATTAACATTGTTGTGAACTTACATGTGTGTATATCACATCCAGTGATTTGTGCCTCTCAGTACCGGACTATTTTATTTCAATTTCCCTCTAGTATGGCAATTATTCTGTTGGCAATAAATCCGATTTGTTCATTGTTGATAAACAGACGTCCTTTACCGGAAAAGAAAATAATTAATGTAAGATTATGAATACTTAATGTCAAAGTATCTATCTCTAATTGATACTGTCCAGCAAAATCAGACTCAGGTTTCTTGCGTGTACTAGACAGCTGAAGTTTTATCGCTATACAGAGGAAATACATTATGCAAAAGAGTATCTCAAACAATTAGACTGAATAGTTTAATGTCACTCAACTGGAGGATAATGACCGACATTACCTGATTTAATTATCATTTGGTGACAGTTGGTTGTTATCGCTTTGTTTCATGTGGCAGACTTGGAACAAACCAGCCATTATTTTGTACTCTCAAAGATTTAAAGTGTCTGAAAAATAAAGTTGCAAAATAAACAAACTTATAGTCTGTACAAGTCTCGTGAACTGAATTTGGATAACCCTTTGGCAAATGGCACTTACCATTACTCTAGTTACTGTATTTACCATAATTATTCTGATACCTTCACATTTTACCATACTTGTCCTATATTTTGAATATGTTTCTTTAAAGAATAGTGGATTGAAAGGAAAAGAAAAACAACAACAGCAAAAAAAAAAAAAAAAACTGCAAATGTGTGTCTGTAAAACACTCATCACCCAAATATATGCCCGTCCCTACAAAAACACTATGCGCCCAGTTATATGTTTGTCCCTACGAAAACACTATGCACCCAACTATAAGCTCGTCCCTTCACAATACCATAACTCCGGTAATGTTTTCTTTTCGGAATTTGTTCAAACTACAAGCACTTTTACAGCTAGCTAACTTCACCCTGGATCCCGATGCTACTCTTAATACAGAAATACATAAAAATTCGGTTCGCATAAAGGCTCCCAACTCAGTCAATGCATCAAAGCGAAAATATAAAAATCAAATTAATCCAAATGTCGTGGATGTAAAAGGCCTTTTTTTTTTCTTTCGAAGTTCACCTCGCGATGAGGTATTTGTTCTCATCTTTTTCACGCGTGGGATATTAAATAAATATGAAGTGTCATTGCACCACTTATCTGTAAAATGATAAACTAAGGCAATCCGCAGGGAAAGACCTCTTATAGCATACATGAACAGTCCCGACACAGGTCAGTCCATGGATGTTTAAGAATGATCTACTCATTCACTTTTCAAGGGTTATATTTTACAGCATGCAGGGACGGGCGATCCTCTTCAAACTAGACCAACGTACACTCTTATCTCCGTTTTCTCTGCTCAATAATGCCAATTTTCTTATGACCCGGGTTCTTTGTTTCTCTCTCTTCCTTTTTGAGATATAGCAGCTTAGCAGATACTAAAATGACAAAAGGTGATAAATCTAGATTTATCGCCTTCCAACAGTTTTGAAGACAGCATTTTTTTTTTTAATTTCTGTCTGATAACATAATAGTACATGTCAACTAAACTGTTTTAGACATTATTGAAATCTGATGAAAATCGGTTAGTTGCCTTTTACTACATATAATAAGTGGTGAAAGACACAACAAAGGAAAAATCAATGAGTGTTTGCCGGTACATATTCACGAAATGGTACTGTAACGGTGTTACGTCTGGACTGAACTGCGGCACATCATATTACATTTGTATCGTTCTTGTAACACTATCGTAATGGCCAAGGAACACATAAACAGTCTAAATATAATATATACATGTGCATAATCTCAACCTGGTACTGCAACATTATAATATTATGGTCTGACGTGCGGTACATACATGTTGGTCTCGAAACCTAAGTAAAATCCATATAACATAATCGTAATGTCGAAGTAACACACAAAAACCTGAAAATATAGTTTCTGCGTGTACATACTCTAAAATGGTAACACTGTAACATTGCAATCTTACACGCGGCATATGGATACTTTCCATTCTGCAAATATAGATACGTATATGAGTACATATTCATGAAAT
Organism: Anodontia alba; assembly: GCA_964016985.1. NCBI lineage: Eukaryota > Metazoa > Mollusca > Bivalvia > Lucinida > Lucinidae > Anodontia > Anodontia alba. The sequence continues at coordinate 31,980,871 of OZ024826.1, read as the reverse complement.
GTTAATATGACACTCATAGTAACACTTTCACCCGTGAGTTTCTAAAAACGACTCTTCCACCTCTGAATTTGGACAATCCGTTGTTGCAAGCAGGGGGTCAGTCAAAATATCAATAACAGACTCGCAAACAGTGTAGATCTTGATGATACGGCTCCTTAAGAGCTACCTCATCTGGATCTGCACTGTTTGCAAAGGCATCTGTATTGACCTACACGGACGAAAGGGTTAAATATGTTGTAGTAGTAGTCAGATTTTTAAGTCCCAGGTTCACAAGTGCGAAACTGTGGAATGCACCCTGAACAATTTATTCAATTTTCATCTGAAATGAACTTGCTCGAATGTACACAAGGTCAACATAACTGATGCAGCAGTTCTTCTTTAATAAACCATGCACCATGTTAAACTCATTTACGCCTAGCGTCCCACTAAAGAGACTTTAACTTTTTTAAGCCTAGTGTCCAATAAAAGGGACATTGCAATCAGCGGCAAACACTGTGGCAAACACTTACGTCTGATCAGAATCTACACTGTTTGCATTTAGCAAAGTATTTTCTATAAACATGGTATCAATACAAACTACCTAGACACGCCATACTTTGAAATGAACCGGTCCAAAGAATTAATGTAGACGAGTCCATTCTGCATAAATGGGTTGAGCTTTTGAATGGCGACGTTCCTCGTGCCTCTTCTTATTGTGTTTACACTTCTTACTTATTTTGTTTGCTACAGTATCTGGTCTTTTGGCGGACTTCAATGCTTGTAACAAAACTTTGACTGCCAAACTTCTCCAACAGGGATATCGGTATCATAAACTTAGGAAAGCGTTTTCTAAGTTTTATCGTCGGAACTACGAATTGGTGTCTAAATATGATACCGGACTAAAACACTTCAACTACAAGGCCTATCGGAACCTGAATTCCATAGCGACTTGGTGTATAAGTTTAGAAAAAATATAGGAACACTTGAATTTTCCGATCATTTTAGTAAAATTATCATATGTCATAAACGAAAGGGATGTAACATTGATGTCATAAAACAGTCTACTTGCTTAGCGGTTAATCAAATAATGTGTATTTTACGGTTTTATACATGTACGTTGCGAAATTATCCATTTCGAAGTTCTTTGGCATATTTTGTATGTATGTTACATTGCATCATTGATACGCTGTCGAAATATTTAGATAATAAAAATGCTTGACATTGTAGCCAAGAGCAATAATTGTATTTAAAATGGCATGATTTTGCATATTTTCTCAGACATATACCCCTAAAACCAAGATATAGAAGACGATTGTTTTGTTTTGTTCCGTACGTTACTTTGTGTCACACGTTTTGTGAAGTGCATAAACAATATTTGAATTGATTTGTTTAGCATTCCTGTCATATTTACAGGTGCAGCCAGAGACAAAATGCAAACAAAATGGCTCTGATGGATTTATAAGCAATTCTTTCAGTTGTTTAAAATAGGGTGCTAACAGAATATAACAACCATACTAAAGCAAATTGCATTATAAAATGTTTTATCTGAAACACAGTAGGAAGTCTATAAACTGCAATGATGTTGAACTTAAAATGCTCTCTAGGGAAGGTTTAAAATCTAATGATGTAGAATAATTTTGCAGTTTTTGGAGAAATCTTTATATGGTAACATCTGTTACATTCGTGGAGACTGAGTTTTGCCATCCAACGATTGTCTGTTTTAGCTGACATATTAAGCTTTCAGAATATATGCATATCTATCAAATTTAAGTACGATAAATATTTCTTCTTAGGTCACATACTCTGACTCTTCTGGCAATGGATTTAATGGGGGAAACGTAAATAACAGACTGTTACACACATAGGCCAGCAGATACAGGATGCAAACAACTTTTATTTTACATAGTAAGCATTATTCTTTAAGATAGAACATGTCTGCAAACTTCCATAGTGTTGGGGAAGTGATCTTAGGGCAAGATGTCTTTACACTCTATGCTCAAGCATGCCTGTTCGACTATTTAGGTACCAGGGGTAAATACATACTTGCAAGTAAATGTAACGCATTCTGCTGTAATTCACAGCATGCCACTTGGGACACGGCCCCTCTTGTGTGGCTAGGACTAGATTCGGACGCTGCAATTAATAATTTAATAATCCGACCATATGTGTAGATGCCAAGGGTTAAGGAGAATGAGTTCACCTGAAGTTTTTCTCTATACAGTCGAACCTCAATAGCTCGAACACTGATGGCTCGTTTGCCATAGTTAATTCAAACTCGTTTTTTAATCCTTACGAAATTCTTCCCATAGCTCAAGAAAACAAATATAAAAGGATTTTTATTTTGTTTTATTTTATCATGAAATTCTATGTTGAGTGTACACATTAGAATCGCCTCATGGAGGCGATTCTAATGAGTACGAGTACACTCAACATACCATTGTTAGCTAGAAAATCGAAAAACAAATCCATAAGTTATCGCCATTTGCTTTCTGACCTGGTGTCATGATTAACCCTGAGTGGCTCAAACTATCCATATTTCGAACGAATTTCCATGGCCCCATAGATGTTCGAGCCATTGAAGTTTGACTTTACATTATGGGAGAAACATAATGGTGCACGTTAATAGATTTCTTAACGTAATGTATTCATTAATAAGAATCATAAGAATCATCATAAGATTCATAAGAATCATCGACATACAAAGGGTCGCATTATGAGAAAACGTACCTTCTAACATGTGCGCTCATCGAAGACTCAAATCAGCCTTGCGTCTTTGCCAATCCAAAATGCACCGAGTGAAATTTCCCATCATAACGAAGACAAACGACGACTCGGATCAGCCTGCGAATCCGCACTGTCTGATCAGTCTTTGTTGTCCGCATGAAGAAATTGCAGAATGTGCAGACTGATCTGACTCTTAGCGTTGCCCACATATCGAGGGTTGAGCGCAAGACTGACGTAAATCAGATGGTTGTTTTTCCCCAAATTTAATCTCCTCACCATGAAGGCGTAATGAAGATTACAACATTTCTTTCTGTAAACAATGAAAATTTAGGTGCCATTGCTCGTATGAGCAATGGCACCTAAATTTGCATTGTTTACAAAGGGGTCCAAGTTGCCCCTAAACAAGGGTTTCAAAAAATATGTTTGAGTTACCATAGTCTTGCGCTCAACCCTCGATATACGAAGGTATGTTTTCTGACTTTGAGGACTATACAAGTAATATCAACCTGTGCGCATATAACATGTATTACGGTACACGTCATACGGTATTTACCCTTAGTGGACAAGTCGATGCTGTTCAAATAGTTACTCGCAACATATGCCTTTTTAAAGAAGTAGACAAAATGCAAGTTGGCTGTAATCTGAAGACGATGGGATTGCTTTACTATGCACTTATAGGAGTATGTGCAGTAATTAAGTTGAATATGGTATGTGCCCTAAACTTTTTTTACTCTTGTTACAGGTCCTGTTTGTAGATGTAGCTTTTAAGGGGAATAGAAACACTATTAGAGAGGCATCTCCAGACTTAGCTGTGGCTTCCCATCTGAAAAGTGTTACCATATGTACCCGAAATATTGGGACACCATAACTCCTTACCATATTTGTCCAAACATTTTACCCAGATCTAACCGCTCCTCAGTACCAGATATTATTTTAACCCTAGTCCAGCTGAGCCCGGATATACCCTGCCTTTGCAAACAGAGTAGATCCAGATCAGTTGGCTTCTGAGGAAGCCAACTGATCTGGATCTACACTGTTTGCCTTTAAGTATGTGGATTTATATCGACAATCTGTATCAAGGGATCTGATTGGCTGAAAAATAAAAGTGGGTGTGGCATCTTGGTTTATTCAGCATGACAAGGGTTAATACCATTAAGTTTGTACTTTTAGAAACATTATCAAGTAGTCCAATGAGCTTGTTTAAACCTTAGGGTAAAATGCTTACAAGCCGCAATATCAGAAAGCATACCATCGGACACGTGTACCCGACGAAGATTCAGAATAGCCTGGGCATTCGTGCAGTCTGATCAGAATCCTCACTGGGTGCAATTTTGGATAGCCAAGGACTGATCAGACCGCGCGGATGTCTTCGTTGGGCGCACATTACAGAATGTACGTGTTCTCACGTTGCTGCTCGTTACACGTTAAAGTGTTCGAATATTTAGGAAAATTACGGTATATAATTTTTACCGATCAGTACAAGTGGGTTATGCAGGCTATAGTACTAGTAAACCGGCAAATTAGTAATTTGTCAAGATTAAATGGTAGGCGTCAGGTTAAGATAGATCTTATAACATAAAAACGGAGCAGGAGATGCCCTGGATCAGCCCGCGCAAGTGCGCAGGCTGATCCGGGCAACTGCTGTCCCGCTTACATAGAAATAAGCTTGTATGTTGCAAATGCCATGATCAGCTTGCGCGGGTCAGACTGAGGGTTGACAGATAAGCGTGAAGATTCATTTTTGAATAACTCGATCGTGCAGGTTACTGATAATAATGGATCTTTGAAGAGGTTGATTTTTGTGCTGTTTAACACTTAGCACTCTGGGTAAAATTTTCAGCAGACGACATATTGACATATTTTTTTTTCTGATTATTTTCCCCAGAAACCCGTTTTGACATTTAATGCAAAATGTCTCGCCTGAAATGTCAAGCCCTGTTATCTGGAGAAAATATCATCAATTTGTCGTCTGCTGAATTTGCCCATAGAGTGGTAAAGGCTAAAAGAAAAGGAAACTACCCTTGTCGGATATGCGAAGTGCGAAGCAACATTACAGAGCCTAGAGTGCAGATCTAGCATAGGAATAAATTTTATTTTTTTGTGGATTTAATCGCTGTGTAAATACCGACGAATCACTCATAAACTGGACAAAGTCCAAAGGGCTTTATGTTAAATTTGTGACTGATCCACAGGCGTTTACATTATTATTCCAACTCGGTCTCGTTTACTTTGCATCCGCGAGTAAGATACTAGCATATTTTAGAAATTAACCTAAAGAAAATAGTTCCAAGATTCCTACTCGGTGGATTTATTGGTATAAATGCCACGTCGAGTTTACCCTCGACCAATCAAATTGCTCTCAATTCTGTAAGCCGTTTGAGTTGGAATCATAAACATAGAAGCAATCAGAGACGTTAGTCCTATATGACTTGCGTGAAGCTGACTCTAGCTTACAATTCCGATAGTCCGTAAGGAAATGGGACTTCGAGATGGTGAAAGTGGAGAAGAGAGGAATGAGTTTATATAGAAAGGCTCAGATCAGCCTGCATCGTTTCCCAGGAAAGCCAGATCAGTCTGCTTCGAATTCCAACGAAAGCCGAGTCTGCCACGAATCCCAGCGAAGGCCCAGATTAGTCTGCAGTGAGTCCCCAAACTCTGGATCAATTCCCCGATTTGCAGACAACGCGGATACACACACTCGGCTCATGAGATTGCTTGTCGGGAGCTGTATTGGATAATATTCCTCTTTAAATAATGTCTAGAACACCAACAAAATGAGACACCATCTATTAAGTCAGATCAAAAAGGTCTTTTTGCCATATGCGAACAGCAAAGGCCCAGCTCAGACTGCTCGGCCTACCTGTATGTTCGGTTGTTCCTTCTACAGTATCCGATGATCCTTAAGGCTGACAATGAAGGCTCTAATCAGATCATTACGAAAAAACGCATATTCAAATATATTGAAAATTCCACCACCAAAAACTGAAAGTTTTCAGATAAAAATTCTGATATTTTTCATATTTCTGCTCAAAACATAGATTGTGGGTACTCGTTAGAACCGCCTCATTGAGGCGGTTCTAACGAGTACCCACTATCTATGGTTTTGAGCAGAAATAAGAAAAATAATGTATACCCCTGTAAATCCCAGTTTTACTATATAAAAGTGGGGTTTCGGGGGTCAAAATTTTGTTTTCGTGATGTTGTGCAAATGCATTCGCACAGCCTGATCAGAATCTTCACTGGCGCATTTTGGATAGCCAAGCATGCAATGTTCCTACATGCGGACAACGAATACTGATCAGACTGTGCCAATGCGCAGGCGGATTTGAGTCTTCGCCGGGCGTGCATATCCGAAGGTATGTTTTATCGCGTTGAGGCCTTTATAATCTTAATGATAATTCATGCTATTTTGCCACATGGAACAATCCGACGGTAGCATCTCGGCGCGTTGTGTGGCGGCAACGACATCTTTAAGGTGGCAGCAAAGCTACCGATAGGGACAAACTTCGACGAATCAGAAATAGGATCGCTGGCCTCCAGCGGGTCGGTGCATCTATGAGTACGCTTCAAAACATCGGAGGACCCTGACTTGAAGTGCTTCGGCCCAGTAGAGCAGGGTCATCAACTGACATATAACCAACCAACCGAGTCTCCCACAGATGAAGTCTAAGATCCGTGGCTGAATGATCCTAAACAGCGCCGTTAGGAATTCAAGGAAGAAAACCAAATGCTTGCTGCTAGTGTGACGAGGCGGAGGAGCCATTGGCCGGAACCAAAGGTTAGTGCTTTTCTTTGTATCCCTTTACAAGCCCGCTGGGTCTATGGCACGATCAAGCGTGTGAGATTACATTGTGCATTAGTAATATACACGCATTGAAGCGCTTATTCTGACTGACTGCTCTAAATTCTGAAACTTACAAGCCAGGTCCCTAGCTTCCGGTCCGGGCAAAGCTTCTCTGCGCTTGAATTATGCACAGAGGCAATTTCAAAGCAGGGTCCAGGCAAACTAAATCCAGATTTTCCAGGGGTGCCCCTATGTGCCTCAGGTACCCGCAGCGTTAAAAATCTGAAACTGAACTGTGATATTTTTTAACATTATTTCTGGACAATTTACGTACGTTGTGTGATACAAAATTAACAAAAAATAATATATCTCTCTAAAACCACGTTTATGTTCTCTTTTACAATATCAGGCCTACAAGATCTCTAGTCTTAATGTACGGTTGCGCATGCCTTACTCAGATAGGAAAGCATTTTTTTCCTCTCAAAGACCTTCATTGAGCCGCATTGTATTATAATAAAGACAAACGTACTTGCTAAGAGCAACACTGCAAAACGAAGCGAATGGGCTTGGCGCTTCATCAGTACCCTCAACGTTTTTGAAACTATTCCATGCACGAACAGGGAAGGCCCTGATCAGAATGCGCATATGCGCAGCCTGGTCAGGGCCTTTCCTGTTCACAGATGCATTAAACACCCTTTCACGTGACCAGGCTCATTAATCGTTGATTAAGATGGATCGATGTAAATTCGGTTCCCATGGGCACCAATTTCATTTCTCGGCGAAATATGGAAGAAGAAAGTGTTTGATTTTCAATTTTTCAATCGGTTTATAGTAATTATGCGTTAAATATCACCGAGTCATGACAATAAATTATCAATTCTTAACCGCATAATGACATTTTCTCACTGACTTGCACTCGGTCCTTGGAAAAGGCTGATTTGCTGTGGATTATACTTGTAAAGGAAAGTTAGGCACAAGCCTCTATATGCATTACGTTAACACTCCTATGTATAACGTATACTTCTTAGCCATAGTTTTAGAATAAACAAACCATTTAACCCTCAACCCTTCAGACCAAGAAATATACTTTTGCAAACAGTATAGATCCAGATGAGACGGCTCGTCACGAGCCGTCTCATCTGAATCTACACTGTTTGCCATTTTGTTCTTGATTTATGACTGACATCCCTATTAGCAGTAATATATGTGACCAACTTTGATGATGGAAGAGTCGCTGTCAGAAACTCAGGGGTTAAAGGGTTAAGCGGAAATATTGATAATTTTGCTTTTGTGCCCGCAATTAATATTTTGTGAGTAGTCATTTAAAGCGCGTCTAGACACAACAAAATGCAGAACATATATGTTTGTGGACACAGAAGAAAAGGTATGTATCTTGTAAACCATCTTATCTAGAGCTATATAAACCATGGCATTTTACTATATAACGTGGAGAATAGAAACATTTTGGTTAATAAGCACATTGAGATACATTAATACAGTAAAAAGGGGAGGTAAAAGTAACCAACAAATTGAAAAAAACTGAGCCCAATTGTTCAAAGCATCGTTAGCTTAACGAGCTCGTTAGTGGTCAAAATGCTAACTGTTATAGTAAGTACAATATTCAATTCACAGGTATTTTTGCTGAAAAAAATGCGAGAAATGCAAAAGTTACTCACTTTTTTTTTTTAGCAAACATACGTATATGTCATATTTAATAACCAAAGTTCAAACGATACGTTAACTAACGACATTGTTAGTTTTCAACAACTGGGCCCTGGTTTACAAACTGCAAAATTCTGAAAATTCGCACTTTATTGTAAACCTCTACATAACCCAGATTTTACTATATATTATGGGTAAATATACACATGACATAGACAGTGGTTTGACTAGTGATTTACTTTATCTCTGGCTGTAGTGTCTGAGATATGTACCAAGAGCCTGCATCTTGTGTATGAGAGTGATTTAACTTGTCAATGATTCACATACTTTTTGTGATAGGAACTATAAGCAAGACCAACTAATATTGATTACGTTTTATAACCTTTGATTTGTTTGTTTGTGTTGAAGTTTTACGGACCAGTCAACCCAATGGGGTCATGTCGAGCGCGGTCAGTTTACCTAGCCACACGTTTACTGGACAGGCTTAGTCCTCTAAGCGGTTAACCAGTATTGTGCACATTCTTTCGCCAGAAACTGACAACTGCCCTTCTTGAATCAGCGGAAGGGAGAGAATGACCGTAGAAAATGTTTCATGATCAATCTCCACGAAAGAATGTTGCCGACAGTTTCGGCGGGGGTTGAACCCGCGACCTCCTGGTCTCCAGTCGGACGGCACATCCAACTCAGCCACCGAGGCCGTACAACCTTTGAACTTACATTGAAGAATTGTTTCCAGTTAAATAGATTTAATTACCCACCTATCTTTCCGCTTATTTATACTACTAGCCGTTCTGAGGCTCAGGTTTTTGTGTTAATCGTTCTGCGTAATGCTTTGTGGTCCTAACTCCTAATTGTATTCTAAAACTGAGGTCACCCGCTGTATGCCTGCCCACTTTGCTTTCTGTTTTGATTTCGCGTGTCATGTTTTCTTGTTCTGGTACTAGTATTGCGCTCATCTCACCTACAACCCAGTCAGCATTCTACGTAAATCTATATCGGGCCGTCATCGGCCCGTCAGGGTAGCTGACGGGCCGATGACGGCCCGATGTAGATTTACGTAGAATGCTAGCTGGGAAAAGCTGCCCACTTTGCTTTCGTCATTATATCTGTGCTTTTTGAGTTATGTCCGCGCTTTATTTATGCTGCATCTGTGATTTATTGGTGCTTTGCCTGTGCTTTTTTTTTTGCTATGTTTGTGCTTTGTTTAAGCGTTTTCTTGTGCTGTGCTATATTCGTGCTATGTCTGTGCTTCGTTTGTGATTTACCCATGCTTTATTTGTGCTATGTCTGTGCTTTATTTGTGCAATGTTTGTGCTTTATTTGTGCTATGTCTGTGCTTTGTCTATGCTTTATTTGTGTTGTGTCTTTGCTTTGTCTATGCTTTATTTGTGCTATGTCTGTGCTTTGTCTGTGCTTTTTTGTGCTTTATTTGTGCTATGTCTGTGCTTTGCACATGCTTTATTTGTGCTATGTCTCTGTTTTGTTTGTGCTTTATTTGTGCTATGTCTGTGCTTTATTTGTGCTATGTCTGTGCTTTATTTAGGCTTTAGTTGTGCTTTGTCTCTGCTTCGTTTGTGCTTTATTTTTGCTATGTCTGTGCATTGTCTATGCTTTATTTATGCTACGAATGTGCTTTGTTTGTGCTTTGTTTGCCTCTGTGAAGCCGAGTTTTCTTTTTACAATTTAACCTTGGGTGAAGATTTGGCACCAATAAAACTTGCTGTTGGTGTCATGATAGGCTACCGTATTCGACCTAAGTAACAAACTGTGCGCTTAAGTTATTTTTTCAAAAATACTCGGAAAACTTGTGGTAAAATATATATCTACTCATACTTAGCGTAGCGAAGGACTAATTAAATGGTGCTTATCTGATGTTGTTTGTTTCATTCTGATTTTCTTTATAAAATTATAAGTTGTGGATACTCATAACTTATGCCTTTATTAAGAAGTAGATAAAAACATATAACATATGCCTTTATAAAGAACAAGATAAAGAAAAAGGGTATACCGGGTGTAATCTGAAGATTTCGGAATTATTTGCTGTGCGCTTATGAGGGTATGTGCGGTAATTACTGTCCTTTCGACATCACTCGGAAGGATGATTTTGCTTGGCGTTTTATTTAAAATGGAAACATTTTGTTCTGATTGACCATATCTTATCAGAAACCATTTGTCTTATCTGTTTCTGTGTGTTGTTCTAAAATATGTACCCTAAAATTAAATTTACGGCCAAAAATTGGTCTGACCTATGCAATTTCGAGTCTTTGGTTTGCATATGCGCTAAGCAATCACTTTTGTTTTGCGCACGATGCCAACAAACACGCAACATTGCAACAGCGACGTCGATACGACGTTGTAGTGAGATTGTTTATTATCCCTAGTCCTGCTGAACCAGGATATACCCTGCCTTTGCAAACAGTGTAGATCCAGATCAGTTGGCTTCTTCAGAAGCCAACTGATCTGGATCTGCACTGTTTGCCATTAAGTATATGAATTTATATTAACCATCTGGATCAAGTAATCTGAATGGCTGAAAGGTAGAAGTAGGCATGGCATCTTAATTTATTCAGCAGGACAAGGGTTAAGTGGGGCGCAACTGAAATGTATTCTGTCTGAAAGTATTTGGTATCAGCTTAGACAATAGATACGCGTACACTATCAACGGCCGTGATTGTATTTTTTTTTCTGTTTTCTAACCAGATGCTACTTTTTTCCTTTAACATTTTTCACTTCACCAGGGCTAGTTGAGGATAAGAAAGGAAGGCTGATATGTATATAAATACGTCTGGCTGAATGTAGGAAGATTAGTTTATATTGAAGTGGTGCTGTTTCGAATTCTTTATAAGAAGCGTAGGGAAATTAAGCCACGCCAGTTTTATGCCAAAGCGAGCGCCGAAGTAGTGCGATTTCGACTTTTTATAAACGCCGCCACGCCAGTTTAGTCTTCACCAGTCTATGGACAAAATCCGCTGACGACAAATTGATATTTTCGTAATTTTCCCTGAAAACAGGGTTTGACACTTCATGCCAGTTGTTTCCATTGGAGACAATGCAATTGGAGACAATTTGCATGAAATGTCAAATCCTGTTTTCTGGGAAAAATAAGAAAACATACAGTCGACTCTCGTTATCTCGAATTCCAAGGGACTCTCTGAAATACTTCGAGATATCCGTAGTTCGACATATCAGGTTTGCAGAATTGAGGAAAAAATAATTTGATTAACCACATTTAACAAACTGATAGGTAATTGGACTTTTGAAGTTAGAGATCTATTGAAAATATTGTGGAAAAGAGGAGAAATTGCTCCTTAGGAGCAATTTCTCCTCTTTTCTACAATATTTTCCATCTGTTGTTAGGTTTTCATGTATAGGCAGGGACCAGATTTTCACTTCGAGATAAGCGGTTATTCGAGATAAGCGAGGTCGAGATAACGAGAGTCAACTGTATTTCAATATGTCGTCTGCTTAAAATTTTACCCAGAGTGCTAGGCGTTAAGACACGCCAGTTTATACCAAAGTGATGGTGCTTTTTCGAAATCTTTTATAAACGGCATAGGGAAAATGAAGCCACATCAGTTTATACTTTCGGATTTTTTATAAATGGAGTAGGGAAAATTAAACCACGCCAGGTAAAGAAGATACGAAAAGAGATATTTTATTTTCATTTAATACAATTATAGAGTAAGAATAATCTAATAACGGTAGATTTCTTATATCTGTTTTCAAGACTGAATTTGTTTAATAAGATCAGTACAATACTTACGTTGCGGTTTCCGCAATAAAGTTCTTCTTATTCGTTTCGGATTACGACATAATCATAATTCTGACACAAGTACGGAAAAATAGTACGAGACGGCACGTGCGCGGAGTGATTTCAAAGTAGTCTGGTCAGTGTTTTTACATTTTTTGTTCCTTATGTAGGATCGAACATATCTTAATATTTTGTACGCAAACAGCGAAAACACTGCCATGACGCGGATTGATACAAACTGAACAGTGTCTTCCCTGATTGCATTCGCCTTCGTGTTCCTTTTCTCGTGCTTATTTTCACCGCACTCTGAACAAATTCAGCAGACGACAAACTCATGATATTTTTTCTTCTTTTTTCTCCAGAAAACAGGCTTTAGATTTCATGCAGATTAAAGTGTAGTCTGCTGAATATTTTATCCAGCATGCTAAGCGTTAATAATTTTGAGCACCTGAGGTACAGTCATTCCATAAATGACACACAAGTAGGTTACCGTACTTAGTTAAATATGCGTACATACATGCCTTATTGTAGAGTTAGGTCAAACTGCTCCTAGTTGATTAGAATCTGCACAGAATACCATTACGTCAATACTTTAAGACACAGCAACGGGTAACTGCCTTTATAAAAATTGACACGATTTCAAGGGAGGCAACTCTGTTAAAGTGGATTTTGCTTCCCTCCTGAGAGGGATCTACTCAAGAAGGAAAGAATTTGCTCCTCTAGGGAGCAAATTCTTTCCTTTTTAGAGCAGATCCCTTTTCCGAAGAGAATTGGTGTGCAGGAAAGCAAACGGGAAGTCACAAAAGTTGTCTCCCTTTTACAAAATGGCAGGTGTGTCGTCCTCTTTGAGCTAAATTAGCAGACGATAAATTGATGAGCTCTTACTTTTTTTCCAGAAAGTATAATTTGACATTGTGTGCAAATTGTGAATTTGTATGAAATGCCAAATTCTACTTTCGAGGACAAGTGAGAAAACTATTAAAAATGGCGCCTGCTTAAATTTTTATCCATAATGCAATTCATTTCATGGACTTGTTCAAAGTTTTGGATGATATTGTGCCCGGATGTTTAGGGTAAGTGTGGTAACTCAGTAAGATAAGAAATGCACACTTTTTCTACTGTTTTCTTTGATTCTGTGGAAGATGGATAACAGGATTGGATAGAATTCAGGAATTGGTTCACTGAAAGTATGAATTTGAGGGAGAGGGAAATGATATATAGAAAACAATAACTGTAACCATGAATGTGACAAATTTAACGGATTGTCCATCGACACTGCAACCACCGTGGGGCCATTCTGGGTAAGTTTCTTTAATTATAATCAGCTGACGATTTTAGAGTTTAATTAAATCGCATTGTATTCATTAATCTCGATAATCGTTTATTTCCATGTGAATTTAAAACTAACCCTTAAAGCGCCTAACTAAATTGTAGCTGACGAGTTTAATTCAGTTTTTTTTTTTTTTTTTTTTTTTTTCAGAGTAAAAGAAGACTCGACGTTTTAGCTTCTGAAATGTCAAGTTTTGTTTTCTCTGGAAAATGAAGAAAAAATAAATAAAAAAATAAACTGTCATCTGCCACGTTGATTGTCATTCACACAGTCATTTGTCATGCTGTTTCGGACATTTTACTGTGTACACATATCATTGAAACAATGTCATATTATAAAAAAGAAATGTTGAAAATAATAACGTCGTCTGCTGCAGTTGTGATTGGTGCATCAAAAGTTAACCCTTAAACTGCCAATCACAATAATTGTCGTCTGCCTTGTCATCTGCTTGTGATTTTAAAGGCCATTTTTGCAAACAATGTGGACAAAGATCAGTCTGATCTGGGTCCACACTGTTTGCGTGTATGCAAAAATAGGTTTGAAAAGTTTGCAAGACTATTCAGCAGACGACATAAACAGACATTTTTAGATGCAGGATTTCTTGGCGTTTTAAGGGTTAAAAGTCATCCGTGAAAGGATGCTTTTTTTCACGTGTACATACAGCGTTGAAACAACGCCTTATGACATAGTATTTAAGTCCAAATGACGTTGTTGCTTTAACAGATAAGTCGAGTGAATTTCTGAAAAACAGTTTGAAAACAAATTTCAAAATGTCGTCTGCTGATGTTTTCATTCAGCCGTTCTGACGTTATGTCATCTGTAACTTTAGATGCACGTAAACGCCAAAGCAAACAAACAACAACAATAACAAACAACAACACACAATAAACAAACAAAAAAAAAAAAAAAAAAAAAAACGGAAATGAAAGAGATAGATAATCAAATAGCAGTCATTTGATAGGGAAACTTAACTTTTAGAATAATTAACCCATTAGAGTAAAACGGAATCTTCCAGAGCACTCTTTGCACATGTCCATTTTCAAAATGAAGGGGAACCTAAATTGTTTCATCTTTATTATGTCTTTATATGGAAATCTTATGTTAAATGCAAACAGTGTATATCCTGATTAGAAGCCGAGATCTGCAGCGTCTGATCTGTGTCCCCACGGTTACCTAGGACTTTTTTTCCGGGCCACTAGATATTGAAGGGTTAATGTTAGTGATAGTAGACGGCTTTTGAAAATCGCATCTTCCTCTAGAAACAGATATTGATATTTCAAGAAATTCATCACCCTTTTTTTCTGTTTGGCGCTTCAAGGATGTGACGCAACGAGCTTTGACGTTAGAAAATGTGCCATCGGGACACCCCAGCTAGCATTCTACGTAAATCTACATCGGGCCGTCATCGGCCCGTCAGCTACCCTGACGGGCCGATGACGGCCCGATATAGATTTACGTAGAATGCTGACTGGGACGAGCATGAGCGCGGTTTGATCAGTCTTCGTTGGGCGCTTGAAGAAAAATTGGATTACTTGGCTATACCCATATTTAAACGATCCTGTAAGCAGACAGTGAAGTACCTGATTAGCCTGTACACAAAATCCAAGGTAGACAACTGTCTAAGTTTTTGTAATGTTAAACGTTTAATTTCCACTCTTAAAAGAAAATCAACGCGTACAAAACAAAACCCAAATCATTCCAAGTGATGTCAAATATGGTTGTAAAACCCGAAACAAGCAGCGTCATCAGAAAAATGTACAACCTTTGTGGCACATGACGAATGCGAAGACTTGTCAGATTGCACACCCTTGTAGTCTAAATACATAAGATCGACTACCTCTCAATTAGGGTCAGGGTTTTTTAGAAACATTCCAGCGGGCATATGACGTTTCAACGCCGTCATAAAGTTGCATCGACGTTCATGAGACGTTGTATAAACGGCATATGGACGTTTCATCGACGTTCATACAACGTTGTATATACTTAGTGCTCTTGATGGAAAGTGCTCGGCAACGTTAGGTAATGTTACCTTCTGACGTATACATCCACCATTCGTTAAGCTGTTATTAGGGTGGTAGTAACAAGAAAACGGATTGTCGAAATGTGGTATGATAAATCTGGTGGTGGTTGGCAACCGCCCCACAAAATGAATGAATGCATAGCAGAATTGAAAATCGAAATTTAAAAATTAAAGTATGCTCTTATTCGAAGCCGCAATATAAGAACAAGTGCCTTCTGTCATGTGCGCCCAGCGATGACGCAGACCTTTATGAACAGCAACGTGAAGAAAAATTGTCTTCTGGATGTGCACCCAGCGATGACTCGTATTTATCTGAGCAGCAACATGAGGAAAAGTTGCCTCATAACGAAAACACGCCTATTCAAATATATCGAAAATTTTACGACCAAAACATAATAATTTTCAGGTAAAAATTCTGATATTTTTCATATTTCTGCTCAAAACATAGATTGTGTGTACTCGTTAGTACCTAACGAGTACCAACAATCAATGTTTTTGAGCAGAAATAAGGAAAATAATGTATACCCCAGTAAACCCCAGTTTTACTATGTGAAACTGGGGTTTAAGGGGGTCAATATTATATAGGCATGTTTTCGTGATGTTCTGAAGTATGTGCTCTGTGAGGTAGAATCCAGATGTAGATGAACAGCAACGTGAGAAGCTGTGGCTCCTGGCACCTGTGCCCAACGAAGACTCAGATCTTTCTGAACAACATCGTGAGAAAATGTTACCTTCTAACATGTATACCAAACGAAGACTAAGATCTATCTGAGTGAGGTAATGTTGCATTCTGACCTATGCGCCCAACGAAAACTAAGTTCAGTATTAGCGGCAACGTTAGGTAATGCTACCTTCTGACGTGTACATCCAATGAAGACAGAGATTTCTGAGCAGCAATATGAGAATAAGTTGCTTTGTGACATGTGCGCCCAAAGAAGACTCAGAGCTTTCTGAGCAGCAACGTAAGGGTGTGTTGCCTTGTGACATGTGCGCCCAAAGATGACTCAGAGCTTTCTGTGCAGCAACGTAAGAGTGTGTTGCCTTGTGACATGTGCGCCCAACGAAGACTCAAAGCTATCTGAGCAGCAACGTAAGAGTGTGTTTCCTTGTGACATGTGCGCCCAATGAAAACTCAGAACTTTCTGAGCAGCAACATAAGAGTGTGTTGCCTTGTGACATGTGCGCCCAAAGAAGACTCAGAGCTTTCTGAGCAGCAACGTAAGAGTGTGTTGCATTGTGACATGTGCGCCCAACGAAGACTCAAAACTATCTGAGCAGCAACGTAAGAGTGTGTTTCCTTGTGACATATGCGCCCAATGAAGACTCAGAACTTTCTGAGCAGCAACGTAAGAGTGTGTTGCCTTGTGACATGTGCGCTCAACGAAGAGCTTTCTGAGTAGCAACGTAGGAGTGTGTTGCCTTGTGACATGTGCGCCCAACGAAGACTCAGAACTTTCTGAGCAGCAACGTAAGAGTGTGTTGCCTTGTGACATGTGCGCTCAACGAAGACTCAGAGCTTTCTGAGCAGCATTGTAAGGAAAAGTTGGCTTCTGAAGGTACGCCCAGCAAAGACTTAGGTCTAGATGTGTAGCAACGAGAGGAAAATATGTCGTCTGATATGTGCACCCTACGAAGGCTCAGACGAGTAGAAACGTGAGGAAACTGATCTGCCTTCTGACATGTGCTCCAAGTGAGCAGGAATTCAGACCTATATGAGCAGCAACGTGAGGAAACTGATGTGCCTTCTGACATGCGACATGCGAGCGGGGAATCAGACCTATACGAGCAGCAACGTGAAAAAATATAGCTTATGTCACGTGTAACCAACGAAGACTCAGATCAGCGTTTTACGCAGTTTGTTCAGACTCTTTATTATGTGTTCTTAGGATAGCTAAGGATGCAACTTTTCTTCGGATGGACAACGAAGACTATGGACAGATTGCAAGGATGAGTAGACGGATCTGAGCTTTTGTTGATCGCACATGCCAGAAGATGCAATATCTCACTTTATTCCTTGTTATGCTGAACCCGGCTATGCACTGCCTTTGCAAACAATGTAGATCCAGATCAGCTGGCTTCTTCTATATTGTTTAGCTATAAGTATGTGAATTTGTATCAACAACCTGGATCAAGTAACCCGACTGGCTGTAAATTTCCACTTCTTCTGACTCATTTAAGTTTAATTTTTTTCCCCAGAACTGTCCCTCTGTGGAAATCTTTACCAGCTTCTGTAGCTGAGGCCCCTTCACTGGCATCCCTCAGGAAGGAGCTGGCCACTATCTCAGTAGAAATGAGTGACGCAAGGGCCCTGGTACCGCCACGGAAGGCAGATTGGTCTTGGTGAGCCAAAAGTGGCTGGGAAAACATTCTTTCTTCTGCTCTGTTTACTTTTGTACTCTTTATTTATTGTATTATGTTTATAATTAATGATTTCAGACTCTATTAGTTTATCTCTAAGACAATTATGTTGTGCTTGTTTTTCTATCTGTCTATATTCTCTTTGTTTTCATCGTTTCTAGCGCAAACCATTAAGGAACCAACCCGTTGAGTAACATTCAAAGTTGACGGTTCAACGTATAGATGTAGATGTAGAGGTGGGCGTGGTATCTTAATCTATTCAGCTTGGAAAGGGTTGAGATTTATTTATAAATAAAGAAAATAGGACTGGACGTATGCGCGCACAATGAATGTATTGGCAGACTGCGGGTTTACGCAGCCTCATCAAAGAAAGCGTTAAAATACGTGCGTAACTCAATAATTCAATATCTGGGCCCAGTTGTTCAAAGCTAATGACGTCGTTAGTTAACGATTCGTTAAAATTTACATCGCGTGATACGCAAATATGCCGAAATTTTTTGCTGAAAAAATGTGAGTAGCTTTTGCAGTGCAAAAGCTACTCACATTTTTTCAGCAAAAAATATCAGAGTATTGTATATTGAATCCGCTAAAACAGTTAACGAAATGACCCTTAACGAGCTCGTTAAGCTAACGACGCTTTGAACAACTGGGCCCTGGGCTTTTTTTTTGAGATAACTGGTTGTAAATAACCAACGCATTCACTTGTACAGTACTTTTCGAAAGCATAATTTCTGACATGTGATTCTTTATGAATACAAAACCTTTTTTTTTTTTCAGAATAAAAATATGGGAAAAAATTACAAACTCATATGACAAATTGGAAAATATGAAAAAAAAATTGTCTATATGGCATATGGAAAATGAAAATAACTGGATTTATATAGCATATCAGGGTTCAAATTTAACTTTCCTGACAGCTTGCTAAAATTAGCAAGTAGCATTATTTTTTACTTGCTAAACCTTTCAGCCACTTGCTTTTTCATACTTATAAACACTGTTAAATGTGGCTTTAAACCTTTGCATTCCGGGTAAAATTTCAGCAGACATTTTAAAATATTTTTCTTATTTTTTTTCCCAGAAAACAGGTTTTGACATTACATGCAAATTGTCTCCTATGGAGACAATTTGCATGTAATGTCAAAACCTGTTTTCTGGGAAAAATAAAAAAAAAAGTATAGTCATTGCTTTTGGAAAAGAAATTGCAATACTTAAGCAACAGTGCCTCAGGTTCCACAATTAAAGAGAATCTTTCCAACTTGTTAGAATTAGCAAGTGATGGAAATTGCAGCTTGCTTTTTGAGGAAATTAACTGGCATTTAGCAAGTTAGCAAGTGCTAAAATTGATCCCTGCATATGAAAACAAAAAACCTAGCATGGCCTCAATAGGGGTTTCAGTTAAAACTAAAAAGTATATAGAATGACAAACAGTGTAGACCCTGATGAAACGGCTCGACAAGAGCCGTCTCATCTGGATCAACATTGTTTGCTAAGGTTGCTGTATTGGGTTAACCCAGCATATTTAACAAGGGCGGGATAAAGAACATGTACGGATTTAAGATAACAGTGTTTCTATGTTGAATTGATATTTATTTTTAATCGTGTCACATACATTTACAAGTTACCATGTACTTCAGCAGATAGCCTTATTCTAGGGTAGCTTGATTAACCCCAACAAACACACAACGTTGCAACAACGTCGTTACAACGTCGCTGCAACGTCGTGACGTTGCAGCGACGTTGCAAAGACGTTCCTTTGACGTTGTGTGTTAGCTGGGACAGTTGTGTTTCAATGTATACTAAACATTACGTTTGAACCGCGTCATAACAACAAATTGTCTTCGGAGTAAATGTAAACAGTAAAAGTCCAGATAAGCTAGCGGAGACACATAGCCTGATCAGGAATTTTGCTATACTTTTTTTTATGTTCTACACTACCCAATGATTCTACAAGCCGACAGTGAAGGTCCTGATCAGACTGCGCTGATCTGTGCCTTCGCTGCCCATATATGTCCGAAGACACGTTTTTGCATGGCGGGACCCATTTAACACTCTAACATATAACTTAAGGGGAATTGATACACTTTCAGGGGAGACAACTCTCAAAATTGTTCTGCCTCCCTTCTTAAAAGAAGTCTTCTCTAAAAGAAAAGAATTTGTTCCCATGAGTTCTATATCAATGAAGCATTTCTTTTTATGGTTGTGTTAAAAGCCCAAGAAACAATTTATGACGCATTTATGTTTATTAACCCTTGTCCTGCTGAATAAATTAAGATGCCACGCCCACTTCTAATTTTCAGCCAATCAGATTACTTGATCCAGATTGTTGCTATAAATTCACATACTTGATAGAAAACAGTGCAGATCCAGATCAGTTGGCCAAGGGTTTGCCCACTGAAATAGGGCGGAGCCTTATTTTGCTCAAGAAAATTAGATCAAAGCAGATAGCATTTAAATAAACATTTTTACTGACTTTTAACAGAAAATGAAGCTTGTCATTTTACTCAAAGAGGCACTATTTTACAAAGCTTGTATTTAGGGTAAGCAAGATAAATTGACTGGGGGAGGGGTTGTAATGTTTCTACAGTGCTTAAACAATGAATTTTTGCTTGAGAACAAGTTAGTCATACATGTAGCCTTATTTAAGTACATTTCTTAGGTTGTCTTCTATTCTTTGAGTTTTAATTAAATTTCCTCCGTCATTTAACCTTTCCGCTCTTTAAGCAAATTCAGCAGACAATAAACTTATAATATTATTCTTATTTTCCCCAAAAAAACAGGATTTTACATTTCATGCATATTGTCTTCACAGAGACAATTTGCATGAAATGTCAAAACTTGTCTTCTAGTAAAATAAGAAAAAAAATATTTCATTTTGTTGTCGCTGAAAATTTTACCCAGCATGCCCAACATTGAATTCAATTGGCTTTGTTAAATGATTTGAGATAAAAAGATACATTGGCACTTTTAACCTAAATAATTCAAGAAAACTTGCCAAATAATTCAGTAATTGAAATAGGTTCTTGTTAACAATTAATAGGTGTTTAATTCTGGCATGCAAACAAAATGTTTCTAAAATCCGTCCTAGAAGATCATTGTCTGGTGAGAAAATGTTATAAGACTTTTACAATTACTCTTCCACACGTAACTCGAACTTTGATTAGATTATTTGGTGTCGCTTCATGCAAAAATGTCAACGGATATGCGAAAATCGAAGGCTCAGTCTAGAGAACGCATTTAAATGTCAACATTACGTTAACCAGTCTATGAAATGTGTATACATATCCATGTTCTGCAATAAAATTTGAGCCTGGATACAGAACTTCCTACAAAATTTCATAAACGTCCAGGATTGCATGAACGCACAGGCTGTTCAGAGGCTTAGCTGTCCGTCTGAACATGCTTTGGATCCTTGGCTAGCCACAGAGTGTCCTGCGAACAGTCTGATCAGACTGCGCGGATGCGCAGGCTGATCTGAGTCTTCGCTGGACACACTTGCAATTTTATAGGAAATGCTCTTCCGCGACTTGTTCAGTAAAACATGGGTATGTATGGGGTATATATTATCTGGCGGATTTTTAGAAGTTTGCATTTTTTTTAAACCAGCTTTTAAATTTGTTGGTTACCTAACATCCATTTTACTGCATAGCCAAATTCTTACTCATTGCCCGTATCATTATACAATGAAATGCTACGCCTTTCATAGCTTAACCCATTGTGTACTGAATAGAATCTCCCACAATATGTATTGGAAGAGTCCAATTTCAATTTTAGGTACGTCTGGCTATGAGATTTAAATATTCCTATAGAAAAATGGTTAAACTATTTGCAAACAGTGGAGACCCTGATCAGACGCCGCGTTCTGCGGCGTCTGATCTGGGTCTGCACTGTTTGCCAGCTATCCCTTT
The DNA here is from genome assembly GCA_964016985.1 of Anodontia alba. Lineage (NCBI taxonomy): Eukaryota > Metazoa > Mollusca > Bivalvia > Lucinida > Lucinidae > Anodontia > Anodontia alba. The sequence goes on along the minus strand of OZ024826.1, from coordinate 31,959,358 downwards.
AGGGGTCTTCAGACTACAATAGCTTAAGATAAGAGGGATATTAGACAAAAAGGTTTTTATTATATCTGCACGGAAGTATGCGGTGTGTGTACTCATTAAAAACGCCTCAGCGACAGACAGACGGAAAGACAGACTTGAGTAAACAGTGTAGACCCCGAGCAGAACGCGGCATCTGATCAGGTCTACTCTGTTTGCCACGTATCCAGCATTTTTAGACAAATCAACTAATAGTAAAATATACTTGTTCACATTTTAGGACAAGTATGGTAAATAAAGAATTATGGTTTCCTAGTACTTAGGGTAAATGTAGTAACAGCAATGTAGTAATAGTGAAAGGTGCATGATTGACAGGAAACCACGGAATAGCCCTGTCAGAGAATGTTTTGCAAAGTGCGAAAGTGCACTGTTCAACAATGCTTTTGAAAATGTTGCCTGCCTCTCAAGGAATTTTAACTGAAACGCCAATGCCTAATACAAAAATCCTTTCTTTATCCGACTAAAAAATGAACCAGCGCACGACATAAACTAAAATAAAAGTTGTGCGACCAGCGAAGGCTCAGATGAGTCTGCGATCCGCGCGCAGTCTGACCAGTGCCTTCTACAGCCTCCGGGCTAACCAAAGAGGGATAACGAGAACCTTTGCCATGCTGGGTGGACGTACAGGCTGATTTTAGTCTTTGCTGGTCGCACAGGTTTTATTGTAGGTTTGTTGTGCGCTGGCTCAAACACGTTCTCAAATTGCTAAAACGCTCAGGAACCCGTCCCTTTCTCGCGAAGCATGCATTCCATCTTGAACCCTTCTGATGTCACCTCATTGAAACAGATGCTCCCTCCCCAATTACACGGTATCACATAACAGAAGTACATTTTAGTTGATGATATAGTGGGTAATTTCTGCTAAATCTTGGACCTGAAAGATATACAGTTTATTTTGTTACTGACAGAAAGCTTGTACACTGTATGGCGTTTTATGCAGATTTCTATTTCATTTCTTTTGGGATTATTGGGCCCAATGTGGTATTTTTGAAAATGAAGTATGCTAGAGGGCGTAATCAGTGTTGCAAACTTCATCACTGCTTATGAAGAGTCTAAATAAAACCGAGACTCCCATTTTCTAATCTGTAGTATGTTCTTGTTTTTTTTCCAAAGGCAAGTATTTTGACGTTTTTTACAATAAAGAAGCTTAGATCATAATAAAGAAGCTTAGATTCAATGGACAGATTTGTTGTTCGTACTTTGAGGATTATTTACTTGAATGGGCAGAATATTGTCTGAGGGAATTAAACAGTGTGGTTATAAATTTAGGCGTTAACTGTATTTGGAGCATTTAGTTGCGGTATGAGCATGGTCAGTCAGGTGTATCTGTCCATTACGAAAACACCCTTATTCAAATATATTGAAAATTTTACAACCAAAAAAGAAAAAGATGTTCAGATAAAAAATTCTGATATTTTCATATTTCTGCTCAAAACATAGATTGTGGTAACTCGTTAGAACCGCCTCGCTCAAAAAATAGATTTTGGGTACTCGTTAGAACCGCCTCGGCGAGGCGGTTCTAACGAGTACCCACAATCGATGTTTTGAGCAGAAATTTGAAAAATAATGTATACCCCTTTAAACCTCAATTTTACTATATAAAATGGGATTTAAGGGGGTCAAAATTATATAGGCATGTTTTCGTGATGTCACGTATATGCTGGGTACAACTGCAAGCTACAAATGAAACATTGTGCCGTGAAAAATGCATGCTATACTATCTTTTCATATAAAGCAATGTCCAAGCATTCTGTATGCAAAAATTCAGCTGTGTATCTTTCCGTTCAAGGCACGATGTTGTTTTTGCAAAATACGCCTCCTTGGGTCTTTGACTATTTCCCATCCGTATTGTAACATGTTTTGAACTATCATGGTGTTTATTGCTGTTGACAGTACCATGTTACCTAATTCCTTTAAATTCCTCTAACAATATTATTCAATCAATTATCATGCGATTTCTTCCTGGTTGTTCCTCAGAGGACCAATATAATTAGCGTGAATTTGAAGCCTGGTCAAGACAAAAATACTCAATGAACGCTTGTAATCTTCGCCTTGGAAACGTTATTTTAACAAGTCCGAACTTCGTATGCTCAGACGAAATGCATAGTCACGTCTGAGCATGCACAGGTCGCCCAAATAATATTTGAACCTTGCGTTTTTAAAAGCGAACTACACATGCCTAGACAAAACCGCGCATGTCCGCAGCCTAGTTTTGGCATGCACAGTCCGCATACACCCGAAGTCAGGTTTTGTCATGACGCAGTCACATATCAGCAACCACACAACGTCGCCAAAACCGTTGTTCGCGAAACGTCAAGTTCCCAGCTAGCATTCGACTTAAATCTATAACTGACTATAATACGCAACTCGAACGATAGAGGACCGGAATCGCACATGTTTGTTTCATTGCAAGACCATTTGTCGAGTCTTCGGAAGATATCTGAACACTGCGGCCTCATGTTCAAACAACATCCGCGGGACCCGGCAAATTATACTGTATGAAAAAACATGTGTGATCTCTCAATCGTTTCGAATTGTATATTTACTGGAGTAGGTGCAAGAGACCGATAGGTGGGTGCTCTGAAGTTAGATATATCGCATATTCTTGAAAACTACTTTTCGCTTGACGCGGCTCAAAACACGTTTGCCTATGAAGAGCTTCAGTGGTTGTTACCCACGCAGGAATTATCGATGCCACGGCTGTCAGACAGTCTAAACTATTTAAGTTTATTGACAGACTCTTGTTCTTTGATACTACATCAATCTTCAACGTTGTTTTAAATCTGGAACTTTTTCAAGGGGCAACGAACTTCTATGGTTTATATCAAGATATTGCAAATGCAGTCAAAGCTATATTAAGCAAGCTCTAAAGGAAAAGGACAAGGAGAAAAAGCAATTGCTTAAGACAGATGCTTGCTAAACCCTTTCCACACTGAGTTTATGAAATAGACTTTTTTATCACTGAAATTGGACCTGTCCATTATAGCAGATAAGGATGTCAATCAAAAATCAAAACAGTATGGCAAACAGTGTAGATCCTGATGAGACGGCTCATTATGAGCCGTCTCATCAGGATCTACACTGTTTGCACAGATATCTGGTTTAGACTACAATGATCAAACGGTTAATACAAGTAAGTTTACACTAATGACATTAAGGGATCTAGCATTGTGGCCTCTTAGTCTTAATAGAGCTGATTGTTTAATACAGGTGGCCTTTAAGACAGTTTTGACTGTAGACGTATAATACATATACCGTATTTACCTAAGTATCTGGACATCTTAATCCTTTCATCCTTGAGTTTCCAAAGTGGAATCTTCCTGTTTTAAAATCTGGTCAGAACCATTGTTCCAAATCGGTTTCAGTCAAAGAATCAACACAGAATGGAAGATCCAAATGTGATTTGGTCTGCAGGGCTGAAAGGGTTAACTAAAATTTGACAACGTCCACCCAATTACCTGATGATGTGTCTAAAATATTGCTGAATTAGTGGCATGCAGTGTCGACTTTGATAAGATGCCGCATACTTAGGGTTATTACGGTACTTTTATTCTTTCACAACTCTTACCGGTAAATACCGAAATGAGAATTTTGCGGGGATTACAGCAGGCTTTTTAATCGGTAAATACCATAATGACAATTTCCGGGTTTTAAACCAGACTTTTTAATTTCTGTGGTAATTCTGGCAACCTTTTTACTGCATAAATCTGTCGTTATATGCTTAATAAACACGCATCATCATTTCGCATATAATATGGTGACAATGACAATGTCATCGTTTACATAACTTAAGATAAGAGGATTATCATAATCAATAATTTATTATATGACATGCATAACCAAGAAATACCATGATTTGTACCAGACATAAAACTGGTATTTTCCTTGTTTTCTAAGAAGAAATATTTCCTCTTAGCCGGGGAAATAAATCTCTTTAACCGGAACTACTTTTTTTGTAACATATGAACGGCTTAGATTTTGACCCGTGGGATGATCTCAAATCCTTACTTACCGGCTGAAAATGTTTAAATCCATATGCTTTTTTTTCGTTGAATCAGGTCACAAGCATAGAAATTAATCCTATCTGAGCACAGAAACATATAAATATCCATTTAAATGGGAATATTTTATCACTTTTCAATCGCTCGATTCGTTTAGTTTTTTTCAAAATGGCGCCCGAGTGTTCACTGCTTCGAACTGTCAATGTCAGTGTATTACTACGCCGAACCAAAATAGAAACGACAGCGTAAACAAACTGGCAGACTAGACTTGCCACAAAAGCCTCTTAAATGGTGTACTCTGTTGCGGCGAAATGCTTGTAATATACAGTTTATTCATTTCTCCTATTTTAAATATGGGATTTATAAACCTCGGGAGGTAACAAAAAATCCGATAAAGAAACTCGTGCTTCGCACTCGTTTCTTTATCAGATTTTTTACCCTCCCTCGGTTTATAAATCCCATATTTAAAATAGGAGAATGAATAAACTCTATTTATTTCATCACATGAACATATGGTGTGTGCTGCGAGGCGCTTCTAATAGGTACCCACAGCATATGCGTTTGAGGAAAAAAGAGAAATTGTTTGGTAAAAAAAATGCGTTATCTAGAGACATGACATTTTACATGACTATGTTAACACAATGAAACATATTTATATATATTTATGCAGTCAGTTCTTCATATTTTGTTCACCGTGATAGTCCCATGTCGTAAAAAGAAAATAAACTCATTTTCAGTCAGAAAGACTGTCTGTTCTCTTTCCTTTAACAGGATAAAACCAGAGTGCTCCAGAACACACATGCCACTCAAACTGGAAACTGACTTCAGACAAACTGACTGACTTTTGGTACTAACCAGAACTTTAGCAATAGACGGATAAACAGAATTAAATGTTTACTTCTTACATGTTTTCATATTTTCTACTATTTCTAAGAAATACAAAACTATATCAGGAAGCATAGAAAAAAAAATATAATTCTGACATATTCAGTTCCTAATATTGCCAAGATACTTGATATTGTTATGCAAAATGAGTCATACGCGTTTATATATTCGAGCATCACGAAAACCTGCCTATTTAATTTTGACCCCTTAAACCCAACTTTTATATAGTAAAACTGGGGTTTACAGTGGTATACATTATTTTTCTTATTTCTGGCGGTTTTAACGAATACCCACAATCTATGTTTTGAGCAGAAATATGAAAAATAATAGAGATTTTATCTGATTTTTTTTTCAGGTTTTGGAGGTGAAATTTCCTAAGGGAAATTTTCGTAAGGGATTGCAAAATGAGACCGGGTACTACTCACTAACGATTTTATTTGCCCCTACCTAGGTCTTGATTGTGTTGGGGTTTAAGGAAACGTCAACCTGTGTGGGTCATTTTGTGTCGTCTCCCAGAGAAAGTGAGAAAAGAGATAGAAGAGATAGCAGAAGAGATGAAAGAGAGGAACAGGGAAGAAAGAGGAACAGGAATGAAAGTGAAGAAACAGAAGAAATAAAAACAACCCCCCTCTACCCTTACCTGCTACAAGGATAGCAGGCCTTGCTCAACTGTAAGTCAATTTCAGTTGGACGCCCAGGTGCCCTACCTAGGTGCTATGCAAAACAAATCAATACATGTCATAAAGAGGTGATTATGAGATCCCAACAGGAGTGGAAAAGAGGCCTTCTGAGGGGTAATAATTATTTTGGATACGTATGGATCAGATAAATAAGCCAGTACAAAATTCCCCTATTGAGACTCTACCTGTCTATTGTTTATTGGCAGTTTACTATAAAACTAATATCTAAGTCACGTCTTATTTTTGTCTTTAACGCTTCAAGGGTTAATATGAAGCAATACCATTTGAAACGATTATTCTTAGAAGTAAGTTTATTACAAAAAAATATTTATTTTATTTCTCTGTAACCTCTGAACAACGATTGCCTCGTTAAACTGTTGGTTTATTGTTCTATAGAGGAGGAAAGGAAAGATTGTATTTCAATAAAACATGGTTTATTGTTTTAATCAGATGATCTTAGAACTATTGTTATCAGTTCTCAGAAATGCTCGTAAAACAATATGAACCACAACGTCAAAAAACGTACCTTCTGATATATGCGCACAGCGAAGATTCAGATCAGTCTGTGCATTCACGCAGACTGATCTGAATATTCACTGAGCGCAGTTGGATTGTCAAAGATGCAAGATTTCTTCATACGGGCAACGAAGACTCTGATCAGACTGTGCGCATGCGCAAACTCTGAATCTTCGCTGGGCGCACATGTCTCAAGGAACGTTTTCTGGCGTTGAAGCTCATATGTTCTGGACTGCTTAAATAGTTTGCACCTATTCGCACCTGATGGCGTTATGGTTTGGCTTCCCTAAAGCTGGCGTAAAAGACAACTAAGAAATATGTAAAACGCTATGCCTACAAATATATGCTTGTCCCTTCACAAGTATAAGGAATGTTTACTATTCCTAATCAAAACCTCAATCAAATTCATGCGATTCATTCAAAAGTGAACCAGGTGATCTACTCCTCTATACTAATAAATCTGCAAAATATCAAAGTCCCAGAACAAATGCTTTCTGAAATATTTTGTACACAATGTTTCGTTTCTTTTTTCTTTCTTTTCTTTCTTTTTTTTTTTTTATTTGAGCGGCTGTTGCCAAACCGCCACCCAGATTTATCATGCCACATTTCGACGATCCGGTTTTTTTTTTTTTTGTTTTTTTTTTTTTCCTGTTACTACTAATCTTATAACTACCTGGGCTCAGTTGTTCAAGGCTAACTATGTCGTTAGTTAACGATTCGTTAAAATTTACAACGAGTGATACGCAAATATGCTGAAATCTTTTGCTGAAAAAATGTGAGTAGCTTTTGCACTGCAAAAGCTACTCACATTTTTTCAGCAAATAATATTAGAATATTGTGTATTGAATCTGCTAAAACAGTTAACGAAATGACCCTTAACGAGCTCGTTAAGCTAACGACGCTTTGAACAACCGGGCCCTGATAAATTGTTCCCAGCTAACGCTGAAGTCTGCATTCAAACATATCAGCTTTATACACTCTGGTTCTTATAAATAGTATTATATAAATAAAACATAAGAAAACTTCAAACTAAACACCGAAAAGTGCCATTTCAACCGAAAAGGATCGAATAGGGCTATCGGTTACCGAAAAGGGCTTTATAAGTATATTACAATTTTCATATGACTTTTAACACCAAAAAGAAACTTTTAACACAGAAAAGTTCATGTTTACCAAAGTCCATTCTGTGAGACGCTAGGCAAGAAAAGCTTTAGCTGGAAAACCTGGTAGAAAGATGGGCTAGTCACATTTTAGTACAACAGGGACAAACAGAGGCATCTCCCGGCATTACGAAAACACGCCTATTCAAATATATTGAAAATTACACCACCAAAAACTGAAGTTTCAGATAAAAATTCTAATATTTTTTCACATTTCTGCTTAAAACATAGATTGTGGGTACCCGTTAGAACCGCCTCGGCGAGGCGGTTCTAACGAGTACCCACAATCTATGGTTTTGAGCAGAAATAAGAAAAATAATGTATACCCCTGTAAACCCCAGTTTTACTACATAAAAGTGGGGTTTAGGGGGGTCAAAATTATATAGGTATGTTTTCGTGATGCAAAATGCCATGCTAGGCATCAAAGGTGTAACAAAACATTGGCATTTACTGGTCTGGATCCAGTCTGTGGATACAATGCCTCCCAAGATAAGATCAACCATTGGTAACGCTTAGAACTCTAGATAAATTTTCAGCAGACAACATATTGAAATATGTTTTCTTTCCGAGAAAACAGGATTTTCCATTTCACGCAAATTGTCACCTGTGGAGATTTCATGCAAATTGTTTCCAGTGGAGAAAAATGTCTCCAGTGGAGACAATTTGCCTGAAAAGTCAAATCCTATTTTTTGGGAAAAACAAAAAAAATATCACCAATTTGTCGTCTGTTAGATTTGCCCAGAGAGTGGAAAGGGTTAAATGCGTACCCATGTCAGAGATTCTGAACGTATTTTGACAGAACGGAAGAGTTAATATTACGGGTAAAAAAAAAACAACAACAAAAAAAAAAAAAAAAAAAAAAAAAAAAAACTAGGCAATTTTATTTGGGACTTAGCAATGAATGTAAACTGTGGTGAATACATAAACATATATATTCCATAAATCAGTCCGCCATACATCACTCAGAGAGCAGAGACTTTGACAAGACACAGCTGTTTGTAGATTCTTGTAGATTATCTACAGTTTCCTCGAGTACACAGCCTGGGATAAGAAAAACGGGCCTTATATCGTATATTTACTCTTCGTATTAGGCAAACAGGGCTTATGCATACAGCGAGGATCCAGATCAGACGCCGCAGAGAATGGAAACACACTGTTTATCATTCATGCAGCAGTTAAACCCTTTCAGCCATGCAGACCAAATCAGATACCTGTGCAAACAGTGTAGATCCTGATGAGACGGCTCGTCATGAGCCGTCTCATCAGGATCTATACTGTTTGCCATTCTGTTGTTCATCTTATACTGAAATCCCTATTTGCATCAGTGGACATGTCCAAATTCAAGGATGGAAGGGACCACTTCAGAAACTTAGGGATGAAAGGGTTAAGACATTCAAATTATTGGACAAGTATGGTAAAAAGTTAAGGTGTCCCAATATTTTGAGTAAATACGATACCAAAATAAGAGTAGTGCCAGACAAGTCCGTGTGCATTCGCATTCGAGAGATACGAAGGCTGGTTTGGGATTTCGCTGTTGTACAGGCACAAGAAAAGCTGTACCGTATATGCGAACAGTAAAGGGCCAACATCCGCTTGTACGTCTGCACAGCCTAAACAAGGTCTTTCCCCTGCTCGTCTTGATACTGCAGTATGTATACTACTGATAAAATATACAGGCCATGACAAGACAGTATGAATGGCGGTCTAATCTAGGTCTGCGCTGATCAAATGTATATGTACGATAAGGATTCTTTCTCATGGACCAGTTAACCCATAAAGCGCCAATCACAAATGGCATTCTGAAATATGTTTATTTATTTATTTATTTATTTATTTATTTTTTCAGAGAAACTAAGGCATGTCATTCATGGCAATGCCAAGCCTTATTTTCTCAGAAAAAGAAACGAATATCGTGTGTTGCAATTTGCTTGGCGCTTTAACCTTTACCACTCTCTATGCTAATTCAGCTGATGACAAATTGATGATATTTTTCTTAATTTCCCCAGGAAACAGGATTTGACATTTCATCCAAATTGTCTCCATTGGAGACAATTTGCATGAAATGTCTAATCCTGTTTTTTTGGACAAAAATAAGAAGAAAATATTTCAAAATGTCGTCTGATAAGCATTTTAGCCAGAGTGCTAAACATTCATGGTTAATATCAATGGAAAATACCGGTCATGCTTAGCTGCCATAGAAACGTCAGAACGAATTTCTAACATTTCAGCTCGTTTGTTGCTAAAAGATTTGTTAGCCGATTTAGAACGCATTTGTGAGCACTTAGGTCGAGTTTAATCAATCTGTGCAGTCACAGTCTGATCAGGGCTTTACTGTTCTCCAACAATAATACTGGATACCAAATTAACCTTAAGTGTTCGGACAGACATGCCTAAGCAAATGGTGTAGACACAGATCAGACGCCTCAGAAGGCGGCGTCTGATCAGGGTCTTCACTATTTGCCACTCATTAGAATATTTGTACTTCAAAAGGTGGTAAAATGGATTTGCCTAATATTTGGGACAAGTATGGTGAGACGTTAAGGCTTAGGAATAAAGTCTCTACTCAGGGTAAATGCGATAATAGTGTAGACTCAAATCAGACACAGCATAATTAGTAATTAGTCTGATTAGTGTCTACACTATTTACCACTCAGTTATTAAATACACCAAGCTGAGACGACCCAATATGAGTCATCGCCAACTGTCAGATCCTGTTTCCATGCACTGTCTAGTTTTCACTTGCACATTCCCAGCTAGCATTCTTTATAAATATACAGCGGGCCGTTATCGGCCCGTCAGCTACTCTGACGGGCCGATAACGGCCCGCTGTAGATTTATAAAGAATGCTTACTGGGTTGTTATTGACTATTGAATAAACATTGGTTAAACCAACATGGATTTGTTCAAAGTTTAGGAAGAATACCTTACATGATCAAGTGTCCGAGTAATTAGGATAAATACGGTATTGTTCGCCAACAGGCCCCGAAATTAAAAAAAAAATCGCGTTCATCTAAGCTGAGCATAATATTTTCCCTGCCAATAAATCTCAAATTACTAACAATTGCAAATTCTTTCTTACTAATAAAGCTGAGCACGAGACTTTCTCTGCTAACCAATAAGTTTTAATAGAAAAATCTGGAACTCTAAGTTAGCCGACTATGACAAATACCGTCGATTATTATCGGAATTTAACCTTGTCGAACATCTCCAAACAGATAATGACATCGATTCCAATGTCCAGTGCATCTCAACAGCAATACTCAGTGCAGCAGAAAACGCGATCCCAAACACAGTCATCACAGTAAAATCATCCGATCAGCCTTGGGTAACATGTCGCATAAAACAACTGATTAGGAAACGTAAACGTACTTTTCGCCAGTATAGAAGACCAAACGACATCCATTTTTGGATCAGATACAAAACGGTTCGTAACACCGTGGTATATGAAATAAGAAAATCCAAAAAAGAATATTATGATAAACTTGATCGCTTACTCTCTTACGATAACTGTGATCCCAAAGCATTTAGGAAAACCTCTAAACAAATTTTAAACTTACAATCAACCACTAACATACCTATGCTGATCATGAACCAGGAATATGCAGGAAATGATCTTCAAAAAAGCAAACATGTTGAATGTTTTTTTTACGGCACAGACAACCCTCAACGATGCAAACAAACCTTTACCAAACTTAGACCCAGTCCCTTACCGCTTAGACTCAAGTATCATTTCCGAGGAAGATGTGAAAGATTGTCTCCATAATTTGAAAATCAACACGGCAAGTGGCCCAGACTTAATCAATCCCCGTTTACTGAAAGAAGGTGCTGTCGTTCTTACCTACCCGTTTCCCGTTAGTTTTAATCGATCACTCCAACAGGGTTATTTCCCCTCAGATTGGAAAACTGCCAACGTTTCGCCAATCCATAAGAAAGATGAAAAGTCTTTACCCAGTAATTTCCGACCTATATCTCTCCTGAGCTCACCAGGCAAAGTCATGGAACGTTGTGTACATAAACATTTGTAAAATTTTGTAACTTCTCATCAGCTCTTAACTCCTCTTCAGTCGGGCTTTGTCCAAGGCGACTCCACAACATATCACTTGTTACATACTTACCGCACATTCTGTGAAGCCGTTGATAAAGGTAAAGAAGTTCGCGCCCCGTCTTTTGTGATATAAGTAAGGCTTTCGACAGAGTCTGGCACAAGGGTTCTCCTGCATAAAATGTCCGGAAATGGCTGTTCAGATAACGTTCTTAAGTGGTTCGCCAATTATCTCTCCGGGCGGCGGCAGCGTGTTGTACTTAATGGCCAAGCTTCTGATTGGACTCCAGCCCAAGCAGGTATTCCCCAAGGATCAATACTTAGCCCCCTTCTTTTTCTTCTCTATATAAACAACATAGTCAAACATATAAGTTGCTCTATTCGGTTGTTTGCAGACGATACTAGTCTTTATAGCATTGTCGAGTGTCCAAACGCAGCGGCTCGATGTTTAAATGCCGATTTGCAAACTATTTCTCAGTGGACAGAAAATTGGTTAGTCAATTTTAATGCTAACAAAACTCGTTCTATGATCATCTCGAGGAGAATTATCTCACCACCTCATCCTCCCCTTTTTATGAACGGAACAATGCTTCAAGAGACGAATAGTCATAAGCTCCTAGGACTTCCGCTTTCTATTTCCTGCAACTGGTTAGATCACATTAAAAACATTTCCGAAATGGCCTGGTCAAGATTAAACCTCCTCCGAGCTCTGTTCAGAGTTAGTAGAAAATCACTTGAAAAAATGTATATTGCGTATGTGCTGCCTCTGCCAAAATATTGCGATTCGGTGTGGGACAATTGTCCCACAAAGACCAAATGGCAGCTCGACGTAATCCATATCGAGGCTGCTCGAATAATAACCGGTGCTTCTAAACTGTGTAGCGTAAGCAAACTACTCACAGATCTGGGATGGGAGACTCTCCAAAACAGGAGAAAAAAGCACAGACTCATATTTCTCTTAAAAATTCTTCATGGACTAACTCCTGTATACCTTAACGATCTCCTTCCACCACTAGTGCAAGACACGACCTCTTACAATCTAAGAAATTCAAATCATTTTCAGAACTATCTCGCAATACCAATTTGTTTCTAAATTCTGGGAACGATCCGTGCATGGAACGATCTCCCTGCCGAATTCAAGGATGCGCCATCAGTGGCTGCAATCAAATCACGATTAAACAAGGATCAGAACAAACCTCCGTCGTATTATAACACTGGTATACGCATAGGCCAAATTCTCCAAGCACGTGCGGGCCCCCGTAGCCTAGTGGATAAGAGAGTTGACTCTTAATCCATTAGGTTTCTCACCGCTGTGGTTCGAGCCTAGCTCGGGTCATATGTGGGAAAGCCAAGTTCTGCTTACGGATGGTCAGGTGGTTTTTCTCCGGGTACTCCGGTTTTCGCCCACCTTCGATGAACGATCGGCTCGATATAAGTGAAATATTCTTGAAAGGGCCGTAAAACCCAAATCAAAAAAAAAAAAAAAATCTCCAAGCACGTCTGAGATTGGGATGTAACTCTTAAACGCCGACCTCTAGTGCAAAAAAAAGAAAAAAAAAAAAAAAAAAAAAAAAATAAATAAATATCGTTCCAAGTCCCACTTGTGCTTGCGGAGGATTTGAAAGTGCATATCACTTTTTCTTTGTATGTCCTAGGCTCTCTCATTTTCGAAGAAGATACTTCTCGGATTCTCTTTTAAATTCTACGTTTAAAGACTTTCTCTATGGCAGCCAAACTCTAACTTTTCAGGAAAACGAACAGATATATCTTAAAGTGCAAGAATATATAGTGAAATCCAAAAGATTTTTGTAGTCCCTAGAAATGGCCATGTTTGGGGAACGGGGAATCGGTCAAAATATTTTCATGTTGCCGCAAGAACTTTTTACAGCTGTAGCTTTTAAACTGAACAATATGCTTTGTGTTTTATTACCAATACTAAATCTGTCTGTGTATCCGCTGAATTTACTAATCAGTTCAATTACTACTTCATGTCAGTACATATGAAATGTTCTTTCTTTCTCTTTCTTTCTTTCTTTTTGTTCTTTTTTATATTCATTAAATGTGTTACACTGCCTTCCATTCATAGATGATGCAACATATGCTGTTTATTTCCAGGAGATGACCAAAATAAGCCGTAGTGCTTAGCGTCAAATCTTGTGACATATATATGTTTAATGCACGTATTGTATATTCTACTGCAAGGTCAGATAAATACAATTTAAACCAACAAATATGAAAATGCCAATTTTTGTTGGAATTTTCTTATTTATTAGCAGAGAAAATGTCATGCTCAGCTGAGTTGAGCACGAAAAATAATTTTATAACCTCGGGACCTAAAGTACTGAATACTATACAATCTGCTGATAAAAGACATTTTCTGGGGAAGCACTTCTGTCAAAATCATTTATATAAAATTTCCCATCTGAAACAGAATCAAGTCTAAAAGGGAGCAAACTCTTGACTTGGGAATAGACTCATTCAGAAGATCTTTGTGTACAGGAAAGCAAACAGGAAATCACAAGGGTCATCTTACCTGTAAAAAAGCGACTTGAAATCTACCAAGTGCGTGTTGATCGCCCAACGATAATTAGTAGTAATGACGGGGGCGCTGGAGCAGTAGTGCCCAGATCACCATTCATTGTTTATTGGGCCGTGCCATGTGAAAGGTCTTCGGGCATATGCGGACAGCGAAGGTCCAGATCAGCCTGCGCATCCGTGCAGTCTGATTAGGGCATTATATGTCCGCAAACAGAATCATTGGATACCTCTTTTGAGACAATTTACATAAAATGTCAAATTATGTTTTATGGGTCATGAGGCCGTGCCTGTTCTATTAATAGCTAACAACAAATTGCGAAGATCAATCTTACAACCTATCTAACGCACTGAGCTAATATCGAAGAAAACACTTTGCAACATGATTATGAGCACAGCTTCTTTTTTCTTTTATTATCAAGGATAAAAAATCTTCAGAATCTATATTAAATTTGGACAGTAATAGCTGATTAGACAGTATTTATATTGCTGGTAACAGTAGCTTACGGTCTAGTTTCTCGCGCCACGTCTTCAGTCCAGCGCAGGCATATTGATACGCAAGTATCCCTTAAACTGCATACTATGACTATAGCAGATGTCAATTTCATTTTTTTCTCTTATTTTATCAGAGAAATTTATGCGATTCATCCGCTGGCAAATAATTCATAAGAAATGCTTAGTCTGGTTTTCTCTGCAAAATAAGGGAGAATTCTGAATGTCGTCTGCTTTAAAAATTGCACGGCGCTATAAAGATATTAATAGCTTTATTCATATAAATCGGACTACATTTGGAGCGGAAATATACGATTTTGGTGTAGTGAAAGTCAGATGCAACTTGAAAACACGTATGCCAGCAAGGAATGACAGATAGAATCTGTCATTAAAAACACCACCGCCACAAAAAAACAAAAACAAAAAAACAAAAAAAACAACAACAAAAAAACAAACAAACAAACAAACAAAAAAAAAAAAAAAAAAAAAAAAAAAAACACACACACAAAAAAACAACAACAACAACAACAGAAAAATATATTAAGCGTCCTTCAGTTCTTTTGTTGGTAGTAATACACATTAATTGTTAATTAATACACTTGTCTCTATCACTAGATTATTTTCGAAATTAATCTCCCACCAGACTGATATACGACTTTTAATAATGAGACTAATCTTGGTATCGCATTTTTATTATACACATAAGTTGATGACCTAAGTGTGACGCATTGAGAGAACCTTGAACCTTATCGTGCATGCGGGGTATGAATACAATGATCAGTATGTGCATTGTTGCAGTCTGATTTGCATTTGTTGTTCTTTTAAAGCCTCAATCCCAGTAAGCATGGGGACGTCGATTTCGAACATATCAAAGAATACAGAGAAAGCTGATAGGGCCGTCCGTATGCACAGTTCGCAAATGCCACAAGGACCCTTTTCTCACAAATGTCTGTTGTCATTCTTTTAAGCTTATTACCTGAAGTTTGGTTCCTTAGTTAAATGAGTAAAGACTGTACCTAACGCTTATTCAAATAGCGATGTCCCCGTGTCACCTGCGCATGCCTACAGTCTAATCACAGTTTTTTTCAGTTTCGCTTACAGCAGCATTTGCTACACTAGGAGTAAAGGGGTGAAAAATAAAGACCTTGGTGTTGATCAAGATATATTTTTTATCGTTTCACACATGCCATAAGCCATTTTTGCTGTTTGTGACGCGGGGTAAACGCTCTAAGGGCAAACGCTAATGGAGTGATTGAAAGTTTAGCCGTTTATTTATACACATACATGTGATACTATTTGTTCAAATGATAAAAGACACAGTAGGTGCCATGGCTTGGTACAGCAGAAAACAGAGGTCATTGAATGCGATAATACCGTATTTATATGTTTCTCTGCATTCTGACAGACAGGTCTAAGCAAACAGTGCATTCTTGATCAGACGCCGAACGCGGCGTCTGATCAGGACTACACTGTTTGCCAATCAGCAGCAGTGTTTAGACATATCGACGGGAAGTAAAATGGTGCTGTTTAATGTATGGGATTAAACATATCCGAATGTACCCATATATTTTCAACAGTCTCCATTAGCATTGTATGAAGAATTTATCAATTTCTTAATGGCAACAAAATCAAACAAACAGTCCTACAGGTCCGCTTCTCTTCAACTAATACATACACATTCACAATCAGTGTCTTTATTTTATTTTTTTTTTTTGTATGAAGAATTTATGTATTTGTCAGTGACAACAAAAAACAAACAAACAAAATTACCGGAGCTTCTCTTCAACTGATACATACACGTACATCCATCAGTGTCTTTATTTGTTTTGTATGAAGTATTTACCCATTTCTCAAAGGCATCAAACTGAACAAAACAATGTTACAGGACCGCATCTATTCAACTATTACACACATACATCCGTCAGTTTCTTTATTTGTTTTGTATGAAGAATTCAGCAGTTTCTCAACGACAACAAAATTAAGCAAACAATGTTAGAGGACCGCATGTCTTAAACTAGTTCATACACATACATCCATCCATCAGTTTATTTGTTTTGTATGAAGAATTTAGCAGTTTCTCAACGACAACAAACTCAAACAAACACTGTTACAGGACCGCTTCTCTTCAACTACACATGCATCCATCAGAGTTTTGTTTGTATTTTAAGAAGAATTTAGCAGTTTCTCAGCGACAACAAATCAAACAAACAATATTACAGGACCGCATCTCTTCAACTAGTACACACACATGCATCCATCAGTGTCTTTACTTGTATTTTATGAAAAATCTAATCAATTTGTCAATTTAAACAAAAGCAAAGAAATATTTCTATAGCAACCCCTCTCTTCAACGGATACATACACGTAGAGCTTTATTTTTGTATGGTGAATTTACCCATTTCTGAGTGACAACAGAATCAAAGAAACAATCTTACAGGACCGCTTCTCTACAACTGATACATACACATTCATCATCAGTGTCTTTATTATTTTTTTGTATGAAGAATTTATTTATTTGTCAATGACAACAAAAAGCAATAAACAAATTTACAGGACCACTTCTCTTCATCTGATACATACTCTTACATCCATCGGTGTCTTTAATTGTTTTGTATGAAGAATTTATTTATTTCTCAAAGACAACAAAAAACAAACAAACAATCTAACAGCACCGCTTCTCTCCAACTGATACATACACATACATCCATCAGTGTCCTTTTTTTGTTTTGTTTGAAGAATTTATTTATTTCTCAAAGACAACAAAAAACAAACAAACAATCTTACAGCACCGATTCTCTCCAACTGATACATACACAAACATCCATCAGTGTCTTTTTTTTTTTTGTTTTGTTTGAAGAATTTATTTATTTCTCAAAGACAACAGAAAACAAACAAACAATCTTACAGCACCGATTCTCTCCAACTGATACATACACATACATCAATCAGTGTCTTTTTTTGTTTTGTTTGAAGAATTTATTTATTTCTCAAAGACACAAAAAACAAACAAACAATCTTACAGCACCGATTCTCTCCAAATGATACATACACATGCATCCATCAGTGTCTTTTTTTTGTTTTGTTTGAAGAATTTATTTATTTCTCAAAGACAACAAAAACAAATAAACAATGTTACAGCACCGCTTCTCTTCAGCTGATACATACACAAACATCCATCAGTGTCTTTTTTTGTTTTGTATGAAGAATTTATTTATATAGATCTTACAGCAACCGATTCTCTCCAAATGATACATACACATGCATCCATCAGTGTCTTTTTTTTGTTTTGTTTGAAGAATTTATTTATTTCTCAAAGACAACAAAAACAAATAAACAATGTTACAGCACCGCTTCTCTTCAACTGATACATACACAAGCATCTATCAGTGTCTTTGTTTGTTTTGTATGAAAAATTTTATTATTTCTCAAAGACAACAAAAAACAAACATACAATCTTACAGCACCGCTTCTCTCCAACTGATACATACACATACATCCATCAGTGTCTTTTTTGTTTTGTTTGAAGAATTTATTTATTTCTCAAAGACAACAAAAAACAAATAAACAATCTTACGGGACTGCTTCTTCTCAACTGATACATACAGATACGTCTATTAATGTACCCAGTGGCATAAAACACACACACACACGCGCGCGCGCGTGCGCGCGCGCACACACACACACACACACACACAACAACAACAACAACAACAACAACAAACAAACAAATAGTATAATATGAACGACTCTCCACAACTGATACATACTCATACATCAATGCCTTTAAATTGTTTTGTATAGAGACACTCAAAACAAAAGGCACTCAAAACAAACAAACAATCTTGCAGGGCCGTTTCTCTTCGACTACATACACCTACATCCATCAGTATCTTTATTCGTTTTGCATGAAGACTTTATAAATTTCTCAATGGCAACCAAATCAACCAAATATTCTTATAGGAAGCATCTTTTCAGCTGATACATACACACAGAGACATCAATGTCTTTATTTTTTTTAGTAAGAAAATAATATCAATTTCTCAATGGCAGCAAAACCATGCAAACAATATCACAGAACACTTCTTTTCAACTTAATACGTACACATGCAGCCATCATTGTCTTCATTTGTATTGTATACGTAATTTATCAATTTCTCAATGGCGCCTTTCTTCAAATGATACTCTTCATACATCTGACGGTGTCTTCATTTGCTTTTTATAAAAAAAAAGGTATAAGAGAAAAGTCCAGGGAGTGCCACAATCACAAACCGCAGCCCTTCCCAGACCCCAAGAGGAAGAGGAAACCGACAAATCTAAACAAGCACAAACCGTACAAACGTACGAAAAGCACTAAGATTAGCTCTCTTTTTCCCAAGCGAGGTAATCGCAATACTAAAAGGACTGAAAAACACAAGGACAAAATGACACACGGAAAGACATACAACAAATCGCCTCGTAGAATAAACCACAAAGCAACAAGGAGTAACACCTGGACCACCGCCTTAGAACGGTCGGTAGAGCAAACCATCGAGGGGTTTAAAGCACTTTTACCGCAGCTCTTCCCAGACCCCAAGAGGAAGAGGAAACCGACAAATCCAAACAAGCACAAATCGAACAAACGTACGAAAAGCTTTATAAATGTCTTAATACCAACAAACTCAAACGAAGAATTCTACAGGGAGGCTTCGTATCAACTTATAAACATGTATAGATTCAGCAATGGCTTCATTTGCATTGTATGAATTTATCAACTTCTCAATGACAACAAAATCAAACAAATAATCTTACAGGACCGTTTATTTTCAACTAATACGTTCACATACATCATTTAGTGTATGTATTTGTTTTGTTTGAAGAATTTATTTATTTCTCAATGACAACAAAAACAAACAAGCAAATTACAGCACCACTTCTCTTCAACTTAAACATACATTTACATCCATCTGTGTCTTTATGTGTTTGGTATGAAGAATTAATAAATTTCTCTATGTCAACAAAATCAAACTAAGAGTCTTACAAGAACCCATCTCTTCAACTGGTACGTACACACACAGCCATGAGTGTCTTTATTTGTGAAGAATTTATAAATTTCTCAATGGCAGCAAAAGCAAGCTAAATGTCTTATAGAAACGCATCTCTTCAACTGATAAAATAAAAGTCTAAAAGGATTGCTTTTTTTGGAAACAAAGAACACACAAAATCACGAAAATCGGAGACTCGGTTTGATTGAGTCTCTTCATATAAAACACTGTAGTTTGCGAGGCTGCAAACGCCCCCAGGCGCCGGCTTAAGAGGTATTCGATTTTCAAAATAACCAGGATGGGCTCAATGATCCCAAAGGAAATAAAATATAACCTGGACTATGATGATGTACGGGGAGACTTTTTACGGCCGCCACACGGCACAACACCAACTACAGTAGAGTAAAATAAAAGTCTAAAAGGATTGCCTTTGGAAACAAAGAACACATAAAATCAGAAAATCGGAGACTCGGTTTGAATAAGTCTCTTCATATGCAACACTGTAGTTTGCGAGGGTGCATACGCCCCCCTGGCACCGGCTTAAGCGATATTCAAAATAACATGAATGGGCTCAATGATCCCAAAGGAAACAAAATAAAACCTGCACTATGATACTACCATCAATCTTTTTATTTGTTTTGTATGAAGGATTGACCAAGTTCTCTCTCTCTCTCTCTCTCTCTCAAAAAAAAAAAAAAATAAAAAATAAAAAAAAATAAATTGTACAGGAACACTTCACTTCAGCTGATACACACACATAATTTCCATCAGTGTCTTTATTTGTGCTGCATGAAGGGTTTACAATTTTTCAAATGGCAACAAAATCAAAGAACCAATTTTACAGAGACTCTTCTCACCAAATATACATGCGATACATCCAACACTGTCTGCATTTGCAATGTACGTATATATTTTTTCAATGGAACAACATCAAACAAACTCTCTAAAAGGACCGCTTCCTTTCAGCTGATACATACACATGCATCAACCAGTGTCAGCATTTGCTTTGTATGAAGAATTTCAAATCTCCTAATGTCAACAAAATCAAACAAAGCATTTTACAAGGTCGCGTCACTCCAACTGATACCCGCGCATACGTCCAGTAGTATCTTCATTGGCATTGTATAAAGTACTCGTATGTCTCAATTTCTTAATGGCAACATAATCAAAACAGAAAATCTCACAGGAGCGCATACATCCAAGAGTGTCTTGATTTGCATTGTAAGAAGAATTTACGACTTTCTTTATGACAACAAAATCAAACATAAAAAATCAGAAGTGTTTCTCTAAATTTGATGCCATACATACATCTAACAAAGTCTTCATTCGCATTTATAAATGTTTGATAAATTTCTTAATGGTTAAAAAATCAAACAACGATGCTTACAGGACGCTCATCAACCAATAACAGACACAGACATCCAACAGTGTCTTCATTCGCATTGAAAATAGGATATATTAGATTAATATCAGCGTGTTACAAATCGCACTTGCATCACTCATTTGGAAATTAGCCTTGATACAAGTTATATATTCAGGTTCCGTAGAAAGCAAAGCATCTTGCTTATTAAGTGTCACGAGACGTTTATTATTTAACTAGTAAGTCAGTTGCATTACTTACAAAACAGTTAGTATAACGTATCCTACCAAAACGCATTCCGCATGACGCATTTGCCATTCAGTTCGCATGGCTTAGATATGCCAGTGCTTATGACAGTTTGTCTATTTGAAATTACTCCATAGTTTCGGCGTTCTAAAAACTAAGTATATACTGTGAAGGAATTCTGTTTACATTATGTGGAGACATGCCTTCTTTTCGCCGGGCGTGAGCGGCATGAATTAATATAACCTTGTAGTGTGAAAAGGTGACTATTGGCACATGAATGCATATACATATGCTGACAGCGAAGACCCATATTAGACTGCTCCGGCGCAGTCCGATCAGGGCCATCGCTGTGCGCTTATAGAATCATTGGATTCAGTGCAACTTCG
This sequence comes from Anodontia alba, assembly GCA_964016985.1. Taxonomy (NCBI): domain Eukaryota; kingdom Metazoa; phylum Mollusca; class Bivalvia; order Lucinida; family Lucinidae; genus Anodontia; species Anodontia alba. The sequence continues at coordinate 31,937,998 of OZ024826.1, read as the reverse complement.
TAGAGAGGTAGCTGATGTAGAGAAGTGAAATATATAATAAAACAGCAGTGGAAATCATAACAGTAGCTAATATAGGGAGGTTGCAGTTGCTGTCGGATGACCATTCAAAGAAATTTAACCGTATATCCATTACGAAAACACACCTAATCAAATATATTGAAAATTTTACAACCAATAAAGGAAAATTTTCAGATAATAAAATTCTGATATTTTTCATTTTTCTTATCAAAGCATAGATTGTAGGTACTCGTTAGAACCGCCTCGGCTAGGCGGTTCTAACGACTACGCACAATCTATGTTTTTGAGCAGAAATAAGAAAAATAATGTATACGCCTGTAAACCCCAGTTTTGCTGTACACAAGTGGGGTTTAAGGGTGTCAAAATTATATAGGTATGTTTTCGTGATATGCATGCGAAAAAAAAGGACCTGATCTAGCTGTATGATTTGGTTGGCTGGCCGAGAAGTTAAAGCTCCCGACTTGAAATCACAAGGTCCGGGTTCGAAACCCGCTTAAGGCAAAAATCAACACATGGTTGTACGGCGCTTCTTTGTGCAGTTTTTCATTATCAGCCTTCCTTCGTCTTGATTTGACTTAAATAATGTTGAAAGAAACGTAAAACACCAATTCATCAGCGTCACTATCCTTATCGTTCATCCAGAGACACTTTTCGCATGACGCAGCTCTGTTATAAGACCCACTACGGTGAAACAAATACTTCCAATATGCTAACAAACAACGCATAACCTAGCTTGTCTCCGCATGCGCTTTGTACAGTCTTGTCTTAGTATTTTTTCCTTTCTAATACAATATCAAGATCTGATATCTACATGGGTAACAGCAAACATCTTGACCAGATTGTACGCATGTAGTGTTCATTGCATTGACACATTTGAGTCACAACGTGAGAAAACGTACTTTCTGATATGTGCGCCCAACGAGGACTCAAATCAGCCAGCGCATCCGCGCAGTCTGATCAGAGTTTTCGTTGTCCGCATGAAGAATCTTTGCAACCTTGGTTATCCAAAATGCGCCCAGTGATGATTCTGATCAGACTGCGCGAATGCGCAGGCTTATCTGAATCTTCGCTAGGCGCACATGTCCGAAGGTAAGTTTTCTGACGTTTCGGCTCATTTCTCTCCTTTTTTGCGTTTTTGCTGCGCAGTACGGCAGACGACATAGACCCATTGAACAGTATTAGCGTCAATTAAACGAAAATGAATTCTTCAAATTTCTGATGAAACGAAACAGAGGGGTCGTTTAGAGCGATTACGGAAAAACAGATCACTGTGGTTTCCGTAATTTTATAAGCAGTTGTTGAGCGCGCAAGGATATAAGGCGAATACGGTTCATATCAGGACTGACGAGGATTTGATTGGCTATGAAGTCTCGTAAAAGCTTAAACCTCGCGTGACAAACAGCGATAAGTTTCGATGCAATCCAAATAAGACACTTCATGACGGGTCTCTGACACAAAGAGCGGTTATTTATCATACTTAGAATATATAGATTTGCTTTTCAATTAATTGTGTGCTTTATTTAGTATGGTATTTAGGAATTCCTGGCAATATAGTGGCGTGACAGCTGACAGAAATGAAAGATGATATTTTGATAATTGCTAATAAAGCAAAATACAATTCAGTGAAACGGGTACTGCCTAAACAAAGCTCTAGATAAGACAGGGAATCAGATAAATATTTTTTCTTCCCCCCCCCTCCCGGAGAACATACGTTGTGGGTACCCATTAGAAGCGCCTCGATGAGGCGCTTCTTATGAGTACCCACAATATATGCTTCCTTGCGAAATAATAAAAATATAAATACTTTTTGGTTGAGAAAAAGCGCCTTATCTAGAGATATGCTAAATGTACTATTATGTACAGTCTAAATGTGATATGAATTGCAATGAATGATTGACTGACTTACTGATTTACCTTCTGACTGACTGACCAAATGAATCTGCCAGTCGTTCAGCCAGTCAGTCATTGAGCCATTCATTTTGTCGTATAATCTCATCATTCAAAAAGTGCATCTAGTCAGTCAGTCAGTCAGTCAGTCAGTGCAGTGCAATTTCTTTGAAAGAAATACTTGTACATATAACAATTAACAAAACAATGAATTAAAATTTGGATAAATGAAAACTTGTTAGCTTTCATTCAGAGCTGCAGTCCACGCATAATCTATTATTGAGTTGTACTTTTTATACTCCTTTCCAGGGTAAGGCTAGAGTTTTCATTGTTATTACAACTTGATTGTTCTTTTTTTTTTCAGGGTCAGCCCTGTTCTGGAGAAGTATGAATCCGCCTTATTGATGATATTAGGATTTGGAGGCTTCTCTATAATCCTCGCTCTCATCCACAATGCCGTCAGAAAACACATCTTTCATGACGAACATAACCTTGACACGACCTTTGACGCCGGCGGTAACGTCACTTTGAGTCTTACGGCGGTGACGGTAGCGTCACAGTTGATATGGCCGGGCGATATTCTCCACAGCGCAACTCTTACAGCTAAGGTAATTTCAATTGTTGAACCGCTCCACAACAGCAAATTTTGTGCCGTCTCAATACAGTCGACTCTCATTATCTCGAACACCACGGGACTCTCTAAAATACTGCGAGATTTCTGTACCTCGACATACCAGATATGCAGAACTGAGGAAAAAATAACTCGAACAGCCACATTTCACAAATGAATAAGTAATTTGACCCCTGAAGTTGGAGACATATTGAAAATATTGTGGAAAAGGGGACAAATTGGTCCTTCTGAGCAGTTTCACTTTTTTCCACAATATTATGTTACCTTTTTTTTGTCAGATTTCCATGTTGAAATAGGGACCAGATTTTCACTTCGAGATTAGCGGTTATTCGAGATAATCGAAGTCGAAATAACGAGAGTCGACTGTATATGTTTTTGTTTCTGTTTCAAGACGATAAATACTGGAAAATATATAGTTAAGCGGAGAAAAACCTGTGAATAAACTGCCTTAACCAAGTTGCACTGTCAGGGCCTTGCACCCTTCGCATCGTTTACGCAGAGAGAGAGAGAGAGAGAGAGAGAGAGAGAGAGAGAGAGAGAGAGAGAGAGAGAGATGCGGGCCACAAAGACCCAGGCTAGACTGTTTTAGCATTTGTTCTGTCTGATCAAAGCTTTGTTGCACGCTTTGTTCGGGCTAACTAATTCATTACGAAAACACACCTATTTAAATATATAGAAAATTTCACCTCCAAAAACGGAAAATTTTCAGATGAAAAACTCTGATATTTTTCATATTTCTGCTCAAAACATAGATTGTGGATACTTGTTAGAACCGCCTCGATGAGGCGGTTCTAACGAGTACCCCACAATCTATGTATTTAAGCAGAAATAAGAAAAATAATGTATACCCCTGTAAACCTCAGTTTTACTTTATAAAAGTGGGGTTTAAGGGGTCAAAATTATATAGGCGTGTTTTCGTGATGACATGCTTACTTCACACAGTCTTCGTTAAGCTATATACGCACAGTCCAGAATCAATAAATGATTTTGAAAAAGCACGCAAGGAGGAAATATCCTTATAAGAAGGTTATGACACACAAAACAGAGTTTGACATGTACGTTTTATCAGTGAGGACACAGATAAGAATGCCACAAAGTCTGATATGGTCGCCAGCAGATTATGTTCTATTCTTAGGTGATCACCTAAGGCCTTAACACAGCTTAATCTGACCTTAGCTGATTCTTTTAATTTTATGCGCTATAATCCCATTTAACGTGTCCGGTGAATTTGTTCTCTTTCTTTTTTATTTGAACTGCAGGTGTAGGGCCAGAAAGTACACAAATAGTTCAGATAGGGCGCTTTTTATTTCAGTTTTTCAAACTTTATGGTAAGCATATCGGCGAAAAAAGATAAATAAAGCATTTTATCAGTCCTGTATATACCGCATTTACCATAAATTCTCGGACAAACACATTTAACTATTACCACTCTATGGGCAAATTCAGCAGATGACAAACTGATGTTATTTTCTTATTTTCCCAGAAAGTAGACTCTGACATTTCATGCAAATTGTCTCCATAAGAAAAATGTTTCAAGTTGTCATCTGCTGAAATTTTAACCCAGTATGCAATGCGTTGACAACACTGAAAGATACGAAGGCACAGCTCTTCCTGCATCACGAAAACACACCTATATAATTTTGACCCCCTTAAACCCCACTTTTATACAGTAAAACTGGGGTTTACAGGGGTATACATTATTTTTCTTATTTCTTCTCAAAAACTTAGATTGTGGGTACTCGTTAGAACCGCCTCGGCTGTGGGTACTCGTTAGAACCGCCTCGCCGAGGCGGTTCTAACGAGTACCCATAATCTATGTTTTGAGCAGAAATGTGAAAAATATCAGTTTTATCTGAAAATTTTCAGTTTTTGGAGGTGAGATTTTCAATTTATATTTGAATAGGCGTGTTTTCGTAATGTGTGCATCCACATTGGCATTTGATCGGGACTGTCCCTGTTCCTTTACGAAACCACGCCTATTCAAATATATATAAAATTTCACCTCCAAAAAAAAAAGAAAATTTTCAGATAAAACAACTCTGATATTTTTCATATTTCTGCTCAAAACATAGATTGTGGGTACACGTTAGAACCACATCGGCGAGGCGGTTCTAACGAGTATCCAAAATCTATGTATTTGAGTAGAAATAAGAAAAATATACCTGTAAGCTATGTAAAAGGGGGTTTAAGGGGGTAAAATTATATAGATATGTTTTCATGATGTCATCGATACCCAGTGCTTAAGAAGTCTGTGAACGGGCAACGAATGCTCTTACTAAACTGTGCGAATGCACAGACTAATCGGGACCTTCGTTATTGTCCAGCGTGCTAAGTGGTAAGCTAAATAGTTCTTTGGAAACTTGGTTAGCATTAATTGTTCCTTATTTAAAAATATTTACATTGCCTTGTTCTGCTGATGTTACTTAAGTTGCTTGTATGTATTTTCCAGAGCGGAGTCGCCGGGCCATTTTGGTATGGAGTTGGTATCATTTTCAACATTTTCATTTTCCCTATATTTTCCGTCCAGTTCAAGACGCGAGCCCCTGGAGCAAAAACCTATCTACAGGTACGTCACAATAGTGGAACATATCATGGAAAAGTGTAGAATACACAAAGGGGGGGGGGGGGGGAGGGGTGGGGGGGCGGGGGGTGGAGTGGGGGGGTGGGGAACCTACGTCATTTCCAACAGAATAAAAGACTATAGATTTTTGCGAAAATGGCCCGTTCACATTACGAAAACACGCCTATTCAAATATATTGAATATTTCACCATCAAAAAAGCAAAAATTTCAGATAAAAAATTCTGATATTTTTTTTTTTCATATTTCTGCTCTAAACATAGATTGTGGGTATTCGTTAGAACCGCCTCTGCGAGGCGGTTCTAACGTGTACCCACAATCTATGTTTTTGAGCAGAATTAAGAAAAATAATGTAAACCCCTGTAAACCCCAGTTTTACTATATAAAAGTGGGGTTTAAGGGGGTCAGAATTATATAGGCGTGTTTTCGTGATGAAACGGGTTAGTCGATTTTATTATTATATTCGATGTTTACATGAAAATAAGGTTAAGTTCCGAGCATGCAACAAAGAGGAAAATACAATGTACTTATATTTGCAGATTTGATGAGCTACCGTGTTATCATCGTTGAGAACACTCAAGCATAATACATGTATTTTGATAACCTTACAAGAAATTGTACACGAGTGTTCTCAACAATGACAATACACTGCTGCATACGCTGAGCCTATCCTGGGTTTTGTCAGAGAATTGAAATAGCAAACGAGCGCGACTGACCGTATGTACGGGCACTTTTCGTTACAATCTATAGTCTTTTTCTCTGTTTTATGTGACGTGGGTTATACCCCTTAATACGGTTGACTCTCGTTATCTCAAACTCGAGTTGATCAGAGATTTTTCATGCAGTAGTTTTTGGATAACAGGAGTGGCGTTGTAAGAAACTTACAGAAAAATGAATCAGTATTTCCTCCTGTTCATTTTGACTTAAGCAGTAGAGTTTGAGATAAAGAGAGTCAAATGTGGACAGTGAAGGCCTAGGTCAGCCTGTGTTAAAAAAAAAAAGTGCAACTCCTTACGACATATAAGTGGAGCGCTGTGGTGCAGTGGTAAAGCGTCGGATTCGAGGTCGATAGGTACCGGGTTCGATCCCCACTAACAGCAAGTGTTGTTTCCTTGAGCAAGAGACTTTATCCACATTGCTTAGTACTGGTTTCTACCCAGGAAAAGAGAGGGCCACATGGAAGATTAGTACTAGATTACTAAATGTGTTACCCTCTATAAATAAGGTCGATTATTATTATTATTATTATTTTATATCCTTTGGAACGCACAAAACTGACTTGTAGTGAGGTGGCTTTTGAGGTAGAGAAGTTAAATACATAGTAAAAAAGCTCTTGTAAATCAGAAAAGTGGCTGGTATTAGGAGGAGTCTGTTATTTAGAGGTAACCTTTTATGGAGGTTACATTGTACACGCATTCTTCGAACATGTTAACCTTTAGCACTCTCTTTGCTAATTAAGCAGATGACATTATTGAATTATTTTTCCTTTTTTCCCGGAAAACAGGACTTGACAAATGGAGATAATTGGCATGAAATGTCAAATCCTGTTTGGAGGCAATTTGTATGCAATGTCAAATTCTGTTTTTCGAAAAAAAAAAAAAAAAAAAAAAAAATAAGAAAACCATTTCAGTATGTAGTCTGCTGAAAATTTTACCCAGAGTGCCATGCGTTGACTTATTATGTGACGTGTGACATTTCATCAGGAAAGCAAACAGGAAGTCACAACGGTTGTCTCCCTTGTAAAGAAGGCAGTGGATCTACCAAGTATATCCTGTCCCTTTAATCAGAGTTGTTACCGACCCGTTGCTGCATAGAAGTAATAGCAAACACACGAAGTATTTGCATTACTGTAGAGAGGCTGGCAAACATACCTAGACACCTAAATATCGTATGTAATCTCATGGCAAATGTTTTATCTCGTTCACCTTCTTTAAACTGGCATCACGGTAAACAGACTAATAAGCCAAAAAAATGAGAAATTACTATTGATGATCTCTGTTTAAAATTGCTTTTAAATAAAGGTAAGTTCTACTGAATTTAAACAAAACTACAAACAAATGCAGATGAAAAAAATATATCGAACATATCACATGACTTCAGTTGACCCCGGCGCGTGAGGCCAACTATGTTACAAACTGCTGTAAACATGTAAAATCTTATACATATCATAAAATAAAATAGCTGGCTGGGTGTGTTTGCATCAATTGTAGTACCTTTATTTCATATTAAAAATATTTGAACCGCAACGTGGGAAAACGTGCCTCCTGACATGCTCACCCAAAGAAGACTCATCTTAAGACGCATCTGCGCAGTCTGATCAGAATCTTCATTGTCCGCATGAAGAATCTTTGCATCTTTTCTATCCAAAAAGAATCCAATGAAGATTCAGATCAGACTACTCGAATCTTCCTCATTACGAAAACACGCCTATTCAAATATATTGAAAATTTTACAACCAAAAAACGGAAAATTTTCAGATAAAAAATTCTGATATTTTTCATATTTCTGCTCAAAACATAGATTGTGGGTACTCGTTAGAACCGCCTCGGCGAGGCGGTTCTAACGAGTACCCACAATCTATGTTTTCTAGCAAAACAAGAAAAATAATGTATACCTCTGTAAACCCAGTTTTACTATATAAAAGTGGAGTTTAAGGGGGTCAAAATTATATAGGCGTGTTTTCGTGATGCTGGGCACACATGTCCAGATACGTTTACTGACGTCGCGGTTCATTTCAAGCTGCACTTTCCAAGTATGTCTTAGTTTAAATGACAGTAAAGCTTTTTATTAGACATTAACAATGTTTCTGTATGTATAGACATATAAAACTTGTAAAACGCTTATGCCTCGAGCATCTCATGAGATTCATCCTCTCAGTGATTGCTTTCTCAATAAACAATATTAACGTTTAGCATGCTGGGTAAATATTTCAGCAAACGATATTTTGAAATAGTTTACTTAATTTTCCCAGAAAATAGCCTTGTGCATTTCCTCAAACTGTCTTTTAAAGGGGCCGTTTGTATTAAATAACAAAGCCTATTTTCTGGGGGGAAATAATAAAAGATGCCCATTAATTTGTTGTCAGTTGAAGTTGAATTTGCCCAGAGAGTGGTAAGGGTTAAGACACTTGGACGGACAAAGGAGGACAAAAAAAAAAAAAAAAAAAAAAGAAAAACTATGCTGTTATCTGCACAGATACAGAATATTTAATTTGATAAAATCTATAATCAGGTTGCCCTTGGAAACAAAGAACACACAAAAGAACGGAAAATCAGAGTGTCAGTTATATTGAGTCATATATACAATAACATTCAACGTATACTCTGTAAGATGTTTTATACGAAAACATGCATCAACAAGTATTCACATGCAAGTAAACCAAACAAAGCGAAACATGACAAGAAACTGTCACAGACTATATATGGTGTTTAAACAGCTGGGGTACATATACGTACATAGCCTAGTTTCTATACATGCGTACAGACCTGTGTAATCTTTTCGTCCCTGAGTAGCTAGCACCACCGAAATTGGTCAAAACCATTGTTCACAGCAGGGGTCTCAATAAACAATCAAAATAGAATGGCAAAACAGTGTAGAACCTGATGAGACGGCTCATTATGAGTCAACCCATCAGGATCTATACTGTTTGCAAAAATGTGTTTTGGTCTGCAGAGCTGAAAGGGTTAAGGATTAGTAGAATAACAATGAAAAAGGAGGGTAAATAAAAAGTATCTAAATAAAAATAAACAGAGTACTGAAATCGTTATTAACTAACTAACCAACTAACTAACTAAATTGATTAACCAACTAACACAGAAACTAAGATAGCTAATACTGTTTAGGCTTTGACTTCATGTCCTGCTGTTTATTCCAGGATTACATTATTTATTTGAAATAATCCAAAATATTGGAGGGATTTTGAGTAGGACATCCATATATATCTCAGCCGGTCTCCCGAAATCGAAAGCGAAAGAGTTAAAGACATAGGAAAAATGAGACCAAAGCGGTACCACTCACTAATGATTTATTGCCTCTTCTTAGGGGCTATGCAAGGTAGATCAAAGACATGTCCTAAAGAGGTGATTATGATATTACCAGCAGGTAGTAAAGAGGCCTCCTGAAGGGTAATCAGTATCTTAAGGGGATAACAGATTGTTTGGAAAATTGAATTATTTGGAGAGCAGAGTCGATTTCCTCTTCCTCTTGGTGTCTGGGAAGGGCTGCGATTTGTGATTGTGGCACTCCCTGGACTTTTCTCTTACCTTTTTTGTTTATCTACTTTTTTTTTCTTTCATACTTACAAAATTTATTTAATTCTATTTAATTTCACTGATTATTTATTTATTTATTCATAAAACTCGACCAGTCTTCACATCCATAGTCTGCTTAGTCTTCTGATCAGATGTGCAGACTTATGTGACTCTCCATTCAGCCCACAGGTAATTTTGTGGGACAATTGCTGTGTGCCCGCTCCTATGATATTACCTATGGAACAGATAAATAAGTCAGTAATAAAGTCCCCAATATTATATCCCCCCACTATGGAGCCTCTACCTTTTATCTTTCATTGATATAATACCAGGTTTTCTAACACCATGTCTCTTATCAGAGATAAAACTAATGACCCACTCATCAGATTTTTATGTCTTTAAAAACATTATCAGGATTTGCACCCCGGGGACAAAATAAAAGCAAGTCAATAAAAAAAGATAAACAGAACAGTAGTAGGCAATGCAATGCATTGTATCAAATACAAGTATGTATAAAAGTAAACGCGTATTAAGATATACTATTAACACCATAATTTGACGTATGGAAAATCGTAAATGTCCCTTTGTAAGTGATATATATTTTATTTTGAATTATCATGATAAACATTCAATTTACTTCACAGTGAGTTTGCATGGTGGTCAAAATTCCATTTAGGTAATTTACAGAAAAAGATTTTAATTAATATAACACCAGTATATGTGCATTTCTAATATATTAAAAGCTTTCACAAATCGATTGTGCTAATATATTATTCTCAGCCTTCTCCTTTTACATAGTCATCACGGACCTTCTGTTCGTGACACCGCTGAAACCAGTAAATAAATCTAGCCACGTTTTACAAAACGTTTTCATAATGCCAGCATATGGGCCACGCCATGCGAAAAAGTATTTTCGGGCATATACGGACAGCGAAGGCCCAGATCAGCCTGCGCATCCGCGCAGTCTGATCAGGCCCCTCTCTGTCCGCTAACATAATCATTAGATACTATAGACTGTATCAACGGAGAACAAAAGCCCGGGTGAGACTTTGCGCATGCGCTGGTTGATATGCGCATTTTTTGCGCCTTTTTGAAGACACTTTTTTTCGCTTGCCGTGGCCCATATTGCTTTATTATATTTATATTTCTTATTAATTCATTGCAGGTCATTCATGCGAGATTCGGCAAAACAGCTCATATCGTATTCTGTTGTTTTGCGTTACTTACGAACTTGGTGATTACAATAGGGATTTTGTTAGCTGGCCGTGCTACTATACAATCACTTACCAAAGAAGCCTCGGACGAATTCACTTTGTTGACAATGGCTGTGTTATTCGGATCCTACTCTCTGATTGGTGGACTTGGAACTACTTTCTATGTGTCTTATTTCAATGCGTGTTTAGTGTTTGTTTTGTTGATTGTTTTCGTCATCAAGATCTGGCACACCACCGATGACGAACACGAGACTATAGGAAACGTGGAGAAAATGTACCATTCAATCACATGTATACATGGACCCGAAGAAAACTACGAATACAGCTATCTTACCTTTCGATCTGGGGTAGCGCTGTTGTATGGCGTACTTGAAGTAAGTATGTTCGAAGAGAGAAAATCGGTTGATATAAAGAGTTGTTTATCGCATTTTATAGAAAGAAACTACATTTCTAATGTTTTGTTTATGTTCTTGTGCTCGTTATATCATGTCTATGAGATATTTACTTCAGCACAGTCTTGAGTCAACTCACACTAGATTCCTTGTCTAAAAAGAATTTTATGTGCATGTCTAAGCGGCTTCAAGTACAGTCCCCGACACACACGCGCCAAAGGAAATTCTTATATCTATAACAATTAATAACAGTCATAAAGCTTCTTACAAGACCTTTAATACGATGCTAAGATCATAAGCATAGATATATGACACTTTTTACCGTTTTCGAATATCTAGACCTTACAAAATCTTTAATCTGATGCTAAGATCATAAACATGAATATATGACACCTTTATTCTGTTTTCGAATACCTGCATCTTACAAGCTCTTTAATCTGATGCTAAGCTCATAAACATAAATATATGACTCCTGTATCCTATTTTCGAATGCCTGCACCTTACAATATGTTTAATCTGGTGCTAAGATCATGCGAGATCTTAGTACATTGAACTTTTCTGTAGAGCTCTCATTTCTGAAATTGATAGTAAGGAAAACAACTTGTTTTGGCCCACAGCTTGTCTATTTGTGGTGTTGTACAAATCATCTGATGCCGAATATGTTTTTCTCAGGTATTTGTATCCTCAGCCGTGACGTACTGTGACCAGGCCTCATGGCAGAGCCGTATAGCGGCCAAACCTATCCAGGGTGTGTTCGGTTTTCTACTCGGAGGACTCATCTGGTTTGCCATTCCATCAACCATGGCAACTACAACAGGATTGGCTTATTTGGCGCTAAGTACAGAAAATAATACACACTTGTTGACTCACGGTCAAATAGATGAAGGTATAGCATTATTTTACATTCTTTATACCGACGAAATAACGACAAAATTTGTTATAATGACAATTCGACTGTCACGAAACTTTTGCTTAAGAGGTAACAGGTAGTCACAAATTATGCCAGAACGTTGTAATTAATACTTAAAAGAAACAGATGTTTTTGATATTTGTTAGAATCGCCTCAATGAGGCGATTCTAACAAATATCCAAAACATATGTTCTATGAGGAAATAAGAACAAAAAATGATATTTATTATATATCAATATGCTCATTTAGTATACTCTACAACAGCAAATTCATTATAATGACAACGTCTTTGGGAACAAATGCTGTTGTTATAACGAGGTTCATTGTACTGACTACTTATAAGAGACGCAACGCAAGAAAACGAAACGTACCTTCGGACATGTGCACCCAGCGAACAACTGGGCACGTTTTGGATAGCCTTTGACTTTATGTAGTCAAAGAATGCTTTGATCAGACTGCTAGGATGCTGATGTAAGTCTTCGTTGGGCGCACATGTCAGACGGCACGCTATTATGAAAACATGCCTATTCAAATATACTGAAATTTTTACCACCAAAATATGAAAATTTTCAGATAAAAAATTCTGATATTTCTCATATTTCTTCTCATAACATAGATTGTGTGTACTCGTTAGAACCGCCTCGCCGAGGCGGTTCTAACGAATGCCCACAATCTATGTTTTGGAGCAGAAATAAGAAAAATAATGTATACCCCTGTAAACCCCAGTTTTACTATATAAAAGTGGGGTTGAAGGGGTCAAAATTATATAGGTATGTTTTCGTGATGCTTTCTCATGTCGATATTCATTTCTAAATGTCCAAGGCCCCTGCATGTACAAGGTGAACAAAGAGCATTTTCCCATACTGAGCAGAAATACAGACTGACTGATTCTCACTAGACCCATATTATGAAACGTTTCCCCAAAGAAAACCCTTATTAAATGCGCCTCAAGGTGATATCATGTACTTTCGGACATGTATCCTTCCTCTTTCCACATGGAAAAGAGTCTGTTTGATTAAAACATGTTTTTATTTCCATCACGAAAACATGCCTATATAATACTGACCCCCTTAAACCCTACTTTTATATAGTAAAACTGGGGTTTACAGGGGTATACATTATTTTTCTTATTTCTGCTCAAAAACATAGAATGTGGGTACTCGTTAGAACCGCCTCGCCGAGGCGGTTCTAACGAGTACCCACAATCTATGTTTTAAGCAGAAATATGAAAAATATCAGAGCTTTTTATCTGAAAATTTTCAGTTTTTGGAGGTGAAATTTTCTATATATTTGAATAGGCATGTTTTCGTAATGAAATTCTGGAACGCGTTCTAATACAGTAAGTGCTTATACTGTGTGTACAAACAGCGAAAGTTCTAGATAGTACTGCGCGAATATTGTATCACGAAAACATACCTATATAAGTTTGACCCCTTAAACTTACTTTTATATAGTAAAACTGGGGTTTACAGGGGTATACATTAGATTTCTTATTTCTGCTCAAAACATAGATTGTGGGTACTCGTTAGAACCGCCTCGTCGAGGCGGTTCTAACGAGTACCCACAATCTATGTTTTGAGCAGAAATACGAAAAACAATTCAGAATTTTTATCTGATAACTTTCAGTTTTTGTTGGTGAAATTTTGAATAAATTTGAAGAGGCGTGTTTTCGTAATGTCTTTGGAAATAGAGAACACACAAAAGAACCAAATTCAGAAAAAAATGTTATATTAAGTCTCTGCATATGCAGAAATGTAATTTTCGAGGCTGCATACGCCCCTTAGCACCGGCTTAAGCAGTATTCGATTTTCAAAGTAAAATAAATCACAAAAATCCCCATTTACCTATGATGCTGATATTCATTACGAAAACACGCCTTTTCAAATATATAGAATATTTTACCACAAAAAAAAAAAAAAAAAAAAATGAAAATTTTCAGATAAAAAATTCTGATATTTTTCTTATTTCTGCTCAAAACATAGATTGTGGATACTCGTTAGAACCGCCTCGATGAGGCGGTTCTAACGAGTACCCATATTCTATGTTTTTGAGCAGAAATAAGAAAAATAATGTATACCCCTGTAAATCCCAGTTTTACTATATAAAGGTGGGGTTTAAGGGGGTCAAAATTATATAGGTATGTTTTCGTGATGAACACTGAAATGGAATGACCGATTTAAGTGCATTGCATACACAGAGTTACATAAATGTTAAAATTTATCTAGTTAAGAAGAGTTGAGTTCCTTTAAGGAAAAATGCGTATTGATAGACTAATCAGTATAATCGTACCCATTTAATTCCTTTATTAACCCCGGGCACAGCATTTTCTACAATATTGCATGTGCGCCCACAGTATTTTCAGTGCACTCTGAGGGTAGACAAGGATACAAAGCGTCTCTAGGTAGACAACGAAGACTGATCAGCCCGTGCGAATGTACAGGCTGATCTGAGTCTTCGCTGTGCGCATATGGTAGGAAATGCTAAGCCCAGACTCATTTGTGGCTTGTTGCGTTTTAATTTACAGACAACCCTTTTTATACCGACACTCGATACAACGTCTAAATTCGTTATAATGGCAATTTGACTGTCACGAAACCTTGGCTTAAGCGGTAACAATTATTCACAAATTATGCAAGAATATTGTATTTAATGCTTTAAAGAAACACATGTTTTGGATATTTCTTGGAATCGCCTCATTGAGACAGTTCTAACACATATCCAAAACATATATTCCATGAGGAAATAAGAACAAAAACACCTTTCTTACATATCAATCTGGGCCCAGTTGTTCAAAGCTAACTATGTCGTTAGTTAACGATTCGTTAAAATTTACGTCAAATGATATGCAAATATGCTGAAATTGTTTGCTGAAAAAATGTGAGTAGCTTTTGCATCGCAAAAGCTACTCACATTTTTTCAGCAAAAAATATCAGAATATTGTGTATTGAATCCGCTAAAACAGTTAACGAAATGACCCTTAACGAGCTCGTTAAGCTAACGACGCTTTGAACAACTGGGCCCTGCTTATTAAATATTCTGCACAACAGCAAATTCATTTTAGTGGCAACTTCTTTGGGAACAAATATTGTCGTTGTAACGAGGGTTCACTGTATAGTGGGTAGCCAAGGATCCAAAGCGTCTTCAGGCGGCTAGCGCAGACTCTGGTCTGTCTGCGCGGATATGGGTCTTCTAGGGGACGTATGCAGCTTTGCAAACTACATTGCTGAATATGAAAAGACTTAATAAAACCGAGTCTCTGATTTTTGTTCCTTTGCGTGTTCTTTGTTTCTAAAGGCAAACTTATACAATAAAATCTGTCATAGTGACCACCTCTATTAAGCAAGCAACCTGTTTTAAGCAAGCCTGTACTCTGTTCCTGAAAACGGCAATTGCATTAAAACTGTATTAAGCAAGCACCTTACTTAAGCAAGCGTATTTTGATATCCCATGGGTGCTTGCTTAACCTTTGTCATGCAGAATAAATTAAGATACCACACCCACGTCTAATTGTCAGCCAATCAGATTACTTGGTTTACATTTTTTATATTAATTTACACACTTTATGTAAAACACTCCAGATCCAGATCTGTTGGCTGCTTTAGAAGACAACTGATCTGGACCTCCACTGTTTGCAAATGTAGGATATATCCAGGTTCAGCAGGACAGGGGTTAATATAGGTTTGACTGTATGTTTTTTTTTTTTCGCTGGGTGCACATGCGGTTTTGTAGGAAATGCTGTGCCCCGGGTCATTTACCGCTATTAACGTTTTGACATGCAGTGTTGTTTGTATTGATGTTTTACGGCCCAGTCAACCCCAATGGGGTCATGTCGAGCGCGGTCATTTTACCTAACCACACGTTTACTGGACAGGTTTAGTCCTCTAAGCGGTTTACCTGTATTGTGCACATTCTTTCGCCAGAAACTGACAACTGCCCTTCTTGAATAGCGGAAGGGAGAGAATGGCCGTAGAAAATGTTTCATGATTAATCTCCACGAAAGAATGTTGCCGACCTCGGTGGGGGTTGAACCCGCGACCTCCTGGTCTCCAGTCGGACGGCGCATCCAACTGAGCCACCGAGGCCGGCTTTGACATGCAGTATTTTTTGTGTATATTCCCAGGTCTTGTAACGCCACTGATAGCCGAGACTGTCCTTGGTTCAGCAGGTGGGATTCTGGTCCTCACCATGGGTGCAATGGCACTGATGTCTACAGGATCAGGAGAGGTCATGGCTATGTCATCTATAATCGTCTACGATATCTACCAGACTTACATAAAACCGTTCAGGTATTGTTATCTCCTTTGATTTTATATGGATAGCTACAGATAAGTTGGGCTATCCAAGTAATATTTTTCTTTTTTCTCGATGATAACATATGTTGTGAGTACTTATTAGACGCGCCAAGGCGCTTCTAATGAGTACCAACAACACATGTTTTCGTGGAGAAATAAGAAACAATATCTATTTTTTGGCTGAAAAAAGTACCTTATCTGAAGCTATGGTGTACTTTATATTTCCACTGAGCCCGTTCAGGGTTTTTTAGCTCTAGCTGAGGTTGTCTGAGGTAATTGCCTCGAGCCCTTACTCTTGTTTCATCGCAGTGATATACTTATGCCCCCGTCCCCCACCCACGCGCCTTTCGAAGAGTGGTGGAAAGGGCATATAGTTGTCGGAGAGGGGGCAACAAGGTTTGAACACTTTTTCCAGGTGTTTGAATGGGATTTCTTCCGTAGTCACATTTTTTTTGAAGATTTATGTGGCAAAATTGGTTTGTGTGGCTAATTTTGACTATCTTTTCTAGGGCTTGTGTGGCTATCAATAGCCATGTAACTACCATCTGTATCAAAACTAGCCACATTAAACCAAATTGTTACAAAGTTAGTCTGTCCGTCAATCTCCGTCAGCGTCCGAGAGGGCATTAACAATTTGCGTTTACGTTTCTTAATTGATCATACTACCACAGCTTTTTATGCCCTGTCATTTGAAGAATGGTGGAAAGGGCATATAGCATTACCCCTGTCCGTCCGTCCGTCTTCGTCCGCATCTGGTGTTAGCAATTTGCGTTTACGTTTTCACATTACGTAAACATGCCTATTCAAATATACTTTAAATTTACCACAAAAAAAAAAAAAATGAACATTTTCAGATAAATATTCTGATATTTTTCATATTTCTGCTCAAAACACAGGTTGTAGGTACATGTACTCGTTAGAACCGCCTCGGCGAGGCGTTTCTAAAGAGTATCCACAAGCTATGTTTCTGAGCAGAAATAAGCAAAATAATGTATACCCCTGTAAACCCCAGTTTTACTATATAAAAGTGGGGTTTAAGCGGGTCAAAATTATATAGGTATGTTTTCGTGATGAGGCGGGCACAGTTCAAGTTTGATTTATAAATTTTTTGTGATGTTTCAGTGATTGACCTAGGGAGTGTATGCGATCCGAACAATCATTTTGTACCCCAGCAGGCACATGGCGTTTATATAACGTCGTCTCAACGTCGATGCAACGTCATGACGTCATATGTCTGATGCGTACTTTTCTTACAACATTTGAACCTATTGTGAAGATTCGGTACCATTAAAATCGATTTACCCCAGACATCTGCCCGAACTTCACTGAAAGCACATTTCATAAGGAACACATTCTCAAGCTGTGGCTAATTTGACAACGTCAACTACTGTCTTTTCAAATCACTCGCAAAGACATCTTTGCTTGGCGGTTTATTTTAAACGAAACTACATGTATTTTGTTCTGATTGACCATATCTTACCAGAAACAAGTTGTCTTTTCTGTTTCTGTGTTTTGTTCTTAAATATTTACCCTAAAATTAAATTTAATGCCATGGTCTGATGTATGCAATTACTATAGTAAAGATATTTTGTGCCGACCTCGGTGGCTCAGTTGGATGCGCCGTCCGACTGGAGACCAGGAGATCGCGGGTTCAACCCCCGCCCGCAGAGGTCGGCAACATTCTTTCATGGAGATTTGCAAAAACGACTTTCTGAAAGATGTCGAAAACAAAGTAATATCATTTCAGAGCCGGTTTGACAGAAATAGACTGTGTCCTGTGTGGTAAGAGAAAGAAGGATATTGTAAAGCGGAAAAACAAGAACAATGAGAGTAATTCCAGTTGTCGTTGTGAATGCCCGGATGTCTCATATTGTCAACCTTGTAAGGACGACATGAAGGCCAGGAGCGAGATGAAATCTAACGAAATCAAAATGCCGTATGGGTAAGAACCCAGCGGGCACATGGCGTTTATACGACGTCGCGTAAACGTCGATGCAACGTCATGACGTTGCATCGACGTTAATGCGACGTTGTATAAATGTCATGTGCTCGTTGGGAATACTTCGCAAAGTAAAAATTGTCCTTTTTTGCCATATGCGAACCGTAAAGTTCCAGATCAACAAGAGGCGCACTGTGCATACGCGCAGACTGATCGAGGCTCCCATTTTGTCGATGTATTCAAACGTATAAACTGAATCTTTAAGCGGGCAAAGATAACCCAGATCAGACTGTGCGATATCAGGCTGGTTTGAGCTTCATCGCTAGTATAGAAAACCCAGATCAGATTGTGCGAAATTACAGGCTGATCTGGGCCTTCATCACTTGTACATGCGACGAGAAGCCTTATCGCATGTTGCATCACATTTGAGCCCCAACGTCAGAAAACGTCCCCTCGAACATATGCGCCAACGAAGACTCAAATCAGCCTGCGCATCCGCGCAGTCTGATTATAGTTTTCGTTGTCCTTATGTCGAAACTTTGCATGCTTGGCTACCAGAAATGCGGGCGAATGCGCTGGCTGATCTGAATCTTCCCTGTGTGCAGATGTTAATGGTATGTTTTCTGACCTTGTGGCATGTTTGTTTCCCAAGTAGCATTACTTTCTTCCACCATTGTGTGTCAAAGCAATGAAGTTGGTTAGCGCGACTCGACTCGCATGACGCTGCCATCATGACCACTATTCAAAAGCATTTGAGCGGCAGTCTGATAAGAGTCTTCACTGAACCTTTTTTGATAGCCAAGGCTGCAAAATTTCTTCATGTGGCCTACGAAGACTCTGTTCAGACTTAGCAAATGCGCAGGCGGATTTGAGTATTCGTTGGGTGCATATGTCAGAAGGCTCGGTTCCTCAAGTTGAGACTCATTTTTCAAAACAGAAACAATTACATTGTATCTTAAGCTTACAACTATAGAATCTGAACTACAGAACAAACAAGGTACAAAATGACAGGTTCGGTTTGATTGAGCATGTTCATGAAGGAGAATGTAAACATACAATACTACACACGCCCTCTTGTAGCACTTTAGTTGGTGCTCTGTTTCAACATGTCCGAGCTCAGTAGTTACAATGGGGTTGCGCCAGGGCGAAAACGTGTCTTCCGGCATATGCAGACAGCGAAGACCCAGATCAGCATGCGCATCCGCGCAGTCATCAGAGCCTTCCCTGTCCTCAAGCAAAGTCAGTGCATACTACAAAATGTATGGAGAGCAAAGGCACGGGTGATACTTTCACATGCGCAGGATGATCTGAATCCTTCGTATTTGGAACATGTTTGAATGCACGCGGCTCTTAAGATATCAGCACTATATCGAAGTACACGGTGACGTTTTATGGTTTTCACATTGGCAGTCAACGACAGCAGCTAAGATAACAAAATAATAGGGGTCTGTTATTTCTACATTTTATTTTGGTATTTTTTGTTAGATTATTCCGCTTTTAGATAACGTTGTCTTCATTATTTGTATGCTGGTAAATATATGTGGATTGCAGAGGAAGTATCCCAGTAAGCATTCTACATAAATCTATAGCGGGCCGTTACGGCCCGTCAGGGAAGCTGACGGGCCGATAACGGCCCGCAATAGATTTATGTAGAATGCTAGCTGGGATAGGACTTATGGAACGATGCTTTGGTTTTATTTTTCGTCTTCAGTCTTGTAAGTCTGAATTTACAAATCCTAAAGGCGTACGTGCATTAAGGCCCAATTTTGGCCTCTTCTGAACAGATTCTTCTATATATATTTTGTGCTTTTATCCAAGCCAATAATCAAATATAAATGGAAATATGGGTCAGGGTCCCTTGAGGAAAACAATATGAGGTCAAAGTTCAGTCTCAGCTTTGTAATGTATACCGTTTAATATATTTAATTATAAATTGCTGCTGCATGAAAAAAAGGTCAAAACTGAAATGCCAGAATCAAAATGTTTGTGTTTTTGTGTTGAGCTATGCCTTAAGTTTCAGGATTTGGTTTTGATTTGGAGCTATTTTGTCTAAATAAGCATTTATTAGGACTCACGTTTGATACATTCAGCAACAATATGCTATTTCGGAAATTTCTGGCAACTTCTAACACTTGGCTGGTATAGAGCTCACACAAATACCAACGCGATATTGATATACAGTCGAACCTCAATGGCTCGAACATCTTTGGGACCATGGAAATTCGTTCGAAACATGGGTAGTTCGAGCCACTGAGGGTTAGTCATGGCACCAGTTCAGAAAGCAAATAGCGATAATTAAGGGTAATCTTTTCGATTTACTACACAACGATTGTATGTTGTGTGTACTCATTAGAATCGCCTCGATGAAGCGATTCTAATGAGAACAAACAACATACAATTGCACGATAAAATAAGAAAAAAATCCTAAATATTTGTTTTCTTGAGCTATTGGAAGAATTTTGTAGGGACTGGAAAAAGAGTTCGAATCATCCATGGTAAACGAGCCATCCATGTTCGAGCCATTGAGGTTATACTGTATGATGTAGATCTTGTCACCAGCTACAGCATTTTTCAATATGTTTTTGGTATTCAGGTATGCTCTTTACTAGACAAAAGTTGCAAGTTGTTGAAAATGCTGAAAATGGCATTTTTTGCATCTGCTTCTTAACATTATATGTTTATTTTTAGCTCAAAAAGGGGCCGTTCAGAAAAAAGGAGTACCCAAACCGTAGACTACATCCATTTTACTAAATGTTTACAGGGAAAGGCAAGTGATTAACAGACTGATTTTTCATTAAATTTTAAGCAATGCACGTCCTCCTTTATATTAATTCCAGGTGCCCCACCCACGGAAGATACCGTGAGTACCAAGACAGCTTGATAGGGTTTAAGGACTGGACAATCGTCATGGTTACCATAGCTATAATTCCGCTCGGGCTGGTCGTGTTTGAGACAGGGATCGATCTTAACTGGATATTTTACAGCGGGGCTATTGTTACTATCCCTTGTTTCCCAGCTGTTATACTGTCAATCATCTGGGTGAAAGCGACAGGAAAGGGGTTGATTTCAGGTAATATATGATCCTTAACTGCATGTCGAGCCGGGTTCCATAGCACAGTCGGTAGCTCGTCTGACTGTATATCCAGGGGTCGCGAGTTCGAATCACAGTTCGGCCACATGATTTTCGTAGCATTACGAAAACACGCCTATTCAAATATATAGAAAATTTCACCTCCAAAAAACTGAAAATTTTCAGACAAAAAACTCTGATATTTTTCATATTTCTGCTTAAAACATACATTGTGGGTACTCATTAGAACCACCTCCACGAGGCAGTTCTAACGAGTACCCACAATCTATGTTTTGAGCACAAATAAGAAACATAATGTTTACCCCTGTAAACCCCAGTTTTACTATATAAAAGTGGGGTTTAAGGAGGTCAAAATTATATAGACATGTTTTCGTGATGGAGAATGATCATGAAATAATTTCTACTGCCATTTTTCCGTTTCAGCTGATTTAAGAAGGACAGTTGTAAGTTACTGACGAAAGTATATGCGCAAGTACTGGTTAACCGGTATGAGGAGTAAGCCTGTCTAGGAACAGTGTAGGTCAACTATATGCGCTCGACATGACCCTAATCGGCCGTAAAACCTAAACTCAAAGCAGTTGCATGTCATGTTTCTTTAGTTTCCATAATATTATGTATTTTTATGGAGGGCCGCTTAGTTGAATGGCTATGGGAACTAAAAGTGTTACCCGCTCAAAATATTGTATTAAATGTAAATACAGCGACTCTCGTTATTTCGCCATCGCTTATCTCGAATAAACGCATATCTCGAAGTGAAAATCTGGTCCCTGTTTTAACAACAGGTAATAAATTATTGTGGAAAAGAGGAAAAAATTGCTCTAATTTCTCCTTTTTTCCACAATTTTTTCAATGCATCTCTAACTTCAAGAGTCAAAATACATATTAGTTTGTGAAATGTGGTTCTTCGATTTATTTTTTGTCTCAATTCTGCAAATCTGATATATCGAAGTGTGGATATCTCGAAGTATTTCAGAGAGTCACTTGGATTTCTAGATAACGAGAGTCGACTGTAATTAAAAAAAAATAAATTAAAATAAACAATGCGAGAAAACTGTGCCATAGTAACCCTTATATTTAGGTCAGACATGGTTGAGCAAACAGTCTAGAACCAGATCAGACAACACAGAACGCTGATCTGGGTTTACACTGTTTGCCACTCATCGAGCAATTGTAGACTCGTCAATAGGTAGCAAAACTGACTTGATCCCATTCGTGATTTCTGGAAAATTTATATGAGGATCACGAGGCCTAATTGGCCGAAACTAACAAAACTGGTCCTGAAAACATGGACACTCGAGGAATTTTCAGCTATTTGTTTTGGTTTGTAGGACTGAAATGGCTAATTGAATCGGGTCATAGCAGTTCCTACAAGATAGCATATACGCCCAGCGAAGACTCAGATCAGTCTGCTCCTCGCAGGCTGATCAGAGCAGAGCTTTTGCTGTCCGCCTGAAGGCGCTTTAGACCCTTAGAGAGCGCCCTGCGAAGATTCAGACAGTGGGGATGCGCAAGCTGATCTGAGTCTTTTCTGGGCACAATCTTGTAGGAAATGCTGTGCCCCAGCTCAATTAACTTTTGCTTTCCTTATCAGGTGGGATAGCGGGCCTTATTTGTGGAATTACTGCTACGTTAACAGCAGCCACGATGTACGAAGGTGGCCTTAACAAGTTTCTCCAGAACACAGTACAGAACTACGCCATCTTAGCTGGCACATGCAGTAGTTTTGCTGCAAGTCTGCTAGGCTGTATAGTCGTCTCTCTCCTCACAAATGATATCAAGACTGTCGATGACGAAAATATGGAATGGCAGAAGATGTATGACATTGAAAATCCTCTTAATCCTTGGGAAAACAATTACAGAGACGAACTTAAGGGTCTCGTGTATGACGGCAAACCTACCTTCGAACAGATGGCTCGCACTTTTAGAAAAGCCCAGCTTGTTGCGTATATAGGTGGCGCAACATGTATTGTTGTTTTCGCTTTAATATTTCCTGGTGTTATGGCGATGTTTCCCAAGATGGATCTTACGCAGTTTTCATTTTGGATTTGGGGAACTCAACTTTTTGCTGTTATTATGGCTTTGATTGTGGTAATAGCACCACTAAGCGAAGAAATCTACAAAATTATGAAGGAATATAAAAAGTCCAGCAATAAAATGAATGGAGGAACTTATGGTAATTTGGAAACTATTATGTTGGACAAAGTACAAGACAATGACAAAACACCTGTAACCAACGTGTAAGGCAGTTACAAATGGTCATCATAATGCTGTTACTAGCTGTGGTCCGAATTCTATCTACTTTTCATAGCTTAGTTGTTTTAAGCGGGGATTACACTCTATAAAAGAAATAATTTGCACCCCTCCCCACCCAGGGAGCAGATTTTTTTCTTTTAACCTATTGTAGACTGAATATTCTATCACACTATTATATGGGAAGAGTTCAATTTCAATTTGAGGTACATCTGACTATGAGCTTTAGATATTCCTAATATTTGAAAACAGTTAAGATCCTGATCAGACACCACATTCTGCGGCATCAGATCTGGGTCTGCACTGTTTGCCTATTACCCGTTTAGGGGTCTCCAGACTACAATGGGTTAAAGGACACCTATTTACAGAAGGGGGTCGGTCAGCAGGAAAGTAACTAGGAAGTCACTCTTGAAGAAAAATGCAGGCACATTCAGTCCTCATACCTAACAGAAGTTTATCTATTATTAGAAGAAAACAATGTTTGGGTGAATGAATTTCACAGAAAGAGAGCGCTCTAAGATGAAAGTTTTTGCGTCTATTTCTAAAAGAGACCACTGCAGAAAAGAACGTGTATCGTATATGGGAAGCACAGCACCGTTGTTGAAACAAACAAGGATGTTACATAACTTACAGTATACACAGTACCTGTCCTTTAGTGATGTCCTGGGCCCAGTTGTTCAAAGCGTCGTTAGCTTAACGAGCTCGTTAAGGGTCAAAATGTTAACTGTTCTTGTAAGTACAATATCTAATTCACATGTATTTTGCTGAAAAAATGTGAGTAGCTTTTGCAAATGCAAAAAACTACTCACATTTTTTCAACAATAATATTAGCATATATGCCATATGTAATGATCAAAGTTTAAACGATACGTTAACTAACGACATCATTAGTTTTGAACAACTGGGCCCTGAAGTATTCATTCTTTACCAGGACTATACTATAATGGACTTGTCTACCTCAAAATGTACAGAGGAGTTTAAGGTCCTCCTTTGGACTCTTAAATCAGAGATATGCTAATAATATGCATTAGTATATCTCTGATGAATTGCTTGTAAATAGTTTTAATGGCACATCCAAACTTTTTTAACAATTGCTAAATTCGTAATTTAGCCACTCATCAATTGATTGACTCAGTATCGAGAATAAGTTAGACAAACCTCTTTTCAAGGGTGACTAATCTTATAGGCAAGATTAACTCACATGTGGAGCTGTATCCTTTGAAACGGGAGACAAGAAGTGTCAGGTTAATGTGATTTCCCTTTGAGATGTATCCATTGATCTTAAGGGGAATAGATGCACCCTAATGTATCGAGTCCCCTTCAGCGATCCTTAATTGCCCAGTTACCCCTTTATAGTTGGAATTTATTTGAAAATAATCCAATTTTGTCTATCTTCATACTGATTCAACTAGAGTATTTTTGTTCTTGCCACATTAATTAGTATTTTTCTGGTTGAAAACAATAAACGAACTTCTTAGAATATCAAGTAGCAAACAAATATTACCGCTGAAATATCTACGAGAACAGCTTTAAGCCTCATGCAAGAAAAGAATAACTACTGACACTCCATCAAAGTTAGTCATTAGGGCTTGGAGGCCTAGTGGGTAGTACCCTCAACTTACAAAAGAAAGGTCGTGGTTTTTAAACCACGCTCAGGTTCCGAGATTATAAAACTTTTTTCATGCTCAACTCAACAGAGCATGAAATTTCGCTTGGTCATAAAGATAAAAATACCAACTGTTAAAACTTTTTTCATGCTCAGCTGAGTTGAGCATGAAAAATGTTTTTTAACCTCGGGGCCGGGTAAAGAAATTTTAAGACCATTAATACACCTAGCTCATACTCGACGTGCCCTGGGTTGAGTAGAAAGTGAACAGTGAAGCACTTTATGACAGACTGGGGCACTAGTGTGTACGGGTGATCCGTGAAAGGCTGCACAAACACATGTCATCACGAAAACATGCCTATATAATATTGACCCCCTTAAACCCCACTTTTATATAGTAAAACTGGGATTTATAGGGGTATACATTATTTTTCTTATTTCTGCTCAAAAACATAGTTTGTGGGTACTCGTTAGAACCGCCTCAACGAGACGGTTCTAACGAGTGCCAACAATCTATGTTTTGAGCAGAAATAAGAAAAATATCAGAGTTTTTTATCTGAAAATTTTCAGTTTTTGGAGGTGAAATTTTCTATATATTTGAATAGGCGTGTTTTCGTAATGACATAATACATTTGCCGCTGCCACCATGCGGCTCGGGTCCTGGTAGCGATACGTATAAATCTGCACAACAACAACAATCATTCTGTTTGTCAGCTGTAGTATTGTTATTTTTTTAATAATATTTTCGACACGGGCTTGAAATAATATAATGAAAAGTAATTGGACCAGAAACCAACCCCGTTATTAAAGATGGCATTTTTGAGACCCTGCAAGGGGTTTTGGGGAACAGGGGAATAAGGACATTTTCACAAGGGAACAGGGGAACAAATGCATAAAAAAATAAGGGGAACAGGAAAACACAGGTAATTCTAGGGACGAAGAACATAGAATATCAAGATTTTGTATTGGGGAACAAGGGAACAAGACCAAAAATTTCGAGGGGAACAAGGGAACAAGTACCCCCTGGGAAGGCCTAGGTTTTGTTTTGTTGGACTGTTGTGTTTGGTCCAATAATGATTCCGTATCTTAAGGCAATTAGCGTTTGTACAAGGTCGATTGTATGGAATCTGTAACAGACAAAATGGCACTGTAAGTTATTTTGGTCCTCATACATCCCTTTATAAGCTGCCTGTATTCTAAACGTTTCACTTCGTTCATATACATATACATGCACCATAGATAAAACGCATACGGTACACAAGTCTACCCAAATTAAACAAAAGTTCGATAAATCGCTTTGAGCGAAAGAGTAGACCTACAGGTAGTGGTTGCGCTTATGTGCAATGAATGTAGTCGAATGTAAAATTATGATAGAGCGTCTATACAGGACGCGTTGTTGACGTTATCAAATCTTAACTTCAACGTGAGAAAATGTACTTTCTCACAGTCATATGCAGGTTTACAAGAGTCTTCGCTGGACGCATCGCCCAGCGAAGACACTTGAAAACCTGCGCATGTGTGTTATCGGATCAGTTTTTTGCTGGCCTTTGACCTCTGGATATCTACAAGACTTCAATGAGCCTGCGTGATCGCTCTGTGGATATTCATTAATCCAAGGCTATGCAGACAGACAGCGAAACTACGGCTGCACGGACATGCATGCTGTTCGGAGTATTTACTGGGCACACCTGTTACAAGGTATATTTTCTCACGTTGCTAATTTTTCTTGTTTAAACTTTGTTGTTGGTCTGTAATGTACAGTGAAGTTCATCTCATTGCCAGCATGGGTGAAGTGATCATGCGAGCTGCAAGGTAATACATCGCCATAGCAATTATTTGTTTATGTATTAAAGTTACCGTTGCAAAAATGTCTGGAATGAAAAAAACAATCCTAAACCAGATCTTGATAATATCAATGGACAGATAACAATCCTAAAGCAGGTCTTGATAATATCAATGCATATAGCAAGTTTGGTTAAAAGGCCTTGTTATTTACTCAAGTTATCATCCAGAAATGAAAATATGGAAGTGTCTCGGGCAGATAACTCCGTAAAAAATTGACGAAATTTCCCCATTGCATATAGCAAGTTTGATGAAAATCCCTTGTTATTTACTCAAGTTATCATCCGGAAACGAAAATATAGGCGTGTCTCGGGCAGATAACTCCGTAAAAATTTGACGAAATTTGCCTATTAGCAATCCCAAATCAGATCTCCTTAATGTAAATGCATGTAGCAAGTTTGGTGAAAATCCCTTGTTATTTACTCAAGTTATAATCCGGAAACGAAAATATGGGCGTGTCTCGGGCAGATAACTCCGTCAAAACTTGACGAAATTCGCCCATTAGCAATCCCAAACCAGATTTCCTTAATGTCAATGCATATAGCAAGTTTGGTGAAAATCCCTTGTTATTTACTCCAGTTATAGTCGGGAAACGAAAATATGGGCAGATAACTCCGTCAAAAATTGACGAAATTTGCCCATTAGCAATCCAAAACCAGATCTCCACAATATCAATGCATATACCAAGTTTGGTGAAAATCCATCGATGTTTACTCAAGTTATCATCCGGAAACGAAAAAACGGACGGACGTACGACGGACGGACGGACAGACGGACGGACTCACGGACGACCAACGTGAAACCATAATACCCCGCCACTATTGTGTGGCGGGGTATAAAAATACGTGGGCCCAGCCAACACTCATATTCGCTTTTTCATGTGGACTGCGTAGACTCGAATTAGACTGCACGTATCGTGCAGTCTAATTCGAGTCTACACTGTCCACATTAAAAACCTTTGATCAAAAACTATTTACAGCCCAAAGCGAAGAATTTGATGAGACTATGCGGGTGCACAAGCTGATCTAAGTCTTCGATTGGAGCACATGTTTTGAAGTATGGTTTCTGATTTACGGATATAACAGCAGATTCAACAAGGCACACAGATATCAGAGCATAGCGGAGTCTGTTTTTACTTTGTAAATTCCAAATAACAACTGTATCGTCTTTTCCCTAAACATGTGGACACCTTTGCACTTGACCAGGCTTGTCCTAAAATTGAACAATAAAAATCTGGAAACAAAGAACACATTTCATATAGAAAACGGATTTTTCGGTTTTATTGAGACCATTCATTTGCTGTAAGACTGTTTTACTACTTGTTGAATAAAATCTCTTAAGGGCGCCCTGGGAAAGAACACATAACAGCGAAACTCGGAGTCCCAGATTGTATGGAACTCTTCTTGTGATAGCACTGTACTTAGCAGGACTGCATGTGCGCCTAAGCACTGGCTTAAACGGAGCTCTATTTTGTCAAAACACTATAATGGGTTCAATGATCCCAAAGAAAATAAAAAGTCAAACAAAACTGCAATTTGAAAATACGGGTAGACTTTCTATAGCCACTACAAGGCATTTCAAACCCGCGGCAACGGTCAAATAAAATTAATAAAGATTGCCTTTGGAAACAAAGATGAAATATATAAAAATTAGTGGAAAACAGTCTTGACCCTGATCAGACGTCGCGTTCTGATCTTGGTCTACACTTTTTGCACAGACACGCTTGTCTGAATATTAAGGGTAAATAGTGACGTAGCCAGAATGTAATTATTTTTACGCACATTTTGGAAAAATCTTCATAAAGTATGCCTAGACACGCTCCAACATGGAGGCTACTATTAAAGGAAAGAATTTGCTCCCTCTGGGAGCAAATTCTTTCCTTTAAGAGCAGCCTCTATGGTAAAGAAGCCCCTATGGGCTTTAATTATAAGGTCACTTTATTGTAATTACCTTTCTTACGCATGCTACGTACATGCTTAATATCCGTAATTAGCGCTACGCATATGGTAAATACGTTAGTCCACTGTGCCCAACCATTGTGTGTTCACATTAAACATATATAAAATATTTTGGAAATAGTTATAAAAATTGGTTCAAAAAATAACATCTTTGGAGCCTTTTAACAGATGGCGAATTAGTTTTGAAGCAGTCTGCACCCGCTGCTGGAACTAAAAGGGCATCATTTATTTCTTTCTAGTTTTATAGTTTTGTATTTGTGGATTTGAATTTACATTGTAACATGTATACTGGACTATTTGTATGTTGTTATATTTTAGAAAACAATGTATATTATGGTCATGTTGTTCTTGTTCTCTTACGCCATATCCTACCCGGAAGCCTATATACAGTCGACTCTCGTTATCTAGAATTCCAAGGGAGTCTCTGAAATACTTCGAGATATCCGTACCTCGACATATCAGATTTGCTGAGTTCAGGAAAATATAATTCACTTAACCACATTTAATAAATATATCTGAATTGGACTCTTGAAGTTAGAGATATATTGAAAATATTGTGGAAAAGAGGAGAAGTTGCTCCTTTGGAACAATTTCTCCTCTTTTCCACAATATTTTTTTCCTGTTGTTAGATTTTCATGTTTAGGCAGGGACCAGATTTTCACTTCGAGATAAGCGGTTATTCGAAATAAGCGAGTTCGAGATAGCGAGAGTCAACTGTACATAGATCTTACTGTTGTTTAAAGTGAGACACATTAAGAAAATATAAATCAAACAAGCAAATTCAGAGAATGTAAAAAAGTGGGAAAAGTTTTATTCAAAATTATGCACATGCACAGCTTCAGACCATGACAAAACATCTGTAAAGTTTCATAAAAAAAAGGAAAAAAGAAAATCGGCCTTTAAATGTGAGAGGAGTTGCGCACACGACGTATCTACTATCAGAGGTCGGGACCACACATTACGGAATTCGGAAAACCTAATACAGCCGAACCTCAATGGCTCGAACATCTTTGGGACCATGGAAATTCGTTCGAAACATGGGTAGTTCGAGCCACTGAGGGTTAGTCATGGCACCAGTTCAGGAAGCAAATAGCGATAATTTAGGGAAATCTTTTCGATTTTCTACAATGATTGTATGTTGTGTGTACTCATTAGAATCGCCTCGATGAGGCGATTCTAATGAGTACACACAACATACAATTGCATGATAAAATAAGAAAAACATCCTAAATATTTGTTTTCTTGAGCTATTGGAAGAATTTTGTAGGGACTGAAAAAAGAGTTCGAATCATCCACGGTAAACGAGCCATCCGTGTTCGAGGCATTGAGGTTATACTGTACTATGTCCACTCAAATTTTGTTCGAAAAGGTGGGAGGCAATAACAGTGACGTACATCTGCATAGCCAGTTACCTTAGTTACTAGGAGTAACCATTAGAACAATACGTTGACACTGACTGACTTAATAGTGACGATGGGCTGACGACGTACACATTACAATAATATTAACCATTTTTCCCCAGAGGGGGCATGGTTAGATTAAGAAAGTAATTCGCTAACAAAAAGAAAAAAATCCTTCGGTTGGTATAGCAGTAGCCAATAAAAGGACAATCAAGGTATCCAAGCCCTTAAGGGAACTGAGTAGGCCCTACATCTGATTCTGATGCCGAGATGGCTTTCCTTTAACTATTTCAACCCTGAGTTTCTGAAGTGGAATCGTCAATCTCTGTCCACAAATGCAAACAGGGGTTTCAGTCTGAAACCAAAAACAGAATGACAAACAGTGCAGATCCTGATGAGATGGCTCGTTTCGCACCAACGCATCAGGATCTGCACTGTTTACGCAGGTATCTGTTTTGCTCTGCCGGGTTGAAAGGGATAACAGTCAATTCTGGCCCCGAGGTTATAAAACTTTTTTCATGCTCAACTCAACTGGGCATGAAATTTTCATGCCAATTAATCTCAAATTAATAACAATGCCAAATTCTTTCTTGCTAAATATAGCTGAGCATGAAAATTTCTCTGCTAATAAATATGAAAATGCCAACTATTATTGGCATTTTCATATTTGATAGCAGAGAAAATTTCATGCTCAGCTGAGTTGAGCATGAAAAAAGTTTTATAACCTCGGGGCCTTGAGCGTCGAGAGCGAGGTTATAGGTCCCCTATTAAATCGGTTAGCCCCAGATATGAAAGAAGTAAAATTACCTACCCTCAAGGATTCCTTTAGACTTGTTAAAAGTTTCTGGTCCCGATAAAAATTCACCCAAGAGTTCTAAATGAATTAGCTAAAATACTCGAATAATTAATCGCTCATATGATCCAAAAATCTCTTACTTTTGGTGAATTCCTTAAATAGTGTTCTTTAGCAAACATATTTCTACTCTTTAAGAAAGTTGATAAAGCCCTGACTGGGAATTATACGCCTTTTGTACTTACAAACACCCCATGCAAGCGTTTGGAGCACATTATGTGTTCAAAGATTATGTGTCATTTGGCCAAGCAGAAACTATTTTCTTGCACACAAGATAACGAAACCCTTCATTTTATCCTAGGATAATAATTCTTTTCTCATATACTCATGCACATGGGGTAGAGAAATCCCTGTGCTTTTTGTTGTCAGCGGCACATAGAATTCATCATTGATGTTCAGTGGGAACAGAAAAATCTCAACCCGAGGGTCCAACGTTCCAGAGGGACACGAGGCTTGCCGAGTTTTTTTCCACTGGAGCGGTAAACCCGAGGGTTGGCATTTCCTGTCGTCACTGAAAATCAATGATCGATTCTTTCTCTCACATGCCATCAAGAAAGCAGTGTCCTCTACTCTCGTTTCTCACACGGAAATGCCGGAACAAAATGGCAAAAATAAAAAAAAAATCAACAAAACCAACTTATTTTGTTACCAAACGGTTCCCTTTATTTCAGCTAAGACAATGCATACTCACACTGGATGTTTTCGTTAACAAATCAAGACATTACAAGCGTTTGAAAATTTGAATCGCCTTTTCACAACCTAATGCCGCAAACATAGAAACCCGACGTCATTCTTTAATAATTTGGAACATCATGATGTCAACGTCGGGTGTGGGCTATCCCGTATTTAGCAACGCTTTTCTCACATACCCATGTACAGTCGACTCTCGTTATCTCGAATTCCAAGGGACTCTCTGAAATGCTTCGAGATATCCGTACCTCGACATATCAGAGTTGCAGAATTGAGGAAAAAAATAATTCGGACAACCACAATTAACAAATATATGTGTAACTGGACTCTTGAGATATAGTAAAAATATTGTGGAAAAGAGGAGAAATTGCTCCTTAGGAGCAATTTCTCCTCTTTTCCACAATATTTTTACTTGTTGTTAGATTTTCATGTTTCGGCAGGGACCAGATTTTCACTTCGAGAGAAGCGGTTATTCGAGATAAGCGAGGTCGAGATAAGAGTCAACTGTATATGGGGTTGAGAAATCCCTGTGTTTTCTTGTCAGCGGCAAACTCGATCCTACATTGGTTCCCATGTGGGATAAGCGTGGCTATATACGAGGTAGTTCACACGCGACGTTGTGGTCACTACGTGTCAAATTGTAATCGGTTTCTATGTTTGCGGCGTAAGGCTGTGAAACGGCGATTTCAAATTTCCAAACGTTTGTAACCGTTACGCTTACGGCACAACAGCTTTTAGCTTCCCAGAGGTCGGCGACGGTGTCGACAGTTAGTGGATTGATCACCATCAACAGCGCCGATGTTGGCAACCGAGTGGTCGTTCACGGAGGAGTCACTCTATATAGTGACGTACGTTATCGTAATAACAGTAACTTCTTTATTTGTGAACAAAATCACTAAGTGTGAGTATGCATTGTCTTACTTTAAATAAAAGGAACATTCTGGTAAAAAATTAGTTCGTTTTGTTGAAAGTTTAATTTTAGCTATTTTGTCCGGCATTTCTGTGTGAAAAGCGAGATAAGAGGGCACTGGTTTCTTGATGGCATGTGAGAAAAAGATGGATGCTATTCATTCCACATGGGCACCGATATGGGGTCGATTTTGCCGCTGACAAGAAACCACAGGGATTTCTCGAAATATATGTATGGGTATGTGAGAAAAAACAATCCCTTAACGGTACCCATGTGTGTGAGAAAAAGATGGATGCTATTCATTCCACATGGGCACCGATATGGGGTCGATTTTGCCGCTGACAAGAAACCACAGGGATTTCTCGAAATATATGTATGGGTATGTGAGAAAAAACAATCCCTTAACGGTACCCATGTGGGATGAGCGTTGCTATCACATAATTCGAGAATTCGCACGTGTTTCATGTGCACTGGTTTGTAAAGGTCGTCATGTATGCCATCGATAAGTACTTGAACGTAATGACGTCACTAAACGTCACAATAATGTTATCACAACATGGCGGATGTCAGCAAATCAAAATAACTGCATTATGAAAAATCTACGTTCAGAAACGAAAGGTTTGCAAGAAAAAGAATATTTCATGGGTGTTAGAGGTAGATAGAAACTTCCGTTCCTCGTGGTCATAGTCTGGCATCACAGTGATGTCAGACAGTGACTCTCGGGACGGATATAATCTGCTTTTCGACAATACCATAGTTGCAAAACTCAGCTTGTAACAGTCATAAATGACTGGGCTAACGTATTGGACAATGGAGGTGAAATTTATACATTTATCTGACTTTTGAAACGGCTTTTGATAACCCTCCACTTTAACCTGCTGCCAATAAATCAAGTCCTGCAACATTTCAAAACATTTGCTTATATTTTACAGATTAAATATTTACCTTTTCATTCTAAAGTGTCTCCTTCATTAAAACAAACAAACATTATTAACCAATTTGGGCCTGGCGTCCAGTAAAAGAGACATTGACAAACAATGTAGACCCAGATTGTTTAATACGGGAATTTCTATAAAACATGGTGATAATACAAAGTAGCCAGACACCCCTTCTTTTGCAAATGGACCGGTCCAAAGAGTTATGGTAGAAGTATCCACACGACATAGGTGAGTTAAATGTTACCTGATAATTAAGTCAACAATACGCTGAAGCTTAAGGTGCCTCGATGCACTATGTAGGTTTTCAGTTAACATGCCAAAACCTACAAAATGGCATATGCGCCCAGCGAAGACTCAGATCAGCCTGGGCAGCCATTTTGTAGGGTTTTTTTATGCGCTGATTCAATTATAGTAGTGAGACTCTGAGCGTTGACACGTCTTATGAAATTCATTCACCGAGGGCACATGTGCAACAAAGCGATTAACCTCTAGACCAGGTGTAATACTTTATATTGGTTAGATATACAAAGATTTCTGTGCACCAATCCCTTCTGAAAAGAGTGTCATCTCTAAAAAAAAAAAAAAAAAAAAAAAAAAAAAAAAAAAAAATATGTTCCCAAGAGCCAAAACAATTCTAACATATTTCTCTACCTTGAAAGTGTACCAGGTCTCCATAACTTGTGCCACACTTGTTCTGTTGACCGATGCTATTTCACTATCAATGATAAGTTAAAAACTGTTGATCTGAGCCTACAGTATTTGACCAGACTTCCTTTTCCTGTTTGGGTAAATACGGAAGTCCTCACAGAGTATGCGCAGTTCGTCTAGGCTATTTTAGAACAGAAAACGGCACATGTTCAGGCCGATCTGGGCCTTATTTGTCTGCACAGATATCAGGACATAACTGACCAGCCATAGACTGGCTCCAGTCTCCAGTGACTAAATATTTATTCTTATAATCCTGTTTAATAATCCACTATAATAAAACCAAACTAATATCATGACTACAAAAGCTGGTCACTAGTGACAGTCATGATATTCTTTTTTATCTTAGTGGATTATCAAACCGGATTATGAGAATAAATATATTTAGTCATTGGAGACTGGAGCCAGTCTAACCAGCACAGTACAAATGGGTTACTTTTGGTTACACATGAGGAGACTGAGAAGACTCGCAGGTCGTTCGATTATGTTTTGATTGGCATTTTTTCACATCACGAAAACACGCCCGTATAATTTTGACCCCGTAAAACCGAACTTTTATATAGTAAAACTGGCGTTTACAGGGGTATACATTATTTTTCTTATTTTGCTACAAAACATAGATTGTGGGTACTTGTTAGAACCGCCTCGCCGAGGCAGTTCTAACGAGTACCCACAATCTATGTTTTGAGCAGGAATATGAAAAATATCAGAATTTTTATCTGAAAATTTTCCTTTTTTGGTGGAAAAATTTTCAATATAATTGAATAGGCGTGTTTCGTAATGACAACCGAAAAACACTCTGAACAGAAGCTCTTTTTGGTATGAAGTTTGATAGCTTGTTTTTGTTGTAAACATGCATCAGGCATACTGATAACTTTTAAATGTTGCCTTTAGATCACAAGTAACCCTTTCGACCCCGATTTATGGAATAGAGTTTATTTGGTTGTTTTGATCGATTACGGAGAAATAATTCACTAGTGTTCTAAGGCTTGCGCGTAAAAAAACGAGTGAGTGAAGC
Organism: Anodontia alba; assembly: GCA_964016985.1. NCBI lineage: Eukaryota > Metazoa > Mollusca > Bivalvia > Lucinida > Lucinidae > Anodontia > Anodontia alba. The sequence goes on along the minus strand of OZ024826.1, from coordinate 31,902,625 downwards.
GAACGAGTTTTTTTTTACTAGCAAACCTTAGAACGCGAGTGAATTATTTCTCCGTAATCGATCAAAACAACCAAATAAACTGTTTATTACATTTTCATCCATGTTTTGCCTTTGAATTTTTACATTCAGCCGTTATGATTTCCTACCAAAATAGTTCCAGTCAGTGCACGAATTCCAAGAGGCGTGGTTTAGTTTGAAAATCAGTCGCCATCTTGTTTTCACTTTAATGCAAAAATCATCCTGTGCTTGAAATACAGACATAAAAATGTCACGAAAGTTGAACTGGATTATCAAGAAAATCATACTATATATTTGTTTTGCAGGTCTTATCTCAAAACGTCAGCTGGACGTGAAAATTGTAGTCTGATTTCCATGATTTTATCTGATTTTTCCGCGAAACTTCAACTATTGTTATTGTTGTTAGCAACCACGGCAGCAACGTCGCCTAGCAATTATGACGTCCAAACGTTCGAAATGAAATAATTCACTCGGTGAATTATAGATTATAATTCACTGATAAATCTCAGTAAATCACTGCTGAAAATGTAATAAATGGATTTTCTATCACTGAATTCGGACATGTCCATTGTTGCAAAAAGGAATGTCAGTCAAAAATCAAAACAGAACGGCAAACAGCGTAGATACCGATGAGAGCCATCTCATCAGGATCTAAACTGTTTGAACTTGTGTTTGTTTGGGCCTGCAGGGCTGACGGGGTTGACAGATCAATGCTCTTACAATGATGGGCTGAAACGAAATTAAACACGGAAAATGCTCCTTAAGATAAAATAAAAACCTACAATACCATTTTAGAGAAATTTGCAGTGCGAACACGATACAATTTGTCATGGATATATTTCCTTGGCTCAAAACTTAAAATTATATCAAGAAAAGTCAAGGGGGAAATATTGCAATTCGTGTTTTCACCTGTACATGTTACAGAAACGTTTGGTATGGTTCTGTATTACCATTTATAGTGGGTAATAAAACCCTTTGAAAAACAATTTCCACTGATACTTAGTTCATACCCAGTGAATATAATGCTTCAGTGAACTCGTACATACGGTAGAATTTCGTGCAAATTAACAAATACAATGAATATACATGGATATCTGTTCTGAGGATTATTTCTGATTAAGCTCATATTATAAAAGCTAAAGGTAATTTGTTATCAGAATTCCGCGTTCAGTGAAGAGCAAAAAAATTAGTTGTATGTGTTTTACTGCATATATAATAAGGTCAACTGTCAGTCACATGGTACATTTGTACAGCGGTGGCTTGAAGCTTTTGTACGCCTTTTCAACAGTATTTCGCTGTTGTTATATGCTGTATGCGACTAGCTAATGTCTAGATCAGCCAACAGCTACGCATCTCGCAGTTAGGTCAGGGCCTGCCGTATGTTCGTCTATAGTATAATTTGTCTACAACAGTCATTACATTACGAAAACACGCCTATTCAAATATATTGAGAATTTCACAACCAAAAAAGGAAAATTTTCAGATAAAAACTTCTGATATTTTTCATATTTCTGCTCAAAACATAGATTGTGGGTACTCGTTAGAACACACAATCTATGCTTTTTAGCAAAATAAACAAAATAATGTGTACCCCTGTAATTCCCAGTTTTACTATATAAAAGTGGGGTTTAAGGTGGTCAAAGATATAGGCGTGTTTATATGATGGTTCTGTAAGCAGGAAACAAAGGCCTGATCAGACTACGAAAATGCGCAGTCTGGTCTGGGCCTTCCTTGCACATCATGACATAAGGGCCCAGCTCTTACGTTTCACATAAAGTATGTTTTACATACCACTGAAATTATTAACCCATTTATGCCGAATGAACTCTTCCACCCTAACTCTTTGGACAGGTCCATTTCCAATAAAAGGGGTGTCTGGTTAGTTTTATAAACACCATGATTTATAGAAAGTCCTGTATTTAATGCGGACAGAATAGACCATGATCAGACGCCGCGTTCTGTGGCGTCTGATCTGGGTTTATACTGTTTGCCTATGTCCCTTTAAACATAGACCAAGAGATTATTTGCGGGAAAACATTTTCACTCTTCGAAAATGGAAGAGCCAAACCAGCCTGTTCGCACGTGTTTATATATATAAAAAAAGACAACAAATGTGCCAATGCCTGGAAAGAGCCATCCCAGTGAGCACATGGCGTTTATACAACGTCGCATCAACGTCACGTTGCATCGACGTTGGTGCAACGTTGTTTCAACGTTGCGCGCCCGGTGGGATGTTGTAAATCCGGAAAGGAAAAAAAAAGTCAAACGTACGAAAAAAGCAGAGTCGATTTTACTGAGTCAATTCATGAACAGTAATATAGCATGTAAATCGGCTTTGTTGCTAGTCGTCCGTAGTTGTTAAAATGGATTTTACTTCCGTATGTTAAGACATGGTATTTTGTTCCATATTTAAAATGTTCCTTTTAGACGCTTTTGACTGATCCACAAATAATTGTAGTCATTTAACGTTTGGAATTAAGATCATATGCTAGGAAAACATCCTAGACTGAAAACTGTTTAACCATATTATATGTCACTTTTAAGGGGCACTGGCAAACAGTGCAGCGTTTTTTTGTTGTTTTTTTTTTCACAAGGGAGACAACTTTTTGACTTCATTTTGCTTACCTGCACACCAACCCCTTCTGAGAAAAGGTCTACTCTAAAAGGAGAGGAGCAAATTCTTTCCTTTTAAATATCCCTTTCAAAATGGGCTTAATGTGCAAAACTGCAAAACAGGAAATTAAAAAAAGTTGTCTTTCTTGTAAAAAAAAGGGCAGAAAATCTATCTTTAAGTGTACCCTGTCCCTTATTAATATGTTGTGTAAATTTTGTCTTCTAACATTCAGATTATAATTGATGTAAATGGTCGTTTTCCAGTAATGAGTCGATGTAGAAGAATGAGAAACGGTGTTTTCTTTACACTTCTGCGAATTATCAGTATTTTAGGTAAGTAGCTTTTACGCATACAATCGAACTCTATTGGTTCGAACATCTTTGGGATCATGTTAATTTGTTCTAGACATAGGTGGTTCGAGCCACTGAGGGTTAATTATAGCACCAGGTCAGGAGGCAAATGGGAATGATTTAGGGATGTCTTTTCGGTCTATTATAATATAATGTTATGTTGTGTGAACTCATTAGAATCGCCTCGAAGAGGCGATTCTAATGAGAACACACAACATACATTTTCATGATAAAATAAGAAAATTTCGCTTAATTACCCAAATATTTGTTTTCTTGGGTTAACGGAAAAACTTCCTATAGGGACTCAAAAACGAGTTCGAATTAGCCAAGGTAAACGAGCCATTTGTGTTCGAGTCATTGAAATTTCACTGTGGCTATTGACTTGATCCAGTTATGCCTACGCCTAGCTAGCGTCACATAAAATGGGCAAATATTGTAGACCCAGTTCAGATGCAGCAGAACGCGGCGTCCTACCAGGGTATACACTGTTTGCATTAAATATAGGAATTTCTATAAAATATGGTAATAATTAAAATTAACCAGACACGCTTTTTGTTGGAAATGGACTGGTCCAAAGCTTTGAGGTAGAAGAGTCCATTAGGCACAAATGGGTTAATTCTAAACATAACCATACTAAATTGAGTGTGCTGCACCAACTTGCGTTTCATTAATAACTTTCTCAGCAGCACTGAATTCCATGTTTGCAAGAAAATGGCTAGGAGCAGGTTCGTGAATCGAATAGTTTATGATGGTTCTACGTATGATATTTGAGCATCCGCGCAGATTGATCAGAGTCTTCGCTGTACGCCTGGAGACGCCTTAGACCCTTGTCTGCCCACAGAGTGCCCTGCTAAGACGCTGACCAGATATCGCGAATGCGCAGGACGATTGAGGAAGGTCAGTTGCCAGTTATTGGTAAGTACTGATTAAATGCTTAGAGGACTAAGCCTGTCAAGTAAAAGTGTGTTAACTGACCGTCTCGACATGACCATAACTGTGTAGACTGGGCCGTAAAAGTTCAAATCAAACAAAACGTAGCAACAAAATGATTTATTTGCATATCTAAATGTAGAACATGTGCATTTATGGGTTTTACAAAGCAACATTAAATTGTGTTTCTCATAAGAAGAAGAAGAAGAAGAAGAAGAAGAATCATACATGCATACGACATACTAAAAATGAAGTTGTTAAACTGTTAAGGCATCACGAAAACATGCCTAGATAATTTTGACTCCCTTAAACACCACTTTTATACAGTAAAACTGGGGTTTACAGGGGTATACATTTTTTTCTTATTTCTGCCTAAAACATAGATTGTGGGTACTCGTTAGAACCGCCTCGATGTGGCGGGTCTAACGAGTACCCACAATCTATGTTTTGAGCAGAAATATGAAAAATATCAGAATTTTTTATCTGAATATTTTCATTTTTTGGTGGTACAATTTTCAGTGTATTTGAATAGGCATGTTTTCGTAATGAATAGAAACATACATGCATACGACATACTGAAAATGAAGTTGTTAAACTTTTAAGGAACCATATTTACCTAAAACTTTCCATTACGAAAACACGCCTATTCAAATATACTGAAAATTTTACCACCAAAAAATGAAAATTTTCAGATAAAAAATTCTGATATGTTTCATGTTTCTGTTCAAAACATAGATTGTGGGTACTCGTTAGAACCGCCTCATCGAGGCGGTTCTAACGAGTACCCACAATCTATGTTTTGAGCAAAAATAAGGAAAATAATGTATATCCCTGTAAACCCCAGTTTTCTTATATAAAAGTGGGGTTTAAAGGGGTCAAAATTTTATATAGGTATGTTTTCGTAATGCGACGCTACTAAACATTGAAAACACCCATTTAACAATCGAAGGGGTTTAGTGCAAGAACGGGGCTAAGTCCATTTTAGGAAAAATCTGAGATATGGTGATATTTAGATACATCATATCAAGACCTAAAATCTGATATATAGTTTCTTATCCCTTCTTTCTTTATTGGCATTAGAAATGACGGTTTATTAAATTTTTGGTACGGGGCTAAGTCCAATGACGAATGTTTGGTGCAAGAGCGTGGCTAAGTCCAGTGTTCGACATAAAACTTTGAGTGACTAGTATATGTGTTGTTCAGTTGTTTTTTGTTCTTTCTTATAAAATACTAAGAAAGAGTCTGCATTAGATAATATAATGTATAATAATAATATAATAATAATAATACTATAATGTATAATAATATATAATAATAATAATACTGTTAAGCTAAAAATAATGGGTTTCTACTTTTAATAACGAAAACCTAGTCTTATTCATTTAGTGCAAGAACGTGCCTAAGTCCCATTAAACCTGGACTTAGCCACGTTCTTGCACTAAACCATTTTAGAAATAAATGATTATCTGCGATATACTCATAACTGTTTGTTCGATTTTTACAACATTTCATATTATAGAATAACACATCAGAAGCAATAATTTAAATGCATGTATAAAAAAAATATGAAAATTTTGCAAAAGTTTACGTTTTTCGCATTTTTCTCAAAATTATAAAATTGTGACTTGCACTAACCCCTTCAATCTTATAGTGCGAGTACTTGTATCGAAAACATGCACAGTGGCTGAAGGCCAACTACTGAAGATCCTTATCAGTTGCCATGTTCTTTGACATCCGATATTGGTCTAAATTGTGTGCTCAGGCAAGAATGTCCGAACATTACGACCGCTGCGGTAAGATGTAAAGGTACATGTCTCTGGATATTTATGGAAATTACAACAAGCCATCAGTTTGCATGACGAGACTCACCTTATTTTCAACAGGGGCCTTATACATTCTTCAAGAATGGACAGTACAGCTGTCAAGGTACACATCTTTTGGGGCTACGTCAAACTATGATCAAAATCTGCCACCGAATCCAACCGGTTACGCAACACCAGACAAGCGGACAGGGAACAAAGGTAATTACTGATGTGTAACGCAAGAAAAATGGCTTAATGCCATATGTAGGCAGTGAAGGCCCAGATCAGACTGCGCATACGCGCAGTCTGATCTGGGCCTTCACTGCCTGCTTACGGAGGCGACGGATACTGTACAATAAATCAATGAACAGGCACGGCCCTAAGAAGTGTGCAACGATAGTTATTATCTGTGGACTGGCAGCCGGCCTCGATGGCTCAGTTGTATACGCCGTCCGACTGGAGACCAGGAGGTCGCGGATTCAACCCCCGCCGAGGTCAGCAACATTCTTTCGTGGAGATTGATCATGAAATAATTTCTACGGTCATTCTCTCCCTTCCGCTGATTCGAGATGGGCTGTTTAAGTTTCTGGCGAAAGAGTGTGCACAATACTGGTTAACCGCTTAGAGGACTAGGTCTACCCAGTAAACGTGTGGTTAGGTAAACTGACCGCGCTCGACATGACCCCATTGGGTTGACTGGGCCGTAAAATCTCAACACAAACAAAACTTGTGGACTGGCACTAGTGATTTCAATGTAAAATCGGAGGTGGTTGGGTGAGGCAAAGGTGTCGTGTATCTTACGTCACCAGGGTGCCCAGCTGATATTGGCTTACAGTTGGGCAACGCCTGCTATCTTTGATGCAGATAAGGGTAGAGGGGCAATGTTTTATTTATTTTTTATTATTTTTTTTTTATTTCAGTTTCTTCACTTTCATTCATTTTACTCTTTCTCCCCTGTCCCTCTCCTTCATCTCCTCTACTGTCTCTCTTCTCCTTTTCTCTGGGAGGCGATACAAAATGACCCACAATGATTGACGTGTCGTTAAACCTTCCTGAAAATACAAAAATCGGTTGATGAACTAGGAAAGTTGATTGGCTTTTAACCCTTGTCCTGCCGAACCCGGATAAACCCTGCCTTTGCAAACAGTGTAGATCCAGATCAGTTGGCTTCTGAAGAAGCCAACTGATCTTGACCTGCACTGTTGCCATTAAGTATGTGAATTTATATCAACAACCTTGATCAAGTAATCTGATTGGCTGAAATTAGAAATGGGTGTGGCTTCTTAATTTATTCAGCGGGACAAGGGGTGAGAGCTAGCAATTACTGCCATGGAAGCCGCCCAATTTATGAGTAAGTAATTTCAAATCCCCTTCTGTCCTTTCGACATCGCTCAGAAAAACGTGTGTTGCTTGGCATTTAAGATTAAATGAAAATATTTTGTTCTGACTAATCATATCTCATCAGAAACAATTTTCTATTTCTGTGTTTTGTTCTCAAATACTTACCCTAAATTAAATTTACGACCAAAACCTGGTCTGACCTATGCAACTTCTATGGTAAGTGATGTTCTTTTAAAATTTTGTCTGATAATAATTTTACTTTTTTCTCGTATTATGAAACTTTCAGAAAAAAAAAAAAAACATTGAACAAGCAAAACTTGTTGAAAATCAACCTTAAAGTTACCCATCCTACAGATTTCTGCATAATTTGCATTTATTTTTATACGCCCGTTTTGAAAAAAAAGGACGTATAATGGCATGGCGCTATCCGTCCGTTCGTCCATCCGTCAACATTCTTGTACGTTCCATAACTCAGTAACCGTTCAGGATATCTTCATGAAATTTCATAAGAATATGTATTAGGTTAGGAAAACGTCTCGCGCACAAGAATGATTGTTCCCCCTTTTTTAGTGTCCAAGTTATGCCCCTTTGATTATTTTTTTTCTTCAAAATTCTTGTACACGCCATAACCCAGTACCCCAGTAACCAGAAGGGATATCTTCATGCAACTTTATAGGAATATGTATTAGGTCACTGCGATGATATGTCGCGCACAAGAATGATTGTTCACTCTTTCTTATTTTCCAAGTTATGCCCCTTTGATTACTTTTTTCCAAACATTCTTGTACGCTCCACAATTCAATAAAAGTACAGAATTTCTCCATGCAATTTTATTAGACTATGTATTAGGTCAGGACAATGTGTCGCGCACAAGAATGATTGTTCCCCCTTTCTTAGTTTCCAAGTTATGCCCATTTGATTATTTTTTTCCAGAATTCTTGTACGCGACATAACTCCGTAACCGTTAGGGATATCTTCATGCAACTCATGCGCGCAAGAATGATTGTTCTCCTTCTCTTAGTTTCAAAGTTATGCCCTTTGATTATTTTTTCAAACATTCTTGTACGCGCCATAACTCAGTAACCGTTGGGGATATCTTCATGCAATTTTATAGGAATATGTATTAGGTCAAGACGACGTGCCGCGTACAAGAATGATTGCTCCCCTTTCTGGTTACCAGGGGTCGGAGCTGTTAGTTATTGTTCCATAACTACCAATATGCAAATTAATTGTTTAGGCTATTCTCATTCAATCCATGATGCCATAAATCTTTGAAATATTTAATGAAATTTTGTAGGAATGTTTACAATAATGTGGCAATATATAATGAGCAAGAACTACACTTCTGGCTGACTTATGTCCTGAATTATTTGCCTATAACTAAATTTTCTTTTCCTTCTCTAATTCCTCAACAAAAATATTTTAACGAAACTTAATGGTGGTGTGTATATTGCCAAAGGGATACATTAGGACCAAGAATGGTAGCTCTAGTGTACTTAGTATATAAATTATTTCCCTTGTTTGACTTCTGTATTTCTTAAAATCTGTGCCACTTCATCCTGGAAGCTTTTTTGTTTTTGTTTATACTAACAGTATTTAATAGCGACACCGCCTCGTGGCTGCGAAGCAGCCACGCGGTGGCGTCAAATGGTAACTCGTATGGAATAGAACAGAATTGTGTGTACGGACCCCTTCAAAAAAATCTGCCGTAGCCTGAAAAGTCACAATGATTAAAAACCTGCGAATAACACCGAGTGTTTCGACTGAGACATGTGATATCAGTCAGCCAATGAAAGTGCTCAGCGATAAGTTGTCTGGTTTCCGACCTTCTAGGTGTTGCGGCAACTCTTGTATGATGTCGTATGACAACCAGCTTGTTTACTAAATTCTGCTGTCGACCATTTTTTTTTCTCGATACAGACACGAAAGCTTCTTTTACCTGCATGTTTGAAGTTCATGATGTGTCGGTCCGCGAAAAACGACGACAGAAACTTGTTCAAAATTCTCCAGCAAAATTTCTGATGTAGTAAAATGCATTTCAGGTAGACAACCGATAGTGTAGTGTAACCGGGTGCCTATTGCCGGCGTGCATTGATTATCGGTATTCAGAAATCACGGCCCGCAGAGCACGGCCCCCGCCCATCGGGGCCAGCGAAATAGTTGGGCTGCCTGTAGTCTTCAGGGCAGAGCTGCCTTAGGCAGGGCCTGTTCATTATGTGATCAGGTTGGGTAAAAGTCCCACTGATCTGGAGGCAATATCTTTAAACGGATACATTGTCGCAATTATTTTTTTTTTCTTTTAATTCGGTAGAATCAACATACAGTAATATCAGATCCATCATCAGTCCTGCCATTGTGAGTGATTATTTATCACTAAAGATTTGGTCATAATTTACCTGTCTGTCTGGGCACGACTCTTACCATCATAACCATGTAATCTTTACTATATGTATTTGGTCAGACAGGCCTGAGCAGTGTAGACCCAGATGGGATGGTGCAAAATGTGGCGTCTCATTGATTATTAGAAATATGTAATGATAATAATTTTTGTGGAATTTATCGATCAATTAATCGATTATCTGATTAATTTTGTCAGCCTTAATAGTTATAAATAATAAAGCAAAAATTTCAAAGATAAATTGGGTGGGACTAGACATAAAAGAATATAATTATAATTATTATACTGTACACGTATGTATAGTAAAAACTTAATCAAAACCAGATCACAAATCAGGATTTCTATCATGGTTCTCTTTGACATCACAGTAGCTCAAGTTGTTAAAAATGACTGAAATAGTTTTTACCCACACTTCTCAGTTATCTGGACAATTTATTAGCCTCAAAAATACAAAGAACATTTTGAACCCTCAGAATCTGAGTGACATGCCCATGCACACACAAGCATATATGTGCAGGCAAGTGAATTTCATTGTCCAAACACTAAGACTGGCACAATTAATCAGCTACAGTCATTTGGCTAGTTCCCGGTAACGGTATGCTTCATAACAATTTCCAAATAACCGGCTGATCAAAACTTAGATTGTTTTGGTTTATACAGAGTGCTATCCTTCCTTGAAATAACACGCTAAAGAATATGTCATTCGCCTTTTGTTATCTGCCCTTGCGATGACTGTGTACTCCGCTGATTTGGCTAGTTCTGAATAGTTCCGCTAGTTCCAAGTAATGAATGAGGAATCTGTAAAAATCCCTTGGATAACGCAACAACCTGTATGTATTACTTTATTAACTTGTATTATGTGTTACGGAGAAAATTAATTCAATATAAAGACATTCGTCACAGAGGGACAGGTTCACAATGACCTTAAAACCAGCCTTTAAGCATAAATCGCATAATTCATGGCATAAGGATTTTTTGGCATGTTCACCCTCCTGACTGCAAGATTTAGCTCCTATTTTCTGGATTTAATAATGTTTCCAACATAAAAATATTTCAATGAGGTTTAAGAAGTTGAAAGCAGTATGTGTATAAGGTCATATTTTCCCCCTTTTGAAACCCAAAAATAAAATATGCTTGCAGTAAAATTATGTGTTAATTAATCCAATTGTAGCTAGTGTTTGGGGCTGTGTGATGCCCCTACAAAGTCTCCCTGCACTTCATCAAAGTGCGGAAAATATATAAGCGACGACATGGGAAAACCTGTCTTCGAGGTTTGTAACCAAGTAAGACTAAGACTGGTCTACTCAGCCATAGACTGGCTAACTCAGCCACATCACCGGATTAGCTAGTCTTGAAAGGCTTGATAGGTTGTATACTGTCTAGACAGCAAACAACAACGGTGCTGATCAGACTGTGCAGATGCAAAAACTATGTGTCTTTGTTGTTCGCATATGGCATAAAGCAGGTTATCTCATGACGCTCATATTTCATTTCAGTTGTCTGTCACATGTGTTGGATTCTTTTACATACATTACATCAATATCTACACATCTTTAAACACCTTACCCGGAACTTGATTTCTGTGTCTGTTACTCACCTTAACTCCTTACCATACTTTATCTAAAATTTGAACAAGTACAACTTACTACCCAATGTTTTGTCTAAAAATAGCTGAATGGGTGGCAAACAGTGTAGACCCTGATGGGACACTGCGTTTTGTGGCATCTCATGTGCGTTTACACTGTTGTTTTGGGCCTGTCTGGCTAAATACATCCAGAAAAGTATAACATATGATAAGAGACCTTCTCAGACAGACAGGTAAAATAATAACCAAATCTTCAGTGATTTCTAATTGATCATCGATCACAATGGCAGGACTGATAATTTACCATCTTTTAAGCTCCGATTAGCCAGCCCTAGTGAATAATATAGATTATTTGATTCCATTTTTGAAAAACCTGGACTAAAAGTCACATAATAAGACATACAAATTTAAACTATTATAAAAAAACTCATTGACTAGAAATAAATCCGGCACAATTAATCGGATAATCTGTTAATTGATCGATAAATTCAATAAAGATGATTATCATTACTGATTTGCTAATAATCGATCATTTGATTTATGTGTCTGTTACTTCACCGTATTTACCATTAGTATTCAGACATCTCAACTCCTTACCATACTTAATCTAAAATTTGAACAAGTACAGTTTTCTATCCACTGTTGTGATTAAACATAGCTGGATGAGTGGCAAACAGTGTAGATCCTGATGAGACACCGCATTTGCAGTGTCTCATCAAAGTCTACACTGTTTGCTCAGGCCTATCTGACCAAGTACATACAATAAAATATAATATATGGTTAGAGTCATGCTCAGGTGGATAGGTAAAATTATGGCCAAATCTTTAGTCATTATCAATCGATTATCAATCACAATGGCACGACTGATAATCGATTATCTTTTCAGCTCTGATTAGCCAGCCTTAACTAGAAACATGGCTTCAAACATCTGCTAAGAAACTATTTTACACAAATGTCCATGCTATACTTAGAATGAGCTATACAGTAATCACTTTTTGTCCGTCCGTTGTCTGATCATCAGTGAACACATTCAAATGACAACTCCTCCAAAGCGATTGAAATGATTTGTTCCTAATTAGCTAGGAATGTTGCTTCGGTAGGGGGATTTAAAAAAAGCTAAAATTATGCCTCTTGGTCTGGTTGCTTTGGCAACATGAAGCTCCCCTAGACTTATAATGTTAAATTCCTTTTTCTCAATAACCCTGGAGAAGTGATGTGAACCATATTTGGCCAGTCTTTGCGGAAACTGCAGGACTGTCTAACAAAACCGGCAAATTTTCATTCTGTCCTGCAGAAAAGTTCAGTTTATCTGACAAATGTCCTGTGTTTTCTGGCAAAACGAGATAGTAATTTGATAACAGACAAGCCTCCTGTCCTGCAGAATTTTATTTTGTCCTGCCAAAAATTTCAGTTCGTCTGACAGCTGTCCTGCATCTGTTGGAAAGATTTAGCGAAGACTGTTTGGCTTCATGATTGTCTACCCAATTTATATGTTTTGTGACAGGATGATTTTCAGGGCTGTGGAAATAATTTGCCTGACTTGTCTGACTTCTTGTCCCAATTAACTGAGGACAAGTAAAAATTTCAACTTACTTGTCCTGGGACAAGGACTTCATAGCTCTAGCCAAGAAAAGTGTCCAAATTATTATATATATATACTGTTCTTATTTCTTGAAGAAAACCAGGCGCTTCTAATGACTACCCACAACATATGGCAAAAGAATGAGCGCAATACTAACTGCTTAGAGGATGATGCCTGCCCAGTAATGGTGTGGTTAGGTAAACTGACTGCACTCGACATGACCTCATTAGGTTGACTGGTCCGTAAAACATGTTTTTGTTGTTTTTTTTCCATTGGACCTAGCATGCCAGAATTATGCTTATTTTTAGCTCACCTGAGCTTTGCTCAGGATGAGCTATTATGATCACTTTTCGTCCGTAGTCCGTACGTCCGTCCGTTAACATTTTCAAACGACTTCTCCTCTGTAGCCGCTGAGCCAATTTTGCTCAAATTTCATATGGAGCCTCCTTAGGGTGGGGGAACAAAATGCTAAAATGGTCGCGGTCCGTTGACCAAGATGGCTGCCACGCCCATATATGGTAAAAACCTTTAAAAATCTTCTTCTCCAGAACCGAGGATGCCTTGGGGCTGAACCTTTGCAGGAATCATCGGGGACGGGAGGTCTCCCAAAATTGCTAAAAAAATTGTCGTACGTTGACGTTTGACCTTTTTACTGCAAGGTCAAGTTTGCTTCCCTATGCATTTATATGGGAAAAACCTTTAAAAATCTTCTTCTCCAAAACCGAGCATGGCTGAATCTTTGCATATATCATCGGGAACGGGAGGGCAACCAAAATTGCTAAAATAATTGTCGTACATTGACATTTGACCTTTTTACAGAAAGGTCAATTTTGCTTCCTTGTGCATTTGTATGGGAAAAATGTTCAGAATTTCAAACAACTTCTCCTCTGGAGCCTCTGGGCCAATTTTGCTCAAATTTCATAATGGGGCCTCCTTAGATAGGGGGAACAAAAGACTGCTAAAATGGCCACGGTTTGTTGACCAAGATGGCCGCCATGCCCATATATGGTGAAAACCTTTAAAAATCTTCTTCTCTAGAACCGAGGATGCTTTGGGGCTGAATCTTTGCATAAATCATCGGGGACAGGGGGTCTACCAAAGTTGCTAAAATAATGGTCATACATTGACATTTGACCTTTTTTACGGCAAGGTCAAGTTTGCTTCCGTAAGCATTTGTATGGGAAATAACATTTAAAAATCTTATTCTCCAAAACCGAGGATGGCTTGTGGCTGAATCTTTGCATATATCATCTGGAACGGGCGGTCTACCAAAGTTGCTAAAATAATTATCATACATTGGCATTTAATCTTTTTACAGCGAGGTCAAGTTTGCTTCTGTATGCACTTGTACGGGCCCCATACATTTGTATGGAAAAAATGTTGATAATTTCAAATGGCTTTTCCTCTGAAGCCTCCGGGCCAGTGTTGCTCAAATTTCATGCAAAGCCTCCGTGGGCAGGAGAATGAAAGATTGCTAAAATGGGTATGGTTCATTGATCAAAATGGCTGCCATGCCCATATATCCGTTCATCATTTAAAAATCTTCTTCTCCATAACCAAATAAGCCCTGGGTCCTAATCTTTGCACAAATTGTGGGGGACAGAAGATCTACCAAAATTGCTAAAATGATGGTTCTATGTTGACGTTTGACCTTTTTACCTCCAAGGTCAAATTTGCTTCCCCGTTTGTATGGGCCATTTACATTTATATTGAAAGTATCAAAGTGACGTAGATCAACAGTAGTTAAAATTGTTCTGATTGGAAATCTAAGATGGCCATCATCTGGTTTATATTTATAATATTTCCCTGCCACTGTGCTGTTCACATGTATAAAATCATGATTCTTCAGAAACCACTTAGCCAATTTCCACCAAATTTCACATTGATCCTTCTGTTGAAATGTGATTGATAGTTTATTCAAATGATCATGCTCCATTGACTGTCAGGCCCATATATTCTTCTTCAAAACTAAGAACTGCTCAAATGATATTTTCATTTGTTGTGATGATAGGATTGGAAAAATGTTGCATAACATCTGCATGTCTGCAGTGGCTATGTCACTCAGGTGAGCGAACCGTGGCCCGTGGGCCTCTTGTTGAATCTATTTTATTCTAAATATTGCCGCCTTTGGATGGGGACGCCAGTGGCCACAAGATCTGCAAAAGCAATATGCCCCCGCCCGCTTGAGCTAGGAATCTTATATTGATGTCTTCCCCCTTTAGGGTAGGGAGAAATATGCATTGTTTTTTCCCTGGGCGTCTGTCTGTCTGTAAAATTCATATCAGCTCTGTAACTTGAAAATGGTTCCAGCTGTCTTCACGAAACTTCATATTGATAACAATCAACATTATCATACATGCAGAACATAAGAACCATAACTCTTGCATTTATACGTTTTGAGTTATTTCCCTTGGAACTATGTCCGTCATAAAATCGTGTCCGCTCTGTAACTTGAAATCTGTTCAAGATATCAAGAAACTTCATGTAAATATCAATCAACATCAATCAATATCAATCAACATTAGACGACATGCTGAGCGCAAGAACCATAACTCTTGCATTTATACTTTTTGAATTATTTCCGTTAGAACTTTGTCCGTCACAAAAAATGTATCCACTCTATAACTTGAAAATCGTTCAAGATATCTTCACAAAACTTTCTATGAATATCAATCAACATTAGAGGATGCGCACAGCGCAAGAACCATAACTGTTGCATCTCTCCTTTTTGAGTTATCATCCTTGGAAGCTCATAATATAAATGTTCGCTGAATGTACAATACAATATTACACCAAAAAGAGGGGAGACATATGTGTTTTTGCAGAAAAACAAATTCTAGTTATGTCTTGGTTTTGCCTTGTGTCTTGCCTTGGTTGTCCGTCCATCTGTCTGTCACAAAATCGTGCCGGCTCTATAACTTGAAAACAGTTCAAGAAATTTTCATGTAACTTAATGTAAAGATAAAGCATCATCAGACCACGTGCAGCAGAAGAACCAGAGCTCTTGTCAATACATTTTTGGAGTTATTCCCCTTTTCAATTTGACGATGGTCTTTTTTGTATCTGCTCTATAAATTTGAAAACCATTCATTGTATTCTCATGAAACTTCATAGAAATATAAAACATCGTCACACAACATGCAGACAGCAAGAACCATAACTCTTGTCTTTATATTATTGGAGTAATTCTCCTTTGAAATTTGACAATGTAATTTCTTTGTCGTTGAATAAGTAGAACACCTTCCAAGATATTTTTATGAAACTTTACAGAAATATAAAGCATCATTGGGTGATGAACAGACTACAAGCAGTGTAACTTTTGTCTATATATTTCCTTGGAGTTATTCCCCTTTGAAGTTTGACAATAGTAGTTTTATTTCCGCAGTAAAAGTTTATAAGCAGTAAAGGTATGTTCATGAAAAATTTTAGAAATATACAGCATCATTAGACGACATGCAGAGTTTGCAGACCACAAATAATTTTCCCAGAAAAGGGTTCGTACACCTTGCACCCCGTCTGCGTACAGTTTATTATTTAAACTTTATTAACTTTTGAGCGAATTCCGTAAAATATTGATGGAGTTATGCAGACATTGCTATTATATCAATAGCAACACCTTGTCAGCACCATATTTTGACAACTGCTTGAACTAGGATCCTTAAATTTTGCAGTGTAGTTAAAAGAGATTCAGAACCACAGAGTGATGTTCATCCAGTATTGCAACTGAATTGTTCAGAAGGCGGTGTCGCGAAAAAGGCATTGCCTTAATTACATATTATGTTAGTTGTTTTAATATAGGTGCACTCATTAATTACAGAGTTGCTTAACCTGTTTGTCTTCTGGTCCATCGTTTAGTCATACATATAGTGTACATCCCAGCAGGCACACAACATCAAAATGACGTCGTATCAACGTCGATGCGACGTGATCACGTCGCATCGACGTTGATACGACGTCATTTTAACGTTGTGTGCCCATTGGGATTAGTTACAATTCCTTTAAAAAATGTTGGACCCACTGTCTTAGCGAACGGCCGTATAATGCGCCGCTTGCAAAGCTTTTGTTTACGAAGGGAAAAAAGTTTGATTTTCTAAAATCAAATGAATAGAATAAAACATTTTTTTATGCATAGGTAGTTACGAAAAATGGTTTTGCATTAAATCATGACAAAACTTTGCAAATCTACTTCTGCGTAAAGCGCTAAGCAAATAACGACTTTCTGAAAAATGTCGAGAGTACAGGAATTAAAATATGCAAATATTAAAAAGAAAATCACATCTTAAACAATATTTTATTGCTTTATAACCTGGAAATGTGTTCGTTTGCTTACATTGTGAATATTCTTTCAGTTTCTGATTTGAGTGAACAACATACATATTATAATTAATTATTCTTCCTGTTAAAGAACTTTAGTTCAAAAAATGTTACTATTCTATTTCTGTCTTTTTAGACTGGACCGTTGCTTAGAAGGGTTTGGCTTTATGGAAAGCAAACAGGGCCCAGTTGATCAAACTTAACCTTGTTAGCTAACATGACGTTATTTTCTTTTCCGAAATTACTTTATTCTCCCTGTCCATCTGATGTGCAGTGGGGTCGGGGAGGGCAATCCCACCAACACACATTACAATATTTCATTTGTACAGTACAATGTAATATTCTAGCAAATAAAAATCATGTAGCAATATCCTGCTAAATCCCACTGCTGATTCCAGGGTACTAGATCAAGACCCCCCAGTAGCCCAGTATCAGCAGTGAGACCAATCCCACGGAATATTTACCATATATACCATATTCCCTGTCCATCTGATGTGCAGTGGGATCGGGGAGGGCCATCCCACCAACACACATTACAATATTTCATTTGTACAGTACAATGTAATATTCTAGCAAATAAAAATCATGTAGCAACAGCCTGCTAAATCCCACTGCTGATTCCAGGGTACTAGATCAAGACCCTCCAGTAGCCCAGTATCAGTAATGAGACCAATCCCAAGGAATACTTACCATTTATACCATATTCCCTGTCCATCTGTTGTGCAGTGTGGTCAGGGAGGGCCATCCCACCAACACACATTACAATATTCATTTGTACAGTACAATATTGTATTCTAGCAATTAAAATTATGTAGCAATACCATGCTAAATCCCGCTGCTGATTCCTGGGTACTAGATCAAGATCACCCAGTAGCCCAGTATCAGCAGTGAGACCAACACCATGGGATACTTACCATTTATACCATATTCATCTGAACAGACATACCAGTACTTTGAAGAAAAAGCTAATGGACACATGTAATGATATGCTAGTTTTCATACATTAATTAGGTGCCCTTTGTTCAGGCAAATATTGTATAATTTTACTATAAGACATTTCTCACTCTTTTGTTGAAATTTCTGCCTTGAAATATGACAATTACATTGACTTTTTTTTTTTTGCTGAAAAATGTGAGTATCTTTTGCAAAAACTATTCATATTTTTGCAGCAAAAAGTATCAATGTACATGTATTTAAAAATACCTTAGGTGCAACAATTAACGACTTTGTCATTAAGGAGCTCGTTAAAGTAATGATGATTTCAATAACTGGGCCCAGGAAGTCACAAATGTCGTCCTCCTTGAAAGTAAACGTCAGGGCCAAGTTGTTCAAAGCGTCGTTAGCTTAACGAGCTCGTTAAGGGCCATTTCGTTAACTGTTTTAGCGGATTTAATATACAATATTCTGATATTTTTTTGCTGAAAAAATGTGAGTAGCTTTTGCACTGCAAAAGCTACTCACATGTTTTCAGCAAAAAATTTCAGTATATTTGCGTATCACTCGATGTAAATGTTAACGAATCGTTAACTAACGACATCGTTAGTTTTGAACAACTGGGCCCAGAAAATCTTCCGAGTGCCTCCACTCCCCTCAACTGCAAGTTCGCAAGGATAGATAAAATTCAAACAGTCCGAAATTTTAAGATTGTGTCCATAGCATCTATATCTCTGTATGAACCATTTCTCACAGTGCACAAGTACTGGCTAACTGAGCGGGCGATACAACCTTAATATTGTTGACTGGGCCGTAAAACTCAAACAAATGAAAGTTTTTCTTCCATGCTTGACTGTCTGTCACAATATATAGGGTATATATGATAAAAAATATCTGCTACAGCTTTCAAAACCCCGGAGATAGACGGGCCGCGTCAAGCCAAAAGTGTTTTCAAACATGCGCAAAAATGCGCGGATTCAAATTATTCTGCGCATGTACAAAATAACATAAGAGCCTTTGCTCTCCATTCATACATTCTGTGGTATTCAATGATTCTGTTAGCAGACAGTGAAGGCCCTGTTAAGACTGCACGGATGCGCAGGCTGATCACGGCCTTCGCATATGCCCGAAAAACCAGTTTCGTATGGCACGACCCAGATAATGGACCTTTTCTGTTTTTGCTTTTAGTTACGGAAGGAATGGGTGAAGTAAGAGATAGGTTTATTCATATACTGGTGAACGCATACATGAGGGGCGGTTCGACGTTTGCCGCAGACATACTGACAACAGATACGCATATAAGAAGATTTTTCTTCTATGAACCACTGTTTACCATGTCTGTATACGGTTACTTCACCGGGGATAACCAGCTGTGTGATACATTACGCCCAGCTTGCAGGTATCAGGCAACCATAATTATATGAACATCTTAAGGGCCATTTTGTAAAAGGGAGATAAATTTTGTGACTTCCTATTATACTTTCTGCACCGCAAGCGTCTTCTGGAAAAGGGGTCTACTCTAAAAGGAAAGAATTTGCTCCCAGCAAATTCTTTCCTTTTTGGTTGACCCCTTTTCGGAAAGGGATAAAATCAATTCAGGAAGAGTTATCGCCTTTAAAAGTGGATCAGTCCCCTTTTCTCCTTACCATCAAACAGGTCCATTCGACTTCCTAGTAATGTTTCAAAAGTACTGATAGAATGGCATACAGTGCATATCACCATTAGGAGCAGTAAAACTGTGTGTACACCACGGGTAAAAATCAAGGATTCAAATTGCGACAATGTTATTTTGTTCCCGCGACACATCCGGGAACTCTCGCGCCTTGTCCATCGATATCAAGTTGGTAAAGAAAGGTAGGTGTCGAATTTTATCAACAATTTTATCAGTAATTATTTTGTTAGACGAAACGCATTACGAGAACATGCCTATTCAAATATATAGCAAAAATTTACTCCAAAAAATTGAAAATTTTCAGATAAAAAACGCTGATATTTTTCTTATTTCGGCTCAAAACATAGATTGTGGGTACTCGTTAGAACCGCCTCGGCGAGGCGGTTCTAACGAGTACCCACAATCTATGTTTTTTTGAGCAGGAATAAGAAAATAATGTATACGCCTGTAAACCCCAGTTTTACTATATGAAAGTGGGGTTTGAGGGGGTAAAAATTATATAGGTATGTTTTCATGATGGGCCGTTTTGTTCATTGAATGAATGCGTTCGTTGAATGAATAAGGCACACAGAAATATATGTTCATGTTAAATGCTCGCAATGAAAATGTAAATATGTCGCCATATTTAACTACGCATGAGCGATGGGTTCAAACTTGAAAAGGCACCCGCAAAATCTATCTCAGACTTTCCTCAGAAATATCTTGACAGAACCCTGCTATAGAGTTTTTATTTGAGCTGCTACGTGAGAAAATGTACCTTCCGGTATGTGCGCCTAACGAAGACTTAAGTTAGCCTGCGCTGCGCATTCACGCAGTCTGATTAGTCTTTGTTGCCCGCGTGAACAAACTGCATCCTTGGCTATCTAAAACGCGCTCAGTGAAGTTTCTGACCAGACTACCAGAATGCGCAGGCTGATCCCAGCAGGCACACAACATCAAAATGACGTCGTATCAACGTCGATGCGACGTGATCACGTCGCATCGACGTCGGTACAACGTCATCTTAACGTTGTGTGCCCACTGGGATCTGATGTTTTGCTGGGCGCTCATGTCCGATGGTACGTTTTCTCTCGCTGCGATTAATTTTATTCTGGTGTTTTCTTTTTTATGTTTACAGGCAGCTGAATAATACGAGAGACTATCTAGGAATTCCAAGTTTTATAAAGTATGCGTTAGTCAGTTATTTCATTGCAATAAGCCATTCCGTAAACAAAAATAAATCCCAGTGGGTACGTGACGTTTATGCAACGTCGTATCAACGTCGATGTGGCTACATGACGTTGCATCGTTGTTTATGCAACGTTGTCTCAACGTAGCGTGTCCACAGGTATGTTATTTAAAATTTGAGCAAGATATGAATGCTTTTGAAGTTGCAACTACATGTAACCCAGAATTTGCTTTTTAATTGTGAAAAATGTTCCGCGATACCTTTGTAAATTTTATCTCAGATAATAAGTTGCTAATAGAATCCTCTGTCAGCTACTTGTACATAATAATTTGAAACGCAGAAAGAAAAAGTCGAATGTATCTTCACTTTGTACATAAAACTGTCATGTTGATTTAATTTCTTTTGCATAATTCATCCTTATTCCATGTTCTAAAGGGTTTTTTTTGGTGGTCTAGACAAACGGCTGACAAATACAGTCGAACCTCGTTATCTGGAACTCGCTTATTTCGAATTACCGCTTATCTCGAAGTGAAAAAATCTGGTCCCTGTTTTAACATGAAACTATGACAACACGTAACAAAATAATGTGGAAAAGAGGAGAAATTGCTCCTAAGGAGCAATTTCTTCTCTTTTCCACATTATTCATTATTATATATATATATAACTTCAGGGGTCAAATTACATATTCATTTGTTAAATGTGGTTGTTCAATTTATTGTTTTCCTCACTCTCTCAACTCTGATATGTCGAGGTACGGATATCTCGAAGTGTTTCAGTGAGTCCCTTGAAATTCGAGATAACGGGAGTCGACTGTATATGTTTATCTTATTTTGTTCCCTGAAAATAGGGAATAACTTTTAATGGGAAATCTCTCTTAGGATGCAATTAACATTAAATGTCCAGTCCCTCTAGTTCGTGAAAGAGAAGACAAATGAGCCGGGACACATTGTTTCCTGCAAGATTGCATGTGCGCGTGCAGCGATAACTGAGAGCAGCCTGCACATCTCCGCAGTCCGATCAAAGTCTTCGCAGGGTGTACTGAGGGTAGCCAAGGATCCAAAGCGACTTCAGGCGAACAGCGAAGACTCTGATCTCATCACGAAAACATACCTATATAATTTTGACCCCCTTAAACCCCACTTTTATATAGTAAAACTGGGGTTTACAGGGGTATACATTATTTTTCTTATTTCTGCTCAAAACATAGATTGTGGGTACTCGTTAGAACCGCCTCGGCGAGGCGGTTCTCACGAGTACCACAATCTATGTTTTGAGAAGAAAAAAGAAAAATATCAGTATTTTTTATCTGAAAATTTTCCATTTTTTTTGGTAAAATTTTCAATATATTTTGAATAGGCATGTTTTCGTAATGTGTCTGCACATCTGCATATGGCAATCTTGCAGGAATTGCTGGGCTCCGGCTCAAATATAATATTTTTTTCTGCTAATTTCAAATCAGTGTTCCAAAGAGTTAAAGGCTCGATATTCTTCCATTACGAAAACACGCCTATTCAAATATATAGAAATTTTCACCTCCAAAAACTGAAAATTTTCAGATAAAAAAACTCTGATATGTTTCATATTTCTGCTCAAAACATAGATTGTGGGTACTCGTTAGAACCGCCTCGGCGAGGCGGTTCTAACGAGTACCCACAATCTATGTTTTTGAACAAAATAAGGAAGATAATGTATACCCCTGTAAACCCCAGTTTTACCATATAAACGTGGGGTTTAAGGGGGTCTAAATTATATAGGCGTGTTTTCGTGATGCAAAAATAGACATTTTATTATCCAAGAAAGGCTTAATAAATTGATATATGGTATTAATACAATCATAAAATAAGGCACTATTTCACTTCTTTAACCGGATCAAAAATGAAATGATTTTTTATCGTATCCCTGGCTTAATGTTGCCAACATTAATTCGGAGATACAATGAAAAATCATTTCATTTTTTGATCCAGTTCAAAACCGAGAGACTAATGGAATTTTTAAGGGCTGTCAGATGCCACATTTTATGATTGAATTAATACCAAATATATTAATTTATTAAACCATTCTTGGATAAAAAAAAATGTCTATTTTTGAAGACTATGGAGCCTTTAACTGGTTACTTTAAATTAATAAACTAAGTATAACTGAGCTGTTTTCATGCGAAAGTGTGTGTCTGAGCAATTTCCTAGATTTCCCTGCGCAATCATCTTTTGCTAACATAGCTCTAGATAAAAAAAACGTATCAGCAAATATCTTTTTATTATTATTATTATTATTTCTTCATGGAAACGTTTGTTGCGGTTCTCATTAGAAGCGCCTATGTGAGGCGCTTCTAATGAGTACCAACAACATGAGAAATAAGAACATAATATTGTATGAATTCCTTTAGTTGCTAAATGAGCCTTATCTGTTGCTATGTGGTTAGAGCCTTCCTTGTCCACTTCCAAAAAATTTGTTGGTACTGCGTAATGTATCAATGAAGAAACAAAAATCCTGCTGTAACTAGGATACGCTAAATGACCTGAATTTGTACATTTCACATACACTTATAGAAATACTATGCAATATGGTTGAATTTAATTAAAATCATTTATCAGAAGACAAGTTATTTAGTCCTAAGAGAAATTCCGCTATCAATGGTTGGTGTGTTTTTGTCGCACGTGCTTTAGCAGGGCAACTTAGGCGTGAAAGTTTCCGTCCGTTCGTCCGTCCGTCCGTCCGTCCGCCCGTTCGTCCATCCATCAACATATACCCTATGTGTCTTGTTAGCGCAACTCCTCTTATAGTTTTTACCGATCGTTTCGAAACTTTGCATGTGTTTTCTTCATGGTATGAGGATGTGCGTGTGGTTTGAATATATATATAATTGTTAGAATATTTTTTGTTACTTTTTCCACATTGTGAACTTTGTCATTTACCATCCTCAATATATAGACAATGGGTACCTCTTGTGCCTCCTCTTACAGTTTTGTACCGATCGTTTTGAAACTTTGCATGTGTTTTCTTCATGGTATGAGGATGTGCATGTGGTAAGGGTATAATTGTTAGAACATGTTATGTTACTTTTTCCACATTGTGAGATTAGTCATTTTTCACCCTCAATATATAGACAGTGGGTACCTCTTGTGAGCACAACTCCTCTTACAGTTTTGTACCGATCGTTTTGAAACTTTGCATATGTTTTCTTCATGCATGAGGATGTGCCTGGGGTTTTGGATATAGTTGTTAGATTATTTTTTGTCACTTTTCTACATTGTGAACTTAGTCATTTTTCACCCATTATATATATAAACAGCTACGTCTTGTGAGTGTAACTCCTCTTACAGTTTTGTACCGATTATTATGAAACTTTGCATGCGTTTACTTCTTAGTATGAGGATGTGCATGTGGTTTCTTTATAATTGTTAGTCCATTCTGTTTCACTTTTTCCACAGTGTGAACTTAGTCATTTCTCACCCTCAAAATATAGACAGTGGTTACCTCGTGAGCACAACTCCTCATACAATTTTATACCAATCTTTTTTGAAACTTTGCACATGTTTTCTCCATAGTCTGACGATGTGCATGAGCGTTTCATGTAATCCTTGTCTTAATTTTGGTCACTTTTTCTACTTTTTGAACTTTGTCATTTTCTGACCTCAGATGTATACACAGTTGCAATTTCTCATACAATTTTAAACCTGTCTTTATGAAACTTTGCACATGTTTTCTCCCGGGTCTGCAGAAGTGACGTGGTTTGGATATGATTTTTAAGTTTATTTGTGTCACTTTTTCCACTTTAACATTTTTTTTTTCTTACCTCAGGTTTTATGAAAGTGTACAGTCTATGGGTACTTTTCGAGCCCAGCCTCATGCATCATATGAGAAAATGCATATGCTTTCGATTATTTCCCTTTTTGTGTGTGTGTGTGTGTGTGGCGGGGGGAGGGGGGGGGGGTAGGGGGAAGGGTGGTGCAGGTGCGACATCAACTTCACCGAAGTCTGATCTATTTTTAGAAATGGAAGGCGGTATATGTTAATTATTACTTGCTCTCTATGACAAATGTTTCAGTATTTACAGAATATTACGCCTTTTACATGATCTCAGGTTCAGTATGCCCGTTATGCACACTTTCTGATCATTGTTTCAATGATCTCTTGTGAGCACTATGGAACTATTGTTTGAATTATCAATTATATGCACGGAAAAATCACTGTTTCAGTATGTCTATGATGTGCACTACATAGAGTTTTTTTTTTGTTGTTGTTGTTGTTGTTTGGATCAATTACGGAGAAATAATTCACTAGTGTACTAAGGCTTGCGCGTAAAAAAACGAGGAGCGAAGCGAATGACTTTTTTTTTTTCTTTTTTTACAGACAAACCTTAGAACACGAGTGAATTTTTTCTCCGTAATTGATTAAATAAGCTGTTTATATAGAGCTTATCTGGTTGTTTTGATCGATTACGAAGAAATAAATCACTAGTGTTCTAAGGGTTGCGTGTAAAAACGAGTGAGCGAATCGAACGAGTTTTTTTACAAGGAAGCCTTAGAACACGAGGGAATTATTTTTCCGTAATCGATCAAAACAACCAAATAAAGTGTTTATTACATGTTCATTCATATTTTACCTTTGAATTTTCACGTTCAGCCGTTATGATTTCCTACCAAAATAGTTGCAGTCAGTGTATGAATTTCCGGAGGCGTGGTTTAGTTTGAAAATCAGTCGCCATCTTATTTTCACTTTAATGCAAAAATCATCCTGTGCTTCTAATACAGACACAACAATGACACGAAAATAGAGCTGGATTATCAAGAAAATCATGCTGTATATTTGTGTTGCAGGTCTTTCCTCAAAACGCCAACTGGACGTGAAAATTGCAGTCTGATTTCTATGATTTTATCAAATTTTCCGCGAAACATCAATTATTGTTTTTGTTGTTACCAACAATGTCAGCAACGTCGCCTAGCAATTGTGACGTCAAAACGTTAGAAATAATTTACTCGATGAATTATATAGAGTTTACTTGGTTATTTTGATCGATTACGGAGAAATAATTCATTAGTGTTCCTAGGCTTTTTTTACAAGCAAACCTTAGAACACGAGTGAATTATTTCTCCGTAATCGATCAAAACAACCAAATAAACTGTTTATTACATTTTCATCCATGTTTTACCTTTTAATTTTTACATTTAGCCGTTATGATTTCCTACCAAAATAGTTCCAGTCAGTGCATGAATTTCAAGAAGCGAGGTTTAGTTTGAAAATCAGTCGTCATCTTGTTTTCACCTTAATGCAAAGATCACCCTGTGCTTGAAATACAGACACAAAAATGTCACGAAAGTTTAACTGGATTATCAAGAAAGTCATACTTTATATTTATGTTGCAGGTCTTACCTCAAAAACGCCAACTGGACATGAAAATTGCAGTCTGATTTCCATGACTTTATCAAATTTTCCGCGAAACGTCAACTATTGTTATTGTTGTTACCAACAATGTCAGCAATGTCGCCTAGCAATGATGACGTCAAACGTTCGAAATCAAATAATTCACTCTATAATTCACTGATAAATCTCAGTAAATCACTGCTGAAAATGTAATAAAGATTATAATTCACTAACCAATCTCAGTAAACCACTACTGAAAATCCAATAAACATATGACCAATGTTTCAATATGTGTATTATGCTTCAGTTGATCTATTAGGCTCGCACTACATGATCACTGCTTCAGTATATATATCACGACACTATGATCATCGTTTCGTTATGTCTGTTACGTGCTTTATATGATCATACTTTCAGTATGTTGCCAACACATATTATATACTAGCGGAAAAAAGAAACGCAAGTATTAATTCTGGGGTTGTATTTTTAAAGAAAATTGTGGATTTCATTTGATTGTTTAATTTTTTTAATTCTTTATTTCATTTTCTGTTAAATGCTATTGGTTTAGTGTCGTATAGCAGACGACGTTTGCAATAAATAGCATTAAACATAGACACCCAACGTTATTGAATAATGGGTATCAATAGCGCGTGTGTCGACCACGGGCTGCTGTCGCGGCTCTCACTCTTCTAACCATAGACTCGACTAAGTTGTCAATGGTCCTTTGAGGGATATTATTCCACTCTTGAATAAGAGCTAGCTGGAGCTGTGCGACGTTGTTCGGTACGTTGACGCGCTTCCTGACCCTCATGTCCAACGCATCCCAAAGGTGCTCGATTGGGTTTAAATCTGGACTGTATGGGGGCCAATCGAGCACTTGGACATTATTCTGGTTGAGGAAGTCGCGACAAACCCTGGCAACATGCGGTCTCGCGTTATCATGCTGAAACGTGAGGTTATGAGCATTGACAAGCGAGAGGCCGTGATCCCGATAGCGTACGGCTGTAAGATTACCCTGAATAACCACTAGGGGCGTTTTCACCCCATGAGAAATCCCTCCCCAAACCATTACGGATCCCCCTCCCCCAAATCTGTCGACCTCGTACGCAAGCGTCAGAATATCGCTCACCAAGACGTCGATACACTCGTTGTCGCCTATCTGACCGCTGAAGCGAAAATCGCGACTCATCGCTGAACATTACACGCCGCCAGTCAGCCAGTCGAAACCGATTTGGTGCATGGGCACGCAGCCATTGCATGCGGCATTGACGTCGCCTGGGCGTAAGGTTCGGGCCCACGTAAGAACGGCGTGGACGTAAATCAAACTCTCGCAAGCGAGTTCTGACTGTCCTTGGACACACACGACGGCCATGTGTTCCGATAACTTCTCTTGCGGTCTCCGTCGCCGTCCTTAACCTGTTACGAAGGTGTACAAGACGTATACGTCTTTCTTGACATTGCGTCTCAACGCGCTGACGTCCGCTCCTAGGACGGTCAGTTAACCTACCGGTAGCTCTAAGACGCTGAACTAAGCGCGATATCGTCGACTCGTGCACCCCAAATTGCTGCGCGACGTCACGTTGCGACCGACCCTGCAAAATTAGAGCAATAGCTCTACCCCTATCCAGTTGCGATAAGCGTACCATTTCTCTCAACAAACTCAAACAACAAACGTTTTGTGCAACCGATACGAATGGAACGAAAGTTCGATTTGGTAATGTGTTAAAGTCTCTACCATGCGACACTACCCGTGCAGCACGGATATAACGAAATTCAGGTACAACGATATTGTATAGCCTGTGTTCACGCTTCAGTGATTTTGTGTGATCCATACACGGGGAAGTACACTAATGTCAACAAATACAGAAAACTAGATCAGTTTGTTCACAAACAAACATTCAGTATTTAAAAATTTGAACTTGCGTTTCTTTTTCCCCCAAGTATATGATCATTGTTTCAGTATATTACGTGTATTATATGCTCTTTTTTTCAGTATATTATATGCATTATATGATGATTGTTTCTGTTTTGTTTCATTGGGTCTATTACTAGGCAATACTTTAAGTATATCTATTACACGAATTATATAATCATTGTTTCAGTATATTACGTGCACTATATGATTATTGTTGCTGGTTATTCTTTTATGCACACTGTCAGATCATTGTTTCAGAATATCCCTGATTCAGTTTGTCTATCATGCGTGTTTTGTGATCGTTGCGTCAGCTTATCCCTAACACTCATTACGTGATCATTGTTTCAGTATATTTTCCACATTATAATTGCTTCAATATTTCTATGGTATTATGGTATCACGCTGACTGTCCGTGTGTCCGTTCGTCTATCGTACATCCGTCCGTCCGTATTTTTGTTTTGGACGACAACGGGACTAAATCTCATTGGATTTTCACCAAACTTGGTGTGTGCATTGATTTTGTGAAGATCTGGTTTGGGATTGCTAGTGGTACGTTTTGTCATTTTTAGCTCACCTAAGCTGAAAGCTCAAGATGAGCTTTTGTGATCACTCACCGTCCGTCGTCGTCGTCGTCGTCTTCCGTATGTCCGTCCGTCCGTCCATAATCTTTAAACAACATCTCCTCCTAAACCACTGATTGGATTTTGACCAAACTTCACAGGAATGATCCTTGGTTGGTCTTCTTTCAAAGTTGTTCAAATGGTTCCGGTCCGTTGCATATCTAGGTCACAGGAGCTAAAAATAGATTTTTTAACTAAAAACTTAAAAAATCTTCTTGTCAGAAACCACTAGACCGATTTCAATATAATTTTGCAGAAATGTTCCTTTGGTGATCCTCTACCAAGATTGTTCAAGCCATTCGGATTCGTCAAAAAAACATGGCAGCCAGGGGGCGGGGCTTATTTTCCCTATATATCTATATAGAAAACTTTAAAAATCTTCTTGTCAGAAACCACTGGACAGATTTCAATATAATTTTGCAGAAATGTTCCTTTGGTGATCCTCTACCAAGATTGTTCAAGCCATTTGGATTCGTCAAAAAACATGGCCGCCAGGGGGCGGGGCTTATTTTGCCCATATATCTATATAGAAAACTCTAAAAATCTTCTTGTCTGAAACCACTAGACTGATTTCAATATAATTTTGCAGAAATGTTCCTTTGGTGATTCTCTGCCAAGATTGTTCAAGCCATTTGGATTCGACAAAAAACGTGGCCGCCAGGGGGCGGGGCTTATTTTCCCTATATATCTATATAGAAAACTTTAAAAATCTTCTTGTCCAAAACCACTGGACCGATTTCAATATAATTTTGCAGAAATGTTTCTTTGGTGATCCTGTTGCAAGATTGTTCAAGCCATTTGGATTCGTCAAAAAACATGACCGCCAGCGGGCGGGGCTAATTTTCCCTATATAATATATATAGAAAACTTTTAAAAATCTTCTTGTCCGAAACCACTGGACCGATTTCAATATAATTTTGCAAAAATATTCCTTTGGTGATCTTCTACCAAGATTGTTCAAGCCATTTGGATTCGTCATAAAACATGGCCACCAGGGGGCGGGGCTTATTTTCCCTATATATCTATATAGAAAACTTTAAAAATCTTCTTGTCCGAAACCACTGGACCGATTTCCATATAATTTTGCAGAAATGTTCCTTTGGTGGTCCTGTACCAAGATTGTTCAAGCCATTTGGATTTGTCAAAAAACATGGCCGCCAGGGGGCGGGGCTTATTTTCACTGTATATCTGTATAGAAAACTTTAAAAATCTTCTTGTCAGAAACCACTTGACCGATTTCCATATGATTTTGCAGAAATGTTCCTTTGGTGATCCTGTTGCAAGATTGTTCAAACCATTTGGATTTGTCAAAAAACATGGCCGCCAGGGGGGCGGGGCTTATTTTCCTTATATATCTTTATGGAAAACTTTAAAAATCTTCTTGTCAGAAACCACTGGACCAATTTCCATATGATTTTGCAGAAATGTTCCTTTGGTGATCCACTACCAAGATTGTTCAAGCCGCCATGATTCATTAAAAAAACATGGCCGCTAGAGGGCGTGGTTAATTTTCCCAATATATCTATATAGAAAACTTTAAAAATCTTCTTGTCATAAACGACTGGACCGATTTCAATATAACTTGGCAGAAATGTTTCCTTAGTGACCCTCTATCAAGATTGTTCAAGCCGACATGATTTGTCAAAAAATATGGCCGCTAGGGGGTGCGGGGCTTATTTTCGATATAATTCTATATAGAAAACTTGAAAAAAATCTTGTCGTCAGAAACCACAGGACTGATTTCAGTATAACTTCGCAGAAATGTTTCCTTGGTGACCCTTTACTAAGATTGTTCAAGCCGTTATGATTTGTCAAAAAACATGGCCGCTAGGGGGCGGGGCTTATTTTCCTATATAATTTATCTATATAGAAAATTTTAATAGTCTTCTCAGAAAGCACTTGACCGATTTCAATGTGATTTTGCAGGAATGTTTCTTATGTAACCCTCTATCAAGATTGTTCAAACCGTCACGATTCGTCAAAAAACATGGCCGCCAGGAGTCGGGGCTTATTTTCCTTATATATCTATATAGAAAACTTTAAAACTCTTCTTGTTAGAAACCACTGAACCGATTTCATTATAACTGCAGAAATTTTTCCTCTACTAAGATTGTTCAAGTAATCATGATTCGTCAAAAAACATGGCTGCCTGGGGCAGGGCTTATTTTCCCTATATATCTATATATAAAACTTTAAAAATCTTCTTTTCAGAAACCAATGGACCGATTTCAATACAACTTGGCAGGAATGTTTCTTTGGTGACCCTCTACAAAGATTGTTCAGGCCGTCATGATTCATCAAAAAATCATGGCCGCTAGGGGGCGGGGCTTATTTTCCCTATATATCTATATAGAAAACTTTAAAAATCTTCTCGTAAGAAACAGTTGGACCGAGTTCAATGTAACTTGGCAGGAATGTTGCTTTGGTGACCTTCTACCAAGATTGTTCAAGCCTTCATGATACGTCAAAAACCATGGCCCACGAGGGGGGGGGGGGGGGGGGGGGGCTTATTTTTCATATATATCTACATAGAAAATTTTAAAATTCTTCTTGTCACATACCCCATGACTGATTTCAATATTACTTGGCTGGAATGTTGCTTTGGTGAACCTCTATCAAGATTGTACAAGCAATCATGATTCGTCAAAAAACATGGCTGCCATGGGGTGGGGCTTGTTTTCCCTATATATCTAAATAGAAAACTTTAAAAATCTTCTCGTCAGAAACCACTAAACAGATTTCAATATAACTTGGTAGGAATGTTCCTTTGGTGACCCTCTACCAAGTGTGTTCAAGCTGTCATTATTCGTCAAAAAGCATGGCCGTTAGGGCGTAGGGCTTTATAGCTATATAAAACTTTTTAAACCACTGGACCAATTTCAATATAACTTGGCAGAAATGTTCCTTTGGTGACCCTCTTTTAAGATTCAGTTCAGGTCGTCAAGATTTGTAAAAAACATGGCCAGGGGTGTGGTGGAGGGGGGTGGGGGTGGTTAGTGCTATAAAGTTTATACAAAAATCCTAGAGCAGTGAACTTGGCTGAAACTTCAACAGTAAATATGCAAATCTGTTTGGTCAGGTGAGCGATATAGGACCATCATGGTCCTCTTGTTTTGTTTTTGACATATTATCTGCCAGCGACACTTCCGTATTTTCATTTCCGGATGATATCTTTAGTAAATATCGATGGATTTTCACCCAACTTGGTATTGGTATTGTATAGATCTGGTTTAGTATCGCTGATGGCCAAACTTTGTCAATTTTTGACAGAGTTATCTGTCCGCGACAGGTCCGTATTTTCTTTTCCGGGCGATAACTTTAGTAAATATCAATGAGCTTTGTGCAGAGATTCTGCGGAAATTTGCTTTTGGATTATCAATGAGCAAATTTCGTCCATATTTGACAGAATTATCTGTCCACAACTCCTCCGTGTTTTAGTTTCAGGACAATAACTTGAATACATCTCCATAGAGTTTCATCAAATTTGATATGTGCATTGATATTGTAAAGATCTGGTTTTGGATTGCTCACTGGCAAATTTCGTCAATTTTTCACAGACATTACGAAAACAAGCCTATACAAATATACTGAAAATTTTACCACCAAAAAATATAAATTTTTAGATTAAAAACTTTGAGATTTTTCATAAATTTTGTTCAAAAACATAGATTGTGGGTACTCGTTAGAACCGCCTCGACGAGGCGGTTCTAACGAGTACCCACAATCTATGTTTTGAGCAGAAATAAGAAAAATAATGTATACCCCTGTAAACCCCAGTTTTACTATATAAAAGTAGGGTTTAAGCGGGTCAAAATTATATAGGCATGTTTTCGTGATGGTTAGCTGTGCGCGGCATGATAATGGCGGGGTATTATAGTTACACGTTTTTATTTGATCATTGTTTCAGCACTGTTAGTCGCTCTATATGATCATTGTTTCTATCATTGTGCACACTATATGATTATTGCCTTAGTAGTTTTATATCTACAGTTATGTGCCATAAATATGTCATAAAAATGTCGGCTGGTCTCCCACCTTGTTTGGAATTCAAACTTCGTTTACGGGTTTACCTATTAATATCAACTTGGCCTGGATAAAACTTGAATTGACGGAAAGTAATCTGTCGTCTGGCAAATGTTAACATTAAACAGAACAGACGAACAAGATGGGTAAGAAAACACCCGAGCTGACCCCCGACTCTAATAAAATCATTGTGGAAATAAGACAAGAGGGTTTCAAACAGAGCCAGATTGCAAGTGTCATTTGAAAAAGTCAGAGTACAGTTTCCAAGTTTCTAGAAAGATTTAATGCAATAGAGAATGTAGAAATCAGCCAAGAATGGGTCGCCCTAGAAAACTGAACTTTCGGTCGGAGCATAAACTTTGGCGTATGGTTCTGGGTAATAGAAGGCAATCACTGATGAATATCACCAGTGATTTGAATAGTAGAGTACTAATGCCAGTTAGCAAGAGAACAATTCAGAGACATTTACATCATCTTGGATACGGTAAGCGGAAAGTATGGAAGATACTCACTGTCAGCAAGGTCAACCTGGCAAAAACAACCGCAGTACTTGGTGTAGGAAGCCCATTCCATTGTATCAGAAGACTGTATCAATCACTACCAAGACATTTAGAGACTGTAGTTGTAAATAAGGGACATACAACAAAACACTGAAAATTTCATCATCACGAAAACATGCCTATATAATTTTGACACCCTTCATCCTCACTTTTATATAGTAAAACTGGGGTTTACAAGGGTATACATTATTTTTCTTATTTCTGCTCAAAACATAGATTGTGGGTACTCTAATGAGTACAACAATCTATGTTTTGAGGAGAAATATAAAAAATATCAGAATTTTTTATCTGAATTTTTCATTTTTTTTGTGGTAAATTTTTTCTGTATATTTGAATAGGCATGTTTTCGTAATGTGGAATATTGACGAGTAGTTTATGTTATACAGCTTAGTTTCACTGTATTGATTGTTTCAGTATATTTTGCACACTATATGGTAAATTGATTGACCTAATATGTGACTTATATGATCACTGTTTCAGTTTGTCTATTACGAGCACTTTATGACCAATGTTTCAGTATATCTTATACGTACACTATATTTTTATTGCCTGAGTATTCAGTTTAGACCTAATATGGGTATTATATGATCATTGTTTCAGTTCGTCAAAAACGCTCACTGTATGGTCAATGTTTCAGTATACTATATCTATTACGCGCACTATATGATTATTTTCTTAGTATTTCATGTCTGATGAATTATATGATAATTTTGTCTGTTCGTTTATTACACACTCTCTATGATCAATCTTTCAGTATATCTGTTGCGCACACTATATGGTTATTGCCTGAGTATGGGAATTATATGATCGTTGTTTCAGTTTGTCTGATATTGTACGTACTCGATATGGTCTATGTTTCAGTATACTATATCTGTTACGCGCACTATACAATTATTTCCTCAATATTTTATGTCTAATATGCGAATTATACGATTATTATTTTTTTTTTTTCGCAGAGTTTATTTCACAATCAGATCTCTACATTTCGGCTTATTAAAGCCTTTTACTAGAGAGATAAGTTCTTTCAATGCTACACCATCTTCTTATCAATACTGTCAACCATTTTGAATACAGATGTTATGCCCAACGTTGTCACGACGTCACAGCATCCAATTACCAGTGCCAAGACAACATACTACCATCTGGCGCAAAACTGGAGCAACAATGTTATCGAGACTTTTTCAACATTTATACCACTTAATGTAATGCAGTTTACAATGAAATAAAACAGTTCTTAGTAAATAATAATAATAATAATAATAATAATAATAAAAATATATTATTAATAAATAAATAAAAGTATTATTGATTAAAAATAAATGAAATAAAAAAAAATGATATAAAAAGTAAAGAAACTTAGTTGTGAAATTAAGACAATAGAAGCTGCCTGCACATCACCTTAAAATTCAGTTATAGCATAGCCTGTTATAACACAGTTCAGAGATGACAACCACCCCTCCCCCCCCCCTACCCTCCCATTTTTTTTCTTCCCCGCAGCCCAACCCCCCCCCCCCCCCGAAAAAATAAGGAAGGGGTATAAAGGTTGTACTGAAAAATTACCGAATGACCGAAAATAGACATCTTTCCAAACACATCATACATTTTCTATTTAAATGTAACGTGGTTTACTAACTAGTACAGTTTTTTTTCTTTGGACCCTAGCCATTCTCTTATAAAGAAGCTATAGTATAATAAAATAACACCACAATGATATTGAGATTCAAATAAAAAAACTAAAGACAAAACATAAAAACATAAAATAAAATAAAATAAAAAATGAATAAATAAATAAAAATGAATAAATAAATAATGAAATAAAACATATATAAAAAGTAACGATAATAACTAAAACAATAATAAATTGATATATTATCTATCCTCTATATATTCAGTACAGAAACAAGCACATTGATAACATCAACAAACAAACAAAATACTACTACTACTACTACTATTATTATTGATAATAAATAATAATAATGAAAATAATCAAATGAATAAATAAAAAAATAAATAAATAAGAAATAAATAAAAAAATAAATTAATAATAATTACAATAATAAAAGAAATAATAAACTGATAGGTTATCTACCCCCTTTATACATGTATTTGCAGAAATATAGCTCATTGATAACTAGTACAGTTTTTTTTTCTTTGGACCCTAGCCACTCTCTTATAAAGAAGCTATAGTATAATAAAATAACACCACAATGATATTGAGATTCAAATAAAAAAACTAAAGACAAAACATAAAAACATAAAATAAAATAAAATAAAAAATGAATAAATAAATAAAAATGAATAAATAAATAATGAAATAAAACATATATAAAAAGTAACGATAATAACTAAAACAATAATAAATTGATATATTATCTACCCTCTATATATTCAGTACAGAAACAAACAAACAAAATACTACTACTACTACTACTACTACTATTATTATTATTAATAATAAATAATAATAATGAAAATAATCAAATGAATAAATAAAAAAATAAATGAATAAGAAATAAGTAAAAAAAGAAATTAATAATAATTACAATAATTAAAGAAATAATAAACTGATAGGTTATCTACCCCCTTTATACATGTATTTGCAGAAATATAGCTCATTGATAACACTAACATTAATAATAATAATAATAATAATAACATAATGATAATATTAATGATAAAAACTTATACACTTATAACTCCTTACTATACTGCATGTTTATAACATAGCTTTGGATGTAACGAAGTACAAAGAGTGATACCAAAAATGAATAGACAATACAGAAAAATTTACTATACATTCCTAAATAGCCATTCCGCCATATAAACAATTCACTTTTGTAAGAGTATAACATAGATATTTAACTAACACGACTAACGCTTTGAACCCCACCAGCATTGCTATAAAGAGATTGTAGTGTGTTTGAATAAACCCAGACGTCACGCCTACTTGATCCAGTTTTTTGACACAAAGTCACATATTCAGTGACAAACAGTGCAGATCCTGATCAGAAGCCAACTGATCTGGATCTACACTGTTTGCAAAGGCAGGGTACAGCCGGGTTCGGCAGGACCAGGATTAATACAATAAAAACGTAATTACAGAATAGAAGTATTTCAATAAGATGAAGCTAATGAGATTACTAAATGTATACAGTTAAGACTGTTACAACCTAACTTTTATGAGAATGAAGGCAATCTTATCTATGTCTATCACTAAATGAGCTAAAGGCACCGCCTCTGGGGGTGGTCGGGTGGTGCGAAGGTGCTGTGTATCTTACATCACTGGGGCGTCCAACTGATATTGGCTTACAGTTGGGCAAGGCCTGCTATCCTTGTAGTGGGTAAGGGTAGAGGGGGAATGTTTTTATTTCTTCTGTTTCTTCACTTTCATTCCTGTTCCTCTTTCTTCCCTGTCCCTCTCTTTCATCTCCTCTACTCTCTCTTCTATCTCTTTTCTCCCTTTCTCTGGGAGACGACACAAAATGACCCTCAAGGGTTGACGTGTCGTTAAACCCCAACACAATCAAAAAAAAAAAAGGCACCGCCTCTCCCACCCAGAATCGCGGTTGACAGTGAAGACCCAAACCAGCCGGCACATATACACAGCCTGATCAGATTATTATACGATTATTGTTTCAGTTTGTATATTACATACACTATATGATTGTTGTTTTAGTATATCTGTTACGCACACTATATGATTATTGCCTGAATGTGTTTTTTTTTAGTTTGTATGCGCACTATATGATAATTGTGTCTGTTTGGCAATTACGCACACTATATGGTCATTTTTTCGGTATATCTAGTACGCACACTATACGATTATTGCCATTAAAGTTAGTACTTAATATCTTGAATGCGAATTATGTGATCATTGTGTCAGTTTGTCTTTCACGCACAATATATGGTCTTTGTTTCAATATATCTATTAAGAGCAACATGTAATCATTCTTTCAGTATGTCTATCGCGAGCAATATACTATCATTATTTCAGTATGTCAGCTGCAGAATCTCCATCTGAGACAGTCTGTCGCCTTCTGCGAAATATATATAGATGTAAGGTGGATAAAACGTTTTATGACGTCATAAAAGATGGTGTCACTGAATACTTTGTCGGTATGGAAATTTTCTTCCTACAGTAGCTTAAGGAAACCATTCACAAAATTGATAATCTGTTTAAAGTTAAAAAACCTACATAAGCCGAAAAAATTGATGCAAATTTTATCAAATTCGGTTGAAAATTAAGAAAGTTATGGGTGTTTGAAGACAGCAGTCATGGGCGCCGTCATTGTTGTGAGTTTGTGACGTTATTTGCTCCTAATTAAATAAGCAAAAACTGAATAACTCACATATGATGCTAACTTTCTGCATACGTCTTCTTTGGTATAATAGCAACTTATTTCCCCTAAATTTGCATTGGTTTCTATCTAACAGAAAGGTTTATTGTCATTTTGGAGGGTTTGGTTGGGTGAGGCAAAGGTGTCGTGTATCTTGCGCCATCAGGGCATCCAACTGACATTTGTTTACAGTTGGACAAGGCTTGCTGTCCTTGCAGCAGGTATGGGAGAGGGGCAATGTTTTTATTTCTTCTGTGTCTTCACTTTCATTCTTTTTCTTCTTTCTCCCCTGTCCCTCTCTTTCATCTCCTCTACTATCTATTCTATCTCTCTTCTCCTTTCTCTGGGAGACGACACAAAATGACCCACAAGGATTGACGTGTCGTTAACCCCAACGCAATCAATGTCATTTTACAATTTTTCAGTCCCTCATTAAATATTAAAAAAAGGCGGCGCCTGTGTTGACAATTACAAAAGCTAAAAACTCTAATAAATTCCTCATTTCTTGATGGAGTTTGATAAAACTTGCACCAAAATGTTCAGTTTGTAAATATCTTGAACATCAGACATACATAATATTTTGTGAGCTTGTTCTTAACGGATTAATGAACGCATTTTCAGCTGGTGCGTTTTGTCGCCCCTGCTAACCCATTTACGTCTAGTGGACTCTTTTACCACAACTCTTTGGACTGGTATCTTTCTGGTAGCAGGGTGTCTGGGTAGTTTTTTTTACTACTATGTTTTATATAAATTTCTGCTTTTAATGCAAATAGCGTAGACCTTAATCAGATGTTGCGTTCTGTAGGGTTTCCAGAGTAAAAAGAGTTAAGTGACGTGATCTAGACGCCCGGTTTTCCGTCCGTCAACAGTTCCGTCGACTCTAACGGCCCAGTCCATTTCTGAATAACTATTACACCAATACTCACTCACACGGCATACATTTTATTCCTGGTATATAACATGTTTGAAGTGAGGTGTAACATGGTAACTCAGATGATGATACTAGACTGACCTTTGACCTTTTTACAACAAAGTCAGTTTTGTTCACATATATTTATATATATATGAACTACACGAGACATTTAAGTTACTGCTTCTATATAGCTGTTAACAGAATCTGTGTAGCAATATCTAGGTTAGATGGAGCTCTCAAGCCCTGGTCGGAAATCCATCTAGGAGTTGGCAACTCCAAACAAAAACCTGCATACCTAGATTTGCCTGTCCCAGTTATGTAAAGTCTGCTTCGGCAACTGGGGTGGAAGAAATCATTACTATGATTCACGGCCCAAATGGCGATGCAGCAGCATGTTGTGGAGCATGGAGAGCATGACAAGGCACAAAAGAAGTCATGGTCATCCACTGCATCCGGGCTTAGCTCCAGATGTCCTGACACTGTCTTGCCTCTGGATTCAGCTAGGTCAGGATGAGAGAGTGAGATTGACTCTGCGCGCCTCTCCCTCACTATAATCCAATTCACAGCGCATGTCATCTTAATCAGCAACACACATTCACAGCAAGCACATATATGCAAATCATACAAAAACCCTGTGGCGATGGGCAAGCGGCGAAGCAGCAGGTGAGGAAACACTGGAAGCTGTAGTTGCGGACCTGCACACAGGCGGCTTGGTTCTATATGGTCGCTTTCTTTAAGAGCGAAGCAGTATGGGGAATTCGGCAGCCGAACTGAGCGACTGAGCAGACCTTTTTAGGATCGCACTGCTCACCCCCGTAGCATGGGGAAGGGGCTAGAAAAGGTGCCCTAAACAATTGCCTGCTTCAAAACTCCTTATTATCCCACATAGCGGTCAAATAATAAAAAAGAAGATGAAGGTGATACCTCTAACCATCGGCGCTTGGAATGTGCGCACACTAATGGACAGTTCTGGTTCTGACAGACCTGAGCGAAGAACAGCTCTAGTTGGTAGAGAACTTGACAGATACAAAGTCGAGATTGCAGCTCTGAGTGAGACTCGCCTTGTAGAAGAAGGGCTTTTAAAAGAAGTTGGTGCTGGCATCACTTTCTTCTGGAGTGGACGCAATAAAGAAGAGTGGCGTGAAGCAGGAGTAGGATTCGCCATCAAGTCACACCTCATCAGCAAGCTCTCAGGACTTCCCAAAGGCATAAATGACCGCCTGATGACGCTGAGACTTCCCTTATCTGGCAAGAGGCATGCAACAATTGTAAGTGCCTATGCACCCACAATGACCAATCCAGATGAGGTTAAAGACAAGTTCTATGATGATTTGGATTCTGTGATTTCTGCAGCATCCCGGACAGACAAACTCATCCTCCTCGGGGACTTCAATGCCAGAGTGGGCACAGACCATCAGACCTGGGAAGGAGTGATTGGATCTGAAGGTGAAGGGAAGTGCAACAGCAATGGACTCCTCCTTTTAAGGAAGTGTGCAGAGCATGAATTACTGATCACCAACACAGTTTTCCGTCTACCAACTCGCAAAAATACAACATGGATGCACCCTCGCTCCAAACACTGGCATCTCATTGACTATGTCATAGTGCAAAGGAAGGACAGACAGGATGTCAGAGTGACTAAAACTATGTATGGTGCAGACTGTTGGACAGATCACAGGATTGTTGTCAACAACTCTACCTGTGCATTCAGCCTGTACGGCGACCACAATGCAAGAAGGTACTAAAGAAATTAGATGTCTCTAAGCTGAAACAAGACAGCAAGAGGCAAGTATTCGTCAACGATCTCTGCAGCCGTTTAGATGCACTGGAACACAGTTCAGAAGATGTAGATGAGAGCTGGACAGTCTTCAGAGACACCGTTCACTCTTCAGCAATGGATTCCCTAGGACCAGTATCTCGCAAACACCCAGATTGGTTTGATGAGAATGACAAAGAAATTCAGGGACTCCTTGAAGAGAAACACCAAAAAACACAAGACTTGCCTCAGAAATACCAGCCCAGTATCTGGCAAGACTGCCTATTCAAACATATGCAAGACAGTTCAGACGAGGCTCAGAGACATGCAAGACTCCTGGCTGAGAAAAAAGGTTGATGAAATCCAGTCCTTTGCAGACAGAAAGGACATGAAAAAATTCTTTGATGCACTCAAGACAGTATATGGTCCCCAGAGCTCAGGAACCACCCCACTCCTTAGTGCAGATGGAACTAGTCTTCTTACTGACAAAGAAGCTATCTTGAAAAAATGGGCTGAACGCTTTGATGGTGTCCTTAATCGGCCATCATCTAACAATGATGAAGCTATCAACAGACTACCACAGGTGGAATGTAATCCTCTGCTTGATGAGCTCCAAACCGTCTCTGAAACAGTGAAAGCAATAAAACTCCTGTCATCTGGCAAGGCTCCAGGATAAGATGCAATACCTTCAGAGATCTACAAAGCAGGAGGTCTTCCAGTTGCAGAGAAACTGACAGAGTTATTTCACATTATGTGGAGAAAAGAAGCCATCCCTCAAGAATTCAAGGATGCAACAATTATCCACATATTCAAAAGGAAAGGGAATCCTCAAGTCTGTGATAATCATCGAGGCATCTCTTTATTGTCAATTGCTGGGAAGATCCTTGCTAGGGTCCTACTGAACCGATTGAATGGAGATCTCGAACGGTCAGGGCTTCTACCAGAAAGCCAGTGTGGATTCAGGAAAAAAAACAGAGGAACAATAGACATGATCTTTACAGCACGACAGCTTCAAGAAAAATGCCAGGAACAGAATGTGGACCTCTACATGACCTTTGTCGACCTTACCAAAGCATTTGACACAGTCAGTCGTGAGGGACTTTGGAAAATTATGGCAAAGTTTGGCTGTCCTGCCAAATTCATAGCAGTGGTGCGGCGGTTCCATGATGGTATGGTTGCAAGGGTCGAAAATGATGGCGAATCTTCTGATCCATTTCCTGTGACAAATGGAGTTAAGCAAGGCTGTGTACTAGCTTCAACACTGTTCAGTATGATGTTTTCTGCCATGCTTCCAGATGCTTTCCAGGAGGGTGACAATGGTATACCTATTAGGTATCGCTTTGATGGGAAACTTTTCAACCTAAGAAGGTTGCAAGCTAAATCTAAGGAGCAGACAGAGGTGCTAGACGAGTTCCTCTTTGCTGATGACATGGCAAAGGGTGCTCCAACAGAAGAGAAAATGAAAAAAGGTGTGGATCAAGTATCTGATTCATGTGACAGCTATGATCTCACAATCAGAATCAAAAGACTGAGGTAGTATATCAGCCAGCACCTGGAAAGCCTTACAAGGAGCCTACCATCACAGTGAAAGGTCAACGACTGAAAGTGGTAGACAAGTTCACCTATTTTGGAAGCACATTGTCTAGAGTTGTGCACATTGATGATGAAGTCAATGCTAGAATTGCCAAAGCTAGTGCAGAATTTGGCCAGCTACGTGGAAGTATTTGGGACCGAAGTGGAATCAGACTTGACACAAAGCTGAAAGTATATAGATCGGTAGTGCTGCCAACACTGTTATACGCATGCGAAACTTGGACAGTTTACCAACGGCATGCCAAAAGACTGAACCAAGCTGTCTTAGAAAACTTCTAACGATCAAGTGGCAAGACAGGATTCCAGACACAGAAGTCCTGAAAAGGGCAGGGATGCAGAGTGTACATACTCTTCTGAAATTGGCACAGTTAAGATGGACAGGCCATGTTACCAGAATGCCTGATGAACGTTTGCCAAAGAAAATCCTCTATGGAGAACTTCAAGTAGGAAAACGCTCCCATGGTGGTCAGAAGAAGCGATACAAGGACACCCTCAAAGCCTCCTTTAAAGACTTCAACATACCAACAGAGTTATGGGAACAGATTGCACAGGATCGTACAAAGTGGCGAGGCCTCATAAAAAGGGGATCTGGTGAATACGAAGCAAAAAGTATCGGCGAAGCCGAGCAGAAACGTGCACAGCGGAAAGCCAGAGCTAAGGCATCAGCAACAGAGCTTTCTTCATCAGACCACTCTTGTTCTATCTGCAACAGGCAGTTTAGAGCTAAGATTGGTCTCATCAGCCATCTTAGAATACACAAATAATAACACATCACACGGTTGATTAGGATTGGTCATTGTCAGTAATGACAGACGAACTATGTATATTTATATGGGAAAAGAATACTAGAAAGTCATTTTCTCAAACTGTGTTGTCGCAAAGAACAACAGCAAAACAAACCTCCCACCACAATCATCACCACTACCAACAACAACAACACATAACATTTGTTACGATCAAAATTGATCTCAAGGGGGTTGTCTGTTATGCCTCGGCGCAGCGCTCTCC
Organism: Anodontia alba; assembly: GCA_964016985.1. Lineage (NCBI taxonomy): Eukaryota > Metazoa > Mollusca > Bivalvia > Lucinida > Lucinidae > Anodontia > Anodontia alba. Next base: position 31,859,829 of record OZ024826.1, on the reverse strand, counting down.
ATCCAATAATGCATTGTAAATATCCTTTTACCTGAAGCCAGTTTGAATCCGTTTTCATAGGTGATAAGTGAGGGCGCCCTTCTGCAGAACCATTTAGAGGATTTCCGTCTCTGGCTTTTTGCAACTTCTTACCAAACTTGTCCTAAAATTTGAACAAGTTTATATTTCTGTCCGGTGATGTACCTGAAAACCACTGGATTAGTGGTGAACAGTGAAGGTTTAGATCAGATGCCGCATTCGCATATGGGGGTTGTCTGTTATTCCTCGGCTCAGTCGCCCTATTTACTTACTTATCGTCTGAAAACTTTTGATCAATATAGTTATTCTGATTCTGATAAGATTATGTCTGAGATCATTTAGCATTTCTTGTAATATGTCATTTAGGAAACATAGTCATCTCAATATTTCATATCAACATGCAAAATTTGATTACTTAAATGTGTTTTTCTTTACTTTTTATGTGTTGTTAATATATTTTTATTGTAAATGAATAAATACGCCTTTTATTTGAATGTTGAGGATTGTAAACTCGAAAAGACCCATAACTGCATGAATAAACTATTCTATTAATTTCTCCGTTTCTGTTGTATTCCATTTTGTTCTTCTGATTGCAGGTCTGAGCTGGAAACCGTATACGGACTGTAAAGGAAAGAAAGGAAAATTTGCTTGCATTCCAGAAATTAGAAAACTATGCCTAAAGAGTCAAACCAGGGTTATCAAAGTAATTCGGCTTCGCCTAGATGCCGCCCAGCCCCTCCTGCAACAAGACAGGTCACTTAGAATTCTTCATCTGTTCCGAGATCCTAGAGCCATTATTTTCTCCAGACTTCATAAGACTAACTGGTATCCTTTAAAATTGTTAGATGGAAATTACACTCCGATCATAGAAAACGCTCGCTCGCTATGTAAAAAGATGTTAGATGACTATAAGTCAGGCAGAAAGTTAATGAAGGAGTTTCCGAATCGGGTTATATTTATTAGGTATGAAGATCTCAACTATAATCAGTCTTTGATCAAGGAAATAAAAGATGCTCTAGGGTTTAAGAGAAAGCCAGGTGGCGTTACAATAACACACATGTGGGTTGACCATAAGTCTTTAAGAGGCAAAGAACCGTGGTTATTTTGGAGAAGAATATTGAGTCAGTTGGAATTAGAGAAAGTAGACGCTGAGTGCAGCGAGGTTTATAAAGTTCTCGGGTATATTAAGCTGAGTCATCTTGAAGTTAAAAATTTGTCCAAATTAAGTTTGGTGCCGGACTTTGATTTAAAGTTTACGCAGCAATGGGATGTTGACAAAACAAAGGATTTGCAATAAATCATTACATCACGGAAACATACCTTTTTAATTTTGACCCCTTTAAACCCCACTTTTATATATTAAAAGTGGGGTTACAGGGGTATACATTATTTTCTTCTTATTTCTGCTAAAGATACAGATTGTGGGTGTTCGTTAAAATCACTCGGCGAGGCGGTTCTAACGAGTACCCTTAATCTATGTTTTGAGCAGAAATATGAAAACTATCAATTTTTTCGGTGGTGAGATTTTCAATATATTTGAATAGGCGTGTTTTCGTAATGAAAACAACAATTTTACTTCTTCTGAATAAAGCGGAAGGCAAAAAAGACTTACTTAAAATGCTTAAAGCAGAGTAGGGTAAATACGGTACAGTGAAAAGTTGGATATTTATTTAGAATTAATACATAATGAATACAGATAATACAGAAGTTTTTGATAAAAGTGTGTTATTTCTTTTTCTTATTTCTCCATCAAAATAAAGAATGTGGACTCTCACTAAAATCGCTTAGCCGGTCTGATGAGATTCTCATAAGAATAATAATAATAATAATAATAAAAAAACAATAACAACATGTTTTAGAGGTCGAAAAATAAACCCTTAGTCTGTTGGGTAAAACTTTAGCAGACATTTTGAAATATTTTTCTTATCGTCCCCAACAAACAGGCTTTGGCATTTCATGCAAGTTGTCTTCTTAGGAGACAATTTGCATGAAGTGCTAAAGCCTGTTTTCTGGGAGAAATAAGAAAAAGAATATCATCAACTAATTGTCTGATGAAATTTGCGCAGAGAGCGGTGAAGGATAATTTTCCCAAGTAAATGACTCTTCTACTATGGAGTCTTGTGACGCTAAATTCCTATTTTCTCTCATATAGTATGTGTCCTGAGAATGATGTATATCTGAAGTTATCTTTGCTTCCCTCAAGTCGGCCCCGGCTGCTGTACGATTCAACCCAGACTGGTTTCCCCTTGCACACATGAACATTAACGGTGTTGGTTCCCTGCGTGTCATGATATTTTTTAATGCCCTCCGCTATAGCGCCGACAACCACTTTCCCGTCGACGAAGAGATTGGTGCGAATTTCATAGTGATGTCGCTGGGCAATGACAAATGTGAAGGAATACACGCCGGACACAGGAGCCCTAAATAGAAAAAAATATAACCTTGTTATAACACTTTTGCTAAGTTTCAAAGGAAAATCCGTGTTAGCTAAACGATCGTGTTGTGTCCAAATCAACATGTATCGATGTCATTTTGCTATATCATCTATACATTTTGTTTGGATACAACATGTTGGGATTCATCTGGGATTCGAAACTTGCAGCTTATGAAGCTTGCAGTCAGACACGCTAAATGCAGTATACACATTACGAAAACACGCCTATTCAAATATATAGAAAATTTCATCTCCAAGAACTGAAAAAATTCAAATAAAAACTCTGATATTTTTCATATTTCTGCTAAAACGTAAATTGTGCGTACTCGTTAGAACCACCTCGGCGAGGCGGTTCTAACGCGTTCCCACAATCTATGTTTTGAGCAAAAATAAGAAAAATAATGCATAACCCTGTAAACCCCAGTTTTACTATATTAAAGTGGGGTTAAAGGGGGTCAAAATTATATAGGTTTGTTTTCGTGATGACGAATATAATCAACTTGAGTAATTCATTGATAACTAAATCCGAAAAAAAAATGTATTCATAAGAAATAAAAGATAAAGAAAACAATGTTTGCAATGTTAGTCCGACATTCAAGCATGGTTAATCTACAAGCCACTAGAAACATGCAAATTCCACGCATAATGGTTGTATAAGTCTGTGCGATCGGGTCCATTTATTTGTAACAAAAAATGATGATTGGTCATGATATCCGTGAACAGCGAAAGTCTTTATCAGAAATCCTATCAGTGCCGTTCTAATATTTTTTCATTCTAAAATAACTACTGCTTTTGTTAGCGGGCAATGAAGGCCCAGATTGCAGTCTGGTCTGGACCTTCTTTGCCCGCATATACAGGACTCTCGTTATCTCGACTTCGCGTATCTCGAATAACCGCTTATCTCGAAGTGAAAATCTGATCCCTGTTTTCAACATGGAAAGCTAACAACAGGCAACAAATTGTTGTGAAAAAGAGGAGAAATTGGAGCAATTTCTCCTCTTTTCCACAACATTTTCTATATATCTCTAACTTCAGGAGTCAAATGACATATTCATTTGTGAAATGTGGTTGTTCGATTTATGTTTTCCTCAATTCTGCAAATTTAATATGTCGAGGTACGTATATCTCGAAGCATTTCAGAGAGTCCCTTGGACTTCGACATAAGGAGAGTCGACTGTAGTTTAAATGCCCTTTCGTTTAGCACCTGAAAATTCCTGTCGCAGCCTCGTAGCCATTCCCGTCATTTAACAAGACTTGATCAAATTTGATATGCTGAGCTTTCCCGAGCATTCTATCACTTGACAGGTAAGCAGAAAATGCTATCTTCTTGTTTCCCCACCATCTACCTGAAATAAGCAAATGATAATTAGACATAAGAAAGACAAAGTTTTGCCTCCATTTGTTATTTTTTTTATTGTATATAACTTACCAATGATGATCATTTGGTAATATTTACATTAACAGTGCATTTACAGAAAAAAATTAAACTATTGGGACGTTATGGTATTATTTGGTAATGCATTGAATACATTCTCACGCGACGTGACATGATCATTAAGAGACGTCCATGATGGTGCCTTCTCTTACATAATTGACACCTCCGTCAAGTCACTTGACCATTTAATTGACAACCGCAACTGACCATTCAAAATAGCTAATAAGGTAATTGTCAATGTTTTTAGTTAGACAAACAAATCAACACGTGCTTTTTACAGGTAAGCACAGGTATATCAATACAAAGTTTGTCTAAGGAAATTCACGTGGGCGTGGTTATAACTGCCTGACGGAGGAGTCAATTGGACGTCGGCGGCGTAACGACGTCAAGGACGCTGTTCCGTTTTCAATAGGAAAACTTGTCAAGGACGCTGTTCCGTTTTCAATAGGAAAACTGCGCTACATTGGTTTTTTTTTTTTTTTTTTTTTTTTTTTTTTTTTTTTTGTTTCACAGCCCTCAAACCAGATTTTTTGTGAACCAATGGATGGGAAATAATATAGATACAGTCGAACTTCAATTGCTCGAACATCTTTGGGACCATAGAAAATTGTTCGAGACATGGGTAGTTCGAGACACTGAGGGTTAATCATGGCACCAGTTCAGGAAGCAAATAGCGATCATTTAAGAAAATCTTTTCGATTTTCTACACAATGATTGTATGTTGAGTGTACTCATTAGAATCACCTCGATGAGGCGATTCTAATGAGTAGTCACAACATACAATTTCATGATAAAATAAGTAAGAAAATCCCTAAATATTTGTTTTCTTGAGCTATTGGAAGGATTTTATAGGGACTGAAAGAAGAGTTCGAATCATCCAGGGTAAACGAGCCATCCGGGTTCGAGCCATTGAGGTTATACTGTATAAGTATTTAAGGTAATTATTTAACATTCATGAAGTATGAACAACAACGAGTTGCGAGCGACGTTTACATGAACCCCTAATGGGTTCACTAACTTTGCTTCCCACCTGATGTTCATACTTCAAAAACGTTAAAAAGATACCGTCATTTCTTAAATAGTGTCCCACAGTTCAAAGATGTTATTTCATTTTTAACCCATTTATGCCGAATGAACTCTTCTACAATCACTCTTCGGACAAGTCCATTTCAAATATAAGAGATGTCTAGTTAGTTTTTATCATAATTACGGTAATACCATGTTTTAAAGAAATTCCTACACAAATGCAAACAGTGTAGATTCTGTGTGTATGTATGGGGTGCATGCGTGCATGCTTACGTGCGTACCTACGTGCGTACGTGCGTGCATGTATGGATGTATTTACGATATGTATGTTTGTATTAAAGTACATATAATAATGCACATAATGAATACACTTACAGACACTTACTGTTTCCAAAATGGGGATTTTCAATTAGATTTAAGCCGGATTTGAGACAGTGTACTACTGAGATATCAACAAGAGGCAGGATACAGATATGAACAGGACGTAAAGTAATTCTCTAATCAGTTAATTATTGATATCCGGCAGTTATGATTCTCGGACATCCTAGGCTGATGTTCTCGAATATAAGTATTCGGCTTCATGCGAAAAACGACATATCTCTACCTATTAATGTTTACCTTAGGTACTGGTAAAGCCCCAGCAAACAGTGAAGCCCCACATCAGACGCCACAGAACGCGGCGTCTGATCAGGGTCTACACTGTTTGCATTAAATACAGGAATTTCTGTTAAACACGGTAATTATAAAATCTAACTAGACACACCTTAAATTAGAAATGGACCAGTCTGAAGAGTGAAGGTAGAAGAGTCCATTCGGTATAAATGCGGCCTCTAATCTGGGTCTACACTATTTGTTATCACCCGGCGGTATTTTAGACACATGAAAAGATTTTAGAAGGTGTGGTAAGGACATAAGGTGCCCGAATACTTTTTCTATTTTGACTTTTTTTCCCAGAAAGTCTTATTTGTTTTTCTTTGTTTTTGTTGATTTGTTAGTTTGATTGTTTATTGCATGGAGAAGTACTGAGAAAAAAATTGCAAACTTTGGTCATAAGTAAATACAATATCTAAATTTTGTAACTATCCATGCAAAAAAAAAAGTTTTAATCTTTTTTGTGGCTTTAAAACTTCCAGTATTTCCAGTTTTCTCCATGAACTCAGTAAATTTATCTGCAAAGTATGTGTGTAAAATAAAACAAAAACTTTTGAGTATCAAGTTTGGTTGCAGTTTTTCAACAAGACCCACTTGTTACAACTTTACTGCAATTTCCACAATATTAATATGTACCATAAAAACAAGTGGAGAAAAACAGAAAATAGTTCCTAATAAAAAAAATACAAAACATCAGGGCCCAGTTGTTCAAAGCATCTACAGCTTAACGAGCTCGTTAGAGGTCAAAATGTTAACTGTTCTAGTAAATACAATATCTAATTCACAGGTATTTTTGCTGAAAAAATGTGAGTAGCTAAGCTACTCATATTTTTCAGTAAAACTATTCGCGTATATGCCATATTTAATGATCAAAGTTTTAATGATATATTAACTAACGATATGGTTAGTTTTGAACACCTGGGCCCAGTATACTGTAACAATGTTATATGTCAGACACTTTCTTGACGTCAAATTAATTGTATGGTAAATATTTGAAAACAAAGCTTATTTGATAAGATATTGGCAACAACAACAACACCAACAACAGCCATCTTACCAAATAATGTTGAATACACAGTACAGTACAGTACATGTTATGATCTGCTTGTATAACATACAATCCCTCAGGGTCGGCCCGGGGTTTCCCTGGTTCGAAGTCTGATATCCGGTGAGCCACAGAAGGCTCGGATCAAGCAATGCAAAGCGCAGGCTGATCTGGCTTTTCATTGCTCGCGATGGTAAACACTTTGCTTGCAGTGCGTGCCCATCGGTTGCACCAAGCGAAAATATGTCAGCCCTCGTTATACCGACACTCGATACAACGACAAAATTCGTTATTCTGACAATTTAACCAGCACGGAACTCTCTCTCAAAAGGTGACAGTTAATCAGAAATTATGCAGTTTCATTATTATTCACTACTTCAAGTAACATATATTTTGGATATTTGTTAGAATCGCGATTCTTACAAATATCCAAAATATATATGGTTTATAAAGAAATTATATTAAACATGGCATTTGTTGCATATCATTATACTCACTGAGAAATCTTTACAACAGCAAATTTATTTTAACGGCAATATCTTTGGCAACGAATGCTGTCATTGAAACGAGGGTTCACTGTAAATTCCAGCGTATGTGCAGAGCAAAGTTCTCATTACAAAAACACGCCTATTCAAATATATTGAAAATTTTACAACCAAAAACTGGCAAATTTTCAGATAAAAATTCAAATATTTTTCATATTTCTGCTCAAAACATAGATTGTGGGTACTCGTTAGAACCGCCTCGGCGGGGCGGTTCTAACAAGTACCCACAATCTATGTTTTGAGCAGAAATAAGAAAAATAATATATACCCCTGTAAACCCCAGTTTTACTATATAAAAGTGGAGTTTAAGGGGGTCAAAATTATATAGGTATGTTTTCGTGATGTAGTTCAGCCTACGCATTTGCTCAGTCTGATCTGGGCCTTCGCTGTCCTTTTAGAGAATTATTGAACAAGGGTTAGTTTGGTCGACGTCAATACTGCAAACATATTGTAAATTGATAATTCTTAAAAAGTGATGTGTTTATTGATCAAGAAGTAGTGTGACAAGCGCTGTCACAGATCTCTTGCAAACAACCGGCCTCGGTAACTCAGTTGAACGCGCGTGCGACTGGTGATGAGGAGGCTTCGGGTTCAACCCCGCCGGGTCGGCAACATTCTTTTGTGGAGTTTGTTCCGGAAACATTTTTTACGGTCATTCTCTCCCTTCCGCTGATCCAAGAATTCTGGAGGACGAATGTGCACAATTCTGGTTAACCGCTTAGAGGACTAAGCCTGCCCAGTGAAAGTGTTGTTTGGTAAACCAACCGCGCTCGACATGACCCCATTGTTGTTGATCAGGTCTACACCGTCTGAGGTTGAACATATATTTTAGTAAAGCACCCTTCAAAATGTAAATGAACCAGTCCAATTTCCAAGATGGAAGAATCCATTACAGAAGTCCATATATACATGTCTAAGGGGAATGGATATATATTTTGTAGGGATTTTGTATTGCCATTATCGCCAAGGAAGACAATTTTTGTAACTTTCTGTTTGCTTAACTGCACAACAAGCCCTTCTAAAAAGAAACCTACTTTATTTGCTCTCTCTAGGAGCCAATTCTTTCCTTAACGAATAGATTCCTTTTATAAGGGAAGGAACAATTTTGATAGTTATCTCCCTTTAAATCATATCAACTTCCCTTAATTCTTTCAGCCCTGTAGCTCCAACAGATACCTTTACAAACAGTGCAGATCCAGATGAGACGGTTCGTAACGAGCAGTCTCATCAGTATGTATACTGTTTGTCATCACGTGCGTTTTGAATTTTGATTTCCACCACTGATTGCAACAATGGATGACTCCAGAGCCAAAGATGGTAGAGGCCACTTCAAAAACTAAGGGGTGAACGGATTTAGTAAGTTTTCTCATAAAACTAATAGATTCTTACCGATGTCGTTGTCTTCCATGACAAGTTCGTCGTTAACTTCGTCGGTCTTAGGGGTCAGATCATACTGAGAGAGGCCTGCAGCATTCTGCTCCGTCGGGTTCTCTTCAATCATTTCCTCGGCCAGACTATTGCTGGACTCATCGTCGCCTATGACCATTTCTTCCACACTTCTGGCGTAAACGGCAGATTGAAGAAAAAGAAGGCACGCTCCAACGACAAGCAGTCTTGTGAACTCCATGATCCTGTTATATAAAATACAAGAAATACAGTCGACTCTGGTTATCTCGAACTCGCTTATTTCGAATAACCGCTTCTCTCGAAATGAAAATCTGGTCTCTGTTTTAACACAGAGATCTACCAACAGGCAACAAAATATTATGGAAAAGAGGAGAAATTGCTCCTTAGGAGCAATTTCTCCTCTTTTTCACAATATTTTCAATACATCTCTAACTTAGGAGTCAAATTACATATTCATTCTGTTAAAAGTGGTTGTTCGATTAATTGTTTTCCTCACTTCCGCAAATCTGATATGTCGAAATATGGATATCTCGAAGTGTTTCATAGAGTCCCTTGGAGCTCGAGATAACGATAATGGGTGCATTCGAACATGCGCAGTTTAAGATCATCCTGCGCATGCGGAATGTGTCATCCGGGCCTTTGTTATCCTTTCAGACATGCTGTATTATCCAATGATTCTGTTTGCGGACAACGAAGGCCCCGATCAGACTGAGCGGATGTGCCCGAAGACACCTTATCGCACGGCCCATGGTAATAATAATAATGATAATAATAATAATAATAGTAATACAAATAATTGCCTTTCCCATATCCAGATACAGTTCCTAAGGTAATAAAGTAAACAGTTATTTTAGGATGACATGTACAAAACTTAATGTTCGCTGCTCAGTTGTTGAATAATAATAATAATAATAATAATAATAAACAAAGTATTAATTTCTTACCCTTGCCCCACTAGAAATTCTAGGCCAATTCCTACCTACCCCCCTCCCCATGAACCCACTCATGCCTTGTGGACTCTTTATACATCTCACTTTGGGCAGGTTCATGTCTAGCTGAAGGTGAATGTTTTATTACATTATTTAATACAGAGTGAAATAGTACTACTGGTATGTTATTACTACCCTCTGACTTTCTCTTCTACAGTGCTTTGGTGTCTAAAGCTATTCTGTTAGCATCACGAAAACATGCCTATATAATTTTGACCCCCTCAAACCCTACTTTTATATAGTAAAACTGGGGTTTACATGGGTATACATTTTTCTTATTTCTGCTGAAAACATAGATTGTGGGTACTCGTTAGAACCGCCTCGTCGAGGCGGTTCTAACGAGTATCCACAATGTATGTTTTCAGCAGAAACATTAAAATTATCAGGATTTTTTCTGAAAATTTTCATTTTTTGGTGGTACAATTTTCAGTATATTTGAATAGGCATGTATTCGTAATCGAAAAGGTGTCTTCGGGATAAATGCAAACAGGAAAGCTCAAGATCAGTCAGCTGAGATATAGAGACTGATCAGGAGCTTTGCTATACTTTTTTACGTTATAGAGTGCTCAATAATTTTATGAGCGGACAACGAAGGTCCTAATCAGACTATGCGGATGTGAAGGCGGTGAATACCCTGATCAGACTGCGGATAACAGAATTATTGGATACTGCAGAATGTATGAATGAAGGGGAATGGTGGTACCTTGCGCATGCGCATAACAATCTGAATCTGAGCATTTTACGCATGTTCTAAGCACTTTTGTTTGCTTGATGTAGACCATATAAACTAACTGTACATATTTAGTGTAATAGACGCAAGCACATTTCCGTAGATCTAAGCTTTTCCGCAGCAATAAACCACTATTTGTGAAAGAAAAAAGGCAAATTAAGATACTATTAAACATGTTAAAGGAGATAACTCTGTCAAAATTATTTCGCTCTCTTCTGAAAAGGGGTCTTTTTTGTTCGCAAAATATATAGAGGGGTGTACTCTAAAAGGAAAGAATTAGCTCCCAAAAAGTCTGGAAAAGAATAAATCCTAAATGATCTGGAGGAGTTTACTTGCTTTTAAAGGGAGAAATCCTTTGAGACTTTATGTGCCAGAAAGCACATAGGAAGTCGTCTTCCTTGCATGTAATGGCGAAAAACTTCCCAAATGTATCCAGTCCCCTTAATGAAAAACTGAGGAGATTAAAAACAAGCATGTCCCCAAGAGCGCTCCTATGTTGCGTCGAGAAATATAATAAATAGAGGATATTTACTCTTTTGCTGTGAATACCATAAATATTGTCATCGAGTGTAATGAAAACATTAGTATTTTCACGAGTGCGAAGCACGAGTGAAAATTTGAATGTTTTCATTACACGAGACGAAAATTTTTATGATATTCACTGAAAAAGAGTAAATTTCTTTTTATTTTCTTTTTTTACACGCCAATGCGCGTTTCTGACGTCATATATTACGTAACCAAACAAAACATGAACGTCATGGTGTCGACTTTCAGTGCTTAACATCTGAAACACTGGAGAGACAAAAACAAAAAGTTTCGACAAATCAAAATAATATTGATACCAAAATGTTCCTTTCATTCTAACTAAGAAAATGAATACCAATACTTGATAGTTTTGTTCGTAAACAAAGAATTTAGAGGTGTACAAAATCTGAAGTGGAGGTAACACCCACTTCTGAAACAATGAAGAAAACCAAAGTCGTCCAAAGCGAGCAGTGAAAATATAAATCGTATCAGTCACTAGTGAAATGATACGATATCAATTCACTAGTGATTGATATCACTTTTACATTCACCAGATATATCCTGATTTCACCGCTAACAATAAAATAAAAGCCAACTATTCGCGAGAACCCTATTTACCTTAAGTATTCGGACAGACAGGCCTGCGCAATCAGTGTAGACGCTAATGAGGCGCCGCGTGATCAGGGTCTGCATTATTTGCCACTCATCCAGCAGTTTTAAGCACACCATTAGTAAGAACGAGCTTGTTAATTTTTAGGGTAAGGAGCTAACCCTTTCGTCCCTACAGACCAACCAATATAGATACCGTTGCCAACAGGGCAGATCAAGATGAGATGGCTCGTTACGAGCCGTCTCATCAGGATCTACGCTGTTTGATATTATGTTTATGATTTTAGACTGAAACCCCTACTTGCATCAGTGGACATGTCCAGAAGAAATCCACTTCTGAAACTTAGGGGTAAAAGGGTTAAAGTTTCCGAATACGTAGGACACATACGGTAGTGGACCTTTGCCACGACTCTTGATACAAGACAGCCGTAGACATCACAAAAGCGCGACGTTCAGAAGTGCAAAACTCTCGCGAAAGTGATATTCTGAACCTCTTCAGATAGTTATGGCCGCCAACGGGAGCAACTAGAAGGCAAATAGTCGCAATCGTTTTGCACTTCTGAATGCAGTCCAAGTAAAAAACAGTCGACTCTCGTTATCTCGAATTCCAAGGGACTCTCTGAAATACTTCGAGATATCCGTACCTCGATATATCAGATTTGCGGAATTGAGGAAACAATAATTCGATTAACCACATTTAACAAATATATATGTAATTAGATTCTTGAAGTTAGAGATATATTGAAAATATTGTGGAAAAGAGGAGAAATTGCTCCTCAGGAGCAATTTCTCCTCTTTTCCACAATATTTTTTACCTGTTGTTAGATTGTCATGTTTAGGCAGAGACCAGATTTTCACTTCGAGATAAGCGGTTATTCGAGATAAGCGAGGTCGAGATAGCGAGAGTCAACTGTACATCATTTAACGTAACTACTCACCTGATCTCAACGGGACTTCCAACTTCTTCTGATCACATTTGCTAGAGTTTGATCAAATATATATAATAAAAAACGCGGCGGAGGAAAAAGGGACAACCCATATACGAATTGTGAATCCTACATAAGCTTGTGCATCCATCAATCCTAATCAGTTTTAATTACAACTTATAAATATTACCATTACCAAATAGGTTCGCGAGCAGCTAAGTCTCTGATGAAACTACTCAGATGAGATGTTTTATCTGGGTCGGCGCTGTTTGCACATGTATAAAGCCCGATTTTATTTGGAACGGATGTAATTTTAGGCAATCTTTAGGTCAGTACTTGTGTCCATCATCCTGTATCCGTTTGTTGTTTCCGAAAGGTGTTTGATAGGAGATCGGTTAGTTGATAAATCAATCGAGGTCATAAATACATGTATGTATATTTTATTTCAGAAACTAACTTATATACGAAAGTGTAGCTTATGTTCGCTGATCATTTGTGAAAATTTATATAAGGTCTCTGATGAAGCCTAATTGACTGATTCAAGCTTGTCTACACCATAATAACTTCGACATTTCAGCTGTTTTCATTTTCGTGTTTGTGTTCATCGCTCTCAAATGCCATTCCTTTTAAAATCTATTTATCCCAAACACATGTGGTGTGTCGTGTTAGTGCCGTTTGGCCGCCTTAAAACGTCCCTCTGTACTTAACTATAGTGGTTTATATTTTCTGCCCTCGTCGACCACAGAACCTATTCCAGGATTTTTTGCAATTTGTAGGAGGGTCGCTGATAACGCATATTTAGCCGAAATTAGTATGGTCCAAAATATTTCGACAGTTCAGCTTCTTTCATTTTCATGTGTGTGCATTGCTCTTAAGGATGATTTTGTTTAAGTATCTTTAACTGTTTTGCAAAATGATGAACAATCTGTCTCCTCCACCTGTCATTTTAGTACCCAGGTCTGAAAGGACTACATGCAATTGCAGTTTACTAAATGCTAAAGATCTGCTGCCTGTCCTGCCAAGAACAAATTCTTATTACAGTTCTTGTCATCTGTTGTAAGGGTGTGGATCGACTTAAAAGGAGTTAAAGGGACTTTCAGGGAGAAAACTCTATCCAATTTCATTACGAAAACGCGCCTATTCAAATATACAGAAAATTTGACCACCAAAAACTGAAACTTTTCAGATAAAAATTCTATTTTTTTTTTTTTTTTTTTTTTTTTTTTTTTTTTCATATTTCTGCTAAAAACATAGATTGTGGGTACTCGTTAGAACCGCCTCGGCGAGGCGGTTCAAACGAGTACCCACAATCTATGTTTAGAGCAGAAATAAGAAAAATAATGTATACCCCTGTAAACCCCAGTTTTACTATATAAAAGTGGGGTTTAAGGGGGTCAAATTATATAGGCATGTTTTCGTGATGGACTTGGCCCCTTCTGCAAAAGGGTCTGCTTTAACATTATGAAAACAAGCCTATTCAAATATACTGAAAATTCTACCACCAAAAATGAAAATTTTCGATAAAAATTCTGATACTTTTTATATTTCTGTTCAAAACATAGATTTGGGGTACTCGTTAGAACTGTCTCGCTGAGGCGGTTCTAACGAGTACTCACAATCTATGATTTTGAGCAGAAATAAGACAAAAATAATGTATACCCCTGTAAACCCCAGTTTTACTATATAAAAGTCGGGTTTAAGAGGTTCAAAATTATATAGGCGTGTTTGTGTGATGAAAAGATAGAATTTACTCCCCATAGGAGCAAATCCATTCCTTTAAATGTAGAACCCTTTGCAAAAGGGTCTCGATGCAAAGGATACCAATCAGGAAGCCCAAAAAAATTGACTCCATTATGAATACCAGCGGGAAATCTACCGCGTGTATTCAGCAATAAGGACGTCAGACAGTCAGGCTCAGGCAATATTCGTTTTTCGCATTACATTTTCTCTTGGAAATTTTAAATTCATAATCGGTGTTGGCATGATATCATATAAAATATATAGGTATATAGGAAAAATAACCCTGATCGATGCCTTATATTACGTCAAAAATAAAATTGAAACCAGAAGTCACAAGTCACAGGACAAGGTTATATTTATACCTATACTTGCTTCTTTTTTTTAGGAAATTGACCACGTTCAATTTATGTTATGAAACATTGTTTTCATGAGTAATATTGCGTTTTTCGGGTCGTCTTCGAAGTCGAGCATCGCGGTCACCTATGCAGGTACTAACCACAATTAACATTCCTTTATTCTGGAAAAAAAAATCCAATCACTATACCATGTACCTGCGTCGCCGTAAAAGCCGGTGTAACAAAGTAAAGTGTACCCCCGCCGAGGTCGGCAACATTCTTTCGTGGAGATTGATCATGAAATATTTTCTACGGTCATTCTCTCCCTTCCGCTGATTCAAGAAGGGCAGTTGTCAGTTTCTGGCGAAAGAATGTGCACAATATTGGTTAACCGCTTAGAGGACTAAGCCTGCCCAGTAAACGTGTGGTTAGGTAAACTGACCGCGCTCGATATGACCCCATTGGGTTGACTGGGCCGTAAAACCCCAACACAAACAAACAAACAAACAAAGTAAAGTGACTCCCACAGAATAATGACACCCATATTCTATATATTCTATAAAATACTGACTCCCCTTAAAACATAATGACCTCCTCGATGATAATTTGACCGGGAAATCATAAAATTATGACCGGGGGTCACAAGTGTTTAAAGAATAATGGCCGCGGCCGTCATTTTATGTTGGTCACTTTACTTCGTTGGAGTAGCGAATTAAAGTGACTACCATAGAATAACAATAACGAGTCCCCATCATTATTCTGTAGAAAAAAGTGACTCCTTTCTGTTATAACTCTTATTTGTTGATGGATTTGTTGCCGAATTTTAAAATAACTTGCCAAAAGTCTCAAGACGATGTATCATTCGCAAGACCTAGGTAATCAACTCAAAAAGATCATTAAAATAATGGTGTCCTGCTAAATGATTCTTGCAAACCGTATGACGTGTCTGATCGGTAACTTTGTGATTTTTTAATAGATTTTTAAATAACTGGAAACAACTATAAGCCATATCAAGACAATGTATCGCGCGCAAGACCTAAGTCCCCACCTCAAAAGTCAATATAACAAATTCACATAAATAACAATGTGTTTATTTTGACAGATGGTGTAAATGTGAGGTTTTTTGGTTTGCTCCCTCCCCCAAACTACCCGATATCACACAAAATTTGATTGGCTATACTAACAGTCAGGTTTCCCAATTCCTGTGTCTTGCAAAAAAAAAAAAAAAAAAAAACAAAAAAAAAAAACAAAAAAAAAAAAAAACGTAACCCTAGCATCGGGAAGTTATACAGCTGAATTTTTGTATACAATATAAAAAGCTTTGATATTGGTTCATACAAAACCGCTGTCAAGCAATGTGAAAATAATTGCATTTTTGAGAAACGTATGCATTTTGCATGATACTGGTTTAGCGTTTTGCCAAGCAACTGTAATTTCTATTACGCGTATAGTACACATGTATAATACACCCAATATACACCCATCTCGCGATACATTTATCTGTTCAGTTGATGTCTGAATATAGGTCTGAATATAAATTAACACTGATTGTTTAAAATTCTTGTCGCGTTTTGTAAAACGGCACGTAGTTTGTTTGTTTTTAATTTTGATGAACATTTTAGTTTGCGGAAGTTACTTCAATCATTATGTTTGGTCTTTAGACAATCTTACCCAGTATATTTCGTCAACAAAGATTTTGAAATTATAGACATGAAGAAATGCGCGGCGATTCCCCTGAACATACAATGCTTAAGACTTACCCAGGTACAATACAGTGTTCTACACGAATGTTTGTTTTTATTTAAAACACGTAAGCTAGAATGCCCAAAGGATCTCTGGTAAATTTAAAACATTACGAAAACACGCCTATTCAAATATATAGAAATTTTTCCTCCAAAAATTTAAAATTTTCAGATAAAAAACTGTGATATTTTTCATATTTCTGCTCTAAACATAGATTGTGGATACTCGTTAGAACCGACTCGGCGAGGCGGTTCAAACGAGTACCCACAATCCATGTTTTGAGCAGAAATAAGAAAAATTACTTGTATCCCTGCAAACCCCAGTTTTACTATATAAAAGTGGGGTTTATGGGGGTCAAAATTATATTAGGTATGTTTTCGTGATGTGTGTCATTCAAAATAGTCATTAAAGTTGCAATCAAACATTTTCTTTCAGGTTTATTGTAGCGGCCATATTGGACGAAAACATTGAACATATTTTGGTGTTAATCCATTTCTTTATACCTTCCAATAAAAGCTACAGAAAACAGTAGAAGGTTTATTTGAAACGCAGTTTGCATGCGAAATTTAAAAATTGATGCCAGACAGGAAAAAGGGGCACTCTCCCTTAAATGCGGAAAACAACTGAGGTATCACTAATGACGCATATGTGCATACGAAAAAAAAAAACAGTCTGTTTTCTGTTTTGAGCATTTGTTTTCTTAATTTATGAGTTTGATCAGAATACACAAGGTTTTGTATACTTAGAATTTGTTAAGTATCAACTGGGCTTCCATAGAAACATGCAAGTTTTCGCAAAAAAGCATTGTCCGCTACACAGTCGTTTTATATACAGACATGTCCAGGCTTTCTTCCTCTACTGAAATAAATCGTACATCATTCCGATGCCGTTCTATAACTCGTAGGCGACATAGTCAATTCGTAGGAACAACACAGCTAACTCGTGGGAACGGCATAACTAACTACAAGTGGGTACTGTCGTGGGAACAGGATACCAGCTCATGGGAACGACATAGCAAACTCGTGGGAACGAAAAAGCTAACTCGTGGTTCCGGTTACTAGTAAACGGGACCACTGCAGAAGTGGTTGATCAACTAAATACAATCTATGTCTAAATGTGCAGAGTCATATAAAACGAAAGGGAATAGTTTTACATTTGGCCAGGACAGCATTAGAATCTATCTGATTTCACCACGTGTCTCAGTCACAGGACATTCTTGCACCGCGTTTTTTTTTATCATTTTCACAGCATGCAGATCAGTCTTCAAATTAAGAATATTTCTTTTCACCACATATAAATAAATCTTTAAAATAAAAGTAGTCTTTCAAGACGAGGTATTCTAGAAACCTTGAAATTTGTACAAAGGTACATTGGTATTATTTTTCTATTGTTTTTTTTATTTAGTACAAAAATAGTAGAAACAAATCAATGCATATAGTATAACTCAAATGCATCGTCCACATTTCCGTAGTTCAAGTTTTGCAAGATTACTCTTATTTGAAGAAGTATCTCTATGCCCAAATGACAAAGTAAAAGAGCGAATCAATCTTATGTCAATGGCGGCCTCTTTGTAAAACTGTAACCAGTGGGTTGAGGCATGAAGATATATGTTTGGCTTGGCCAGCCGTGGTTCAACCATTGGTTTTCATTTACTCTGCCACACAGTAGAATTAGCCATAAATACTTGTCTCTGTTTATCATAGTGATTAATTTGATTTTTATGTTTCCGCTTTCATGCATTGACTGACTTGGGAGCCGTTATGCGAACCGAGTTTTTATGTGTTTCTGTATTAAGAGTAGCATCGGTACCCAGGGTGAAGTTGGCCGGCTGTAAAAGTGCTTTGACACCCCAACCCCACCTCCATAACTCCCGGTTGTTTATTCTACTAACCCTTCTGAGGCGTGATCCTGGTGTTGTTCTTACTCTTTGTAGCTTTGTGGTTCCCACGTTGCTTTCTGTTTTATTCTGTGTGTTGTCATTTAAGCATCGAGGTCACCGTCTTCAATAGCTGCCCATTTTGCGTTCTATTTTACTAGTTGTTTTGTTATACTAGCATTTTGGTCACATTCAACAGCTGCCCATTTAGCTGTCTGTTTTACTAATTGTGCTTGAACGTGGCATCGGGACCCAGGGTGAAGTATGTCGGTTGTAAAAGTGCTTTAACACCCCACGGTAGTTTATTCTATTGACCGTTCTAAGGCGGTAGTCCTGTGTTGTTCTTACTCTTTGTAGCTCTTTGTACCGTTGTGGTTCCCGTATTGCTTTCTGTTTTTAGCTCACCTGAGCACGAAGTGCTGAAGGTGAGCTATTGTTATCGGTCAATGTGCGTCGTGCGTCGTCCGTCGTGCGTCGTCCGTAGTGCAGCGTCAACAATTTGCTTTAAAGCCTACTCCTCCTACACCCCTGGGCCAATTGACTCGAAACTTGGTAAGAAGCATCGGAGCTATACATCAAAAATAGCTGAAATCGTTCCGATCGGAAATCTAATATGGCCGCCATGGGGACTATCTTGAAAATCTATTTTTCGCTTTTCCTAGTAAACCAAAAGGCCAATTGACTTGAAACTTTGTAGGAAGCATCGCGGTGATTTGTAGATCAAAACTAGCTAAAATCGTTCCTATTGGAAATCCGAGATGGCCGCCATGGCAGCCATCTTGAAAATCTATTTTTCGCTTCTTCTCCTGAACCGAAAGGTTAACTGACTCCAAACTTTGTATGAAACATCGGTGAGACTTGTACATATAAAAAAAACTAAAATCGTGCCGATCTAAAATCCAAGATGGCCGCCGCGGCCATATTGAACACCTATTTTTCGCTTCTTCTCCTGAACCAAAAGGCCGATTAACTTGAAACGTGGTAGGAGGCATCGCGGTGACTTGTAAATCAAAAAAAGCTAAACTCGTTTCTATTGGAAATCCAAGATGGCCGCCTTGGTGGTTATCTTGAAAATCTATTTTTCGCTTCTTTCCTAAACCAAAAGGCCAGTTGACTTAAAACTTGGCAGAAAGCATTAGGGTGACTTGTAGATCAATAAGAGCTAAAATTGTTCCGATCGGAAATCCAAGATAGCTGCCATCTAAACATTTATTTTTTTGCTTCTTCTCTTGAACCAAAAGGCCAATTGACTTGAAACGTGGTAGGAAGCATCAAGGTGACTTGTAGATCAAAATTAGTTAAAATCATTCCGATCAGAAATCCAAGATAGCGCCATGGCCGCAGTCTTGGAAATCTATTTTGCACTTCTTCTTCTGAACCGAAAGTCCAATTTATCTGGTAATCAGGTGAGCGATACAAGGCCATCTTGGCTCTCTTGTTTTCTATATACGTTGTGATGTTAGCATTGTGGTCAGCGTCTTCAATAGCTGCCCACTTTGCTTCCTGTTTTACTAGTTGTTTTGTGATGCTAGCTTTTTGGTCACCTCAACAGCTGCCCATTTCGCTTTCTGTTTTACTAGTTGTGATTAAGAGTGGCCTCTGGACCCAGTGTGAAATTAGTCGGCTGTAAAAAAAGCTTTAAAACCCCCGGTGGTTTATTCTACTGACCGTTCTAAGGCGGTGGTCCCGGTATTAGTCTTACTCTTTGTTGCTTTGTGGGTCATTCTACGAGGCGATTTGTTTTAAGTCTTGCCTTGTGTTATTTTATTCTTGTGTTTTTCAGTCCTTTTAGCATTGCGATTACCTCGCTTGGGGAAGAGAGAGCTAATGTTAGTGCTTTCCGTACGTTTGTTCGATTTGCGCTTGTTTGGTTTTGTCTGTTTTCTCTTCCTCTTACTGTCTGGGAAGGGCTGTGGCTTGTGTGCCGTGTGGCGGCCGTAAAACATCTCTCCGTACATCACCGTAGTGTACATTATATTTTCATTTCCTTTGAGATGACTGGGTCCATTGTGGTATCTTTGAAAATGGAGTTCTGCTCATATATACGCTTGAGGGCGTAAGCAGTGTTGTAACCAGTGGGAAGAGTAAGGTGGAAAGACGGGGGCGTCGCTAATCGTCATTTTAACTTCGCGTAAAGGGGTCATAATAATGATGTTGTGACCTGGGGTCACTTTTCTTAATTTAAAAATAATGATAGGGGTTCGTTATTCTATAGGTGTCAAAATTCTCCGCAAGGGGTCATTTTGCTTTGCGTTGGGGTCATGATATTGTGACCCCGATCATATAATTTTGACCAGCGGTCACTATTCATTAAAGAAAAATGACCGGGGGTTGTCATTCTACAGAGGCACTTCACTTCGTAACACCGGCCTTTTCCGTTACTTTACTCACTATACGATTACATTGTTGATTTTGTGTGGAGAGAAACTTTATTGGCGTTGATTGTATTCTTGCGGTTCATTACTTAACATTTTTTGTCTTCATTGATAGATCTGAAAAAAAAAAAATACTAAAACCAAGACGTTGCTTCAACGAGTATGTCAGCAGTGATAAGCACGATCAGCCCATGTGTGTGTCTTGGTATGGTCTACGTTTTTCTTAATAGATTATAAAGTACCTGGACTTTGTCCAGGCAAAAACCATGATTAGAAGCCATATGATTGTGCAGATTGCTCTGCACATTTACTGATTCATAAGTTTTAATAGCAACAGTTAATTAGTGGGATGGCATTTAGTCGAATGAACGAACACGAGAATTGTAGCTGTTTTAATACACATTTCAATTATCAAGAGACGACAAAGTTTGACAAATAAACTTGAGCAGGTTATAAAAAATATAAAAATGTTATTACAATGTTTACTTGAAAGTTTGAATATAACTTTATAGTACTGTATGACAACAACGATAATGTTAATTAGACCGCGTCAAGTGAAAATGTCGTATTCAACCATATGCTGACAGCAAATATCCTGATCAGGCTGTGCATCTGCGCAGACTGATCAGGCCTTCGCTGTCCACTTACAGAATCACTGGATATTGCAGAATGCAATAAAGGAGAGGAAAGGCTCTAACTAGATTGGATGTAACTAGATGGATGCGCATAATTATCTTAATATGCGCATTTTCATATGCTTGAAAAGACCCTTTTACTTGACGTGGTCTGTATGACAAACAAAGAAACATGAATATAATGTGACATGATATTTTTGTAAGCACAGTTTGTGCTTAGCATTTCAAATTGCCTTGTAAATTTGCGAATATTTCTAAATATATAAGCTTGAAAATTTTCCTTGTTCTTCGAATCAATGTTGTTCTACTTGTATAATCAATATTACATTATGTTTTGAATGTCTGTTTAGTAGTGCTACATGTCCTAAGATAAGAGTAGGGTAGCACAAATTAGCCATGCTGTTGGCATATTTTACCACAACTTGAACCATGGACACTGCAAAATAATAAACTGATAGGTTATCTACCTCCTGTATACATGTTTTTGCAGAAATATAGCTCATTAATAACACTAACATTAATAAAAAAAAATAATAATAATGATAACAATCATAATAATATTAATGATAATAACTTATACACTTATATCTCCTTACTATACTGTATGTTTATAACATAGCTTTGGATGTAACGAAGTTCAAAGAATGATACCAAAAATGTATAGACCATATAGAAAAAATTACCATACATTCCTAAATAGTCATTCCGCCATATAAACAATTCATTTTTGTAAGGGTATACCACAGATATTTACTAAAACCACTAACGCTTTGAACCCCACCAGCATTGCTATAAAGAGATTGTAGTGTGTTAACCCTTGTCATGTTGAATAAACCCAGATGTCACGTCCGCTTCCAACCCCCAGCCAATCAGACCACTTGATCCAGTTTTTTGACACAGTCGCCTACTCAATGACAAACAGTGCAGATCCAGATCAGAAGCCAACTAATCTGGATCTACACTGTTTGCAAAGGCAGGGTACATCCGGGTTCAGCAGGACCAGGGTTAATACCATAAAAAAACGTAATTACAGAATAGAACTATTTCTATAAGATGAAGCTAATGAGATTACTAAATGTATACAGTTAAGTTAAGACTGTTGCAACCTAACTTTTATGAGAATGAAGGCAACCTTATCTATGTCTATTCCTAAATGAGCTTAAGGCATCGCCTCTCCTACCTAGAATCGCGGTTGACAGTGAAGACCCAAATCAGCCTGCACATACACAGCCTGATCAGATTATTATACGATTATTGTTTCAGTTTGTATACATGTATTACATACACTAGATGATTGTTGTTTTAGTATATCTGTTACGCACACTATATGATTATTGCCTGAATGTTTTTAGTTTGTATGCGCACTATATGATAATTGTGACTGTTTGTCAATTACGCACACTATATGGTCAGTTTTTCGGTATAACTGGTACGCACACTATACGATTATTGCCATTAAAGTTAGTACTTAATATATTGAATGCGAATTATGTGATCACTGTGTCAGTTTATCTTTTACGCACACTATATGGTCTTTGTTTTTTATATTTTATGCGAACTATATGATCATTGTGTCAGTTTGTCAATAACGCACCCTGTATGGTCATTTTTTCGGTATATCTGTTACGCACACTATATGATTATTGCCATTAAAGTTAGTACTTAATATCTTGAATGCGAATTATGTGATCATTGTGTCAGTTTGTCTTTCACGCACACTATATGGTCTTTGTTTCATTATATCTATTACGTGCAACATGTAATCATTCTTTCAGTATGTCTATCGCGAGCAATATACTATCATTATTTCAGTATGTCAGCTGCAGAATCTCCATCTGAGACAGTCTGTCGCCTTTTGCGAGATATATATATAGATGTAAGGTGGATAAAACGTTTTATGACGTCATAAAAGATGGTGTCACTGAATACTTTGTCGGTATGGAAATTTTCTTCCTACAGTAGCTTAAGGAAACCATTCACAAATTGATAATCTGTTTAAAGTTAAAATCCTACATTCGCCGAGAAAACTGATGCAAATTTTATCAAATTCGGTTGACAATTAAGAAAGTTATGGTTGTTTGAAGAAAGCTGTCATGGGCGCCGTCATTGTTGTGAGTTTGTGACGTTATTTGCTCCTAATTAAATAAGCATAAACTGAATAACTCACATATGATGCTAACTTTCTGCATACGTCTTCTTTGCTATAATAGCAACTCATTGTCCCTAAATTTGCATTGTTTTCTATCTAACAGAAAGGTTTATTGTCATTTTAGAGGGTTTGGTTGGGTGAGGCAAAGGTGCAAAGGTGTCGTATATCTTTCGCCATCAGGGCATCCACTGATATTGGTTTACAGTTGGGCAAGGCCTGCTGTTCTTGCAGCAGGTATGGAAGAGGGGCAATGTTTTTATTTCTTCTGTGTCTTCACTTTCATTCATTTTCCTCTTTCTCCCCTGTCCCTCTCTTTCATCTCCTCTACTATCTATTCTATCTCTTCTCCTTTCTCTGGGAGACGACACAAAATGACCCACAAGGATTGACGTGTCGTTAACCCCAACACAATCAATGTCATTTTACAATTTTTCAGTCCCTTATTAAATATTCAAAAAGGCGGCGCCTATGTTGACAATTACAAAAGCTAAAAACTCCAATAACTTCCTCATTTCTTGATGGAGTTTGATAAAACTTGCACCAAAATGTTCAGTTTGTAAATATTTTGAACATCAGACATACTTAATATTTTGTGAGCGTTTCCTTAACGGATTAATGAACGCATTTTCAGCTGATGCGTTTTGTCGCCCCTGCTTAACCCATTTACGTCTAGTGGACTCTTTTACCATAACTCTTTGGACTAGTATCTTTCTGGTAGCAGGGTGTGTGGGTAGTTTTTATTATTACTAGGGTAGTTTTCCGTCCGTCAACAGTTCCGTCGACTCTAACGGCCCAGTCCATTTCTGAATAACAATTACACCAATACTCACTCACACGGCATACATTTTGTTCCTGGTATATAACATGTTTGAAGTGAGGTGTACCATGTTCACTCAGATGATGATACTAGACTGACCTTTGACCTTTTTACAACAAAGTCAGATTTGTTCACATATATATATATATATATATATATATATATATATATATATATATATATATATATACAGTCGAATCTCGTTATCTCGAACTCGCTTATTTCTTCGAAACACCGCTTATCTCGAAGTGAAAATCTAGTCCCTGTTTTATCATGAAACTATGACAACAGGTAACAAAATAATGTGGAAAAGAGGAGAAATTGCTCCTAAGGAGCAATTTCTCCTCTTTTCAACATTATTTTATATATATATCTCTACCCTAGGGATTCAAATTACACATTCATTTGTTAAATGTGGTTGTTCAATTCATTGTGTTCCTCATTCTTTCAACTCTGATATGTCGAGGTACGGATATCTCGAAGTATTTCAGTGAGTCCCTTGGAATTCGAGATAACGAGAGTCGACTGTATATGTATATATATATATATATATATATATATATATATATATATATATATATATATATATATATATATATATATATATATATATATGAACTACACAAGACATTTAAGTTACTTCTTCTATATAGCTGTTTACAGAATCTGTGTAGCAATATCTAGGTTAGATGGAGCTCTGAAGCCCTGGTCGGCAATCCATCTAGGACTTGGCAACTCCAAACAAAAACCTGCATACCTGGATTTGCCTGTTCCAGTTATGTAGAGTCTGCTTCGGCAGCTGGGGCGGAAGAAATCATTACTATGATTCAATGGCCCAAATGGCGATGCAGCAGCATGTTGTGAAGCATGGAGAGCATGACAAGGCACAAAAGAAGTCATGGTCATCCACTGTATCCGGGCTTAGCTCGAGATGTCCTGACACTGTCTTGCCCCTGGATTCAGCTAGGTCAGGATGAGAGAGTGAGGTTGACTCTGCGCGCTTCTCCCTTAATATAGTCCAATTCACAGCGAATGTCATCTTAATCAGCAAGACACTTTCACAGCAAGCACATATATGCAAATCATACAAAAGCCCTGTGGCGATGGGCGAGCGGCGAAGCAGCAGGTGAGGAAACACTGGAAGCTGTAGTTGCGGACCTGCACACTGGCGGCTTGGTTCTATATGGTCGCTTTCCTTAAGAGCGAAGCAGTATGGGGAATTCGGCAGCCGAACTGAGCGACTGAGCACACCTTTTTAGGATCGCACTGCTCACCCCCGTAGCATGGGAAAGAGGCTAGAAAAGGTGCCCTAAACAATTGCCTGCTTCAAAACTCCTGGCTGGTTAACCGCGATCAGCGGGAATCCCACGTAGCGGTCGAATAAAAAAAAGAAGATGAAGGTGATACCTCTGACCATCGGCGCTTGGAATGTGCACACACTAATGGACAGTTCTGGTTCTGACAGACCTGAGCGAAGAACAGCTCTAGTTGGTAGAGAACTTGACCGATACAAAGTCGAGATTGCAGCTCTGAGTGAGACTCGCCTTGCAGAAGAAGGGCTTTTAAAAGAAGTTGGTGCTGGCTACACTTTCTTCTGTAGTGGACGCAATAAAGAAGAGTGGCGTGAAACAGGAGTAGGATTCGCCATCAAGTCACACCTCATCAGCAAGCTCTCAGGACTTCCCAAAGGCATAAATGACCGCCTGATGACGCTGAGACTTTCCTTACCTGACAAGAGGCATGCAACAATTGTAAGTGCCTGTGCACCCACACTGACCAATCCAGATGAGGTTAAAGACAAGTTCTATATTGATTTGGATTCTGTGATTTCTGCAGCATCCCGGACAGACAAACTTATCCTCCTCGGGGACTTCAATGCCAGAGTGGGCACAGACAACCAGACCTGGGAAGGAGTGATTGGATCTGAAGGTGTAGGGAAGTGCAACAGCAATGGACTCCTCCTTTTAAGGAAGTGTGCAGAGCATGAATTACTGATCACCAACACAGTCTTCCGTCTACCAACTCGCAAAAAGACAACATGGACGCACCCTCGCTCCAAACACTGGCATCTCATTGACTATGTGATAGTGCGAAGGAAGGACAGACAGTATGTCAGAGTGACTAAAACTATGTGTGGTGCAGACTGTTGGATAGATCACAGGCTTGTTGTCAGCAAACTCAACCTGCGCATTCAGCCTATACGACGACCACAAGGCAAAAAGGTGCCAAAGAAATTAGATGTCTCCAAGCTGAAACAAGACAGCAAGAGGCAAGCATTCGTCAACGATCTCTGCAGCCGTTTAGATGCATTGGAACACTGTTCAGAAGATGTAGATGAGAGCTGGACAGTCTTCAGAGACACCGTTCACTCTTCAGCAATGGATTCCTTAGGGCCAGTATCTCGCAAACACCCAGATTGGTTTGATGAGAATGACAAAGAAATCCAGGGACTCCTTGAAGAGAAACACCAAAAAAAACCATAAGGCTTACCTCAGAAATACCAGCTCAGTATCTGGCAAGACTGCCTATTCAAACATATGCAAGACAGCTCAGACGAGGCTCAGAGACATGCAAGACTCCTGGCTGAGAAAAAAGGCTGATGAAATCCAGTCCTTTGCAGACAGAAAGGACATGAACAAGTTCTTTGATGCATTCAAGACCGTATATGGTCCCCAGAGCTCAGGAACCACCCCACTCCTTAGTGCAGATGGAACTGGTCTTCTGACTTACAAAGAAGCTATCTTGAAAAAATGGGCTGAACACTTTGATGGTGTCCTTAATCGGTCATCATCTATCAATGATGAAGCTATCAACAGACTACCACAGGTAGCTCCCAACCGTATCTGAAACAGTGAAAGCAATAAAACTCCTGTCATCTGGCAAGGCGCCAGGATCAGATGCAATACCTGCAGAGCTCTACAAAGCAGGAGGTCTTCCAGTTGCAGAGAAACAGACAGTTATTTTACTATCTCTTTATTGTCAATTGCTGGGAAGATCCTTGCTAGGGTCCTACTACCGATTGAATGAACACCTCGAACGGTCAGGGCTTCTACCAGAAAGCCAGTGTGGATTCAGGAAAAACAGAGGAACAATAGACATGATCTTTACAGCACGACAGCGTCAAGAAAAATGCCAGGAACAGAATGTGGACCTCTACATGACTTTTGTCGACCTTACTAAAGCATTTGACACAGTCAGTCGTGAGGGACTTTGGAAAATTATGGCAAAGTTTGGCTGTCCTGCCAAATTCATAGCAATGGTGCGGCAGTTCCATGATGGTATGCTTGCAAGGGTCCAAAATGATGGCGAGTCTTCTGATCCATTTCCTGTGACAAATGGAGTTAAGCAAGGCTGTGTACTAGCTTCAACACTGTTCAGCATGATGTTTTCTGCCATGCTTACAAATGCTTTTCAGGAGGGTGACAATGGTATACCTGTTAGGTATCGCTTTGATGGGAAACTTTTCAACCTAGGAAGGTTGCAAGCTAAATCTAAAGTGCAGACAGAGGTGCTAGACGAGTCTTCTTTGCTGATGACATGGCAAAGGGTGCTCCAACAGAAGAGAAAATGCAAAATGGTGTGGATCAAGTATCTGATTCATGTGACAGCTATGATCTCACAATCAGCATCAAAAGACCGAGGTAGTATATCCGCCAGCACCTGCAAAGCCTTACAAGGACCCTACCATCACAGTGAAAGGTCAACGACTGCAAGTGGAAGACAAGTTCACCTACCTTGGAAGCACATTGTCTAGAGTTGGTTGTGCACATTAATGATGAAGTCAATGCTAGAATTGCCAAAACTAGTGCAGAATTTGGCCGGCTACGTGGAAGTATTTGGGACCGAAGTGGAATCAGACTTGACACAAAGCTGAAAGTATATAGATCGGTAATGCTGCCAACACTGTTATACGCATGCGAAACTTGGACAGTTTACCAACGGCATGCCAGAAGACTGAACCACTTCCATACAAGCTGTCTTAGAAAACTTCTAAAGATCAAGTGGCAAGACAGGATTCCGGACACAGAAGTCCTGAAAAGGGCAGGGATGCAGAGTGTACATACTCTTCTGAAATTGGCACAGTTAAGATGGACAGGCCATGTTACCAGAATGCCTGATGAACGTTTACCAAAGAAAATCCTCTATGGAGAACTTCAAGTAGGAAAACGCTCAGAAGAAGCGATACAAGGACACCCTTAAAGCCTCCCTTAATGACTTCAACATACCAACAGAGTCATAGGAACAGATTGCACAGGATCGTACAAAGTGGCGAGGCTTCATAAAAAGGGGAGCTGGTGAATACGAAGCAAAAAGAATCGGCGAAGCCGAGCAGAAACGTGCACAGCGGAAAGCCAGAGCTAAGGCATCACCAACAGAGCTTTCTTCCTCAGACCTGTCCTGTTCTATCTGCAACAGGCAGTTTAGAGCTAAGATTGGTCTCATCAGCCATCTTAGAACACACAAATAATAACACATCACACAGTTGATTAGGATTGGTCATTGTCAGTAATGACAGACGAACTATGTATATTTATATGGGAAAAGAATACTAGAAAGTCATTTTCTCAAACTGTGTCAAGTGCTGTCGCAAAGAACAACAGCAAAACAAACCTCCCACCACAACCATCACCACTACCAACAACAACAACATATAAGATTTGTTACGATTAAAATTGATCTCAAGGGGGTTGTCTGTTATGCCTCGGCGCAGCGCCCCTCCATCCAATAATGCATTGTAAACATCCTTTTACCTGAAGCCAGTTTGAATCCGTTTTCATAGGTGGTAAGTTAGGGCGCCCTTCTACAGAACCATTTAGAGGATTGCCATCACTGGCTTTTTGCAACTTCTTACCAAAGTTGTCCTAAAATTTGAACAATTTTATTTTACTGTCCGGTGATGTACCTAAAAACCACTGGATTAGTGGTAAACAGTGAAGGTTCAGGTCAGACGCCGCATTCGCATACGGGGGTAGTCTGTTATGCCTCGGCTCAGTCGCCCTATTTACTTATTTATCGTCTGAAAACTTTTGATGAATGTAGTTATTCTGATTCTGATAAGATTATGTCTGAGATCATTTAGCATTACTTGTAATATGTCATTTAGGAAACATAGTCATCTCAATATTTCATATCAACATGCAAAATTTGATTACTTAAATGTGTTTTTCTTTACTTTTATGTATTGTTAATATATTTTTATTGTAAATGAATAAATACGCCTTTTATTTGAATGTTGTGGATTGTAAACTCGAAAAGACCCATAACTGGATGAATAAACTATTCTATTAATTTCTCCTTTTCCAATGTATTTCATTTTATTCTTCTGATTGCAGGTCTGGGCTGGAAACCGTATACGGACTGTAAAGGAAAGAAAGGAAAATTAGCCTGCATTCCAGAAATTAGAAAACTATGCCTAGAGAATCAAAGCAGGGTTATCAAAGTAATTCGGTTTCGCCTAGATGCCGCCCAGTCCCTCCTGCAACAAGACAGGTCACTTAGAATTCTTCATCTGTTCCGAGATCCAAGAGCCATTATTTTCTCCAGACTTCATAAGACTAACTGGCATCCTTTAAAACTGTTGGATGGAAATTACACTCCGATCATAGAAAACGCTCACTCGCTATGTCAAAAGATGTTAGATGACTGTAAATCAGGCAGAAAATTAATGGAGGAGTTTCCGAATCGGGTTATATTTATTAGGTATGAAGATCTCAACTGTAATCCGTCTTTGATCAAGGAAATAAAAGCTGCTGTAGGATTTAAGAGAAGGCCAGGTGGCGTTACAATAACACACATGTGGGTTGACCATAAGTCTTTAAGAGGCAAAGAACCGTGGTTATTTTGGAGAAGAATATTGAGTCAGTTGGAATTAGAGAAAGTAGACGCTGAGTACAGCGAGCATTATAAAGTTCTCGGGTATATTAAGCTGAGTCATCTTGAAGTTAAAAATTTGTCCAAATTAAGTTTGGTGCCGGACTTTGATTTAAAGTTTACGCAGCAATGGGATGATGACAAAACAAAGGATTTGCAATAAATCATTACATCACGGAAACATACCTTTATAATTTTGACCCCTTTAAACCCCACTTCTATATAGTAAAACTGAGGTTACAGGGGTATACACTATTTTTTCTTATTTCTGTTAAAAATACAGATTGTGGGTGTTCGATAAAACAGCCTCGACGAGGCGGTTCTAACGTGTACCCTTAATCTATGTTTTGAGCAGAGAAATATGAAAACTTTCAATTTTTTGGGTGGTGAGATTTTCAATATATTAGAATAGGCATGTTTTCATAATGAAAACAACAATTTTACTTCTTCTGAATAAAGCGGAATGCAAAAAAGACTTACTTAAAATGCTTTAAGCAGAGTAAGATAAATACGGTACAGTGAAAAGTAGGATTTTTATTTAGAATTAATACATAATGAGTACAGATAATACAGAAGTTTTTTTATCAAAGTGTTATTTTTTTTTTATCTTATTTCTCCATCAAAATAAACAATGTGGACTCTCATTAAAATCGCCTATCTGATGAGATTCTCATGAGAATAATAATAATAATACAAAAAAAAAAGCAATAACAACATGCTTTAGGGGTCGAAAAATAAACCCTTAGTCTGTTGGGCAAAACTTTAGCAGACATTTTGAAATATTCTCTTATCGTCCCCAACAAACAGGCTTTGGCATTTCATGCAAATTGTCTTCTTAGGAGACAATTTGCATGAAGTGCTAAAGCCTGTTTTCTGGGAGAAATAAGAAAAAGAATATCATCAACTAATTGTCTGATGAAATTTGCGCAGAGAGCGGTGAAGGATAATTTTCCCAAGTAAATGACTCTTCTACTATGGAGTCTTGTGACGCTAAATTCCTATTTTCTCTCATATAGTATGTGTCCTGAGAATGATGTATATCTGAAGTTATCTTTGCTTCCCTCAAGTCGGCCCCGGCTGCTGTACGATTCAACCCAGACTGGTTTCCCCTTGCGCACATGAACATTAACGGTGTTGGTTCCCTGCGTGTCATGATGTTTTTTAATGCCCTCCGCTATAGCGCCGACAACCACTTTCCCGTCGACGAAGAGATTGGTGCGAATTTCATAGTGATGTCGCTGGGCAATGACAAATGTGAAGGAATACACGCCGGACACAGGAGCCCTAAATAGAAAAAAAATATAACCTTATTATAACACTTTTGCTAAGATTCAAAGGAAAATCCGTGTTAGCCAAACGATCGTGTTGTGTCATAATAAACATGTATCGATGGTCATTTTGCTATATTATCTATACATTTTGTTTGGATACAACATGTTGGGATTCATCTGGGATTCGAAACTTGCAGCTTATGGAGCCTGCAGTCAGACACGCTAAATGCAGTATACACATTACGAAAACACGCCTTTTCAAATACAGTAGAACCTCGATAATTCAAACTCCAAAAATTCAAAATACTCAATAATTAAAAATCATTTTGAAGTCCCGACTTATATATATGTATGCATTTTAACCCTCAATTATTCAAAGTCTCAATAATTCAAACAAAACTATTTGGTCCCTTGGACTTTGAATTATCGAGGTTCCACTGTATATAGAAAATTTCACCTCCAAGAACTGAAAAATTTCGAATAAAATCTCTGATATTTTTCATATTTCTGCTAAAACATAGGTGAGGCGGTTCTAACGAGTTCCAACAATCTATGTTTTTGAGCAAAAATAAGAAAAATAATGCATACCCCTGTAAACCTCAGTTTTACTATATTAAAGTGGGGTTAAAGGGGGGTCAAAATTATATAGGTATGTTTTCGTGATGACGAATTTAATTAACTTGAGTAATTCATTGATAACTAAATCCGAAAAACAAATGTATTCATAAGAAATAAAAAGATTAAGAAAACAATGTTTGCAATGTTACTCCGACATTTAAGCATGGTTAATGTAAAAGCCACTAGAAACACAAATTCCACGCATAATGGTTGTATAAGTCAGTGCGATCGGGTCAATTTATTTGTAACAAAGGATAATGATTCGTCATGATATCCTATCAGTGCCGTTCTAATATTTTTTTTTTCATTCTAAAATAACTACTGCTTTTGTTAGCGAGCAATGAAGGCCCAGATTGCAGTCTGGTCTGGACCTTCTTTGCCCGCATATAAGTCGACTCTCGTTATCTCGACCGCTTATCTCGAATAACCGCTTATCTCGAAGTCAAAATCTGATCCCTGTTTTCAACATGGAAAGCTAACAACAGTCAACAAAATGTTGTGAAAAAGAAGAGAAATTGCTCCTCTTTTCCACATTATTTTCTATTTATCTCTAACTTCAGGAGTCAAATTACATATTCATTTGTGAAATGTGGTTGTTCGATTTATTTTTTCCTCAATTCTGCAAATTTTAATATGTCGAGGTACGGATATCTCGAAGTATTTCAGAGAGTCCCTTGGACTTCGACATAACGAGAGTCGACTGTAGTTTAAATGCCCTTTCGTTTAGCATCACCTGAAAATTCCTGTCGCAGCCTCGTAGCCATTCCCGTCATTTAACAAGACTTGATCAAATTTGATATGCTGACCTTTCCTGAGCATTCTATTACTTGACAGGTAAGCAGAAAATGCTATCTTCTTGTTTCCCCACCATCTTCCTGAAATAAGCAAATGATAATTAGACATAAGAAAGACAAAGTTTTGCCTCCATTTGTTATTTTTTATTGTATATAACTTACCAATGATGATCATTTAGTAATATTTACATTAACAGTGCATTTACAGAGAAAAAAATATTGGGACGTTATGTTGTTATTTGGTAATGCAATGAATACATTGACTCATGCGACGTGACATGATCATTAAGTGACGTCCATATAAATGATGGTGCCTTCTTATATAATAGGACGACGGCGGCGTAACGACGTCAAGGACACTGTTACGTTTTAATAGGAAAATCTGCTTGTATAACTTACAATCCCTCTGGGTCGGCCTGCGGTCTCCCTAGTTCGAAGTCTGATATCCGGTGTGAGAAAAGGGTTTTTATGTCCCATGCGGACAGCGAAAGCACAGATTCGCATGCGCACCCGTGTTGCCATAAAGCGGCCAAATAGGCTCTGATCAAGCAACGCAAAGCGCAGGCTGATCTGGCTTTTCATTGCTCGCGATGGTATACGCTTTGTTTGCAGTACGCGCCCTTCGGTTGCACCAAGCGAAAATATAAGTCAGCCCTCGTTATACCGACACTCGATACAACGACAAAATTTGTTATACTGACAATTTGACCAGCACGGAACTCTCTCTCAAAAGGTGACAGTTAATCAGAAATTATGCAGTAGAATTATAATTCAATACTTCAAGCAACATATGCTTTGGATATTTGTTAGAATCAACTCCCTGGGGCGATTCTAACAAATATCCAAAACCATATGTTTTGGATATTTGTTAGAATCGCGATTCTTACAAACACCCAAAACATATGGTTTATAAAGAAATTAAATTCAACATGGCATTTGTTGCTTATCATTAGACTCAATGAGAAATCTTTACAACAGCAAATTCATTTTAACGGCAATATCTTTGGAAACGAATGCTGTCGTTGAAACGAGAGTTCACTGTAAATTCCAGCGTATGTGCAGAGCAAAGTTCTCATTACAAAAACACGCCTATTCTGTATATTGAAAATTTTACAACCAAAAACTGGCAAATTTTCAGATAAAAAATTCAAATATTTTTCATATTTCTGCTCAAAACATAGGTTGTGGGTACTCGTTAGAACCGCTTCGGCGAGGCGGTTCTAACAAGTACCCACAATCTATGTTTTGAACAGAAATAAGAAAAATAATATATACCCCTGTAAACCCCAGTTTTACTATATAAAAGTGGGGTTTAAGGGGGTCAAAATTATATAGGTATGTTTTCGTGATGTAGTTCAGCCTACGCATTTGCTCAGTCTGATCTGGGCCTTCGCTGTCCTTTTAGAGAATTATTGAACAAGGGTTAGTTTGGTCGACGTCAATACAGCAAACATATTGTAAATTGACAATTTTTAAAAGTGATGTGTTTATTGATCAAGAAGTAGTGTGACAAGCGCTGTCACAGATCTCTTGC
Source organism: Anodontia alba (assembly GCA_964016985.1). Taxonomy (NCBI): domain Eukaryota; kingdom Metazoa; phylum Mollusca; class Bivalvia; order Lucinida; family Lucinidae; genus Anodontia; species Anodontia alba. The sequence goes on along the minus strand of OZ024826.1, from coordinate 31,825,731 downwards.
AAACAACCGGCCTCGGTAGCTCAGTTGAACGCGCGTCCGACTGGTGATCAGGAGGCTTCGGGTTCAACCCCGCCGGGTCGGTAACATTCTTTTGTGGAGTTTGTTCCGGAAACATTTTCTACGGTCATTCTCTCCCTTCCGATGATCCAAGAATTCTGGCGAACGAATGTGCATAATTCTGGTTAACCGCTTAGAGGACTAAGCCTGCCCAGTAAAAGTGTGGTTTGGTAAACCGACCGCGCTCGACATGACCCCATTGTTGTTGAAGAGGTCTACACCGTCTGAGGTTGAACATATATTTTAGTAAAACACCCTTCAAAATGTAAATGAACCAGTCCAATTTCCAAGATGGAAGAATGCATTACAGAAGTCCATATATACATGTCTAAGGGGAATGGATATATATTTTGTAGGGATTTTGTATTGCCATTATCGCCAAAGAAGACAATTTTTGTAACTTTCTGTTTGCTTAACTGCACAACAAGCCCTTCTAAAAAGAAACCTACTTTATAAGAAAAGAATTTCCCCTCTCTGGGAGCCAATGCTTTCCTTAACGAATAGATTCCTTTTATGAGGGGACAAAACAATTTTGATAGTTATCTCCCTTTAAATCATATCAACTACCCTTAATTCTTTCAGCCCTGTAGACCAAACAGATACATTTGCAAACAGTGCAGATTCATATAAGACGAGCCGTCTCATCAGTATGTATACTGTTTGTCATCCTGCGTTTTGAATTTTGATTCCCACTACTGTTTGCAACAATGGATGTGTCCAGAGTCAAATATGGTAGAGTCCACTTCAGAAACTCAGGGGTGAACGGGTTCAGTAAGTTTTCTCATAAAAACTAATAGATTCTTACCGATGTCGTTGTCTTCCATGACCAGCTCGTCGTTAACGTCGTCGGTCGTAGGGGCCAGATCATACTGAGAGAGGCCTGCAGCATTCTGCTCCATCGGGTTCTCTTCAATCATTTTCTCGGCCAGACTGTTGCTGGACTCATCGTCGCCTATGACCATTTCTTCCACACTTCTGGCGTAAACGGCAGATTGAAGAAAAAGAAGACACGCTCCAACGACAAGCAGTCTTGTGAACTCCATGGCCCTGTTTCTATAAAATACAAAAAATACAGTCGACTCTCGTTATCTCGAACTCGCTTATCTCGAATAACCGCTTATCTCGAAGTGAAAATCTTGTCCCTGTTTTGACACAGAGATCTACCACCAGGCAACAAAACATTGTGGAAAAGAGGAGAAATTGCTCCTTTGGGGCAACTTCTCTTTTCCACAATATATTCAATATATCTCCAAGGAGTCAAATTACATATTCATTCTATTAAAAGTGTTGGTTCGATTAATTGTTTTCCTCACTTCCGCAAATCTGATATGTCGTAGTACAGACATCTCGAAGTATTTCATAGAGTCCCTTTGAGCTCGAGATAACGAGAGTCGACTGTAATAATAATAATAATAATAATAATAATAATAATAACAATGGGTGCATTCGAACATGCGCAGTTTAAGATCATCCTGCGCATGCGGAATGTGTCATCCGGGTCTTTGGTATCCTTTCAGACATGCTATATTTTCCAATGATTCTGTTTGCGGACAACGAAGGCCCCGATCAGACAGAGTGGATGTGCCCGAAGACACCTTATTGCGCGGCCCATGGTAATAATAATAATAATAATAATAATAATAATAAATAAATAATTGCCTTTCCCACATCCAGATACAGTTCCTAAGGTAGCAAAGTAAATAGTTATTTTAGGATGATATGTACAAAACTTAATGTCCGCTGCTCAGTTGTTGAATAATAATAATAATAATAATAATAATAGTAATAATAATAATAATAAACAAAGTATTAATTTCTTAACTCTTGCCCCACTAGAAATTCTAGGCCAGTTCCTACCTACACCCCTCCCCATGAACCCACTCATGCCTTGTGGACTCTTTATACATCTCACTTTGGGCAGGTTCATGTCTAGCTGAAGGTGAATGTTTTATTACATTATTTAATACAGAGTGAAATAGTACTACTGGTATGTTATTACTACCCTCTGACTTTCTCTTCTACAGTGCTTTGGTGTCTAAAGCTATTCTGTTAGCATCATGAAAACATGCCTATATAATTTTGACCCCCTCAAACCCTACTTTTATATAGTAAAACTGGGGTTTACATGGGTATACACTTTTTCTTATTTCTGCTGAAAACATAGATTGTGGGTACTTGTTAGAACCTCCTCGTCGAGGCGGTTCTAACGAGTATCCAGAATCTATGTTTTCAGCAGAAACATTAATAATATCAGGATTTTTTCTGAAAATTTTCATTTTTTGGTGGTACAATTTTCAGTATATTTGAATAGGCTTGTATTCGTAATCGAAAAGGTGTCTTCGGGATAAATGCAAACAGGAAAGCTCAAGATCAGTCAGCTGAGATATAGAGTCTGATCAGGAACTTTGCTATACTTTTTTACGTTATAAAGTACTCAATGATTTTATGAGCGGACAACGAAGGCCCTAATCAGACTATGCGGATGTGAAGGCGGTGAATACCCTGATCAGACTGCGGATAACAGAATTATTGGATACTGCAGAATGTATGAATGAAGGGGAATGGTGGTACCTTGCGCATGCGCATAACAATCTGAATATGAGCATTTTACGCATGTTCTAAGCACTTTTGTTTGCTTGATGTAGACCATATAAACTAACTGTACATTATTTACTGTAATAGACGCAAGCACATTTCCGTAGATCTAAGCGTTTTCGCAGCAATAAACCACTATTTGTGAAAGAAAAAAGGCAAATTAGATACTATTAAACATGTTAAAGGAGATAACTGTCAAAATTATTTCGCTCTCTTCTGAAAAGGGGTCTTTTTTTTGTTCGCAAAATATATAGAGGGGTGTACTCTAAAAGGAAAGAATTAGCTCCCAAAAAGTCTGGAAAAGAATGAATCCTAAATGATCTGGAGGAGTTTACTTGTTTTTAAAGGGAGAAATCCTTTGAGACTTTATGTGCCAGAAAGCACATAGGAAGTCACAAAAGTTGTCTTCCTTGCATTTAATGGCGAAAAACTTAATGAAAAAATGTGCAGCTTAAAAACAAGCATGTCCCCAAGACTGCACGTATATTGCGACGAGAAATGTAATAAATAGAGGATATTTACTCTTTTGCTGTGAATACCATAAATGTTTTCATCGAGTGTAATGAAAACATTAGTATTTTCACGAGTGCGAAGCACGAGTGGAAATTTGAATGTTTTCATTACACGAGACGAAAATTTTTATGATATTCACTGAAAAAGTGTAAATTTTCTTTTTAATTTATTTTTTTCACATGCCAATGCGCGTTTCTGACCTCCTATCTAACGTAACCAAACAAAACGAAAACGTCATGGTGTCGACGTTCAGTGTTAATATCTGAAACGCTGGAGAGACAAAAACAAAAAGTTTCGGCAAATCAAAATAATATTGATACCAAAATGTTCCTTACATTCTAACTAAGAAAATGAATACCAATACTTGATAGTTTTGTTCGTAAACAAAGAAGTTAGAGGTGTACAAAATCTGAAGTGGAGGTAACACCCATTTCTGAAACAATGAAGAAAATCCAAGTCGTCCAAAGCGAGCAGTGAAAATATAAATCGTATAAGTCACTAGTGAAATGATACGATATCAATTCACTAGTGATTGATATCACTTTTACATTCACCAGATATATCCTGATTTCACCGCTAACAATAAAATAAAAGCCAACTATTCGCGAGAACCCTATTTACCTTAAGTATTCGGACAGACAGGCCTGTGCAATCAGTGTAGACGCTAATCAGGCGCCGCGTGATCAGGGTCTACATTATTTGCCACTCATCCAGCAGTTTTAAGCACACCATTAGTAAGAACGAGCTTGTTAATTTTTAGGGTAAGTACAGTAAGGAGCTAACCCTTTCGTCTTTACAGACCAACCAATATAGATACCGTTGCCAACAGGGCAGATCAAGATGAGAGGTCTCGTTACGAGCCGTCTCATCAGGATCTACGCTGTTTGATATTATGTTTATGATTTTAGACTGAAACCCCTACTTGCATCAGTGGACATGTCCAGAAGAAATCCACTTCTGAAACTTAAGGGTAAAAGGGTTAAAGTTTCCGAATACGTAGGACGGATACGGTAGTGGGCCTTTGTCACGACTCTCGATACAAGACAGCCGTAAACATCACAACAGCGCGACGTTCAGAAGTGCAAAACTCTCGCGAAAGTGATATTCTGGAACACTTCAGATAGTTATGGCCGCCAACGGGAGCAAATAGAAGGCAAATAGTTGCAATCGTTTTGCACTTCTGAATGCAGTCCAAGTAAAATACAGTCGACTCTCGTTATCTCGAATTCCAAGGGACTCTCTGAAATACTTCGAGATATCCGTACCTCGACATATCAGATTTGCAGAATTGAGGAAAAAATAATTCGACTAACCACATTTAACAAATATATATGTAATTAGATTCTTGAAGTTAAAGATATATTGAAAATATTGTGGTAAAGAGGAGAAATTGCTCCTCAGGAGCAATTTCTCCTCTTTTCCACAATATTTTTTACCTGTTGTTAGATTGTCATGTTTAGGCAGGGACCAGATTTTCACTTCGAGATAAGCGGTTATTCGAGATAAGCGAGGTCGAGATAGCGAGAGTAAACTGTGCATCGTTTAACGTAACTACTCACCTGATCTGAACGGGACTTCCAACTTCTTCTGATCACATTTGCTAGAGTTTGATCAAATATATATAATAAAAACGCGGCGGAGGAAAAAAGGGACAACCCATATACAAATTGTGAATCCTACATAAGTTCATGCAACCATCCAGCCTATTCAGACTTTTAATTACAGCTTATAAATATTACCATTACTAAATAGGTTCGTGCGAGCAGCTAAGTCTCTGATGAAACTATTCAGATGCGATGTTTTATCTGGGTCTGCGCTGTTTTCACATGCATAAAGACCGATTTTATTTGGAATGGATGTACTTTTAGGCAATCTTGAGGTCAGTACTTTTATCCATCATCCTGTATCCGTCTGTTGTTTCCGAAAGGTGTTTGATAGGAGATCGGTTAGTTGATATATCAATCGAAGTCATAAGTACGTGTATGCATATTTTATTTAATAGAATGAAACTCATTTGTATACGAAAGTGTAGCTTATGTTCGCTGATCATTCTTGAAAATTTATATAAGGGTCGTAATGAAGCCTAATTGACCGATGCAAGCTTGCCTACACCATAATAACGTCGACACTTCAGCTGTTTTCATTTTCGTGTTTATGTTCATTGCTCTCAAAGGCCATTCCTTTTAAAATCTATTTATCCCAAACACATACGGTGTGTCGTGTTAATGTCGTTTGGCCGCATTAACCCTTGTCCTTCTGAGCCCGGATATACCTTGCCTTTGCAAAGCCAACTGATCTGAATCTGCACTATTTGCCATTCAGAATTGGAATTTATAACAACAATCCAGATCAAACAATATGTAACTTTTGTCACCGGGGCGCCCAACTGATACTGGCTTACAGTTGGGCAAGGCCTGCTGTCCTTGCAGCAGGTAAGGGTAGAAGAATGTTGTTATTTCTTCTGTTCATTCACTTTCTTTCATTTCCCTCCTTCTTCCCTATCCCTGTCTTTCATCTCCTCTACTATCTTTTCTATCTTTTTTCTCACCTTCTCTGGTAGATGACACAAAATGACCCACAAGGGTTGAAATGTCGTTAAACCCCAACACAATCAATCAATCAAACAATCTGATTGGCTGAAAATTAGAAATGGGCGTGACATCTTAATTTAGTCAGCATTATAAGGGTTAAACATTTCCCTGTACTTTACTATAGTGGTTTATATTTTCTGCCCTCTGTGATCACAGAACCTATTCCAGTAGTTTTAAAAATACAGTCGAACCTCAATGGCTCGAACATCTTTCGGACCATGGAAATTCGTTCGAGACATGGGTAGTTCGAGCCACTGAGGGTTAATCATGACACCAGTTCAGGAAGCAAATAGCGATAATTTAGAGAAATCTTTTCGATTTTCTACACAACGATTGTATGTTGAATGTACTCATTAGAACCGCCTCAATGAGGCGATTCTAATGAGTACACACAACATACAATTCCATGATAAAATAAAAAAAAGAATCACTAAATATTTGTTTTCTTGAGCTATGGAAGCTATGGAAGGATTTTGTAGGGACTGAAAAAAGAGTTCGAATCATCCACGGTAAACGAGCCATCCGGGTTCGAACCATTGAGGTTTTACTGTATGTAGGAGGGTCACTGATAACGCATTTTAGCCGAAATTAGTATGGTCCCAAACATTTTGACACCAGCTATTTTCATTTTCATGTGTGTGCATTGCTCTTAAGGATGATTTTGTTTAAGAATCTTTATCTCTCTTTTTTGCAAAATGATTAACATTCTGTCTCCACCACATGTCATTTTAGTATCCAGGTCTGAAAGCACCACATATAATTGCAGTTAACTAAATGCTAAAGATCTGCTGCCTGTCCTGCCAAGAACAAAATATTATTACAGTTCTTCTTTTGCCATCTGTTGTAAAGGAGTAGATCGACTTAAAAGGAGTTAAACTGAAAATTCTACCACCAAAAAAAAAAAAAAAAAAAAATATATAAATAAATAAATAATGGAAATGAAAATTTTCCGATAAAAATTCTGATATTTTTCATATTCTGCTCAAAACATAGAGCGGTTCTAACGAATACTCACAATCTATGTTTTTGAGCAGAAATAAGAACAATACTGTTTTTTCCCCTATAAACCCCAGTTTTACTTCTCCCTCCTAAGCCTAAATTATCTTTTCGATATTTGAAACAAGGTATCCAAGAATTTCATAGGAAATATGTTTTGGCTCCAGCTGATAAAGCTGCTAATAATGTTGTTGTTGTGTGACGACTTTATTATATCAATACTCTAATACAAGAACTTGGTAGTACTAAAACATATGAACAGATTTCTACTGACGAGAGATCTATTGTTAATACCCATTCTATCGATATTACTGCTAAGTTTGCAGTGAGTATTAAAGAAAAGCAAAACAGACTTCCTACGTTATATTGGTTACCGAAACTTCATAAACGACCTTATAAAGCACGTTTCATTGCTAATTCTAGTTCATGTACGACTACTAATTTGTCCAAACTGCTAACTTCATGCCTTACTGCTGTTAAAAAACATTGGATTAGATACTATGATACTGTTTACGAAAGGGACGGAATTAACTATTTTTGGTCAATTAAAAATTCTAATGATGTTCTCAATAAATTTAAATCTAAAAACTTTCAGGCTTCTAAATTGTCTACATATGCTTTTTCTACACTGTATACTACGTTACCTCATCATCTTATAAAAGATAAACTTATTGATTTAATTAACCGAACGTTTATTCGGGAGAATACCCAATATGTGGCCTGCACCGAAGAATGTGCTTTTTTCACTTCTGATGTATATAATAATCACAATTTATGGTCGTGTCAAAAAGTCTGTGATGCCCTTGTTTATCTTTTGGATAATAGTTTTATTAGATTTGGAACTAAACTTTATAGGCAAACTATTGGTATTCCGATGGGAACTAACTCTGCTCCTCTTGTTGCAGATTTGTTACTTTTTTGTTATGAGAAAGATTTCATGAAGTCTCTCTCACGTGAAAATCAGGCTTACATTATTGAGGCTTTCAATTCAACTTCAAGATACCTTGATGATTTATTAAATATCGACAATATTTACTTTGACCAAATGGTGGACCGGATATACCCTACGGAACTCCAATTAAATAGAGCAAATTCTTCCGATGCCGAGGCACCATTTTTGGATTTGAATCTATGTATTTCTAATGGTACGGTTTCCACCAAAATTTATGATAAACGAGACGATTTTGATTTTGATATAGTCAATTTCCCTTTTCTGGATGGCGATGTCCCTGGATGGCGTACCTCATATGGGGTATACATATCTCAACTTATTAGATTCGCCAGAGCTTCTACAAATCTTAATGACTTTAACTACCGTAATAAAGCCCTTACTGCCAAACTTCTTAGGCAGGGCTATCGTTATTTTAAACTTCGTAAGGCGTTTTCGAAATTTTATCGCAGACACAGTGCCTTGTTAGAAAAATATGGCGTCAGTCTGAAAACACTTCTGCAACAAGGTATATCGGAACCAGAATTTTACGGTGACTTAGTGTACAGATTTAGAAAAAATTAGGTAAATCTAACTTTTCGGAGCAATTCAGAAAACTTATTAACCGTTATAAAAGAATTGGCTATAGCCTGGATATTATGCGGCAGACTGCATGCCTAGTTGTCAACCCAATCATTGTTGATGGCTATGCTTCACTCTTTAATTGCACGACGGCGGTTCGGGCCTCAGACCCAATGACGGCCTCTTCGTAAAACTTTAACCATTGGGTTGGGGCTTGACGACATGTCTTTGGCTTGGCCTGCCGTGGTTCTACTATTGGTTTTCATTTTTTCTGGCATACAGTAGAATTAGCCATGAGTACTCGTCTTTGTTTATTATAGTGATTAATTTGATTTTTGTGTTTTCGCTTTGATGCATTGACTGAGTTGGGAGCCTTTATGCGAACCGAATTTTTATGTGTGTCTGTATTAAGAGTAGCATCGGGACCCAGGGTGAAGTTAGCTAGCTGTAAAAGTACTTTAAACCCCTCAGTGGTTTACTCTACTGACCGTTCTAAGGCGGTGGTCCCGGTGTTAGTCTTACTCTTTGTTGCTTTGTGGTTTATTCTACGAGGCGATTTGTTGTATGTCTTTCCATGTGTCATTTTGTTCTTGTGTTTTTAGTCCTTTTAGTATTGCGATTACCTCGCTTGGGGAAGAGAGAGCTAATCTTAGTGCTTTTCGTACGTTTGTTCGATTTGTGCTTGTTTGGATTTGTCGGTTTCCTCTTCCTCTTGGGGTCTGGGAAGGGCTGCGGTTTGTGATTGTGGCACTCCCTGGACTTTTCTCTTACCTTTTTTTACTATATAAAAGAGGGGTTTAAGGGGGTCAAAATTATATAGGCGTGTTTTCGTGATGAAAGGACATAATTCACTATCCGTAGGAGCAAATCCATTCCTTTAAATACAATACCCTTTGCAAAAGTGTCTCGGTGCAAAGGATACCAATCAAGAAGCCCCCAAATTGATTCTATTGTGAAGACCAGCGGGAAATCTCCCGAGTGTATTCAGCACTAACAGCGTCAGACAGTCAGGCTCAGGCGATAGTCGTTTTTCACATTACATTTTCTTTTGGAAATTGTAAATTCATAATCGGTCTTGTCATAATATCATATAAAATATATAGGTATATGCGAGAAACAACCCTGTCCGATGCCTTGTATTACGTCACAAATAAAATTGAAACCAGAAGTCACAGGTCACAGGGCAAGGTTATATTTATACCTATACTTGTTTTATTGTTTTTTTTTTTTTTTTGTTTTTTTTTTTTTTGTTTTTTTTTTTTTGTTTTTTTTTTTTTGTTATTGTTGTTGTTTTCTTTGTTTTTTGTTTGTTCGTTATTTTTTTTAGGAAATTGATCACGTTTAATGTACGTTTTGAAACATTGATTTAATTAGTAATATTACGTTTTTTGGGTCGTCTTCGAAGTCGAGCATCGCGGTCACCTATGCAGGTACTAACCACAATTAACATTCCTTTATTTTGGAAAAAAGCCAGTCACTGTACCATGTACCTGCGTCGCCGTAAAAGCCGGTGTAACGAAGTAAAGTGATTCCCACAGAATAATGACCCCCATTTTCTATATTTTTCTGTAAAATACTGACTTCCGTTAAAACATAATGACCCCATCGATGATATTATGACCGGGGGATCATAAAATTATGACCGGGGTCACAAGTCTTTAAAGAATAATGGCCGGGGTCGTTATTCTATGTTGGTCTGTTTACTTTGGAGTCACGAATTAAAGTGACGACCATAGAATAACAATAACGAGTCCCCTTCATTATTCTATAGAAAAAGTGACCCATTTCTGTTATAACTCTTATTTGCTGATGGATTTACTGACGGATTTTAAAATAACTTGCCAAAAATCTAAAGACGATTCTTGCAAACAGAATGATGTGTCTGACAGGTAACTTTGTCATTTTTGGTAGAGTTTTAAATAACTGGAAACAAATATAAACCATATCAAGACAATGTATCTCACGCAAGATCTAAGTCCCCACATCAAAAGTCAATGTCACAAATTAACATAAATGACAATGTGCTTATTTTGACCGATAGTGTTAATAATGTAATGTTTGTTGGTTCGCTCCCTCCCTCAAACTACCCGATATCACAAATTTCTATTGGTTATACTAATAGGCAGGTTTCTCATTTCCTGTATCTTGCAAAAAAAAAAAAAAAAAAAATAATGATAATAATAAAATAAATAAATAATAATAATAATATCACACAAATTTTATTGGTAATACTAATAGTCAGGTTTCTCATTTCCTGTATCTTGGAAAAAATAATAATAATAATAAAAGTTAAACGTAACTTTAACATCGGAAAGTTATAAGGCTGAATTTTTGTATATATGTAGCTTTGATATTGGTTCTTACAAAACCGCTGTATAGCAATACGAAACTAATTGGAATTTGGAGAAACGTATGCATTTTGCATGATACTGATTTAGAGTTTTGCCAAGCAACTGTCATTCTCATAATCTTATGGTACACACGTATATACTAATAGGTAAACTACACACAATGTACACCCAACTCGCGATAAATTTATCTGTACAGTTGATGTCTGAATATAAATACCCACTGATTGTTTAAAATTCTCATCGCGTTTTGTAAAACCGCATGTAGTTTTTTTTTTTTGAATTTTGATGAACACTTTAGTTGCGGAAATTTCGTGAATTATTATGTTTGGTCTTCAGACAATCTTACCCAGTATATTTCGTCAACAAAGGTTTTGAAATCATAGACATGAAGAATGCGTGGCGCTTCCCCTCAACATGCACGCTTAAGACTTACCTAAATACAAAACAGTGTTCTATACGAATGTTTTTATTCCAAACACATAAGCTAGAATGCCCGAAGGATGTCTGGTAAAATTTAGAATGTGTCATTCAAAATCGTGTCATAAAAGTTGCAATCAAACGATTTCTTTCAAGTTATTGTAGCAGCCATATTGGATGAAAAATCGAACATTTTTTTTTTTTTTTTTTTTTTTTTGGTGTTAATCCATTTCTTTATACTTTCTTATAAAGGCTGTAGAAAACAATAGAAGGTTTATTCGAAATGCAGTTTGCATGCGAAATGTAAAAAAAATGATGTCAAACAGGAAAACGGAACACTCTCCCTTAAATGCGGAAAACAACCGGGGTCTCACTGATGACGTCACGTTTGCATTTGTGCATACGAAAATAAACATTCTGCTCTCTATTTTGAGCATTTTTCCTTTTTTTTATGATTTTAACCAGAATACACAAGTTAAGTTTACTTAGAATTTGTTAAGTATCAACTGGGCCTCCATACAAACATGAACTTTTCTCAAAATGCAATCTATGCGTATCCGCCATACAGTCGTTTTATATACAGACATGTCAAGGCTTTCTTCATATATCGAAATAAATCGAATATCTTTCCGATGCTAGAGTCCGTTCTATAACTCGTGGGAACGCCATAGCCAACTCGTGGGAACAACACAACTAACTCGTTGGGACGGCATAGCTAACTACGAGTGGGTACTGTCGTGGGAACAGGATACCAGCTCATGGGAACGACATTGCAAGCTCGTGGGAACTACAAATCTAACACGTGGTCCAGATTATTAAACGGGACCACTGCAGAGTTGGTTGATCAACTAAATACAATCTATGTCTAATTGTGCAGAGTAAAGTAAATAGTTTTACATTTTTGCCAGGACGCTTTTTTTTTTTAATAGCTAACCTTGTTGTATATTTCAATAAGCGTGAGGCTGAAATAAATGAAATATGAACCGTTTACTTCGGAATGACCCTTTTTGGTGTGTGTTTGTATGTGGGTAGATGGGTGGGTAGGGGTGGGGTGGGGTGGGGTGGCGGAGTGGGAAAAATGAGGTGGAAAGACGGGGGCGTCGTTATTTTCTTCTTCGCGAATCATCATTTAACATCGCATAGAGGGGTCAAAATAATAATATTGTGACATGGGGTCACCTTTCTTTATTTAAAAATAATGATAGGAGTTCGTTATTCTATGGGTGTCAAAATTCTCCGCAAGGGGCCATTATGCTTTGCGTGGTGGTGGGGGGATCATGATATTGTGACCCGGAGCATAAAATTTTGACCGGGGGTCATTATTCATTAAAGAAAAATGACCGGGGTTGTCATTCTACAGAGGCACTTCACCGTTACAACAGCTTCTACGTTACTCACTATACGATTACATTGTTGATTTTTTTTTGTACATAGGAACTTTATTGGCTTTAATCGTATTCTTGCAGTTCGTTATTTAGCATTTTTTGTCTTCATTGATGGATCTGAATAAAATATACTAAGATCAAGAAGTTGTTTCAACGAGTATGTCAGCAGTGATAAGCACGATCAGCCCATGTGTGTGTCTTGGTATGGTCTACGTTTTTCTTAGTAAATTATAAAGTATCGGGACTTTGTCCAGGCAAAAACCATGATTAGAAGCCATATGATTGCGCAGATTGCTCTGCGCGTTTACTGATTCACACGTTTTAAAAGCAACAGTTAATTAGTGGGATGGCATTTAGTCGAATGAACGAACACGAGAATTGTAGCTGTTTTAATACACATTTCAATTATCAAGTGACGACAAAGTTTGACAAATAAACTTGAGCAAGTTACAAAAATATAAAAAATGTTATTACAATTTTAACTTGAAAGTTTGAATATAACTTTATAGTACTGTATGACAACAACGATAATGATAATTAGACTGCGTCAAGTGAAAATGTCGTATTCAAGCATATGCTGACAGCGAAGACCCTGATCAGTCAGCGCATCTGCGCAGACTGAGCAGGCCTTCGCTGCCCACTTACAGAATCACTGGATATTGTAGAATGCAATAGAGGAGAGGAAAGGCTCTGATGTAACTAGATGGATGTGCATAATTATCTTAATATGCGCATTTTCATATGCTTGAAAAGATTCTTTTACTTGACGTGGTCTGTATGACAAACAAACATGAATATAATGTGACATGATATTTTTTGTAAGTACAGTTTGTGCTTAGCATTTCAAATTGCCCTGTAAATTTGCCAAGATTTCTAAATATATAAGCTTGAAAATTTTGCTTTTATTCTTCGTATCAATGTTGTTCTACTTGTATAATCAATATTACATTATGTTTGAATGTCTGTTTTGTAGTGCTACATGTCCTAAGATAAGAGTAGGGTAACCCAAATTAGCCATGCTGTTGGCATGTTTAACCATATCTTGAACCATGGGCACTGCAACTTAAAAACGCAATATTTTATACCCCTTATCAAGTCAAAATAATTTCTCTTGTGAGGTTTTGTGAGGAGGCTATGTCCAAAATAACATGTTTTCTGATTTTATCAGATTTGTGTTTTTTTGACACTTTTTACGTATATAGAATAAAGACAGTGGTAATTTTTAAAATAGGGGCAACACCGAAACAAAATCTTTCGTTTATATAGAACTTTTGTTGCGAAGCCTACTTGTTGTAGAAATATTGTTGTAAGGTTGCTGTGTCTATTGCTGTTCCGCTACTATAGAAAAAATATTGTACAAATGCATCTAGATTAATATGAAAGCAGAATAACAATACACACTTAGAGTAAGCAAAGTTTTTAGGTTAAGCCGTTTTGATTTTTTTATAGTTTTACAGGATAGATTTTGGACCTACGTGAACTTGTAGCTTTTTCACCAGTGTTGTATGTTAATTTAAATGTAAATCTTCGAAACAGTTTTGTTAATTTAAACAAAGAGAAATTTGAAATAAAATGAATGATGAATTATGAATTAGGCTAATAAAAATAAAAATGGGCCATATTCACGGAACTTAGACCTCGCTAACCACCGGATAAGGACTGAATTACATGACACGGCATCATAAAACAACTACCTTTCAAGAACGAAAACAGAACGAACAAAAAAGAGAACCTGCACCAGAAACGTTGGAACGCTCAACAGTAAATCTGTTGGTGTCATTGGTATGCTATGCCCCTGTGACCTTGGTTATTCCTGAACATCTTCTAAGGTATTATTTATTAAATCTAGTATGATATGCACTAAGCCATCACCTTTAATCCTGGCCCAGAATTATAAAAAAAAATTTCATGCTCAACTCAGCTGAGCATGAAATTTACCCTGCAAATAAAATTCAAATTACTAACATTTACATTTGTTTCTTGCTAAACATAGCTGAGCATGAAAATTTCTCTGCTAATAAATATGAAAATGCCAACTATTTATGGCAATTTCATATTTATTAGCAGAGAAAATTTCATGCCCAGCTGAGTTGAGCATGAAAAAAGTTTTATAACCTCGGGACCAGATACAGTTACAGCTACACATATTTGTTCGGTCCGTGTCCGCGTATGGGTTGTTTCTTAACTCATAAGTGAAACTACGAAGAATCTTATCATACAATTGAAATTTAAAAATGCATAGCACCAGTTCAATCTTTGTTTAACTCTTTCGGTGCCAAATTTCAGACGACATTTGTCGTCAGCTTTTTTATTTTAACAAACTATCGTTTGGAAAGACAGTTATATGTAAAGTTGAAAGACTGAATGTCAAACAGCGTAGATCCAGATGAGACGGCTCATTGAGTCGTCTCATCTGGATCTATGCTGTTTGCAAAAGCCCATTATTATCGCCTGTGTGGCAGTGAAAGAGTTACGTCCACCATTTCAGTTGATAACATTTTCTCAACATATCTTCTGGAAGCAGTACAAAAAACACTACTTGTTGATGTAGTCCTTTAGGTGAGTATGATACAACAATATGCTACAAGGCCTTTTAACAGGACTTGATACACCTGGGCCCAGTTTTTCAAAGCTAACGACATCGTTAGTTAACGATTCGTTAAAACTTACATCGAGTGATACGCAAATATGCTGAAATTTTTTGCTGAAAAAATGTGAGTAGCTTTTGCTACTCACATTTTTTCAGCAAAAAATATCACAATATTGTATATTGAATCTGCTAAGATAGCTAACGAAATGACCCTTAACGAGCTCGTTAAGCTAACGACGATTTGAACAACTGGACCCTGATAGTTTTGCTGCCATTTTTACAAGGGAGACAAATTTTGTATTTTCCTGTCTGCTTCCTGAGCACATATCTCCTGAAAAAGGATCTGCTCTTAAAGTAGGTCCCTTTTGAGAAAAAGGACAAAACATGACGTAGTTTTCTCCTCTGAACGCTATCTTTTCTCCTTAAGCATGTTATATGGATACAGGAAGACATATTGTGCACTGCATCAATTTTTGTTTTCAATACATCATTCATCTTCTTTACTTCAGGAACTGAAAAAAGAAGCAAACAAATACTTTGTTTTATTACACATTTCTTTTTTCTGTCATTGCTTTTTTTTATTAAAGAAGTGTCACTTTAAGAGAGACGGACCTAGTATATGTTAATGAACGTAATTTAACACTTGTAACTTCAAACTAGTTTTAGAAAACGTAACCTTAAGAGAAGCGTACCTAGTATATGTTTAGGGACGTTACTTCATACCAGTATTAGAAAACGGATATTTAATAGAAACAAACCTAGTGTATCTTTATGAACGTTACTTCATACTAGTATTAGAAAACATACTTTTAATAGAAACAAGCCTAGCGTATGTTTATGAATGCTACTTCATACTAGTTATAAGAAAATGTAACTTCAAGAAAAACAGGTCTAGCTTATATTTACAAACGTAACTTCATACTAGTATTAGAAAACTTACTTGTACATTTGATAGAAACATGCCTAGTATATGTTAATGAATGTTTTCTGATGTGATCATTTCGCCGCAACATAATAAGAAATAATATGTTATAATCGAACAAAGAAGACCCAGATCATGTGCACCGTCCTATTGTGGCCTTAGATATTCTTCAAGAGACGGTGTATGCTACACAATCTAGTGGTTCTGAGTACGGACAACGAAATAAAACTGCGAGGAAGCGCTAATGAATAATAATATTCCACATAATATATATAGATAAGTATTTTATCTTGACTTAGAAAATAGGGAGTTTATACACTTTCAAGGGAGAATTCTACTAAAAGTATCTTGCCCAATTGGTTCAAGAGCTTGGAGATCTACACTCGAAAGGAAATAATGTGCCCAAAGGGGAGAAAATAATATCGTTTCGGATTAAATTCGTTCCTTTCAGAGTAGAACCCTTCTTTCAGAATGGATTCAATACAATTTTGACAGAATTAAAACCTGAAAGTGTAGTCATTAATAATTGTTTAAAAATAACAACAGAAATTACCTATTGTACCTGTTCAGACCAGCGGTAGGAGGTGAAACCCAGGTACCGGCGTTTAAACTCCTACCGGTGGGCTGAACAGCGGGGTTTAACCTCCTACGAGTGGTCTGAACAGACTCATAAAGATAAGAACTGAGATATTTTACTCACCCAGGGCTTAGAATTTTGGTTGCAGAAATCACACTCTTCTCCACAGACGTCACAAACGCCGGATTTGCGTAAGGCTTCTGGTACATAGAATTTCGTAGTCTGTTGATCTATAAGAAAGAAATATACAGCTTTACTGAAGGTACTGGGACAAATAGGCGTGTAGAAATCGTGTAGATCAGATGATTTTGAAAGATGCGGCACATCTTGGTCTGTTTGCCACTCATCCAGCGGTTTATAGACAACTAACATGCAGTAAAATGGACATGGACAGGAAAAATTCAAAGCCATGATACAGAGCATCTGATAATGTTACAGTAATAACGAGTTGTTTGTCATATAAACCTTGAAAAGGCAAAAACAATATTCTTTTCAGAAAGTTCTATCATTTAAATTTAACAATAAAATCAAGACGTGTATCTTAAATCAGTTTATGCATCAATATAATATTAAGCGTGGCAAAATCATGTGTAGACAAACTAGACTCACGAAAATATCTATATTTATTTAAAAACCCCACCAGAAATTTTTTTTTAATTATAATATATACCGGAACTTTTATATACTGTCTCACATCTAACTACCTGATGTTTGATAGCAGTAAGACAATAAGTTAATAATTCTTCGAGTTCAGCAGTAGTGAATGTACTAGAGTTTTTATTTAAGCGTGCTTTATATGGCATTTTATGGAGCTTCGGTAACCAATACAACAAAGGAAACTTGCCCTGGTTCTCTTTAGTATAAATTGCAAACCTTACAAACTGAATACGATGATTATCAGTAACTGACTTCTCATTTCTGGAAATCTGCGTATATGTTTTAGTACTGCCGAGATCCTCTTTAAAATTATTGACAGAGTGCAAA
This sequence comes from Anodontia alba, assembly GCA_964016985.1. NCBI lineage: Eukaryota > Metazoa > Mollusca > Bivalvia > Lucinida > Lucinidae > Anodontia > Anodontia alba. The sequence goes on along the minus strand of OZ024826.1, from coordinate 31,808,243 downwards.
TATCACCAATTGATAGCATGGTTAGCAGCCTTGTCAGCTGGAACCCAAACATACTTCCTATGATAGTATTGGATACCTTGCTTCAGATAAAATAAAACTTAAGGTTTACGCCGATAAGTTTTTGGATTGGTTTAGTGTAATTTCCATTCATTTAAAGTAATTGCCTTGCGATACTCTCGTTTGCATTGCACCAACGTTTGCAAACTTCCTGTAAACTGTTGCAATCATTACGCGACATTTAATGACTTTAATATGGCAGAAGATTCTGTATATCTAGATACTTAAGAGACAATAGATCGAACTCTTCTATCGGAAGTAATGGTTGAGGGGAATGTGATAGGGATCTGGTAAAACCGCCTATCAACTGATGTTGCTGTGAGAAATTCATCTGCTTGAAATCAACATCATTGATAGATGTACAGTATAATCATAAACTGTATATAAAATCACTGATGCATAACGTTCCGCCTTGCAACTGTTTATACCATATCGCTTTACAAACAACCGACTTACTAGGTTCATAATAGTCGTAGATTCTAACCGGTACAGGTTGAGCACCAGCAACAAGTCCAACTCTCTGCATGTCTACAGTTAAACATATTTCCGCTTTAGGAATCTGCAAAATGAATGAAGTGTTCACGTATTGAACAAGTTAAATCAAATGATTACGCATAAAGGAATAAAATGTAGTGTATATAAATAAATCTTTGAAAGGAGTTGTATCTGAACATAACTTTTTACATATAAAGCTCTTCTAAAATAACTATCATTATCTGCCACATGACATCACATCGTATTTATACAAAAAAAAAAGGTTTAAACATATAGTTTGGAAACATCAGCAAACGGCAGTGTTTCTGCATTTTATCATTAAATCAATTTGAGAGGATTTCTTGAAAATTAAAAGAAATATACCACTAAATCTAAATTGTGTGCAGTACCTTCGCTGAGACCATACATACATACATACATGCATGCAGCATGCGTGTATACAATGGAACTTCCACATACGGTAACCCCTCAATAACAGCCACCTACCCAGAACATCATTTTTTTCTGATTTCTAAGGTACTATTTTACTAAACTATAGGACCTGCTATACAAAAGCTACCTTCCTAAAACAGCCAGGTTTCTGCAGTCTGCAGATGTGTTGTTATACGGAGGTTTCAGCATACATACATACATACATACCTCGTCAAAATAAAGATTTAATTTGCCATCCCCGTCCTCTGTGCGTTTAAGCAGTGGGTGCTGAGTAACACTCTTTTTATCAGCAATAAAACCACTCGGGATGCCTATTTCTAATACCGCCATATTGCTGGACCCTTTTTCCAACCAGCTGAAATCAAAGGAACAATTTTTGAATGGAAATTTTTAATTTCTGGCATTTTAACGTAGCTCCAGATTGTGCATTTGGTTTTCAACTGAAAACAAATAGTATTTCCTTGTTTCTCCATAAAACAAATGACGTGACTATTAGTTAAAAGCGCCTCGCTGCGCTTATAATGAGTATCCCCAAAATTTGTTTGATTGAGAAATAAGAAAACTACATTTATAGGATATTCCCCATTATCTGGAGCTATGTTTACACGCTAGAGGTGTTTCTAATATGAACCAGAAATATTTCCCTTCGTTAAGAATTAGAAAATTATATATAAGATAATACCTTCTGTCTTGTGCTATATATGTATACAGAAAATTATATTACCCTATATTTAATCCTATTAATTCGGATACCGTAACTCCTGACCATAATTATCTTGAGAACCATACATATCCATTCCACTGCCTACAGATGAACTAACAAGCCTTGCTGAATAGCAAACATTGATCTGTGATCTCGGTTCGCAGCTTTCCGTCAATAATTGTGCAATTATCTGTATTAATCTGGTCGAATGCAACCAAAATGGCATTTTTACCGTATGGGTAACAAACGAAAACCTTTTAGGATTTATTTTATTCCCATTTAAGTCTAATGTAAAACTTCCGACGATACGCATTTTATAAATTCTAGTCCTTTGGCTGACTTCAATGCTCTTAACTTTGACTGCCAAACTTCTCCATCAGAGGTATCAGTACTATAAAGTTAGGAAAGGTTTTTTCTAAGTTTTATTGTCAACACTACGTATTGATCTTTAAATACAGTCAACCCTCTTTACACAGACACTCGATAAAACGACAAAGTTCGTTATAATGACAATTTGAATACCACGAAACATTCGCTCAAGAGGTGACGGTTAATGAGAAATTATGCAAAAACATTGCATAATATCTTCAAGCAACATATGTTTTGGATATTTGTTAGAATCACCTCAAAGAAGCGATTCTAAAAATATCCAAAATATATGTTCTATTAGGGAATAAGAATAAAACAAGGCCTTTCTTTCATATCATTCAGTCCATTAAGGATTCTTTAGAACAGGAAAATAATTATAATGGCAACATTTTTGGGAACAAATGCTGTCGTTGTACGATATCAGACTAATAAAAAACCTGCTACAAGCCGTACTGGAACTTTTTGATGCCAGTGGTGGGAGGGGGTGGGAGGGCTGCGGTTTGTGATTGTGTAAATTTTATCATGACTGAGTGTATAAGTTCAGAAAAATTGTTGGAAAACCTGAATTTTCTGATCACAATAGTAAAATTGAGTATGTTATTAACGAAAGGGGTATAACAGTTATTAATGTCATAAAAATGTCATAAGTCAGTCTGCTTGCTAAGCGGTTAGCCAATCACGGTTGACCACTTTGTTTACCTCTCGCCGTTGGGTCGCGGTTCAGACGCTATGATTGCCCCGACTTAAAAAAAATATTCTTTAGACGGTTTGGGCCGGAACTAAATTTGTCTGTTTGCGGATCGCCGGGGTTCAACTGGTGCTTTTTTGCTCCAGTATTCCAGTGGTGTTATTTGCCAAATGTCTCAAGACGTTGTTTCTGTTAAGTCAACATCTTTGCTTCATTTTAGGCTTTATTTGTGATTTATCTGTTGCCCGTAATGATTCATGGATGAGTTAGAAGACCTCCACACGGAAAGAACAAATATATGTTTTTACCACTACGGAAGCTGAGGGTGAGGGTTGGAATCCCGTAAAGCTAGCTTAAGCCCTCCTCACTATCCAGTAATTCATTACTGACCGTTCTAAGAACGCGGTACTTTCATCCCAGTCAGCATTCTACGTAAATCTATATCGGGCCGTCATCGGCCCGTCAGGGTAGCTGACGGGCCGATGACGGCCCGATGTAGATTTACGTAGAATGCTGGCTGGGATTGTGGTACTTTTTGATAATTGTTATGTAGTGTTTCACTTTCTAATGTTTTTCTTTTAACAATTATGTGAGTTAATTAAATGTTCAGTTAATTTTGGTAACAGAGTTCCCAGCGTTTTGGGAAAGAGCTTGCCATCTGTTCATTTTATGTCTTCCCCTTTGGTGTAAAAGGCTTGTTGTGGATCTGACTGTATCAGCTGTTTTAAATTTTCTTATTTACTTTTAATATATATTTTTTTATTTGTAATGTAAAGCTGCATTGGATTTTTGAGCGAGGTTTCAGTCGAGTAAAACTAATTCAAGCCCGGTACTTTTAGTTCTGCCAGCTCCAAGATAGCTGTTGCAGTTCTTTATTGTTTGTATATCGGTTATTGAAATTATGCTGTTGTATGTTTTCACTGCTCCTCACGTATTCTTCCTTTGGTGCCTCGAGAAGAATGTGCTGCGTGACTATAGCCCTTCCTAAATAACTTCATTCACATCTTTTATATTAAAACGTAACATACACATATTTTACGCATGATAATACTTTTACCTTGGTTTCAAAGTGTTACTAATTACCCTTCATCAGTTTGTATCACAGTATATTAGTAACAAGTTATATTCATCTGTATCAACAGCTGTTTGCTATTCGCCTGAGTAAGACACTCGGATCCTTGGCAATCTATTGAACGTACAGCGAAGACTGATCAAAGTGTGTTGATACGATGCTAATATGATTTTCCGCTTGGTGCATATATCTGAAGGTACATTTTCCCATGTTGGGATTCATTTTAATGGCTGATATCTGAGCAACTTTAGATGTTACAAAAATCACATAAAATCAGTTTTGTTCCAAACTGATTACCAGCTATTGCTATGTCGATAATACAGTGTCCGTAGAATCAATTAAACGCAGTGTCCTGATACTCAAAATTTCAAGAGCATAAATAGATATTCTCAATGGAAGTTTGAAAATCCTACACACATATTGTGAAATAAAAGTACTTTGTTAATCATGTAAATACATAAAATATGAATTTATCACAGGGGTTGTAAAGCTTTTACGTTATAATAGGTAAGTAACTGATAACATAATTACCTGCTTGACCTAACTTGACTACATAGCCTTGTAACAAACCACGTATTCAGACAATACTTCTTTATCAAAATATTGATATCCAGTTCTCAGTAGTATTTTCATCAAACTAGGAGCAATTGGTTTGTATTTAGATACAGTATTTTTTATAACCAAATATAAGATATAGAAAAAGTAACCCAGTAAAAATATAAGGGAAGATACCGAGTGTATGCCACAATCACAAAACACAGCCCTTCCGATGCATCAAAAGAAGGCGTGATGAGGAATAAATAAGGACACACAAACCAAACGCCACATAAAACCTGCTTACCTTGTGCATACTAGTGCTTTGAATTCATTAATAGTTTCTTCCGGTATAGTCACTTTAAGATAGAAGCTTGGTTTTTGGTCATCGTCATCAATATTATAGAACGTTGCAACTTCAACTAAACTAAGGCCACGCCCTGTCGCAGAAATTTGTACCTCTCCAAGATCACTAGGAAGCTGAAAAAACAGATGTACAATGCACTTATGAAGTTCCTAAGAATGCCCTTCCGTACAATGATAGACTAAGCAAAGCTCGTTCGCTGCAAGGGTAGGTTAAGCAAATCCCCTTCCCTGCAAGGTTAAGCTAAGTAAAGCTCCTTTCCTGCAAGGTTAGGCTAAGCAAAGCTCCTTCCCTGCAAGGACAGCTAAGCAAAGCTCCTTCCCAGCAAGGTTAGGGTAAGAAAAGCTCCGCCACAGGACGCGGCCTCTGCTCAGGGTCTACATTATTTGCCACTCATACAGCAGTTTTAGACACAACAACAGGTAGGATAACTATGTTAACAAGTTCAGGTGTCCAAATAATACCAGTTTATGCATAGCGTCCCAAAAACGTGACAATGGCAAACAGTAAAGACCCAGCTAAGACGCCGCGTATTGCGAAGTGATCTGGGTCTACACTGTTTGCTTTAACTACAGCAACTTCTATAAAATGATAATAATAAAAACAAAAGAGACTGCCATTAAAACTGGAAATGGCCTTGTTCAAAGAGAGAGACAGGAGATACCACGAGGCAAAATGGGTTAAGGGTAAAATACAAACACTTTACTGTCTATTCATTGTCCATTGTATGGCAGATTACACGTTCATACCCTGTTAGCATTCTGCTTAAATCTATATTGGGCCTTCTGCGGTCCGACAGGATGCCTATCGGACCGATAAAGGTCCGATAATAATTTAAGCAGAATGCTACTAGGTTTTTACGTTTCAGTTTGGATATGTAATTAATGTCAACGAACGATTAAAATACACCATAGGCTTCAATAAGCTTGGAGCACCTGATTTTCCTACTTTGAGAAAGGTGCAGCAATCTATCTGGGCCCAGTTGTTCAAAGCGTCATTAGCTTAACGAGCTCGTTAAGCGTCAATTCGTTAACTGTTTTAGCGGATTCAATATACAATATTCCGATATTTTTTGCTAAAAAATGTAAGTAGCTTTTGCACTACAAAACTGCAAAAGCTACACACATTTTTTTTCAGCAAAAAAGCATATTTGTGTATCACTCGATGTAAATTTTAACGACTCGTTAACTAACGACGTCGTTAGCTTTGAACAACTGGGCCCTGGCTTATAAAGATTATGTTACCAAAATGATCTCGCTGTAAAGATACAGAAGTAATCAAAGAGCTATCCCGGTACTGAAACTAGTGAGGCTTTCTAGGAGTCGCTGGTCATTAGACATGGTTATATTCTTATATTAATACCTTCGTATACTTCCTAGAGTGGTTTCTTGGTTTAGGGGGACTGGGCCCAGTTGTTCAAAACTAACGATGTCGTTAGTTAATGTATTGTTAAAAACTTTGATCATTAAATATTGCATATATGCTGATGTTTTTACTGAAAAAAAAATAGAGTAGCACAAATACCTGTGAATTTGATATTGCATTACGAAAACAAGCCTATTCAAGTATACTGAAAATTTTACAACCAAAAAATTGAAAATTTTCAGATAAAAATTCTGATATTTTTCTTATTTCTGCTCAAAAACACAGATTGTGGGTACTCGTTAGAACCGCCTCGCCGAGGCCTATATAAAAGTGGGGTTTAAGGGGGTCAGCATTATATAGACATGTTTTCGTGATGGCACTTACTAGAACACTTAACGTTTTAGATCACTAACGAGCTTATTAAGCTAACAATGATTTGGACAACTGGGCCCTGTAGTTTAACTTGGTAGTATTTCCATTTATTTTACATCGCTGACAACGTTTGTGGTACCCTGTTTGATTTCCTGTACATTTGATCCCTTCTACTCGTAAATAGGAAGCCACTTTAAAAGGAACGAAAATTTCCCAAAGATAGCAATTTGTTTCCTGCTAATCCATTTATGCCTAGCGTCCCATAAAAGGGACAGTGGCAAACTGTCTAGACCCAGATCAGATAACCATGTATTGTAGGAATTCCTATATTTACTGCAAACAGCGTAGACCCTGATCAGACGGTCTGCGGCGTCTGATTAGGGTCTGGGCTTTTTGCATATAATACAGGAATTTCTACAAAACATGGTAATAAAACAAATTAACTAGACACCCCTTCTGTTGGAAATGAACCCGTCCAAAGAGTTAAGATAAATGGGTTAACATAGATCCTCTTTTAAACGGGTGGGAAAAGCTAATCTTGACAAGGTTGCACACTCTGAAAGCCCATCAATTTCCCTTAACCTTTTCAACCCTGCAGATCAAAACAGATATCTGTGCAAACAATGTAGATCCAGATGAGGTGACTCGTAACGAGCCTTCTCATCAGGTTTCATTCTATTTGCCATAATGTTTTTAATTTTAGATAGAAACTCCTATTTACATCTGTGGGTATGTCCAGAATCAAGGATAGAAGTGTCTATTTAAGAAAGTCAGAGGTGAAAGGGTTAATTACCCTTGTTTTACCATAACACAAATTTCTAAACACCTTCTACAGAAGCGATAGGTTCGTTTGTTCATATATCTCCGAAGGCTGGCAGAATTAATCGGATAATCGATTAATTGATCGATAAATTCCAAAAAATAAAAAAAACAATTGTTGTTACAGATTTGCTAAAAAGCGATAATTTGATTTCGGTGTCTGTTACTTTGCCGTATTTTCCCTTAGTATTCAGACACCTAAACTCCTTACCATACTTTATCTAAAATTTTAACGAAAACAATTTACTAACCAACGTTGTGTCTAAAAGTAGCTGGATGAGTAGCAAACAGTGTAGACCCAGATGAGACGCCGCATGCGGCGTCTCAGCTGGGTCTACACTGTTCGCTCAGGCCTGTCTGACCAAATACATACTTAAGTATAACGTATGGTAAGCGTCATGCTCAGACAGACAGGTAAAATTATGACCAAATCTTTCGTGATTACTAATCGATTATCGATCACAATTGCAGGACTGATAAGCGGTTATCTTTTCGGCTCTGATTAACCAGCCTTAAATTATCTGCTACAGCCTTAGTCTAGAGGGGTATCCAGATAATAATTGGTTTCTTACTTTCCCGAAAAAAAAATGTTTTGGGTACTCTGCAAAAGTACATCGTTTAAATGGAAACGGTTTCTAATGAATGCCTACAACACGTTTTCGTGCTAACATTTTTTATTGCATAAAAAGCAGTGTCGCGCGTTATTAACAGCCGTGCATTAACTGGCGAAAAGCCGTGTATTAACAAGGCAATTCACGCGCTGTTAATGCACGGCTACGCAACTTTCTGTTCGTACCGGGCCACAGATTTGCTGCCGTTACGAGATGTGTACTGGCCGGTCCTGGATGGAGCATAGTCCGTGGAAGTTACGTTCGCGAGACATCGATGAAAAGGCGAAACAAAATAGTGCTAGAAATAAAGCAAAATGTAACAAATGTTTTCAGCTTTTAAGCAGTAATAGCGATCGAACATGTTTTTTTTTCAATGCATTAACAAACGCCTCCGGCATCGGTTTTCAACACCTCCCTCAGAACCTGGCAAATGTTAATGCATGAAAAAACATGTTTGATCCCTATAATGATGGCAAAATTTTGGGGTGAAAAAAAGACCTTATTTAGATTCATATTCTACTTTGCTATCACAGCTAGGCTGACTTCAATACCATTCATTGGCAACAACTTTATGCAAAGACAACATGGGTAATTCTTAAAAAAAAGAGAACACTTACATCTCTACTCTGCAGTATCAAGGCATTTTCAGCGTTGACATTAAAGATTTCAGAGACGTCGCTTCCTGGCGGTCCCGTTACTGTCACCAGCATATCAAAATCACGTGAATATATCTGTGCTGCCATCTCCGCTAGACCCTGTAAGGCGATTATTGTGTCCTGAAAGTATTGTAAATAGTTTAACAGATAAAGCGTTTTTAAAAATAAGTATGTGGGATAAATACTTCGGATTCTTGTTTCATTAAGATGCTGGAATATCTAATCAACAATATTTTTGTGGAGTTCGGCGGTCGGATATTTCAACAAACAATCGGCATACCGATGGGTACTAATTGTGCACCGTTACTTGCCGACTTGTTTTTATACTCGTATGAGGCGGAGTTTGTACAAAGTCTCCTCCAAGCAGGCAAGAAACACCTCGCACAACAATTCAATTTCACCTACAGATATATAGATGATGTATTGTCTATGAAAAACACAAAATTTGCAGAGTATTTAGAATTCATCTACCCATGTGAACTTGAAATAAAGGAAACAACGGAGACTTCAGCCTCCTCCTCATACTTGGATTGTTATCTCTACATCGACAATGGAAAGCTTACCACTAGGCTTTACGACAAACGGGATGACTTCAATTTTCCCATCGTTAACTTTCCTTTCCTGAGCAGTAATATCCCTTCTGCACCAGTATACGGCGTTTACGTTTCACAGTTAATCCGTTATGCCAGAACTTGTTCAAATTATCAGGACTTCATGGAGCGTGGGAAAGTGCTCACTCAAAAGTTGTTGAGCCAGGGGTATCAAAAAACCAAACTGGTAGCAACACTTAAGAAGTTCTATGGGAGACATCATGATCTAGTCAATCCCTACAATGTGGCAGTTTCCAGAATTGTTTCTGATGTTTTTGCCAGTGACGCGCCATAAGTAGACTTCCCAAATCCCGGACATACGCTTCTACCGATATTTCCTTCGTTCAGGCCCATGGGCATGGTGGGCGAAGCTTGCTTACCAAGTAATGCTTACTATCCGCGGACGCCTGATTACACCCTTTGTTCTGGGGTCCATGTCTGTTGGTCTGAACATTCTGATTCGTCATTCGTTTATGGAATTATGATTTTGAATTACGGCTTTGGTACCATGACCGCAACTACTTCATCTTATGTTTAATTGTAAAACGAGTATTAGAATAGTATTGTAGCCTTAACTGAAACCGCTTCCAACCATCCGTTTAGCATTTTGGAAGATAGATAGATATTATATTATATTAAATAAGTGAATAAACGATAAATAAAATGAACTTGTATTAATGATTCAAGCTACTAAAGAAAGAGCAAAATGCAAACTATATTGTCATATTTAGCATTCTCTTGGACTGCTCCAGCGTTCGTTTATACGGCAACTGACAGTACAGCACAGGTGGGAGCGGACCAGAACAAACATAAAGTGGAGATCTCTAGAAAGGCCACAATCACGAAGTACAGGCTTCCCGAGGCACCAAAAGAAGGAGAGATGAGGATCAAATAATAGAAAAACAAACATCACCTAAGAAACCACTGACGCATAAACAAAGAACTGCACCAGAGGGACTGCTTTGGAATGGTCAGTAGGAAAACTAAGTTGGTGTGGCTTAAACCAGGTTTACTTGCTCGAAACCTCACCCTTAATTTTGATGTAGCTCCACATTACAGATAGATATTCAAAACAAAAGATAATACATATCTAACTGGGTTTATTATGTTTATTCATGAAGATTGATGAAAAAAAAAATTAAGGGTTATTAGTACACTTTAACAATTGGCAACTTTGTCATAAGGTTTTGCTTTCTTTTCAATAATGTGTCTTGCCCACCCCATTGGATTTTTTTTTGTTTTTTTGTTCCTTTAAGAATAGATCTTTCTTCGGAAGTGGGCAAAATATTTCATTACGAAAACACGCCTATTCAAATATACTGAAAATTTTACCACCAAAAAATGAAAATTTCCAGATAAAAAATTCAGATATTTTTCAAATTTTGGCTCAAAACATAGATTGTGGGTACTCATTAGAACCGCCTCGACGAGGCGGTTCTAACGAGTACCCACAATCTATGTTTTGAGCTGAAATATGAAAAATATCAGATTTTTTTTAATCTGAAAATTTCATTTTTGGTGGTAAAATTTTCAGTGTATTTGAATAGGCATGTTTTCGTAATGCCCAGAAACTTTACACCTGTGTTTTCAGTTTTGTGAGTGTGTTCATAGCTCTCAAGGGCTAGCCCTTTTAGAATTTGTTATACATGTAAGGACGTTTCAAGACTATAATATTTATTGCTACCTGTGTGGAAGAAAATCCTCCGTTTGGATTTCTCTGCCTTATCAACCACTTGAGTACTTGGAGCCCTTCGTCTCTCTCGTTAGTTAAAGCGAGAGTTAGTAGAGCGTAGGCAGTGAGCTCAATGTTGATCGCTTTAGCATTATTTCCGTGATACGGTCTCTCACTGACTGTTGTTGACGGTTGATCTTTAGTCCAATATTTCATACCCCCTGAAGTAAAATGTATCAGTATAGGCCGCAACGTACGAAAACGTATCTTCTGACATGTGCGCAAAACTGAGATTCAAATAAGCCTGCGCATTACAAAAACATGCCTATTCGAAAATTTCACCCACCTTAAATGTTTCTAGATAAATATTCTGATATTTTTTTTTCATATTTCTGCTCACAACGTGGATTGTAGGCACTCGTTAGAACCTCCTCGTCGAGGCGGTTCTATCAAGTACCTACAATCTATGTTTTGCTCACAACGCAGACTATGGGTATTCGTTAGAACCGCCTCACCGAGGCAGTTCTAACAAGTACTCACAATCTATGTTTTGAGCAGAAATAAGAAAAATAATGTATACCCCTGTAAATCCCATTCTTACTATATAAAAATGAGGTTTAAGGGTGTCAAAATTATATAGGTATGTTTTCGTGATGGAATCAACGCAGTCTGGTCAGAGTCATCGTTGTCCGCATGAAGACACTTTGTATCCGTAGCTATCAAAATTCTGATCAGACTGCGCGAATGCACAGGCTGATATTTGTCTTCGTTGTGCGCACTTATTCGCAGGTACTTTTTCTGACGTAGCAGCTCATAACATTAACTACGTGAAGCAAGCGTCGGTATCATAAATTTCTTAAAAAACTTTTTTTTTTCTTTTTTTTTAATTTTTATCGTCAACGCACGAATTTCATTTCTAAATACAATGTTGTGGTAATAAAATGCTATAACAAAGTCTATCGAAGACACGGTTTTATGCTGAGTTACTTACTAACTCAGGAGAGTTGCTGGTAAATCTGACGTTGCAGATCAATTCATAAAGATTATTAATCGATATGAAAATATACTAGGATATCTTGAAGATGTTATGTGACTGACTGCATGTTTACCAGTTAAATCAATCAAGGCTAACAACTTTGTTGTCCTTTTTAATTCCACTGCATGGGCCCGAACCACAGATTCTTTGACAGCTTAAGCTAAAGTTAAAACCTTACCCGTTTGTCTAGGGTCCATATAGACCCCGTCTCCACATCACGAAAACATGCCTGTATAATTTTGACCCCCTTAAACCCCACTTTTATATAGAAAAACTGGGGTTTACAGGGGTATACATTATTTTTCTTATTTCTGCTCTAAAACGTAGATTGTGGGTACCCGTTAGAACCGCCTCACCGAGGCGGTTCTAACGAGTACCCACAATCTATGTTTTGAGCAGAAATAAGAAAAATATCAGAATTTTTTATCTGAAAATTTTCATTGTTTTGGTGGTGAAATTTTCAGTATATTTGAATAGGCATGTTTTCGTAATGAGTGAGTAAACATTTATTCCTATAAGCTTGTTTGATACGGCCACCAAAATAAAACCAATGTACGAGGTTGTCGTAATATAATGATTATAAAGCCTGTTCACTAGAGATTTTTTATGAAAAATTCATTACGAAAACACGCCTATTCAAGTATATTGAAAATTTTACAACCAAAAAAGGAAAATTTTTAGATAAAAAATTATAATTTTTTTAATATTTTTGCTCAAAACATAGATTGTGAGTACCCGTTATAACCACCTCGGTGAGGCGGTTCTATCGCGTACCCACAATCTATGGTTTTAGCAAAAGAAGAAAAATAATTTATACCCCTGTAAATCCCAGATTTTCTATATAAAAGTGGGGTTAAAGGGGGTCAAAATTATACAGGCGTGTTTTCGTGATGGGAAGAAAAAAGTTTCCTTTAATTTGATTCAAAGGTACAGATAATGCATTATATATGAAGTTGTAGTTTATATCATTCCACAAATGCCTGTCTAGGGTTCACCGTGCTTTTACTGGTAGTTTTCTTTGCTCACGTCTTTCCTTTCCTAGTCAGATAAACAGTCGACTCTCGTTATCTCGAAGTCCAAAGGACTCTCTTAAGTACTTCGAGATATCCGTACCTCGACATATCAGATTTGCAAAATTGATGAAAAAATAAATTTAACACCAACAATTCTTAAATTAATATGTAATTTGACTCCTGAAGTTAGAGATATATTGAAAATATTGTGAAAAAGAGGAGCAATTTCTCTTAATTTCCACAATATTTTATTTCCTTTTGTCAGATTGTCATGTTAAAACAGGGACCAGATTTTCACTTCGAGATAAGCGGTTATTCGAGATAAGCGAAGTCGAGATAACGAGAGTCGACTGTACATGTATATCTCATTATGCTTTTGAAAATTATTTAAATACAGTTGACTCTCGTTATCTCGACCTCGCTTATCTCGAATAACCGCTTATCTCGAAGTGAAAATCTGGTCCCTGCCTAGAGATGAAAATCTCACAATAGGTAACAATATTTTCAATATATCTCGAATTTCAAGAGTCAAATTACATATACATTTGCTAAATGTGGTTGTTCGATTTATTTTTTCCTCAATGCTGCAATTGTGATATGTCGAGGTACGGATATCTCGAAGTATTTCAGGGTGTCCCTTGGAATTCGAGATAACGAGAGTCGACTGTATTTATTAAGTGTGCTGATCACCTGACGATAGTGAAAATAATTAACTCTTTATATTGAAATGACAATGTGTATGTAAAGAATGTGTTATTTATTTTTATATTATTATCTTAAATTTATTTACTAAAAGCCATGTACAACAATACATGTTAAGCGACCGCTATTCATATTATCATTTATTTCTCTTGAAACATTGAAGCTTATTATATATGTCAACTTGCCGTTCCAAGACAGTTCCTCTGTTACAGTTTTGTCTTTCTTCGTGTGTTGGCGATTTCATATATAGCATTTGTTTTATCATTACGAAAACACGCCTATTCAAATATATTGAAAAATTTCAGCACGTTAAACTGAAAGTTTTTCAGATAAAAATTCTGATATTTTTCATATTTCTGCTAAAAACATAAATTGTGGGTACTTGTTAGAACCGCCTTGCCGAGGCGGTTCTAATGAGTACCCACAATCTATGTTTTTGAGCAAAAATAAGAAAAATAATGTATACCCCTGTAAACCCCAGTTTTACTATATAAAGTGGGGTTTCAGGGGGTCAAATTTATATATGTATGTTTTCGTGATGTCACTGTTCTTATTTCTCATTTCTCTTCTTTTTGGTGCTTCAGGAAGGCTGTTCTCGTGACTGTTGCATTTCCTGGATATCTTCACATATATATTTTTATGAAGTTTAGTTGTTACACTAACAAGTTAGTGTAATGTTCCCTCCCTCACACGCCCCCACCCCCCACCTCCCCACGCGATCTGTTTCCACCATTTGTAGAAAGAAAACCTGCGCATGTTGAAATTTATATTGTTGAGCGATTTCATTTGCGATATGATTATTTAAAAAAAATGTGGTTTTGATTCTTTCTTTATGCGTTTATGAGTGTATAAAAACCTACTACATTTAATTAATAACCAAACGTTTCTCATTTATACATATTACCTTTTCCACTTATTGTGAAAACCTAGAATAAGAAAAGCCGCTTTTAAATAGGCGTGTTAACGTATTTCAATAGGACTAGGATTGTTTTAGACCTACCTTCAAGAGTGGCTCTTCCCATTAATTTTGTTACCACTGTTGGGGCCGCCGCACTACCTGCAAGTGTTAGTGCGTAACTAGATATAGCGAGTTCATACACGTCACTCATTCTATCCACTTCACCTTCAAGGAATTGTAACGCTAACTGTTTGGCAGTGGCAATCTTGGCGTCTACCTATAACACAACAGATTACATTATCCATACATTTTCGGTTCTATATATTTTATGTAAAAAAAATAAAGAGATTCTTCCTACCCTTCCCTACCTGCATCAGCCACTCACGCAAACACCATACAGTCAAACTTCAGTGGCTCGAACATCTTTGGGACCATAGAAATTTGTTCGAGAGATGGGTAGTTCGAGCCAATGAGATTTAATCATGGCGCAAGGTCAGGAAGCAAATGGCGATAATTTATGGAAATGTTTTCGATCTTCAACAAAATAATGGTATGTTGCGTCTACTCGATGAGGCGATTCTAATGAGTACACACAACATACAATTTCGTAATAAAATAAGCACATTTCCCTCAATGTTTGTTTTCTTGAGCTATCGGAAAAAATCCGTAGGGACTCAAAACTGAGTTCGGATAAGCCATGGTAAATGAGCCATCGGTGTTTGAGCCATTGAAGTTCAAACCGTAGGCATAGAAATATTGAGCGAAACACACAGCGTTACGCATGCATCTAACATTAACTGGAGAAGGTCTTTTGACAGTGATGATACGTTATGTACAAAAAAAAAAAACAAAGTGGT
The DNA here is from genome assembly GCA_964016985.1 of Anodontia alba. NCBI lineage: Eukaryota > Metazoa > Mollusca > Bivalvia > Lucinida > Lucinidae > Anodontia > Anodontia alba. The sequence continues at coordinate 31,792,938 of OZ024826.1, read as the reverse complement.
AAGAGAAAAGTCCAGGGAGTGCCACAATCACAAACCGCAGCCCTTCCCAGACACCAGAAGAGGAAACAGACAAAGCTCAAATCGAACTAACGTACGAAAAGCACTAAAATTAGCTCTCTCTTCCCCAAGCGAGGTAATTGCAATGCTAAAAGGAATGAAAAACATAAGAACAAAATAACACAAGGCAAGACATAAAACAAATCGTCGTATAATAAACCACAAAGCAACAAAGAGTAAGACTAACACCGGGACCACCGCCTTAGAACGGTCAGTAGAATAAACCGACGGGGGTTTAAAGCACTTTTACGGACAACCAACTTCTCCCTGGGTCCCGATGCAACTCTTAATACAGAAATACATAAAAATTCAATTCGCTTTAAGGCTTCCAACTCAGTCAATGCATCAAAGCGAAAACATAAAAATCAAATTCATCACTATGATAACAAAGACAAGTACTCATGGCTAATTCTACTGTGTGACAAAGTAAATGATAACCAATAGTTGAACCACGGCAGGCAAAGCCAAAGAAAATCGTCAAGCCCCAGTGCACCTGAATCTACTCCAAAAAAAGTTACGCAGAAAGCTTAGTTGGCTGGGATTGAAGAGGGTGGGGCGTGCGGGTCATGGTTGACGCAGTATTTCGTTTCTTCTCGTGTTAAATAGATTCAATCAAACCAAATTTTGTATACTTGTGTTTGATGTGTTGTGTTATTATTTCCAAAGGATAACTTTTTTGCAATATTTTGTATCAGTCAGTACGTATTCAGATCGTGATTTCGATACACATATTTTATCATGATAGCAGTTATAATCACACTCTTATTTCAAGGTAGGATATAAAAATATAAGAAATAACCATCCACGAAAGAGCTCTCAACACAAAAACACTCATGCATTACGCACAAAAGTCTATGTAATGGGTCCCTGTGAGTCCTCCAAATACAGTCGACTCTCGTTATCCCGAATTCCAAGGGACTCTGAAATACTTCGAGATATCCGTACTTCGAGATATCAGATTTGCAGGATTGAGGAAAAACTAATTCGATTAACCACATTTAACAAATAAATTATGTGTAATTGGACTCTTGAAGTTAGAGATACACTGAAAATATTGTGGAAAAGAGGAGAAATGGCTCCTTAGGAGCAATTTCTCCTCTTTTCCACAATATTTTTACCTGTTGTTGGATTTTCATGTTTAGGCAGAGACCGGATTTTCATTTCGAGATAAGCTGTTATTCGAGAAAAGCGAGGTCAAGATAGCGAGAGTCACCTGTATATAATTGAGCAAGTGCACTACAAAACATTCGACCAGCGAAGACTCAATTAAGCCTGCGTATTAGCTAATCACATGCGCCTTCTATAGTATCCAGGCTATCTAAAGAGGGATAAACAAGAACACTTGCCATACTGGGTGGCTGTACAGGCTGATCTGAGTCTTTGCTGGGCACACGTCTTATTCTAGATTTTGTCATGCCCTGGCTCATATAGCGAAAATAATATTATATCGGAGTCTATATCGTTAGGTGGATTTTCAGAATGCTCGCTTCTAATGGTAGCTACAACATATTTGTTTTGTGTAGAAATGAGGAAATGAGAAAATATATCAAAATTTTGATTAAAAAAAAGACTTATTGAGCTAAAGCTGCATTTCACACAGGTTTGTCAACGTAATGGGAATATGTAATCATCATGAAAACATGCCTATATAATTTTGACCCCCATAAAACCCCATCTTTATATAGTATGCATTATTTTTCTTATTTTGCTCAAAACATTGATTGTGGGTACTCGTTAGAACCGCCTCGCCTCGGCGAGGCGGTTCTAACGAGTACCCACAATCTATGTTTTGAGCAGAAATATGTAAAATGTGAGGATTTTTATCTGAAAACTTTCAGTTTTTGGTGGTGAAATTTTCAAATTATTTGAATAGGCGTGTTTTCCTGATGGTTCATTGCTTTCTAGCGAGATATGGCGAGATTCTCCATGTAATACTTACTCCTTCAATGACTCTAGCTTCCAGAAGGGATACTAGAACAAAGGCTGTGAGTGAGGTCTCTCCGGCTGTTGAGCCACCCTGCAAAGACACAATACTTTTATTATTATAATAAAACTGAGCAGAAAATATCAAAACGACCGACAGACCAAAACGTCAGTATTTTTAGTGAATTTGAAAACATCACGCTTTATGCATAAATGTGAAAAAGTTGTGGTTACAGACAACCCTCATTATACAGACACTCTATACAACGACACGATTCGTTACAACGCTAATTTGACTGGCATGGAAACATTGCTCAAGAAGTGACAGTTGATCGGAAATTATGCAAGGCTATTAGAATTAATACTTCCAGAAACATTTGGTTTGGCGATGTTTTAGAATCACCACAATAAGCCGATTCCAATATATATCCAAAACAAATGTTCTATGAAACATATAAAATCGTAAAACGATAATACCCTGCCACTTGTCGTTTCGTGGGCAGATAACTGTCAAAATTTAACAAAATTTGCCCATTAGCAATCCCAAACCAGATCTTTTTACTATCAATGCACGTATTAAGTTTGGTTAAAACCATTGACATTTACTCAAGTAATCGTCCGGAAACGAAAATATGGGCCTGTCTCGGGCAGATAACTCCGTCAAAATTTGACGAAACTTGCCCATTAGCAATCCTAAACCAGATATCTATTATTTCAATGCACATACCAAGTTTGATGAAAATTCATTGATGTTTACTCAAGTTAATATCCGGAAACGAAATACTGATGGACGGATGGACACAACACTGACGAACGGACGGACGGACAGACACACGGACGTTCAACGGGAATCCGTAATACCCCGACACTATTGTCTGGCGGGTTATGAAAAGGAGTAAAAAAACTTTCTGACATATCATTCAGCTGCGTTTTAGGATTCTTTAGAAAAGCAAATTCATTTTAATCGCAACATCTGTGGGAACAAATGCCATAGTTATAACAAGGGTGTCTCTATCATTTTTATCATTTATATCAGAATCATATACTGTAAACTTCATAACTATACCTGTACAATATTCTGTATCTGCAACTGCAGAGCTGTGAATGAATGTTCAGTCAACCCTCTTTATACCGACACTCGATACAACGGCAAAATTCGTTATAATGACAATTTGAATGTCACGAAACCTTCGCTCAAGAGGTGACAGTTAATGAGAGATTATGCAAGAATATTGCATTTAAACTTGGAACAACATATATTTTGGATATTTGTTAGAATCGCCTCACTGAGGCGATTCTTCAAAACATGTTATATGTGAAAAAAAAATAAAACAAGGCATTTATTACATATCATTCTGTCTATTAAGAATTCTTTATAACAGCAAATTCATTTTAATGGCAACATCTTTGGGAACAAATGCTGTCGTTGTAAGGAGGGTTCACTGTATCTAGTATTTAGTATATAGATGGTAAATTTCTTACCTGCATATCTTTATGCAAAACTCTTCCTGGTTCGTTAAAGGTTCCATTTTCATTCTGGTGTTTTAATATCCAGTCTATTGTTTTGTGAACAGTATCATCACTAACAAAGATGTACGGTTTGGCTTGGACAAAAGACTTCAAAACGAATGCCGACAGCCTAAAAACATAATAAACCTCTAATTGTGTTACATAAAGTGGTAACTTACAAATGTAACTGATACCAATTTTAGGTTCTCAATAAGGTATACCAACAGCTGTCTTAAACAATTAAAATATCACATAAAATAGGATAAACTTAGTCTAGGAGATAGAAAAACTGCGCATGCATAAACTCTATATACAGTAAAAGACATACAAATGTATTTGGTGGCAGCAAAATTGGTATTTTTGTGTGTGTGTGTGTGTGTGGTTTTTTTTTGGGTTTTTTTTTCTAAATGGATCTTTAAGCGGAGTTTTGGTCCCTGAACAATCCACTATTTCTAAAACAGCTGTATCGGTCATTTGATGCGAAATCTACAGTGTGATTTGCTGCTGATTTCAAACTATCCGCCATTAAGCCCTGCATGCTAAGTGACTCCAATTTGCAATGTGAAGGCTCAATCAAAAAGTATGTCAGGCCGGCATTGAATAACTTGACTTCATGCTTAGTAGCATAAAACGTTCAACATTTGTATGGATATGAACATTTTCTAGACAGCATTATTTCCTCGTAAAACCTGTGATTTTCTTCTTGTAAGTACAGTAGCAAAATTATGATTAGTATTCGTCGGGAATAATATTTATGCATGTTCGTATTTTTTCTTGCGATCTTGAGCTTCAACGGTTTTATCATCCATCGATATCGCCAAAATTAAATGACATCCAAATATAAGACTTTTACAATATTCATTGTAAACATAGGTCACTATAATAGCTGTTGAAGGAACATATTTATATACATAACATAAAATGAAGATACGTTAACAGTCAGTCTACACGTACGGTCTTAAGTAAGTTAAGTAAAAGCTTCTTCGTTTTTACTTTATTTTTCTTTGAAAGAAAATAAGTCCAAAATAAACTGACAAATTGACAAAATGGGGAGTACTGAAAGTTTAATGCGTAACGCAGGAATCTTTACAACGTCAAGGTCAGTAAACATTTTACCTACCACATACTGCCTGACGGGTCACTATTTCCAAAAGCGCTAAATGAGCCATCATCATGCTGGTACGTCATTTCTTTCTGGTAACCTATGGATACAGAAAGACATTACAAAAACACGCCTATTCAAATATATAGAAAATTACATCTCCAAAAACTGAAAATTTTCAGATAAAAAACTTTGATATTTATCATATTTCTGCTAAAAACATAGATTGTGGTACTCGTTAGAACCGCCTCAGCGAGGCGGTTCTAACGAGTACCCACAATCTATCTTTTGAGCAGAAATAAGAAAAAATATTGTAAACCCAGTTTTACTATATAAAAGTGGGGTTTAAGGGGGTCAAAGTTGTATAAGCATGTTTTCGTGATGAACACATATAAGAGGCTATATTACTGCCATGCTAAGACGGGAGCAGACGCCATTAGGATTTTCAGATAAGTAAAGCTTGGCATTTCTTCCCACAAACAACGCACCCGCACTATTTATTCTCAAAGAAGTCTGAGTTGCAATCAGATATACATGGTTCTAACATTTGCTGGATGGATGACCCTGATCAGACAGTACAATGCCTGCGCTGGATCGGTACTGTTTGCTTTGGCCTGTCTGTCCCACTAAAGATTAATAATTTACCTATTTTGGAATAATTATTATATTCTGCAAGTTTTTGTAAGGTACTGAAAGGGTGGTGCTCGCCGACCCTCCGTTTACTACAGTTGGACGGGCAGAATTGATGTGTTACAATATGGTAACTGAAAAAATAAATGTTGCCTTTAAAATAAATTTGTTGCTGTAAAGAATTTTTAAACGCAGTAACAAAGAGCTTGTTTTATTCTGATATCCTTACAGAACATATGTTTGGGATATTTGTTAGAATCACGTACGTGAGGCGATTCTAACGAATATCCAAAATATGTTTCTTGACGTTTTAAAATATTCCTGCACAGTTTCTGATTAATTGTCAATTACTACTTAGCTAAGGTATTTACAGTAAAATAATCATTATGAAGAGTGTCAGTATAAAAACAGTTGATTGAATATAGGGATCAAACATGGTTTTTCATGCATTAACATTCGCCAGGTCCCGTGGGAGGTGTTGAAAACCGAGGCCGAAGGTATTTCAGACAATTTATTGAGTGTCGGTAAGGGACCTGGCGAATGTTAATGCATTGAAAAACCATGTTTGATTGCTATTATTGCATAAAAACTGAAAACATTTGCTACATTTCGCGTTATTTCTTGCACTGTTTTGTTTCGCTGTTTCACCGATGTCTCGCGAACGTAATTTTCACTGATCATGCTCGTGCTAGGGCAGTACATTTGTGGCCCCGGTACGATCATATTGGAAGTTGCGTAGCCGTTCTTTAACAGCGCGTGAATTGCCTTGTTAATACACGGCTTTTCGCCGGTTAATGCACGGCTGTTAATAACGTGCGGCACTGCTTTATATGCAATAATAAATATTTCAGCCGCTAAGGAGTACTCAAAACACCTGTTTACGTGGAGAAGTAATACAATATCAATACATTTGGTTGAAAAAAAAAATGCTTTGTCTAAAATGATGGACGAAGTATTATTTCAGACAGGTATGTTGGAAGGTCGCGGGATCGACCACCGACGTGTCCAGCAATATTCTTTCTTGAAGATTGATCATGAAATATTCTATGCTCATTCTCTCCCTATCGCTGATTCAAGAAGGGCAGTTATAAATTTCTGGCAAAATCATGTGTACAAGCACTGGCACTAAGCCTGTCCAGGAGAGACTGCGCTCGACATGACCCTTATGGGTCGATGGGCCGTAAAACCCCAACACAAACGAACAAAACGACACAAAAAAGGGGACTGACCTTTCACCATAAATCCTTTTGATTTCTCCATGGTTGCTTCATCCAGATTATTTGTGATTTCAAGGTATTTTGTGATAAATATATTTGGAGCAAAATTTAGCATGTTCTGCTCACCACAACCATATGGCATTTTTAAAAGATCGTCCAGACCATTAATACTTGGTCCCATCAAATCACCTGCAATGTAACAGCATTATGTTTCACGTGTATAAGTAAACATATATACCGTATTTACCCTAAGTATTAGGACACCTCAGCTCCTTACCATATATGTTCTAAAATTTGAACCAGTACAATTCACTACCCGATGTTGTGTCTAAAAATTGCTGGATGGGTGGCAAACAGTGTAGACCCAGATGAGACGCCGCGTTTTGCGGCGTCTCATCTGGGTCTAAACTGTTTGCTCAGGCCTGTCTGTCCATATACATATGGAAAATACGGTACTCGAAGGTAAAAATAAAACATATTTGTTCGGTTTCAGAAAACTAATTGACCGTCATAAAAGAATTAGCTATAGCCTGGATATAATGCGGCAGACTGCATGCCTAGTTATCAATCCAATCATTACTGACGGCTATGCTTCGTTCGTTAATTGCACGACGGCGGTTCGGGCCTCAGACACAATGACGGCCTCTTCGAAAAACTTTAACTAGTGCGTTGGGGCTTGACGATATGTCTGGCTTGTCCCGCCGTCGTTTAACTGTTGGTTTTCATTTACTCTGGCGCATAGCAGAATTAGCGATGAGTATCGTCTTTGTTTATCATAGTGATTAATCGTTTTTTATGTTTTCGGGTGAAGTTGGCCGGCTTTAAAAGTGCTTTAACCGCCCCCCCCCAACAAAACACACACACACACACACACACACACACACACACACACACACACACACACACACACACACACACAGAGGATATTTTATTCTACTGACTGTTCTAAGGCGGTGGTCCTGGTGTTGTTCTTACTCTTTATCTCTTTGTAGCTTTGTGGTTCTCGCATTGCTTTCTATTTTTTTTTTTTTTTTTTTTTTTTTTTTGTTTTTTTGTTTTTTTTGTTTGTTTTTTTTTCAAAATGTGTTGTGATGTTAGCATTGTGGTAACCGTCTTCAATACTGCCCACTTTGCTTTCTGTTTTACTGGTTGTGATTAGTGGCATCGGGTCCCAGGGTGAAGCTAGTAGGCTCTAAAATCATTAGGCCCACGGTGGTATCTTTGAAAGTGGAGTTCTGCTCATATATACGATAGAGGGCGTAAGCAGTGTTGCAAATTTCATTGCTGCTTATGAAGAGTCTTAATAAAACCGACACTCCCATTTTCTAATCTGTAGTGTGTTCTTTGTTTCCAAAGGCAATATTTTTGACGTTCATTATTCTACTGCTCTACTGACTGTTCTAAGGCGTGGTCCCGGTGTTTGTCTTACTTTTTGTTGCTTTGTGGTGTATTCTACGCAGCGATTTGTTTTAAGTCTTAAGTTTTAAGTGATGAGTTAGGAAGCCTTCATGCGAACTGAACAACTTATGTGTCTAAACCGCGACAAAGGTAAGGGCGAAGATTGTGGCCACGTAAAATCGATTTAAGCCTCCCAGTGAAATACTTTTCACTGACCGTTCCAAGGCGGTTCTTCTGTCATGGTTTATTGTTTGTTATAGGTCGTCTTTGAATGTGTGTGTCGCTTACATATTTTTGTTTTGGATAGCCATTTGGCCACTTTGTGGGAAAGTAATAGTCCGTTTGGCTTTCTGCTAGTGATGTTTCCATTAGGGTCTAGTTATTTCGTGTTTGTGTTTCTTTCCCTTGGTGTCTCTGATGGGAGGTGTGGGATAATTGTATCGATTCCTGATCATTGCCTTCCCTTCTATTTTGCCTTCTGTAATTTTGTTCTAAGACTTGTGTTTTTCAGTCCTTTTAGCACAGCAATTACCTCGCTTGGGGAAGAGAGTGCTTTTCGTGCGTTTGTTCGATTTGGGCTTGTTTGGTTTTGTCTGTTTCCTCTTCCTCTTGGTGTCTATGAAGGGCTGCGGCTTGTGATTGTGGGACTCCCTGGACTTTTCTTTTACCTTTTTTGGTATTTTATCTCAAAATTGAGTACGGTCTATTGTAAAATTGTTGAAATTGTCTGTTTATTCATGCGAAACGAACGCATCACCTGCGAGGTGTTTCTAACCAGTACCCACAATCTATGCCTTTGAGCAAAAATAAGAAAAATAATGTATACCCCTGTTAACCCCAGTTTTACTGTATAAAATTGGGTTTTAAGGGGATCAAAATAATATAGGCAATAATATAGGCATGTTTTCGTGATGATATCAACCGGGGCAAAGCATTTCCTACATGATTGCATGTGTGCCCAATGAAGACTCAGATTAGCCTGTGCATCCGTGCATTTGCTGTTTTCAGCTTTGGGTCATTGGCTACCGAGGCAGCGCAGAGGGAAGACTCTGATCAGACTGTGCGGATACTTCGCTGGACGTACATGCAATCTTGTAGGAAATGCTGTGCCCCTCCAGCGGGCACATGACGTTAATACAACGTCGCCTCAACGTCGATGCAACGGCATGCCGTTGCATCGACGTTGAGTCGACGTTGTAGAAACGTCGTTTGCCCGCTGGGCCTGCTTATATAAAAGCTTTACATACCTATTGCAGTGACTCTGACTCGTTGTGATCCTGTTACAGTGTGTGGTGGGAAAACTATAGGAACGTTAGTACTGAAGCTCGGTTGTTGTTTCAAGTCGATGAGAATCGGTGTGTTAGTTTCTTTTGGTGTTCCTTCCGGCTAAAATTGAATGTACAATTGTTTAACTTACCCGCCATACAAGAATTGATACCGTCAGATGTGTGCGCCCAAAGGAGACTCAGACCACCCTGCATACCTACAGTCTGATCAGAATCTTTGTTGTCCATCTGTAGAAACCTTGGATCCTTGGCTATCCAAAGGGCACACTGCAAAGACTCCAATCAGATGTTGGGATGCGCAAGATGATGTGCATGTTTACCTGGTTCAAATGTCTGAATTTAAAACTTCATTCGTTGCTGCTCTTTAACCCATTGTAAACTGAATTAACTGTCCCACACCACATATTGGAAGATTCTAATTTTGATTTGAGGTATATCAGGCTATGTGATTTAGATAATCCTAGAGAAAAATGGTTGAACTATTTGCAAAAGGTGGAGACCCTGATCAGACGCCGCGTTCTGCGGCGTACGATCTGGGTCTGCACTGTTTGCCAATCACCCTTTTAGGGTCTCCAGACTACAATGGGTTAACTTGTTGCTCTACAATACAATACCAAGGAATATTAACAGCACAGGCTCAGGTTAGTCCAGTTGTGTATTCAGAACTTTCACTTGCCGCCTGCAGGGACCTTGGATACTTGGCTATCCACACAGCGTGCATCCATCGATTACCGTAATAATCCTAAGTATTGGAACAGATAAGCCTGTGCAAACAGTGTAGACCCAGATCAGACGCAGCAGGTCGCGGCGTCTGATCAGGGTCTACACTGTTTGCTATTTATACAACAATATTTGAGACACATCAGGAGGTAGTAGAATGGATTATTCAAGTTTAGGACAGGTATGGTAAGTAGATAAGGTGTCCCGATACTAGGGGTAAGTACGGTTCTCTGATCAAACTGGAGAATGGAAAGGCTGGCTTGAGTTTTCGCCAGGCATACATGTCTTAAGGTATATTTGCTCATGTTGAGACCAACGTTGATCATTACGTAAAAACATGCCTATTCAAATATACTGAAAATTTTACCACAAAAAAATGAAAATTGTCAGATAAAAAAATCTGATATTTTTCTTATTACTGCTAAAAAAAAGATTGTTGGTACTCGTTAGAACCGCCTCGTCGAGGCGGTTCTAACGAATACCCATAATCTATGCTTTTGAGCAGAAATAAGAAAAAATTTGGTATACCCCTGTAAACCCCAGTTTTACTATATAAAAGTGGGGTTTAAGGGGGGTCAAAATAATATAGGCATGTTTGCGTGATGATTGCAAAAAACATCTCCCTAACTAGGTACGCTAATGACCCGAAACGTCAGAAATTCACATTCGGACATGAGCTCCAAGCAAATAGCCTGTGCAGACTGATCAGAAGCTTCACTAGGCGCATTTTCGATAGTCAAAATTACAGTTTCTTCGTGCGGGCAACGAAGACTCCGATAAGTCTGTGCGGATGCATATGTCAGAAGGCCTAAATATTATTGACATACACACGCTAAGCGAACAATGTAGACCAAGACCAGATTTTTTTTTCAGAGCCTGCACTATTTTATTGTTTCGCCAATTCCTATTAAAAATCAACAGGTTTACATTTTTTTGATAAGTGTGGTCAGTGTCTTAATCTGTTCCGTACATGTCCGAGATACGTTTTCTGAAGCATATATTAAAGGAAATGAATATAATTCAAAGAGTAGTAACTCTGACATGAAATGTTTTGTGTCTCCCCTTACATGAGGATACTTTTAGAGGAAAGAATTTCCTTACCTAATAATAAAGGGAATGGACAGAAGTCCAAAACAATGAACTCTTACATGAATATATTTATCTCCTATCCATCTACCAGCAAATTCTTTATGAGAATTCCATACTTTGAAATGTTTCAAATTCCAAAGAGACAACTTCATGTCTGCAAATATTGTCTCCATTCACAAAAAAACACCACCATTTTCAGCTGTAACAAATCACCAAAATCCTTGTCCTGCTGAACCCGGATATACCCTGCCTTTGCAAACAGTGAAGATCCAGATCAGTTGGCTTCTGAAGAAGCCAACTGATCTGGATCTGCACTGTTTGCCATTAAGTATATGAATTTATAGCAACAATCTGGATCAAGTAATCTGATTGGCTGAAAGTTACAAGTGGGCGTGGTATCTTAATTTATTCAGGAGGACAAAGGTTAAGATAATAAAGATAAACGGAATTTGTTTTTTGCATAATTTTATGGATAAACCCAAGATAATGACTAACACAGGCATCGTGTTACACGTTTACACTGAATTCTTCATAATTTGAGTCGCAAAGTGAGAAAAGGTACCTTCAGACACGTTTGCCCAACAAAGACTCACATCACGAAAACATACGTATATAATTATGATCCCCTTAAACCCCACTTTTATATAGTAAAACTGGGGTTTATAGGGATATACATTATTTTTCTTATTTCTGCTAAAAACATAGATTATGGGTACTCGTTAGAACCGCCTCGCCTCGGCGAGGCGGTTCTAGCGAGTATCCACAATCTACGTTTTGAGCAGAAAATGAAAAATATATCAGAGTTTTCTTACCTGAAAATTTTCTGTTTTTGGAGGTGAACTTTTCTATATATTTGAATAGGCGGGTTTTCGTAGTGAATCAACCTGCGCATCTGCCCAGTCTGATCTGAGAATTTGTTCTTCACATGAAGAACATTTACATCGTTTGAAATCCACAATGCAACCAGTGAAGTCTGATCAGACTGTGCAAATGCGATGGGCTGAATTGAATTTGATTGGTGTATGTGTCCGAAGGTACGTCGTCTGGCGTTGCGGCTCATTGCGTAGCTCAAGAAATATTTAACCCATTTATGCCTGGTGGAATCTTCTACCTCAAGTCTTTGGACAGGTACAATTCAAATAGAAGGGGGTCTGCTTAGTTTTTATCATTACAATTTTTAAAAAAAAAATCCTGTATTTTGTGCAAACAGGGTAGGCCCTGGTCAGACTGGGTCTACATTGTTTGCTAATGTCCCTTTTATGCTTCACGAAAACATACCTATATAATTTTGACCCCGATAAACCCCATTTTCATATAGTAAAACTGGGGTTTACAGGGGTATACATTATCTGTCTTATTTCTGCTCAAAAACATAGATTGTGGGTACTCGTTAGAACCGCCAACAATTTATGTTTTGAGCAGAAATATGAAAATATCAGAATTTTTTATCTGAAAACTTTCAGTTTTTGGTGGTAAAATTTTCAAAATATTTGAATAGGCGTGTTTTCGTTATGGAATGCTTGGCTTAAATGGGTAATGTCTTATTCCTGTGCAATGCTCTTACCTTCACAAGTAGTTCTTTTTCAAGCGCATCGGCAACATAAATAGACTGCGCCCGAACATTCAAGGTAATCTTGCCTAGTTTTCGTGGAATAATTGGGAAATACACTGCTTTGGCTTCATTTGGTTCAACCTGCAAAACAAATTTGTGCAGAGGTATAAAAATGTTTTATTATTATTATTATTATTATTATTATTTTGTTGTTTACGAAGAGACTGGATGATCAGCATGCACACAGTCGCAGTCTCATCCGGACCTATGCTAACAGTAAGAATAGTCTTTATAGTGTCCAGTCATTCAGCAAGAGGAAGTAAAATTCGTGGTGAGGCTTCAAATGACTTCTTTTTCAAAATATTTGAAGATTGTAGCAGCTGCCCTTAATTGCGGATACTAAAAACAATCATCGCTCACTTAGACTGGAGCTTATATTAACTTATCAGTCCTTAGAGACTAATGTGTTCATATATTAAACATATGAGTTATGCTTAAGGACGTCTATTGAAATCAGAATTTAATGGTATCTTTGGCAACATTAATTCAGAGATATGATAAAAAACACTTCATTTCAAGAACGAGAGACTAACTGAAATTTTACAGGCTGTCAAGTGCCACATTTTATGATTGCATTATGTATATATCAATTTATTAAACCTTTCTTGAATAATAAAATGTCTATTTTTTGAGGATTATGGAGCCTTTAACCTATCATAATTTCAAAGATAACTTTGCTTCTCTCCCCAATTGCACGACGGACTCAGACTGAAGGACGACCACTTCCTCAATCTTCCGTAGAATCTTCGCGCCTGATCAATAAGAACGCGGCATCTTATCAGCGTCTACACTGTTTGCCATAACATTAGAACATTTCAATAATGAAAGCAACTATGACAATTTCTATATAACACCCCTTTGAATATACAATGTATCCTTTCGAAGTTCATGATGGGAGAGTCCACTGAAAATAGTCAGGTATAAATGAGTTACATGTAATCAAGAAAGTTTATTACATGCCACTCATATCGCAATTGTGACCATACAAGATATCTTGGCCCAGTTGTTCAAAGCTATCGATGTCGTTAGTTAACGATTCGTTAAAATTTACATCGACTGATACGCAAATATGCTGAAATTTTTTGCTGAAAATATGTGAGTAGCTTTTGCAGTGCAAAAGCTACTCACATTTTCTCAGCAAAAAATATCAGAATATTGTATCTTGAATCCGCTAAAACAGTTAACGAAATGACACTTAACGAGCTCTTTAAGCTAACGACGCTTTGAACAACTGGGCCCTTACCTTCAAAAATCTGGCCACATCAGCGGAGTAGGTACTTGTCCACCAGGACGAAATATGTATGTTTTCATAATCTGCATTCCGCTTCATTAGCACGTAAGCCTACAAACAAAATGAAATAAATTTCTTTATATTCAGCAGTTTAACTACCGTATTTACCTTAAGTATTCGGACACCTCAACTCCTTACCATATATGTTCTAAAGTTTGAACCAGTACAATTCACTACCCGATGTTGTGTCTTAAAATTGCTGGATGAGTGGCAAACAGTGTAGACCCAGATGAGACGCCGCGTTCTCATCTGGGTCTAAACTGTTTGCTCAGGCCTGTCTGTCCGAATACATATGGTAAATACGGTACTACTTAGTTTACACTATATATAGGCGTCTTCGGGGCTTATGCAGAAAGCGAACGCCCAGATCAGCCTGTGCATCCGTGCACTCTTACCAGGGCCTTCACTGTCCGTTTACAGAATCATTGATTATCGTAGGACAATTATTGTTATATTGGCGGCACCTGCTAAAAGATTTTCTTTCTGGAGTATTCTATAATAATAATAAATGTACTTCATATGCTTACCATTCTCGTTCAGCCTGAATATGGTTGAACCAAACACAATGTGGAACACGGCAGATTTGTCTATATATATATATATATATATATATATATATATATATATATATATATATATATATATATATATATATATATAACTTTTTTTGTGCGATTGCGTTATTTTTGACATGACCTTTATATACATTGTTCAGATTCGCCTCTCTTTGCAATCAAAGTCAAAATAGAATGGAAGACAATGATCAGGAACCGATACAATTATCCCACACCTCCCATCAGAGACATCAAAGGGAAAGAAACACAAACACGAAATAACTAGACCCTAATGGAAACAAGTTGGAAGTTGGAAAGTGGCACTCATGGGGTCAATACTTAGTTCTAAGGCTGGCACAATTAATCGGGTAATCGATTAATTGATTGATGAATTTCACAAAAATGATTATCGCCACAGATTTACTCATAATCGATCATTTGATTTCTGTGTCTGTTACTTTACCATTTTCCCCCACAGCATTCAGACACCTCAGCTCCTTTCCAAACTTTATCTAAAATTTGAACAAGTACAATTTAATACCCAATTGTGTCTAAAATTAGCTTAATGAGTGGCAAACAGTGTAGACCCTGATGATACGCTGCATGTTGCGGCGTCTCATCTGGGTCTACACTGTTTGCTCAGACCTGTCTGGCATATGGCAGGAGTCAAGCTCAGACAGTCGTAAAATTGTGACCTAATCTTCAGTGATTACTAATCGATTATCGATCACAATGGTAGGATTGATAATCGATTATCTTTTCAGCTCTGATTAGCCAGCCTTACTTAGTTCATTAGTTTGTAGTTTGTTCCCCATCTCTTCTTTATTCAGTGCCTAGGGAAGGTTTGTATTCTAACGTTGCGGCTCTGATAGTTTCGTTCCTTAAAATATAAATCAACTTACAAAGAGTGGTAAGGGTGTATAGTTGAATACGTTTGCCTGCACGATGACCTTTTCCCCTCTTGTAACCGAGTAAGGCAAGTGTAAGGACACAAAGAACGACTTGAATGTTTGGAGCTGAAAAAGAATTAAACCAAACTGAGATAGGTCAAGTACAAAAGTAACTAAAGGAGAATTGATACCCTTTATCATAACTGATTTTGCTCCCTTCTGAAAAGGAGTCAGGTCCGCCACAGTTCACCTTATCAGAAATGGGTCGTTGTGCGGGGATACCAATAGGAAGTCATGAAAATTGCCTGCTTGTAAACAATGGCAACAAATCTACAAAGTGCATGACGTCACCTTAAGGTCTCCAGATAATCTTGGCACCACGAAAGCATACCTATATAATTTTGACTCCCTTAAATCCCACTTTTATATAGTAAAACTGGGGTTCACAGGGGTAGACATTATTTTTCTTATTTCTGCTCAAAAACATAGATTGTGGGTACTCGTTAGAACCGCCTCGCCGAGGCGGTTCTAACGAGTACCCACAATCTATGTTTTGAGCAGAAATATGAAAAATATCAGATTTTTTTTATCTGAAAATTTTCCTTTTTTGATTGTAAAATTTTCAATATATTTGAATAGGCATGTTTTCGTTATGGTAGATTTTCTGCCATTGTTTACAGCGGAAGATCCATTTGATGCCATATGCCTATCGATTAAAGCAGATACAGTATAACCTCAATGGCTCGAACACGGATAGCTCGTTTTACCCTGGATGATTCGAACTCTTTTTTCAGTCCCTACAAAATCCTTCCAATAGCTCAAGAAAACAAATATTTAGGGATTTTTTACTTATTTTATCATGGAATTGTATGTTGTGTGTACTCATTAGAATCGCCTCATTGAGGCGATTCTAATGGGTACACTCAACATACAATCATTGTGTAGAAAATCGAAAAGATTTCCCTAAATTATCGCTATTTGCTTCCTGAACTGGTGCCATGATTAACCCTCAGTGGCTCGAACCACCCATGTCTCGAACGAATTTCCATGGTCCGAAAGATGTTTGAGCCATTGAAGTTCGACTGTATGTAAGCCAAGAACATGCATAACATACTTAAATTACTTGTAACCATTTGTAAGTAAACACTGTTTGTAATATTATATTATAATAGACATGCATTCACGTGATGTATGGTTACTAAATTACACACACACACACACACACACACACACACACACACACACACACACACACACACACACACACACACACACACACATACACACACACACACACTGTATTAACCATTTTAGACCGTAGGTTTTGAAATGGACTCTTTCATCTTTAGAATTTGGACATGCCCGCTGTTGCAAATACGGGTTACAGACAAAAAACAAAAACAGAATGACAAACAGTGCAGATAATAATAATAATAATAATAATAATAATAATCGACCTTATTTATAGAGGGTAACACATTTAGTAATCTAGCACTAATCTTCCATGTGGCCCTCTTTTTTCCTGGGTAGAAACCAGTACTAAGCAATGTGGATAAAGTCTCTTGCTCAAGGAAACAACACTTGCTGTTAGTGGGGATCGAACCCGGTACCTATCGATCACGAGTCCGACGCTTTACCACTGCACCACAGCGCTCCACTCGTAATGAACCGTCTCATCAGGATCTACATTGTTTACATTTTTTTTTCTTTTTACAAGGTGGAAAGGGTTAATAACATATATATAGCAAAACTTCAATGACTCGATGGCTCGTTTACCATGGCTGACTCGATTTCGTTTCTTAGTCCCCAAGAAATCCTCCAGTGTTTTAAGAAAACACATTTTAGAGATGCTTAAGGGGAATCTCCTCAATTTATCATGAAACTGTATGTTGTGAGTACTCATAAGAATCACCCCATCAAGGCGATTCTAATGAGTACATTCTACATATCATTATTTCATAGAAGATCGAAAAGACATCCCTAAAGTATAACCATTTGCCTCTCGACCTGGAGTTACGATTAAAACTCAGTTGCTCAAATTACCCATTTCCCCAACACCTTTCCGAAGATTTTCCAGCCATTGAGGTTCGACTGTATAACTATTTCTATACGTACATTTGCTGGCCCCGCTGAAAGCCCAAATCCTGACTGTGGATGGACAGCAAAAGCTGTTGTCACCCAAGATGTTATAGTATCTGGAACAGTATCTACAAACTCAGCATAACCGGCAGGGCTGGAAAAAACAAACATAACATTTATGGACTCAGTTTGCCTTAATATACTCCATATGATCAGACAAAGTTTAACCAAGTTATAACAGAAGTAGACACAGTATTGTTTTAATAAAAGTAATATTTAAAAGTTAAAAAAACAACAACAAAAAACAAGTAATTAGCGTGTATATGTTACTTAAGATGTGCTATCGACATAAAGCGTATTTAAATTATTTGTTCTGCACATGAAATGAAATTACTTTTAGATCGTACAAGTACAGTATTAAAATAATATAGAAGATTAGACTAGCTCCTAGAACTTGATGTCATGTTTTATCACTCCTTACTATAAGCTGATTCAAATTTATGTATGACATCTTGTATAGCCAGTCTCTAATAGTTGGTCTCTAACATCAATCTTCAAGATTAGTTGCTGCTATCAAAGAGGTGAGGTAAGCAGTAAGTAGTAGATAACCCTTAGTTCATTAAGCAAATTAATAATTATAACTGATTGATGAAAATAATATTGATATCCGACTAGTAGCTAGTCTAATAGATGTCCTAGAAGAGCCACAAACACAGAACAAAGCCTACCGATACAGCAACGGGAAGAACAAACAAATCGAAGACATACATTATACAAGCCACAAACCACAGAAAAGTAAAGTAGCGAGCTCACTCTCCCCCAACAATGTCCTGTGCGTTGTCCTATTGTTGTGTTTAGCGGATCCATGATAGGATCCACTAAACACAACAATAGGACAACTCACAGGACAAAACACGAAAAATGCCCAACATGTTACGGTATAGTGCAGGCTGGTACAATTTGTTACATATACAGTATAACCTCAATGGCTCGAACCCGGATGGCTCGTTCACCGTGGATGATTCGAACTCTTTTTTCAGTCCCTACAAAATCCTTCTAATAGCTCAAGAAAACAAATATTTCCCGATTTTTTTTTTCTTATTTCATCATGGAATTGTATGTTGTGTGTACTCATTAGAATCGCCTCATCGAGGCGATTCTAATGAGTACACTCAACATACAATCATTGTGTAGAAAATCGAAAGCTATTTGCTTCCTGAACTGGTGCCATGATTAACCCTCAGTGGCTCGAACTACCTATGTCTCGAACGAATTTCCATGGTCCCGAAGATGTTCGAGCCACTGAGGTTCGACTGTATTTGTATTTCTTCTCCATATGTACATTTCCTTCTTCTACTTACGAGTCATACAATATTACATAACACGAAAAATAAAAGAAAATACCGAGAAACCTCGGGCAATGTATTTCAGTGAGTAGTATTTTTTTTAATAATTTTATTTGTTGGTTTTCATTGTAAATTCCAAAATGTCTGGCTTGCATATCGAAACTAATAAATGAAAACCTTCTGCCTATCACTTTGCGGATGACACTGTTGTACGCAGCTTGATTCGAATTTGCATGCATTGCCTGGTTATTGTCTAGAGCTCAGAGCAGATCGCACTACATGTAACAGTAGTATGTAATGTCTGATCAGTATTTCTCCACAGTATACACAGGTTGGGCTTGCTGAGTACTAATTTAGACTTTCGATACAGATTGTAAGAAGTAGAATCTAAGTCATAGCAACCCAGCTAGCATTCTACATAAATCTATAGGGGCCGTTATCGGCCCGTCAGGGTAGCTGACGGGCCGATAACGGCCCGCTATAGATTTATGTAGAATGCTTACTGGGAATTTATGGTAAATCAATTTAATTTGATAAATTAGGGACGCGAGTGCACACACACACAGGCACGTACGCACGCACATACACACAAACATGCGTACATATATGTATCGGCAGTGACTTAAAACGTCTTCATGGCATTCGGGTGGCTACATCTGAAATGCCGTGGCCCATTTTCTGTTCAGCATTATGGAAAATATTGATAAAAGAGAACTTGGAAAACGGTATATTATAATTGTTTGTGGAAGAAATGAAGCATGCGTTTGACTTTTTCATGTCGAGGGACGGTGTCGATGATTAGTGAATTTCTCACTGTCGACGGCCCCGATTTCGGCAACCGGAAGGTCGGTCATGTTAGTGATGAAGACCTGTAGCTTAATGAATAGGAAATCGCCTTCGTTCCGTCCTGATCGCTTTCGAGCGCAACACTACAGCGGGTAGCCACAAGGCCACACGCACAAAAAACAAAAAAAAAAAAAAAAACAAGAAAAAACAAAAACAAAAAAACACAACAACAAAAAAACAGATTCACTTCCTTAGAACTGTCAGTAGTAAAAATTAGTGGGGACTTAGATCGATTCTACTGGTACCATATCTTCACCTTTGGTTCAGTTGTTGTTAAGGTACGAAATGATTGTGGGCTCTCATAAGAGCTCCCTAACTAAATGAGTGAGATGACAGAAAAGAAAAAAAGTGTAAATCAAATGAAATTACTGTATTGAAACTGAAACAAGCATGAGGGCTCATCGCAATCATCTCAGACATTTGCAGCAAGAATTAAAGGAAACTTCTAGTTGAATCACAAAGGGCTCGAACAAACACATAGCATCATGCATTGGTCTTCTAATAATAGATTGAGGTGGTGGGCACCTTCAGAAAGCGAGGCCCGGCCCAACTTCACGCAATAAAAATGAGAAGCGTATCGTTAAAACCTAAATGTGCCTTATCAATAAGAGAATAGCTTTGCCTGCTCAGAGTTTTCGCTTGCACCTTAAAAAGGAACGCTGATTAATCTATGTTGAAGTGCTTTACTTTATTTCGCGTGCGAGCACGGGCGCATGTGCCTGTGTGTGCGCGTGTGTGTGATCATGAATAATACTTGAATTAATTTAACACTGATCACTCCTTGTGCATACGAGGATTTCAATGACAACCATAGCCATGTTTCTTGAAACTGTTTCTAGTTTCCACTGCGATCTCTGGTGAAAGCACTGGAGCTCATCACGAAAACATACCTATATAATTCTGACCCCCTTAGACCCCACTTTTATACAGTAAAACTGGGGTTTACAAGGGTATACATTATTTTTCTTATTTCTGCTCAAAAACATAGATTGTGGGTACTCGTTAGAACCGCCTCACCGAGGCGGCTCTAACGAGTACCAACGATCTATGTTTTGAGCAGAAATATGAAAAAAAAAATATTATAATTTTTATCTGAAATTTTCCGTTTTTGGTGGTGAAATTTTCAGTATATTTGAATAGGCGTGTTTTCGTAATGAATTGGCATGGCAGATAGCTCATCAAATATAACATCAGTATCCAGTAAATGATATCAAAATGTATATGAAATTGAACTGTTTGTTTGTTTGTGTTGAAGTTTTACGGCCCAGTCAACCCAATGGGGTCATGTCGAGCGCGGTCTGTTTACCTAACCACACGTTTACTAGGCAGGCTTAGTCCTCTAAGCGGTTAACCAGTATTGTGCACATTCTTTCGCCAGAAACTGACAACTGCCCTTCTTGAATCAGCGGAATGAAGAGAAAGACCGTAGAAAATATTTCATGATCAATCTCCACGAAAGAATGTTGCCGACCTCGGGAAATTGAACTGTACAATTTCCAAAGCAAACAAGACATCTATGGTCTAATTTATTTAAATAAGGCGTTTATGAATGATATCTACAACAGCTTATCCGGTAAAATCATGACGATGATGTTGATGATCTGGGCCCAGTTGTTCAAAGCTAACGATGTCGTTAGTTAACGATTCGTTAAAATTTACATCGAGTGATACGCAAATATGCTGAAATTTTTTGCTGAAAAAATGTGAGTAGCTTTTGCAGTGCAAAAGCTACTCACATTTTTTCAGCAAAAAATTTCAGAATATTGTATGTTACATCTGCTAAAACAGTTAACGAAATGACCCTTAACGAGCTCGTTAAGCTAACGACGCTTTGAACAACTGGGCCCTGGTGTTTTACGTACGTCTAAATAATGTTTAAGTCATACCGAGACAATGGAAGGATTGTAATGAAAGCTTCTGTGCAATGAAGCGCTGTATAGTTATGACATTACGAAAACACGCCTATTCAAATATATAAAAAAATTCACCTCCAAAAACTGAAAATTTTCAGATAAAAAAACTCTGATATTTTTTTATATTTCTACTCAAAACATAGATTGTGGGTACTCGTTAGAACCGCCTCGCCGAGGCGGTTCTAACGAGTACCCACAATCTATGTTTTGAGCAGAAATAAGAAAAATCATGTATACCCCTGTAAACCCCCGTTTTACTATATAAAAGTGGGGTTTAAGGGGGTCAAACTTATATAGGCATGTTTTCGTGATGAACTGAATTCTGCCGCCAGCAGAATTCGAACACGGGACCCCCCTCATCCAGTCAGGAGCGCAAACCTCTCGAGTACCCGGACGCGTTTTTTTTCTGGAAAGAGGCTCAATGTGCGGAAGCTTTCAGGTCAGTGACAGCGACTATCAAGAGCTATTGTACCCCACTACCTTCAGTGAATGTGATTTTAATTGCAAACTGGAAATGTATTTATAAAACACTATGCCCCGAACTGTATATGTAACTCTTGCAGAATTAACCCGATTTTCCTTCAAAAGTTAATTAGGTAATCTACTTCTCAGCCCTAATAAGCTCACCATGTTTCAAAGGCCTAGCTCAAAGAGTTATTGAGATATCTCGTAGACTACATTAACACGTGACGCACGGACAGGGACGAATGACCTCAGCGAATGACCCGTGCAATATTGTCCCTTTAGCTTAGAAATTGGTGGGGCATAAAAATAGCACAAATCATTATGGGATCTTTAAGAAAATAAAACAGATTAGGACGTTAACATGCGATGTTTCTAGTGATTTCCAAACCCAAGATTTCGAAAACGGTTTTCGCACGTGCACCACTGGCGCCAAACAAATGAGGCTTCAGCGTCGGCCGGTAAGATTGTCCGGGAGCTATAGTGGAAGTCGTTATCGTCGCAAATATTGGGGTAAAATTAGCACCTAGTGTCCTCACTGGCAACATATAATATGCTAGCCGAAACTGATACAAGACTAAAACTTTAACCGGACAAAATCAGCAGACGACAAATTGATAATATTTTTCTCATTTTCAAGGAAAACAGGATTTGACATTTCATGCAAATTAACTCCCGAAGAGACAATTTGCATGAAATGTCAAAACCCGTTTTCTGGTAAAAGACAAATATTTAAACATGTCGTATGTTGAGTTTTTCCTATCATGCTACGCGTTAATGGAAATAACTGAATTTGCTAATAACGTACGAGGTCTCAAGCGATTTCCAAAGCCACGTTTCTGGAAACAGTTTCCGCACGTGCGTCACTGGTGCAAGCTCTGATTTTCGCGGCGGTCCGGCACCGTCTGCCATCGCCATATTTGGGGCCGCTTCCGCAAACATCACCTCGCCTCCAAAGCCTCCACCTGCCTTTGCCATTGGCATCGGATAATACGCTAGCCAAAGATATATAAACATTGCTAAATAATAAAGAAAGCAAGCAAATCGTGCAAACAACATACGAGGCTATAAGCGACTTCCAAAGCCAAGTTTCTGGGAATAGTTTTCGCACATGCGTCACTGGGGCTAGTTCTGATTTCCTGGGTGGCTCGACAGCGCTTGATTCCATCATAAAATCAACAGCTGGTGCAAACATCACAGCGGGACCAGCATCCATCATTGGCATTGGTCTGGGATAATATGCTAATGAAACAAACACAACAAACATGCAATTACAGACCATAGCTCTAGATAAGTCGCTATCTACACCAATAGTTTTCTTAATTTTCCACAACAATATATGTTGCTAATACTCATTAGAAGCGCCCCAGCTAGGCGCTTCAGATACGTATCAACAACATACGGGTTTAATGGAGAAAAAAGAAAGATATGAACACTTTTGAGGCGAAAAAGTGCCTTACTTGCAGCTGACAAAAAACGCTAGAAACGCATTACATACAACATTTCTAGCGATTTCCAAAGCCAAGTATCTGGAATGAATTCTCGCACATGCAGCACGCGGCGTTATTTCACTGTCTATCACTGACATACTGGGAGCTAATATTGCACCAGAATAAAGCACATTGTTTTTCAATGAAATTGGCCTCGGATGATATGCTGGTGAAATATATTTGATACAAACAGCGCGCTGAAAAACAGACGACACATTACATACGAGGTTTGCACGGTTTTCCACAGCCATGTTTCTGGAAACAATTTTCGCACATGTGTCACTGGGACAAGATCTGATTTCTGTGGTGGTCTATTAATCGATCCTTTAGCACTCATGGAAAACATCACCCGTCCTCCACCTCTCATCGCTCTTTGGACCATCGATGGGCGGAAAGCTAAAAGGTTTTGTTCATAGACATGATCAAACATAGCACATAAGGTATCGTGTCTTGAGTTCTGGCAAATAAAATAAACGTGCTGTCCTGTAATTAACTACGTCAATACACCTGGTCCACTTTGACTCTTAGCTTGCCGTGTAAATATGCAAAATGGCATTTTAGATACGTCCATGTGTCCCTGAAACGGGTTTGATATTTAATGCAGAATGCCTCCTAAGGAAACAATCTGCACAAAACTTCATACAGACAAACTGCATGAAATGTCAATTGATTATAAAACGCATGACCCTTGAGAGCAATGATCATACTAAGGAAATAAAACCAGATGAAGTATCAAGTTTTGATGGCTAGATTAGTAAGTTTCGCCCAATAAGTCCTCATCAATGACGCTTATGATTTTTTTAAAAATCTCGAAATGCTCTCATTGATCACAAAAGACCAATACATACAAATCACACCATAGTAAAGTATAGGGACACATCATCTCGAAAACATGCCTATATAATTTTGACCCCCTTAAACCCCACTTTTATATAGTAAAACTAGGGTTTACAGGGGTATACATTATTATTCTTATTTCTGCTCAAAACATAGATTGTGGTACTCGTTAGAACCGCCTCACCGAGGCGGTTCTAACGAGTACCCACAATCTATGTTTTGAGCAGAAATATGAAAAATATCGGAGTTTTTTATCTGAAAATTTTCATTTTGTTTAGATGAAATTTTCTATGTATTTGAATAGGCGTATTTTCGTAATGTTGTACGGCTGCTACAAGGCACTAACATTATTGAAGGCAGATTGTAAAACGAATGGACATTCAGAACAATAAACACACTAACGAAAAAGAAAACAGCTGATTTTCTGAAGAAACAAATAAGTAACATATCAATGCGTCGCTTACAGAATTTGTCATGGCAGTGAAAGCCGATTAGTAGACCCATTTAAGCCTTGGGTCCTGTAAAAGAGACATGATAAAACAGTGTAAACCAAGATTAGACTCCGCGCATAGTCGCCGCAGACGCGGTGTCTGAACAGAGTCAACACTGTTTGCATTAAATATAGAAATTGCCACAAAAGGTCAAAATAATGAAAATTAACCAGGCACTCCTTATACAGGAAACTGATCTGTTCACTGAGTTGAGGTGCATGAGTCCTTATACAGGAAATGGATCTGTTCAATGAGTTGAGGTTCACGAGTCCTTATACAGGAAATGGATCTGTTCATTGAGTTGAGGTGCATGAGTCGTTATACAGGAAATGGATCTGTTCATTGAGTTGAGGTGCATGAGTCGTTATACAGGAAATGGATCTGTTCATTGAGTTGAAGTGCATGAGTCGTTAAACAGGAAATGGATCGGTTCAATGAGTTGAGGTTCACGAGTCCTTATACAGGAAATGGATCTGTTCATTGAGTTGAAGTGCATGAGTCGTTATACAGGAAATGGATCTGTTCATTGAGTTGAGGTGCATGAGTCATTATACAGGAAATGGATCGGTTCAATGAGTTGAGGTGCACGAATCCTTATACAGGAAATGGATCTGTTCAAAGTGTTGAGGTGCACCAATCCTTATACAGGAAATGGATCTGTTCAAAGTGTTGAGGTGCACGAGTCCTTATACAGGAAATGGATCTGTTCAAAGTGTTGAGGTGCACGAGTCCTTATACAGGAAATGGATCTGTTCAAAGTGTTGAGGTGCACGAGTCCTTATACAGGAAATGGATCTGTTCAAAGTGTTGAGGTGCACGAGTCCTTATACAGGACATGGATCTGTTCAAAGAGTTGAGGTAGAAGAGTCTACACAGCATAAATAGGTTAACTACACACTGATACAGGCAAGTGCTGCTTTGCATCATGAAGAGTCTACACAGCATAAATATGTTAACTACACACTGATACAGGCAAGTGCTGCTTTGCATCATGATACGTACTGTAGTTTAAACATTTTTGCGAGACCGAGATCGAATGAAAGAAAAAAACATTTACATACCAAGTCTGTTAAGTTAATTGTGGTATTTTCTCTAATAATCGCCCAATGATTTCGAGAACAAATGTCACGCTGCGTATATTTGCTGCATGGCATTCTCCGAAGACACTTTTTCTTATGACGTGATTCTAAATTCCATTACGAAAACACGCCTATTCAAATATATGGAAAATTTCACCTCCAAAAACTGAACCTCGCCGAGGCGGTTCTAACGAGTACCCGCAATCTACGTTTTTGAGCAAAAATGAGAAAAATAATGTATACCCCTGTAAACCACAGTTTTACTATATAAAAGTTGGGTTTAAGGGGGTCAAAATTATATAGGCATGTTTTCGTGATGCCTAATAAACCTTTAAGTTTTCTTATGGTGTGGCTAAACATTCAAACGCTTAGCAAAATTGTAGCAGCCATTATTTATTTTTCTTTTCAGAGAATATGATATTGACATTGCAATTGAACTGTCAAGCCTTATAGTCTCTAAAACATACAACACAACGTCGACTGCTGCAGCTCAGAAATATAGCACTTATGCTTAGAATTCTGGGTAAAACTTTCTACAGACGCAATTTTGAAATATTTTATTTTTTTCCCAAAAATAGGCTTTGAGATATCATGCAAATTGTCTCCTTAGGAGACAATTTGCATGACATCTCAAAGCCTTTTTTCTGGGAAAAATAAGAAAAATATCATTTATTTGTCGGCAGTTTAATTTACCCAGACAGTGGTAACTGTTAAAGAATAATTATATAATGACACTATACTCACGTTCTTGATACTGGTAAACCAATGCGTCAGTCAGGTACACGAGGCCTGCATTCTAAAACGAGATACGGAAAAGCCGCAATGACACCATCACAAAAACACGCCTATATAATTTTGACCCCCTTAAACCTCACTTTTGTATAGTAAAACTAAAGTTTATTGGGGTTTACGTTTTTTTTTTCTTATTTCTGCTAAAAAGCAAACATAGATTGTGTGTAATCGGTAGAACTGCCTCGACGAGGCGGTTTTAACGAGACCCACAATCTATGTTTTGAGCAGAAATATGAAAAATATCAGATTTTTTTTATCTGAAAATTTTCTTTCTTTTTGATGGTAAAATGTTCGGTACAGTGAATAGGCATGTTTTCGTAATGTCGAACACCGATGGCTCTTTCATCGTGGTTGATTCGAACTCGTATTTGAGACCCTAGGAAATTCTACCGATACCTAGGGAAAAAAAGTGAGATATTTTAGGGAAATTTTCCTATTTCATCATGAAAAAAATGCATTGAGGCGATTGTAATGAGTACACTTAGTTTATAATTATTTGATAGGAGATCGAAAAGACATCCCTAAATTACCCCAATGGCCTCCTGACCTGGCACTATGATTAACCCTCAGTAGCTAGAACTACTCATGTCTAAACAAATTTCCATCGTCTCAAAGGTTTTCGAGCAACTGACGCTCGACTGTGTAATGAACTGCGTCATGCCAAGACAAGTCTTTGAGTATTTGCCAGCTGGGCGTTCACAGACCAGGTCGCAGTATTGAGCAATGTAGTCTGAGCAAGGGATGCTCAGTATTTAACCCTTGTCCTGCTGAATAAATTAAGATGCCACACCCACTTCTAATTTTCAGCCAATCAGATTACTTGATGCAGATTGTTGCTGTAAATTCACATACTTAATGGCAAACAGTGCAGATCCAGATCAGTTGGCTTCTGAAGAAGCCAACTGATCTGGATCTACACTGTTTGCAAAGGCAGGGTATATCCGGGTTCAGCAGGACAAGGGCTAAGACTGGATA
This sequence comes from Anodontia alba, assembly GCA_964016985.1. NCBI lineage: Eukaryota > Metazoa > Mollusca > Bivalvia > Lucinida > Lucinidae > Anodontia > Anodontia alba. The sequence continues at coordinate 31,765,350 of OZ024826.1, read as the reverse complement.
TACTTGATAGAGGTTCCGTCAAAATGATTTTGTACAAGGGAGACAAATCGTGTGACTTCCTGTTTGTTTTCTTTCCCAAAGCTCTAAAAAGTCTGTTTTAAATGGAACAACTAACTCCCAAATTAGTCCCTTTGGGGTAGTTACTTTTTTAGAAGATAGGGAAGGCAAAAACACTTTTGGCTGAGTCACTTCTAGATAAATGAAGTATTAAGAATGCACAGAAGATTTTCTTTTGCTATTTTGCACCAAAGTGTATTGGTTCATGTTCTCACAGAAAATGGTTCACTGAGGCGATTCCATTAAATACACATTAAATAAGCCAGAGTACAACAAAACCTACTGCAAAGACCAACGAAGACTCAGATCAGCCTGCGAATCCGCACAGATGTACAGGTTGATCTGAGTCTTTGCTAGTCACACAGGTCTAATTGTAGGTTTTGTCGTGTACCCGTGAATGTAACATTCTAGCTTCACAAAATGAACGTCAGGGAAGACAGCATTTAAATTTGTGTAACAGGGCTCAGTTGTTCAAAGCGTCGTTAGCTTAACGAGCTCGTTAGTGGTCAAACTGTTAACTGTTCCAGTAAGCACAATATCTAATTTACAGGTATTTTTGCTGAAAAAATGTGAGTAGCTTTTGCAAATGCAAAAGCTACTCACATTTTTTTCAGCAAAAAAATATTAGCACTTATGCGATATTTAATGATCAAAGTTTTAACGATATGTTAACTAACGACAGCGTTAATTTTGAACAATTGGGCCCTGGTTTGGAGCCTCTGGCGTTCTTGCTATTTAAGCATTGATTATTCTGTATAAAATTTTTTATTTAAAATTTGGCGAAAGTTCACACAGGACTGCACATGAATGCATTCTTGTCAGACTTTAAGTAACAAGTTTGTTCCGATTAATTTCACTAAATGCAGATTTTTTTAAAGAATACGACAGAAAAATTAGTTTGTGCAGTCTTTAGGGGAAACTGATACACATTCGTGGGACGCATCACAAAAACTCGCCTATGTAGCTTTGACCCCCTTAAACCCCACTTTTATATAGTAAAACTGGGGTTTACAGGGGTATACATTATTACTCTTATTTTTGCTCGAAAACATAGATTGTGGGTACTCGTTAGAACCGCCCCGCCGAGGGGGTTCATACGAGTACCCACAATCTATGTTTTGAGCAGAAATATGAAAAATATCAGAATTTTTTATCTGAAAATTTTCTTTGTTTTGATGGTAAAATTTTCAGTATATTTGAATAGGCGTGTTTTCGTAATTGTATGACTTCATATCATAACAAATTATTAACATTAAAAAAAAAAAAAAAAACTTTTCAAAATATCTGTCCAATTGCCTCTTTTTCATAGTGTAAGATTTGACATCTTCAAGATGAAAAAGATCGAGAAATTAATCCAAAGTTCTCCAAAAGGCTGTACACCGGTTGTTAACCGTACACTGCTCTATGGGTGGGTCTGGGAAAATACATCAACTTATACTGATTCGAAATCTTGAAATGACGTGTTTCTTTACAAGCAGGTACATCTGTCGCACATGCTCAGAAGTCTGATAAAAGAATCAGAGTCCAACTTTATTACGTTAAATGTGTTTTAGAATATCAAACGGTTTATCAACAAATCTTAAGAAAAAACATAGCAAAAAAAAAAAAAAAAAAAACAAAAAAAAAAAAAAAAGAAAAAAAACACAACGTATCATCACGAAAATATAACTATATAATTTTGACCCCCTTAAACACCAATTTTATATGGTAAAACTGGGGTTTACAGGGGTATGCATTATTTTTCTTATTTCTGCTCAAAAGCATAGATTGTGGGTACTCGTTAGAACCGCCTCGGCGAAGCGGTTCTAACGAGTACCCACAATCTATGCTTTTGAGCAGAAATATGAAAAATATCAGAATTTTTATCTGAAAACTTTTTGTTTTTGGTGGTAAAATTTTCAATATATTTGAATAGGCGTCTTTTCGTAATGAACAAGTTAAGAAAATGTGATGGAAACATTCAGTTTAGAGAAATTCGGCACAGAAATTGTTATACGCCACAACCTGGACAAAATCTATCGAATATTTCTTCTCAAAATCATTATACAGTTGACTCTCGTTATCTCGACCTCGCTTATCTCGAATAACCGCTTATCTCCAAGTGAAAATCTGATCCCTGCCTTAGATGAAAAGCTAATAACTGGTAACAAAATATTGTGGAAAAGAGGAGAAATTGCTCCTAAAGAGCAATTTCTCCTCATTTCCACAATATTTTCAATATATCTCTAATTTCAAGTCCAATTATATATACATATGTTAAATGTGGTTGTTCGATTTATTTTTTCCTCAATTCTGCTAATCTGATATGTCGAAATACGGATATCTCGAAGTATTTTAGAGAGTCCCCTGGAATTCGTGATAACGAGAGTCGACTGTATTATTATGATATTTTGATGAAAGTGGACTTAATTATACGATCTAACTTACCCTAAACACACTTTTGGTATCTTGTCCCCCCGTTGAGATGGGATGTCGCCAACAGAACCAACCACAAACATGGATTCCCCCGGATGTATCATAGGACTCCAATTCGCTTTTTATCTGCAAAACAACCAGGTTAAACATTACCGTACTGTGTACTAAATGTTCGGACAGACAAGTTTACCATATTTGGCCTAAATATTTTGACAGATAGGCCTTAGCAAAAAGTGTAGACCCTGATCAGACGCCGCAGATTGCGGCGCCTGATCAGGGTCTGCACTCTTTGCCACTCATCTAGCAATCTTAGACACATCAACAGGTAATACAATGAAATTCTTCAAGTGTTAAACCTTTGTCATGCTGAATAATTATCATTTTCAGCCAATCAGTTAACTTGATCCGGGTTCTTGATACAAATTCAAATACTGAATGGCAAATAGTGCAGATCCAGATAAGTTGGTTTAACTTCACAACCCAACTGATCTAGAATTACACTGTTTGCAAAGGCAGGGCATATCCGGGTTCAGCAGGACCAGGGTTAATTAAAGTGAGTTAAAGTGGCCGAAGTTTAAGGTTGCATACCGTACTCTTTAAAGATGGCTAGTCTGCGGGGTTTATGGGCTAACTTAAAAGCCCTGGGCCCATCAATTTGTCCGACTTGTACATCACAGGAACTTCTCCGTGTAATTTATAAGTACTTAATATACGAATACCTTTTGTGTATATGCTTGTCAACACATTATCAGAAAAAAAGAAAAATAACAGCAGCCATGAATTATTTTTAGGAGATTACCTGATCATTACTGATGTCGTTTCCTGACTTGAGCAACAGCACACTCTTATCGACACCGAGTATATTGACCTTTGATCCTGGAGTAGCTGACACCATCAACGTGATATTGTCAGCTGGTTCTGCCTGTGTCTGGTTGAATTTAATAGAAACCTATAAAAAAGAAGTTTAGATTTAATTATGCTATACAAAATGGGTGATTTCAGCAAATGGTATTTTGAAATAGTTTTGCTGTGCTTTCCCGCAAAACAGTTCGGCCCCAGGTGGAAATACTCATCTGCACCCTTTAAGTTTTTCAAACTAACATAAAACCAATATAATTTCAGATGCCACCCGAATCTGTACATGTAAGCTCTCTGATTACCTAATAAGTATTAGAAAGTCTATATGACAAGTAAGCATTTGTAAATAAAAACACGAGGAGATACTATCCCACAACTATCGTGTGGTGGGCAGATAACTCTGTCAAAATTGATAATATATGCCTATTAGCAATCCAAATCAGATGTCTTTAATATCAATGCACATACCAAATTTGATGAAAGTCGAATTATATTTAGTCAAGTTTTCGCCCGGAGTCGAAAAATACGGACGTGTGGTGAGCAGATAACTCTGTCAAAATTGACAATATTTACCCATTAACAATCCAAAACCACTCACCCTTGATACACGTGTGTACGCATAATTCAAATACGATCCATCAAATACCATTTGAGCTAGAGAGCGGAAGCCAAGCGCTGAAAGACGTCCGGGCGGACAGACGGACGGGCACTCGAAGGGGAAAACATAATACCCCACCTCTATCGTGTGGCGGGATATAAATGCGATAAAACTAAAACAAAAAATAATATATTTGCCTACCTCATTTTTGTATATTCCTTCCACATTGAAAGATAGTCCATCAGCAACGACCTCGCCATCTGGTCGTATGTAAAATACGATGACCTTGGCCTTTGGAGCCATACCAGAGGTAACTGGGAGCATCAAATACCCGGATGCAAGATTGACTGCACCTGTGTCTACTATCTTTCCCTTTGACATAACCTATAAATAAAACACGCTCCGGTATAAGATTAGAGGTGATTGGCATATGCATAAATTGAAAGTCATACCAGCAATCAAACTTACAGGCTCTAACCAGGAGTACCTGTGCACCCAGTCATTGCAGCAGTAGACGGGCCGGCCTCTGCTCAACGACTTGGTGCACAGGAACTCCTGATTGCAACACTATTATTCCTATAGCATTCGTTGATGTCAAATTGTTAACCTTCTTGACGGTAAAAATCATCACGAAAACATGCCTATATAATTTTGACCCCCTTAAACCCCACTTTCATATAGTAAAACTGGGGTCTACAGGGGTATACATTATTTTTCTTATTTCTGCTCAAAAACATAGATTGTGGGTACACGTTAGAACCGCCTCGCCGAGGCGGTTCTAACGAGTACCCACAATCTATGTTTTTAGTAGAAATATAAAAAATATCAGAGTTTTTTTATCTGAAATTTTTCAGTTTTTGGAGGTGAAATTATCTGTATATTTGAATAGGCATGTTTTCGTAACGTGGTAACCCTTCTCTTGCTGAACACACATGTTCTTTCTAAGCAAACAGTGTAGATCCAGATGAGTTGGCTTCTGAAGAAGCCTAATGATCTGGAGCTGCACTGTTTGTCATTAAATATGTGAATTTCTATCAAAACCCGGATCAAGTAATCTGATTGGCTGGAAATTAGAAGTGGGCGTGGCATCTTAATTTATTCAGCATGACAAGGGTTAAGCATTAGTATTTAACCCTTTTACCCTTGAGTTTCTGAAGTGGACTCTTCCATCTTTGTATTTGGTCATGTCCACTGTTGTCAATAGTGGTTTTTGGTCAAAATTATAAACAGACTCGCAAATAGTGTAGATCCAGATGAGATGGCTCAATATGAGCCTCTCATCTGGATCTAAATTCTTTGCATGAGTATTTTGTATCATTGCAGGGTTGAAAGGGTTAAGTAATCTTGTATAATATATTACCCAGCAATTCTGAATCCAGGCCATATCGTTCCGTTTTGGCACATTCTGTGATGTGCTTGACATTTCACATTGTTATGGTTTTAACTGTCTGACTTGGATACAGCTGTGTTATTTATAGTTAAATGCTGGGATATCTTCAGTAGATTTGCCCCTCATGATTGTTAGAAGGACGCATTATCTAGCTAAAAAGTGTTGCATATCAACTTCATCAGTTCTCCAAGTCCTAATGTGATGTCAATCACTGCAGACCTGAGTCAATACTACAGCATCTGAGCTGTCTCTGGTCTACGCTCTTTGCTGAGGTCTGTTTCAGGGGCCACCTAGTAAACTTTACGTTAACAAGTGTATGTAATGTGTACCCCCATGTTCCTCTATAATAAATAGTGAAAACAGGAACATGCGTTGGTCCATAGTATTAGGACGCTTTATAAATTTTAGAAGTTTTCAATTTCGCTTTTAAATATTTATACTTATAAATCTATCTAAACTTGCTGAAAGGATTCCTCATTTCCCATATTTTTATTCGGTGAAAATGCCAAGGCTTACATTGTATAGTTATATTATACTTATATTGTATAACCATAAGGTATTTTTTTTTTTTTTTTTTTTTTGTACAGAAATCAGCAAAAATATCTATATTCTGGTTAAAAATAGCTTATCTAGAACTATGGTTAAAAATGTTAATTTTATATAGATGCGTCAACCCTTGTCCTGTTGAACCCGGATATGTACTGTCTTTGCAAACAGTGTAGATCCAGATCAGTTGGCTTTGTTTGAAGTCAACTGATCTGGATCTGCACTGTTTGTCAGAATAGATACTTTATTCTTTCAGATCATACCTATATTTGACATGTGAGGAAATTATAAATTTCAGTACAAATGTCATAACGCATTATATGTATGTGAATTTGTAACAACAAACTAGATCAAGTAATCTGACTGGCTAAAAATCAGGAGTGGGTGTCGCATATTTTTTTCAGCATGGCAAGGGTAATCGTAAAGACTGCTGTTAGTAATACCTGATATAATGCATCTGCAGTTGTATCTGTACTCTTCACTTCTATGTTTGCTACTTCTCCAGCCTAAAACAAACATACAGTATCACAAATATCACTGGCTTAGCAAGAACGGTATTATGTTTACGCACACCCCTAAAAGTGTAGATTTTTTTCTTAAGATTGTTTCAAAAATAAAGGTTGCTCTTAGAGGAAAGAATTTGCTCCCAGAGGGAGCAAATTCTTTCCTTTAAGAGTAGCCACTTAGGACAAAGAAGTAAAATATATAATGCGTTAAGTGATCTCACGTTCTTGCAAATATTTATCCTTGCGCACATGCGAACAAGGATATTTACACTGTTATAAAAACAAAACAACAACAAAAAAACAAATACATTCTGTTGATTAAATAGGTGGTCGCGAAAAGCATGATGTTTGCAGTAAAGACAAAAGATGGCATCACGAAAACATGCCTATATAATTTTGACCCCCTTAAACCCCACTTTTATGTAGTAAAACTGGGGTTTACAGGGGTATGTGCTATTTTTCTTTTCTGCTCAAAACATAGATTGTGGGTACTCGTTAGAACCGCCTCGACGAGGCGGTTCTAATGAGTACCCACAATCTATGTTTTGAGCAGAACTATGAAAAATATCAGAACTTTTTATCTGAAAATTTTCATTTTTTAGTGGTAAAATTTTCAGTATATTTGAATAGGCGTGTTTTCGTAATGGATAAAAAAAAAACGAAAACCAGCTGAATGTCAGCGTTATACTGGCCGTTTATGTGCATATATATTGTCCAGAAATAAGACACAAAGGCTCCATATTCCTAAAAAAAATAGACATTCGGCCAAGAAAGGTTTAATAAATTGATATATAGTATTAATACGATCATAAAATGTGGCATTTGACAACCTGTAAAATTTAGTTAGTCTTTCGTTTTTGAACAGGATCAAAAATGAAATGATTATTTATTGTATCTCTGAATTAATGTGTCCAATATTAATTCAGAGATACTATAAAAAATCATTTTATTTCAAGAACGAGAGACTAACTGAAATTTAACAGGCTGTAAGATGCCACATTCTATGATTGTATTAATACCATTTATCAATTCATCAACGCTTTCTTGGATAATAAAATGTCTATTTGTGAGGATAATGAGCCTTTAAGAGTAATTAGAATTTAAACTTAAAAATAAAATGTTTAGACCTCGCTACTGACTAGATACACTTTGCAGATTTTCTGTCATTGTTAACAAGGGCGTTAACATTTGTAGAGTCCTGTTTGATATCCGCAAAACAAAATTCCTTCTGAAAGCGACCTACTCAAAAGGAAAGAATTCGTTTCCAATGGGATCAAATTCTTACTTCCTCCAAAAAAGGAGCATTTGCTTCCTTTAAGAGTAGATCTCGGTTCAAAAGGGGTTTTAGCATTACGAAAACACGCCTATTCAAATATGTAGAAAATTTTACCTCCGAAAAAAAGAAAATTTTCAGATAAAAAGCTTTGATATTTTTCATATTTTTGCTCAAAACATAGATTGTGGGTACTCGTTAGAACCGCCTCGGCGAGGCGGTTCTAACAAGTACCTACACAATCCATGGTTTTTTTGAGCAGAAATAAGAAAAATAATGTATACCCCTGCAAACCCCAGTTTTACTATATAAAAGTGGGGTTTAAGGGGGTCAAAATTATATAGGCGTGTTTTCGAGATGAATCTATTTTGTAGGCGTTGCCTCCCTCCTGAATGTGTACCCATTCAACTTAACTCTTACACATCCCTCTGCAGACCAACACAGACACCAATGCAAACAGTGTAGATCCAGATTAGGCGGCTCAATCTACACTGTTTGCTATTCTGTTTCTTCAAAGAAGACTGAAACTCTTATTTTCAACAACTGACCTGTTCCAATTCAGAGATGGAAAAGACCATTTCAGGAATTCCCCAGCAAACTCACAGTCGCAGAAATATCGTTACAACGTCGCTGCAACGTCACGACGTTGCAGCGACGTTGTAACGACATTGTGCGTTTGCTGGGTCATGAGTGTAAGGGTTAATTTTACCTTGCGTTTTCTGGATAGTTTGATGACACATACCTTTATGGCAGGTTTCATGAGACGTAGCTGGAGGTAGTTATCACTTGGCGAATGACTTTTCTTTATGGATTTATAAGCTCTTTCCTTGTTATATTTTGCCTGCAGATAAATTAGCAAGATATAAACAGAGTTCCAAGGACAAACAAATACGACGTCACGTATGAGGATATAAGAAATGTATTTGAACGGCGGTCCATAAATAGATATCCTAGCCGTGATACATCCATGTTAGTTCAGGGCGTCAACACGTTGGGATATTCAGAAAATTTAAAGCATGTATAAAGATTAACCAAGGAAACCACTGTCTTAGAAAAACGATACCATACTTACTCAAAGTATTTGTACAAATCTGGAGACTCTGATCAGGCGGCGCAGAACATTTGATCAGGGCATACGTTGTTTAGCCACTCATCTAATTCTTTTAGACACAATATATGTAACATGTTGCAAAATGATATATTTTTTACATTTTAAGACAAGTATGTTAAGGATTTGTTGTGCCAATATTTTTTGGGGTAAAGACGCTAGTGAAGTAATAAACAATATTAAATGTCATACATGATGCCCTCGGCAGTATATCTTTACTTGTAACATCACTCTTACTTTTTCTGCCGCTATCTGATCAGCGTCTGTATTGTTTGTAAATGGCCAATTTCAGGGCGCTAAGCTAAACTGAGCATTATGACAGACACGCCAGAGCAAACAGTGCAGACCCAGATCAGACGCCGCGTTCTGGGTCTATACTGTTTGTCCTACATTCAGGCGTTTTTGTTAATCACTTAGACGAAATTAGATGTTTTCAGTGTAAGATCGAATTTTATTTCACCGAATGAATTTTCACGAGTGGCGATAGCCACAAGTAAAAATAGACGTTTTGGTTTTCATGAGTGAAATAAAGTTCGATCCTTCACTGAAAAAAAAAATCAAATTCTCTGTTTCTTTTATGCTTTTATTCAAAATAATTAAACTTCTAACTACTATTCGACACTCACAACGGGAAATTAACTTTTACCTAGCCATTTCGCATTAATTTGGTCCTGTTCAATTTAGGCATAGAGGCATAGGATCTGGAGCATACTATTAAGTAAAAACATAGTTTGTAGCTAGAATATGAGGCCAAATAAATGTTAAAGCAATATAATGCAAGAAACGACAAAGTTCGTGATAATCTGCCTGATGTCACGTGCAGAAAATGTGTTACGTCGGAGCAATAAGTGACGTCAGCGGTTTTAACGGGGAATTTTAACCTCTTTACACATTTTCAGACAAGTATGCAACGTCTTCAACCTTTTGGCAATGACAAACAAATCAGTCTCAAACAGTGAATATTCGAAAATCGTATGCTCACTGTTTGAAACAGTGAACATATCGAATTTGATTTCACTGAGAAATCTCTAAGCATAAAAGAAATGGTATTAAAATGGATTTCGTGTAGTTTATATTTTCTGGTTCTTTGTGCCCAGCAGGCAAATGACATCAAAATGACGTCGTATCAACGTCGATGCGACGTCATGACGTCGCATCGACGTTGATACGACGTCATTTTAACGCTGTGTGCCCACTGGGTGAGCACTGAACACGTTCCGGAAGATTTGAAATTTATATGAGGATCGTTGACGCGGTCTAATTCGCAGAACCTAGCTAGATCAGATAATTTGACACTTCAGCTTACTAGTTTTTTGTGTTAATTGCTCTCCATGGTCATTCCTGTTAGAATCTATTGCTCCAATTTTATGATAGATACAGTACAGACTCCAGACGTCAAAAGGGTGAATACCATCACGAAAACACTCCTATATAATTTTGCCCCCCTTAAACCCCAATTTTATATAGTAAAAGTGGGGTTTACAGGGGTATACATTAATTTCTTATTTCTACCACAAAACATAGATTGTTGCACTCGTTAGAACCGTCTCACAGTCTATGTTTTGAGCAGAAATACGAAAAATATCTGAATTTTTTATCTGAAAATTTTCCTTTTTTGGTTGCAAAAATTTCAAAATATTTGAATAGGCGCATTTTCGTAATGTATATCTAGATAACAGAAACTCTAAATTACCTCAATTGATACTCGTGTGACGTCACTGGGAATACTCAAGGGAAACTCTATAACGCCATCTGGTGGGATGGTATAATGTTGCTGCGGCAGTTCTACTCTTTCTTCTTTTGGCCAGTCCCACCAGCCAGGCCGTCCAACTATAGTTGGTATCAGAGGTTTCTCAACGATAACCAAGGTCTCGTTCCCTTGTCCTTCCACTGGAACAGGAGTCGTGGTGGTAGTAGTTGTCGTTGTTGTTGTTGTCGTAATTTCTGGTTTATAATGAGTTATGGTTACTGTGACGTCACCTTCCACGACCCCTGGTGGAGAATCGTCTTGTTCAGATACCTTCAGCTGAAATGTAATACGTAAATGATATTTAACAGAAGACTAATTATCATCAGTTTCCTATTTTCTCTCTGAATGAGACATCAATTTTGTTTCAGTCGTTTAAAACCAGACTGCAGTAGAACCTCGATAGCCCGAACACTGATGGCTCGTTTACCATGGCTAATTCGAACTCGTTTTTGAGTCCCTAGGAACTTTTTCTAAGAGAACAAATATTTGGGGAAATTTTGTCATTTTATCATGAAATTGTATGTTGAGTATACTTATTAGAATCGCCTCATTGAGGCGATTCCAATGAGTACACTCAACATACAATTATTATATAGAAGATCAAAAAGATTTCCCTTAATTATTCACCATTTGCTTCCTGTCCTAGCGCCAGGATTAACCTTCAGTGGCTCGAACTACCCATATCTCGAACAATTTTTTATGGTCCCAAAGAGGTTCGAGCCATTGAGGTTTGACTGTATTATTGTTTAGAATATTCCCATAGTTCGCAAAGACAGTCGAACTTCAATGGTTCGAACGTCTTTGGAACCAGTGAAATTTGTTTGAGACATGGGTAGTTCGAGCCACTGAGGTTGATAATAACACTAGTACGTTGATGAGGCGATTCTAATAAATGCACGATATATTTTCATTATAAAATAAGAACAATTCTCTTAAATATCCGTAAATGAATATATTCTTGAGCTAGCTTATCAGAGGAATTTCTTAGTGACTCAAAAAATGAGTTCGAATCAGCCACGGTAAACGAGCCATTGTTGTTCGTGTCATTGAAGTTTATCTGTATAAGGCAATCCGTCAGAAATAAAAAAAAAATGTCTTTAATGGTCAGTAAAATATAAATATTTACATCAACGTTTTCCATTAAACATTCACACAAGCGGCATCTGATCAGGGTCTGTACTGTTTGCCACTGAATGACATAGAAAACAGAAATATCGTAATACACCCATTAAATACTAATTGGATCAGTCCATGTTGGAAGACTCCATAAATGATTATAAATCAAATGAACAAGGTCTCGCTCCTTTGTCCTTCCACTGGTACCGGGGTCGTGGTAGCAGTAGTTATTGTTGTCATTGTTGTTGTGGTGATTTCTGGTTTATAATGGGTTAGGATTGTTTATAATGGGTTAGAATTATAAATAATATAAATATTGAGCATAAATGGAAGACTTCACTAGTCGAAAACGGGTTAATAAGTTATCTTACCACAGCTTTATATTCCATTCCAGGCTTAAACGTGTCTGGCAAAGCATTAGGGAACTCAAGTTTAATTGGTCGTTCAAAGAACTGTACTTCCGCCTCACTGGACATTTTGGACCCTGTCAGGGACTCGGTTACGTTGGCTTGGAAGACAAAGTAACTTCGGTCCATGTATCGTTGCAGGTCCGTCAGTTTCTTCATTGGAACAGTGAACGTTGCTGTACCGTCAATCTGAAATTTTGTGAAAACATTAAGGCTGGCTAATCAGAGCTCCAAAGATAATCGATTATCAGTCCTGCCATTTTGATTGATAATCGATTAGTACTCACTGAAGATTTGGTCATTATTTTTCCTGTCTGAGCATGACTCTTACCATATGTTACACTTTATTGTATGTATTTGGTCAGACAGGCCTGAGCAAACAGTGTAGACGCAGATGAGACGCCGCAAACGCGGCGTCTCATCAGGGTCTACACTGTTTGCCACACATCCAGCTATTTTTAGACACAACAGTGGGTAGTAAACTGTACTTGTTTCAAATTTTAGATAAAAGTATGGTAAGGAGTTGAAGTGTCTGAATACTAAGGGTAAATATGTTAAAGTAACAAACAGAGAAACCAAATGATCGTTTATTAGCAAATCAGTAATGATAATCATTTTTGTGGAATTTATCGATCAATTAATCGATTATTCGATTACATTTGTAATTGTGCCAGCCTTAGAAAACATCAAGAGCCTCAAGTGAGAAAATACAGTCAAATCTCAATGGCTCGAACATCTTTGGGACCATGTAAATTCGTTCGAGACATGGGTAGTTCGAGCCACTGAGGGTTAATCATGGCACCTGTTCAGGAAGCAAATAACCATAATTTAGTGAAATCTTTTCGATTTTCTACACAATGATTGTATGTTGTGTGTACTCATTAGAATCGCCTCGATGATGCGATTCTAATGAGTACACACAACATACAATTCCATAATAAAATAAGAAAAAATCCCGAAATATTTGTTTTCTTGAGCTATTGGAAGGATTTTGTAGGGACTGAAAAAAAGAGTTCGAATCATCCAGGGTAAACGAGCTATCCGTGTTCGAGCCATTGAGGTTATATTGTATACCAAATGACACGCGGCCAGGTGAAGTCTCAGTTCAGCCGATACATCCGTGCAATGTGATCGGAATCTTCGCTTTGCATCTGACCCTCCTTACAGGGTTTGCCCTCAGGGTTGTAAAATGAGGGTCCCAGGGACTACCTTATGTGGAGTTAAGGGATCCCTTACTAAAATTAAGGGGTTTATTGTTTTAAAGAGATTAATCCTTTAAGCACTAATCACAACTGTATCAGACGACACTTTGAAATACCATTTTTTTAAAATAAGGCTTGACATTTCATGTGAATTGTCTGCCTGCAGACAATACAAATGAAATGTCAAGCCTTATTTTCTCTGAAAAAATAAAATCAATGTTTATCAGTTAGAATGTTGTCTGCTACAATTTGCTTTTGCTTTATGGTTAACTTTTGCTCAAATTTTGGCAATTCTTGGCCATTAGGCCACAAATAGATTATAATACAAAGCCATAGATAAATAAAATGAATTTTGGATTGGATTATGTATGCATCACTCAGGACCCTTGCCCCTAACTTTTAAGGGTCCTGAACAAGGTTTTGGGGGTTAAAACTGCCAAAATGCGAGTCAGGGAAAACCATGTCCTGCAAAGTGGTCTACGAAGACTGATCAGGATGCGCAGATGCGGCGGATGCGCGGGCTGGTCTTAGTCTTGGCTGGGTGCACATGTCATAATGAACATTATCTAACGTTGCGGATCAAATGGACTGCACCATAAGTAAAAACCTTCGAGCCACGAACAACACACAGCAATAGTCCAGAGCAGCCTGCGCATTAGCGCAGTCGGATTAGCGCCTTTGTAGTTCGTATCTATTTTTCAGTGCCCAATGATTTTATAAGCGAACAGCGAAGATTCTAAACAGACTGTGTGGACGCGCAGACTTGTCTACGCGTTTACTATCAGCTAAACCTGTGTGACCACATTTCTAAAGGGGGTTGAGGGCAAGAATGATAAAAAAAATATGTGTGAATCTTATTTGTTAAGATTCCTAGGGTACCTTCATTTATATTTTCAGACGTTTTAGTCTCTACTACATGAATGTATTTTATTTTTGTGGATTTTGTCGATGTGTAAGCTCCGCGGACGAATCACTCACAAACTGAATAAAGCGCTTTGGTGTAAACAGTATTTTATTCAATAAACTGTACATATAAGATAGTAGGTCAATGCATTAGGAAGAGCATTAAATGGGATGCAGAAGTAAATCCATCATGAAAACACGCATATATAATTTTGACCCCCTTAAACCCCTCTTTTATATAGTAAAACTGGGATTTACAGGAGTATGCATTATTTTTCTTATTTCTGCTCAAATCATAGATTGTTGGCACTCGTTAGAACCGCCTCGGCGAGGCGGTTCTAACGAGTACCCACAATCTATGTTTTGAGCAGATATATGAAAAATGTCAGATTTTTTATCTGAAAACTCAGTTTTTTGGTGGTGAAATTTTCAATATATTTAAATAAGCGTGTTTTCGTAATGGAAGACTTATTTAAATCTGCCTCCCAAGAATAAAGCCCTTTCATACTGTGAAGTCTCAGCTATACGTGTTATTTTACGAACTTGCAAGTTTCATGCGCATATTATTAGAAGCAGCAAATACGGATACAGTGAACCACCATTACAACGAAAATATTAGTTTCCAATGATGTTGCCATTAAAATGTATTTGTTATTGTGAAGAACCTTAAAGAGCAGAAGGTTAATTAAGAAAGGTATTGCCTTATTCTGATTTCCGAAAAGAGCGTATGTTTTGGATATTTGTTAGAGTCGCCTCCCTCTGAGAGACGATTCTAACGAATACCAAAACATATATTTTTGAACTATTTAATACAATGTTCTTGCATAATTTCTTATTAATTGTCACCTCCGTGAGGCCATTCTAACAAATATCAGAAAAGTTAAGAGAAAAGTACATATGTTTTTTATATTTCTTATTAACTGTAATAAACTGTATAATTTCACCACTTAGGCGAAGGCTTCGTAGCGGTCAAATTATTGTTATAACGATTTTTGTCGTTGTATCGAGTGTCGATATAAAGTGGGCTGAGTAATAATCTTTATTACATGTACTTACTGGAAATTGCAATTCCATTTCTTTGCTGATCTTTATACGTTTTCCGTCCACCCAATTATATCTTTCCCATTTTGGTTTTATACGAAGATTAACAACACCTTTCACCTTTTTACCAAACGTATATCTAAACAGAAACAAACATAATAAGTTGTAAAAATAGAAATAATAAAACTTTGCAGATTGATACTTAGTAACGTATAATGTATACTACTCTGTTTGTAACTGTGTCAAACGGCCCTTTTCGAAATAACTGGCTTGGCTAAATCCAAACATAAAGGTGTATATTATAAACACTAAGATGTGGATGGGTCTTGTTACATAAATTCATAATTCTATGTCCGTTCGGCCGATTTATGACAGTGCAAAACCAAGGTACCAGGGATAACGTTCATTTTATGTGATAAATAATGAGTAATGTTTTGGTGACCACTACGGATAAATATTTTGTTCTTAACTTAAAACAGATCCTAATGCGTACAAAATGCATTTGTTGTTGTGTTGCAGTTTCACAAACATATGAGTCGCATTGTCAGGAAACGTGCCATCTGAATACCTCATTATCCCCTTTTCGTTAGTTGAGACAATGATACGGTGATTGCGTCCTAACCATGTAAACTGACAAACAGGACTCTTTATCTACCAGCACAGTATCGTTGAAGACTGGCCTTAAGTCCAAACATGCTAATATCCTAATCTAATTAACCCTTTCATCCCTTAGTTTTAGAAGTAGACTAGTTCGTCCTTGCGTTCGGACATATCCACTGATGCAAAAAGAGTTTTAGATTAAAACAACAACAGAGTGGCAAACAGTGTAGATCCTGATGAGAAGGCTCGTGACGAGCCGTCTCATCTGGATCTACACTGTTTGTGCAGGTATCTGTTTTTGATCTGAAGGACTGAAAGGGTTCAACCAACTGAAACTAGTACTTACTTAGCCGTTACTTGTCCTTCAAACTCTTTGTCCATAATACGTCCAAATGGAGGCAGGTCAACGGAAACTTCGAACTTTGGTAATACTAAAATAAATGAAAAAATAAAATGACTATGAGTATAAATGTCATATTTCAGACAACACATGTTTAAAAATGAATTCAATGACATAATTTAATTAAAGTTATATACAAATGTATATGTAGATACCTACGTTAAGTTCATCATTATTACAATGATTTATTTTATATTCAGCATATTTGTGTTGACGTTTACGAAAATGTTTCTGTTTCAGCAAAACGATTCAATAAAGTATCAATACATAAGTTTATATTTTGAGTTTTATCTTTAAATTGTTAGGTGTCATGAATATCCAGTTTCAAAACAGTCGTATCTCTATCATCTCACTGAGAATTGTGTCTCAGGACGCTCTTCTCCTATTAACAAAAATACATTTGTCCCCACAGGCAGGCCTTTTAGATTTTTATTTTACTTTATCAAATATTTACATTTAAATTTGCCATGTACGTAAAGATGTCATTTAAGGAAACTGTTTTGTTGGGTTTTACATGATAGAGAAAGCCCATAGCTGCTACAGTACTTAAAGTTACCAGTTGTACTTACCATATTCCTCGACTGTAAATGTCTTTTCAATCTTCTCCCTCTGTAAATAACACAACAATCAGCGTCCATTAGAGTAGCAGTATATCAATAAAAGAATAATGATTTGCATTAATCCTTTTATCCCTGGAAACTAAATCAGATACATGTGCAAACAGAGTAGATCTTAATGTGAAAGCTCATTATTAGCCGTCTCGTCAGGATCAGGATCGACACTGTTTGCCATTCTGTTTTGAGTTTTGACTGACATCCCTATTTGCAATAATAGACATATCCAACTTCTTAGAACATAAAAATTTCATTCACACAGAGTGGAATGGGTTTAATAGTTTGTCAGCCTTTTCTTTGTAATACTGATGATAACTGTCGATCTAAAATTTGCTTCTGTTTCTTTTGGATTATGTCAGTCTCAAAACTGTATGCAGCGGGCAATCTTGCACTGGAATATTTTATGCATGGCAAATAGCCGATAGTGCCTTAATTTATTGTTCTCGCATATATTCGAGGCTCGAAGTTGGACGCAAATTAAAGAAGAATACATTGTTGTTTCTGAACTTAACCTAAGTCGTGCCTCATTGTTATTTTATTTTCATTCTGTCTTTATATTAACACTTCTGTTCGATGGTCTATTTCTTTTTGTTGCTTGCTAGCTCTTTCTTCCTCTCTTCAGCTAGTGCACCTTTAGCCTTTAGTGCTCTCCACAAAACCAGTAAACGCTAAATTGCTGATATGTTTACTTATTTTGACCAGGACA
Source organism: Anodontia alba (assembly GCA_964016985.1). Classification (NCBI taxonomy): domain Eukaryota; kingdom Metazoa; phylum Mollusca; class Bivalvia; order Lucinida; family Lucinidae; genus Anodontia; species Anodontia alba. Next base: position 31,747,860 of record OZ024826.1, on the reverse strand, counting down.
AAGAAGTTCGTATCTCATTTAACCCTTTCATCCCTGAGTTTCTGAAACAGACTATTCTATCTTTGATTTGAGCTTATTCATTGCTACAAACAGATATACTATTCAAAAATCCCAAAGCGTATGGCAAGCAGTGTAGATCCTGATGAGATGGTTTATTACGAGCTGTCTCATCTCATTACACTGTTTGCAAGGGCAAGGGTATATGTTTTGGTACAAAGGGTTGAACAAGTTAAGCCTTCTGCAGACATGCCCAGTCCTACTTCTTAGAAAACAAAAATAAGAAAAGATATTTTAAAAATTGCCATGAATTCTTTATAAATTATAAGGATTTTCACACTCACACCAAGCGAAACTTTAAATTTCCAGTCTCCCATGATTGGTTCTGTAGACATTAGTAATTCGTCCTCGAACACGCCGCCTAGTGTTTCTAGTTCTTGTTTTGTAACAGACCACTGGTTAATTTTGTTGCCGCTCGGATCCTGAAACCAAGTACTTTAATTAGAAACTGATATACTTTCAGGGTAGGTAAGTTTCAGAACTGTTTGACCTCTTCTGAAAAAGGGTCTACTCTGAAAGGAAAAAATTTGCTCCCCTACGGGGGACAAATTCTTTCATTTTGGAGTAGACCCCTGTTCAGAAGGGGTTTGATGTGCAAAAAGATGACACAAATGGTGGAAAATCTACCATGTGCGTCAAGTCACCTTAATCATTGTGCCAAATTATATATTTCCAAACAGTGAAGACCAAGATCAGACGCCACAATACCCGGCGTCTGATCGGTGTCCGCACTGTTTGCCACTGAACTGCTAAGAAGTCCATAAAATATAAACAATGCCAACAAATGCCAAATGGTTCGGTCCCCTATCTCAGATGGACGAATCTACTATACATATAGGTAGGTTTACTCCTCTGCTGCATTTCGTTTTTGTTCATGCGTCGATGGTTTCATATGAGGCGATTATTTTGCCAGTGTTTGATCCTCATCTCTCCTTTTGCTGCCTCGGGTAGGCTGTGCTTTGTGATTGTGGTATTTCCTGGGCACCTAAACTTAAACTGTAGTGCTAGTCTCCTGTTAGAGGAATATTTCCTCCTGAATACCTAAAAGGACCATTTTCCAAGTATTAATGTGAATTTGTCTAAATGATATACAGTCGACTCTCGTTATCTCGAACTCCAAGGGACTCTCTGAAATACTTCGAGATATCCGTAGTTCGACATATCAGGTTTGCAGAATTGAGGAAAAAATAATTTGATTAACCACATTTAACAAACTGATAGGTAATTGGACTTTTGAAGTTAGAGATCTATTGAAAATATTGTGGAAAAGAGGAGAAATTGCTCCTTAGGAGCAATTTCTCCTCTTTTCTACAATATTTTACATCTGTTGTTAGGTTTTCATGTATAGGGAGGGACCAGATTTTCACTTCGAGATAAGCGGTTATTCGAGATAAGCGAGGTCGAGATAACGAGAGTCTACTGTATATTCTATTTCAGGTTCTCATGTCGGCCAAATGACAGGACGGACGCTTTAGATATTCATCTGCCATTTTCTTCTATCTGCTGATCTTAATATGTATGTATAAGTATCTGTTCGTTTATAATAATGACAGAAAGAAAACATACAAACACGTCTATCTTCATTTCATCAAAAATTAATTGTAGATCTGGCGTTACTCCAAACATCCTAAAATGAACTGAAAAAAGAAAGCAGAAAAAATGTTTCGATTTTAAAACCAAATTTGTGACATACATATATATTCTGCGCTTAACCACTCTAAGAAAGGAAGGCAATGATCGGGAATCGATACAATTACCTAACATCCTCCGTTCCAAGACACCAAAGGGAAAGAAGGACGCACTTAAAGTAACTGCATCGCAATCAAAACACTAGAAGCAGAAAGCCGAAAGAACGGTTTCTTAAAAAAAATTGGCCAAATGGCTATCCAAAATAAGTGTTTCACCAAGACATACATGCAAAGATATACAATGACAGATGTAGTAAAAAGGATAAGAGAATAATCCAGGCAGTGCCTTAATCACAAGCCGCAGCCCTTCCCAGACACCAAGAGGAAGAGGAAACAGTCAAAACCAAACAAGCGTAAATAGAACGAAAAGCACTAAGATTAGCTTTCTCTTCCCAAGCGAAGCAATCGCAACGCTAAAAGGACTGAAAACACAAGAACAAAATAACACAAGGCAAGACTTAAAACAAGTCGCCTCGAAAAGTAATACACAAAGCAACAAAGAGTAAGACCAAAACCGGGACCTTACATCACGAAAACATACCTATACAAATTTGACCCCCTTAAACCCCACTTTTATATAGTAAAACTGGAGTCTACAGGAGTATACATTAGTTTTCTTATTTCTGCTCAGAATATAGATTGTGGGTACTCGTTAGAACCGCCTCGCCGAGGCGGTTCTAACGAGTACCCACAATCTATGTTTTGAGCAAAAATATAAAAAAAAAAATATCAGAATTTTTTATCTAAAAATTTTCATTTTTTTTGTGGTGAAATGTTCAATATATTTGAATAGGCGTGTTTTCGTAATGAGAACGGTCAGTAGAATAAACCACCGAGGGGTTTAAAGCACTTTTACAGCCGGCCAACTTCATCCTAGGTCCCGATGCTACTCCTAATACAGAAATGCATAAAAATTCGATTCGCATAACGAATCCCAACTCAGTCAATGCATCAAAGCGAAAACATAAAAATCAAATTAATCACTATGATAAACAAAGGCAAGTACTCATGGCTAATTCTGCTCTGTGCCAGAGTAAATTAAAACCAATAGTTGAACCACGCCGGGCCAAGCCACAGACATATCGTCAAGGCCTAACCCACTGGTTAAAGTTTTACGGAGAGGCCGTCATTTAGTCTAAGGCCCGAACCCAGCAGAGGCACCGCCTTGGAACGGTCAACAACTTGATATTTTTCGTATTTTTTCTGTTTTTTTTTTTTCCTTCAATAAAGTGGCTTTGACATTCCATGCAAATTCTTTCTGGTTCTTAGCTAAGGATTTCAAAATGGCGTCCGCTGGTATTTTAACCCAGACTGCTAAGCGTTAACGAAACTTTTTATAACATATAAATGCAATGTTTATACTGATCTATTATACAGAAAGATATATCCCATCCCAGGTTTTTTTTTTATAATTTATTTGTTTATGGAAAAAATAAAAAGTTAAATGTATACATAATATTTAGTCTCTTTGTGTAATATATAATGAATAGAGATACTATGTAATTCTAACTTCTCTTGACTCATGCTCGCTTCGCTGTAATATAGCAAGCGTTAAACGATAATCTTCGGTTTGAACACAGACCTAATGAAAAAATGGAACTAAGTCTACAACTTTCAATTGTATAGTGTTTCTACGTTCATACTGTTTAACAGTATGTTTGCTTTTCTTTCTCTCTCAAGCTAATTACTTTTATACGACATATTCAGCAATAAACACTTCAATCCCTATACATACCTGTTTGTCCCGGCTTATAGATAGCTTTATCAGTCTGTACTAGTACTGAGGAACTCTTTTCTTCGTAATTGATACCTCTCGTAGTATTCTCAAATTCCAAACCACCAGTTCCTTTTATTTTGATGTAATATTCATAACCGGCAGGCTCTCCAAGATTTTCTGGCATCTTAAAACAAGAAGCAGATAACAAAAGTATACCATAACATTTGGTATTACCTTAACAGGTGTGTGTATCCTCATATTGCCCTAAAATATATCGCGAAACCAGGGACCAAGTTATTTCCTGTTACAGCATTCTCCTTTCAGACGGGAGGTCACAAAAACTATCACCCTTGTAAAAATGAAGGTAGATCTACTAAGTGTGTGCGATACCATTAAAAAAAGTATATCCTTACAAACATTACGAAAAAATGCCTATATAAACCTATGTAAACCCCTTTTTTGTATAGTAAAACTGGGATTTATAGGGTTATACATTATTTTTTATTTATTTCTGCTCAAAACATAGATTGTGGGTACTCGTTAGAGCCGCCTCGCCGAGGCATTCTAATAAGTACCCACAATCTATGTTTTGAGCAGAAATATGAAAAATATCAAAATGTTTTATCTGAAAATTTTCAGTATATTTGAGTACATGTAGGCGTGATTTCGTAGTGATATGCTGCAAGTCCTGTTTTGAATATACACATCATATGGTTAAAATGGGAAATTAATAATGATAGAAAATATTATTGTCAGGAACGATATATAAGAAAATATAAACGATTAAGAAGACTTAAGTGATATATGAAAACGTTATAATATTAGGAAGAATAAAATAATATTTAATATATGCTAATCTTAAAAATCAGATGCAACTCCCGAAAGAGCATTTCTTCCCAAGACCATTTATCAATTGAACATTACCCTTTTCAACAAAATCATTGCAAGTGCTAAGACAGACAGAAAATAAACAACAACAGATACTTACCGGCAGGGTTATTATCTTTGCTGCAAGGAAACAAAATAAAACATAAGTTTGATAAAACTAACACAAATGGAGTGTTCGAAACAATAGTCACGCGTATAACTTCCTTTACCCCTCTAAGACTTGTAGACCAAAACGAATACTTACGCAAACAGTGTAGATCCAGATGCGACGGCTCGTCATGAGCCTTCTCACCAGTCTCTATACTGTTTGCCCCATTCGTTTCTAGAATTTGACTGAGATCTCTGTTTGCAACAATAAACGTGTCCTGATTCAATAAACGGAAAAGGCCATTGCATGGTTAGGGTTAATTTACTATTTTTTTTTTCAGTCAAAGAACTCTTAATAAATATATTCAAGTATTAATAGCAAAAGCTGAAAACCTTATAGAAAATGAGGCAGTTTATACATGTGTTTCATATGGAAGGGGATCTTAACCCTTGTCCTGCTGAATAAATTAAGATGCCACACCCATTTCTCATTTTCAACCAATCAGATTACTGGATCCAGATTGTTGATATAAATTCACATTCTTAATGGCAAACAGTGCAGATCCAGATCAGTTGGCTTCTTCAGAAGCCAATTGATCTGGATCTACACTGTTTGCAAAGGTAGGACATATCCGGGTTAAGCAGGACGGTTGCGGTATTCTGAACGGTGCGGGCGGATATTGATGGTTTGTGGTTTTCGAATGTAAATCTAACAATTCATCAAGGACACGCTTTTTGTGTGGCGGGGGGGGGGGGGGGGGGGGGAAGCAGGGGGACTATGCAATTGTAACATGATAAAAGTACCCTTATTACGATGTCCTTGATATTTAGTGAATCGATACACTTTCAAGGGAGGCAACTCAGTCAAATTGGTATGTGCCTCTTCTGAAAAGGGGTCTACTGTAAACAAGAACTTAGATTCACTCCTTTTAAAGTAGACTCCTTTCAGAAAGGGATTTAGCATGCAGTAAAACAAATACGTAATCGTAAATGTTGTCTACTTTGGCGGGAATGGCGGAAAGTCTACCATATGTATCCATGCCCGTTAACTTTTCATCTTATCACGAAAACACGCCTATATAATGTTGACCCCCTTAAACCCCACTTTTATATAGTAAAACTGGGGTTTGCAAGGATATACATTATTTTCCTTATTTCTGCTTAAAAACTTAAAAACATACTTCTTTTTTATTTCTGCTTAAAAACATAGAGGCTGCTCTAACGAGTACCCACAATCTATGTTTTAAGCAGAAATATAAAAAATATCAGAATTTTTATCTGAAAAATTTCATTTCAGTATATTTGAATAGGCGTGTTTTCGTAATGTGTCACCTGCACGACCGCCTGCTTCCAGAATCAATGAATGCTGTATAATACAGCGGTGAACAGAGCAGGTCATGACCAAACTGTGTGGAGGCACAAGCTATGCTTGATCTTAGATGTTCACATGTATAATGGTCAACTTGACATCTTATATGGTAACTACATTTTGGTTTTGAGCCATAACATTTGAGCCATAACGTCAGAAAACGCACCTGCTGACAAGTGCGCCCAGTAAAGTCAGATCAGCCTGCGCATGTGCGCAGACTGATCAGAATCTTTACTGATCACATTTTGGATAGCCAAGGATGCAAAGTTGCTTCCTGTGGACAATAAAGACTCTAATCAGACTGTGAGGATGCGCAGGCTGATTTTGAGTCTTCGTTGGACCAATATATCAGAAGGTACTTTTTCTCACGTTTCGGCTCATTTAATCCTTTCAAGACTGTACAACAGGTACAAATACCTATGCACACCGTGTAGATCCAGGTGAGACGGCTCACCATGTGCCGTATCATCAGACTCTAGACCACTTGCCAATCTGTTAATGATTTTGAGTAGAAAACTCAAAAATGGACATGACCGAATACACAGATAGAAGAGTCTACAACAGAAACTCAAGAGTGAAAGGGTTAGAGCTAAGGCTGGCTAAACAGAGCTAAATAGGTAATCGATTATCAGTCCTACCATTATGATCGATAATTGATTAGTAATCGCTGAAGATTTGGTCATAATTTTACCGGTCTGAGCATGATTCTTACCATATGTTATACTTTATTGTATGTATTCGGTCAGACAGGCCTGAGCAAACCGTGTAGACCCAGATGAGACACTGTTTGCCTCTCAGTCAGCTATTTTAGACACAACAGTGGGTAGTAAATTCTACTTGTTCAACGTATGGGCAAATGGTGTTGAGGTGGCTGAATACTAAGGGTAAATACGGTAAAGTAACAGACACTGAAATCAAATGATCGATTATTAGCAAATCTGTAATGATAATCATTTTTGTGGAATTTATCGATCAATCGATTATCCGAGTAATTGTGCCAGCCTAAGTTCGAACAGTGAATTACCTGTGGTATCTGAGAATATCTCTTGTGTCGAAGCTATAGGTGGCGCCATAGTTGTTGTCGGAGGAGTCTGTGTCGTTGTACTTGGCGTTGGAGGTGGAGGACCATCTACCAAGACATCTATTGGTGGCTCCGGCAAACGCTCCAATACTGGTCCAAAGAAGGGACCATCTGGTGGGCGGGGTTTCTCCACACCAGAGGGGTTTCTGTCATACAGTTCCACTGTTACCGTTACAGGTGAGGGTGGGGTGACGAGAAGTGATCCATGGATCGTAAGGTCTAAACCTGGGCGGACCACTTTTGGGGCAATGAATAAATATGTGCTGAAAACAAGAAAAATGTTCATTTGAAAGGTAAATTTACATTACTCTTTAAAAGTCTCTGAGCAAATTCAGCAGATCATCACGAAAACATGTCTGTATAATTTTGACCCCCTTAAACCCCACTTTTATATTGTAAAACTGGAGTTTACAGAAGTATACAATATTTTTCTTATTTCTGCTCAAAAACATAGATTGTGGGTACTCGTTAGAACCGCCTCATCGAGGCGGTTCTAACGAGTACCCGCAATCTATGTTTTGAGCAGAAATGTGACAAATATAAGAATTGTTTATCTGACAATTTTCATTTTTTGGCAGTAAAATTTTCAGTATATTTGAATAGGCATGTTTTCATAATGGACCAGCCGCACTTATGCTTCCCCGAAAATAAGAACACTGATGCTAAGCATTAGTAATATTTGATGTAAGGATGAAATTCGACAAGCATTATTAGGTCGTATAGAATATATGATCAGCAAGGGGTCAGACAAGCCAGTATCTTATGCAAGTTGTTCTACTATTCACTTTTCGTTTACTGGACATGTTGAACTATGTCATTTTACAATTTGTCAATGCCCACGTTGTATTTCAAACTAAATACAGTCAAACCTCGATAGGTCGAACACCAATGGTTCGTTTACCATAGCTCATTCGAACTCATTTTTGAGTCCCCACGAAATTCTTCCGACAGCTTAAGAAAACAAATATATAGGGAAATTTTCTCATTCTATCACGAAATTGTATGTTGTGTGTACTCATTAGAATCGCCTCATCGAGGCAATTCTAATGAGTACACTCAACATACAATTTTTGTGTAGAAAATTGAAAAAAAAATACCCTAAATTATTGCTATTTGCTTCCTGACCTGGCACCATGATTAACCCTCAATGGCTAGAACTACCCATATCTCGAACAAATTTCTATGGTCCCAAAGATGTTCGAGCCATTTAAGTTCGACTGTATTGAGTTAACCTGAACATGTAAAATAACAATCGAGTGCTCATCTATTTATATGTTTTAGTACATACATGTATATTAGTATATACATGTATATGTAATATAGAATTATAGCACAAAATGATAACAAATGTTTTGTTTAAAATGCCAATTAAGTGATGAATTCTCAAACCATCAAAATATGAACGAAAACCATAAATGTTACAGAGAAATATTGACTAAGAATATTTGTATTTATGTCAGTTTTACGCAAAAGAGTCATTGATAAAAAGGCAGACCTGGTATGTTTAATTTTGTGAATATTTACTCTAATATATGGGATATGTGTTCAAGGGCAAAGTGGGCCAAAACATAGCGAAACCCACCCGCCCTCTCTCTCTATCTCTCTCTCTATCTATCTCTCTCTATCTCTCTCTCTCTCTCTCTCTCTCTCATTCATGTTTATTAACTTTTTTTCTATTTTCTAGAAATGGATGCATTCAAATGTTTGTCTGGATTTTACCAGGTAAGAGCATTGAGAGCATGCACTCAAAAAAAAAAAAAAAGGAAAAAAAAATTACAAAAAATAGAGCAATAGATAACAAACTTATCACGAAGACATACCTATATATTTTTTACCCCCTTAAACCCCAGTTTTATATAGTTAAATTCGGGTTTACAGGGGTATACATTATTTTTTCTTATTTCCGCTCAACAATATAGATTGGGGGTACTCGTTAGAACCACATTGTCGAGATTTTATCTGAAATGTTTCATTTTTGGTGGTAAAATTTTCAGTATATTTGACTAGGAATGTTTTCGTAATGTGACGTCAACTTTTCTAGCCCGGACCGGTTGATTTCGGACAATTTGGCCTCATCAAATTACCCACATATAAATTTGTAAACCGCCTGAAATGGCCTCAGTGATACATAACTCAAAACAAACAATCAACATTATACTGAAATATGGGCAGACGTTCGCTGCTGCCAAACGCACTTACACCGGCTATAGTGAGCATTACTAGAACACGCCAATTCAAATACATTGAAAGTTTTCAGATAAAAAAAAACTCATTGTCGAGATTTTATCTGAAATGTTTCATTTTTGGTGGTAAAATTTTCAGTATATTTGACTAGGAATGTTTTCGTAATGTGACGTCAACTTTTCTAGCCCTAGTTGATTTCGGACAATTTGGCCTCATCAAATTACCCACATATAAATTTGTAAACCGCCTGAAATGGCCTCAGTGATACATAACTCAAAACAAACAATCAACATTATACTGAAATATGGGCAGACGTTCGCTGCTGCCAAACGCACTTACACCGGCTATAGTGAGCATTACTAGAACACGCCAATTCAAATACATTGAAAGTTTTCAGATAAAAAAAACTCTGATATTTTTTCATATTCCTGCGCAAAACATAATTTGCGGATAGTCATTAGAACCGCCTCGGCGAGGCGGTTCTAACGAGTATCAACAGTTTGTGTATTTGAGCGAAGTTAAGAAACATTTGTATACCCCTGTAAACCTCTGTAAACCCCAGATTAACTATATAAAAGTGGGGTTTAAGGGGGTCTAAATAATATAGGCATGCTTTCGTGATGGGATAAAAATACCCTTTTTACGGCTGTCACACGACACTACGTAACACCAGCTGTAGTGAAGATATACTAAATACTGGTAATAAAAATGACGCATTTAATTTCAATTACGTACTGAATGAGTTAAAATTTTCGGACAAATATAAATTTAAAAATTTTTCTCCATTCAAATGATTTATAAAAAGTAATAATCTAATAACTTACTTTTTGGCCAATACTAGCTCTAGGCACAACAGACAAACAAATCCTAGTAACATTTTCATGCCGTTCCCAACTCTTGATCTGTTTAATATTCACTGTATTCTGAAGAAAAGAACATACAAAAAACGTATTCACCCTAAGTGTTCAGACACATAGCCCTGAGCAAACAGTGTGGACCGAGATCAGACGCCGCAGAATGCGGCGTCTGATCAGGGTCTACACAGTTTGCCATTCATCCAGCTAGTTTATAGACAGCAACATGCAATAAAATGGTGTTGTTAAAACTTTAGGACAAGTATGGTACGGTATTCAGGTGATCGAAGATTTAGGGTAAAAACTGTACAAGAGAACAGTACTACCATCAAATATCCCAAACTGTTATCAGATGAGCCGCAACGTCAGGAAACGTACCTCCGGAAATATGCACCTGGCGAATATTCAGATCAACCTACGTATTAGCGCGGTCTCATAAGAATCTTCACTGCACATGGTTTGGCAGGCAGGGGATGCAAAGTTTCTTCATGCGGACAATGAAGACTCTGATCAGACTGCGCGGATGCGCAGGCTGACTTGAGTCTTCATTGGGCGCACCTATCAGGAGGTACGTTTTCTCACGTTGCGACTCAAATGGAATTACGTCCTTTTGAACCTGAACAGGAGAAAATAGCCGTCATGCCATAATGCCAAATTTCCGAGCAACGAAGCCTTGGCCACATTACGATGATGTTTGAGCCGTTCGGAGGAATCCTCCGATCGGCTCAAACATCATCGTAATGTAGTCATCGTAATGTCATCGTAATCATCGTAGTCATCGTAATGTCATCGTAATGTAGTCAGGGCCTTCATTGACAGCCGTTACCATATTAACACTATATAGTCAAATACCTCAACTCCTTACCAGGCTTGTCCTAAAATTTGAACAAGCCAAATGACTACTTGTTGATTGAATAAATGAATAGCTGAATACTTGAATAAATGTATAAATTAGACGAATATTTACTGACCATGACGTAGCATGGAATTCACGTGTCTAATTGAAATTTCAGCGTTCGCCATACGACTAAATAGTCGGTAAAAACACAGATCTTACATGTATAAAAAAATGCTACCCTCAGGGTTGGTGCATCATGCATTTCAACTGGGTTGGAAATACATTTGCTCTTTACTAAAGACATACTGCTATTATAGGAATGGATTTATTTTTTATGGACTTTATCGCTGTGTAAACGCTGTCGAATCACTAATACAATATAAAGCTCGGGTCTGGCTTTTATATTGATGTGTTATCCCGGAGAATCGCCCCCCCAAAAAAATAAATAAAACTAAAATAAATAAATAAATAAATGAGTAAGTAAAATGAAATAAAGTCCTTCGCTTATGACATCACGAAACACTCCTGTATGATTTTGACCCACTTAAACCCCACTTTTATATAGTAAATCTGGTATTTACAGGGGTATACATTATTTTTTCTTATTTCTGCTCAAAACTTAGATTGTGGGTATTCGTTAGAACCGCCTCCTCGAGGCGGTTCTAACGAATACCACAATCTATATTTGAGCAGAAATATGAAAAATATCAGAGTTTTTAATCTGAAAATTTTCAGTTTTTTTTTTAAGTGGAATTTTCTGTATATTTGAATAGGCGTGTTTTCGTAATGTAAGATTTTAAGTTATTCGTCGGCGCTTACACATCGATAAAATTCGTTGTAATTCCTACAATGTCATATTTACGTCGTAAAAATGGGTAAAATAGCTCATTTTAGTAATTTGCGCGAAGCAAAAAGTTCTGGGATCTCTGCTCATGGGATTTATCGAAATATAAATCCGTTTTCGAATTACTTTTGGCCAATCCACTAATTGCGTTAAATAATTGTAAGCCTGTTAATTTGGAATTATATAAATTTAATTCTGAAAATTACAATTCGGTACATGTTCTTAGGCTCCCTGGTGTGTGTCATTTCTTTATGTTTACAGCATTTTGTTAAACTACGCATAGTTTTATTTTACAATCTAGTAAGACATAAATGCATCGATGAAATAACATAATACATCACGAAAACATGCCTATATAATTTTGACCCCCTTAAACCCCACAGTTATATAGTAAAATTGGGGTTTACAGGGGTATACATTATTTTTCTTATTTCTGCTAAAAACATAGATTGTGGGTACTCGTTAGAACCACCTCGGCGGGGCGGTTCTAACGAGTACCCACAATCTATGTTTTGAGCAGAAATATGAAAAAATATCAGAATTTTTATCTGAAAAATTTAAGCTTTTGATGGTGAAATTTTCTGTATATTAGAATAGGCATGTTTTCGTAATGACATAATATGTGAATAATGTCAAAATTATTCGTGGCATACATCTTATCTATCATCCTATCATCTATCCACAAAAGTCTATCGTCTATCCCTGATACAATGCTATAATGACAGGAGTGTATACAGGGATGTGTTCAGTTATGCCTGACATTTTCAAGTGTTTTCCACAAGCCATTAACGGTTATTGTACGAAACCCGTCTTAAGCTCAATTTAGACAGGAGGCGTTATTACTGAATACTATATTTAATCAAACAAATTATATCGATATGTTTTTTAGGAGATCGACTTTATTACATGTACACATAAAAGTTTGCACCAGTTCTCGAGTTTTCGCGAACGTTTTGCTTAACTGAAAGTAGCTGATAATCGCCTTTCTTGAAATTAAGTGGAATTGCTACACAGTAGAATTTTCGCCTTTTCCTATGAAGCCAGACAATAGTTGAGACTTTGTTTTGATGAATTGCAAGCTAGGCCCCTACAGAAAAGGTATCTACTCTATAATGAATGAATTTGCAAATCAATCTCTCTCTCTCTCTCTCTCTCTCTCTCTCTCTCTCTCTCTCTCTCTCTCTCTCTCTCTCTCTCTCTCTCTCTCTCTCTCTCTCTCTCTCTCTCTCTCTCTCTCTCTCTCTCTCTCTCTCTCTCTCTCTCTCTCTCTCTCTCTCTCTTGCTATCCTTGGTATTAGTTGACAAGTCAAAGAAAACTGCTAGGGTATGTTTTAAAACATGTTTTATACGTGTATGTATATTTAGCTACACTTTGTATTGTTTTATGCAAATGTCAATCTGTGACACCAGTTAACCCTTCTCCTGCTGAGCCCGGATATACCCTGCCTTTGCAAACAGTGTAGATCCAGATCAGTTGGCTTCTGAAGAAGCCAACTGATCTGGATCTGCACTGTTTGCCATCAAGTATGTGAATTTATAGCAACAATTCGGATCAAGCAATCTGACTGGCTGAAAATTAGAAGTAGGTGTGGCATCTTAATTTATTCAGCAGGACAAGGGTTAAAACCTATTAGGACCATTTTCTCAACCTACACTCAGAGGCAATCGACCCACCAGTGCTGTCAGTGTTTGATTAGCTATCTATGCAGAAAGTTCTATGGTTGCAATCTAGCAATACCGTTATATTATCCTGAATATCTGCCACCATAATTCCTTACCTTATTTATCCTAAAAGCAGAAAGAGTCGTTTGACTGCAGTAGAGGCTATGTTAACCATAGTCAACATAGTGCAGATTATCAGCACGAAAACATACCTATGTAATGTTGATCCCCTTAAACCCCACTTTTATATAGTAAAATTGGGGTTTAAAGGGGTATACATTATTTTTCTTATTTCTGCTCAAAAACATAGATTGTGGGTACTCGTTAGAACCGACTCAGCGAGGCGGTTCTAACGAGTACCCGCAATCTATGTTTTGAGCAGAAATACGAAAAATATCGGAATTTTTATCTGAAAATTTTCATTTTTTGGTGGTAAAATTTTCAGTGTATTGGGATAGGCTTGTTTTCGTAATGTATCATTTCCTTTGGGATCATTGAGCCCATACTTGTTACTTTAAAAATCAAATACCGGTCCTAGTGGGAGCGTATGCAGCAGCCTCGAAAACGACATTGCTCTATATGAAGAGACTTAATAAAACCGAGTCTCAGATTTTCGGTTTTTTCTTTTTTTGTGTGTGTGTATTCTTTGTTTCCAAAGGCGAACTTTTTAGACTTTTATTAAGTAAGTTGGAAGGACAAAAACGCATGCGCTTGCTTAATACAAACTGTTTTCCACATATTCGCCTTTCATGGAATATGAAAAACTGGTCTCTTTATCGAGAAAAAAAATCAGTACTTTTCTCCTGAAAAAGCGCCTTATCTTGAGTTGTGTATATGGAATGAAGTAAAATAAGTACCGCTATGAAAATAGTATATGTTATATGTGCATAAATATTATAAATATACACTTTCATTGATGCTTTCTGCATGTTAGGGAAATAATGCTAAGTACGTTATACATCATAATATTATTAAAACTTCCAACCTGAGTGTAATTAAAATAAGGTGTATAATACAGTTAGCTTTTAGGACAGGTTAACCTGTACCTGTTAATCAATGTGCCTAAATATGCCGAATGACTGGCAAACAGTGTAGGCCATGATCAAATTCCACTTGTGGCATATAATCTGGGTGTTCACTGTCTTCTCAGGGTAACTGTCCGAATACGTAAGGTGAATTAAAACACTCTCAAAATCTCAAGTATGCAGGTGGCTCACTTATCCTGACACTTATTAATAAAATCTGTCAAATCTAATAAACGTCGTCATAAAGTATGCGAACCGCAACGTTAGAAAACGTAATTTCTGACATCTGCGCCCTACGAAGACTCAAATCAGCCTGCGCGGTTCGCACAGTCTGATCTGACTCTTCGTTGTCCGCATGCAACAATTTGCATTCTTGAAAGCGCTTTTAAAATGCGCCCATAGAAGATTCTGATCAGACTGCGCGAATGCGTGGGCTGATCTGAATCTTCGTTAGACGCATATTTCCCGAGGTACGTTTTCGCCCGTTTCGGATCATATGGGGGATGTTCTACTCGTATTTGAAGTTAATTGATGTTATGTGGCCTTTTGACTAATGCATATGATCTATCTGTATAATTACGCTGATGGTGCAGAGGCGGATCCAGGGTTATTTAATGGGGGTTTGTGGCTTCGAAATTTCTGATGGGGTTCGATTTGATCAAATTAACGTATTTAGCCTAAGTATTCGGACAGACAGGCCTAGACAAACAGTGTAGATCCAGATCAGACGCCGCAGAATGCGGCGTCTGATCAGGCTCTACACTGTTTGCACTCTCACCCAGAAAGTTTAAACACATTCGCAGGTAGTAAAATGGACTTGTTAGAAGTTTAAGATAAAACGTAAAGTATATCAATATGTATGGTAAATATGGTATCAGATTTATCAGATTTATGCTTAATCGCCCTCAGAACCCCTCCGGATCGGCTACTTATGATACTTTTTGTTTTTCTTGTAATAACGTGTGGACTCTTTTCATAGAAGTTATTTTTTGCACTATTTTTGAAATTGTACGAAATTGATTTATTCTGAAATTGCCGACCAACAATTCTATGCACTCGGTTTTCTGCGTCTAGTTGACAGTGAGCCGGGCTCCATAGCACAGTCGGTAGCGCGTCTGACTGCAGATCAAGGGGTCACAACTTCGAACCCCAACTCGGCTACCATCATGAATTTTTTTCCCACTTCCACTGATTCAAGAAGGGTAGTTGTCAGTTACTGGCGAAAGAATGTGTACAAATACTGTTTAACCGCCTAGAGGACTACGCCTGCCCAAGAAAACTTATGAGTTGGTTAACTGACTGACACGACATGACCTTAAGAGTGTTGATTGGGTCGTAAAAATCTATCTATAAAATATGTATTTACATGATAGGCGACGGTCTTTAATATCTGTAATGCCCGATTAATGATTAGAAAATAAATATTTTGCAAATTGATTTATTTCGTCTATTATTTTAAGGTATGTAACGAACATTTAATTGGACATTGGTTATTAGAATACAAGTATTTTGATACTACGACACTAAGTCTATGTAAAGTCTATGTACAACTTCATAATAACTAGATTTCCCATAATATATACTGAACAGCACCCCTCCCCTCATCCTACATCTGCCCCTCGTCACCCTCGTCAATCATTTTATCTCACTATCTCGTTTTTTTTTCTCCACCACAACATTTTCGCTGAGTTAGCTCTTTCTTGTAATTGACATTCCGTGGTACATGTCGCAATTCGAGGGTTGAGCGCAAGACTATTGTAACTCAAACATATTTTTGAAGCCCTTGTTTAGGGGCAACTTGGACCCCTTTGTAAACAATGCAAATTTAGGTGCCATTGCTCATACGAGCAATGGCACCTAAATTTTCATTGTTTACAGAAAGAAATGTTGTAATCTTCATAATGCCTTCATGGTGAGGAGATTAGGTTTGGGGAAAAACAACCGTCTGACTTACACTAGTTTTGCGCTCAACCCTCGAATTGTGCTTTCATGACACACACGAAACGAACAGATCCCAGACTGGTGTGCGCATGTGCGCTGCCTGATTTGGTCCAATACTCTCTGTTCTATGGACCATTTGATAGTGTCGATTGTACGGATGAGCAGCAGGGACCTCTATCAGACGACTAAGAATACCTAGACTGAGTCTTGTGTACAAATAAAGTACAGTCGACTCTCGTTATCTCGACCTCGCTTATCTCGAATAACCGCTTATCTCGAAGTGAGAATCTGGTCCCTGCCTATACATGAAAACCTAACAACAGATGGAAAATATTGTAGAAAAGAGGAGAAATTGCTCCTAAGGAGCAATTTCTCCTCTTTTCCACAATATTTTCAATATATCTCTAACTTCAAAAGTCCAATTACCTATCAGTTTGTTAAATGTGGTTAATCAAAATATTTTTTCCTCAATTCTGCAAACCTGATATGTCGAACTACGGATATCTCGAAGTATTTCAGAGAGTCCCTTGGAATTCGAGATAACGAGAGTCGACTGTAATTCTAATGAGCACCCAAAGCCTATGACTTTATGTAGAAATAAGAATTATGGTTGAAAAGCGTATTATCTATCGCGATGGCATAGAAGCAGGCATTTTACATAGGTGTGCCAACGTAATAAAGAATCCAGAAATCAATATTTAACACAAAGTAATGCATGCAAGTTTTCAACATTAATGGCATGCTAAAATTTAAAAATATTAAAGGCTCCATATTCCTAAAAAATAGACATTTTTTTTTTATCCAAGAAAGGTTTGATAATTGATATATAGTATTAATACGATCATAAAATGTGGCATCTGACAGCCTGTAAAATTTCAGTTAGTCTCGTTTTTGAACTGGATCAAAAATGAATAATTTTATTTCGTATCTCTGACATTAATTAAGAGATATGATAAAACATCACATCATTTCAAGAACGAGAGACAATCTGAAATTTTACAGGCTGCCAGGTGCCACATTTTATGATTGTATTAATACCATATGTCAATTTATTCAATCTTTCTTGGATAATAAAATGCCTACTTTTTAATGAATATGAGAGCAAAAAAAAGTAGACTGAGAATATCTCATTGATATGTTGCATTTAACGACTTGAGAGAAATAATAAAATTTCCATGTTATGATTCTGTTCTATTCTAATTCGCTAGCCCTGAATGCTGAGTCCAACAGGTAATGTTAAATGTTATCCATGGTTAAATTGTATTTATATTATTTATATCCATTGTGTTTATATGAGGTTAATATGACATCTTTTTTTTTTTTTTTTTTTTTTTTTTTGCTTGAAAATTACTTTTTATTTTCTTCAAGAATATACCAGTTTAATAACTTCGAACTGTAAAGGCAATCACACCAAATAAACAAAAATGATCAGTAAAGCAGAAAACATTTGTGAGCGGTTACAAGAATTATAAAGCAAACAAAAAAGAAGGTATTTATTTGTTGTACATAGACAATTACTTAACCCTTGTCCTGCTGAACCCGGAAATGCCCTGTCATTACAAACAGCGCAGATCCAGATCATTTGGCTTCTATTCAATTCGCTAGCCCTGAATGCTGAGTCCAACGGGTAATGTTTAATGTTATCCATGGTTAAATTGTATTTATATTATCTATATACATTGTGTTTATATGAGGTTAATATGACATCTTTTTTTTTTTTTTTTTTTTGGCTTGAAAATTACTTTTGTTTTCTTCAAGAATATACCAGTTTGATAATTTCGAACTGCAAAAGCAATCCACATCAAATAAACAAAAATGATCAGTAAAACAGAAAACATTTGGGAGCGGTTACAAGAATTTTAAAGCAAACAAAAATGGAGGTATTTATTTGTTGTACATAGACAATTACTTAACCCTTGTCCTGCTGAACCCGGATATGCCCTGTCATTACAAACACTGCAGATCCAGAAAGAAGCCAACTAATCTGGATCTACACTGTTTGTCATTAAGTATGTGAATTTGTATCAACAACCTAGATCAAGTAATATGATTGGTTGAAAATTAGAAGTGGGTGTGGCATCTTAATTTATTCAGCAGGACAAGGGTTAAGTACTTATTAAAGCACATCCTTTTAAATGCCAGTAAACTTATAAAATGATCAAAGCACTGAGAGTGCTGATGTGGGCGGTTGCCTGAAATTCTATATGCCTCTAGAACGAATTGGATTTACGCTGAAATTTAAAACGAAACGCACTCACACATAAACAGTTACAAACTCATTTGTAAAAGTGTAATCTGAGAGCAAAAAGCCAGACATGTATCACTGACAATTCTTGAAAAAAAAAGCATTTTCGGCGTCCAGTGTCAGACGTCATGTAGATTATAATATCGTATTTATAAAGTCCTTTTCGAACCCGATAGCCATTTTCGGTGTTTAGTAGAACCGCGGTTCGAGTTTTTACCCAACGCTGTAGATTTGGCGCGTTTCACTGTGTTCATATTCGTCCACATATATTGTACTCAATGTGATTAAAATCTTATTTCTTCAAAAGCAGCTGAGTCTTTCGAAGCGAAAAGGGGCCCATAAGGCGGATGCTGGCAGCGAAGATCCAGATCTGCTGGCGCGTCAGCGCAGTCTGATCAGGACTTTCGATAGCGTTTGTAAAATCATTGGATACTGGAAAATGCATCAACGGAATTAATAGCCACATGAGTTAGCACGGCGGATACAAAGAATGATTTTAGTCAGTGCTTAAAAGCGCATTTGGACTTGACCCAAGCCTACTGCGTCATTAATGAGACGAAACTGTGCGTTTATAAATATCCAGATAAAAGTTGATACAAAAATGCTAATATAGAAAAATATGCTAAAAATATCCGAATTTTGCGGAAGGATTAGCCTGATCCGGAACATTCTCCGATATTCTTTCATTTTTGTTTACTTGTATTTCTAACTGTTCATTATAATTTTTAATCTTACGATGCCGTTGGCTGCTGCCCTTTGCAGTTTTATCTTATATTTGTATATCTTTGGGCTGCTCCATGCGAAAACGTCTTCGGCATATGCGGACAATGAAGACCCAGATCATCCGCGCAGTCCGATCAGGGTATTCGCTGTCCGCTAACCGAATCATTGGACACTATAGCATGCATCGATGAATAGCAAAGGCCCGGATGAGGCTTTACGTATGAGTGGGATGAATCTGAATATGTGCATTAGGAAATGCCCGGATAAGACTGGCGCATGCGTAGAGTGAATTTGAATGTGTGCATTTTGTGCATTTTTGATGACACTTTTCACTTAACGCGGTCCGTATGTATCTTGATGACATCGACGGACCATAAATGCTTTCATTATTAATTATGAAGGTTTCCTCGGTTGCTTTCTGTCTCGAAATGATTCAACCCTTTTACCCCCGAGTTTCTGTAATGGACTCTTCCATCTTAGAATTTGGATATATTCAATGTTGCATATAGGGATGTTAGCCATAAATGAAAACAAGAATGACAAACAGTGTGGATCGATCATTCAGATGAGACAGCTCATTATGAGCCGTCTCATCTGGATCTACACTGTTTGCAAAAGAATATGTCACCATCTGAGGGATCGAATGGGTTAAAATAAATATGCAAACACACATTTATAAATAAATACCTGCATTTATCAATTTAAGCAGGGTCTATTCATCATGGTAATGGATAGAGTCTATCTTAAATACTAATTTTAAGTAATTAACGTTTATTTTACCTTTCTTCCTTCTATTCCAAACTGTATCTCTTAAATGCCAGTTGCGCTTAATGTTAAAAAAAAAAAGTCACTTTGTTGGAATATCCAACTTCGAATATATTGTTTTACAACGACTTCAGTTTATAACATTCTGGAGCCACCGCAAAAATATTGCGGTATTTATAATTAACGTTTAATGGTGAGACAACGTCGTGTTTAGGTATGACATCAGTACGTTACGCGTCAGTGGTGCGACCGACGTGAATGATGAATAGATCACCACGAGCAAAATAACTTGTAGTAGTTTTACAACTATTTACCGGTATTTGGGAACGTACGGTGTCCCAACGTGGCCAAACCAGGATCAACGTACATTTATGATGCTGAATTTAAATAACAGAAGACACCTCAAAAATATCATTTTTACCATAATATAAGATTTGATATCTCATTCAAATTGTTTTTACGAAGACAATTTGAATGAAATGTCAAATCTTATCTTGAGACACACGGGGTCTTATTTTCTGACACCAATCAGAACATAAATTTATTTATTTATTTATTTTATTTTATCTATTTAATCATTTAAATAGTTTTTAGTGATTTGGGCCTAAATCGTGTGAACGGTTAATGTGTTCATCGATCTTAATGCTTGATCTTCTCCAAAAAGAAAATAACTTTATAGCATAAGCGACCAGCATGGACACAGATCAGCCTGCTCACTCCTGCAATCTGATCAGACTTTCTGCAATTCGCTAAAAGACTTTCGAAAAACATATCTGTCAGATACCTGCGTAGACCCTGATCAGATTGCGCAGATAGGACGAGCGACCTGAGTCTACATTAGTCATATACATTTATGTCATGAAGTCGATTTCTTTTTTTTTTTTTTTTTTCATGTGGAGCTTTCCACAAAATGTTTGGACAAACCAGTATCATCGGGCAACCGTTTTACTGAAACAAATTAACCCTTTCATCCCTGAGTTTCTAAAATGTACTCTTCCATCCTTGAATATGAAAACGTTTACTGATGCAGTTATGGGTCTCAGTCTAAAATCAAAAATAAAATGGCAAAACAAGAAAAAATCCTGACGAGACGCCTCGTTACGAACTGTCTGATCTGGATCTACAGTGTTTCACAGTATCTGTTTGGCCTGCTGGGCTGAAATGGTTAAGCAGTTAATGCACATTACGAAAACACGCCTATTCTAATATACTGAAAATTTCACCACCAAAAACTGAAAGTTTTCGGACAAAAATTCTAATATTTTTCATATTTCTGCTCAAAACATAGATTGTGGGTACTCGTTAGAACCGCCTCGCCGAGGCGGTTCTAACGAGTACCCACAATCTATGTTTTTGAGCAGAAATAAGAAAAATAATGTATACCCCTCTAAACCCCAATTTTACTACATAAAAGAGGGTTTAAGGGGGTCAAAATTATATAGGCGTGTTTTCGTGATGTTATAGCTCCCAAAATAAACGGTGTTGACACATCCAAATCGCCGCAGAACCCAACGTTTACTAGCAATATTTTACAGTAAAATATGCAGTTAAAGCATTTGATTCCGCCTTTACATTACGAAAACATGCCTATTCAAATATACTGAAAACTTTACCACCAAAAACTGAAAATTTTCAGATAAAAAATTCTGATATTCTTTATATTTCTGCTCAAAACATAGATTGTGGGTACTCGTTAGAACCGCCTCGCCGAGGCGGTTCTAACGAGTACCCACAATCTATGTTTTTGAGCAGAAATAAGAAAAATAATGTATACCCCTCAAAACCTCAGTTTTACTATATAAAAGAGGGGTTTAAGGGGGTCAAAATTATATAGGCATGTTTTCGTGATGTTATAGCTCCCAAAATAAACGGTGTTGACACATCCAAATCGCCGCAGAACCCAACGTTTACTAGCAATATTATACAGTAAAATATGCAGTTAAAGCATTTGATTCAGCCTTTAGGTATTTAGATGATTTGCATTATATCATTACGAAAACACGCCTATACAAATACATTGTAAATTTTACTGCCGAAAATACGCTAATATTAAGATGAAAAAAGTGTGATATTTTTCTTATTTTTGCTCAAAATATAGATTGTGGGTACTCGTTAGAACCGCCTCGGCGAGGCGGTTCTAACGCGTACTCAAATCTATGTTTTCAACCAAAAATAAGAAAAATAATGTATACTCCTGTAAACCCTAGTTTTACTATATAAAAGTGGGGTTCAAGAGCGTCAGAATTATATAGGCGTGTTTTCGTGATGTTGATAATATAAACACGGATTCCCAGCTAATAGATACAACCTAAAATTTCTTGAATTCTCCATATTCCTCTAAAACAGACTTTTTTTTTTTTATAAATTGATATATAGTATTAATACGATCATAAAATGTGGCATCTGACAGCCTGTAAAATTTCATTTAGTCTCCCGTTTTTAAACTGAATCAAAAATGAAATGATTTTTTTTATTGTATCTCTGAATTAATAATGGCAACATTAATTCAGAGATACAATAAAAAGTCATTTCATTTCAAGAACGAGAGACTAACTGATTTTTTATAGGTTGTCAGGTGCCACATTTTATGATTGTTTTAATACCAAATATCAATTTATTAAACCATTCTTGGATAATAAAATGTCTATTTTTGAGGAATATGGAGTCTTTAACCCGGTAGATAAAAACTTATGCAAACAGTGTAGATCCAGATGAGACGGCTTGTAACAAGCCGTCTCATCAGGATCTACACTGTTTGCTACTCGGTATTAGATTTTTGGCTGATGTTCCTAGTTACAATAATGGGCGTGGCCATTTTTAATAATGGAAGAGTCAAGTGCAGAAACTCAGGGATGAAATGGTTAATATATCACATGTACAATCACCTTCTTTGTATTTCGATATGTGTCGAGTATAAGATTTTGATTTTGATTTAGAGGATTTATGTATGCCAAATATCGGACAATAATACCAATGGTTTGACTGAGGAATGGATTTCCAATTCCACTATTAAGTGGGCTTTGTTGCTAACGAGGACTATCTACTAAAGAAGAGGAAGTTTCAGTAAAATGAATAGATTCGTTTATGGTCTGGAATAATGCGAAATGAGTGTATAAAATGTTTATCTTCTATGTTGTGTTATGTTA
The DNA here is from genome assembly GCA_964016985.1 of Anodontia alba. Taxonomy (NCBI): domain Eukaryota; kingdom Metazoa; phylum Mollusca; class Bivalvia; order Lucinida; family Lucinidae; genus Anodontia; species Anodontia alba. The sequence goes on along the minus strand of OZ024826.1, from coordinate 31,724,746 downwards.
TGTATGACTGAGTCAGTCGCTAGGTTTAAAGAATCTTTAATCAGGGAGAACTAAGCAAGGTCAGAATTGATGGTCTGAAAAATATTCTAAAAGTGGGCTTTTAATGGTTGTTAGAAAGCTCAGTCTATACACATTCGATACCTCTCTGTTCAAACTCTTGTCTGCGTCTATAATGTATACCATCCTTGACGTATATAATGACACGACCATGGCTGTCTCCAACTCGACCCTTGCGTTCTGGGCTGTAAAATGAATCAAGACACATCACAAAACATGCCTATATAATTTTGACCCCCTTAAATTCCACTTTTATATAGTAAAACTGGGGTTTACAGGGGTATTCATTATTTTTCTTACTTCTGTTCAAAAACATACATTGTGGGTATTCGTTAGAACCGCCTCGTCGAGGCGGTTCAGACGAGTACTCACAATCTATGTTTTGAGTAGAAATATGAAAAAATATTAGATTTTTTTTACCTGAAAATTTTCATTTTTTGGTGGTAAAATTTTCAGTATATTTGAATAGGCATGTTTTCGTAATGAAATATTATTTGTAGAAATGGACGAGTTTAACAAAGTCTTAGTAAAAGTTAAAATCTCAAAAGAGATTTACTCAGCGTGCAAAACATCTAATTTGGAAACTAGACTTTGAACATCGTAACGAACAAAAGATGGATGTGATTTATGTTCAAATAATCTATAATTGTTGAAGAGATGTTTGAAAAAGAACCAGAAGAGACGGATGTTGTTGTCAAAGATGGACCTGGGTTTGGGTGACCAACGCCGGCAAATTATATTAAATTATGGAAAACTATGCTGCCAGCATTACAGTAAAGAAACATAAATACAGTTGACTCTCACTATCTCGACCTCGCTTATCTCGAATAACCGCTTATCTCGAAGTGAATATCTGGTCCCAGCCTAAATATGAAAATCTAACAACAGGCAAAATATATCGTGGAAAAGAGGAGAAATTGCTCCTAAGGAGCAATTTCTCCTCTTTTCCACAATATTTTCAATATATCTCAAACTTCAAGAGTCCAATTACATATATATTTGTTAAATGTGATTAATCGAATTATTTTTTCCTCAATTCTTCAAATCTGATATGTCGAGGTACGGATATCTCGAAGTATTTCAGAGAATCATTTGGAATTCGAGATAACGAGAGTCGACTGTATACACACGACATAAGTTTTATATTTGCCTCGTGATTCTTTCCCGTCCGTTATTTCCCTTTTATAACAGTTTTGACTGAAAATTTTATTTGCTTTCGTAAGAAGGATGAATGATAAAGGCGAAATATATTTTCAGTAGCATTGGTTCTGTTTGCAGGTATCAAAGGGTCTGGCCAGACTACGCGAATGCGCAGACAGGTTTGGTCTTTCGTTGACTACATCAGACATAAGCACCCTTTCCTTGCGTTGCGTGTTACCTGGGATACAGAGTTACGCATCATGACAGACCAGTATTCTCGTGGTTTGAATAAGCCGCATGGTTCTTGCGTAACGTTTCGGAGTAATCATAGCACATCACGTAAATATGCCTATATAATTTTGACCCCCTTAAACCCCACTTTTATATAGTAAAACTGGGGTTTACAAGGGTATACATTATTTTTCTTATTTCTGCTCAAAAACATAGACTGTTGGTACTCGTTAGAACCACCTCGTCGAGGCGGTTCTAACGAGTACCCACAACCTATGTTTTGAGCAGAAATGTGAAAAATATCAGAGTTTTTTATCTGAAAATTTCAATTTTTTGGTGGTGAAATTTTCAATACATTTGAATAGGCGTGTTTTCGTAATGACCACGACACACAAAAGCCTTCATACTAAAGATACAAAATAAAAAAAATGTAGGCGCGCATATATAATCTCGCCTACGGAGGCTTGAGCTGAACACGATTTGGTATGTTTCGTTCCGTTCACTACACAGGGTGTCACGAAAACAAGACATTGCTCAATGTTTTTTGTTTATACCTCCCATCCGACTAATACTGAAAAAAATATGTACTAAATACACAACCAATCAGTATATTTTAACTTTATTTCCTTGTTATTTCCTCTTCCGTTTTATATTTGTACACACATCCCAGCTAGCACTCTTTATAAATCTACAGCGGGCCGTTATCGGCCCGTCAGCTACCCTGACGGGCCGATAACGGCCCGCTGTAGATTTCTAAAGAATGCATACTGGGATATACCTTCAGTTCAGTTCAGATCAGATTTTTAACGCTGCATGTACCAGGCAACTGAGTCACATAGGGGCAGTGCCGGATATACCTGTCCTTGAACAAAGTTTATGTATAAAGTACTCGGACACATGGCGCCATCTTCAGACATATGTGCAACAAAGGTTCTGACAAGGACGAACGAATTTGCTTTCTGCTCTCGGTTTTCTGTTCGGCATATACCCAGCTAGCATTCTTTATAAATCTACAGCGAGCCGTTATCGGCTCGTCAGCTACGCTGACGGGCCGATAACGGCCCGCTGTAGATTTATAAAGAATGCTTACTGGGATAGCCTCGCCTACAAATTCTACATTATGTTAGCCTCAACGTCAGAAATAGCACCGTTCAACATGTGCGACCAGCAAAGATTCAGATCAGCCTGCGCGTTCGCGCAGTCTGATCAGAACCTTCGCTGTTCGCATTTTTGACAGCCAAGGATGCAAATTTTCTTCAAGAAGACGACGAAGACTCTAATTAGACTGCGCGGATACCCAGGCTGGTTCGAGTCTTCCTTTGGTGCACATGTCAGAAGGTATGTTTTCTAACGTTGCGGCTCGTGATATGAACGCACCTTACGAAGGGTGTCTCCTGGGTTATATATGGATAGTGGACACAAAGACCAGGCTGCGAATCCGCACATTTTGATCAAGACATTCGCTATCCGCATACAGAAATATTTGATTAATTGTTTAAAATGTAAGTTATCCGTCTGATCCGGAAAGTTAATACCATTTCCATATTCACATATTCCACATAGATCTTTATTCGTTTGAGATACTGCTTGTGCACAGTCCCTGAGCAAACAGTCTAGATCCAAGTTCGCCCCCTTACAGACGACATAAAGAAACCAATTAAAGATGCTCAAGATTTCACATCATCATCTCTTTACAGTCAATGCCGTCGCTATAAACATTCTCATTGTTTTGGTTACAAACAAGCATACATAAACTTTATTCGCATAGGCCGCCATTTTGTTGTGCCAAAAGACAGCTTGAGAATAGCCCCTTCTCTGCCCTTTTTCTGTTAAGTAGAACTTAAGTAGAACCGTGGTTAGGGTACTTTGTCTTACAGAGACTACTACAGAGCGCGCGATTTGCACCGATGTCTGGTGGCCTCTCATTTTTTTCGGACCTAAAAGTATTTAAGAAGTTGTTTTTCCTTAGTTTTTCTCTGACATGAAAGCAGGGTATCAAATATTGCTAAAATCAATGATATCACTCATCTTATCAGTGGACGTTACACGTTACAAATCAATCAATTCAGATTTTTAAGTTAGCCGGGCAACAGAGTCACATAGGGGCTACGCCCTTACACGCTACAAAGGGAAACAACTTAGCTTATATGTTACCGAGGCTATACAAGGGAAACAACTCAGTCACCATGTGTCTCATTTGCAAATTCTAAAAAAAAAAAAATCACCTCTGCTTGTTGGACAGCGCTGTAGATTTGGTTTGCTTTACTGGAATACTGGAGTATTTATATTCGTCTGCTGATATTGAACATAATATGATCAAAATCATAGTATGATCAAAATCATATTTCTTCAAAACTTTGACGTTTCCTTTGCTTTTGTTGATTTGTTCGCTCTTTACAAGCATCTGAGTGTATAAAGCTAATATATTCAAATGCAGAATTTAGCGTTATCAGAGTTAGCAGGGAACTATTTAGGGGGCAATTTCAGGTAGTTATTATCATTTTTCAGCTTAACGTATAGATGAAATGCGATATAGTAAATCTGGTGGCGGTAAAGCGCCCCCAAAAATACAATACAATACAACACATCACAATACAATCCAGCAAAAAATACAATACAATACAATTCAATACAAAACAATACAATGCAATATAACAGTAGAATACAACAATAAAATACAACTGTTACAATATAATAAAATACAATAGTTGCATTGTTTCACGTATTACATGAGACATTAACAATTGCGTGAACCTCATAGTCAGAACTAAAGGATAAATGGAGCAACAAGTATTGGTCGAGTACGGGTCGAGTAAATAAATTCGGTAAATTGAGGTGAATGGAAATAGTCTTCAAGGTGAGCATTTTTTGGCTTTGAGGATAGGCACTTTTTCAGTAGGGAGACTTAACAATTTTGAGAGTTACTTCCTTTGAAAATGTATCAGTTTCCCATAAGCTATCGGTTTGAATGTGTAGCATCAGGCTGGATAATAATTATGATAACATCATTTAATATCAAGTTTAACACTTAAAGCGCCAAGTAAAATTTGTACCAGACGACATTCTATTTATTTTTCAGAGAAAATAAGACTTGCTTGGCAGACGATTCACGTGATAGATATATATATATATATATATATATATATCGAATATTCAATGGCGGCGGGAGATTTGCTTCCGTTGTATTTATCCAAAAAACTCTGAATTCCGTGTTGTGTAATAAGCATATTTATTCCCCATTGTTTTAAAATATTCAAGGTGTCGAGAAAGTGTGTCCTTTACATTCATATAACTGTTAAATGTCCTGAGGTAAAATTTCAAACTTCATTTCATTTTATTCATGAACCCCTTCAATAAAATAGACTCATTTGAATAGATAATAGTATTACATAATATTTTGTACATTGTAAGGGTCCTTTCGAAAACATTTAATTTCTGACTGCTTATAAAATTCAACTTAAAGGTCTGTCCCTAGATGTGATATCCATACAGTTACAACTTCATCTAGATAATGTCATGAAGCCCCTGCATTTGCATTGAACATGCATTACGAAAACATGCCTATTCAAATATACTGAAAATTTTACCACCAAAAAATGAAAATTTTCAGATAAAAAATCCTGAAATTTTTCATATTTTTGCTCAAAACATAGATTGTGGGTACTCGTTAGAACCGCCTCGATGAGGCGGTTCTAACGAGTACCCACAATCTATGTTTTTGAGCAGAAATAAGAAAAATAATGTATACCCCTTTAAACCCCAGTTTTACTATATAAAAGTGGGGTTTAAGGGGGTTAAAATTACATAGGCATGTTTTCGAGATGGTTGATCCTCACAACACTTCTATTACTGCATTATTCAGTTTACAGGTAGAAACCCAACCGAAAACATAACAATATCAGGAAAAATGACAATGGAATGAAAACATTTGCATGTTACGTTTATTATGCGTCCACACCGTTCATTTTATTTTTCTTGTGAACGTAAATCTTTTTCATTTGAAACCATTTTGACATAAATTGGCATGATATAAACAGAATTTTTCTTATGTGGACACCACTCTGTCTGTTGGGACATAGGTGTAATTTTCATAATGAATACTGAAATGTCCATACCGTTACTGTCTATACCGTTACTGTTTACGTTTATACCGTTACTCTAGTGTGTAATGGTGCAGACAATTTTCATGTTTCATCACGAAAACATGCCTATATAATTTTTACCCCCTTAAACCCCATTTTTATATAGTAAAACTGGGGTTTACAGGGGTATACATTAGTTTTCTTATTTCTGCAAGGCGGTACCCACAATCTATGTTTTGAGCAGATATATGAAAAATATCGGAGTTTTTTTATCTGAAAATTTTCAGTTTTTTGGAGGTGAAATTTTCTATATATTTGAATAGGCGTGTTTTCGTAATGATTTTCTTGAATATGCATTGTGTTGTGAATCCTTGTTGAAGTTACCGTTTCCATATTCACATAGTCCACGTAGATCCCTAGTCGTTTGAGACTCAGCTTGTGTACAAGCCTAAGCAAACATCCCAGTAAGCATTCTTTATAAATCTACAGCGGGCCGTTATCGGCCCGTCAGGGTAGCTGACGGGCCGATAACGGCCCGCTGTAGATTTATAAAGAATGCTAGCTGGGATGTCGAACGCCGCGGAATGACGCGACAGATCAGTGTCTGTACCGTTTTCCACTCATTAAACAAATTTTAGACAACTTAACAGATAGTAAAACGAACTTATTCAAATTGTAGGACATATACGGTAGACATTACTTATGCTTAGGGTCATATGAGCCCTGTCGTGAGAAAATGGGTACTTGGAGCAATGTGGGCAACGGCAGCCCATGTCAGCTTGGGCATCCACGCAGTCTGATACGGTTCTTTGGTTTTGGTTTAAGAAGGGCACTGGGTAATGGCTTAGAGGACTAATCCTGTCCAGGAAAAAGTGTGAAAAGATTAACTGACCGGCCTGTTGTTTGGACAGTAAAACTTCACTGCTGCTTCAAATGCGTACTACCGTATCTAACTCTTTCGGCGCCAAATTTCAGACGATATTTGTCGTCTGCTTTTTTATTCTAACAATCTATCGTTTGGAAAGACGTTTATACGTAAAGTTGAAAGACTGAATGTCAAACAGCATAGATCCAGATGTGACGGCTCATTGAGCCGTCTCATCTGGATCTATGCTGTTTGCAAAAGCCTATTATTATCGCCTGTGGCAGTGAAAGAGTTAACCTAAATATTGGAACACTATAACTCCTTACCATACGTTGCTTAAAATTAAAAACAAGTGCATTTCACTATCTTTTATTATCCGCAGAAGGCGAAGGTGGGCATGGTAATGGTCTCCGTCCCGTCCGTCCGTCTGTCCGTCTCCGTACATCCGTCCGCACACACGAATGAGTATATATGTGGCTGCTAATTATGGACAGTTTCAATGTATTTGAATAGGTTTATTCCGTTAGCCAAATAACATTTGATCATAAGTGGCTGAAGGGTGATCTTATGTGGCTATTTTTTAACCACAGTTTCTAAAAATACTGATGGTAGCTACGTACGTGTACATTCGTTAGAATGTCCGTTCGTGTGTCCGTCCGTCCGTTATACTTTTGTCCGGAACATAACTGCAGAACAATTTAAGGGATTTGATTGAAACTCTGTAAAATGAGAAAGGACATTGAGAGGAAGCGCAGTATACAAGAAACATAACTCTACCTTGCTTATCTTGCTTACTTTTTGAATCATTTCCCTTTTGAATCATTTCCCTTAAATTTTCTTGTCGGCATCAGGGGACAGTTGCGGATCTATCAGTGGAGAAAGTAAGTATATGATACAAAAATGCCACAAATGAGCTCATAAATTAGAATTGATTATTAAATTAAAGAATAATTAATGCTTTTATGATGAAAATCTGTCAAGTGGAGTGAAATTCGAGAAAAAAGCCCAAGCTTTAGAGGTCATTTCTCAAGGGAGATAATCACTGACGCACATGTTTGGCCAGAGTTTTTTGGTGTTAAAAATCAGTTTTTCAAATTGGATTAGCGAAAAAATTACCTGATTGTGGGTATGTTTGCTATGATTTTTCCACGACCTGATTTAGTGCCAAACACAGTGAGGCATATGGGATTAGCCGGTGTCGCGCAGGGAAAGTTTGAGAAATTTGCAAACAGGTGGTGTGAAGCCTTCTTTAGTGCTAAAATACAGTGGGTGGGTCAAAGTTGACAGTCTATCTGAGAGTCCTAGGCAGACTGCAGATTTTTTTTGTCTATCTGAAACAGTTTCTACTTTTTCAAGGCTCATATGTATATGGCCACAATAATCATGGTCTGTTGCAGTTGCATGTTATAATGTTTCAAAACAAGTAGGTGTCTTCATGACCAGGGACCCTAAAAATGCAAAATTTTACTGTCCCCTGATGCCAAAGGCTATAGACTATTTAAAAAAAAAGTGCAGTATACAAGAACCATTACTCTGCCTTACTTACGTTTTGAATTGCTACCTTTATTAAATTTTCTTGTCCGGGGCATAACTCCAAACTATTTAAGGGATTTTGTTGAAGATGTTAGGCAGATCAACAAGTGCTAAAATAACCCGAGTAATGGACAAGTATGGTGAGACATTAATGTGTCCCAATATTACGGGCAAATACCAACAGAAGATCATGACTGGGAAGGATAAAATGTACTAGCTCTTGTTTTTCAGGTTTGCTGTGCCAAGACGAAACTCTGCAAATCCCCAGTTACAATCAGAGATAGAATGCGATCCCAACTTTTGCCTGGTACTCAACTGAAGCTTCTGCGGACAGTGCCTCAAGAAGTTTCACTCACATGTGCACATAGGTACCGTAATTGAGCCAGCGCATGACAAATGTACCATAAGACCTGTATGACCAGTAAAGACTCAGACCAGCCTGCGCATCCACCTAGTATGGCAAGGGTTCTCGTTTATCCCTCTCTGAATAGCCTGAATGCTGTAGAAGGCACATGCGATCAGCAAAGACTCTGATCAAACTGCGCGGATGCGTAGGCTGATCTGAGTCTTCGCTGGTCGCACGTCTTATTGTTGGTTTTGTCGTGCGCTGGCTCAATAATTCTAAGTACTGGGACAGACTGGCCTGAGCAAACAGTGAAGGCCAAGATAAGACGCCACAGAACGCGGCGTCTGTTCAGTGTCTACACTGTTTGCCACTTAATACAGCAGTTTGTAGAAAAATCAGCAGGCAGTCAAAAAGACTTGCAAAATTTAGAGCAAAAACGGCAAGGAGTTAAGGTGTCCCAATATTTAGGATAAATACGGCATGCTTAGACCCCGCCCATTCATCAAGCTGGAGGCTAGAGATAAAAGTTTCAGGGTCACTTGGTTTAAAATAAATAGGGTACAAATTATGTGGTGGGTGGTTGGGTATGGCGAAGGTGTCGGGTATCTTACGTCAACGGGGCGTCCAACTGATATTGGCTTCCAGTTGGGCAAGGCCTGCTATCCTTTTAGCTGGTACGAGTAGAGGGGGACTGTTTTTATTTCTTCTGTTTCTTCACTTTCATTCCTGTTCCTCTTTGTTCTCTTTCCCTTTCTTTAATCTCCTCTTCTATCTCTTCTATCTCTTTTCTCCCTTTCTCTGGGAGACGACACAACATGACCCTCATAGGTTGATGTGTCATTAAACACAAACAAATTATATGGTAAGGAACGGGACCAGAAAAACAAACTGCACCCGGAGGAACAGCTTGATCAAAGTCGACGTCTTTAGACACAGTACCATGTTTTGAGCTTTTGCAATTGGAGCATGGGTACGGTCATCGGCTCAAGCATACAGGTACTTAGGAGAAATACGGTTGCCCAGTTACATGTCCCTTCCTTTACTGCAAGAGACAGCTAGGACCCAGGGTGAGGTTAATTTAAATGGGCTAAATGTTCTGATTTATTCTCATAGAGTGCATGCATAATATATCTTATCATATTGTTAAACCATAATATAATTTTATGTTTTTTCAAGGATAGTAGGTTTATTGTTGTTTCAAGTGATGACTAAATTACCGTATCTATTTTAAATATTTGGACACCTTCAACCCATTTAAGCCTAGCATCATATAAATCGGACATTGTCAAACAGTGTAGACCCAAATCAGACGCCGCAGAACGCGGCGTCTGATCAGGATCTACACTGTTTGCATTTTATGCAGGAATTCCTATACACATGGTAATAAATAAAATTAACCAGACATCCCTTATATTGGAAATGGACCTGTCCAAAGAGCTGAGGTAGAAGAGTCCACTCGGCATATGTGGGTTAAGGGAAACTGACAAACTTTAAGGGGAAGCAATTTTATTGAAATTCTTTTGCATCCCTTCTGAAAAAGTCTAGTCTAAAAGGAAAAAAATTGTTCTCTTAACCCATTGTAGTCTTGAGACCCCTAAAAGGGCAGGACGCGGCGTCTGATCAGGGCTTCCACTGTTTGCAAAAAGTTCAGCCATTTTTTCTCTAGGAATATCTATATCTCATAGCCGGACGTACCTTAAATTGAAACTGGACTCTTCCACTATATAGTGTAGGGGCGTCTATTCAGTCTACAATGGGTTAAGAGATTGGTGTTAGAAGTCACTCAAGTTATCACCCATATAAAATGACAGGATATAAACCACTTACCATATTTCTTGACATTTGAACAGATTTCACTACCTGACCATGACGGTGTATCTTAAAGTGCTATCGAAATTGCAAACAGTGTAGATCCTGCTCAGACTGGACCGGGATCAATAATACTGTTTTCTTTATGTGATTTAGAGTAAGTATTTAAAAGAAGTATTTGGACTGACAGTCCTGCGCAATCTGCGTGGATCAACAACAACCGTGATCTGTCAAAACATTTTAGACAATTCATCAGGCAGAGATATGGACCTACTCAAAATTTTAATATAGTGAGGCGCGTTAAGCTGTCCGAATAGTTAGGGTAACAAATGTATATACAGTCGCACCTCAATGGCTCGAACATCTTTGGGACCATGGAAATTCGTTCGAGACATGGGTAGTTCGAGCCACTGAGGGTTAATCATGGCACCAGTATAGAAAGCAAATAGCGGACGGCGAATGTAACCAGATTGCGCGATGTACAGGGTGATATGGGCCTTCGCTGTCCGGATTATGCCCCAATGACACAGTTTTCAGTGGGGTGTCCCGTATAATAAAGCTTGCCTGGCTACAATCAGCCGGAAAATTAGCTATTCTTTTCTTATGATTGAGGGCTGTTCACTTGTTGCTTAACTTTGTCATGCTATCACCTTTTCATTGTCAGGAAAGGCTAACCACCTGTTGACAGGACATTGAAACACCAACATTCCAAAAACAGGTACGGAATGATTAAGGTCCATTTGAGTCTTTTGTTAATGCTGGTACGTTTCCTGAGCATACAGCAGTGAGATATTTTCTAAATTTAGAAAAGTCATGGATTGCGCATGCTTACAAAGGGGATAATCCCAAAGGGACACAATAGAATAGATTGGAATTCCCTGTCAAATGCAACTTCAGTTTTCATGCCTCAAATACTAGGGTACAACCCAGCTAGCATTCTACGTAAATCTACATCGGGCCGTCGTCGGCCCGTCAGCTACCCTGACGGGCCGATAACGGCCCGATATAGATTTACGTAGAATGCTGACTGGGAAATGAGCAGCGGGAGCTGGATTTCAGGTTTTTATTTAACCTCTAGAGCGCTAGCCACAACAGCAGCAGGCAAAATTCTAAAATATACTCGGTCAAAAAAGTAATGGATAAGGAACCGTGTAGGGTCAAAACTTTACCATTTCTCAACCGACCCAGTAAGCATTCTTTATAAATCTATAGCGGGCCGTTATCGGCCCGTCAGGGTAGCTGACGGGCCGATAACCGCCCGTTATAGATTTATAAAGAATGCTAGCTGGGGAATTTCCTAAACCATGTATCAAATGATTCATGAATTAAAGCCTGAAATGAATTCGTCCCATCCATTTTCCAGATTCAGATGAAGCTGGATTCAGAGGCTGCAGATTCACAAAGGGGTCACTAAACCAAATATGCAAACTCCTGGCTTTTGTTTCGTTTTTGTGACTATATCTTTGCTTTCCTGAAGAACAACCGCCTTCTAAAAAGGATTTTCTCTGAGAGGAAAGAGTTTGCTCTCATGGGGAGAAAGGGCTTTTCTTTTAAAATAATCCTTTTTCAGTAAGGAGGTAGAACAATTTTGAACGAGTTACCTCCCGTGAAAAGTTTTCCAATCCCCTTAAATTTATATGAGCTATGTCCTGGAAGTACAGAATTAGAAAATATTAACTACACTATAGTGACGTACGGGGAGACGTTCTTTGACCGCCCGACCGGCACGGCACTAACACCACCTGTAGTGAAGATAAATAGATTTTAAAAGAATGATTCTTGAGAGCAAAGAACACACTCACAGAACTGAAAACAGCTAAAGCGTCTGACGGAGCCGGGTTTTTGTGATCACGTGGTCTGTGAGTTTCTTAACGCTGGTTTTTCGGAGCGGTTTAGCGGGGCTGTCGCTCGATACAGGGAGATAGGTTGGAGTGAGGGCGGTCCTCGGCGAGCTGTTAACCCAATTTTGGTTGATCACATTGCTTTCCTCTTTGCATCACGAAAACATGTCTGTATAATTTTGACCCCCTTAAACCCCACTTTTATATAGTAAAACTGGGGTTTACAGGGGTATACATTAGTTTTCTTATTTCTGTTCAAAATATTGTGCGTACTCATTAGAACCGCCTCGTCGAGGCGGTTCTAACGAGTACCTACAATCCATGATTTGATGATAAAGAAGAAAAATATCAGAAGTTTTTGTCTGAAAATTTTCATTTTTTGATGGAAAAATTTTCAGTATATTTGAATAGGCATGTTT